>CM073321.1:42729363-44091100 GCA_037043015.1 Bryum argenteum
CATTGATCTTGTTTCGCATAAAAAGGTAATCATAAATTGCATTGGTCCTCATTTTGTACCAATATGAAATTATCTTGCTTGTTTCGTATTCAACCATGGTGCTGATCGCCACACACGCGGTGGCCCAAGGCGACCACCCATCACCACATGCGCGCTACCCCAGGGCGACCGCCGATCGCTATAAGCTACCGAGGATCGCCCAAGGCGATCGTCGGTAGCTCACTGACGACCGGCGGTCGCCTAGAAGCGGTTGCCAAGGGCGACCGCCGGTCTCCCTACTGGACCGCCGATCGCCTACGCGCGGCAGCCCAGGGCAATCGGCGATCGCCGTAGGCAACCGACGTTCGCCTCTATGCTACCTTCGGTCGCATAGCGAGGTCGCCCACCCGCGGTCGCCCACTCTGACGTGTATTTTTATTTTGCACGTCATTATCGACCCTACGCCCCGTAGGAAAATAGCTTTTTACCTCAATGTCAATCTCAACAAGTTTTTTACTATGCAATTTTTGGTACGATCGACATTCTCGTCGATCGGACGTCTAACAAACATGTCCAATACGACAATTCTGACAGACATTCCGAAAAGTGTGTCTAATAAGACAACCCTGACTCGAGTTGTGACCATTCTACATGGTGACTACTGCGTCCGATGACGACTGGGACAATCAAAGTATTTCTTCAATGGTATTATAATCTTTACGACTTTGTTGCTTTCCACGTTTATGGTGGTTCCGTCTTTAACATAATTATTTTCTGGTCATTAGGATTTGAAAGTTGTTGAGCTTGTACTGCCGGATCGTTTGAAGGATTGTCCTGGACTTCCGAGATGCGAATGGATAACTAAATTTGTGACACTATTGAATCCTCGAGGGGCCATTGTTGCAGAGGGTATTTGTCAAAGTGTGGGGTCTGATTGTGTACTGGGCTCCGATGACGAGCCTTTGCGAGATGATCAAGTAGTTGTTCAGATCGTAAAGTGCTTGGATTCAGAGGTTGTGCCTTCTGATACTATATTCCAGTCATTGAAATGGGATCTCAGCCACGCCATTCATGACTGTTGGTCTTTACTTGATCATTTGCATCGCGAGCAATACAATATTGCGGTTTATGCTCGTGATCAGCCGAAGAGGAAAGGAGTTCGTCCGTATAATTTGGAACAAAGGCATCCTCAGATCTTGAGAACTAGGACGAAAGATCGGTTATTAACGATGGAGTCTGTCAATATGGTTGCAAGTATGAATTGTTGCAATAAGAATTGTTGTCAGCCATTTCCCCGCCAAAAGATTCTGGCCTTACGAAAGCAGATGTACGAGTCTTCGGATTTAAAGTTCAAGGTGCACTTTAAGATTGATGTACATCATCGATTTCATAAAAATGCGGACAGGAGTATGATGGTTACAACCGAAAGGTATTGATAATTGTGCTCGAGCTTGGCAGAATATTACTGGAGTTCCTCCTGCTACTTTCTACAGGAAGAAACCGGAGGCGGCTGCTGGTTTACGTGCTCGACATCACGGGATTGTCAGATCCAAGAAATTAAGACTTCATGTGAAGCAAGCTGCTGCAACGTTAAAGGTGTTAATCAAAAACGCAGCTGATCAAATGCGGCACAAAGCCAAGATGCTCAGTAATGGGCTCAAAGTAGTTTCACGGTCATTGCCTTCGTCTTTCAAATGGAAAGATACAATCCGAGATGTCAACCTCATCAATGAGAGGTTGGGGCTGAAATTCATCGCCGAAAGCACTCTTAGCAACACAGGCGAACAATATTCTCTCAGTATTCCAAGAAAGCACCCGGAGATAATTTTGCGCGATGCGCAACGTGTGATAAACTTGAGACTATAATCAAGTCTATGGTGCCAGATTCAAGTGAAGAGAATATGTGGATCAAGAAGCTTAAACTCCACTTGGACCATTAGCAAACACATCGTGAGTATTATTATACGAACCGCTCGTTTTCTATTTAAAGGCCCAAAGATGTTCTTTGCATTATCTACGACAAAATGGATCATGCAAAGACTGCTTGTCCTTTGTTTTCTCATAAAACAAAAACTAATGATGCGCTCATGAAACTTCCTATTGCTGTGACTGGAATGATTGCTCATGGGCATTGCAATGTTCGTTATGCCCATCACGGGCTTGACATTTATCCGAGTGATTGCAATCACACTATTGGATCTATTTTGAAGCTTCTTTGAGATTTAAAAGGGGTTCCGATATCACATTCCAAGTCATTGTTTGTTGGATCAGGAACGCATCCTTTGTTTGAGGCATTGCTTATCGGAAAAGATGCTTGTTTGAACTCTCTTTTACCTGAGAGTGAGTCAACAAGAGCTTCGGAATCCTTACCTCCGGTTTTACATGTTCAACTTGACAACGCCGCCTTTGATAACAAGAACCAGTTCATGTTTTGCTTTTGGTCGCTTTCGGTACATATGGGCGTTTTCCGTGAAATTTATGTCAATTTTCTTTTAGTTGGACATACTCATGAAGATATTGACACTTTTTTTGGACGCTGGAGTATGATTTTAAAAGAGAATGACTATTTGACGATTCCTCTTTTATTGAAGTCATTCATGGATGCTGAGGCACTCCCAGTCATTTCTCATTTGATTGAGGAAATTCCTGATTTTAAGGGCTATATCAAGGATTTCATTGCTTCTAAAGATGAAATTCTTGTCGGTCATTCGGAAGGGCAACAATTTAAGTTTTTCAAGCATGACAATGGGTGGCCTATGATGAAGTACAAGATGTTATGTTCTGACAATGAGTGGCTTCCATCGACCAGCGAAGGAATAAAATTATGGAAAGAAAATGCAATTTCTGGGTTGCCTATATTGTCCACGGGAGAAATGAAGCCTCTAGCGTCAATTCCTATGAAGAATTTGGATGAAATTGTGAAAGGTATATCTGGTTTCATTAAGTTGTGGGAAACTTCATGTGCCCAAGACTTATCTGGAGAATATCGTCTACGTCACGATTCCGTTTTACAATATTGGCGTGCAATCAATGTTTCATTGGTGGCGCCTATGGAGATTCCTTCTGTTTTGAAGGATGGATGTTGGCCTTTGACTCGAGAATTTCTTAACAGGTGTGAATTACGCGAGGAATATGGGCAAGATCCCCATTTTATCGGCCGCTTGTCTGATAAACCAAGAGAGTCATTTCGCGTTGGTCGAGATGTTTATGCTGGCTACTTTTTGGCGTTACGTCCTGCAGATGGAGATGCTCGACCCTTTTGGATTGCGAGGGCTTTGACCGATTTTGATGTTGATCGCAACAATCCGGGATGTATTCAAATCTAATTTTTTAAACCTTCTAGCAAGCGCGCCGTTGTTCAAGATACCTATGTTGGTTGGGACACGCAGAAGAATTTTAAATGGATGTTTGATGACAGCCAAGACCCGGTTTGGCTTTATGTAGGTGCTATTTTTACGTCATGGAAATCTAGTGTCAAAGCTGGTTTCCAACGTCCAACAATCTCAATATCTGAGCAACAAGTAACTATCATCAAACAAAGTATTCTGCGTTTTGAGACCAATGAGGAATAAAGTTTGAGATCATTCAAGACCTTGCTTTTTAGCTCACGTCGAGCTAAATAGTCTATCGTGGCTTTAGCTGTTATAGAGGACAAAGTGGACAAGAGCTCTTCTAGATCTTTTCTCACATTGGATTTCAGCTTGTTTAGAGCTTAATTTATATTGAAGTTGTTTACAGTTTTTCTCGGTATACGCACAATAGTAGATTGATGTAGTTTTTTTAAAGTAGCACCCTATTGTAACTGTTACTTTAAATAGAATGGTATGTTTAAAACTATATATAGTTTTGACATTGTGATAGTTTCTCATTTTAATGTGGTTACCATTTTAATGTGATATTCCTTTTAGATTGGATGTTGAATGTATTTTGACCTTTACAAATATTTGATCTCAATATAGTTGAGTTTCTTGTTTTAGTGTGATTTTTTTTTATATTCCAGAGTTTTGACTTTTTTGGTTTGGACTTTAGCTCTAGATGAAGTCCTTTTTGGCAGATTCAGGTCGATGATATTAGAAATATCATCATTTTAATGAAATATGTAATTTGATGATAATTTGAATATTCCCATTATAATGAATTACGTGTTTATAGCTGTTAGAAAATCATCCATTTTTGCACATTTTTCAATATGGAAACATCTCTGCAAATGTAGTACCAAAAGTTTCTGGATCACAAATCTTCCAAGTAAAAATATGTTAGAGTTCATCTAAACACTTTAATCTTCATGTAAATTTTTTTCACCAAATACTATTTCTGGTTTGAGATAATTGTCTTTTACTGATATAACATGCGTAATATCTAAAAATCCAAATCCAACCCTGACTAGTGATTTCATCCAAAATAGAGTTTGGATGAAGGCGTTATGGCTCTTCAAAATTTCTGCACTCCATCCAAAATGTAGAAAAACGAAATTGAGGACATTCAGGGGTCAATATCATCGTACTCATGTAAGATTATTAATTCCAATTTATTAAATGAGAATACTTATAAGACTGTTAAAGGTGATTACCTTGTCATAAGTATGTAAAAACTAATTAATATGATCATGACACTGATATTACTTGCTATCCATATTACATGAATCATGGCATATTAATATTTTCATAAGGAAATACTGCATGATTATGGGTTACTAGCTAAATAATTATTCTACAAGTTGCAAATCGTTTGCACCATACAATCATGTTGTTGTCTTGGACCAAATTTGCCCACAACACTTGGAATCGGCATAGAAATTATAAGACTATCGTCATGAATCATGACCTCAAGTCATAATTCGGTCGAGTAACACTGCGGGATTATAGGTTACTAGCTAAACACTGATTCTACAAGTTGCAAATCGTTTGCACAAAACGATAAGGGGATATTAAGTATTTTGAGACAATTTGCAATCTCAATTTAAATCAGTGGTTAAAAATAGTAAATCTGGTGTCAAGTAAAATGAGACTAAAATGAAAATGAGACTCGAATGAACCCAACAAAAGAATGTAAGATGAACCCTCGATACCAGAAATTCTATTAATATATTCGTTGATCATTAATTTTCATTATTTTGAGACGTAAAGTATATTGAGACTACTTCACATCTCATTACTCGAGACATAGATTGCAAGCTTCAAGGACCAAAAAAGTATTTTGCATGAAGAATATCATTACTTTAAAGAAAAATATATATAATAAGTAATCCGACGAAAGGACATAATATCTATAGAGAAATAAAATTATCACAACATCAATGGAAGGAAATAATCCAATGGAAATACATTGAAATGGATATTCTATCTTATTGTAAATAGATAAATCATGTTTAATAGTAGTGTCATACTACTCTAGTTTGCGTTGGCTACATTGCAATGAGAAAGGGTGTACTATTGAAACTAATATAATCTAATATAACTATATAACATGAAAACTACTCATCAAAATCAATAATTGAGTCCTTAATAATTGAAATTTGTAGCTCCTGTATGCACATCTTGGGATTAACGGTTTCAAGACAAAATCTTGGCTTCCAAGCTCCATGATTGATGTTGTAGCCACCCAAGTTGGATCATAATCCATATCTTTACACCAAGAGTTACCTCTTCTTGTATCCCACCCTTTGTAAGTGAGGAATTACCAGCTTATCCTCAGTGTCCATGAAAGATCTCATGAGAAGGGGAACGGTAGGGTAGCTGTTGGTCTTGAGCTTACTACTCCATCGCCCAAAAAGAGCATCAGTATCTTCATGAGTGTGATCCACAATAAGGAAGTTCAAGTACATCTCTCTAAAAACGCCCTTGTACACGAGCAGTGAAAAGAATGCAAAAACAAACCGATTCTTATTATCTCCGCAAGCATTATCAAGCTGCACGTGTAGAACCGGAGGAAGAGTCTTTGCCGGGATTGGAGCCTCTGGGAGAAGACCAAGCGAATCCAAGCACATGTCCGCCCCATCCAAAACAGCCTTAGAGAGAGGGCTACTTCTACCACGAGCAAACAACTGCCTGGAAGAGCACTTCGGAGGAGATTCTAAATCTCTTAGCAGTTGAGCAAATGAACCGATAGTATGATTAGAATCCGTCGGATATATATCGAGGCCGTAATGTGCGTAACGTACATCTCTGTGTCCATGAGGAATCATGCCTGTGATGGAAACCGGCAGTTTCATGAAGGAATCGGTTGATTTACTCTTGTGTGAGAATTGCGGAGGGTGTCTTGGAATGATCTATTTTGTCATGAATAATGCACAAAGACGATTCGGGCCGTGCCTCAGACTCTAAACGGTTACTATAATAGAGCAACCTATGCACCATTTGAGAAGTATTATGACATTTGAATTTGGCATCATGAAGAGCCCATGCGCGACTGCCTCGAGTACTGGATGCTCGTAGTTGTTTGATTTTGTCACATTCACCACATCGCGCAAATGTGTCACCCTTTTGCTTGGAATAGTACTCTTGGAATGATTCTTGCTGGATCCTACTTAGAGCAGAATTTGATATAGGAGGAAGACCGTGGACGACATTGATGGCATTCACCTCTGGTAAATTGTCCCTCCAACGGAAGGAAGAGGGCAAGCATTTGGACACTACCTTCTCGCCTGTATCAATATTCTTTGTTCAATGAGGCATGAGATCGGCAACATTTTCCACAATGGCTTGAAGGGATGTTGTGGCTTGCAATGTCTGGATACGAGGTTTCTTTGAACCACTATTTTGATGGTCCTCTGCTTGTTGTCCGTCTTGATAGGCATACCTCCACCAGAAAAATGTGGCACGTGAAACACCCATAATTAGGTACCACGTCACGCAACACACCTCAACACCCTCCAACATAATCATGTCATTTCCGTCCGCCGCTTCGTGGACTTGACCATGCACAATAAGGAGACAATGTTTTTTGAAGTAAACATCGCCGCGAACATAGAACTGGAACCTCTTATCTTTAATTTTGCCTCAAGGATAGGGTTGCACACAGTTCTTTGGACAACAATAAGCTGTGGAAACAAAGTTGATGGACTCCGGTGTAAGAAAGTACTCCTTCTTAGGTAGTGAATCCCGAAGACGCCTCTAACGTTTGCTCTCGTATTGACGGAGACCAACTTGCTCTTCCTTGTCAAGAAGAGCAGCCACGCCCAGAATGTGTTGAATACAATTCCGCCTGTATTCTACGCTCCAAACTTGCCCCTCTACTCGAAGGCCGGGGCGTACAGAGAACACAACTTAGGTCTCAGTCACTCGGAGCTGCAATTGGAGTTTTACTGACGTGTGTTGAAGATGTTTTCATCTCCGGAGGGGAAAGTTCTTATCGATAATGGCTGGAACAAAGCCAATGATGGCTGGAATTGTAAGTTTTCGCGCCATTTCTTTTCCATCCGTTCCTTTAGCTCGAGTCAAGCTAAACGGTCTCATGCTCGTTTAGCTCGACCCGAGCTAAACGGTCTTAGCTCGGTTAACTTGACTTGGGCTAAACATTCTCATCCTTTTATGATTTCAATCTTCATATTTTGTCAATGGTCATTTAGCTCGAGTCGAGCTATTTCATCTTTGTTTTTTCTAATAAGTTATTGTCTCCTTCTATAACAGATGTGTCTGGCTGAGACCTATGTTGTTATTAGCGAGAACAAGGCGGAGGCTTATTTGAATGCAACGGCGGACCACCAACATTTGGACTACAACGATATCAACATCGCAGCGTACGTAAATCCGGAAGCTAATGCCGGTCCTAAGCCTAATGCTGCGGGGCGGGGAAGGGAAAGAAGAGGAAGACGAAGAAGAAGTCCACGCAGCCTCTTAGTGACGACTCTTCAGCTTCGGAACACGAGCATGAAGATATAGGTGGTCCTTCTTCTCCGGCGGGGATGAATTCCCCCATGGATTCAACCATTGCTCTCGTGTCTCCTCTCGCAATTGACTGGGCAGCCGTCGCAATTCCGTCCAGTACTCCTCGTGCTCTTCTTTGTAGTTGTGGTACTAGCAATTCTCAGGGTGGTGGAAGCGGTCGAGCACGGTCTTCAGCGTCTCGTGGCCGCGGTACAGCACGCGCCTACCAGCGCGAATCCGCTAAGCGTTCTTCTTCTGAGGCGCGAGCTGGCGAGGCTTCTCGGTCGAGAAGCCATACCGTGCCTCAAGCACAGAGAGCGCTCGAATCCAACTATGGCGCCTGCGATTTTGTCGCGGACATAGAGAGCCCCTCCTCCAACGCCTGCGTCGTGTTTGTCCATCCGGTGAGGATTTAGCTCGAGTCGAGCTAAGCGAGCAGTCTTCTGGGGTCCTCAATCTTGAGGCCGCTGGGACTCCGGTTCAACACAAGGTTCCACCCTCGGGTTTTCAAAGGAAGATTCGTTCAAAGAACTTGAATGATCACATCTACCGGGAGATCTTTGGCAAAGACAATGTAGTGCCTGGCCAAGAGCGACTGCCTCAGGATGCGTCGACTTCCGACAGCTCTCACTGATCCAACAATGACGATGTTGAGGGTGCGAGCGACGGCGATGACGGCAACGACGATGACCGCGCTGATGATGCTGACCCCGTGGCCATGACCTTAGGCAATGAGGTGGCTCCCGATCCATCCCACGACGAGACTACTTTGGTTGTGGCCCCTCCTATTGAGTCTTCTGCTCCCCAACGCCCGCAGATTGCCATGAGGAGGCAGATTGAGAAGGGGAAGTACGACAAATGGTTCGTGAAAGGATTGTGGAAGCCCGAGGACGAGCCGGAGGATAAAAAAGTAATCCGGTATTACGACTTCTTGGAAGAGCCTAATTCTCCAAAGCCCAAGAGCGATGAGGATGATCCTCTTCTTGACGGCAATTAAGGTTGGGACGGTGGAGGAAAAGATTGGAGGATTATTGGGGTCCAGAAAAGACAGGCACTCTGCAGGCGTACACAGAGGCCATTGACCGGGTTCCTTCGCTTATTAGACTTGTTTTGCCATATCCATGTCTGAAGTACCCTAGATCTTAAGGTTGTCCATGGACTCTCCTCCTTTTTTTTCTCGAAGTCAGACGTTGCCCCTGGACTTGTCTTGGCTTCCAACCCATGCGGTAATCTGTTGTTACGCATTCGCCAAGTACCCCGGCACGACAAATCCCATCCTCTTAAAATATCCTTGACGGCGGTTGTATCCTAGGAAGGGTGCCAATTTCAATGACGATAACTTGCTCATTGTTGATTCTAAGCCTGAGACTTGCGTTGCGGTTTCGACAAAGAACACACTTTTCAGTGTTCCACGGAACCATTCCTGTCCGGAGGAGCCAAAGTCCGAGTTATTTTAAAGGATAGGCGAGATATATCTTGCCGTTCATTTGAACGGTCCTCAGAATTTTCACGAGACTATGCGCCATCGTAGATCCACTCATAATGAACTGTGGAAGGACTCAGAGTTGTATATGCTCCTTAGCCGTAATCTTCCATATTTATGGAATTAGGATCGAGTCACTCGCAAGAATTTGCCTTGAATACTTTCATCATTGGTATTATTCTGATTTTTACCCTAGGAACCTTATGTTTATCGGTTGCTTAGATAGAGATATATTGTAGATCGATTGGTGAATCCCCCCTCGACATACATGATTAAATGCGTTGTTATATTTTGTACCTTTTTCATTGCACTTAGTGTCATGGACTCACTTTCTAAATTGGGTGTGTTTATAAACCAAGTTGCTGCCGTTGGACGTCAGCTCTCTCCACTTCCATCATGTGCTTTGCAAGCAAATCTTGTAATTGGTCCTTCAAGGGTGTCCGATGCTTCCATTACAAGTGACGACTCCAAAACTTTCTCGGAACAAATGTGGGGACGGTTGATCTATTGTGCTCCGGACAACGCGTCGGCTGTAGATTACACGAAGGAGGACATGGATAATGACGAGGACGGTGTAGTAGACAGTCCCCCTATTCGGATTCAACCAATTATTGCAACCTGCCATGATCGAATCGGTGTGATGACCTCGGTTGCAGCGGCACCCCAAGGTGAAGCTGTATTTCGCAACTCCGTCGTAGATGGCCGTGCCTATTTAGCTCGATTTGAGCTAAATAGTTCCTCGCCGAATATTGTGGTTCATTGCTCCTTATCTCTTGGGGCAAACACTCGCGTTCATCCAACACGATTTTCGTCTGAGACTCACCGTCTATTACGGAGACATGCACCGAAGCGTCGTAGAAGTGGTGCGCTTATGGAGATGGACGAACCTGCCTTCTCTAAATACACACGTAGCGAGGACCCTGTATTCACTAAGAAAGATTCTTGTCGTGATACCTCCTCTCCGCCATGTCGTGATTGGTAGATAATATAATGCCTACCTGTTGGAGGTCTACAATTAGACCAATAAATTGTATTTGTGCTTTCATATGAATAAAATTTTCTCTTGGGGGAGCATATTTCTTAGCTTGCATTATGAATTCTTTTCTTTGATTGTCTTTTATATTGAGAAAATTCATTATTATCAGTAAAAACCTGGTGATTTGGTAACTAATCAGGTCAGAATCGATCTAAATGGAAGTCTCTCTAATTACCAAAATCAATATATATTCCCATTATAACGAATTACGTGTTTCTAAAATATTTCAAAAATAATGAGAATACCAAATTTAAACCAAACATATTTGTAATTTATGTGAGGTTAAATTCCGGTGTTCCGGTTCTAACTCACAAGTTGGGCCTGGGGGGGGAATTCAAACAATTTGATCTTCGAAGAAATAGACAACCTTTTACCAGTGAATTAAGAGTAAGACTCCACCAATTGTTAGGTTGGGAGACTCAAATTGCCTCCAATCAATCATTAGGGCTTTGGGCTCAATTATGGGATCAAATGAGCCAAACAACAACCAAAAACCTCCAAATTGCATCAATTCAAAAGAATACAGCAGTAATCTAGCATATGAAAACTAGAATTGCAATACTAAACATCGACAAGTAATTCAACCAACCAAACAAGCAAATTCAAACAATCAAACAAGCAAATTCAAACAATCAAACAAGCAAATTCAAACAATCAAACAAGCAATTTCAAACAATCAAACAAGCAATTTCAAACAATCAAACAAGCAAATTCAAACAACCAACAAGCAAATTCAAGCAACCAAATCAATGCAAAGAACACAATATTTTTTGGGTGACTAAGGCACCGAATTTTAAAGTAATGTTACTTCTCTAACCACACACACTAAACCAATTGCATGAAACACTCAAACATCAAGCAATTGAGAAGAGATGGGCTCCCTTTATGTTGCCTCCGGCCACTGCTGGACCCTCCTTCACTCCAACGGCTATGGCTCCTTGTCCGTTGCTTCAAATCCAGCGTGCAAGGTGTCTTGGAAAGCGGACAACCTGATCTGTGTTGTCCCAAAATCTCAGCTCCAGAAACGTTGTAGACCTAGTGCTACCGTCCTTCAAAGCTCTGCTGCTCCATTCGACGGCTGCAGCACCCCTCCTCCTTCCGACGGCTATGGCTCCTTCTCCGTTGCTTCAAATCGAGCGTGCAAGGTGTCCTTGGAAAGAGGACAACCTGATCTACGTCACCCCAAAATTTCTATGATAATTGGATGGGGCAAGTTTCATCCATTCCGCACGGATGAAACTTTGTTCATCCGGCAGTTCATCCGTAGGGTTTTGCCAATATTCTAGCTTATTAACTAGGAGGAAACTTGAGCAATTTATGAATGATGATAAAGCACCAAATCATAACTAAAACATGTCATGAAACTTCGACGCAATTTAATATTACTAATTTAGAATAGAATAACAACCAGCGGGCCATCTAAGTTGACCCCTCCAATTATCATAGAAATTCCGGCAACCGAAGAAATTAGCTTCAATGCCCAATTGGGGATTTTGAACGTAAAAGAAGTATACTAGCGCTTGTAGATAGTGTTTCAAACAAGCGTGAACCGTTTCGGCGGTTCACGATTTGCAAAAAAAAGTAAACAACGTAATTTTTAAAATTTAAATTTTATAAATTTACATGGCCATGACTAATGCACATGAACATGGTCATGTGCATGGCCATGTACATGCTCATAGCAATCCGCATGACCATGCGCATGCGCAATGATCACGGCGGGGTCATGATGACCCTAGCGCCGTCATTGCCCGGAAACACTGTTCCAAGCTTCCTCCGAGTCTCGCGCGCCCGGTTTTTTCTCCGTTTGCCGTCTTCGCGTTTTCTCCTCCTCGGTGTCTGTCTCCGGTGCTTTGCTGCGGCCTCGTAGCTGGTGTTTCGTTGTCGAGATCCGCTGTCTCCGCCGTTGCTGGTGTCCCGTTGCCGGTGTTCCGCAGCAGAATCATGTTTTCTGCTCTCTGTCTGCGGTGAGTGTTGTTTTTTTGCTTTTGTTGCTCGTCGTCGTTGCTCGTCGGCGTTGCTTTTTGCTTTTGTTCCTCGTCGGCGTTGCTCGTCGCTTCGTTGCTCATCGTCGCTTTGTTGCTCGTCAATTGCGCTCTGACTTCGGCGTTGCTTGTTGTTTGTCTGTTTTTTGTTTCTTCTTGTTCTCCATGCAATTTAGCTCATACTTTTGTTTTTGTAAAGGCTGTTCGAGTGTTTTTGCTAAAGCGGGTTGGAGCAGAACTCGCGCTTCAAGTGGCGCTCTAGAAACGCGTGTACTTTTCATGTAGGTTTTGGAGATTGAGCTGGTGGAGAGTCGGCAGAGTTCCTGCCTGGGAGTGGGAGTGCATTAAAGCCAGAGAATCAACTTCGAACAGCTGCATTTGCGCTTAGCAACTTTCAGGTCAGGTTTAGTACTGTCACTGATCAGCTTTGGCATTTCTGCATTGAAATTGCTTGAGGTTGCAATGAGCACTGAGCTCGCAGCAGGTGGCAAGTTCAGATCAGGTTGCAAGTTCTTTTGCATTTCAGATCAGCTTTTGCATTTCAAATCAGGTTGCAAGTTATTTTGCATTTTTGCATTGAAGTTGTGCTTCTGCATTGAAATTGCTTGAGCTGTATTTATAGCGTCTTTTAGTTCAACCCAATTTAGTAGCTGCGAATTGGTACAACTTAGGGATTCGGCTGATTCAGTCTTTTCTGTGGTTTGTCAGAAACTAGTGAGGGAACTATGTGCGAAGTGCTGGATTCTGAAATGTGGTGGAGAAAGTCGTAGTACACTCGATTAACGCTAGAGTTTTGAAGAACGGCTACTGTACTCACCGCCAGCAGCCTGGACGCACATCCAGCCTTCATTTCACGTTCTTTCAGGTGAATTCCGAATTCTATTTGCTTTGTTTCGATTGAAAACTCATTCGAATTGATTGGGATTGTTGTTGAATACTAAAATCTACGCCATATGTAGATAATGCTTCGTTTCACATGATTGCCAGTATGCCAATGCACTGAATTGAATGTAAGTAATGCTTTTAAGTAATGATATTGTGATAAAAGAACCAGTATACTAGGTCAATCGTAGAATCAACCTCTTAGATTTTCTGAACGGCCGCCCAGAAAACTAGGTGTCTACGGCATTTTAGAAATGAAATGCGCGTCAAGAGGCTAATTTTTCCGAACGGCCGCCCAGAAAACAAGCTGTCCTTGGCATTCAAGAAAAAAAATGCGCGTCAGGAGGCTAAGTATTCTGAACGGCTGCCTAGAAAACTAGCTATCCTCGGCATTTTAGAAATGAAATGCGAAAGTGAGGAGGCTAAATTTTCTGAACGGCCGCCTAGAATACAAGTTGTCCTCGGAAGTAGAAATGAAACGCAAATTTCAGGAGGCCAAGATATCTGATAATGCTTCGTTTCACGTGATTGCTAGTATGCCAAAGCTCGATTTTTCATGTGGGTTCCAAAATGCATTAAGAATGAAGAGACTAAAGTTTCTAAACGACAGTCCAGAAAAAAACATTGTCCTATGCAATTACGATATAAAACGCACTAGTTAAGAGTAAGTTGTCGGAACTGGCTCCCAGAAGTCGAGTTGACCTAGTTCGTTGAGAAATTAAACTAACAAAAATACAAGTGGCTTAAATTTTCTGGGCGGCCGTCCAGAAAAATTCTGTTCTCAATCTTTGTGAGAGAAATGATGCAGAAAGATAAGAAGAACTAAATTTCCAGAACGGCCGCCCACTAATTTCCTGAACGGCCGCCCAGAAAAAACTAAACAACAGTTGTGGTTAACACATTTAGAAATTATGTAAAGACTTCTTTCTCTAGACTGCCGCCCAGAAAAAACAGTCAATACATGTTTGTCTGCGACAACTAAACAATGTCTATTAAAACATGTATTGTATTTCTGAACTGTCACCCAGAAACAACAGCGGGGCAGGGCCGTTCAGGATTAATCGCTACAGAATCCAAAGAAGCTGTTGCAGTTTGTCTAGAAGAAAACAACAACCTTTGAAGTTTAACTAAACTTGGCTCTGACATTCCAAACATGCTAGATCTTTCTAAATGGCCGTCTAGAAATAGACTGTATAAGATAAGGTCTAGTACTCAGGCTGTCTAATTAAGGTAGTGAAAATAAATCTGGACGGCCGTCCAGATTTATTTAGTCTCTGCGCTTCATCTTTATAATGTAAGTGTCCACGTTTGAAGTGTGCACAGATGGAGTCCTTTGATGAATTAGCGTCACCTCTAGTCGGTTACCTTAAAAAAGACAAGTCAAATCTAAGACAATGGAATGAACTGTTAGAAACGAAGGTTCCATTGCGTCTTGTATCTAAGAACAGTACCTGTTCCGTCAAAGTGCACGATGGAGAGGGATCTCCCTACTTCACTCTTTGCCTTGGCTTTAAAACCGCATCGATGTCTCATAAGTGGCGACAACTCAAAATCATCACAATGATAGGAATGCATCTCCGCGAAGGTCACGTCTTCCTCGACGTTGTTAACATGGATGTAGGAGTCTGTGGATGCATCATTCTCTATCCCGAAGACTGTGCTGAGTTTGACGTGTACTACCTACAGACATCCTCGAGGCTACTGAAGGATTGGGGAAAGTTGCAGCACAAGCGTGAAGCGTAGAGCGTAGAGCGGTGAGCGTATTTTTTGGTACTTTTTCGTGAATTTCTCCGCTCGCTTTTCAATTTTTTTAGAAACATAAGGATCCTATTACCACTGATTCTGGTCCAAAAATGTTTATTTTAGCCAGAAGAATACCCCATTTCCGTGGAATAAGCTCCCACTGGCAAATAATTTATTTTACATAATATGAGAAATTGGGGCTAACGTCATTATTTAATCGAAAGGATGATTTAAATAATGAGGATTTATTAAGGTTTAAGTTCACTTCACTTTTATAAAATTAACAAAGTTTTTTCTTGTCTTTATGTTTAGGGTGTAATTAGGGCTGACGTCATCATTTAATAAGAGTTACCTCGCTACAATTATTTAACCCCTAAACTACCAAGGCCTCCGATTAGGAGATTTGCGATTTCGGGCAGCATAAGTTAAGATGTTAAACGTAATATTTTTGCCTAAGATTTTCACTGGATGTTCCCTATACTACAAGGTGTATGTGGGAAATTTTGCAAAGTCAAGCTCCACCTATGGAGTTCTTAAACGCAAATTTTTTGTTTTCAGCCTTGAGGCAGGCAGAAAAAAACTTTTTATTTTTACCTTTTTTTAAATTTTTTTGTTTGGAAATCTTTTCGTGATTGATTTTGTACTTCAAAATTTGCCAAAATTTGAGATTTTGGAGTTTTTTGATTTTCATTTTTTTTGAAACTCAAAAACTCAAGAAGATATATATACACCGTTCATTTTTCCCATAAACCATATACAATAAACGTGGGAAGTGTTTTACCAAATGCTTGATTTCTACCTCCTTCTAGTAAATAAATTGCATGAAGGTTTAAAAAGCAAAATGAGTGTCTAAAATTTTTCATGGGCATGCCCAACTTAGTTATATACATGGAAAAAAATATGAGCTAGATGTTTAAGGTAATAAGCATCACGTTTTCCTTTGCACCAAGGCGACTATGTTTGCTGAAAAAAAAAACTGCATCAACTTTGAATGTTACGATCTTACAAATGGCTACGATCCAACGGATGAAATATCAGCCACTACCTGTAATAATAGATATCTTCAAGATCATACGGTTGAAAGTTTAAAAAAAGTGTAAAACATATTCTCAAACTCCAATGTTTACAAGGTGGTATGGAATTGCAAATTTGGAGTTTGGAGCTCACAAAACACCTTGGAAGTTTAGGGGTTAAGTGGCCAAGTTTATATAATTAAAGTATGATTCACAGTTGTCTCATCGTGCCAAAGTTGTCTCATCATGCCAAAGAGAAAACAAATACACGTACAAAAATTTAAATATTGTTCTACAGAATTTGAATTGAAAATTTTTGAGCAGTGGTCATGTAGATGAAAGAAAAATGAATAGAAAATATGGAAATATATTATGGTAGAACACATCATGGAGAAGAGGCGCTAGCGTGCCATAGCTGAAAAAAGTAAAACAATACTATATCTCAATTCCAATTCAAGGTGAACCAGCATCGAGGCTCTCATCACACTGATCAGCCTCGATATCGAGGAATTTAAGTACTGTAGAGCGGTATCGCTGACGCCGGCCATCTGAAAGGATTGGAGATGGTGCACGAATGAACTCTTGTGCTATATGCTCGGCATATGAAGGTAACGCAAACAGAATAGGAAGACTGAGGTAGACATTGCGGTATCGCTCCAATCGATCTTCGAATCCTATTATTCTAAACAAGAAAAAAAAGTCAGTGCAAGAATTACAAAAAATACACTTAGTTCAAGGGATAATAAAAGACTGTTTTGAGACGTACCGTAGTATATGCGTCAAAACTTCTTCTTTGTTGGCGCCGCATGTTCTTTCGAATCAGAGTCGGTAGTAGAATCATCACGCTCCTCTGGTTCCGGTACCGCTTCGGAGTAAGGGTTCAAAACAGCCTCGAAGATTTCTTCGTCCGGCTCCACCGCAATGAGATGTCGATTTGAGCGTTGGCATGGAATGACAGAAGCACCTGTAGTTTGGCCAACAAAAATTAGGAAAGATTTGTTTTAAAACTAATATGGATTGACGAACGGTAGAGATAGAGAACCTGTACTAGGGCTCCAGTCGCAAATGATATCACGCTCGTCTGATAGACACTTGACGAAACACTGAATAAAAGACGGTTCCTTCTCATGGGAGTCACGCCAAGGAAGCCCGCTAGGCTGCATAAGCTGCGTATTTGGTGTCGTGAAATTTGTCAATTCATCGTGTGCTTCGGGAAGGATGCAAACGACGAGTGCGGAAATTGGACCCCTTTCGGGCGTAAACCTTGATGTAGAAACTACGTTTCCGTAAAACAGGTCCAGACAAAAATTTAGTATGAATTCCATTGTTAGAGCCAAAAACTCAAAGAAATCAATGAACGAGCGTACCTCATTGACGGTGGGGATGGAAGAAGTCATTGGAATGAAACTTATGCCCTACCAAATGCGAACTATGGTGAAACCATAGATCTTGCTTCTACTTGCAAGCTTTTTTCCCAACCTTCTGGTCTTTGGGAAGGAAGACTAGAAGAAGTCTATCATCTATGAAATGACAATCAGAAAAAGCAAAGAGATGGTCAAAGTAGTCTGTCTCTCGCTTGTTCCAGAATGGAACGGACTTGAGAGAGATAATTGGGACAACCAAGTTGTCCGGGACGTCGGCAATCAAAAGATCTAGCTTAGGCTTAGTTCTCATCTTCTCACAAGAGTAAGTACGCCCGAGTCCGATCTGAAAGGAAAAAATAGATCAAACAAGTTAGTTTCCAAAATTGCGCGTGAGTTAAAAAAATCGAATAAATAGAACATTTAAGTTTGCATAATATTACCTTGCTAATGTGGTCTACAACACGAAGGAGTTGCGGTTCCATGAACTTTTGCTTGTGGGATTTACTGAGCAACCCAGGGAAGTTGCCGTGCTCAAGAAACATAGGTAATGTCAACTAAAACAACGAAGACGAGTTCGCAACTAAACCTTTTGGGATTGAAATATCCCGGCTGTAGTGTGTGACTGTGAGAGAAAGATTGGGAGGATGGCGGGAGTCAACATCCATGTTCGAACGATGCGGAGACGGGGGATTCGAAACTGCACGGTGCGAGGCTTGAGTCAAAGCCAAGGGAGCACGCTCGGCGCGTCGAACATCTGCAACTGCACCTACTGGAGGTGGTGATGAAATGGGTGGAGACATTGGAGGTGGGGATGCCGCAACGGTGTTGCCGCGACCACGGGCCTTCCTCTTCAACTTTGGCTTTGGAGCGGGTTCTGGCTCAAATGCAGACTCGCCTCCTTGTCATCGTCAATCTCCATAAGAGCTACGCCTGCAAGTGATAGATCCGAGAGAGGTAAGAGGTCTTTCTCCCCAATCGGAACGTAGTTCGGTCGGCACTCGAGGAACCAACCACGTGTGAGCAAAACCTCCGGGCTAAATCGTTTGCTCTGGTCATTGGTCTAGAGTTTTGCGATAGAAGTACGAGTAGGCGGCTTGTTCTCATCGGGTTTCAACTCGACATGATTTGGAATGTGTGACGCCAAGAGTGCGCCTTTGGCAACAAGCTCGAGCTTTATGTACCTGCATATAGACATAATAATATCGTTATGGTGATTAATACACAAACAAAATAAAACCAAATATTATGTCAAATCGTACGAACCTGTAAAACAAGTGGCCTGCAATCTTCCCACCTTTCAAACTTTGCAATCTCTGAGCCTTTTTGGAACCTTGGGCTTGCATCTTCTGTGAGATAAGAATTGAAAGCCTTCTTCTAAAGTATCAATCGCCATTCCCCGACATATTCCGCAGGCTTGAGAACAAGGTCGCTCCAATGAATCTCGACATTCTGTTTTGCAACATACTTTTCCACGTACTCCTCCAGAAAAGTAGACATCTGAGAAACAGTAGCATACAAAAGGTATTAGATGAAGCAAACATTACAATAAGAAGAAAGAAGATACAATTATAAATGATCTAGAAAACTTATACCTGAGCCCAAAGAGAAGCCCTTGGAAGCCACACGTCGAGCGAAGTGTCCTTCATTGGACGGTTGAGTGGAAATCCGTAGACTTTAAGTTCCTCATCATTCCCATTCCACAGTTGTAGCCAAAGCCCTTTGAAACGGCTGGAGACTTTGGAAGTACAAAGTTTATGGAGTCGCTCAACAGTCAAATCTATATCTTTGTTTTTGAAAGTAGTGCAGTGTCGCTTGAGCTGCTTGGTAGATAAAAAATATTGTTAGGGGAAATAAATGATTAAAGAGAGACTATTAAACTTGAATAGTGTCCAAGTAAACATGTACCTCTTGTTCCTAGACCAAGCCATTTGCCGGATTGGCGATTGCAACCATCTTATCGAACCTTTGGCCATGCCAAAACTTGACAGTCTTTGTGATTGCCTTCTCCATAGCACTCCAGACTCCATGGCCGGTCCTCTCATTTTTAGGCACAGTCTGGTAATAAGTCGAGCAAGCAGCATCCGAGGCTGCAGCGCATTGTCTCTGCACGACAACAGTTAAGATGTTTGAAAACAATTATAAAAAACATAATGCGCAAGTGATAGTTGAACTAAACGTTAGAAACACGTACCGCGTAAAGGAATATACTGAAAATATCCATCGTGAATGGATACCATGATGGTGATTGTGGTTTGTACTCCAGACAATTGTCGTAATCCTCTTTTCTAATGAGCCCTTAGAAAGCAAAAAGCTTGGCCAAATGTCCAAATTCTTTGCAACTTAGCAATGAGACTGTCTTTAACATGATCGTGTTCCGTTGACCTATGTGAAACAAAAAAAACATTAAAAAGCTTATTTCTCAAATAAAATGAAACTAAAATCATTGATTCAAATGACAACAACAGTTACCAGTTGACGTCGTTCATGGCGTTGAGGAGCTTTGAGCATTGTCCACGACCGTCGAGCATAATACAGTCAACAGAAATGTACCAGTCAGGATTCATGGAAATGGTATTTTTCGATACAGCCCATCCAAGCCGTCACACGGTGATTGCCTTCTTACACGTAGAAGTATTTGTTCCGAAACTGATGGAGATCAGGATCAGCAGACAAATATTCTTCGAAAACGTCATTAGCCATCTTCCATGGTGGGTTTGACCAAATGGTATCGTCTTCTCGGACCACAAAGTCCTTACCGTCGACATCGAATAGAGACACGTACAAGAGTCGATCTCCATCACGATACCCTTTTACGAACTCGTTTGCCAGCATCTCCACGTCGGAACTGACTATTGGGCGCACCTTCGGGTAGATCTTGAGTCGACAAAGTAGAATCATGAGACGAGATTTTCTAATCGGTTTGGTGCGAAGGTCGAGGACGACTTTGTTGTAGTCACTCTTCTGTAGCAACCTCATCTCATTTGCACTCCACATGGGCTCATTGTTCTCCAAATGGAGTGGCATGTGAACGATGCCAAGTTCAACTCCACCAGGAGGCTTGGCGAGGTGTTTGTCGTTCGAATGCGGTGCGTCTTTCGTCGCCTCTCTTGCCGTGCCTTCATCTTCAACAGGTTGATTAGTCTCAGAGTTGGGCTGATCAAGGGATGGGACACCCGAAGAAACATCGTCAGCCAAATCAACAAACTCAGGGATAGTAGGTTGCTTATCCGGTAGGGGAGTACTTGACCCAATCTCCACGGGTGCACTCGATGAAGGTGATACTTGCTCCGCCACAGGAACCTCGGATAACGTCATCTGAAAGAGTATAAAGTAGAGCAAATAATGATTAAGTACTGGAAAATTAAAACAATATTCAAATAGTTTTATTGAAAATAAAGTGTTTTGTGGAAGTTAGTCACGCGAGTGCAAAGAATCTAGTGAACATTGCAAACAATGTCAAGAACTCAATAGTAATCGTAACATTCCTAGATGAACATCTAGATGTAAGAATCGCCCATGGCGATAGCCTATGACCAAACAACGACAAGGTAATACAACGAATCAACTATCAACTCGTAATTCGTTATAATGGGAATATATACTGATTTTGGTAATTAAGGGGACTTCCATTTAGATCAATTCTGACCTGATTAGTTACCAAATCACCAGGTTTTTACTAATAATGATGAATTTTCTCAATATAAAAGACAATCATAGAAAAGAATTCATAATGCAAGCTAAGAAATATGCTCCTCCAAGAGAAAATTTTATTCATATGAAAGCACAAATACAATTTATTGGTGTAATTGTAGACCTCCAACAGTTAGGTATTCTATTATCTACCAATCACGACATGGCGGAGAGGAGGTATCACGACAAGAATCTTTCTTAGTGAATACAGGGTCCTCGCTACGTGTGTATTTAGAGAAGGCAGGTTCGTCCATCTCCATAAGCGCACCACTTCTACGACGCTTCGGTGCACGTCTCCGTAATAGACGGTGAGTCTCAGACGAAAATCGTGTTGGATGAACGCGAGTGTTTGCCCCAAGAGATAAGGAGCAATGAGCCATAGTATTTGGCAAGGAACTATTTAGCTCGAATTGAGCTAAATAGGCACGGCCATCGACGACGACGGGGTTGCAACCAGAATAGAGGGACCGTCTACTACACCGTCATCCTCATTATCCATGTCCTCCTTCGCGTAATCTACAGTCGACGCGTCGTCCGGAGCACAGTAGATCAACCGTCTCCGCATTCGTTCCGAGAAAATTCTGGAGTCGTCACTTGTAATGGAAGCATCTGACACCGTTGAAGGACCAATTACAAGATTTGCTTGCAAAGCACATGATGGACGTGGAGAGAGCCGACGTCCAACAGCAGCAACCTGGTTTATAAACACACCCACCTTAGGAAGTGAGTCCATGACACTAAGTGCAATGAAAAAGGAACACAATATGACAACGCATTTAATCATGTATGTCGAGGGGGGATTCACCAATCGATCTACAATATATCTCCATCTAAGCAACCGATAAACATAAGGTTTCTAGGGTAAAAATCAGAAAAGGCCTTATTCATTAAATTGAGACACATTGAAGTCTCAATTTAATCTCTGCTATAAATAGACTTCTAAATATGCAAATTAAATTGAGACATTCCATTAAATCGATACTTTTTGAGTGTTTTGATAATTGAAAATTCTTTTTAAATAGATAAAGTGTTAATATCAAACATCCCATGATACATATTAGAAAGTGATTATTTGTTAAACCAATTTGAGACATTCCATTAAATTGAGATTCTCAAAATAACTTTTCAAAGGTAAAGTTTTAGTTAGAATAATATGCTATTTATTTCCAAATTGGATAGATGAAGTAAAGACAAAGTCCTCGTTGCACAATCTACTAGCTAGAATACAACTATATCTACTAGCTAGAATTCAACTATGAAGGAAAGTATTCTATCTATTTTCTACCTGCAATATCATAACAAAAAAATGCCCCTTTAGACACTAAGACACTCTACAATGTGTAACTTCAACATCGAAAGCATATATCATCCTTCTGGAGTAGATGCGTCGTCTTCAGAGTTTGTCGTAAAAGCATTCACTGATGCCTTGATGATGTCAATTTGAGGCGTTGGTATAGCTATCTTGGAATCTGAAGTTGATTCGCGCGCTCTTGGCTTCCAAGCTGTCATGATACATGATGTGTTAGACCATGTTGGATCCATTGTTCGATCTTTCCGCCACACATTCCCTTTTTTTGTGTCCCATCCTACATACGTGTCCATATTGATATGTTTTCTAGCTGCAGGAGCCCAATATTGAATTTGGATCATATGCATATGTCCGGGATCAGGACTTGGATTTGTTAAGGCTCTAGCAAGCCATGATGGCCTTGGATCATCCTCTGCGGGACGCACTGCAAGAAAATATCCTGCAAACGTATCGCGATTTACACGGAATGAAGCAGGCGGACGGTCACAAACACGTCCAACAAAGGGTGCATCTCCGCATCCTCTTCCTGTACAGTGCCATCTCCATGCATGAAGTCAACCTCGTCAAGGACAATTCTAGAAGCCGGCCAAAATCCATCAACTAAACTTTCACGCGGCTCGATCAATGCATCGAGAGCAGCTCGAACACCTTTCCGATAATCTCTTGAAGGATTGTTTTGCCGTCTAAATTCTCCAGAGAGATCCTCATCAGCCATTCCTGTCCAATGTGCAATGTACCCATCTAGCCCTTTTTGACATCATTGAGTAAACTTTTATGTTCTAGGGTGACAGGTTTCGGTGAACCAGTTGGAACACAAGGTCTACCATCTTCAGTC
The DNA here is from genome assembly GCA_037043015.1 of Bryum argenteum. Lineage (NCBI taxonomy): Eukaryota > Viridiplantae > Streptophyta > Bryopsida > Bryales > Bryaceae > Bryum > Bryum argenteum. The sequence continues at coordinate 42,752,548 of CM073321.1, forward strand.
TCACCCCACAAACGAATCCCTTTGCCATGCTCTGGTAGCCAATCCTTATTAGTGCACAAATTCATGTACTCTATTATAGGCCACCCATTCGAATCCATGCAGAACTTAAATTGCTTTGCCTTGGAATGACCCTCTAGAAAGTCACCGCCTGTGCCCAGATAACCATCACAAAATTCCTTGAAATCGGGAACCTCTTCAATTAAATGGGGAATGACAGGTTGTGTTTCACAGTCCATGAAGGATTTCATAAGTCGTGGGATTGTTGGATAGTCATTTGTATTCAACTTCGAGCTCCATCGGCCGAACATGGCATCTATATCTTCATGCGTGTGTCCAACTATGAGGAAGTTCATGTAAACTTCACGAAAAATCCCTTTGTAAACAAGGAGTGAACAAAAGGCCAAAAGCCATCTATTCTTGTTGTCCCCTGAAGCATTATCTAGCTGCAAGACTAGTATAGGGGGCAAAGCTTGAGCAGGGACAGGAGCATCAGGTTGAGGAAGAAAGGAGTCAACGCATGTATGTGAACCTTGCAGAACTGCATTGGATAATGTCGATCGAGTATTCTCATTTGAAAAGAGCCTACGAGATGAATTCCTAGGTTCTCCTTCGAGATCACGTAGGAGCTTAGCAAGAGATCCAATGGTTGAGTTAGAATTTGCGGGGAAGATGTCAAGACCATAGTGCGCGTATTTAACATCTCCATGACCGTGGGCAATCATTCCCGTGACTGCAAGAGGCATTTTTGTGTAAGAACCTGTTGCCTTGGTCTTGTGAGAAAAGTGTGGGGACGCAGTCTTGGAGTGATCCATTTTATCATGAATGATCGTCAGCAGCTTGTGAGGAGAATCATCCGAAACGGTCCAATTGAAATAGTATAATTTTGTATGTGCCCTTTGAGAGATGAGGTGGCTTTCCAATTTATTTGACCACTTCTGCTGTGCATACGATAGAGGTGTGCAAACGCTTCGAAGTTGCTTGTATCTATCACACAGGCCACATCGAGAAAAAATATCACCTCGGGCCTTTGGGGCAAACTCTGGAAATGAAGAACGCCGAATGTTACTCAGGCCACTTGAAGAAATTGGCGACAACTCGAATCTTGCATTCATCTCATTGATGTGAGCTAACATGTCACTCCAACAGAACGCAGATGGCAACACCATGGCAGGGACTTTTTCACCGTTCGCGAGCGTCCTTGTTTTGTGAGGCATTTTGTCAGCATCAAAAGCTATGAGCGTACGAAGCGTCGCTGCTGCTTGGACCGTATGTAGTCGGGGTTTTTTCAACCCCACATTCCCGTGACCCTCAGCTTGTTTCCCACTTTTGAGCATTTCCCTGCACCTGTAGAATGTAGCTCTAGAAATACCATGAATGATCCACCAAGCAGTAGGGCACACTTCTCTACCTTTCAAGGTGATCCACTCCAAGCCTGATAGGTCCTTGTGGATCTCTCTATGGACCTCAAGGAGACACTTCTTACGAGCATAGACCCCATCATTCACATGCAGTTGAGAGCGGATATCATGAATATGTCCACGGGGAAATGGTTGTAAGCAATTTGCCTCACAACACAATTGTGTGGAGACTGCAATGATAGATGCTGGCGCTAGCAAAGCATCTTTCTTGGGTGGAGCAACATTCTCTACTCTATGATGCATAGAGTTATATGAACGAACACCTTTCCGACCTTTTCGATTAACTGCTTCCATAGCCTCCTTGTACTTATGAGTTTGCTCATGGTCGTAGAGACTCACGCTATCAAGCAAAACATGTTTTGTGTCCCATGTGTGGAAGGACCACATCTGTCCGGATGGAAAATGCTCCTCAGATAGAGACTCCGCGATTTGCACCATAACCTGATTTTCACCAAGAATTAAGCCTTCTATCCCGTCATCTAGGTCTTCATTGTTACGAAGGATCACAACTTTTAAGATCCATTTAGCCCGAGAAAATGCCGTCGCAGACAGCAACACCAGGAGCCAAAGTAGGCAATGACCTTGCAAACTCTTTTGGATGATGCATATCCATCCTGCAAGAAAATCAACAATATATAACAAAATTAAGTTCAGATCGATAACTGAATGAATAACAATTTTTCATGTCGAACGCTTATTCCGTCCACCGGCGAAAATGACAATGGTGTATCATGAATATGATAAAGACGAGAAGAAGAGCGCTATAAGGGACACGAATCGTCGACTTGACGATACCATCTTAACAGTAACCGTCTCCAAGCTGTGGAGTGAAGAATGAATCCTCACGAATCGTCGAGCCGACGATATCCACAGCAACTGACTAATAGTTTTCTTACATCCCTACAGACAGAGGCTATCAAATATAACTAACATACTTATTTGAGTAAGTTGTTTGTATAACAACATAGAATATATCTTGATAGCCATTAACCCAATGAATCAAAGTTATCGTCGACCGGACGATAACTTGACGGACGACCACATATAACTAAGATAAAGTACTCCCCGGCCAAGGATAGATGAGGTATCGTCGACCCGACGATAACCACCGATGGTAATAATAGCATTATTCATAATATACTACCTTGTGTGCAGCTTGAAAGATATCGTCGACACGACAATAGCATGTTATAGAAGTAATATTTTCAGTTTACATTCTCGTATTGGATAACATTTATATTATCGTCGACCCGATGATAAATGGGATAGTTCCAGACGACATAATAGAGATCGTCGACACGACGATAAATTGACATTCATAGAGGTTAAGAGAAGAGGTTATCAAAAGAGGTTATCAAAAGAGGTTATCAAAAGAGGATACCATAAGAGTTATCGTCGACACGACAATAATCTGGCATACGAATCATTTAAATGTGAAATGAAGCTACTGGTAATCATGATGGTTATCGTCGACTCTACGATAACCAGGCAAAAAAAATACTGCACGCCCCCCGAGGACTGCACGCCCCCTGAAAGACTTTACGCCCTCTGAGGCGACCCTCAGGGTTATTATCGACACGACACGACGATAAGGTGGCATACTAATCATTTAAATGTGAAATGAACCTACTGGTAATCATGATGGTTATCGTCGACTCTACGATAACCAGGCAAAAAAAATACTGCATGCCCCCCGAGGACTGCACGCCCCCTCGAAGACTTTACGCCCTCCGAGGCGACCCTCAGGGTTATCATCGATCCGATGATGGCACAAATCCCAAGGCATTTCCGAATTTTTCGGCGTAAAGGACGCAATGTACGTTGCGGTCGTTGCCAACACAGGTTTGGTAACAAACGTTAACACAGATACAACAACAATAAACTCAACTGATATACTACAGAAAAATCAAAGAAGAATAAATACAAATAAAGACGTCGAACAATAAACAGAAGCAAAGACGATCAGCTCGACAACAAGAGGCGGATTATACATTCTAGACAATCGCAAAAGGAAGTGTCGTGGAATGTTAGCAAACCTGCGGCGGAAGTTCAGAGCCAACACCGTGAAGTAGCGCCCAGAAATTGATAGAAAAGAAAAGAAGAAGAGAGGAGGAGAGAAAGCGCGGAAGAGCACCGCCTGAAGTCGAAGGAAGAGCAGCGCAAGAACTTGATCGGGGTTTACACAACACAAAGAGCAGTGATAAAAGCCAAGGCGGTTCCTCGCGCGAAGAATACCAGCATTCAATGGATGAATTCCGCGCGCAAGAATAGTTTGCCGCCAAAAATGAAATTCAAACGGTCATTGTTCAAACGGATCTTTGTATAAGACATATTCAAGATAAGATCCGGCTAATAAATGAGGACCCATGACTTTCGTAACGAACTTATTAGCAGGATCTTGGGTAACGAATATACGTCCCAAATATCATCCTCCATGAAAGTCCGCTTTGTGAACAAATTCATAATTAAAGGCTTACAAAAATAAAACCTTAGGGTTTAGGGTTTAGGGTTTAGGATTTAGGGTTTAGGGTTTAGGGTTTAGGATTTGGGGTTTAGGATTTGGGGTTTTGGTTTTAGGGGTTAGAGTTTAAGGGTTTAAGGTTTAGGATTTTCTGGTTATGAATTTAGGGTTTACGGTCAATGCTTAAGGTTTTAGGGGTTAGTAAACTTAATGTCAGGGTTTAGGGTTTAGGCATTTTTTAGGGATTTTTAAAGGGTTTAGGGTTTAGGCATTTTTTAGGGATTTTTAAAGGGTTTAGGGATTTTTAAAGTAAAGGCTATAAGCTTTCTGCTTAAATAGTTGATAAAGTTCTAAAAGATAATGTAATGAATGTAATAATAAGTAAATGTTTTTGTTTGGTGTTAACGAATGTAAAAGTTTCTAATATTGTTATCACTTATTCAACATTTTACGTTTACAATATATAACATATGAATTTTAAAATTTGGCGTTAGAAGAACGTTTGTAAATACTTAAATTAGCATAATGTAGGTTGAATATCAACCACAGAATACAATAATTATGAGTAAAATGTATATTATAAAAAATATTCTAACTTTACATACGAGACTATATAACCAAACTTAAATGCAATAGTGAGCAACTTTATATAGAGTTTCAAATTTCATAACTTTATTTGAATTGTGTTATTGTGTAGAGTGCATATATATGTAGTTTTATAGTACAACCTATTCTAGTTTGGACTTATAGAGTGAGTGTATTATTAAAAGCTTTCAAACTCTTTTCTCTTAAATACCTAATAGCTCTACCATGATACAAAACTATAAACCTATCGAAGATGTCTTAGGATGTTACAATTATGTTACAAGTTAGATTCATGTACAATTACTTAAGTAACTAGATTTTTTTTTCATAATTTTCTCAACTAATTCTCTAAGAGTTCTTATAAGACTATATTCGCTCTATTATTTCTATTTTATAATAAATAATAACTTAAATTCAGACTACTAAAAGATAGTTGTTTATGTGCCTTTGAAAGTTCATAGTATCTTCTTTTTATAAAATATCTCTTAGTCTCATCAACATTCTAGTTTCTTAACCTAGATCCTACTCTCATATTAAATTTAAAAAACAAAAAAAACCTTTGACAAATATTGACAAATGTTATATATATCATATATATAGTTTTATCTATTTTATGCGTAACTTATAATGTTATTAAGTACCAAATTTATTCTTATATTATTTTGCTTAGTGTTTACAAATATTTTATAGTTTTACGGTGTTAAATTCTTTATAAAGATATCATCTTATATGAATGCTTGCTTCTAATTTCTTTCCTATCCAATAAATTGTATATTGTTATCTACGCAACAAACTCTTATTGAAATATGGTAATATTTTTAAAATGCCATGTATAATTCATGGCTATTACGCAATCACATAATTCATTACATTATCAAGCTTTTGGTGCCTCATTTAACCTACAACCTATAACACCACTACAATTTGAGGGGCTTATTAACGTTTTCTGCGGAAACGTTCTTCAAGTTTTGCAACCTTTTCTACTGAAACGTTGCTGAAGTTAAGCAATGTTTTGGAACTTGCTTGTTTATCGTTATAAAAACAATAAACAACATTCTCAAGAAATAAGCAACGGTACCTGATTACTAAGCTGCAACGCTATTTACAATCTAGTTAAAAATTTTGCTTACATTCGTGAGAATGTTGCTCAAACAAGTTTCTGAACGTTGCTAAACTTAAGCAACGTTTACTCAAAAGCAATATTTGTGACGTTGCAAACCTCCATAAGGCCTTCAAAATAAGAACATCATTTAGAAACAATAATATAAAAACTTAGGTTAGTCGTTGTAAAGGATCTTAATGTCTATGAACCATTGCTTTTGGAATTCCATTCCAGTGTTTGTTTGTGATCATATGTTCATTGTATCATATTTTGTTTATTATAGCGGCCGTGTAAATGAATCTTACGATACTTGCAATGTGATGGTTCTATATAACGTAGCACAATGCAATGAATCTTACATTCTTGGAATGTGATAAGTTTTTTAAAGGTCGCATTATAAAGTCGACAATGCGTAAGAACATGGATGTTGCGAATGTCTAGCCGTCCGACGTGTATTGGCAAGTACGTCTTGACTCTTTGCTACAATGTTTAGGCATGACGTGAAGGAACAACTTACTTCCATAGTGCAAATCTCTGATATGACCATCGATGCTTTGCAATTGTTCTTGCTTCTGCTCTACATCACCAACGACCACACCGATGGAGGTATACAACAACTAAAAGATGCTATCGGCAAGAACCTCAAAGAGTTTCAAAAAGCAGTGATGAAGTACCAAGCAGAGAGTAAACTAGAGAACGTGTATCTGTTTGCTTTACTTTGAAATTTGAATGATGACACTAGCTAGGTTTATCATTGAGAATGAGCACATTATTCTAGTTGAAATATAAGTACCAACAAACATTCAAAAACTAAACGTGAGAAACAAAACTTAGTGCCAAAGCAACTACACTAATTACGTAGATTAGTGTTAGATTTTTGTAAGAATTGAAAATGTTACATGTTTTTACTTTTGGTAACAAGAAATTACCGAGGGTATTGATTCCAATACTATGTAAGGATCTCCATCTTGACCAGTGTAGACTGTAAAAATATTTACGAAAAGTAAAAACTTTTAATATATATATATATATATATATATATATATATATATATATATATATATATATATATATATATATATATATATATATATATATATATATATATATATATATATATATATATAAAAATTAGTGTACCTAACAATAATCTACCGATTTAGTTTAGTTTACTAACATATAACAAAAATTAGAATAGAAATACATAAACGCAAAACTACACGCATAATTTTGTGTTCTATATATAGTTTTTCTAAATTATTTTTTATTTTTTGAAATTATCATGTGCATGAATGTAATTTTGTCCAAAACAGAGTCTAGGTGAATAAGTTAAATCTTTTCAAGTTGTTCAAATGTTATGCACTTCATCGAAAAGTTTTTTTCAACACTAGGGATGTTTAGAAGTTAATTTGAAGAAGTTAAAGGTTCCTACTCCCATACATCTTTAGGATTTAAATAGAACACCTAATTATTATGCAATCAATTCTGAGACTATATACACTTTAGAGCCTAGAAATACATTCATGAGCTTTTCATCCAACAAATTATTATAAGAGTATACCTTCTAAAGTGTACTATCATATATGATGTTCACAATTTTAATTTTAGCTGTGAGATGCAAATATATGCGACTTGCATATAAATAATTATCACTATTGCGAATTGAAAAGTTTAAGAGCAAATAGAATAATTGTATTTTGATAGGGTGGGCACTTTTGGGCACATTCTCAAATGTTCTCAAACCTTGACACTCAAAATCCTCCAAAGCCAAACGCTTCTTACTTCTATATGCTTAATGAGTTCCAAACCTTTCATTTTTGCAACCCCACACACTGGCATGCATTGTGGTTATTGCATACATGTGGGATGCAAACTAAAAATTAATTGGTAACATATAAAGTATGAGATGTACCAAATGTGAACCTTACATCAACCTTTTGGCAATTTGTAATCATCCAAAACTTTACAAGCCTAAAGAATTTAGAGTCCAGATGAACACTCTGTTCTTATTTATTCTAAATTCAATGTTCATTTATACCTTGCTTTATTTTTTCTTTCTACATAAGGCTATATTTCTTGATTCGAATAGTTATCTTCATTTTTAGCTGACATACATGTATTGGCTTGTTGTCGCCTTTTTGTGCCAAAATTAGATGTTGCCCTTTGCTTCTATCTCATGTGTGTCTTTTGGTGATAACTAGTCAAACTTCATGTCTCGTAAGTTGCACAACTTAGTATGGGTCGTCTCAACAGTAGGGCATGCTAAAAGGCATATAAGAGGATATAAGAAGCTATAGAGCTCATTCTATTTTTGTTTGCACTTTGCATAGCTTTTATTTGAGCTAAGAATTTTTTTTGATGAATTTTTGTTGGGTGAAGGACTTATTAAGATGAAGGTGAACACCTTTCTAGTTGGTGATTTTTTCATTGCAATAGGTATATTGGTAGCATTTCCACCTCGAAGTGAAAATGATGAAATTTTGCAGTTTGTTTTTGATATTAATATGTTATGATCTCCCGATCTAGAAGGCCTTATGACTCAAATTTTGGTCCTCATGATCTTGGATAAGTCTATTACAAGTTTCTACGGTTGAGATCTTAATAGCTTCTCTTGATTTTCATATATGACGATTTCTATGGAAATGTGCTTTCATGCTAAAAATAGGCTCGAGTGTTTAGGGGTTGAGTAGCAACAAACATTTGACAACACAAACGTAAAAAACTAAAATCAGCGTCGAAGCAATTAGTTTTCTAACACTTAACAAAATTTAGAATGAAAATAAATAAACGCAAAACCATAAGCGTAATTTTGAGATCTATACATAGTTTTGTAAATTTTGTAAATTTTTAATTTGTTTGGTATTCTAAATTTTCTAAAATTTTAATTTGTTAATTTTATATATTATGTTTTCTAAATTATTTTTTATTTTTTGAAATTATCATGTGCATGGGCATGGTCATGCATAACCATGCCCATGCACATGATAATTTCATGGCATGGTGGCCATCATGGGGGGCATGATGACCCCGTTGCGCCGCCTTTTCACTTCATTCTTGTTGTCTCCGCTCTTCGTCGTCGGCTCTCTTTCGCATGACTCCGTTTTTGCTCCGCCACCTTCTCGTCTTCCCTTCTCCCGCTGCGTTGCTTGTTTGTTTCGTGCGCCGCTTGTTTTGTGTGCGCCGCTTGTGACCTTCTACCACCAGGTCTCAAGCTCGAATAGTAAACGATTGTATGTGTTTTATTAAGACTGGAAAAGGCACGTTAGGTTTTCGGACAGAATTATTTAAAGCAGCAGGTTCTTCCACGAGAGAAGCTGATTGATTATGTGTACTTTTGTGCAAGTGCTTACTTACGGTGCGGAGAGGCAAGTGATTTAGAAGGCCTCAGCAGATGGTGATTGTGTGCTAGCGTGTGCATTGGCAGCAAGTTTCTTATTGACTCCTCTCTGCCAGACAGATCGCACTCCAGTGGCATATTTGAATGCTGCGAAAGCCAATTTGGTAATCAATCGATCGACCCTCATCCTTTATTGTTTCTTTGTATAGAAACAATGGCTTGATTGATGCCGCTTTTCATTCTGCAGGCTCATGCAACTAGCTCAGATGGATTATTTGTTGTGGATTCCTCGCTGCAATTAGATGCTGATGCGTTTGTTAATTGCTCGTATGGGCATCTCAGCGATTCGGGAGCACTTCGTGCGATTCGGGAGGAGTTCGGGCGATACGGGAGCATTTCGGTAGTTGAAGCAATTAGGGTTTAGGAGGGTTTAGCATTCAAGAGCAGGTATGGTTTTTACTGTTTTTTAGTATCACAAGTTTCAGAATTAGGTTTAGGGTTTAGGATATACATTATCTTATGGTAGTATCGTCGGGCCGACGATAGACCAATAGAATGTAGTATTGAGAAAATTAATAATGAAATCGAAAAGCCACCAACTCCAAACACAGTTTAGAGAGCAGTGGCCTGTATCGTCGGGTCGACGATACAAGGGTTCAAATCCCCATATCGTCGGGTCGACGATACAAGGGTTCAAATCCCCATATCGTCGGGTCGACGATACAGCACAAGAAAGGAGGATAAGAATACTGTAAAAGAAGTAGAGTTGAAAAGCAAATTTCAAATAAAGTTGAGAGAGCATAAGTTGTATCGTCGGGTCGACGGTAAAGGCTTCAAAAGCCGCAACGTCGGTTCGACAATGCAAGGCCACTAGTAGCCTTATCGTCGGGTCAACGATACAAGGCAACTATATCCGTATCGTCCTGTCGACGATACAACGCTTCATAAATCGTGAGAGGTACTGTAATAAAAAATAAAACATTCTAGATCATGAATAGGAAAGTAATCGTCGAGCCGACGGTTAGACATTCAAATATATTACCGAATTCATACTAGATTTACAAGTTTTTCTAGATTTGCTTGTTTCTATCGAGACATACATGTTTCTTACTAGATTCATGACGCTGAACCCAAGCAATAGAATAGACATTGACGTAGCTATCGTCGAACCGACGATACCCAGTTTGAAGGTAGCTATGTTGGAGGTAAAGGACCACCTAAAGGACAGAATTAACAAATTTCTAGCGTTATATTCATGACGCATATTTATATAGGAGTATGGCAAAAGATGATCCATACGTCCTTCTATCACCGTTGTCAATGGAAATAATATATAAACCAATTGATTCATTTCTTCCATTTCTGATAGATAACTGAGGCTCTCATCGTCGGGTCGACGATTGGTACCTTAGAATCAGCTCAGAGCTAATTGCATAGCGATGAAACGTCTAACTCAAATCCGTGACGCTGATGTAGAAAGATAAAATGGCGGAAGTCGAAGCATACGAGTACAAAGTCACCCTGCATCACCTCGAGCCGTTCGTGAATCCGTTGGGAGACGAGCCATTTTTTGAAGAAATGGCCGAGACATATGGAGATCTCTGGCAGTTCAGGCCCCATATTCAAACATGGAATTTTGGAGTCAACAAATTCAAGAATTTTGTGTTCATTCGATACAAGGCGAACGGATCATCTACTTATCTGCCGTGGAACCACAACGAGAAGGTCACCATCATCGAGTGCCATAGAGACATCTACATCGTCATCGTGCTCCGTGCAGTGGACGAGAATGGATTCGAGCAAGATTACAGCCACTCTATTGTCATCTATACAACAAAGGAGCATGGTATTTTCGACATTCAGGACCTCATGACGTACTTTGAGGGTACCGAAATGGCCTCCCTGAATAGCGAGTTCATCAAGTTGGGATATGTGAGCGGACAATGTGGCTCTGCAAAGTCCATCGCAAATCGACTCATGAGGATCTTCCAAACACTCGATCGATACGCCCTGGCAAACGTCTGCTCAAAACCCGCTGCGCGACGAACACCAGTGCAGCCGAATCGGGGTGCGTTGAATTCACGCCTGAACTTGGCGTCCACCCCTTCCGGATCTGCAGGCAGAGGAATAACACTGAGTCAGCCTCGGTCGGAGGGTAGGAAGAGAGCTCCACCTTCTACAGATGGAGCTGGGTCGAGCCGCAAGCGCAAGAAACCCGCCTCAGCCGCACTAAGTACTGCAATAGTACCGACTCAAACTACGGGGAGTTCAGGGTCAGCATTGATAAACGTGACCGCTAGAGCTGGTACTTCTGATGAGAATCTGGAGGAGTTCGAGAAAACCGCGAACTTAAAGAAGGAGTTCTGGGATAACTACAAGGACTGCTTTTTGTTGAACATGAACCCTATGGAGGTAGATATCGATCAGTGCATACTGGCCAAGGATCAGTATGTTATCTGAACGCTGCAGCAGGACATGGTTGAAGGAGTCGCTAGAGAACTTGTCCAGATGATCGATGTCAAGCAGAGACAGAAAATCTGCCTAACTCCAGTGGATTCCAAGGGAAAGCTGCTAAAGAACAAGCCAAAAGATTGGGATGAGATCAAGGACGGGAAGTTCATGATCATCAACGGGCAGCATAGCGTTTGGGCATCAAAACAGCTCCAGAAAGAAGGATGTGGAGAGGTTCGGCGCAACGAGCTTCGCAAATAGAACGCCTACATCATCTGGACATTGGACGCAACTAAACTTCGAGGGATATCAAAATTCTATAACATCACCAACCACCTGGATCATGCGCAACCGTCATGGAGAAACCAGGTAGTGGCGTGTAGAAATATTTGGATAGCCCTGAAGCGCCCAACTGATGTATTTTCCGAAGCGGTCACGAGGGGTAACAAGGCGGTGCACAACGTCGTCAGGTTCCAGGTAACGTTTCGATCTCAAGTGGCTATCGTCGCATCGACAATACCTCTGATGCTAATGTTCCTCTTACTTCACAATGCTAACCTGAGCTGATTTACGTATGCAGAGCTTCACGGATGCTGTGACGGAGAGATACCAGAACATCAATCCAACAGGGGATGGGGCACAGATAAAGTCCGCAACCAATCTGAAGAATGAGATTCAAATCATTACCCTACCGGACCACAAGTTCGACTATTGAGAAAGGTTTCTTCAGAAGCATGCTGATGGCGAACTAATCGACCCCGTCTCAAAATTGCCTTTCAACAAGGCGAAGACCTACAAGTCCAAGAGTAACAAGCTGAAACGCGAGTTCTTCAGGCGATGCGGATGTTTCACGGACACAGACTTCACCATCATGCCAAGGCATCTACTTGGAGAAACTCCGGAACGGACTGCACCATATCCGAAAGTCACTGTTGGGAAATCTCTGGTACTTGTGGCAGACAACCTTGCGTGCGTCGACTGGGTGGCGAGAAGGAAGCGCAAGAAAGTTGTGCTTGAGGATATCATTTCAATCAAGCCCTCCCTCAAGCTTATCGACGTCGGCGGCGACACCATTGACGCCACATGGAAGGTGTGGAAGATTAGGCACCGGTTCACGTCGGCGAGCTGGGATTTTCTCTTGACATATCCCAGCGCGGAGTACTACAGGAAGCGCCTCCGCAACAAGGCAAAGACAAAAAATGCGGTCGAGTTGGAGTAGCAGCATCCAGAGGTGGTGCACATGTACAGGAGGTTCATGACGATCAAGTACCGACCAAAAGAGCCTCTTGAGAGTGTGCAGATCAGAGGGCTAGACTTCAAATCAAAGGCTTTAGTCACGAGCAGCCATTACACCTACACTGCACGCGAGGTGAATCTGGCACTACTCGACTTGCGCAATGTCCCACGCTCGCAAGTGACCGAGGCGAGCAGAGCCGACGACCCATTCCTAGACTATCTGCGGCATCATCTAGAGCCAAAGATCTCGGAGCCGAACGTGTGGCTGATGGTCTTGTGTGGAAAGGAAGACCAGAAGGTTGCATCGAAGTTTGCAGCTAGAGAGCTCCCTCAGTATGAGCCGTCTCTCTCCACGTACGTACCAAGTAAGGCGGAAATGCTTGACAACGTCAGCAATAGGAAAACCGCACCGAACGTGACACTTCTCTTCCTGTTTAAGAACGGAAGTGAAATAGCGAAGGATGCGAAGTAGTGTTTCAGAAAGAGGTATGACACACCAGCTAATCGCTTGTACTATATAGAGGCCGCCGGAAATACGGAGGCAAAATGGCGGGTGTATCCGACTGAGCTTCGCATGGAGTTCTACTTCGAGATACTTGCCGCGTGCGCGTCAGTGAAGGAGAATGTCATTGGCATTCACGCGGGCGCGAATTTCCTCCTCGCTTCTAAGGTAACCACTCATATACTATTCCTTCGTATCGTCGGGTCGACGATACCCAGAGCTTTATTTCAACTCTGTGCTTCATAGTAGTGTGAATTATTGTCGGCTCGACGATAATGTGATCTAACAATGTTACATGTATATGCCAGATGTTCGGAGCTCATTACTATGGGTTTGTAGATCGTGACGACGTGAAGAGCAAAATCAAAATCTCGACTCTTGCAGAACGGCTTGACATGAACGATTTTATGCACTCGAACTCGCCGTATTCGAAAGATTTTGTTCGTCCGGTCACGCGGGGTCCCGTAATTGTGCACTCCGACTCTCCTCCATCGCCACCGATGAATCTAAACTCTCCTGTCAAAGGTGGGTTTGGAGTAGTGCGCGAACCTGAAGAAGTAGAAGCGCATGTTTCCAATGATCCGGGCATCCAGGGCATCGATTAATACGGGACGAACACATTTCGAGTCTGCTCGAGGATGAATTTTGAGCGAGCTTTCCCCCTCGCACCAATAGATGACCAGGGGGCCGGTTCATCTCAGAATCCCATTGACATGGAGACAGATTCTGAGTACGAGGCGCAACGAAACCATCGTTTAGATGACGAGGATTCGGAGGGCAATGAACAAGCGGACGGTAATGTGCATTTGCAGGTCAACTCCTTGGAAGATCAAGAATTGCCCTCACAGGATCAAGGCAAGCATGATTCCTATCATGACAATGCAGTCTAAGATGATGTCGTCATTGATCTGGCTGCGAGAGAGGTGGGACAGGATGGTCTGGTCGCCCAAGTCGGCTCTCAAAATGTCGAGGATCGTCGGTCCGGCGATGCTGCGGAGCCTGTCAGGGAACCTGGTCCTGACCCCGAACAAGAGCAGGGGTCACATCGTCGCGACGACGATGTACAGGACGAAGTACAAGATCTTCGGCTAGGCGGCTAGGGGGTTGAAAGTGTGGATCGTTGGGGCGACGTTGCACAGGACGATGTGTTGGACCTCCGTCAAGCCGGTGCGGGGGGTGAAAGGGTCGATCGTCGTGCCGACGATGTGGAGGAGGATGTTGTGAATCCCCCTCAAGTCGGTGGAGGGGATGGAAGGGTCGATCGTCGTGCCAACCATAGACAAGATCAGGATGCTGATACCCGACATGGCGGTGCAGGGGTAGAACAGGTGGAACAGGACCAGACTATAGAGCCTATGCATGATGGAACTGATCGTGGTGATGGCCAAGATGCAGCGGATCGTCGACTCGACGATTGGGACGCAGTGAGCAGTCAGGTCACCACACATGCAAGGGCGGACAAGGCCATGCGCGAGCGAAAGCTGAGAGGAAACTCTGCAGGCAGCAGCAGACACGTCATTTCAGAGGCGAGGGTAAACCAGGCGACCCGTAGTCGTAGGCAGACAGGTCATCCGGTTGGCGAGGGCGGACAAGATAATCCCGAGTCGCAGGCTCGCGAAGTCGTGGGTGGCGATGACGATGCAGTTGTGACCCAAGTCGTTGAAGAACGGGTGCCGAGTCCCTCAGAGATCATTCATCTTCCTAGAGATGACAAGTTCGTTAAACCGAACTCATCGGACGAGGATATCGAGGAACCCGTAGATCCGGACGCTGTGGAGTACAAAATCACGACAGCCCCCAACAGCTTGCGGGTCAAGTATGAAAAGGGATATTGGGAGAAGGACGAGGAAAGGAGGGCGAAGAGAATCAGGCGGGCACAAGAGAAGGAGGAGGTGAAGGGCGAAAACAGGAGGTTAGCTCAAAAGCAAGCTGAGTCGGAAAAGATAGTGGAACAACTGCAGGCTCAGATGGCACAGATGCAGTTGTTGTTGCAAAGCCAGAGCGGAGTCAATCTTGGTGCCGCCGTTCTGTCTTCTCCAGTGCTTCCTCCGTTGACATCCGCCTCCTCTACACTAATGCCTCCCGCGTCGACATCATCCCACCTACTTGTTGAGCTCATGGTCCTGAATATGCCAACGCCTCCTCTTTGCACATCGGCACCTCTACCTCCTCCTACAGAACATCAGTTGCTTCTAGCAACTTCGGATCATTGCACCCATGATGAAGGTGCTGCTGTCTCCAATAGCACTGCCGACTGCGCTGCACCAACCCCACTGGGGTCACCTGTTCGTCGAGCTGATGATGAACGTCCCACGGTATCACTTGACAATGAAGGCCCTGCGATATCACTTGCTCCAACTTCGGCTGTGTCTCGTGATCGTCGAACCGACGATACCAGTGGAGCAGTCCCCTCTGCAAAAGAGGACGTCATAGAGTCGACTCCTCTCTGCCAGTTGTCAACGATTCCATCTACCGTTGAGGGGCATGTCGACCTTTGGGTGCCTGAGACGGCTGCACCACTGGGATCTCCTGCCGTACAGCATCATCGCCACGACGATAATGTTGATGTCAAATCGCAAGCGAGTCCTCGTACTGAGCTCGTGCCAATAGCTAGAGATGCTCCCGCAGACTTGGATCGTCGAGCCGACCATGCTGTTGAGGAACACGAAGTCGAGAAAGTCGACTACGAGTTGGGAGCTAAAAGCCTGGAGGTTGGGAGCTCGGAACTTCAAACGGCTCCTGAAGTTCCTTCTCAGGACCCCGGTGCAGACGACCAGGTAGAGACCTCTGACCCTTACTGTTTTGATTGATTCCACGCCCCCCACTGGAGTCTCTCATGCCGTGTGAGCGTAGCCGAACTCCGTACTGCTCTTCGTATCTAATTTGTATCTTATACTTGTTGATAGGATATCAACTTCGGTTCTTGAGTGCTCATGGCGGACGACATTCAAGTCCGTTGCTCACGTACTTGTATTGTAGTGTACCGCCTAGTGTAGAGAGTAGATTCGAGTGCCAACTGCAGCTTGCGAAATTATCCCAAATGTATTATGATATCCTTGTTTATAATGATATGCCTATTTTGAAGGCCTTTTTCTGCATACATGCCCTTTGTTTGTCAATGTTTATGATGCACAGTTACGAATCAGTGTTTGCGTGCCACTCTCATTTGATCTGAAAGCAATCTCAAATGGGAGGCCGGAGTTGATCAGGACGGCTGAAAGCTCCTGTCCACTCCCTGGCTCTCCCATTTCTTCATTACCCGAGGTAACTCCTTGATCAATCCCTCTGTGTCTTCTGTCTTGCTCAGGTAGCTGTTGAGGATCAGGTAGCTGTCGAGCGTGCGATAGAGATCGTCGGGAGGACCCTCCCGCCTCTGCCGCGGAGGAAGTGGTTAAACATTGTCCTCGCCCTGAATGGCGTTCTCTGCCATTCTACGTATAGGTCCAACCACAGTGGACCCGAACCGTACACTCTGGGGGACAATATTTACTCGCATAGGACTCCTACTGTCATTGGTCCTAAGGTGGTGTTCGCGAGGAAAAATGTCGGGAATTTTCTCCGTCAGGTTTCCGATATCGCGGACAAGGTCTTAGTGTGGACTTCGATGATGAAGCATAATGCTGAGGGTGTCGTTGGCCACCTCTTTAGGAGTGGCAAACATCCTTTCGATGTCCTCTGCCAAAAGGATTGCACTACGATCCAACTCTCCGACGGGAAGTCCTTTCAGCTCGGCCACAAGGTTGTGTACATGAAAGTGCTCTCGGAGGCTGTGTTCAGCAATCCTAATGGTGACACGTTCTTTTCCCCATACAATACTCTTCTCATTGATGACTCTCCCCAAAAGAGTATCTGCAATGAGAACGGTAATGCTCTATTCCTTCGCACCTGGAGTCCCCAGGATGGCAAGAATGACTTCCTCATGGAAGACCTTCTGCCTTGGCTAAACCGCCTAGATTCCCACGAGGGACATTTGCAGCGATTCGTGGAGGACAATCGCATTGGCCAAAACCCGCTGCGTCCCGGTGACCCAACCGCCAAGAAACTCATGGCCGACATGTTGATGTCTTCGCAGACCATGGGGACTCGATTTAGTTTACCGGGGATGGGCTTAGTCATAGAACATGGGCGCACATTTATTAGGAGACCTAGCTTTCTGTAGCTTCCTTACTCCATCTACATTTCCATCTACATTTTGACATTTCCATCTACATTTTGTAATTATTGTACCGTGATGTACACCATGTATTTACCGGAAGTTAATAATAAAGGAGTTGGATTTACCCCTAATTCTTGGTATTATTACTATCGGTTGTCTATGGATGAATTTCCTAACATTGAATCTACTGTGAAGGAATATGCTTCCTGTTTGACCCTGTCTGACGCGGTTCTCTACGTAACGAATGTTTGTGAACATAGGATGAATGCATGCGCGTAGCTGTGGCGCGTCAGAGGCCATCCACGAGCCTCCTCTCGGGGTTTGTGTCGGAGGGGGGCAGTTGCGGCTCTATTGTCTGCTCCGTGCCGTACCTCCTCCGGTCTGCCGCAGACGCTACATCCGCGGCCATCGACTACTCCAAAGGGCACATCGAAGACGGCGTGGTCGACAGCCCCCGAGTCGCGGATTCGTGAGGACTCCGACTTGCTCTCCTTCTCCACTGAAACGGACATTGCCGACCTTAGGCAATTGCTTCTCGCCTATCGCTCGGACTGGTGAGGGATCAATTTGCAAACTATTCCTCCTTCCTGTTATGACGCTCGAACCTGAACCCCTCGTGGCCGCTCCAAGTTCTGCTCAAATTTTAAAGGATATTAGTTGCGAAGCAAGTGGAGAGTGCGCGAAGAGCCTACTTCAACATCGTGTCCGCGTTTCGCCAGAGCGTCGTCTTCACTTTCCGACATTAACTGCAACACCGGTCACAGATACAAAGACTCCCAATACAACGGTGTCTAGAGACTCCGGACGACTTCCTCGCAGATCACGGTCCGTCTCCGCTTGTGGGCCCTCTGATATTATCACTCCGTTTCGAAGGTCGAAGCGAAAGGTCTGTGCAGCTGAACAAGTTAGCACAAGCGAAGCCTGCTCGTGGGGAAGTAGGCCCCTCCATCGATCACGACGCGACGATATTTTCAAAGGGCTTGCAAAGCTCAGAGCACGAGAAGCAGCTCAACTTAGTGACACAAAATCGGATGTGCGCTGATTGAACTACTATGGCAGTAGAAGTCATGTTGCAGAAGATTATACATGTAGATCGTTTAGTAGTAGTATATACCCGTACATTAATTCTTTTGAGGTCTACTATGTTTGTTGACCTCCAGCTATTTTTGTAAACAATTACGTATTAAATATATTACCCTCTTTGAAAATCCCCAACTATAGACTTCTACATCTATTTCTGAAAGTCTCAAAATGTAAATTTTGTCTCAATTTAATGAATAAGCCCTTAGAATAATACCAATGATAAATGAATTTAAGGCAAATTCTTCCCACTGATTTGGTCCTGATTCCAAAAATATGGAAGATTACGGCTCAAGAGCATATACAACTCTGAGTCCTTCGACAGTTCATTATGCGTGGGTCTACGATGGCGCATAGTCTCGTGAAAATTCTCAGGACCGTTCAAATGCACGGAAAGACATATCTCGCCTATCCTCTTCAATAAGTCGGACTTTGGCTCCTTCGGACAGGAATGGTTCCACGGAACAGTGAAAAGTGTGTTCTTTGTGGGAACCGCAATGCAAGTCTCAGGCTTGGAATCGACAATGAGCAAGTTATCGTCATTAAAATTGGCACCCTTCCTAGGATACAACCACCGTCGAGGATATTGTAAGAGAATGGGATTTGTCGTGCCGGGGTACTTGGCGAATGCGTAATTCTTCAACAACAGATTATCGCATTGGTTGGAAGCCAAGACAAGTCCAGGGGCAGCGTCTGACTTCGAGAACAAAAAGCAGCAGATTCCATGGACAACCTTAGGCTCTAGCGTACTCCAGACGTGGATGTGGCAAAACAAATTTAGTAAGCGAAGAAACCCGGTCAACCCGGGACGACAGTAGATGACCCTGCCGGCAACTAAGAATGGAATGGTGGAGGAAAACACCGAAGGATTATTGGGATCCGGAAAAGACAGGCACTCTGCAGGCGTTGGGGTAGGCACAGAGGCCATCGAACATAGAACCCCATCCAACTCCAACATTGCATTCAACCACTTGGGCTTGGATCGTAAAAGACTGCGGGAGATATGCGTAATAGGTAGCTCGGGCGAGATACGGTGTTTGGGATGTTTGGACGGTCCTGCCTGCAGTGAGGGAGCACGTAACAATGGCAAATGGTATTAAAACAAGAGGGTGTGTACCTTGCAAAATGCTGAAGTATGCAAAGAACTGCCAGCACTGATTGGGTATTGAACCGCCACACCCAGAGGTAACATGAGGTGGTTGGTGGGGGATTTTGAAGCAATCGGACGGAACAAGGTATTCAGAAGGGGGGCCTGGTAGAAAAGGACGAAGTTTAGGGCCTTGTGATGAGAAGGACGCAGACTCATCGAAGACAAAAAGTGATGTGAAAAAAAAGAGTCTCAATTTTATTGAATGATGTTTCAATAAGTGCAACGATTATAAGTGTACTATGTACAAAAAGCGAAACAGCATCCAATAATTTGGAGACTACTCGTCGACCTACTCGCCGCCATCGTTGCCGGACTCCTGTCAAACAAGGAGCGCCGACTTTAAGATTACTAAATGCGAGAACTTCAAGACATGAGGGAATAGCAGAGCAACTGCCATAACCAGCAACGATCACAAAGACAAAGAGATGGAAAGGATAGTAACTAACCTCTGGATTTACCGGTGAAGTTATAGCCGTCTCGGTAGCAGCCACGGGAGAGTCGTGAAAAGGAGCAACCTCTGCATGCTCCCCCACATTCAATGCGACAGCAGAGGTGTGATAGGTCGGCGTCGGCGCTGCCTCAGTCGGGACATCATCCTCTGTAGCCTTATCCAAAATCTCGAGGGGTATGGGGCGCAGTGCGTTCTCTGCTTGAGCAACAACAGGAGGTTGTGGAGGCGCGACGATGGCTGGTGGACTCACGCCATAGATGCTGAGACGAGGTTGATCGTGGTTGATGGAGGCAATGGGGACAGGAATATTAGGCAGTTGGGATAAGATATTTCTAAATGATTGAAACATCTGCTTCATCTTGCCCAGTGCCATGCGGGTTTCAGACTGAGAGCTCAGGAATGTGGACTCCAATCTGTCCACTCGAGCATTCGCGGCTGCGATGTCTGCTAACCTTTGCTTCTCTCTCTCTGCTTCTTTCTTTGCCTTGCGAGCCTTCTGCGCCTCCTTTTCTTGCCGCTTCTGTGCCCGCTTCTGTTCCTTTGTAAGCACAGGGACGACAATTTCCAGCTTCACTGGTGGTTGTGATGGCTCTCCAGGTTCCTTGGGCCCGACAGGAAGTAGAGGATCATCCTGATCGCTTTTGGGCTTTGGAGAACTAGGCTCTTCCGAGAAGTCGTAATACCGGATTACTTTGTTATCCTCCGGCTCATCTTCAAGCTTCCAGACTCCTTTCACAAACCATTTGTCGTACTTCCCCTTCTCAATCTGCCTCCTGGGTGCGCTCTGCGGGCATTGGGGAGGAGGCGCCAAAGTAGTCTCCTCTTGGGATGGATCAGGAGCCACCTCGTCGCCTAAGGTCATGGCCGCGAGGTCAGCATCATCTGCGCGGTCATCATCGTCGCCGTCGCCATCGCTTGAACCCTCAACATCGTCATTGTCTGACGAGTCAGAGCTGTCGGATGTTGGTGCATCCCGTGGCAATCGCTCTTGCCCACGTACTACATTGTCTTCGCCAAAGGGATCCCGGTAGATGTAATCATTCGAGTTCTTTGAACGAATCTCCCTTCGAAAATCCGAAGGTGGAACCCTGTGTTGAACCGGAGTCCTAGCGGCCCCAAGATCGACGACCCCAGGAGACTGCTGGTTTAGCTCAACTCGAGCTAAATCCTCCTCCGATGGTCAACCACGACGCAAGCGTTGGAGGGGGGGGGCTCTGAATGTCCCCGACGACATCGCAGGCGCCATAGTTGGCTTCGAGCGCCCTCTGTGCTTGAGGCACAGTAGCGCTTCTTGACCGAGAAGCCTCTCCAACTCGCGCTTCAGAAGAAGAATGCTTGGCAGATTCGCGCGGGGGGGCGCGTGCTGTACCGCGGCCATCAGACGCAGAAGACCGAGCTCGACCGCTTCCACGACCCTGAGGGGGAGCACGTGCAGTACCACGACCACGAGGGGGAGCACGAGCAGTACCACGACCACGAGGGGGAGCACGAGCAGTACTGGACGGAATTGCCACCGCAGCCGAGTCAATTGCGGGAAGAGACACGAGAGGAACAGTTGAATCCATGGGGGAATTCATCTCTGCTGGAGAAGAAGGACCACCTTCATCTTCACGGTCGTGCTCAGAAGCTGAAGAGTCGTCGCTTCCTCTTCTTTCCCTTCTTCGACCCTTCAGCAGAAGGCTTGGGACCGCAATTAGCTTCCGGATTTACGTATGCTGCGACGTTGATATCGTTGCAGTCTAGATGTTGGTAGTCCGTCGCAGCATTTGTATAAGCCTCCGCCTCGGTCTCGCTGATAACAACATATGTCTCGGCCTGGCACATCTGTTTTAGAAGGAGACAGAAACTTATAAGAAGACTAAGACAAAATAGCTCGACTCGAGCTAAAACGCCATGGACAAAATACAATGATTAAAGAGATTTAAGCATGAGACCGTTTAGCTCGAGTCAAGCTAAACAAGCATGAGACCGTTTAGCTCGAGTCGAGCTAAACGAGCATGAGACCGTTTAGCTCGAGTCGAGCTAAACATGCTTGAGACTGTTTAGCTCGAGTCGAGCTAAACGGTCTCATGCTCGTTTAGCTCGACTCGAGCTAAACGAGCATGAGTAGTTCCCATTAAAGAAATGGTGCGAGGTACTTACAATTCCAGCCAACATTGGCTTTGTGCCACCCATTATCGATAAAAACTTCCCTCCCGGAGATGAGAACATCTTCAACACCCGACAGTAGAACTCCAATCGCAGCTCCGAGTCACTGAGACCTAGGTCGTGTTCTCTGTACGCGCCGGGCTTCGAGTAGAGGGGCTACTCTAGAGCGTAGAATACAGAGGGTATTGTATCCAACACACTCTAAGCATGGCTGCTCCTCTTGACAAGAAAGAGAAGAGGGAGAAAGTGCTTCTCTGAAGCTTTTTCCTCTGCTATGCCATTGAAACACTCGTTGCTGGAAGGCATATAGTTGGCTGCCTTGCGAGCGTACTCGTCCTTCACCTTCTTGTCGACGTAAACCACTGCCTGGCAGTGACGGTCGAAGTTAAACGTGATGAACATCCAGACCTCGGGATTCTTGATGTGCAGATCGGTTACGGTGTTTGCCCACACATCAAGGAATTCTTGGAAGTATGGACCCTCCGTGTCGTCCACTCTACTTCCACTACCAGGGACAGATCGTAAATCAATCAAGCCGATATCACACTTGCTAGATTCGTTCCAGGCAAAGTTCTTGTCCCAAATCCCGAATTTGAATTCGGAAGAGTAAAAGAGCCGCGTATAAACAATCGATGCAGGAGGTTCAAACGTCTCTTTGACATCAGGAATTTCTTGAAGAACTCGGCTGCATATACCGAAATCTCTGCTGCACTCCTATTCTTCGTCTGCTTTTGGCGGTAGAGGGTGAAGAACGAGTCGCCCGGGACCGAGAGAAGCATAGACATAGTCTGACGAGTCAGATTGTAGTCCATCTTAAATTTCTTCCAGTTGTCGACGTCAAATTGCCAATCGGAGTCAAACAAACCCAACGAGGGCTTGAGTTTGTGCAATTCCCTTGCGACAGTGTTCTTCCTCTTCCGATTCTCGACCCACTGCTTCGCACTCATACACTGGAAGTATTTCTTTGCAGGCTTCTTCACGGCCACCTTTGGGTAAAGCAATGTCCGATCCGGAGTCTCGTTCAGCAAGTGCTGCGCCAACACCTCGAGGTCCTCTGCGTCTAACTGTCCCATTCCCTTGAAGAACTCCCTGCTCAAGCTGAACTTCTTTGCGGCGGTTTCCCAATCCTTCGCCTGATTGATTGGGAGCTCACTGTCGGGGTCGATCAGCTCTTCAAGACCCTAGTCTGTGATGAACCTCTTCCACAACTCGTAGACGTCGCCCGGAGATGTGATGATCAGGAGCTCGTTGCGAAGGTCGGACGGTCTGACGATCTTGTCCTTCGCGTTTGTATTGATGCTTATGAACCTCTTCACCATAGCAGCCGCAAATGCCTGCACCAACGCCAAACGATTAAGGAACAAGCTATGTTGTTTTAGCTCGAGTCGAGCTAAAACGACGTCCCCAAAAACGTCGACAGACAATGCAAACTACGCCAACGAGAAAAAGAAAAGAACAAGTAATCTCATATCTCATAACGCTTACGGTTATCTACTTCAACCGGTGTTTCACATCGGTGTGGCTTCTTCAGGTTTAGAGGGCGGCCATAGTCTTCCCAAACCTTTCTAGCGCCCATGATGTTCGTTGCCCAGGAAGGAATGAACGTGCCAGCATTGTTCGTCTTGTTCGCCATGGCCGACACGTCGAGAATCTTGCCAATGTCGGAATGCCACACAACATGGGCTTTCCATGTCTGCAGGGCAAGGATCTTCGCCTCGTCGACCTTCTTGTCACGAATCAACTGTTTCGCAGCCTCAATGTGGTGCTGCCCGTCGATAACTCGGAACCGACAAGATTGGACCAGATCTTCCCAATCCCACATCTCAGGCTCATCTTTAATCTTCGGTATAATGATGATGGTTTGTCTGGAAGTAACATCGAGGGAATTCATCAAGATGTTCTTGTAATGCGCTATGCCGGCCGGTTCCAGAGATCGCACGATAAACCTTGGTTCTACAGGGTCGAGCAGGTCGATCGACACGTCAAGCAAATTGTCGCGACTGAAGACATAACACTCTGCACAATTGTTCCAATAGTCCTTCAGAGACTTCGTCGCTTCCTCATACTTGATCTCCTTCTCTGAAACAGCCACGTTCATTGTAGGGTTCATGAACGTAAGTGCGCTGCCGAAGGATTTGCTCCTTTTGGAGCCAAAACTGGATGAGATCGGGTTTGGCCGCTTCGATCTCTGCCCGCCTAGACTTCCCTTTGGAGTGCCTAGACCCGACGGAGCATTCTCGGATGGAGCCTGCAATAATAGACTTCCGGACCGTTTCATCGGAGCCTTGCCTTTCTTCTTCGCAGTTTCAAAATCAGACAGAGCCTTCTAAATCTGTGCAGTGTATGGAATGTACGATCTCACGAAGGCTTTTGGCAAAGAAACATTGGGCTGCAATCTCGTGTCAATATGATGAAGTTGAGTGGCATCCACCTTGCCGACCATATAATTGCGGATGAAGTCGTGGGAGAAACAGACTTAAATTGGGGGGAAAAACAATAGTGAAGACGGAACATTCGACCTCCACTGCTTCGAACTTAATTAGGAGGTATGCGTCTTCATAAGTAACAAGACCGATGAATGCATCAAGGCACAGAGGTAGAAATGCCCCATGAGACCCTGATTGTTGGTAGAAAAAGAAATGGGTCTTGATCATCGGACGAGGAGACCAAGAGTTGATGGAATTTCTCTTGGGGGTCCACAGCCTCCCCCATTGCACGCCCTCAGCAATGGATTGAAGCGGGTCGTCTGCTGCTTCGAGTTCAACTGGATCAAGAGCCCTCCAGTGCTTGCATGTTGTAAGTGACCTATGGATAACAAATTTATGGAAGGCGAATTAGCTCGACTCGAGCTAAATGGACACATCAAATGGGCATATGGATATGAGGTGGAGTTTTACCACAGGAACAGACTGTTGCTCCTTCGCTTCCATATCGACTTGAACTTCAGGCTCGGCAGGTGCACTCGCAGCCACCTGAACAATTCTGGCAGTTTGCTTGGTTCTCGGCATCACTGTCATTCAAAAAATAACCCCATGTTAGATTCATGTAATATACACGCACATCAGAGAAGTATAAATTGCAAGTCCTGATTCAGTAAAGAGATCATTTAGCTCGAGTCGAGCTAAATCGGCTTTAGCAGAATTCCTATTCTTTGCGTAGAATTCATATTTTTGAGAAGAATTCCTATTCTTGACCACAAATGGAGGTTAGCGACCATTTAGCTCGACTCGAGCTAAATGGGCTTGACCTCAAAACAAGGTCTGAGACCATTTAGCTCCAGTCGAGCTAAATGGGCTTGAGCTAGAGCCAAGAAGTAAGCCCATTTAGCTCGACTCGAGCTAAATGGTCTCGGACCTTGATTGGGGTCAGGCCCATTTAGCTCGAGTCGAGCTAAATGGTCGCAAACCTCAATTGGGGTCAAGCCCATTTAGCTCGAGTCGAGCTAAATGGGCTTGCTACTTTGTCTCAGGTCATGCCTATTTAGCTCGACTCGAGCTAAATGGGCTCACTACTTGGCTGTAGTCAAGCCCATTTAGCTCGAGTCGAGCTAAATGGGCATGACCTCAACCTCAGTATGGAGTCCATTTAGCTCGAGTTGAGCTTAATGGGCTTGCCCTGAAACGAGGTGCGAGACCATTTAGCTTGACACGAGCTAAATGATCTTCGGTTGTTATGGAGAACTATAATTATCAATCTAATTAATCGGGCATCGAGCTAAATGGGCATCGAGCTAAATGAGTTGAAAGTTCAAATGAGCGCATTCCAGCAGAAAAACACAAATTTCGAAGCAAAGAACACAAATTTGCGTGAATGCCACTACATTGCGAGCAGAATTCTAAAACATTGTGCCTTGCAGTGTACAAAACAAGCTCCTAAAGCACAACCTCAATGCAAAACCTAAAATTCAGAGTTATGAACTTATATGAACGAGCAGGAAACGAGGACGCGCAATAACCTCGTGGAAGAATGCTCGAAGTTCAAACAAGGACGAGGATGAGCAATTGGCAAGTTGAGCGCAGCATGCAAGAGCAGGCGCGAGCAGGCGCAAAGCAAACGCGGAGCAGCAGAAGATGGAAGAAAGGATGACCGCGGGAGCCCGCAGGATGAGGAGCAAAACCTAAAACAAGAGCACAATGACGAAGAGAGAGGCGCGGAGCTGGGCGACAACTAGCAGAAAGGGAGAGGAGCTGTGAAAATGCGAGAGAAAAAGGAGGAGGCGCGGGAGCTGCAGAGGAGGCGCGGAGCTGCAGAAGAGGCGCGGAGCTGCATAGGAGGCGCGGGAGCTGGAAATGGGAGAGGCGCGGGAGCAGGGCGGGGAAGCTCTCGGCAGGCTGCTCCCGCCTGCGCGGGCTGGTCCGCCGCCGTTTTTGTAGGCTGCCCGGGCTGCCCAGGCTAAGCCCACTTCCTTGGGCTGCCCAGGTCGCCCGGGTGGTCCGTTTCGAATTTTGAATTTTTTTTTTGAATTTTTTTTTTTTCTTACAATTCAAATGCTCATTAGTTTATTTGTAAGTTATTTTTCCACAATTCAATTACTTTACTTGATTCTAAATTAGTTCACAAATTCAATTAGTTTAGTTCATTTCAATGGTTGAAACCTAAATTAATTCGTAGGAATCAAATTCAAGTGGGTAGAGTTATTTTGAAAACTTAAAAAGGACTCCTGTAAAAATGATGGTGATATTTATAACTTGTGAAAAAAAACGACTTTATATGCAATGAGTTTTTTGCAAAAGTTTTAATACTTTAAAACTTTGAATAATAAGTGAAATGTAATTTAGTAAAATACGAGAATAAGATTGTTGTACTTGTATTACTTTATAAGAACCTTAAAAATATGAAAGAATCCTACAAATAATATATACGGGTAACGAGTCTGCATGTCATCATCTTCATTAACTCTCTTAAGTTTGTATAAGGAAGTGATTATCATTTCTAAATGACCTAAAGAAAACCATATTTTTGTAGTGATCGTGTTAAAAATATTATATGCTAAAAGAAAATATTTGTAGAAAGAAATGAGAATTCAATAATCCAATAGAATTTAAAGTAAGTAGAAACAAAAAATGTATGGGCAAGTAGAGAGTGTAACTAAGTGGTTTTTATAACTTTAATAGAGAATTAAGTCTTCATTACACAAGTGTATATATATATATATATATATATATATATATATATATATATATATATATATATATATATATATATAAGTATGAAAGATTTTCAATTCACCTTTCTTATAAATCATGAAGGTATAAATGCAAAAAATCAGTTTCAAAAGATTTCTAAAATAGCGTTTCTTTCCGTTTCTTATTTATATTAACTTTCCAATGTTGTCTTAAAAAATAACTTTAACTCTTCGATATTATAACCTCTAAAAAAATTTGATCGTTTACGTAGAGATATGCAAAAATTCATTAAAAGTAGGGGAAAATAAAAATCACAATTTTCTGTGAGTTTGAGCCCTTTTTGGAAAAGAGATAATTCTGAACAGAATTTAAATTTAAATTAGCATATATTGCACATTGCTCTCAAAGAGCCTCAATCCTGAACTCCTAATCAATGGTGAATTGTGAAACATGTATGCCTTTCTTAGATTTGTTAGCCAATTGTTGGGCTCCCATTTCAACATAAAATTTGTTGTATTGTCCGTTATTGTTCAATTGAATGTATGAACAAATAGTGATCACCCGTAAATTGCAAAACAATAATTACCATTAAATTTAATTTACTTCTTAATAGTATAGGAAATTAATATTTATTTATTCAATTTAGTTTTCTTAATCTTTACATTAACTTCTGAAAACATCATCATAAGAATTATGGTCTTCAGGTTATGGAACTTAGTTTTGTACATGACGTTTCACTTTTAACTAATGTAATCATGAGTAATATAAGCAATTTTAAGTAGAACTCAACCAGTCGATTAATTCTAAAGCCCCTTAATAGACTCTAAATATCGCATGTATGAATTTGTCACCATCAACGTTATAAGCATTATCAATTACAAACATTGCCTACGTGATTTAGCAAGTATCTAATGATAAAGATGAGTATATTGTAGATAAATTATAATACTATATATACAGGTCTAAGCCGATTACTGTTTTCAAATGCAAACTAGAGACATTTAAGAACTAATTTGAAATCTTAATCGTATTTAAAAACTTAATTTTATCATTTTATTTAAAATAGTGCATTAAACTGCAGTATAAAGAAATTCACTTTCAATCTGATTATTTATGATTGTCTTAAAATGAAATACAAATGTCTTCTTTACTATTATAATTGTTTAAAAGTCTAAATACAAACTTTAGATCCTTAAATGCAAACTTAATACTAGAAGTACGAACTTAGAACCAACAAGAACGAACTTGAAACCCGCCAGTATAATTTTTAAATCCACAAGTATTAACTTGACACTTCTGGTCCTCTAGTACAAACTAAGAACACTCAAATATTTATTTAGGATCTAAACTGAATTTTAGGAATCTAATTTTATGATTTTATTAAAATTAATGCATAAATCCAAAGTTTCAACAATTAGGATCGTATCATTTATATTTTCATTTGTGTCGATCATAATTCACAAGTTAACTTTAATGACCAATGTGACGGGCGACATTGTAAAATTTGAATCAAGCAAGAAGAACCCCTTGCGCTTCTACTACATCGCCTTCTATACCAATTGCTTACATTTCTTGAAAAAAATATGAGGAACGATACTTAACTTGTTTTGAATTTCAATTTCGCATACCTAAGTTCGCATAGGCAAACCTAAGTTTCTTAAGATAGTAAGATACAGAATTACAAAAAAGATATTTTTGATTCTAAATATTTAATTTTCATTAGTAAAACGTTAACTTATTTCAACTACATTAAGTAATTTTGTACGCAATAAGCATATTATTAGCACGGAATAAAATAAAGTATTTACGTACAATTAATATTGCATTTAATTTATGTATGACGAATGCCCATGATTATTAATCTACATTTCCTAATGGAACAAAACATTATAAATATTCAAATTCAACTATTAGAACTGATAGACATTATATATTATTAAAAAATTTAAAATACAGTAGATTATTCTATTGATATAATAAGTATTATTTAAATATAAATTAATGTAGTAATATACTATATAATAGCTGAAGTAGCATGAGCGAGGAGTAGGAGCAGAAGACAACAACGGAATAGCGAAAGGAGATGTACGCGGGGAAAGTAGAGAGTGCGCTATGAGATTGAATGCGTTGCGTGAGTCCTCAATTAGAGTATAGAATTTAGGCTATAGAATTCAAGAATTAAGGTTTTAGTTGATGTGTTAAAGCTTCAGGATTAAAGGTTAATTATTTTTGAAGTTAAAGAGTAAGGATTAGAAAGTAAACATAGAAGTTAGATATCAACTTTATGAAAGAAAGCGTAAATGCGGATACATTCTAAATTTTTGAAAATAACTTTAGAATACTATAATATAAAAAGCATCTTAGCATAAGAATTGAAGTAAAACAAAATATTATTATCTTTGGATATCACACATAGAATACTAAACTTCTAAAATACATATAGTCACTGAATGTTAACAAGACTGAATTTTAAAGCATTAATATTATACTTTAAATATATTATACTTTAAATATATTATACTTTAAGTATTATACTTTAAATATAATATGTGGAAATAACAGACTTGAAAAAATACGTAATAAACTTATAATTTCTCAACTTATTCACTGTCTAATACTTATATGATACTATATCACATAAATATATTCAATATTATGTTTATGATGGCCATTTGTAGAATATCACATTTAACATAATTGAATATCATAGGTAATATACCACACTTAATTAAGTAGAAACCAATCTTATGGAATCATATTTAAATAAATTCAATATAGTATTTACTATAACTGTTTTAACGTATAAAGTATTAATCTTTTAATATTGCACGTAATCTAGTAATTACGAATCTTACAATACTTCACATTACCTGTCGATTTTAATCAATTGAGCATAAACACTAGGCATAAAGGCTTAGTAAATGTTAATAGCGTCCAGCATTTCACATGTTAATTCACCAAAATAAACCTAACAATTGTTGGGATGAAAATATGGAAGTAAAACAAATAGATTCACATAATTAGTATTTTGATAATTCTACTCCCATTTGAATACCGTATCACAACTTTATGAGACTTTTCGAAGTACTACGTAGTTAATTTAGTATAAAATAAAACGAAATCATTCAAGACTACATCAATCCAATGTACACAATGAAAACAATTTGTTTTCCCTCTGAACATTTATTAAGTATAAGTTTCATGTAATTTAATCATTTTCATGTTTTTCTCCTTATACTCTATTTTAGGTAATCTTGTAAACTAAAGTTCAAATAACAAATGACACTATCTCTTCAACGACTAGATTGAAGTTTATTTTTTTCGTTGTGTAGTCGGATGAATTGTGGTAAAGAATGTTTGCAACAATGGTAAAAGTTTTATTATTAAAGTTATTTGATTTTTAAAATATCAAAAGTTAAGTTAGTTATGGTCTAGGGTTTAGAGTTTTTCATTACGATTTTATGGTTTGATGTAAACTTGACAAATTTCTTTACTAATAATACATTAACTCGCCATACATTAACTCGCCACAAAAATTAGTTTCTCAAAATTCTTGGCTCAAATAAAAGCCATGTAAATGAATGCATTGGTAAAAACTACCGTAAATTTTACAAAGGAAAAATAGTCAAAAACCACAATCTTTGCATTAAATTTCATGCCTTATCTTCAAAACATCTTAGATCTAGTTAAGGTTTCTATCACTTAGACTAGGCGTAATTATAGGCCATCCCAAAAACTTAAGTTGAAATCCAACGGTGGATGAAGGAAATATAGCTCTTCAAATATCATTCCTTTTGTTACTTTTTATGTTGACAAAACATCATTGCAAATTGAATAGCAAAATCATTATGATCAGTAAACTTGTCACTATAAAGTTGTTAAGAATCACCTTAAGATCATGATTATGAAAAAGTAAATCATAAAAAGCTATTTTTAATTTCACATAATTGGCTTGCAATCATAATACATGCCCCATGCTTGGAGTTCCAATAAAATAGAAGAGCTGTCTTTACTAAAGTGCATTCCATTAATTCATACTTTATTGCAAAGTTTAGAATACAAACTAGACTTGATTTGGAGCAAAACCCAAGTGATTTCATCCAAACCGGACCTCGGATGAAGAAGATATGGCTATTCAAAGTTCTGCCTTCTATCCAAAATGTCGTTTTTTGACATTCGGCGCATTAAGGGGTTAACATTCTAGTGCCAAATATGAGATTATTTTGTTAATTTGAATTTGGGTTATCCATTTTCCTCGCGAATCTGGTTTTTATTATTACAATTATGTAATTTCTATCTTTCGAAATATTCCGGGTTTCTCCGTGACTTAACTTCAAATGATTGTTACTGGCCCAAGATGTCCTGGTTCCACCCAAAGTTCCCAAGATGTCCCCACTCCTCGTGAAGTTCCCCGTTCCTCTCGAAGTTCCCAACCACATTGCTTTTACTCAAAATTCTCTGACCGTTACTGGCCTTTTTTGGCACCCTTTCTCTGTTCAGTTCGTGCTCTTTTTTGGCGCTATTCTCTTCCCGCTTGGTCTTGCTCTCTCCTCATTTGCGCACTATCCCGCTTTTTGCTCCTCTGCTGCTCCGCTCCTGTGCTCTTTCGCTCCTCCGCACCTTCGTAATTTCACACATTTGCCCTTCGGCTCACCTCCGCACCTTCGCATCTCTGCCCTTCGTCTCACTACACTACGTTTCGCCTATACTCCGTTTTCCATTTGTGCTTCCGGTTTAGTAAATTCTGATTAAAGTTTGGGACTCTTAGTAGCTCTGGAGTTGATGCGCGTTCTGCTTTCGAGGATGCCCAGGGTCTTCGTTGAAGTATTGTAGTTGGCGGGCACGGCGTGAGGGCGAGTTCGTTCAATAACCTCAATTTCAATGTATAACAAGAATTTGTTGTTGATTGGTCATATTTTGCCTTCATTGTGGTGCATTCCAAATGGCAATGTGGATTTCGTCGGAGTAGGTGTGCACGGAAATCGAGGCAAATATACTATTTTACTTGTGCACAGTTCCCAAGAATCATTCTCACAAATCACTGTGCACAAATATCGTGGCGGTTTCTTATGACGAATGCATGAAATATGGACAAGCTCATTTAGCTTGAGTCGAGCTAAATGGGCATCCACATCCAAATGCTTTGAGTTCAAGAAGTCTTGTAATTGAATGATTTATTGGAAGTCCATTTAGCTCAACTCGAGCTAAATGGGCATCCACATCAATACCCTCATGAAGTCCGGTACTTAATGATTCATTGGAAGACCATTTAGCTCGACTCGAGCTAAATGGGTTAAGCTCGGTTTTAGCTGTTGAAGCTTGATAACCATTTAGCTCGACTTGAGCTAAATGGTCTTCCTCTTCGACATGCTTCGGGGTTAGCGTGATGTATAAAGGTCTTCAAGACCATTTAGCTCGAGTCGAGCTAAATGGTCATCAATGTAACCGTCCATCACTCACCTCGACGCTGTTGAAGTTGGATGACTATTTAGCTCGACTCGAGCTAAATAGTCCTCATTATTTACGTGCATCTGGGTGAGTGATGGTCAGTTAACTTGAAGCCCATTTAGCTCGAGTCGAGCTAAATATTCATACTTTCTCAATGGTCATAGACATTTCTAACTGCAGGTATAACAAGTTACCATTGAGTTCTCATGATTGTGTGTTTATTGCTGGCATTCAGGTAATCATGGAATTGAGTGAATCCAATGGCGACGGAGATTTTCAACGTCTTTTTTCTGAGGTATTGGACTTACTAATTTTGCTTAATATATTTTGTTTTGAGTTTATCCATTCGTACTAATTCGTCTTTGTTTGTGGTCTTATTGCACTTGGATGGTCCTTCCAAGCTTATTCTTCCGGACCATTTAAAAGATTGCCCCGGACTGCCCAGAAGTAAATGCGTTACGAAATTTGTGACACTTCTGAACGATAGTGGGGTTGTTGTTGGTGAAGGCATTTGTCAGACTCTGGACGCTGAAAGAATGTTAGAGAGTAATAACGAGCCCGTTTCTGAAGATCAGGTAGTTGTGCAAATCGTGAATTGCTTGAATTTGGACTTCCTACCTGCTGAGACCATTTATGGAACTAGGAGTTGGAAGCTCAGCCATGCTATCCATGAGGGTTGGTCACTTCTTGATCATTTATGAGTTGATCAGTTCAACGTCGCTGTTTATGCCCGCGATCATCCAAGAAGAAGGGGGTGCGACCGTATGATTTGGGAGAACGAAATCAACAATTTTTAAGGACCAAGAGGGAAGAGGAGCTCCTGACGTTAGATTCAGTCAACTTGGTTGCAAGCAAGATTTGCTGCAGCAAGAACTGTTGCCAACCTTTCCCTCGAGAGAAAATTATGGCTCTCCGAAAGCAGATGTACGAGGCGTCGGGTTTTAAATTTAAGTCACATTTCAAGATCGATGTTCATAATCGTTTTCATCAGGCACCGGACGGCACAATGATGGTAATGACTGAAGGCATTGACGTTTGCGCGCGTGCATGGCAACATATAAGTGGAGTTCCGATTTCAACATTCTACAGGAGGAAGGCAGAAGCTGCAGCTGGACTACGTGCTCGCCACCATGGGAATGTTGGTCAGAAGAAACCACGATTGCATGTAAAGCAAGCTGTAGCTACTCTGAAGACATTCATTGACAATGCTGCTGATCATATGCCTCACCGGACGAAGATGTTGACATCTGGTGAGAAGGTTGTCTCTCGGTCCTTGCCGTCGTCCTTCAGTTGGAAGGATGCCATTTTCGGGATCAATGACATCAATGAGAGGTTGGGCTTGAAGTCTATTTCTCAGAGCACACTGAGCAGGATTAGGAGGTCAAAATTTTCTGAGTATTCAAAGAAGGCGCCTGGGGACAACTTTGCTCGTTGCTCAACTTGTGACAGGATGGAGACAATGATCAAGTCTACCTGGTACCTGATTCATGTGAAGAGAATATGTGGATCAAGAAGCTAGAGGAGCATTTGCATCATTAAGAAACGCATCTTGAGTATCATCATACAAGTCGTTCTCTTTCTATTCAGAGGCCGAGAGATGTATCTTGTCTAATATATGACAAAATGGATCATGCAAAGACTACGTGCCCTGTATATTCACATAAAACAAAGGCAAATGATGCATTGATGAAGCTTCCAATTGCTGTGACTGGCATGATTGCGCACGGGCATAGCGATGTCCGGTATGCTCATTATGGGCTCGATATTTATTTAAGTGATTGCAATCACACTGTTGGATCTATATTAAAGCTTTTACGAGATCTTGAAGGTGTTCCGACCTCATATTCGAAATCATTATTCGCAAATTCAGGGTCGCTGCCTTTATTTGAAGCTATATTGTCTACAAAAGAAGGGTGTTTAAACTCTCTTCTACTTGAAAGTGAAGTTTCTGGGGTGGCGGAGCCTCTACCTCCTGTCCTGCATGTGCAACTGGACAACGCGGCTTCTGACAACAAGAATAGATTTATGTTTTGCTTTTGGTCTCTTCTGGTACACATGGGTGTGTTCCGTGAAGTATATGTAAATTTCTTGTTAGTTGGACATACCCACGAAGATATTGACGCCCTCTTTGGACGTTGGAGCATGAATCTCAAAGAGAATGACTTTCTCACACTTCCTCAGTTGATGAAGTCATTTATGGACGCCGAGTCTTTGCCGGTCATTCCTCATTTGATAGAGGAAATACCTAACTTCAAGGGTTATATCAAAGACTACATTGGTTCTAGATATGAAATTCTAGTTGTGCATTCGGAGCGTCAGCAGTTCAAGTTTTACAAGCATGACAATGGATGGCCCATGATGCAGTATAAGATATTATGCACAGACAATGAGTGGTTACCTTCTACTAATGGAGGTATAAAATTGTGGAAAGAGGACCGAAGTACGGGAAAACCAATGTTACCTACAGGTGAGATGAAACCTTTGGCGCCTATTCCCATGAAGAACCGTGATGACATTGTAAAAGGCATTGGAGGGTTTATTAAGATGTGGGAGACTTCATGTGCGGAGGACATATCTGGAGAATTTGGTCAGCATCATGAATTTGTTATTTGCTATTGGCAAGCTGTAAAACTTGCGTTGGTTGAGGTTATAAAAGTGTCTTCATTTTTGAAGAACGGGTGTTGGCCTTTAACTCGAGTACCTACGACACGAGACTTCTTAAATACTGGCAAATTGCGAGAGTAATATCGGCGTGATCCGCACTTTATCGGACGGTTGTGTGATAGACCAAGGGAGTCGTTTCGGATTAGTCGAGATGTTTTTGCTGGATATTTTGTAGCTCTACGTTCAGCTGATGGGGATGCTCGTCATTTCTGGATTGCTAGGGCTTTAACTGATTTCGATGTTGATCACAACTATCATGGCTGTATTCAAATGCAATATTTTCAACCTGCATAAAAAAATAGTGTTGTTCAGGAAACCTATGCTGGTTGGGATACGAAGAAGACTTTCAAATGGACAGTTGAAGACACTCACATTCCGGAATGGCTTCATGCTCATGCTATTTTTACGTCATGGAAATCAAGTGCAAAACTTGGCTCTCGGCTTCCCATTATTTCATTATCGGCCCGTCAAATCGACATCATCAAACAAAGTATTGAGCGGTTTGACGGTGGAGAGGAGTAGTCTGACATCCCTACTTTATTTGGGCATGCCAATTTAGCTCTAGTCGAGCTTAATGATCTTAGTGCAATTTGAGCTATCAATTTATCGTGTCGTGACTTTTTGCCAATAGATTCATCTTAGAAATGCACGTAGAAGTCCTACCTCTTATCCGTAGTTAAGTATTGGTACAGTTGTTATGCCTGAAAGTCAACAATTCAAGTGTTTGTAAATTTTCGGAGTTGATTGTTTATTCCCAGTTTAATTGAGTTTATTGTTTTAACAACTTAATTGAGTTTATCTCGAGTTAAAAACAGGAGGCCGAAGGCGAAGGGGGGAGAGTGCCTGCGGTGGCGCAGCCTAGGTATGTGTCCATAGACGCAATATTTATGTCGAATGTAAAATTATCCTGGGAACCAACACTGTCGTCTCCTTCCCCTTCATCAACTCCTCCATCCATGCTAGCAAGAGCACGACCCAACAGTAAGGGCGTAAGGTGAAGTTCGAACCAAAAGGGGAGAGAGAAGCCACTCCAACTTAACGTCAATGTCTAATTCTTGAAGAAGATATCGTTATGTGAGAGAGAAGATAGTGAGGGAAAGAGCATCTACCTAGCATCGTTATTACTTAAAATGATATTGATAAAAAACATTTCAACTGTGTAAGCGAATGATGAGTGCTACAAATAGGACGTCACATTCAAGTATTAATTGATATAGTTCAAAGTTCAGAAAAGGAATTTGAGCAAAAGGCATACATCTGATGATGAAAGGACGTCTTGCACTTTAGCAAAGTGTGCACCCTCGCCAGCAAAGGCTTGTAAAACCTGCACATCGATCCAGTCTTCGAATCTCTTAAATAGCCATTCCAATCTAGTGACTGCATTCTGATGACACAGGCCTGCAAAGCGAACGTCGAAGTCTGATGTGGGTTTTCATACCTCAACTGCCAAAACACGGCCCACGGAGGCTTCATTTTCATTCCACTTCATTTGAGCCATGAGTCCATTCCTCCCTTTAGCTCGCCTGTCTAAGATTCCCAGCAGGACTTACACCAAACCAGCTCTACATAGCGTACAAGAAGAATTTCAGTATCAATTGATAGATTTATATTGACTTGTATTATTTAAACAATAACCAAACTTCACTAATAGGTGATCGACCAATAAGAAAGACTTACTTCAATCCTTGAGCCACAAGTGCATCACGAGCACGGTTGCCTGCAGCCACAACTCTCTTCAAAGTTTCCAGAGTTAACACACTGCCTCTAGGCCATCCTATGGCCTTCATCAAAAGCGACACAATTTGAAATTCATCCAAGTGAGTTTCTTCAGTAAAAAATTTTGCTCCCGAGATGAATCAAGTGCAGAACAGCATCAGGTATTTGCAAATGAGATATCCTTTACAACCCGATGGGTTAGAACAAAACTCTTACAAAAGATGTACTGATGAGAAGTTTACCTGCGTTACTGCAAACATCTTCAAAAAGATCAACCTTCTCTTTGTCACTTACAATAACTGACGTAGATGTTTCCTCTGCACTTGTATTGTGAGTTGTATTGGACACAACATTCCGACGGCGGGGACCAATGAAGTTCCAATTTGCCAAAGAGGGTCTACGAACCACAGCTTGTGCTAAATTCTGAGCCTGCTTCATTATTACCTGTAGTTACACCAACTTGAAACATGAGTATGTGCTTCAGCAACTTAGGATTCTAGCATATTTTTGGAGTATGCCGTTGTAACTGGTAATCTATAGAAGATTAAGGATAAGATTTGGAGAGCAGAAACTTTCAACTCTAGCACAGCTGATGCCTTGATCAACTCGTCAATCAAAAAGATATTCGAAGCTGAAGACGAAAGTTCAAGATGTCTGGTATATTTACTTGTGTACCACTAGAGACAGGTCGCCAGATCAGGCCAGCACCACCTGCTCCAGTTTGGGCAGCTCGAGTAACCATAAGTGTTGAGTACGGTAATGTAGCTCGCGAGAGATTGGCTAAAGACTGCAACCGGCCGCTCAAAGCGGTCGCAGATCGATAGATCGTCCTCAATATCTGTGTCCTATCTATCTCCTCACGGAAGTCTTTCACCCAAGCAGAAGGTGTCACCTGCGATCGTACATGTGCATTTAGGATGCTTTAGATAACCAACTAGTAGTCTCGACCTCGCTGTTGAAAACAAAAACAACAAAAGGCACGCTGTCATACCTCAGCACGAAGGTCATCAAGCGAGGCAGCACAGAAGCTCGGCACAAGATCTGAGCCATTAATGACTGTGGTTACAAACGAGGCCCCTGACTCGGCCAGTTCCCAAGTCATGCATGCAGCTGCAACCACCAAGACAACAAACGACTTCCTGGATACTAAACGCATATGTTTTCTACAGCCCACTGTCCTGAGGTTATCGCTTAAAATACACAAAGTGTTGTCGACTCCATACCAGGTGCAAAACAAACACACTTCGTCGACCCAAGAGTCCTACAAATATCATCGCAGTGCTATCAACGTCCGGCCACAACTATCATCACCAGGCTCTGCCTTTGTAAAAGCAATGCTTTTCATATATATTGAAAGAAATATCTCTCCATTACTCTTACAACCCACGATACTCTTACCACCCAAGATGCCACAACATTCAGTAAAGCCATACCTGCTCAGATTCGGCTCGGATACATGAACACCCTCACTCTAGCGCCCTACATCACAACAAAGCGTAACCATCACATACAATACATAAAAGTATATACACCACAGAGGATTCCAAACTTGTGTGAAAGCTGTAATGCAGTGCACTGATATCACATGCCATCACAGAACAGATTCACATCGCCTACATATAATGCTTAGACTCAAGGGTATTCTAAGATCGAAAATGCTCCATTCAACGTCAAAAAAATTCTTCCAATTGCTTGAGACTTCATCAGTTGAGCTAGATAAGACTCTCATGCACCAGAAGATACCAGTGCCTCCTACTGAACGAGTTGCCTGCCCAATTAGCTCCTACATGGTGCGTGACCACTCCTTGTTCTCATACAAGATGGAATCTACTGCGGTCACCAACATCGCTGCATTCCCTGACCCCAGACATCACAATCCGAACCTCACTTAGGAGGCCGAAGGCCGAGGGGAGAGGGTGCCTGCGCTGGCGCAGCCCTCCCACCAGCCTCTTCAAATACATTGCCGACCAACGAGAATCTTACTGAGAGCTTACAACCAACCAACTTTCGGAATCTGCTCTTGCCATTACTTCTCTTCCTGCGACTCTGGCTGATGATGAATCACCGCGGTTTGCGAGTTCTCATGCTTGGAAACCGAGGGCGCCATCCACCGACATGTGTCACAGTCGACGCAAGTCCGGTCTGTGCACCCACACCCCAATCAATTACAAAGTCCGTTCATGATTATCAACAACAATGGAGGTGAGGAGGGTGCTTGCACTGGCGCAACCCTCCCACCAGCCTCTCCGATCACATAGCAGACTAAAAAGAATCACACACTGAGAGTTGATAGCCAAGCAACTTTCAGAAGCAGAAACGAATGAATGAAACTTGAAAACCGAAGGCCGCGAGGGAGGGTGCCTGCGCTGGCGCAGCCCTCCCACTAGCCTCTCCAAATACATTCTAGACCAACAAAAATCGTGCCCTCCCAAAATACCTACGCTGAATGCCTCAGACTTTGTCCGAATGACATGCCTTTGAATGGGCCATGGAGCTGCGGTGAAGATGCTATAAACCCATGTTATTTGGACCCCCTCAGCAAGAATAGCAGTGGCAGAGTAGGATGCGAGTCCGGCGTTGGGAGAGCACCGAGGGGGAGGGTGCCTGCGCTGGCGCAGCCCTCTCCCCGAATTCCATATTCCATCGATCAGCACCTTGATCGAGGTGAAGGGAGCTCCCAGAGTGGCCATTCCTTTGGTTGGCAGAGTGCGATGGGAGTCCGGCGTTGGGGGAGCACCGAGGGGGGAGGGTGCCTGCGCTGGCGCAACCCTCTCTCCAAATCTTCACACCATTGTTTTGCAAGAATGTAAGCGGCATGACCTGTCTGTGACCGCACCGTATCAGATGGTTTGTCTGAACCGTGAGTTCGACACGCCTCACAGCAAGCGAGGTCTCGATGGTGCTTTTCATGTCCGTCTGCTCACACAGACCTCCGTTCTTCACATATCCTCCTGCACATGACTGCGCTGTGCCATTCTGCCATCCACCTCACTCCTGTCAATTTGATGATGATAATATTAAGCATTCTCCTACGTCAATTCATTCTATCGGTATTCCTAGTAGTCTGGTCTTGAGTCTTGAAATAACCGAGTATTTCTGGAAGAGGTATAGTTACTTACGTAGGCCTCTGCGAACAAGTCCACCTGACGTTGAGAAACCGTTTGAAACTATTCAATTCCCACCAACACAATTCATCAGTTCATAGATGAGAAATTGGAAGTCTGAATTCTACTCTACCGCTGCACATACTGAAAAGATACAAACGCTACCCTGTCTCTGATCAATTATAAATCATGATGTCTTCACGGAAATCTAAAAGGGGTCTACATCACTTACATTCAACATGACAGTCCAGATGACGCCCTCAGAGCAAAGAGGGGTGGTGAGGGAGCCCATGTATCGACCGTAGGGTCCTCGGGTCGACAACGGATTCAGAAAGAGAATGGTCTTCTTTTGTCCCAGTGTTTTGGGCAGATTGTTGACGAACTACAGAAGCACCGCGAGAGCCCTCTCGGGATCAGTTTTTATTTAGCCCAACAAACCCTCAAAAACCCTCAAAAACATGGTGGGGCGGCTTGGAAGTAAACACAATCCCGCTCTAGCCCGTTCATCACTCATTTGCTTCCCATTTTGTTATTGCGACCCGCAGAGGGACCGGAGATCTTTCAATCGAAGACTCGAACTGAACCTCCATGCCTACTAGAAAACTGTGACCGAATCAACATAAAATCAACATATTTTTGTTGTTTGGGGCACTGCATTGACCGTTTTCACTGATTTTTGAGCTTTTTGTAAAAATCAACAGTTTGCTAAATATATTTTGTTGATTTGAGTAGTGTAATGACCAAATCAACAAAATTTCATCAAATATGGAATCTTTTGGAATCTTTTTGGAATCTTATAGAATAATCTAGGAATATTTTTGGAATCTTCCAAATCTTTGGAATCTTTGGAAATATGCATTATTTAAGTATATATGGACTTTGACGTGATTTATGGACAGAGAATGGTGTGTAGGGATCGGGAGATAGCTCCATCATCAACTCAGAAGATGAGAAAAGAAGTAATTGCACACGAAAATTACATGAAAAATACAAAATACACGAAGAAAAACGGAATGTCATGGTCTACGTATTGATTTGTTTAGAGCATCCTCCGATGATAATTTTGTGATAGTAGTATACAATCTAAAGCAATGATGATTGAATGAGATGAGCAAAGCCTGTGAAACAATAGAGAATCCAAGGGAATTCAACAAGAGTGATAACCTCAATAGACCCGGGCGAGTAATTATCAATTAAAATTTTGAACGGCTGTGTGAATTCCACCCAGCGTGGAATTGAAGGGCAATGATCTATACAAGTTTAGAACATTCTCGAATACATTCATGTAATCGAAGAAGTATCAATGTGGAGATCCACCGATGCAACCCTCGACGGCAATGTGGTCGTCAAAGGACTGCGAAGATCTTAAATTCTATCTACTCTTGTACAATACAGTTGCTGTTTAAGCTCTCAAAAGCCGGTGACGATACTTTCCATCCATCTCAGAGTTGGCGAGAAACTTGCTAACATTTTGATAAGAACAAAGAGGCAAAATGAAGGGCAACAACGCCGTGGAGATATTAGGGATGATGTTCCAAGAATTAGGAAAGTCCATCTCCCCCTTCCAAGACTTTGGGAAGTAACAACACAAATCACCATTCCGCCTATTCCTCCATTGCCAGTCATCAACCATTAGTATGCAATCTGGACGGCAAACTCTCCAAGTCGGGTGATCTTTCGTTAAGCGGAGCATAAGTTTTTGGCAGTAAGGGTACCAGTCTGGATTGTGGCACTTATTCCGTCCATAGACGAATAATAGCTTCGCTCGAATGTCATGGGGAAGCAAATAGTCAATAACAAGGCATAGTCGACCTATAGGCATAGAAGACCAAATGCCAACATGAAAGTGCTTAAGGAGAATCCGAAGGAAAGAATGCAGCCCGGGCCGTCGACGGATTCTCTTTAAGTCGAACTGAGATGGGTTACTTCCTCCGTAATCTTTGAAGCAAAGGACACCATGGACTGAGAACACAATCACATTCTGCATAAATACAACACATTCAGAAAATGTTAGCAAAAGAGATTAGGGTTACAAGTAGAGGAAGAATATTAGGGAATTCCCTCCCGCTGTAAGGACAGACAATCCCTTATAATCGATGGCAGTTAAAATGAACGCATAACAACGAAAGAAAGACAATATAAGAGAATGGATTAGAAAAGGATGAGGTCGAACAAAGTGAAACCTTTTGTATGATGTTTGAAGGTTCTAAGTAAACATACATAGATATGGATAACCAAGTGGCATACGAAATGAATAACCAAGTGTAATTAGAGAAAACTACTGTTAATGCCACTTACAAGCATTAGTGTCAAATGATATGGCCCAAGCTACTCATCGGAGGATCGCCCCATATAAAAATGCGGATGCTACTTATCGAGAATCGCCCTATAAACAATTCCGGCTGCTAGTTTGAACTGACGATCAGCGTACTTGGGAACCATAATGAAAGCAATAAAAGGTATGGGGCGGTCGACCTATGGATGTCCCAATACTGGTCATTCAGAAGTAGTAAAGCACAAAATAGAATCTGTACACGAGACATATGCGAAGTTTGGAACCTAAAGAGTTATTTTTTACGTAACATGTTGAGGACTTTTTGAGCATCCTCCTCAAACGCTGGCGGTAGTCCACCCTCAAGTGGGTTGTTCATGACAAATTCAGAAACTGTTAGACCCAAATGAAAAAGTCTTCGTAGCCAGGGCTTCAGGACAGAAAGTAAGAAGGTGTCCTGACTTCCTGCCCAAGAACGAGGGTGTATCGCTGAGTGATTGGCATTCAAAATGCACTTCAACGGAGTGCCGTCAATTAAGAGAATACGATCAGTGGAACTTAAAGAAAGACAACTCTGGACGACACGTAAATTCTTAAGCAAGAGGGGCTTATTAGGTGACACCAAGTAGGTCGAAGGCGTGCAGTTCTCTTGAGACAGCAGCAAAATCGCATTTGGTCGGAACGAGCAACCTTTTGTGACTTTGTTGACCATGTCTTTCACATTCTTCATGGTGGCGGAACTCCAAATGACCATAGATGCATTCGTATAAACGAAATTCAGAAGCTCTGTACAGCCCGGTCTTGGAAATACAGGCCTCCCTCCCTTTTTAGAATATTTGCCCCTCCAACAGAGCAACCCATTCAGGTCAAACACAACTACGTATTGCGGTGGTAGTACCTTGGCTTTTTCTTCAAATGTCTTGGGCTTCTCGAGCGTCGTTGAGAGACTCCCTGCAATGATTCATCTATTAAGTTAGAGGAAGAAATGTGGTTTGGCTTATACCGAAATTAACGAGGGAATGATAGATTAGTATTTAGAGCATGTTGAGCGAAGAAAAATATATCTAACTTGAATGGAGGTAAGAAAAAATAAACTACGCACCCTTATTATCATGACACTCTTTATCTCGCTCCACATGACTAACCACACTTGGTCCAGCGCATGATACCGGGCGATCAAGCGATGGCACATTTACATCTGGACCTTGCTCGACTTGGTAACCAGTATTAGTTAATTGCAGAAGCAGATGTTCAAATGTCTTAGGAAGTACAATACATTTTGAGACATCATGTTTAGAATAGAAAGACAAAGAGGGACGCTACAAAAGCGCGTGCAACTTAATTGGCTCTTGAAATCAATTACCTCTTGAATAGCCTGTCTTGTAGACTTCCGCATGACCTTTGACGCCACCGATTCCGTAGATACGTTCTCGGAAGGACATCTCAGCTTCTCCCTAGCTTCACCTTCCATATCCAGTTCAATCGGCGTTCTCATCGGTAAGTCCACAGTCGATTGTTTGGTAGAACAGGAGACCATCGACAAAACATCTAAAGGATCCTTACGAGGCCTGTCATATGGATCCGGGGCAGGTGGCACAACTGTGACTGAGGCATCGAGCACCGGTACACCAACATCTGTACCCGAAGATTCGAAAAGTACCGAAGACTCATTATCGGTATCCGCATGAAGAACAACAGGGGAAACCTGTGCTTCAGGTGGAGATTCTAAGCATTGAACCTTTTCCACTGAACTCATCGGGCGACCCCCCGATGATAGATGTAAACTCCCTGAGTCGAGAACGTCCGAGTATCCAAAAACGTTGCTGCAACCCACCTCCACAAGATGGTCCGGCACGGTTGACTCATCAGGGCCCAAGTATTCCTGAAGTCTTCCTCCATCCGAACGCAAAGGAGACGGACTGCGGAAGGGACTCATCTGAACCAAGTCAACTAAGGTGTCTTTCATGCATGGGTCCAATGCCAGTTCACAGTCGACCGCACCATCTTTCTATGGTACTAGATGTTGACTTTCAGACTCCGGAGTTTGGATGGGGCGATCCACCGATGGGTCTTCTGACCTGGAAACTACAATATTCAATGCACTTGATTCCACCCGCTCTGAATCGCGTAGGTCTGCATCGGGTAGAACATTCTCCGAGTCTATATCTTTAGCAATTCCATCGTGGACATTTGTAGCGTTCTCGAGTAGAGGCTGGCTGGGAGAACTTGCTGATTCGATTAGGTCAGGATTGTGGACACGAGCAACGA
Organism: Bryum argenteum; assembly: GCA_037043015.1. Classification (NCBI taxonomy): domain Eukaryota; kingdom Viridiplantae; phylum Streptophyta; class Bryopsida; order Bryales; family Bryaceae; genus Bryum; species Bryum argenteum. Next base: position 42,797,223 of record CM073321.1, read on the forward strand.
CCGAACGAGGCGCAGAATTACCTCCGACAATATCCACGGACTTCCTCTTCTTTGAAGGGATGTTGACCTGTATTGAAGCCGTATGAGCGAGCTCGTCACCGATTGACTGAAAACGGTGCAGATCAAATGCAAGAAGGTTTTTTGGGATCCTTGAACATCGACTCTGCCCCGCATATTTACTAGCTAAAGATACTGAATCCGAATACCCAGAGCCAGGCAGGTGAGCCCAGGAGATGGCATCAGTGAGATCAGCATCATACTCACGAAGATCCCCGACATACACATTCTCATACGCGGTCATTTCCTGCACGACGAGATTATTATCTTGAAATTGGAGTATCTATGAAATTATTGAGAAAGTATGTAATTAATTCGTTCAGATTGGGGTAACTATGTATTTAATAGCAGTATAGTTCATTGTCATACCGTGTTTGATTCCCTTTGAGAACCACCAACTTCGTCATGAGCACTTGACTCAAATCCCAGAGTTCGTGTAGCTGGCGGCCTGTTAGAAGTTGAAGCCTCGATCGGTGCAGACGCCTCTTCATCAGCTTCGACGTCACCTACTTGTGTCGCTTCTTGACCCTGGCCTTCATTTCCACGGTCGTCGTCGGTATCGTCGCCGACACCCAGACCTTCATCATCGCCAACGCCTTTGTCATCGTTGTCATCGGTATCTTCAAGAAGTTGTGCCAGACGTCTGCTGGAACCTGCGCTTGCATCTTTGATGACGACCTCCCACATAGATCTTGCAAGTTCAGTGGAGGGAGCGATCGCTTCGGCGTTGTCCACAAACTCCAATACAATTGCAGTGTTTGTCTGAGGAAGATGAACAAGGAGACATCGGTCGGTCGCCCCATACAATGAATAGCATATGAAAATAAAAAATGACAGAGATACGAAATCGGAGACATCAGTCGATCGCCCCATAGTATGATTAGCAGAGGCAAGGGAGAAAAAACAGAGAAGCAAATTCAGTGTAGCGAGGAAATAAATTACATTCTTACCAATCCAATATTCGTGATGTTGGGTCCACCATAGACATTGATCAAGAATACGCCGTCCCTAATGAAAGACTTGAGAATCTCCGCAGTAGTGATCAGATTCAAGGACGGCTCGCTAGGACGTCGCCACCGTCGGTCCGCAGTATCCTTCTTCCACTCTCTCGCTCGATATACTCCTTCCAAACAAGACCCAGTAGTACGTTTCTTCGTCATCATCCAGTAGTCGAAGCCCTCTTGCCAACGCACTTCGGGATTCTTGGCAAAGACAAATACAATGTATACAACATAGTCTCGTCCGATACTGCTTGAGGAAAAATCATCATCTGGTTGAGGAATGTAGTGAACAACGTGGTAGTCCCAGGGCTGCGAATTAAGTCTTAGTGACCGCGATTGAATCTCCTTCACGATTTCCACCATGCCGTCAAGGTCTGTCACAATGATAGCCGCTGCTATAGAAGTGATGCGCTTCTTCTCGTCGAGCTCCTCGCAGGCATAAAGAATGCCAGTAAGTCTTCTGCCCTCCATCAGTCTAGCCTTAGTCTTGCCTTCAACAATGGTGAAGCAGAAACAGAAAATCAGAACCTTGATATCTCAGTCAGCTAACCATTCTCTGGTCATTTGCTCTTGGATAGAAAAATCGAGATCTCCTCTGAGCCAATCAAAAGTCTGGCACTTGTATGATTTTCTGAAGAGTTCTTGAGGAGTCTGTTCGACAGGTGCCGCTTTGACCGCTGCATAAGACAGAAGGAGAGATTTGATGTTCGAAGGAAGGTCACTGTCTTTGGGATTCTTCACCAAGTTGTTGGTGCGTAGTTTGAGAAACTCCTCTCCCCCCGGTGATGACTGTACTTTGTCAAGTAAAGACATCATGACACTGCGATCAATCTTCTTCTCACGCTCGAACTTGTCCCAATCCGCAGCAGAGTAAGGAATGTACTCCGGCTTCCTGCTTGGAAGAGGTTTGCTCTCTACTAAATACAGGAGTTCATTCTTGAGGACTCGTAACCTCTTCTCCGTGTTGCAGAAGTCAACCATAGACATCAACATCACAGATTCAGACTTGGAGTTCGTGCTCTTTACGCAAATTTTCTTCTTCTGGATGAATTGCGCCACTGTAGAGACATCTTCATTCCGCATCCCATGGAGAATTTTCAAATCGTTCTCGACGAACGACTTCCTCGGATTAACAGCGACTTCATGTGGAGCCGGTTCCCTACCCCATTGATCAGGAAGCCTCCCTGCCAACCACTCTTTCTCAATCTGAGCCCAAACTTGGAAGTCGGGATCATCAAGATATAGCAGTGGAACTCTTCCATCTCCTGCATTCTTTCTTTGAGTACCATTACCAGCGAAGATGGCCTTCAGTTGAGGAAGGAATTCACTCTGCAGCGAATGCCCAAATACATTTAGTAAACATGCGAAGTAATGGCAACATGACACTACGCTAGTTATTAGAAAGCAGAATTAATATTGAAAAACTGCAAACTTGAGTTTTATACAATCATCGCTAAGGCATTGGGGGATCGCCCGATGCTGGACAAGAAATTGTGAATCCTCTAAACCTACAATAATGACTTAGCTTGGCGGAGGAGAATGATCTGACCTTGAACTTGTCGAAGTGAACTCGCCCACAGAGAACTGGAGGAGGTTTTCCGCAATCCGTCCAAGCGACACGAGCATTAGAGAGTTGCTCAATATAAGTCTGTTCAGTCCTCTCCCGAGCAACATCTTGATTTAGGACTCGGGAAAGATAGAGCAGCATCTTATTGTTGGACTGATGGCACCACACAGGTATGATGGCGAAGTTCGATAGCAGATTCTTCATGAGGTCCGAAATATGTTTCGGACCAAGCACGATTTTCTTGTGAGCTTCAACGGTGTGCTGGCCACCAATAATGAAGAAGTGCGTATTTGTTGTAATCTCGCTCTCAACTGGTGCACGGTCGAAGTAAACCGGAGTACCTTTATTACCGAAGGCCTTGAGCGGTAAGACAACCACCTGAGCTCTGACGAGACTTTTATCGGGGAAGATGTCTATTGCCATCATTAAATGCTTAAGCCGATCCGGTACGAGCCCACGGTAGACCATCTTCCCCGCTTCTGCAAGGTGCAACTTCGAGTAATTTACAAGCAGGTCAGTACCTGGAGGTCTCTAAAATGCTCCAGTCCCCACCCCAAGTGCCTGACGATGAATATACAGAGGGCTAAAAACCTTGTCATAGAGCACCCTGATTTCCTCTCTTCGTTCACCTGTGAGAAATTTCGCATCCTTATCAGTGTAAGTCACATCCTCTTCAATCGTCAGTTCCTTCTTATCATCCGCTTTTGACTTCATCCCTGTTGGAGCCTTGCTTCTGTCTGTTCTCAGCTTCACTGGCGACTTTTGTTTCTTGGTAGGCGTCACATTATTCGGGGGAGGCTCCTCGGCAGCAACTGCGGATTCGTGCTGGGCCTTGAGCATAATACCCCAGCCTACATTGGGGTTGGCATGAGTGATTCTCGGATCCTCGTCCACATCTAACCCCTTCCCTTTACAACTGTCGAAAAGTGCGAAATCTAACTTTTGGACATAGAGGCGCAGCCCATATAGTCGATCTGTAGGATGTCCTATGAGTGCATCTTCGTGAACAACCAGGAAAACGAATGGCCACTTGTCATTCGCTACTTCTAAGTGCAATACCTCCATGCCGGTGCTCGTAGTTTTGGATTTTCCATTTGCACTGGCAATTACTGGAACTATTTTAGCCCTGCCACTTGGAAGCTTCTTCCAGAGGAATCCCCAGCCTCCAATTGACAGCAGCACACTATATACTGCTGGGACTTTACTCTTATCAGGCATAAGCACGTTCTCGTCATGAAGCCAGAATTCGACGAAGCGAGCGGTTCGGATCGGACGCAAGTCCTCCGGGGCTTCTTGAAATGATGGAAGTTTGAAGAAAGCAAAGCCGAGAATTAGGATCTGAACAGAAAGACATGCTTATTTACATGGGGCGATCAACCGATGCTGACGTCCGCATAACGATACACCCGTGGTTAATTGTGATTCAGAATTCCAAGTCACTTGTCCTCTCTATTGTAAACAGTCATCAGTCAACCGCCCGATGGACAGTGCGAACACGATTAAAGCAATTCATCAATTCAATACTTAGAAACACTGGTTTTCCTGCATCGGGCGATCAACCGATGAATCAGGCTGGTCCTCATCCGGATTCTAGAGGCTACGCACTTGTAGATTAAATCCTGCTTCTGAGTCTCAGTTCCATCATGTGCCTAAACGTATTACATCGGTCGATCGCCCCATGTCCGCTAACATTTACTATAAGAGAACAACAGAATCACAAAATAGAGATTGACTGGTTGACTGTGATCGGGTGGTCGACCGATGAATAGAACTAGTTGTCTGGCATCGGGCGATCGACCGATGCATAGGACTGGTTAGTTGTTCAGTGCATTGGTAAATCGCCCCATGTCCAAAGAAGATTGGTATAACAAAAGAGCAGTATCTAGGAATAGAGATTGACTGGCTGTCCGGCATCGGGCGATCGACTGATGAACAGAACTAGAGGTCTGGCATCGGGCGATTGACCGATGCATAGGACAGGTTAGGTGTACAGTGCATCGGTCGATCGCCCCATGTCCAATGAGAATTTGTAGAACAGTACAATAGTATCTGGTGATAGAGAGAGACTGGTTGTATGGCATCAACGGGAGATCGAGCGATGTATAGAACTGGAGGTCTGACATCGGGCGATCGACCGATATATAGGACTGCTTAACTGTTCTGTGAATCGGTTGACCGCCCCATACACTGACTGAAAAATTTACAAAAGCAATATCCACGAGAACAACTACGTCCTAATAGTCGTCCTCCATTGGGCAATCGACCCATATGCTGAAATCAGTGCTCGGAGACTGAGCGTATCGTACACAGTTCATTGTACGGACAGTTACTGCGCTAGAAAACACAAGAAATCGCTGCATCGGTTGATCTGCAACTGAACCCCAGAATCCTAATGACATTCATTCTCAAATAGACACAAGAGCACGAAGTGAACTTACTTCGGAGGATCCGTACAGTCGAGATTTGCTTCTTCAGTCATTGCTTCTTCGCCAAGTAATTCCTTCTTTCGCTTCTCGAACACTTTCTGAACTAGATCAGGACCATGGCCACGAATCCAAGCAGTTTGCTTTGTACGCACCTGAACTTTAACAAATCTGAGGCCGAACTGTCTACACAATCTGCATTCGAGGAAAAAAACCGCTTCATCAGTACTCTATTCTATTTCAAAATGAGTCTGAAAACGCGAGATTTAGGGTTTGACTTTTAAAGATCAGAGTTCTTCAATCAACGAAGGAAGCAACGTAAAAAAATTAGGAGGCAAGCTGTCGCACCTCTCGAACTTTAAAATACAACCGGAAGCAGCTAACATACGTCTAAAACATGTATCCGAAGGCAATGAAGCATTTTTTTTGATGGAACACAAACAAAATCATCCACAGATCAACTTCTTGAACCCATTCAGAAGAATAACCTAAAAAACAACTCAATTCAGGAATCGCTAAGACTCTGAAAACGCAATTGTAATGCAAGTGAAGAATCATAATACCCCTAAACACAACGAAGACAATCACACTTAAGTAAACAATGAGCAATCGGCAAAGCATTGGGAGATTCAAACCTCCAATGCGCAGCAGCTGCTTCGAAGCTTCACTTCACGGCGCTCTTCAAATGCGACGAGCACACGGGCAGGGGTTCAAGAACTCATGTGCATTGGCACGCACGCAATGGCACTCACGCAGCGGTTTCAGAATCGAAGCAAAAATCACGCAATGGCACGCACGCAGCGGAAGCAGAATCGAAGCGAAAAAAACAAATGAACGCAACGCGCGCTCACAGCTCACAACAACAAGCGCAGGAAATAACTTTGTGACGTCACGCCGCCAAATCTACTCATTACGCCGCCACCTTCAGTCATGATGACCCTGCACAATCATACTTTCACTGTCCTCTATCACTTCGTCGTCATATATTTATACGTACAAAATACAATATATTCATACCCTTACCTTGGCTAACAATTATATTGTGGCTAATAATAATACCTTGGCTAATATTTATACCCTTACCTTGGCTAATATTTATGACTTGGCTAATATTTGTACCCTTACCTTGGCTAATATTTATGACTTGGCTAATATTTATAGCCTTACCTTGGCTAATATTAATACCTTGGCTAATATTTATACCCTTACCTTGGCTAATATTTATACCCTTACCTTGGCTAATATTAATACCCTTACCTTGACTAATATTTATGACTTGGCTAATATTTATACCCTTACCTTGGCTAATATTAATACCTCGGCTAATATTTATACCCTTACCTTGGCTAATATTTATACCTTGGCTGATATTTATACCCTTACCTTGGCTTCAAGAAAATACGTATTCAATATGAATGCATATGTAAATGAAATACTTGTTATTTGCACTCGGTAATAAAACGAAATAATTTTATAATCAACTCGGAAACATATAATTATTCTTGATATTTGTATAAATTCATCTTCAAAGTGAAAATGAAGTTAATAATGTTTTTATTCACAGACTATGAGGAATATCACGTATGCGCATTTGGTTGATCTTTATGATCTTTATGAAAGGGTTTCATAGAAATCTAAATTTTAGAAATATTTCACATGTAAATATGTAATTGTATTGTGGGATGATGAAGTAGAAATGAATCAATAATGCAGTGATGTTGATGTACCTCATTGTGTATTACCAAATAAAATTCTTACAAAACATATTAATACAACTTACAATGACTAGGTTCACTTGCCAATTTTGAGTTGATTTTTGAAACTATGAGTTCTCCAAAGTAAATTTATAAGTTGAAATTTACGAGGCTACGATTTTTTTTCCTTTAAAATTTAGATGTCACAAGCTACACACTAGTATATTTGAAATCAATCTGAGGTTGATTCATTCAAATTATCTTCAAGATCCATTTGACATAAATTTCTCCTTTAATTTATTTGCAAAGCAATAATTAATTTCTTTAAAAAGAATTGGTTTCTACAAAATTAATGTCTTCTATGCTAATTCAATTTATTTTCATGTTCTTTTCATGATTACGAGTAGATATGATCATATGAGCCTAATAGAAAGCTCTACAAACTCACTGCAATTGCTTATTAAATGATTGGAAGTCTTTGTGAATTGCATTATGGTGACGTTCTAAAGACATGAAGAGGTTCTAAAGACATAGAGAGTCGCAAACACCTAAAGGCTTTAATTATCCAATATTTGTAAATTAACTATAATTGAATTTGTTTACGAAGTTGATCATCAATTACAATTTAAAAAGTGTTATTTGAAATCAAATCATGTATTTTTCCATGTTCTAAGTTTTTTTTTTTTTTTTTTTTTTTTTTTTTTTTTTTTTTAATGCAACATGTGTTTGGTAAGCTCATATAATATTGTCATTTTCTTGGGAATTAACCCTTTCATGACCAATCAACCAAATATGGTCGCTGAAGTGTGGTTATTGCATGATTGAGTAGAATCTGTGTGGAAACAGCAAAATGTTAGAGAACAACGCCGGAAGAGTAGTGTGTGCTGGATCTACTACACAAAACAACGATGCATTTGGACTTATACTCCGCCCGGTAGAGCTGTCTATACATGGTGATGAGTATGAGATACAGTAGGGTCTGGAAAGAAGTGAGAAAGATTCACGAAATACGGCTGTTGAGTACACATGAAACCAATTCTAAGGGTTCCTTGGGAACATGAGAACATGGGGGTACTACTCGATTGGCTCCGTCGACAAAAGAAGAGTTGCTTTGTTTTGGCAACCCAACACCGTCTATTAAAGCGTATACGTTTGTACAACCTGAAATTCTCCCCAAAAAGAATCAACCACATGTTGTTTGCACACTGATTCTACGTCAAGGCTCGGCGTCTGATGAATGTGACCATGTCTGATTTTTCAATCTGACCATATTTGCTACGATATCCCATGTATTTCTCGTACGCTACCGTATACAAGGAACTGGGTTCTTAGTCTCTTTTCACAATTTCAGTTTTATGAATGCTCGAAATGCAACGCTCATGGTGTTGTTGGATAGATCTTCAAACTCTCTACAATATTGACCACATGTGTTTTGCCCAACTCTGGATATTCTGGTCTCTAATTCTAGTAAAAATCTTCGAGGTCATGTATACGCTATGTACTACACTTGACTCGGAACATCATAATACTCTAGTTCATACGGTAGATCTGACCCATGTTTGGCCACTAGCATGTATATGAAGTTCACTACACATTTATACGGTCGGATCTTAATTTTGACCCTTCATTTGTTCAATGCACTCCAAAATACATCCAGACACCTCAAAAAAACCTCGTCTTCCAAAACAGGAGTGGTAATTTTGAGATTACCAATACCCATGTTTTATTTGCTGCAATCAAATTTATAGTAAGTTTGGAGGATTTTTTATTCACATTTGAATGCAACTAACAAATAACAACATACACATTGCAGAATTTTCTTGTCATTGTAATATCAACTTTTCAAGAACTACCAAAATTGAACTACTTCCATTAATTATATAAACTAACAGACGCATTTGATACATTGGAATTATAGATATTCCTAGTTCATGAGTACGATACTTATCCTCTTCACACTTGTGCATGTATTAATATATGGCATAATAGTCTTATCACTATACAACGATATTCTTATATTTTCTATGTTGATTCCAAGTGTTGTGGGCAAATTTTGTGACAGGCAACAACATGATCGTATGGAGCAAAAGATTTGCAACTTCTAGAATCAATTTTTAGCTAGTAACTCATTATCAGGCAATGTTACCTGAATGAATGATGACTTGAGGTCATGATTCCGGACATTATTCTTATCTTTTCTATGCCGATTCCATGTTTTGTGAGCGGATTTTATGAATGGCAACAACATGATCATATGGTCCAAACGATTTGCAACTTCTAGAATCAATTTTTAGCTAGTAACCATAATCAACTAGTATTATTCGAATGAATGATGACTTGAGGTCATGATTCCTGACGTTATTCTTATATTTTCTATGCCGATTCCATGTTTTGTGAGCGGATTTTATGAAAGGCAACAACATGATCGTATAGTCCAATGAAACGATTTGCAACTTCTAGAATCAATTTTTAGGTAGTAATTGATTATCAGGCAGTGTTATCTGAATGAATGATGACTTGAGGTCATGATTCCTAACGTTATTATTATATTTTCTATGTCGATTCTAAGTGTTGTGGGCAAATTCTGTGAAAGGCAACAACATGATCGTATGGTACAAACAATTTGCAACTTGTAGAATCAATTTTTAGCTAGTAACCCATTATTAGGCAGTGTTACCTTAATGAAATTAAACATTAATATACCATGATTCATGTAATATAGATAGGAAGTTATATTATTCAGTGACATGATCATAATTAGTTTTTACATAATTATGACAAGCTTATCACCTTTAATAGTTGTATAAGTATGCTCATTTGATATATTGGAATTAAATAATATTCCTACATGATTACGAATAATGATATCAACCCCAAACGTCCTCAAGAGAATTATGTGAAAGGAAGAATAGTATTTGGTGAAAAAAATTTACATGAACATCATGGTCTTTAGATGAACTGTAACAGATTTTTACTTAGAAGATTTGTGATCCAGATACTTTTGGTACTATTTACATTTTGCAGTAATGTTTCCACAATGAAAAAAGTGAAAAAATGGATGATTTTCTAACAGGTATACCTTATTCATCCACCGTTAGATTTCAACTTTATTTTTTTGGAAGGGATTCTAATTAGAGTCTACTTTGAGTACATTTTAGTACAAATCTTGACAAAATCGAAGATGTTTTGTAGATAAGGCGTACAGTTTACTAGTGCAAAGGGACTGGTTTTGGACTGTTTTTCCTTCGTAAATTTTTAGGTAGTTTTCTCCATTGCAAGGATAATTTTTGAGCCAAGTAATTATTCTGATGATAACTTTTTACCTAGGGTTAGCATTAAGATGAAGATGAAACACTTTGTAATTCCTGATTTTTTCATTGGAGTAGCTTTTGTTGGTAAATTTCTCACTCTGAAGTGAAAATTTGTAGCGTGTTTTGCGCACAAATATGTTATGGTCTTGCAATCTGAAAGGCCTCATGACTCAAAGTTTAGTCCACATGACCTACAACAAGTCTATAACAAGTTTGTACGGTTGAGATCTAAATAGCTTATATTCATTTTCATCTATCAATGACACTTTCTCGGAAACGTGATTGTTGAATAAAAATAGGCTGGAACGTTTAGTGGTTAAGAGATGCATAATTATGTTTATTGTTTATAAACTAGAACTTTACACGTTGAACCGTTTCATGCTTAATCCTACAAAATGTTAGAATGTAGAGTAAATTGAAAGTTAGACTAGCTGGGGTACAGCACTATGCAATCACTAACGGTTGCAAGCGTAGAGGACAATGATAATGTAAACCACGGTGCGGCTGACACCGACTCCCATGTCTTGTCCAAATTCCTTTTTATTCTATTTCATTGTTCTGGCGACTAATATCTCCCTCATCTCGGATCTCCCTCCATTTTCAAGAAACCGGTAATGAATATTTAATTCACGGTCTTTCTCGCCATTTCTCAGGCCAGGACCCATCATATAAATCTGTGTTCCACATTCTCGTCAGATTCCGACTGACTTACAGTAGTAGCACTCGCCCATGCCATTCTCTGCAGAACATTATGTATTTTGATTTCATGGTGTCACGAAGTGTTTGTGTGAACGGAGTTGATGTTGGAGTTAGGGTCCTTCTAGTTGGTGGAGACATTCTTTTGTATCGGGAGCAAAGTGTCGGCGGTTCAATCTAGAATTGTTGGCTACTTGCTACTCATCTTGAAATTTTAGTTCGGCGTGTTTCCAAAAACTTGCGATTTCGGCACCAGACTTCTGCTGCACAAGACGACCTCGCCGCTGACTGAGGTACGTTGCTCAATATCCAGTACCAATCTTGAAGTTGTCATTAGAACAGTTAGTGGATTCTGTAATCCTGTTTTATTACTAGATTGCGTTATATGCCAGAGGAAGTCATCACAGTCCTCTTAGTCATTCCTTATGAAACGATCTGGTTGAGTTGTAATTGTTCTGAATAATCAGTAAGCACTCTTAGATCAACCTACAAAAGATCTTGTATAGAATCTGTGAGAAGGATGATCTGAGCAAGCTCAAGATTATAATAGTTGTGGTGGAATCGTTGTGGTGTAATTCATATTACACCTTGATTGGATCAGAGTATGCCTCTGAGTATCTGAATTGAGTGACCATCTTATGATAATGGCCTTCAAAGGTTTCAGAGCTTTCTTCATCTGCCGCAATCTCTTCTGTAATTACGGCCATTTCTGTATAGGTGATTTGGTTGTAATAGCTCATGAATTCTCCGGAAGTGGTTCTTATGTTTGAGTTTCTACAGTACTACTATTTTCGTGTTATGACAGAGGACTGTACGGATGGTTTCCAACGCTTAGTTAGCAATATTGAGTCATCGGAGGTAGGATACTTCTTACTAAATTAACATTTTACTCCCCACCTACCCTTTTTGCAAGCTGAGCATCAGTGGCAAGTCGATCACCTCGAATCACCCGGTCTGGATGAACTGATGCTTTGACAGTATGACATCCATTTCCTGCTGCGCGTATCTCAGACTCGCTGCGGCCTTGACTGTCTCCTATGCTTAGGTATCGGGCAATCCCCCGATACACCCGACGAGGTTGTAGTGGATGCCATCATCGGACGATCCTCCGATACAGTGGCTTGAATGTTGTAATTGGAATCACCGAGGAAATCCTCGATTGTGGTTGGAATGATCCGCTGACGATAGCATTGGGCGGTCCCCCGATACATGAAGGGGATTCTTCTGGGGGCCAGCATGGGGCAACCCCCCGATAAGGTCCCAGTGAATGCGAGTAGTAGCAATTCTGTGTACACACCGGACGACGTTCTAGTGAGAGCCCGCATCGAGCGATCCCCCGATACGCGGGACAAGGTTGTTGCGATCAGACACATCGGGCGATCCACCGATACACCTCCGGGATATTCGGTGACCGCCAACATCGGTCGAGACTACCATCATCGTGACGCGTGCAACATTGTTTTATTAGCCTTGGTCGACCGTGACATTCCAGCGTTGATACCTTACCCCTACTGAGCTGCATCGGGCGAGCGCCCAATATACGTTTGCTCTACATAATGGCGTCGGGTAGCTTCTCTAATTCTGGTTGGGTTAGTGGAAGCAGTTCACACGACAATGTGTACCGGAATGGGATGGATGTCACACTTCTTTATCCTGCGATTGGCGAGGTGGGGTCTGGTTTCATTCTTGAAGCCCATCCTGCCGGCGACTGGAGGGGTGTTCAGTTGCATGGCAACAGTAATGACTATGTCTTGCTACGGCCATCCGAGATCATTCCAAAATTTTCGGATTTGCCCATCGATCCACGCCAGGTTGGTGTTACTGTCCTCGGCCAGGCAGTTGATAAGTCTGTGCTTTGGAAAGTCCTGGACTTGATGATTCCACCGGAGGATTCCCACACTGATGATACTCATGAGGGTGTGGACTCCCCTTATATTGCAAGATCCCAGTGGGTAGGACACAAGGTAATGCGAAAAGGGGATGGTGGTGATGTTATAGCCTCGGGGAGAATCAATTGCTGCGATTCCAGTGACCCCTACCAGGATGGTGTTCTTGGTGAGGACTGTGTTGGTGTCACTGTACTTCAGGTGATGACCAGTGATATTATGTCCATTATGACGCATCAGAAGTCGCCCCTCTCAGAATGCTTTTTCGCATTCAGTGGTCGATCCTTGATTGACACACTTCATCACTTTGCGTCCCTGCCCGAAGTCGTCGACCCTGACGCATATGTGGGGGGGGTTCAGAAACCTCCCTATCGATTTGTCAGTAGGAAGCGCCGTGAGAGTCCAGTCATTTCCATGTACACGAAAATGACGGGAGATAGCGAGATTCGTCAAATCAGCGCGGAGAAGTATTGCGACTTACGGTGTTGCCAACGATTTCCCTGATCACATACTCGCTCCGTTAGACAGTTGTTCTATCTAAAAGAGTATCAGGACAGGCGTGAGTACTGCATCGCGGCTGGGGGACAATTGCACTCCAAACCGGGGGTCAGACTGAAGTTCATGACTCTAATGGGACTTGAGGTGTGCACTAAGGCGTGGTATAAAATTCATGGTATCGCAAAATCGACGTTCCATGGATACATTCGAAACTTCAAGGAAGGTGTTCTTTCTATTCAGCATGGAAACAAAGGTATCAAGCGTCGCCGCATCGGGACGGTTCAAGCAATGGGCACAATTGCAGCCATTGTGTCTGAGAACGCTGATCAGATGCCTAATCAAATGCGCGGAACTGGAAAACCCCGCCGAATCGACTCATTGAAGTATCTTCCGGCCCTTAACAACTGGACGAAAGTTCACTCCGATGTTAATGAGGTAAATTCTCACCTTTGCATTGATATGTACGTTAGGTTGGGATGGGGCGATCGCCCCATGCCTGAGCGAGGTTTCAATGGTCTACGTCTATGGAATAATTTCTCTGCTTTGCTTGGATTTGTAAATGAGTCGATTTTTATCTAAAGAGATTTATTTGAACTGTTACGCAGACGAACCTTTCCTACGGCTTGCCGCCAGTCAGTTAGTCTGCGATCAGCCGAATCAAGACTAGCATGCTCAATAATGTTGCTATCAAACCCGTTGGGAGTAGTTTCACAAAATGTACCGAGTGCGACACCCTTCAGCAGTTCATTTCAAGGAGTTCGAATGGCAGTCCTGAGTATGTTTCATTCATGAAGCAGAAACTTTCTCATTTGCATCACCAAGCATCTTGTCGTCGGCTATATGCATCTTGTCGTCGGCTATATGCATCTTGTCGTCGGCTATATGCATCTTGGCGTGAAGAGTCAAAGCGGACTCCTCAAAAATATCTATGTGTGATTCATGACAAAATGGATACTGCGAAGACAGCTCTTCCACAGATGAGGACTACAACGAAGGCAACCTCTGGCTTGGGCCTGCTTCCAATGAACGTGACGGGAATGGTTGCTCATGGCCACAGTGACGGCGCCTATGCGCATTACTCACCGGACTGCTGGCCCTCCGGTCCCAATGCCACGATTTCCTCTCTTGGAAAGCTGTTTAGGCAGCTTTTGGAGCCTCCACTTCGAGAGTCGAGGGTGTTGTTTCCTCATCCTCCAGCTAATTCTCTCTTTGAAGCGTTGTTACGCCGAAAATCCAAGTGCATCGATGCCCTAACGGTCATGGATCCGAACAAGTTTACTCGCGCCTCTCCACTGCCTAATAAACTATATCTTCAGTTAGACAGTTCCGCGAAGGACAACAAGAACAAGTACCTGATGTCATTTCTATTACTGCTTACGACCAAGGGGGTATTCGAGGAAATTCAGGCTGGGTTTCTTTTAGTTGGACATACCCATGAGGATATTGATGCGTACTTTAGCCATCTCTCGAAGGCTCTCAAGAGCAGGAATACCTTCGTGCTTGCAGACCTTATGAAAGCTTTCATGCAGTCTCAGGAATTGTCGTTCATGCCAGTGTTTGTGCAGGAAGTTGCAGATCTCAAGTCTTACGTCAAGGGTTACCAATGTGACGGAGCAAATCGATTGATTGGACTTGGGGAGATGCACCTTTTTTAATTCTATGTTGATTCGGACGGCTGGCCAGTAATGAGATAGAAGAAGTCAGCGGTGGATTCCCAGTGGCAACCGCATAAGAAACCACCAATTCGTCTTTGAAAAGAGGACATCAATGGGCTACCTTTAACTACCGTCCGGTGATCCGAACCCCGTTCCTTTTAAGCATATGTGGGGTTGCGAAGTTCCATCTGAGACGAGGAATCAAGCGAAGGCGCATGAGGCTGCAGCCAAAGCAATAGACCGACAGACCTTCATGATGCATGGAATTCGTAAATACATTGAGTGGTCAGAGGAGGTGCTCAACGTTTGTTGCTGCATTCGAGCCATATGTCGAGTACTGGTCTCGGGTGCTGACAGAAATCCAGAAGCCTTTGCCCCCCACACCGTCTCGATTAGTTGAGTGCTTCTCGCCGCTTCACGATTGGCGAGGGCCCTTGTTCCCCGTTCCACGCCTGACTTTGCTTCCTCTGGATGTTACTCCGGAGGACGAGGATATTGAGGCATACTGCGGGCCTGCTAATGAGAGGCTTGAAGAAAGATTTAACCCCTGGCGCCAGATCGCTCCCCTTTGGTGGGTCCTCTTCCGACCTGAAGACCCAGCAGTATGCCCTGTGTGGCTAGGTGGGGAAGTGTCCACTGTTTGTAGAGACGAGGGTGTTCTTGAGTACGGGAAGTTTCTTATCCAGTATTGGGAGCCCTAGAGCGCAGCGCGAGACATGGCAAAGAAGTACGAGAATTGTTGGTAAGTGGGTTGTGGAGGATCGCCGTCCTAAGTGGATCAACGTTGGCGCCGTCTTGTATGCGTCATATTCGAAGATTAGTAACCCGAAGTCTCGTACTATTCCTGAGAAAGGTAAAGTCCGTGCCCTAGACAACTTAACAAGAGCCAACGTTGCTGACCGTTAATGAAGGCATACCTTTGTGGGGCTCAGTAAAGTGCGTCATCGGGCGACCCCCGATGTCAGATCTTCTTCTCAAAGCTGTCCCACAATGCAGGCATTTCTTTGTGGGGCTGAGTAATTTGTATCATCGGGCGATCCCCCCATGTCAGCTTTACTTTTCGTTGCTGACTCATAATAGAGGCATTTCTTTGTAGGGCTGACTATAGTGCACCATCAGGCAATCCCCCGATGACTGATATATTTCTTCTTGTTTCACTGCCTATGTCTACATCTTCTTTATATCCTGTTTTTTTGATCAGCTGACAAGCTTCGGCTATAGTTTTATTTTCATATACATCAATCCGTCCTACAGATATTTTTTTGGACTTGTTTTTCCCAATCGACATTGTAAAGATTATACGTCTTGTAATAGCTCAGTTGATGAGTCTTATCTGTATCAAATTCATTTTCATAATGTTTTTATATGAGAGTCTACCTAAATCACAATTTTATCTACAACATGAGAGTTCACCCTTCTTCTTCGAATATTGTATTCACGTAGGTCTTACCCTTACCTCTTTCACTTTCAGGAGTCTACTGCTTAACCCTGTCTTTCTCTTTCCTAGTTCTACGGTGGACAAGGTAATTAGCTTACCTCTCTTTGCTTTTTTGCTTTAATTTCTATAATCACAAGGCTATCCGTCAGTACTTTTGGTTTGATTCATTCATGCGTGACGATCTTTGTCAAAGTCTTTGAGGGCGTCAAATGGTCATATCATACGAACAATATAATCTCGGGCAGGATTCGTTTATGTCCTTCTTATGATCACAAATGATAATTAGCTAAGCTAGTGTTGCTTTCTGTCCCTAATGCATTGGTAGTGTTTTATTTGATACGTATTTCTCTCTTCAAGGACCTCTCTTCTACTGTCCTTCGGAGCGTCCACCGATCACTTCTTATATTATGGAATTGCATTATTTTAAGGCCCACTAACAATGGCTGCGCCTACTAATCCATTGTTTAGGCCTTGTCCTCTTCAATTACATGAATACTCATCATGAGCAGTCTTCTCCTTAAGTCCTTCAGTCCTTATGATGGCTCCTATGATTACGCGTGCCGCTCGCCGCCGTCATCAAACCTGGAGTGGTCCTCATACTGCCTGATGTTGGAGTCGACCTTTCTGTATATTTGGAGCTTCTCTTCCCAGATCCATGCTGCCATTCAGGATATGCTTGATTGTAATTTTCCTCACTCCTCTGCAGTCCGTCTAGAATTCTACTGTTCGGAGGCAGTTAACTTTCTAGTTCTCCTGTTCATTCCTTTCAGAAGAGGCGACGAAACTTGCACCGAAGAGGTTCCGACTTCCTACACTACCTTACTTCTGAAGCATGTCTTATTTGTTTTCCACTCTTGCAAATCAGGGCGAAAGTATAGAATCTCAGGTGATCTTCTTACTTCTGCTCTTGTTCTCTAGTTTCAAATTCTTTTTTCTGTATTCCGTGCACACACACTCTCGATGTCTTAGTATTCGATTGATGACCGTCAACTAATCTGATTGATTTATTTGGGTGTTTGTAGATGGATCCGTCATTCGTCGCTATATTTGCAGATTTCATTCTGCAGTCTATCCATACAGACTGTTTGTGGGATCCGGAGTTTCTGTTTGACCTGGACTTCGAGTCCTTGCAACTCATTGTCGACCTTGCTAGAACATGCTCACTTTTCAGGACGTACCTTCACACCCGTGTGGAGTATTTTGCTCTGAAATTAGCCGTTTATTATGCAGCAATATCGCAAGTTCCATATTGGGTTTCTCCAGCTCAACAAGTCGTCTTCCACGTGGGGACGATATGGTCTGACTTCAAGAAGTTGCAGTGTGGTCCTCAAGCTGCCATCTATCGAAGTGTCTACGTTCACAAGCCATTAGCTGAAATGAGCCCTGAAGAGCTCATGTCGCTACATGAAGTGTTACAGCGATCGGTGTAATGAACTTCATTTCCGTTTGTATAGATAGCTTAAAAGTAGCCATCAAACTTTGTTATTTGTCCAGTGCCCAAACTGTTTCATGGATGTTGGTTTCTGTAATTTTCATATGCATACTTAGTCCACCTCTATCCATTCGTATAACGTATTCAAGTGAAATCCACCATATTTTAGTACAGTGAATGACGATAAATTCATGCTCTGAAGTCTCACTTATACATAGGAGGATCCACCTATACGTAATGTGCACTTTTTGTTTGGTTCCTATGAATTTTTTAACTGTTCCTAAATCTATTATTCTATACTGCATCAGTGGATCCCCCTATGTCGACTGTAGTCTATGTTTGCTTCTGTGACCTCATTTGCTTCTTATCTAATGACGCGGCTTGCTCAAGGCGATTCGATAGCTCCAATAATGAAATATGAACATGACGCTTGCCATGAGGCAATCGCCCGATGTCATGTACTCCAACTTTGTATTCTTTTTTCTTTCGTACTGGTTATCTTTCGTACTAGTTTTCTGTCGCCTAGAAGATGGCATTTTCTTTCTACTCCACTCATGCAGTTGATGTATTATAGCTAGCTGTGTTTGACCCCCTGCTTTTGGTTTGTTCCCGCATTTTGTGAATATTACGTAATGATGCCAGTTTCCTTATCTGTGTCGGGAGATCAACCCATGTGTATCAGGTTTAATGGTCATTTCTTGTTTTCCTTCTCTGATTGCCTTTCTTTTCTTTTATTATGCAGTTGATTTTGTGCAGAAGATCAATGTTTCTTGCTTCGCGAAATAGGTACTCGTAGTTCTGTATCTTTTCGATGTTTTAGTCATACTTCTCAGAACCCACCGCTGCTATGGATTTGGTGCCTTACTCTTTCGTCTTGATAATGTCGTAACGTTATTTTTCCCACTTTGCTATGTGCACAATGCAAGTTTTAATTTTTCTAGTCTTCTTCTTAAGACTATCCACTACTGTAATTTACTCCTCCAACCACAATTACAGATTGGTGGATATCTCGATCTATCCCATCATTTTTTTCTTTCTCTTGTTAACCAAACCAATTCCTCACTGAATTACTTCCTAAATTTACGACCTCAATGCCTCAGGCTTCCTCACTACCATTGCATCGGGTGATCCATCCATTCATGCCACTTTTGGTGCTAGTTGAATATGGACTGGGGATAGTCCATATTTAGTTAAATAGTGCATGAATCTGTTTATTCTTTTTAAGGCATTGATTAAAATGCAAAATGAAAAACGAAGATGCTTTGGGGCATCCTTGCTTCTTCAAAAGAAAAAAACTCAAAATTTTTTGATATTTTTCCTACATGTAGAAAAATACCTTCACGGAATAGAGCATAAAAAGATTTTGAAAAAAATAAAGTTTTTACATCGTGAAAAATATTCAAAGTCTGCTGGGCAGTAAAAAGACGCCCCAACCTCAAAAAAAAAAAAAAATTCGAAAAATTTCGAAATTTTTTCTACGTGTAGAAAAATATCTGCATGGAATAGAGCATAAAAATTTTGAAAAAAAAAAATTTTACATTGTGAAAAATATTCAAAGTTTGCTGGGCAGTAAAAAGACGCCTCAGTCTTAAAAAAATTTAAAAAAAAAAAAAAAAAAAAAAAAAAAAAATTCGAAATTTTTTCTATATATAGAAAAATACCTGCATGAAATAGTGCGAAATGCTTTTCTGAAAAAAAAAAATTTTACAAAGCAAATTAATAGCCAATGGGGCAGTTTCCCTACAAGTAAAAAATTAATACAACCATGTGCAGACATGGACTTAGGTGGTGTAGTGGCGATCGTGTGACGGTCTGGTTTAATGTGGGCCCCTTTGGTTGTTTTAATTTTAATCTAGTAAAAAAAGTAAAGTATGCTTGACTGAATCAACAGATAATATCAACACTTTTGTGTTGATCAATGTCCGGATCAACGCGTCCGAATCAACTGAAAATTTCGACGTTTTCATGTTGATTTGGACGCTGGATTTCTAGTAGTGCATCAAGCTTGAGCTTCTAACTAATTGGAAGGATTCTGAGACAGACATTTACCGCGAGGGGGGGGGGGGGCTTGCGCTGGCGTAGCCCTCCCACCAGCCACTCCGATAACTTTCCAGACCAACTAGAACCCTGCCCTCTTATAATACCTGTGGTGAATGCCTCCGTATTCATGCCTCCGAATGCGCTAGGCAACTGCGGTGAAGATGCTGGTGGGAGGGCGTTCCGTGTAGATAAACGAAGTGGGGCTTGCCAGGAGGGCTTGCAAGGCTTGCAGACTCTCTTCCGGCAACTCCGGCTGATGAATCACTGCGGTTTGCGAGTACTCGTGCTTGAAAACCGAGGGCGTCATCGTCCGAATGACATGCCTCCGAATGCGCCAGACAGCTGCGGTGAAGAGGTTGCGAGCGTATGCGATGGGCTACTCGCCAACACTCTTCCCCTTTCTACGAAATCAGTGCAAGCAACCCTAGTTCCGGCCTCAGAGGAAAATAAATTCGAGGTTCAGTACAAACTTACATTCTCGATACCGACGTCTACGTGCTCCTCTGCATCCTCTAATCTCGTCACAAGATCACTTCCAGCAGCAGACATCTCCTGCGAAGTACAACTGCAAGATCAAGTTTTGATACGATTGGAACCACAAAAACCGTGTGACTAAATCACTTAATCCTAATACACTTTGCAGCTAGTCCAGCAAGCCACTATCCCCATACAGTGCAATCGAAACAGATCCGACCTTGCCAAGCACCGGCCGCGCACAGGCTATATGTCCCGACATCGTGCAGGAACCTACGGCAAACCAAAGTTCCAATTCCAGACCAACATAAAGCTCTAGTGCTTACCGGCGTGGTCGGGTAGGTTCCTTCGCCCATGGGCGGGTAGGGCTTCATTAGTCGAGGGTTCCGGTGCTCCTCTGGTCCTCTGCTTGTGTGCGGTTGGGCTCGTGGGTGGGTAGGCTCCAGTGACTGCTGTCTTGAGGCCTGCTACTCGGCCGGACACCCGCTCATTTATGATACAATAAACTGATGCTGCACTACCCGGCCAAGCTTTGCGGTGTGAAGCCCACCCGCTAAAATTTACATGTGAAATTCACTTCTCATAGCTTCTGACACAGATACTAAAGCAGTTTGGGTTTTGATGCATCACTTTTGAGAATTCGAAGCTTTTGCTCTATACTTGGACAAGGCAGGTAGAAAAACAATTCGTATTTTCTTGGTAACTTTTGCTTCTCCCCAAACGTTCTATGTTATTATATAGCAGACTGACAACTCCACCTGTCGATATTAGGAATCGCTATTGAAAGAAGATTTCATTCAGAAATCTTACAATCAATAGTGAATCAGATGAATGGAAAATTGATTCGCATTCCCATTCAATAGTGGTTAGAGTTCTGATATCGTAGTTCTAAGGCGTTGAATCGATAAGCTTTTGGGGTAATAATGCTCGACTAGCCCACTAGACAAGCACGAAATACATTGGTCCGCACTGCTTTGAGAATGTACACTACCCCTTGAATAATTTGTATACATGCAACCATAATATTCACAAATATGAGATAAAGCAGCGCGTACTAAGAAGTTTATTTTCCACTTCTAGTCATGAACCACTTTAGTCAATCATGAAGAATAATTATAATCTCCTTTAAATACATAGTCATGCTCTATTCAATAATTCACGAATATAAAGGTTAGATGTAACCACAGTCATGGACTGGATACATTCTATCGCTCTATATTAGTTTCTTTTCCATTTTCAACCTCCTGGTCAGTGTCAGGGTCACCCCATGGGATTGCAAGGTTCTCTATCATCCAGTGTTGAATATAACCGTTTGGATGTACATATATCATGAACTCGGGACGGAGACTCCAATCTATCTTGTCCACATGATTCGGAATGGGTACACGTACACCAACCTCTCCTATTTCTTCTTGCCTCTCGTGATGCACTCCGCCGTCCTCTTCTTGTTGTTTGTCGTCATTGTCCATGCTTGCGTCCTCACTTCCAGATCCTTTCTGTGTATCTTGCTGCCCAAAAACATCACCAACTACTGTCTCAATTTTCTTGAACTGTACAAACACATCAAGACAAGTAAGGCAAGAACTTTCGTTTAAAACTACCAATAGAGTAGTTCAGGTTTGGATCTTACCAGTTTCTCTATTCCATCATCTTCACTATCATGCTCAGATCCCAACAACTCGCTCCTCGATAACGAACGCCTTACACTATCTCCATCTTCGTTCACATCATTCTGCTCACTTCTGTCTCCATCTTCTTCACCCTCTCCGCTCTCGACAACAGCATCCAATTTCAACGACCGCATCGTCACATGTCTAAACCTTCTTGGCAAAAACTCTTCAACGTTCATATCCACTTCATCTCCTACTCTATCCTCATCACAAGCACCCGACGCATCCCTCTTTCGCATTGCGCTTCGTCTGATTGCCTTAGTCCCGCTGAATTTTATGCCACCTCTCCTTTTCTTCTTCCCCCGCCCTCCCTCTTTCCCTCTCATTGCTTCGCTACTCGCAGCCTCCATAACAAGCCTCAATAAATTCTAATCACAAAGTCGCAATACCCTTAAGAAAGTAGAAACTACACAAAATCTAAGCTGGAAAACGAGAGACCTAACCCTCCCATTTCAATGGCTTTTATCTCTATCTCCTCCCTTGCCCAGCTCTAGAATTCTTATCCCCCGTTAACTAAAACACGCGTTGCGAGATTTAGACTTCTGAAAAAATCCTACCATTATGCTCCTGACATGCTTTACTCACTATATTTAGGCATCCTACCTGACAATGACGATCGCCGTAACTTTTTCATTTCCTTCACTATTTCATTTAATACGACAGAGTATATTTAGCTCCTATTCTCTACTACCACTACCACTACCACAAACGTAAAAATACAATCCAATCAGATCACCCCTATTTCCAATAAAAAAACAAACAATTGCTCACAAAGCATCTTGTACGTGTCTCTCATAAACCTTCGACTTAATCTACAACTTCCACACATATATGCCTCAAATTCTACTACTTCTCTCTTTCGCAAATTCATACTACCATATCATTCTTAATATTCGTGTCCATGGCTTCCTCTGCTCCTCAAGCTTTTCGCGTCGATGTCATAGAATTTGTGTCTCCTGGATCTATCATCCCTATATATATCCCTCCTGGCACTGGTGGAACCGCGGATATCACTCCTTAGTGGCTCTCGATTCGTTATGGTTTTGATACTGAAAGCTTGTGGTTAGAAACAGATGTTCTTGATCCGGATAGTCAAAATGTCCTCTACTCCCTCTACGTCCAGCCTGAAACGTTAGACAATAATACTCGGATCTGGAAATTGAAACCTGGAAGGTATCGCGTTTATGGCTTGTCGGAGTCCGCCATGAACGCTTCTACAGTCCTTCTCACCCCTCGTAGTTCTTCTACGCTGCGCACTGATCCCACCTTGCTATCTCGTGTCAAGATCGAACCGGATCAACGTGTCACCATTGACTTGACAAATACCTCAAATGACGAGGGGAGACCTTTTCTTCCACCTATCCGCCATAGAATTAAACGTCCCACTCCCTCTTCTTCTCAAGATTCACGTAGGACTACTCATTCATTTTTGCCTTCACAATCTACAAAAGAAAAAAACATACTTCTCTCCCTCCGTAGACTAGGTAGTATGCCTGGAAGCAAGTCAGCTCTTAAAAAGCTGAATTTTGATTTCATCCGTACCGAGGATGTTGATTTTCTGCCCCCTTCGTTCAATGGGGATGTTGTCTTCATTTTACCTCCCACTCCTCCGTCTTCCCTCCAAAAGAATGCAAAATCTATGGAAGGTATGGACAAACGTTATAATGGCCATATTTGGACAAAGATTGTGACTACTAACATCAGTAAGACGCTGAGGTTGTCATTCTGGTCGTCATACTGTATAGGTCATCTTCAATGTCACAATCCAAATTGTGGATTTCTACAGGGGCCTGAACGCTTGGCAGGAGTGAACGAGGTCGAGTTCAAAGGCACCTGCAAAGATGCTTTCCCTGTTGGAGATGCTCCATCTTCTACTTCAATTATAGTCTGTAAGATCTGCAAAGAACCTCCTGTCTGTGTGGCCTCTTGTGATGCAAAAATCTTCTATGTCTTCGGAGACGATACTCAAGAGCGTGCTTGCGTCCATGTAGGCAATCATAAACATCCTGTCAAAGTAGGAGCCTATAGGGGCACACGGAAGATAATGGAGGATTTAATAGAACAACATGTGGACCGCAATCCACAAGCTACCCTTTCCAAGATTGTCTTGGAAACTAGCAACGATGTCTTAGGTAACGTCTTGCTCCGCGAAGAAGATGACCCCCCCACCGTGCTTATTGTGGAACAGCTGAAGCCTATCTTTGAATGCTGCAAGGAGCTCAACTCCCCTAGTTTAAAAAATCGTGTCTACACTTTCAAGTATCTACGCAGATATGGCGTTCTTGACGGTATCACTAAGCTGAGAGGGCTTAGCAGCTGGGCCTACGTGCAACGCAACATGTTTCCTGGCCAAGGTGACGATTCTGACAAGGTTTTCATCTTCAAGATGTCCGAGGTTGGACCTTGCAGTGGTGTTGACCTTGTCCGCCGAATGCAACCTAGCGGTGACCTCAAACACGCGTGGATGATGTTCGACCACGTCAAACGAGTTACCCACTAGACCACCATGGCATGCCACGTGTACAACACTAATTACCAACGCGTACTCACCATTGCTTGCTGTGATTTCATGTCAGAGGCCGCAGATGCTCAAATTGTGTTCTGGAGGAACCTCAATCATGTCATGGCTAGACATGGAATACACAAGCTGCAGTTCAAAGGTTTCATGGCCGACAACGCTCAAGCGAATTGGAACGCTGTGCGTATCATATACAATTTTGGTGATCCAAAGATATCCATGGAAGGCCAAGAGCGAACGTGTTATTTCCAATGGATGCAATCCCTTGAGAAACACACATAAAAGTACATCGTGCACGAATTGCAAGATCAATACAAGAAATTGTGTAAGCAATACAAAGATGCAAGCTCTGTGGCAGAAGCTGAAACTTGTTACCTCGCAATCAAGGCATGGTGGACATCCTCGGGCGCAGCTACTGAAGCAGGCCTCTACCATTTGAACCTTTGGCTTGCGTTTTGGCATTTTCGTTACAGGCAATGGGGTGGATCCATGGAACTGGTAAACTTTCAATCATCCTTTCAATATATTCTATTTTTTTAGGCTATCCCACCATGGGTACTCTTTAGATAGTTCTGTTTTGGAACAATACAAGTATCTCGACTTTCTGCAAGAGAAGAAATATTCTCTAGAGGAATTAGCAGAAATGCCCTCTTGCAACCTCGCTGAGACCGTTCACAACAAATGGATGCAAGAATCTGGTAAAAGAGGTGTCGATCTGTACGTTGCAACCGTCGACGATTACGTTCGAGCATTCCTTCAAGTGGTGGCCTATTATCAATACCTAGAAGGTGGAGAGGGAGGCTCTGGACCCACAAAAGAAGAACTTCGTCTTCAAACTGAACTTTGGACAATCCAACATAGAGCTCAACGAACCGGGGATCCAACGCCCCTGAACAATGCCATCTTGAAGATGCCTGGAGCCCAAAATTTCTGTACACGTGACGCACACTTTGAAGGAGCGGAGGTATTTGGGTCAAGAAAACGGAAAGTAGATGTCCCCCTTGGCGCCGAAGAAGAAACTCATACCCGAGACACCGTGAATTTTTCACGACCTCGTATGGGCCGTAGGGTGACACGTTCTCGTGCCCAAAATTTGAGGACCATCCAGGAGGAAGTGGAGGTGGAAGAATGCCAAGCACATCCTCCTGCTCCAACTGTCATAGATTTTCAACGCGTGACAGCCGTGGAAGAGACTCGTGTAAACGAGAAGGTGTGGCACATTGCCCGACTTAATAAGGTTTCTGTAAAGTCTTGTTGGGCGCAAATGGCTGTCACTCGGAAGAAGTGCACATCCCGAATTTTCCAGAATGGGAGAGCACCCCAGCTCCCACATACACAGGACTTTATAACCCGGCTCATAATGGTAACCAGAAGGTGGTGGAACAGTTTTTTTTTTTGTGCTGATGATACTGAGAGGTGTGTGAAGGGGCATCGTCGCCGATGGATAGAGCCATTCTCAGATTATGTGGACCGACCATCCATCCCTCCGGTTTGGCCTGTGAAGATAGGAACGAATCTCACACGTTCCGAGATTGAGGCGTTGGAGAATGCGGGATTTCAACTACCCCAAAAGCAAAGCGTTCCTGTGAGCCGCACGTTCAACAGTTCAGCCGTGCCACAAGATCTGTCACAAGTTCCAATACCAGATAATACGGACATTTATCCAAAAACAAGGAAGTCCAAGACCGTACGCCGCAACATCACTTATGCGAGTTCCAAACACATGCAGAACATTGATTCTGCTAGAGCCATGAAGACAACTATTCTCAAGGTAACAATGATACCTCAACCGAGTTTTGGATGCCTTGTCAATTTGCAGTCCAAACCAGCTCCGACGGAGTCAATTTATGATCTCACCATTAGTGCCCTCCCGGATTGCAATTGCCCGGCGTTCAAGGAAACAATGTCTAAATTTTGTAGACATGGGAACCATTCCGACCATGTAAGCATCTTTACTATGTCTTTGTACAAGTCTGCAAACTAGAGGCCGACCATGACCTCTTCATGCATGCGCCTACCCTCAGTTTCAATGAGGTGAAAACCATTCTTGAGAGTGGGATCTTAGCCCATGCTTAGTTTAGAGTCATTACTTGTCCTTATTAGTCTTCTACATACGTACTTCTACATTCATGCGTATAAAATACGCAACTCTATGTAAATTCACAATTTAGTGAATACATTTACATATATATTCATACCTATATATATAAATATTTATAGCTACGTTCAAATTTCTTAATTCCTTGTCATAAACCTTCATTTTTGGTCCATCCGAAAACATGTGGCCCTTTAATGAAGTCTTCTATACACTTTAACCCCTAAAAATCCAGGAAAACCGATTCGGTTTTCAGAAATTTCGGGCAGCTCATTTTAAGGAATTGAATTGATATTATTGCCTAAGATATTTACTGGATGATCCTTATACTGTAATGTGTATGTAGTAAAATTTGTAAAGCCAAATTTTAATTTTATAACCTTCATCTAGAAATTTTAGGTTTTAAGTTTAAAACGTGCAGTGAAATTTTGACCACTCCTTTGTATACAAGTTAGGTGCAAGATCTTACGGTACAAAGTCTAAAACCAAAAAAAAAAGTTTCTCCATTTCTCCATTTCTCAACGAAGGTGAAAAATGGTAGTTTTTGGCTCTGGAGGTCGCACTATAAGAAAACCCTCATTTTTTTTATGTTTAATAAATAACTTTTAGACTAGAAGACATCCTAAGACTTCCTCCAAACATCTTTATAGACATCTTGGCATGTCTATGGATGTCTGCCAAGATGTCTATGAAGATGTTTGGAGGAAGTCTTAAGATGTCTTCTAGTCTGAAAGTTATTATTAAACATAAAAAAAATCAGGGTTTTCTTATAGTGTCGAGAAAACGCCTGGATTTTTAGGGGTTAAAACTTGGTCACAAATCAATTTTTTCCTAATCTGAAGCCCACTTTGCACGGTTATGGGTGCTAAATTCCACGGTCATCGGGCAGGAATATTCGAATAATTTATAGATTATACCCTTTTAATTACTAAAAAAACTTATTTTTAGAAATTTATTTTGTAAAAACAATTTTTGAGTGCTCAAAAATCTGAAATTGTACGCTCTACGCTGTACGCTCTACGCTCATGCCATAGAAACGCTCCTGAAGGATTCAGGTTACAGAATATGCCGCGAAGTAGTCCTCCTAATTAAACTCGAGCTAATCAATCCAGGCGATTGGTTGCAGACTAACTAGGAACTACGTGTCTTCATCAACAGCGACTTCAAGACTGCCAAGGGGGTAATCAGGAAAGCGGCAGAGCTGCAGGCGAAGTGCATGCAAAGGAACTCTGGTATGCCTGCACATCCGCCCAGTCATTCTACTCCCGCCTTCACATCCAAGGGCAAGGAGGTTGTGCCTCAGTCACCGCAATCCACATCCAGTAGGACAACGAACGAGCGATGAACTCCTGCTCCAATAATGGACACTCCGTCCACGCCCGTCGAAGAAGGTTCAGGGAATCGCCCCAGAGGTAAATCTCGCAATGCTCCGACCGCAACACAGAGACTGCAAGAAGGTACATCACAAGCAAGGCAGTCCATTGGATCTGCCCATGATCCGCCCACGACGCCATCCAGTACGCATTCCGCAGGAAATCGTAGCCGCCCTCCTGCTTGATCTTGTTTACCCGGAGCTGGTACAATGCTCCCACCGCGTTCCGTGTTTCAGAGATACGATGGTGTGGCCGACAGTGTCTCAAACGAGCGCGACGGTGGAGAGGACGTCGGAACTCAGGGCACGCAGTCGACCGCTGCCGCTCCCACCCGTAAAAGGGCCCGTGATAAGGTAAAGGCCTCAAAGAAGAATATCAAGTAGAAGAAGGCGACTGAAGCGGGGAGAGGGCAGTCCAGCGAGGCAACGGAAGAGCCAATGCGGGAAGCTAGCAAGGAACCTGCAGCTGAAATCCCCGAAGAACTCGTGACGGTCGTCGACGAGGCAACCGCTTCGATTACCGCGGTGAAGAAGACCTCGGTGGAGACGTATGCGAACGGTGGCAGATGGAGCGAGTACCGAGACACGCTTCCGTTCAACCCGGACATGGTCCCGAATAAGATGTCCGTGAAGATGAAGATGAAGAAGAAGGCTGCGGACAAGGCAGAAGAGCTTATACTGTACGAGGAGCTCTAAAGACATATAACGGCAAACTTAATGTTCATGAAAATCGCCGAGTACATGTACATCTTTGGTCAGGGGCGGTACTTCCAACTGGAGGTCGGGGACACAGAAAAATCTGATCCAAAGTCTGGGAGGATCTACAGGCCTTTGAAGCAAGCACGCATTACTGCAGTCCTGAAGAACATGGTAACTCTGCAATTCAACAAGCAGATTCTGACTGTGATGCCAAACACATCGACAAGGCCCAAGAGCTGGATGGACTGCGTAAGAGCAGGTCCATTTTGGATCATCAACGACCAACACACGTGGGCAGCGGCTAAACTTATCATTGACGGACATATCAAAGTCAGTGATAAGAGCATCAAGGACCGGCTGAGAATATGGACGTGCAAGATAGTGTGGTCGGATAACCCATCACAGTTGCACACGCTGTCGTACGAATGCAACGACGCCAACGACGAGCAACCATACTTGACGTCCGCTACTGCGACAATGATGCACCTCCGCAAAATCTGGTGCAACCATCTCCAACCGAAGATGTGCAGAAAGAACATGAATTACGCCAAGGGATCGGAAGAAGAAGCGCAGCATCTGGCATATGAGGTACGAATGCTGTCAACATCTTACTTTAGGCCTAACATGATATGTTTCTAGGTGGCCGCCCAAAACTATTTCTTCTTTAACTGCAGCTTCAAACTCTAACATGAAATGTTTCTGGGCGAACGGCCAGAACTAGTTCTTCTATTACAGCAGCTTCAGCTCTTACAAGAAATAGTTCTGAGCGGTCGTCCAGAACTATTTCATCCTTAACAGCAGCTTCAGCTCTGACAAGAAATATTTCTGGGCGGCCGCCCAGAACTATTTCTTCTCTAACAGTAGCTTCAGCTCTGACAAGAAATACTTCTGGGCGGCCGCCCAGAACTATTTCTTCTCTAACAGCAGCTTCAGCTCTATCAAGAAATGTTTCTGGGCAGCCGCCCAGAACTATTTCTTCTCTAACAGCAGCTTCAGCTCAAACAATAAATGTTTCTGGGCGGCCGCCCAGAACTAGTTTTTCTAGAACAGCAGCTTCAGCTCTTACAAGAAATATTTCTAGGCGGCCGCCCAGAACTATCTCGTATTCTAGAGCCTAGTCCAGCTCCAACAAGAAATGTTTTAGGGCTGCCGCCCAGAACTATATCTTTGTTAACTTCTTATTAGAGAAATACCCTAGCTGACACAATTAGAACGCTTCCGGGTTAGTCTGCAGTACCGTGTGTTTACCATCCAATGCCTTCAGCGTTTTGACATGTGAATCTGTGCAGCGCTTCAAAGAGCAGGCCATCGAGACTTTGGAGTCCGCTAGAAATGCCAAGAACAAGAAGGAGGAGATGCAGAACATCGTCTTGAATAGCCTTGGAAGGATTCGGCTCGTGATGTCATCGGATGCGGCGTATGCCAAGTGGGTTTAGGTCTTCTCGAAGTACCAAACACTTGAACTCCACGATCCCGACACAAAGCAGCCGCTGAAGGATCTGCGGGACGATAGGAGAAAAAAGATCAAGTACCCGCACTTCGAGATCTCCTTGACGTTCTTGAGACTCCTCGTAGGTCTCGATGATTCACAACTCAAACTGCTCGCGGACCACATCCTAGCGGATGATCCTAAGGTCTACCTTGGGATAATGAGGCAGCAATTTCCAAAGAACTGGACCCGGGCCCAACGGACGCAAACGTGGATTGAGAGGAAGAAATTCAAAGTTGTGATCATCAAGATCGTGATGGTTATGGTCATGAAGAACAAGAACTCGAAGGTGACACAAATCATCCCCGATGACGCCTTCGTCCCACAATACTGGTGGTTGGCGAAGAAGTACCTCAGCGTCAGCACATTCCACGTCGACCATGTCATACGCATAATTCGGAATGAATGGCTGAAGATTCAGATCACGCAAGAGAGGAACAAGACCCCTTTGCCTCCGGCAGGCGAGAGCGTCGTAAGGATGATGCTGAACAACCGGGTGCGTCACATGATCACTTTGCATGTAGCGGACCACTCCTCTAGGATATGGAAGAGCGATCAGCGGATGTTCTCCAACAATCACTTCTGCTGTCGTGGGGGCAAGGTATTTCTGTACGACCAAGGCCCCGCCATTGTCAACATGTGCGAGGTTGGCATCCTCGACTTCAGGATGTTGCCCAGTCTCGGAGAAGAGGTATCCTTGCACCGAGGATACAATGTGTACTTGAGCAGCTTGGTCGGTCTCCTCTCGTCACACTTTGATGAAGTCGCCACTTGGATGTTTATATATTTGCGATTAACCGAGGACTCTGTAAAGCGGATCGTATCCAAGTACTTCTCCAACCACACAGTTCACACGACGGTACAGTACAAGGCCGGCAAGGGCGAGCCTGCTCAGATCACGAAAGAGGAGATCCGGATCCTGTACGTCCAGACTGAGGATAGGAGAGTTGTGATGTGCAAGCAGATGGTGGAGGAGGAAGATATTACTGAAACCCCTTGGTTGAATGAGCCGGACTGAGAAGTGGAACCACTGGACTACACCGCCGACAGCATCGAGACGTATTGCAACAATCATAGGCATTTCGTTGCGAGGTGCGAGTTGAGGACAGAGGTTTATATGAACTTCCTGGACAAATACTGCAGACCAGTGGATCGGTGTTGCTCTACTTCTGCGGGCTCAAAGCATTGACGGCATGCGCGGTAAGTGCCTCCTTCCCATTGATGTGATTTTCCTTCACTACCTCGCTTATTTCTAAGCAGCCGCCCATAAACATGCGTCCCTCGCTGTTGAGCTCTGCATACCGGTTCGATTCAGTTCTATGCACGCACCTTATCCCCTTGCACTCTCTATCTCACTATTTTTCTGAACGGCCGCCCAGAAACATTCGATCATCGCTCTCAGTCAAATGTTTGCACTGATGACTATACGTTCTCACTCGTTTGTGCGGCTATTCACAGATGCTTTGCAAGTCCAGTGTATCGTTTCTGGTAGGCAGCAGGCGGTATCTCTAAGCGATAATATAGTGTCGTCTTCTATTCAGACTTCAATTTTTCGAGGAGCTTTGGGTTCCTTCCCATGACAATCTTTGGACCGCGGTTCACATGTATGGCGCTCGCCTTTGACCATTCAACCAACTCCCCCCCCCCCCGGCTATTCTTTATGTCTCCCTCAGTTTTCTGGGCGGCCGCCCAGATATTCCCCAAGCATGGGTTTTCTGGGCGGCTGCCCGGATATTCCCCAAGCATGGGATTTCTGGGCGGCCATATAGTTTCCTTTTTAGTGCATATCAAGTTGTTCCTTCCAAGCCGTTCCGGAGGATGATGTGATGACTCACGACGTCTGCACCGCGCTTCAGATGGTTGTCGCTCGCATTCCCCAGTTTCGCTCACCGGCCATCCTCGAATTCTACCACCCACATTTATTCAAAACGGTCGTCCAGAAAATGTCTGCCTCCCTCTATTGCATGGTCGACCACGTCAATTCTCGGTACTTCATGTTTCCTTATGCTTTCTAGTTGGATCCTGGGCTGCCTATTTTTACAAGGCCATAGTATTTGCAGGTCACCTATCCTGCCTACGAGAAAATACAACCCAGATTCATGAAGTATTTTGTTAAGTTGGAGCTTGACGGCATGCTCTGTGATATCGAGCACAACATGGGGTTTCTCCAGAACCCGCCCTTGGGGGCAGACTTCCGTCCCCAGCCCCGGACAATCTTCAAAGACTACGTCCTTAGGTGTCGGCCGGGAGTGCGGGAATTCCTCGCGTTTCTCACTAGCGTCTGTCACGTTGGTATTTGGACTATTATGCCGAAGATTATCACGCAGGGTATGGTCAGGTTTCTTTTCCAGAGACTGACGCAACCAAGAGAAATTCTCTCTGTCGAGGATTGCACTCACATCATTGAAACCAGGCCGCAGTCCGAGTGTCAATGTCCGGTTAGAGAGTATTGGTTGCGCCCATATCCATGTCCAGGTCACCCCTCTACAATGCGGCCTAACCTCATGGCCACCGAGAGGACTTACGTCTGGCATATCGGGCACCCAGGAGATAGGCTACACGTTAAGGTCCGTCACAAGATGGTGTGGGGCCAGCCCAAATTCCGTAAGCCCGATATATGTCTAAATGCGTCCGACACCCTACTCATAAATTCCAACCCCGAATCGACACTCCTCAATCCTCGATACAATGCAATATTCTCCATCGTTTACAAGGGCAATTCCAACGATCAGGTGCTGAGCCACTCTGTGGCGAAGTACATTTTCCACATCGTCAAGTCCGGAAAAAGTATTCCGCGCTTCATGGCATTTACTTGGAAATACAATGGCCAAGAGCTGGACCGTTCGCTACGTGCCAGGGCGTTCACTATTAAAGTCCGACTTTGTGCCGAGTACACGGACCGATCCCTTGAACTGGAGAACTTGGATTATATTCCGCCCACGCACTCACAGAGAGGAGCCGACTATTCCACTCGTCGTTGGGTGCCCGCAGTAATGCCTCGTCTCTAATGCAGTGTGAAGCACGGTCTTGTCGACGGTATTGTCAATATCGTAGGTTCCGGGTTTCGTCCGTCCTCGACATCGCGGAAGGCGCCGGTTCCTATGATGGCAACGGTGCAGTGACTTACATGTGACGCCTTGGATGCTCATCACCTTGGATGCTTAACGTTGACGGTGAGTTTTGCCTTCTTCTAGTTCGTGCACTTCCTCGTCCCTTTCTCCTCGTTTGTGACTATGCATGCTGTCATATTTATGTCTCTCCCCCCCCCCTCATACCACCCACTTCACTAATATCCCACATGGATTTATTAGGACCCCCGGAGTTTCCACGACTTGTTGGGATACTTCTCACGAGTTGGGTTGTGGGCGACGACCATCTTCCTGAGCGGCCATCCAAAAAGTTGGTGACTTAGGGGAGCATGGTGGCGTGTGGAGTTTCCCAGTCTTTGGAATTCAATGTCAACCATATTACAATATGGTCAATAATAAAATTCCTCTGTCGTGCTATTCCACTTGCTTTTGACTACCTTGCTTGTCTTTCTATCTTATACTAATTTTGGAGTGTTTGATTCGTTCGACGCGCACTTGCCATATATAGTCATTGTATGGAAATCAATGACCTTGTTCTTCTCCAGCGGACGTTCGTAAGCAACGAATCAAGCAGGAGTACTAATGTTTGGCACTCGCCATATCTGTTCGTAGCGTAGACACATGGTCCGGAATGACCCTAAACTAGCAGTTCAGCACATCTCCATCCAATACCTGCAACCTTCGAGTCTCTAATTCTTGCCTTCCTTGAGCTCTTCCATCTCCTCTGCCCCTTGAACGTAAGGGGTCTTGACAGTCTCCAATGGCTTACAGATAAGGCTTGGTAAGCATCGCATGTTGAGTTGATCCAAAGCAGTCATCGTAACGCTAAACTTGAAGAGCATTTTTGGGCACTTAATGGTTTTCAAGATCTTTTTGAAGGCAATCAGAGACTTCATAGTGAAGAGTAGACTTGGGATTGTGCTCCTTCCTGCTCTTGCATTGTACTTACACTCAAAGAATTGCTGACTTCTCTATTGCGGATTTCCTCGATGCTGAGCTCTTGGATTACAGAATCAGTAGCACTGAAAAATTGTTCAATTCTACTGATATTGTAATCCAAGTGCTCGACACCTACAGAATCCCGATAGAGAAGTCTGCAATTCGTTGGGTGTAAGTACAGAGCGAGAGCTGGAAGAAGCACAATCCCAAGTCTACTCTCCACTTCAAAGTCTCTCATTACCTTAGAAAATCCTCAAAACCAGTAAGTGCTCAAAACTGCTCTTTAAGCTTAGTGTTATGATAATTGCCTTGGATCAACTCGACATCATATGGTTACACAGGCTAATTTGTAAGCGATTGAAGACTTTCCATATGTACAGGCAGTGGAGATGGAACAACTTAAGGCAGACAAGTTTTAGAGACATGACTCTTGTAGTTATAAGGATAAAGTTGTGGTGAAGGAGTGAGAAGATGTTTCATTTCTCCCCTTGCTCGTATCACATATTCTTAACAACTCGAGCTACTATAAAGTAACACGGAGTAAGTTATGGCGGTACGATTGATTGAAAACGGTCGGAACGGACAATGCCTAGAACTTCACGAAATTTGAGAGGCCATGAATTGAGGTCGTTTAACGTCAATGTTGCGGCGGATTATCGGAAGTTCTGGGGTTCGCCCGTTCGGGACACGTCAGAGGAAGTTGAGTTCTGTGACTATGACTGGTCGACTTTGGATGCACTTGGGGACAAGACGTCGAAACCATTGGATGGAGCGCGCTGACGCTGAGTCGCCTACCCCTCCGCACCTCCCCCCCCTCTCCAAATTTAGTGGCCCTAAAGGCGGCATTGTTCTCTCTCTTGTGGATCTGACTATTGTCTTGTCCCCGATTCTCCACGAAGATTCGGCGCGGTCGACGGCCATGGTTTTGGACGACCTTGTTGAAGTTCGTGGGACAAGATCTCATATGAGCGAGGGAGTCCACACACACACTCTGGCGTAGCGGCTGCTCGATAAAGCCTTGAACTTTGTGTAACGGCTCGCCACCCACAAGTAATCAAGCGAACATGCACGAGCTCAACTGAGTTTTTGTAGTTGCGGTCTTTGTCGTCTTCCGAGGCGACAATAGTTTGCACCGTACTTGTCAGCAATAATCAATTAAAGAAAGCGATTGCTCAAACTTTGTCTGAGTCACTCGGGCAGGATACTTCTATTCATGTTGATCAATATTTAACAGCTTTGTTTGTCTAGTCCCAAACGCTTCACACTAAAGTTGGACTTGCTGATTTTTTATAAATTTGGTCTCCCATCCCGCACACGACGCGTGGAATTCTTCGCATATTGGTCTCATTTCTACTCGTCTCTGCTTGTATCTCGCTTCTGTGCCGCCCAATACCCGAGTCTCGGCATTCAAATGTTTTGAGCGGCCGTTCAAATCTTCTGTTGCGTGCTCCTGCGCCGACCCTCAACAAAGACGCCGCCGTGACTCATAGTTCATGAGCATTATGGTTCTCCACTGTCGTTAAGGAGTTCCCTGTCTTGGTTCGGGACGACCCTAAACTAGCACGCTCTCGTAGATTCAACCTTGCTAACTTACATGGTTCTCGACTGTCGTTCAGAAGCTGAAAAATCTGTATATCAAACTAAAGAACTGCCAAGCATACGTTGACAAGCATAATACCATCATATGTCCTTAGCTCTGATAACAAAAAAAAAGAAGGTGACTATCTTAGAGTTGCGTATCGACATTCCACTCGTCCCACTTGTTATCGCTTCAATCCGGGCTCTCTCTGCACTCACTCGTACGCGTCCCTGCTTCGATCCGGGCTCTCTCTGCAAAATCCCGCTCGCGGTAATAAATTTTAGAGCCAGTACTGAGCACTTTGGAGAACCAAACTAGATTAGAATCTCGATCCAGAATGTCATTACAGATAAATTTATTTGTGGTTTGAAACAAACAATGTCTTTTCAAATTCTAGTTTACAACCTCTCTTCAAAGCATGCAAACAAACTGTATTGCAGAATCATAATTGCAGATGCGTGCACATCTCCGCTCCCAAAAACGCTCTTAGTCTCTTGTAATCACAAACAACACTAGTTAATAAGTTGAATTTCTAAAACACAAGATAATTTACAACCTCCGCCTCGAGATGAAAAACTATGACTTGATTTGATTAATGCGTTCAAGTTTGTTATCAACTGAAGTTCAAAACAAAAACCTCCTTGTAGATTAACTGTCGGTCCGAAAGTACTTACTTATTGCTCTGAAGCTTTGAAGTGCTTGCTGACGTGAATCTTCGGACAAAGCATGCAGAAAAATTCGGTGCACTTGCTCAGCGTTGGTCTTCATCTGCCCAAGAAAGACAGGTACCTTGATAACTTCGTCGTAATTTCCAAGTATATAGTTGTGACAAGTTTCACTGCTACTGATTTTGTAATTTAAGTGCTCGGCACAGTCGATTATTCATAATTGATGCCAGCAATTCCAAAGGTTCAATTTCCTGGCCAAAGCTAGAAGAATTACAAACCCAAGTTAGTCTACTCTCCACTTTAAAGACTCTCATTGCTACATAAAGATTCACAAAATGTTGATCGATGGCATGACTCAACTGCGGCACTTGGACGTCGGCTTCGTTGGTAGTGTACAAAACGAGACAAACGCAACTGAACACATTCCGGTGTGCTTCCATAGAACCACCCCATGCATGGATTGTGATATCCATGGGAATTCCTTCTTCCAGCATATTGAGCACAAAATCCGAACATCTCCACTTCACATCTGCTCTCCTTGTTGTTGATTCTTTTGAAGACAGAAACTTCGAGATGTCCACATTCAAACAAAGAACCGAGGAAACGAGGAACCGACTCCATACTCTGTAGTGCAATGTCACCCTGCGCCATACGGATAGCTTCGGTGCTGTAAGAGAACATATGAAAGGGACAAAGTCATCTTCGGAACAAAAGCTCCAGTAGAACTCACATGTGCTGCAATGGAACATAACAAAGTGAGGAAAACAAACCTTGGGTAGCCCGTCAGCTCCGTCAGGTGGTGACCACAAGGTGATGATTATCGGTTCATGCTTATTACTTTACTTAGTCGAATCAGGTTACACTCCATGCACGTTCTCTCGATATTGATTAACATGATCGTTGTATCCTTTCTCTAAGCTGTTGATGGATTAGCTTGGGGTTCCTTAGATATCATGGATGCAAAAGGTGATTGGGTGACTAATGTGTAGTGACTCAATATATGCTGAATATTTGAATTTGGAAGCTTTGAAGGACCTAGCATGTTAGATGAATCTCTAACTTGCTTTTTCTGTTGCACAACATCTGGTTAATTAAAAGATATAGACACGATGACTTCAGCCTACTTATATTAGGAAAAAACTTGAAAGTTCTAGTATCGTGTAATCATGTTTCAGGAATGCAGTTCGGAAATGCGGGTGATGTAGTGATTCTCAAGAATGTGTTGAAATTCACCTTATCTTTGCTATATATTCTTCTTTGATACATTGTCGGGATCATGAACTCTGATGGAGGTGCTATTATAGGATAGAGGAGGGAGGTGTAATGCCACTTATATTAGGAAATAAATCTTAAAAGTTCTTGTAACGTGTAATCATGTTTCAGGACTGCAGTTCGGAAATGCGGGTGATGTAGTGATTCTCAAGAATGTGTTGGAACTCACCTTGTCTTTGCGATATTCTTCTCAAATACATTGTTGGGTTCATGAACTCTGATGGAGGGTGCTATTATAGGATAGAAGAGGGAGGTGTAATACCACTTATATTAGGAAATAAATCTTAAAAGTTCCTGTACCGTGTAATCATGTTTCAGGACTGCGGTTCAGAAACACTGTTGATGAAGTGATTCTCAAGAATGTGTTGGAATTCACCTTGTCTTTGCGATATTCCTCTCAAATACATTGTTGGGTTCATGAATTCTGATGGAGGGTGCTATTATAGGATAGAGGAGGGAGGTGTAGTACCACTTATATTAGGAAACAAGACTTGAAAGTTCCAATTCAGAGTATTGTTTTCAGACTGCAGTTCAATACACTGGTGATGATTCTCAATAATATGTTGACTATTAGTGCATACTGCACAAACTTTCCGATGCTTTGGTCATAAACTATGTGAATCTTAGTCTTTTTGGCCAATTCTTGCTTAATTTTCTGGTTTTTTGCTTGACAATTCTGCCAAATTGACTCCCTTTTTTCCATATTATCCCCAAAACGTCCCCATTTCACGTATATTTCTTCATGTTTTTCTCATTTTCTCACCCCAAAATCATGCCATTTTAGCAGAATAACGCCATTTTAACGGAATTGAGGTTGCTTGCATTGCGCAGTTTAACACGCCCATCAAGCTCGAGTCGTGCTAAGTGGGCTCAACCTTATACTACGTTCGAGACCATTTAGCTCGACTCGAGCTAAATGGGCTTGCAGAACGCATTGTACCGTGCCCATTTAGCTCAAGTCGAGCTAAATGGGCTTGACCCTATATTACGTCCGAGACCATTTAGCTCGAGTCGAGCTAAAGGGTCTTGTATTCGATTACATTTTCTTTGTAAACTGTGTGACCATTTAGCTCGACCCGAGCTAAATGGGCTTGCGCGGTATAGAAAAACCTAGATCTTGGTCGTTGGATTTAATTGCCTTGCGCATATCAACGCGCTCATTAAGCTCGAGTCGAGCTAAATGGTCTTGCATTCCATTACACTTTGTGGAAACTGCGTGACCATTTAGCTCGACTTGAGCCAAATGGGCCTAACCTCAAACGAGGTCCAAGACCATTTAGCTCGAGTCAAGCTAAATGGGCTTGACTTGCCATAGAGCAGTAAGTCCATTTAGCTCGACTCGAGCTAAATGGGCTTGGGTTGTCCTGCAGAATTATATTATTTAATCTAGTTAAATAGGCATCAAGCTAAATGGGCAGTGAGCTAAATGGGCATCGAGCTAAATGGGCACCAAGCTAAATGAGCTGAATGTTGAAATGAGCGCATTTCAGCAGAAAAACACAAATTTCGAAGCAAAAAACACAAATTGGAAGACTTCCATTACTTTGCGAGCAACATTCCATAACATTGTGTCTTGCAATGTATTGAAAAAGCTATGATAATGCAAACTCAATCCAAAACCTAAAACTTTAGAATTAGCAACTTACAATGAAGGTCGTGGATAATCGCGATGAAGATGCAGAAGTAGAACGCGCAGCACGTCGTAAAAATGCGATGAAGATAGAACGCTGAGGGGCAGAAGAACGCTGAGGCGCAGTAGAACCCTGAGGTCGTCGAAAAATGCCGTGAACGCTAAGGCGCAGTAGAACGCTGAGGCGCAGGAGTAGAACGCGCAGCGAAGGGAGAGACAAAGGAAGAATGCGCAGGTCGCAGGCACGAAGACGAAGGCACGAAGACAGGGAGTAAACGCGGCGGAAGAGCTCGAATGCAGGAGGAATGCGCTCGAAGAGCTCGAAACGCAGGAGGAATGCGCTGCGGAAGAGCTCGGAGAAGACGGGGAAGAATGCGCCAGAAAGAAGATGCGGGAGCTGGGGGGGAAGAATGCGCTGGTCGGGGGGAGGTCGCTCCCGCCCTGTCCCAGCCCGTCCGCCGCCTTTTGGTTGGTGCCCGGGCTGCCCGGACTAAGGCGACCTCCTTGGGCTGCCCGTGCTGTCCGGGTTGCTCGCTTTTTTTTTTTTTTTTTTTTTTTTGTTTTCACGAATTGAATTAGTTTAGTTCATTTCTATGGTCAAAACTTCAATTAATTCGTAGGAAATCAAAATAAGGTGAGATCAGATATTTTTAAATTCTAGAGTAAGTATTTTATAAAAATGATAGTGATATTCATAACATTCTAACTTCTGAAAAACGAATCTATACGCTATGAGTTTTTTGCAAAAGTTTCAATACATTCAAACTTTGAATAATAAGTGAAATATAAATAAATATAATACAAGAATAAGATTGTTGTACTTGCATTACCCTATACCGACCTTAGTTACAAAAATGAAATAATTAGAAAAATATCATTATAGAAGTAACGAATCTACATGTCAACATTTACAGAAACCCCTCTAAGTTTGAATAGGTAGATGATTATTATTGCTAAAATACCTAGAGAAGCCCATATATTTGTAGTGGATGTGTAAAAAATATTATATGCTAGAAAAAACTATGTGTAGAAAGAAAATGAGAATTGAATAATCCGACAGAATTTAAAGTAAGTAAAAACAACAAATGTAGGGGCAAACAGAGAATGTAAGTGGTTTTTATAACTTTAATAAAAAATAAATTCTTAATTATGTAACTGTATGAATTACTACGTAAGTTGTATATATAGGATTGAAATTTTTTTTATTCAATCTTGAATAGAATATATATATATATATATATATATATATATATATATATATATATATATATATATATATATATATATATATATATATATATATATATATATATATATATATATATATACAAGTATGAAAGATCTCTAATTCAGCTTTCTTATAGATCATGAAAGCATGATGTACAAAGATGAAAAATAAATCTTTTTTCTGTTCTTGCCTAATGATTTTGGTATATTTCGTGAACCCAAAAAATCATTTTCAAAAGATTTTTGAAGTAAAGTTTTTTCCATTTCTTATTTATATTGACTTTGCAATGTCCTCTTAGAAAATAACCTTAACCCTGCGATATTATAACCTCTAAAAAAATTTGCTCTTTTACATAGAAATATGGGAAGATTCAATTAAAATTTGAAAAAATTAGAATTACGAACACTCAAATATTTATTTAAGATCTAAACTGAATCTTAGGAATCTAATTTCATGATTTTATCAAAATTAATGAATAAAACCAAAGTTTAAACAATTAGGATCGTATTATTTATATTTTCATTAGTGTCGATCATAATTCACGAGGAAACTTTAACGTCCAATGTGACAAGTGACATTGTAAAATTTGAATCAAGCAAGAAGAACCCCTTGTGCTTCTACTACATCGCCTTCTATACCGATTGCTTACATTCCTTGAAAAAAATATGAAGAATGATACTTAACTTGTTATGAGTTTCAATTTGGCATACCTAAGTTTGCATAGGCAAACCTAAATTTCTTAAGATTGTAAGATATGGATTTACAAAAAGATATTTTTGATTCTGAATATTCAACTCTCATTAGTAAAACGTGCTTCATGTTTGATATACACCATTCTTTATGTTATTATTCTCTAATTCAACTTATTACATTATTGACTTTTAATAGAATAAACTTTTATAAGATCCTAAATTTATTGAAAATGTTATAATCTTCACAAGCTCGTGAAGTTCAGTTTCCTCTCAGTACAACCTGCGTAGGTTGGTAAGCTCATAACGTTATCAATCTTCATTGTTTTTAGTCTTCACATCTGGCATATTGCATTGAGATTATAGTCCGTGCTCAGAGTTCTTCAATAATTTGCTTTACTGTTTGTTTAAAATGGTTCTATTTCAAAGTTAGGATAAGTTTTACTATAACAACGTAATTATCTAATTGAAAAGGTTAAACTTTAACTTATTTCACCTACATTTAGTAATTTTGTATGCAATAAGCATATTGTTAGCAAGGAACGGAATAAAGTATTAACGCACAATTGAAATTGCATTTAATTTATGTATGAAGAATGCACATGATTACTAATCTACATTTCCTCATTTAGTAGGGAAATATCCTAATGGAACAAAACATAATAAACATTCACATTCAACTACTAGAACTGATAGACATTATATATTATTAAAAAATTCAAAATACAATAGATTATTCCATTGATATAATAATAATTATTTTAATATAAATTAATGTTGTAAAATAGTATATAATAGCATATTCAGTAATATTTAATATACTTTAATAAGAAATATATTTTCATATAGTAGAATACAGTAAAAAAAAACATATTAGTATATTAAAAAAAATTAATATAGTTTAATATAATAAAATAAAATTTTGCATTATATTCATAATAATGTTAAATAAAGTATTGTATATTACTATACATAATGTATTATATAGGCATAATTACCAATATAGTGAATATTATATATTCGTAACAAATCATATACTTTACATGTAATTTCTATGTAAAAGTATATTCGGAACACATGCCATTAAATACTAATATGTACTGATAACTTATATACAAAAGTTGGAAACTAAACCTATTATACTTGAATGCAATAAATATGTACCCTATGATTTACAGAATTTGGAAAATAAACCCGTTTGAAAACTTGAAATGAAGAGTAATACTTATGTACATTAACATCATTAGACAAATGTTGAAAACTAAACACTTCAATCTTTAATCAAAAAATAATACTTACGTAAAGAATATACGAATGAAAAAGTAATGACGATTCCACATAAATATCGTGCTAGGCTAAACATGGCACATGTAAAGGAATAACAAAATTTAAAACTTAAAGCACAACCAATACACTTAATTCTTATAGCTTAATATACAGATCTCCTAAAATCGGATGTGCCATTTGCAAACATTCTACAGTAGCAACTATCAGATTGATTCAATGAAGGAACCAAGCGCGGAGCGGAATCAAGTAGATCAATCCTACAATGATCTACTTGATGAAACTGAGGCTGCAGCAAATCGACCGGGAGAGGAGGTTCCAAGCGATGGAAACAAGCGCAAGAGGGAGAATGAGCGGAAGGATTAGCTAGAGTAGCAGGAGCGAGGAGTAGGAGCGTGGAGTAGGAGCGGAAGATGACGGCGGAATAGCGAATGTTAACAAGACTGAATTCTAAAGCAATTATATAATCCATTAAATATCATATGTGGAAATAATAGACTTGAAAAAAGTACGTAATAAACTTATAATTTCTTTACTTATTCACTGTCTAAATACTTATATAATACTATATCACATAAATATATTCAATATTATGTTTATGATGGCCATTTGTAGAATATCACATTTAACATAATTGAATATCATAGGTAATATACCACACTTAATTAATTAGAAACCAATCTTATGGAATCATATTTAAATAAATTCAATATAGTATTTACTATAACTGTTTTAACGTATAAAGTATTAATCTTTTAATATTGCACGTAATCTAGTAATTACGAATCTTACAATACTTCACATTACCTGTCGATTTTAATCAATTGAGCATAAACACTAGGCATAAAGGCTTAGTAAATGTTAATAGCGTCCAGCATTTCACATGTTAATTCACCAAAATAAACCTAACAATTGTTGGGATGAAAATATGGAAGTAAAACAAATAGATTCACATAATTAGTATTTTGATAATTCTACTCCCATTTGAATACCGTATCACAACTTTATGAGACTTTTCGAAGTACTACGTAGTTAATTTAGTATAAAATAAAACGAAATCATTCAAGACTACATCAATCCAATGTACACAATGAAAACAATTTGTTTTCCCTCTGAACATTTATTAAGTATAAGTTTCATGTAATTTAATCATTTTCATGTTTTTCTCCTTATACTCTATTTTAGGTAATCTTGTAAACTAAAGTTCAAATAACAAATGACACTATCTCTTCAACGACTAGATTGAAGTTTATTTTTCTCGTTGTGTAGTCGGATGAATTGTGGTAAAGAATGTTTGCAACAATGGTAAAAGTTTTATTATTAAAGTTATTTGATTTTTAAAATATCAAAAGTTAAGTTAGTTATGGTCTAGGGTTTAGAGTTTTTCATTACGATTTTATGGTTTGATGTAAACTTGACAAATTTCTTTACTAATAATACATTAACTCGCCATACATTAACTCGCCACAAAAATTAGTTTCTCAAAATTCTTGGCTCAAATAAAAGCCATGTAAATGAATGCATTGGTAAAAACTACCGTAAATTTTACAAAGGAAAAATAGTCAAAAACCACAATCTTTGCATTAAATTTCATGCCTTA
Organism: Bryum argenteum; assembly: GCA_037043015.1. Lineage (NCBI taxonomy): Eukaryota > Viridiplantae > Streptophyta > Bryopsida > Bryales > Bryaceae > Bryum > Bryum argenteum. The sequence goes on from CM073321.1 coordinate 42,841,216, forward strand.
TCTTCAAAACATCTTAGATCTAGTTAAGGTTTCTATCACTTAGACTAGACTGTAATTATAGGCCATCCCAAAAACTTAAGTTGAAATCCAACGGTGGATGAAGGAAATATAGCTCTTCAAATATCATTCCTTTTGTTACTTTTTATGTTGACAAAACATCATTGCAAATTGAATAGCAAAATCATTATGATCAGTAAACTTGTCACTATAAAGTTGTTAAGAATCACCTTAAGATCATGATTATGAAAAAGTAAATCATAAAAAGCTATTTTTAATTTCACATAATTGGCTTGCAATCATAATACATGCCCCATGCTTGGAGTTCCAATAAAATAGAAGAGCTGTCTTTACTAAAGTGCATTCCATTAATTCATACTTTATTGCAAAGTTTAGAATACAAACTAGACTTGATTTGGAGCAAAACCCAAGTGATTTCATCCAAACCGGACCTCGGATGAAGAAGATATGGCTATTCAAAGTTCTGCCTTCTATCCAAAATGTCGTTTTTTGACATTCGGCGCATTAAGGGGTTAACATTCTAGTGCCAAATATGAGATTATTTTGTTAATTTGAATTTGGGTTATCCATTTTCCTCGCGAATCTGGTTTTTATTATTACAATTATGTAATTTCTATCTTTCGAAATATTCCGGGTTTCTCCGTGACTTAACTTCAAATGATTGTTACTCCCCCAAGATGTCCCCGTTAATCCCAAAGTTCCCAAGATGTCCCCGTCCCTTGTGAAGTTCCCCGTTCCTCTCGAAGTTCCCAACCACATCGCTTTTACTCAAAATTCTCTGACCGTTAGTGGCCTTCTTTGGCGCCTATTCTCTGTCCAGTTCGTGCTCTTTTTTGGCGCCATTTCTCTTCCCGCTTGGTGTTGCTCGCCCTTCTTTCTCATTGCGCACTATCCCGCTTTCCGCTTCTCTGCTGCTCCGCTCCTTTGCTCCTTTGCTCCTCCGCACCTTCATACTTTCACACATTTGCCCTTCGCCTCACCTCCGCACCTCCGCATCTCTGCCCTTCGTCTCACTATACTACGTTTTGCCTATACTCCGTTTCCCATTTGTGCTTCCAGTTTAGTAAATTTAGATAAGGCTTTGGGACTCTTAGTAGCTCTGGAGTTGATGCGCGTGCTGCTTTTGAGGATGCCCAGGGCCTTCGTTGAAGTATTGTAGTTGGCGGGCACGGCGTGAGGGTGAGTTCGATCAATAACCTCAATTTCAATGTGTAACAAGAGTTTGTTGTTGATTGGTCATATGTTGCCTTCATCGTGGTGCATTCCTGATGGCAAAGTAGATTTCGTTGGAGTTGGTGTGCACAGAAATCGAGGCAAATATACTATTTTACTTGTGCACAGTTCCCAAGAATCATTCTCACAAATCACTGTGCACAAATATCGAGGCAGTTTCTTATGACGAATGCATGAAATATGGACAAGCTCATTTAGCTTGAGTCGAGCTAAATGGGCATCCACATCCAAATGCTTTGAGTTCACGAAGTCTTGTACTTGAATGATTTATTGGAAGACCATTTAGCTCGACTCGAGCTAAATGGGCATCCACATCAAAATGCTTCGAGTTCACAAAGTCGTGTACTTGATGATTCATAGGAAGACCATTTAGCTCAACTCGAGCTAAATGGTCATCCACCTAAGTATTTTTTGATTTTTCTTGGGAGATGATTTTAGAAGGATCATTTAGCTCGAGTCGAGCTAAATGGGCATCCACATCAAAATGCTTCGAGTTCACAAAGTCGTGTACTTGATGATTCATAGGAAGACCATTTAGCTCAACTTGAGCTAAATGGTCATCCACCTAAGTATTTTTTGATTTTTCTTGGGAGATGATTTTAGGAGGATCATTTAGCTCGAGTCGAGGTAAATGGTCTTCTTTAAACACATGCATTGTGCGCGTGCCAAACTGCTTTCCTGATGCCCATCTAACTTGACTCGAGCTAAATGGGCTTCAAGATAAGTGTCCATCACTCACCCCGATGCACGTGTATATAGAAGACCATTTAGCTCGAGTCGAGCTAAATGGTCATCCAGCTTCAACTGCGTCGAGGTGAGTGATGGACAGTTATCTTGAAGGCCATTTAGCTCGACTTAAGCGATGTCCGGTATGCTCATTATGGGCTCGATATTTATCCAAGTTATTGCAATCACACTGTTGGATCTATATTAAAGCTTTTACAAGATCTTGAAGGTGTTCCGACCTCATATTCGAAATCATTATTCGCAAATTCAGGGTCGCTGCCTTTATTTGAAGCTATATTGTCTACAAAAGACGGGTGTTTAAACTCTCTTCTTCCTGAAAGTGAAGTTTCTGGGGTGGCGGAGCCTCTACCTCCTGTCCTGCATGTGCAACTGGACAACGCAGCTTTTGACAACAAGAATAGATTTATGTTTTGCTTTTGGTCTCTTCTGGTACACATGGGTGTGTTCCGTGAAGTATATGTCAATTTCTTGTTAGTTGGACATACCCACGAAGATATTGACGCCCTCTTTGGACGTTGGAGCATGAATCTCAAAGAGAATGACTTTCTCACACTTCCTCAGTTGATGAAGTTATTTATGGACGCCGAGTCTTTGCCGGTCATTCCCCATTTGATAGAGGAAATACCTAACTTCAAGGGTTATATCAAAGACTACATTGGTTCTAGATATGAAATTCTAGTTGGGCATTCAAAGGGTCAGCAATTCAAGTTTTATAAGCATGACAATGGATGGCCCATGATACAATATAAGATGTTATGCACAGACAATGAGTGGTTACCTTCCACTAATGGAGGTATAAAATTGTGGAAAGAGGACCGAGGAACAAGAAAACCATTGTTACCTACAGGTGAGATGAAACCTTTGGCGCCTATTCCCATGAAGAACCGTGATGACATTGTAAAAGGCATTGGAGGGTTTATTAAAATGTGGGAGACTTCATGTGCGGGGGACATATCTGGAGAATTTGGTCAGCATCATGAATTTGTTATTTGCTATTGGCAAGCTGTAAAACTTGCGTTGGTTGAGGTTATAAAAGTGTCTTCATTTTTGAAGAACGGGTGTTGGCCTTTAACTCGAGTACCTGCGACACGAGACTTCTTAAATACTGGCAAATTGCGAGAGGAATATCGGCGTGATCCGCACTTTATCGGACGGTTGTGTGATAGACCAAGGGAGTCGTTTCGGATTAGTCGAGATGTTTTTGCTGGATATTTTGTAGCTCTACGTCCAGCTGATGGGGATGCTCGTCCTTTCTGGATTGCTAGGGCTTTAACTGATTTCGATGTTGATCACAACTATCATGGCTGTATTCAAATGCAATATTTTCAACCTGCATCAAAAAATAGTGTTGGTCAGGAAACCTATGCTGGTTGGGATACGAAGAAGACTTTCAAATGGACAGTTGAAGACACTCACATTCCGGAATGGCTTCATGCTCATGCTATTTTTATGTCATGGAAATCAAGTGCAAAACTTGGCTCTCGGCGTCCTATTATTTCATTATCGGTCCGTCAAATCGACATCATCAAACGAAGTATTGAGCGGTTCGACGGTGGAGAGGAGTAGTCTGACATCCCTACTTTATTTGGGCATGCCAATTTAGCTCTAGTCAAGCTAAATGATCTTAGTACAATTTGAGCTATCAATTTATCGTGTCGTGACTTTTTGCCAATAGATTCATCTTAGAAATGCACGTAGAAGTCCTACCTCTTATCCGTGGTTAAGTATTGGTACAGTTGTTATGCCTTAAAGTCAACAATTCAAGTGTTTGTAAATTTTCGGAGTTGATTGTTTATTCCCAGTTTAATTGAGTTTATCGTTTTCCAGGTTGTTTTCTAGGACGGACTATAATTTCAAAATTAAACTCCTGTAGTAGTAAAACCCACCTAGTTAGACGACCACTTAATTGGGGTTTATTAACTACATATTTTAATGCGTCATGATCTACGTAAAATATAAATTTATATCCCAATAGGTAGTGTCGGAATTTTTGAACTGCAGAAACCATTCCAAGAGCCTCACGCTCAGTAGTTGTATAATTCCTTTTGGCTCGAATTAATTGACTACTCGCTGAATAAATAGGGTGATCCTTATTATTATTATCCTTTTGGCTTAATACACAGCCAGTTGTTATATTACTAGCATCTACATATACATGGAAATCTTCTTTCCAATTTGGGGAAACTAACACCGGTGCTGTAATTAGCTTTTGTTTCAATTCCTTAAATGCTAAACTACACTCTGGTGTTCAAATTGGATTTGCTCCCACTTCCAATGTTTTTAAAAGGCTAGTAAGAGGGGCTGCAATTTGAGCATAATTTTTTATAAATCGTCTATAATAACTTACATGCCCTAGGAAACCTCTTACTTGGGTACTTGTTTTAGGTATAGGTAAATTTGCTATTTTAGACACTTTATGTGGATCTGTACTAATACCTTTCTTACTCATACGGTGCCCTAATAATTTTCCATAAGGAAGTACAAATTGGCACTTAGCCGCATTTAAAGAAAGTCCTATTTCATATTATCTATCGAAACATTTTTTTAGTTGACTAGGATGGTCTTCTTTACTGCCAAATACACAGAAATCGTCCAAAAAGATCTCCATAAATTTACGGAGATAATCTTAGAAGGCCAAAGTGGCTACCCTTTGAAAAGTAGCCGCTCCGTTACCAAAACCAAACAACATAACTTTACTTGCATAAATTTCCAAGTTAGTGACAAAAGCCGTTTTAGATTGATCTTCTAAAGCGATTTGTATCTGGTTATATCCAGAAAACCCATCCATGAATGTATAACATTCATGGCTCGCCACTGTATCTAAAATACTATCAGTAAAAGGCAATGAAAATCCATCCTTTTTTGTCATTGCATTCAACTTTTAAAAATCTTGACATATACGGATGCGCCCATCTTTCTTTGGAACAATGACTATTGAACTTACCCATTCACTATTTGGAGCAGGGTAAATAAATCCAATATCAATTAATTTCCTTATCTCTTCTTTTACTAATAGGGAATATTTAGGATTTAATTGATATGGCCTTTGCCTAATAGCTTTGGCACCAACTTCTAAATCAATATGATGTACACATATTTGAGGATCTACCCCACGTAGGTCTTTATATGACCATGCAAATGTTTTATTATTTTCCATCTAGAATTCAATCGATTTGGCTAACTCTTCACGACTCAATAAATTAGAAATTTTTAATTGTTTTTCTTCCTTGTCATTACTTATATTTATTTCTTGACAATGGCGCTTAGAAACATAGAATCTAAGTTGGTTTTCACTTAATATATCCTCGGATATTTCTTTATGATTATCACTTAGTTCACTATCTATATTAACACTGTAAACATTTGAATCTGTTAACCAATGTTGAACCACTTTATCGGAATTAGTATTGTCATCACAATTAACTACATACTCTCCAAGGCAGGGTTGTCAGGACGACTGGACCAGGGGGCGACCGGTCGACCATGGTCCGATTGTCCTCAGCCCCTAGGACCTGTCGGTGACATAACGGGTTTTTTAAAATTTACCTGGGGTAAATTACCGTCCGATTGGTGGCCGACCGCACCCCCGTCCGATCCTTTGACCAGCCGACCGCACCCCCGTCCAACGCTTGGACCGGCCGACCGATGGGGGGACCGGCGTTCCCTAGGCCGACCGGTGTGCGGACTGGCGAGGTCGGCCGCCGACCGGGGTGACGACCGGCGAGGTCGGCCGCCGACCGCTTTGGCGACCGGCGAGGTCGGCCGCCTACGAAGGCCCGACCGGCTGATGGCATGGCCGACCTGCCACCGGATCGGCCGACCGATCAAGATTTCAAATTTCAACGGTCAAATTCAGGGTTGAAGGTATATAAGAGAAGAGACACAAGGCCTCATTTCACTTCCGAATTGTGAATGCGACCCAAGGTCTCTGAGCTGCATAACTTTATGTTATGTGTCCGTTGCTTGGTACGTATTGAATTCGGAAGTGTAGAGTTCGTTTACGAACTCTGCACATTTTTTTCTACATATCTACTACCACGTTTGTTCATTTTGAGGTGTCTTACCTATCAGAATGGCCAACAAATCATCCTCACCTTGGTTCACTGATGTTCATGAAGTACAAGGCCAACCTACCACGACCCCAACGGTCCAATGCAATCTCTGTCATAAGGTTATGAGCAAGAGGCTAGAACGGCAGCTCAGTCACCTTGGCTATGAAGGCAAGCGTGGGGTCCGCCTTAATATCTGAGAACGCTTTGTCCAAAATTGAACACCCGAGTGATGGATTTATTTCGAAGATGTGACAGGCGGTTCCCTCCACATAATGGAGAAATGAGCGGTGCACATTCAATCCCATCGTCATCAGAAGTTCCGAATGTTGGCACGCCAAGGTCCACTGGTGGAGACTCTTGCGTGGGATCCTCTCAAGCTACCCCTTCGATTCCATCAACACCTTTAGTTGGATCAATCTCCACCGTTCCTAACTTTGCGGGCCAAGTGAGGGTTGGTGGGCATATCAGTAGGGCAATGAAACAATCTGTGATTGAAGATGGTTTTGCTGAAGCGGATAGGCGGGAACTAGACATACTTTGGGATAAGTTTTTCTATGAAGCAAACGTACCGTTTGCTGTAGCACGGAATCCCGCCTTCAAGGAAGCTGTAATGAAAACTGCGTCTTTGCGAAAACCATATGTCCCTCCTTCTTACCATGACATTCGGACAAGGTTTTTGGGACAAGTAAAAAGTGATCTAGAAGGAAAACTAGATAGTAGACTCAAGGAGAGCCTTCGGAAGTTCGGGGGAACTTTAGCCATGGATGGATGGTCATCTGTGAGTAGTCGCCCTCTTGTGAATGCAATGCTAGTGACTCGTGCTGGAGAGCTTTTTCTTGGCGCCGTCGATACTACTGGCAAAGAAAAGACCGCAATGTATATGGCCTCTATCATGGTCAAGTTCATCAAACAAGTTGGCCCCGAGAACGTTGTCCAAGTCTGCACGGACAACGCTTCTGTAATGATTAATGCCTCTCGATTAGTCGTTGAGGATTATCCCCATATATTCATTCAGGGATGCGCCACGCATGCGATGGATTTGTTGTTGGAAGATTGGGGAAAGGCGTCATGGGTGAAAGAAACTTTGGAAAAGGCCAAGGGCTTGGTCAAGTTCATTAAAAATTGTCAAATGCCTTTAGCCGTGTTTCGTAAACACGAGACAAGGTTTTGCCTATTGATGCCTGGGAAAACAAGATTTGCGTGCAATTTTATAATGATAGATCGCTTAATGCAGGTTCGGGAATCATTGGAGCAAACTGTTGTAGATCCCCAGTGGTTGTCATATGCCACGAAGAAGTCTCTATCAGCTAGAGATAAATTACTGGAGTCCCGCAACGTAAGAAAAGTGGTTTTGGATGACGGTTTCTGGAAGCGTTGTACAAACTTCCGAGATATGGTGGCCCCAGTAGTGTATGCTCTTCGGGAATTTGACGGCAAGGAGCCTTGTACGGGCAAGGCTTTGCATATCGTTCGTCAGCTCGAGAAGCATGTACTGACGCTATCTACAGAACCATTTTCTCTCCCGACGGATTTAGCGGACATTGCAAAGGAGAACTTTTACGCAAGGAAAAAGATGATGACAACAGATCAGCATTGTGCTGGTGCACTTTTGAATCCTTATTTACTACATGACAAAGAGTTAGCAGATGATACTGAGGTCTGGCATGGGTGCAGGCGTGTTCTAAAAACTCTATGTGCTCGGGGCACTTATCATGATGTGGCGAATGAATATATGGCATTTCGAATGAGGAGTGCACCATTTCATGAGATGCTGGATCCTAATGAGTCGAAATGTTCTCCCTTTGTTTGGTGGGAAATTGAAGGGTTTGTTGGAAAACTCCTTGCTCCGATTGCAAAGCAAATCCTAGCACAAACAGTGTCATCGTTGGCGTGCGAACGCAATTGGAGCAGTTACTCTTTCGTTCACGATAGTAAGCGGAATCGGTTGCTACCGGAAAGGGCTGATGCCTTGGTCTTTGTATACACCAACTCAAAGTTACTTGCAAACGCAAAGTTAACGGATGAGAAGAGGTGGTACTCGGAGAACTTGGATGTAGAGGATGATGACGTACGTGACTCCGAGGATGAAGAAACCCCCCATAACTCAATTGGTGAAGGCCTTGCGGATCACGTTTTAGAGGACCTAGAAGATGACCTCAATAGCATCCCCGCTATGAGCTTGCAAGATGCTTTGAACGTCCCGACCACCACGTATGACTTTGTTGACGATGATGCTGAGGCGGATGATCCAGATGAATTGTTGGCCCTAGCTCATTTACCATGGTTTCAAAAGGATATCGACAAAGCAACTTGTGATAATACCCCTCGTACCGGACTAACTCCAAATACAGACGAGAATGTGGTTCTGAATGTGAAAATCGTGGGGGATGATACTCATGGCGGTACAGTAACGTTTGATCCAATCACGGGAAATATAACGTCCGCCACTAGGGACGAACCTGCGTTTCCTACTGTTGCCTCTCGGTCTCTATTTCAAAAATGTGCTGTAGAGGTCCCTACAGTGATGGAGAAATCTTCCAAACGTTTGGTGTCCCTTTCAAATCAAGTGCGACCCCGAACACTACGTACCAATTCCGGCGGAATCTCTAGTGACTCGGATGTACCGCTTCTTCAATTGGGATACAAAAACCTTCCAGGAGGTTCAGGGCTACGGAAGAAGGAGCCTCCAAAAGTTATGACGAAACGTAAAGCTCCAATGCTTCCGTTTCTTCATGATAAACCAAAGAATCCCCTTGATGCCATTGAGAATGCGGGAAAATTCAAGATCATTCATCCGGGAAGTCACAAACGAAGAATCAAACAAGAAGTTAGTACCGATTTTGAAAATGACCCTACGGGATCTAGCGGAGCTGAAGTCAAAGGAGACAACAATTACGCAATTCCCACCAATGTGGATGAATAGAAATTAATTACATGCTCAGACACGTATTAGAGGTCTAGCATACTTCGTGTATGTTTCGGATAGTATAGCTCGTGAAACTTTATTACCAAACAGTTGATGTGTTCGTACTTTATTTTGTCTGAAAATGTTGGTGAATAGTCAACAAAAGACTATTACATCATAAGAAATAAAAAACTTCATTACAAAAACCATGCATTACAAATCCAAAATGGTACGCGACTCTATTCCGGGAACTATAACCGTTCTAAACCGTCTACGCTTCTATTGGATTTCTATTACATCGCAACTGAATGCTCTTCTGTATCAATCGTATGTGCTATACTACGAGTCCGGGGTCTTTGGCTTTAGCAATTCTACCGCCCTCGTCGTATTCTTGATCCACTGCAACAATTTCTCTGTTGTTGCCCGACATCCAACTCTCATCGCTCTCATTGCCATCATCCCTTTTCCGTTTCTTGGGTGGGTTAGCATTTATGGAACGGAAGATTTTCATGGCCTCCTCGATTCGTCCCACCACATCCTTCACAAAGGAGTCCTCTGCCGTGATAGACACCAATAACTCCGGCTTGGGGTCTTTGATCATTGTCGTCCAATGAGTAATGATGTTCTTAATGCGCCACTCAAATTTCTCTACCGCCTCCCAAAAAGTACAGTCTGCGTCTTTGAAAGATTCCTCTTTCGTAGAAATCCGTAAGTGTGCGGCCTCTTCCAATTTCGCTAGGACTAAAACCCTTCCAATCGGGCTATCATCGTACTTCTTGTACTCCTCTTCAAACTCAATGTCACTTGTTACCTCATGCCACAAACCATCTTCTCCCTTCTCCACTCTCTTTGGAGGGAATCGGAAACGATTGTGTTCAGTACTCCAATGTCCTCCAAAGTTGCGGCAAAACATCTCTCGTTGCTCGCTGTCTTCAATATCTCGCGCCCTAATCTCCACCTCGTAGTCACGTGTCATCCAAAGCAATGGATCTGTCTGGCCTACATACTGCTTGAGGAGTTGGTGTTTTGATGTTGAACTATCCCATTCAAGTGCTTTCCCCTACTCACGAAAGTTGTGAAGTTTCTTTGGAAGTTGATCCAAAGGGAGATTCCATCGGTTGAACTTGTGCCTAGGTGGCATGACATCACGCATCCCCATCACTTCGTAGAATCTCGTGCTAATTGGAGAACGACATATAGGACATGATGATTTTCCCCGGGCAGCGCTTGCTATGCAAGTGACATGAAAGTTATGGCCACATTGGCCCAGTGTGTACGCTCCTTCTGGACCGAAATGATATCGGCACATGCCACATTTTTCCTTCAGTATTGTCGGGGGTCGTTTGTGTAAACTATATTTCGATTTGATTCCACAAAATGCGATGAGAATGAGTTGTATGGCACCCATCCTTCGCCACTTCCAAACTCCAATCAAAATCATCATCTTTTCCCATCCGATTGAAATTTGTTCGCTCCATCATTCTCCTCCACATCACCCCAAATAGTGACCTTAGTAGGTTCGTGTTCTCGTAATCTTTCGTATTTTTTAAATTCCTCCAATGATGTATTCACATGTTCACTCGAACCATATGATTTGGCGGCGATCTTCTTCAGATCATGTTGTGCCTTTGAAACCATGGCCTCCCTATCTTGTAGTCGGTGAACCCAAGCCAACCAAGGCAATATGTTCTCTTCGCGTGGTGTATCCACATTTCTTAATGCCATTCGTATGGATTCTAGTTCAGCTCGTGCCTCATCTCTCTGCTTCATCATTGCCTCCAATTGCATTTCCAATGTTTCTTTAGGACATTGATTATGTAGGCAAGCTTTTCCCTTCGAATGTGTATCATCCCCTACACGCACGCCTCTCCTTCCATTGTCCTCCGATTCCGTATCATCTTCCAAATTGATGATTTGTTTTCCTTTATCCTGCGTATTGAACCGTACTTCCTTCTCATGAATGTCCTCTGCTGTCTCAGTAGGCCCAGGCTCGCGTGATGGAGTACCTTTCATCTCCGGGCCATCACTCTTATTATTCCCATCATAATTAGACAGGAAAAGATCACCTTCCCTTTCGATCCTTTCTTCAATTTTTGAAATTGGAGAAATATCTTTTGGGTTTAGGGGAAGATCTTCCACATCACCTTCTTCGGGAGCATTCAAAATGTTCATCGCTTCCTCCATGAGTTTGCAGTAGTACGGGGATTTTCTGCGCTCATATCCATTAAGTTTGAAATCATAAACCACCTTTTCAATCACGGCAATTGCTACGGAATACTTCGCCTCAAGACTACAAATATCCTCCAAATCCTTTATCCTTGATTTCATAAGCGGGAGAAATTTCTCTGATAACTTCTCGTAGTCTATAGCTGCGTCTAGCATTCGAGGCATCATTAGGGCAAAAGTTTGAGACATTTCTAAAAACTGTGGAGCCATAGCAGCAAGAACTTCAGTCCCGATTTTCATATCGGCCCCAACTTGCAATATTGAGGTTTTTTTGGTCTCTTCCCACTTCAACTTCGTCACACCATCCGGAGCCGAATCCTCCCATATGATCTTCGCCATTTCTTCACAATAAGTGAGAAACTCTCTTAGTTTCTTGTTGCTTGGTACTCCTTCATATATCTCTTCGAAATTTGACATCCAATCCTTCTTCATCAGCGGAGTAATGGAATCTGGCATGGATGTTGTTTCCATTGGTTTACTTGGCCCTGCCTCATTCGATTTTGGATTCGAGAAGGTCAAATTTAGGCCATTGGGAATAATAGGGTTATCTGGAATGAGAGGGGAGAGTACCTCTTCCACTACATTCTCTAAGTCCCCCCACCGATCTTGCAGATCGCATTCGCCTCTTCCAGTGGATTGTTCTCCAATCGCTTTTACATCCCGAAGCCTATCAATCAAGATTGTTCGTTTGATAGACCATCCGTGCAAGAGGAATGTCTTTATCCTTTGTAACGACATTCTCATCATCGTTGTATCCTCCATGACCTTTTTTTTTTTTTTTTTTCCTCAAAAGCTCCAAAATATGCTTTGTCAAGGCTGATTGTGGATCAAAGCAATCTGGGATATGCTTCTGCTTCCTCTCAATTCGAAGCGGATGTTGAGTATTAGTTTGGTACGTGCTCCAATTTATCTTCCGCCGCAAAGATCAACTCAAAGATACAAAGATTGCCAACAATTGGTAACAAAAGTACCCTTTTGTTTTGGCACGATCCCCGAACAAGGCCCGCCATACTTCTCTCACACGGTGGATAAAGTGATCATCCTTGCATGTTGCGGGTTGCAAGAAAAGTTCTTGGTATGAATCAGATGACATTCTTTAGGCCAAAGTTTGCAAATGTGAAACATCTTCACATATTTCTTGCAAATTTGAGCGGTCCAATACTCCGTCACCTCCATTCCCAACCACGTTCCGCTTTAATGTCTTCATTCTCTAAAATCTCCCAATTCACCCATGAGTTGCACCTTTTTGTTTATTCCACTTCTTAGGCGCTCACGATATCATCGAATTCTCCACCTCCATACTCGTGTTCACGTTCTCAGTCGACGTCATCATGCAAGTATCACCGAAAGATCCACGGGACGAAGTAGCCGCAACAAATGTGAAAAAAAACCGACCCCCTTCTCCTCTCCAACTAGAATGCAGCAGGCGCCTTAGCAACTGGAGAACATTCGAATTGGGTTACCATGAGGAGAGAAAGTGGTGCAAAATGAAGCTGGACGGCCCTTTATAGTGCCCTCATGCCGGACCGGCCGACCGAACCGCCGACCGGGCCTGGCCGTCGGAAGCCCCGGACCGGCCGACCGATCGCTGGACCGGCCAACCGATCCCCCGGACCTGCCGACCGATCCCCCGGACCTGCCGACCGATCCCTCGGACTTGCCGACCGATCCCCCGGACCGGCCGTCGGGCCATTCGGGACCGGCCGACCGATTACCCGGACCGCCCGGGCCTGGCCGACCGACCCTGACCGCCGAACCTTCGCACGCCGGGCCTGGCGGACCGGCCGCCGGCCACCGCTCTAAACCCTAACCCAAAAATTTCTTGGGCCCGTTTACAAACCCTAGGCATCAACCAATGAGAATCTATCTCTCTCTAAAATTTTAAATTTGGGCCCTCGAAGTGGGCATTAGGACTTTATATTGCAAGATCCACTCTATGACCCACTTTGTAAAGTAGAGCTAAAGTTAAGGCCCACTTTAAGTCCAAGTGGGCTCAACTCTAAATAGGCCCAACTTCAAATGGCCTCTAATATAAAGTGGCCGTAAAAAGTGCCAAAACCCCTCAAAACCACCTTGTTATTAATTTCACTTCAATCTGAAAATGATGAAATTTCGTAAATTCTCTTGTGTACTAATACATTATCATCTCGCAATCTATAATGCTTTATGAATCAAACTTTTATCCACATGACTTACAACAGTATGTGTATTAGGGCATCCTCAATGGACACTAAATAAACGCCCTCTGTACCAAATTCTATCTTTTGAGTGATTTTGAATTAGAAAATACAATTACCATCGTTAGAAGCGCATGTAAATAAACGTGAGATAGATCTCAAGAAAAAAGATATGTGGATAAAACTTTCTTCCCAAATTGTGTGAACTTTCTCTACCAATTTGAAGTTGTTTTTTTTAGGTTTTTTTTAGGTTTTTTTTAAAAATTAGACCTAGTTGCTTAAAAGTTCCTACTTAACCGTCTCCCTTGGAACGAATTTATTATATTAATAGGATAATTATAAACTGGTAATTATTGTTCTTCAACAAGATAGATAGATAAGAACTCCAATTTTCATAGCGAATATAACAATTGTATATAAATATAACCAAAGAACTCACAACAAAAAATAGTCTCTACCTTCTTACCCACAAGTTTATATATCCACCTAAAAGTCTTTCTCTAGTCTTTTACTTTCCTATTTCTAAAAATAAATCTTATCAATAGATCGATTAGAAAAATCTAACTCTTTATGTATTTAAACTATTTATATTTAAAGTAGGATGTGTATATTTATATATATATACTATGTATTAATAAATTAGAATATGTATATTTATGTATGTACTTTCTATTTTCAAAGTGAAATATGTATATGAAGGTATTTATTATATAAAATATATATTATAATTGTATTGTATTATGGTTGAATATATAATAAATATATTATTTACTATATACATGTATAGTATGTATATTTATCTATTTAATTTTTGATTTATAGTTCTAGCACACAAAGTAGAATTGATTTGCTTTACCTCTAAATATGTATTTAAAGAGAACCACTATTTATATAGAACTAGTTTACCTCTAAATATATTTTTAGCCTTAAATCGCTATTTATGTAGAGTGACTTTACCTCTAAATATGTTTTTAGCAAAAACCGCTATTTATGTAGAGTGACTTTACCTCTAAATATGTTTTTAGCAAAAACCACTCTATCTTTACCGTATAGTGTATATATATTATTTATTTAATTCTTTTCATTTCAGAGGGGACCCGAGTTTGAACCAAAGCATCCGGGATGAGACTATAACATGTCCAATATATAATAAAGGAATTAGCCTACAAAGGTTTGTAAAATAATGTATTGGATATGGAAAAATAAAAATATTAGCCAGGAAAAATTAATAAATCCTAGACCATAAACCTTAAATCCTATCCACAAGTGATTTTATCCACAATATACTCTAAATGAAAAAGCGATGGCTATTCAAAATATTCTATTCCCTAATCAATCAATCGAAGTTTCTAATATAAGAATAATCAACTTCTTTTAACATAAAATAGAAGTACTATACGTGTACAAGATCAAATATGATTATAATTTTATAAGTTGATGCCATTATTGCCATATGTTAAAAACTTATAGGGTGCGATATTTTCATAAATTTATTTGTAACGCTTTTTACTTCTCTTAATTTATGATCACAAAATAGAAAACAATAGAACTGTATTTCAATTACCTTTATAAGAGGTAAATAAATAATTACTCAAATAAATACACTAAGAAAAATGCTACAAATAATTATTTAAAGAGAATATGTGCAAATTAAGTACAATTGTATGTACTAGGATATAAATATACTCTTAGCTTAGTTCAAGGCTGTCCAACAAAAATAGCCAATAATAGAATTAGTTGTTTAAGCACAATGTTTTTTAATAATAAGTACTACTAAATTAGATACACAACGATGGAGTTATTTCTAAATGCACATCAAATAATATAGACCATAAAATGTGGACAACTTAAGGGCTAAATAGGAAGTTTAAATATTGACTAATACGGTAATACCAAAGTTATGAAAACAAATTACTCACACATGCTCACCTACATTTAATATATACTTAGATCTCTCCAATGTTAGACATAAGTATACTCTCATCAAGGAATAGCTCAAAAGTCTCGAACGTGATATGAGAGGATTTAGGGCCACCTCAAAGTGCACAATAGGGGCCAAGCCATTAATGGGGCCAATACATGAGAACATCTCGTTGTGAGAATGGATCAATTTTTGACAAAAGTTGGGACATTCAAGAAATGAATGTCAATTCATGGCCTAAAAGCGTTTTCTTGATTCAAATTAAGAAAGAATATTTTTAAGAAATAAAATCAATGAGAACAAATCTAAAACATGGACTCTAGCTAATAATAAGAATTGGCCCCATAACCTTCGTTTTCCTTCTAGAAATGGGCACCAACTCCCAACACCTTCACAAATGGAGGAATTGGCATGGGAGATATGTTGGCCTTGACTCCTCTTGTAAAGAGTCCCTTATTATAGAATTATTTAGAGCCTAGAGTATCTTTGTCATAAAACATTCTTGTTTCTGACAAAGAGATCTTCCCAACATTCCCTTGTCAGAACATTCCCTACCCTGATTTAGATGCCACGTGGACGAGAGACGCTAAATATAGAAATGCAAATATGCAATGCAAGGAAGTGAAAGAAGTTGTGGAAACGGGGAGTTTTGGGGAGAGGCAAGAAGAGGAGGGGGAAGGAGGTACGCGGGCCGACCGGTCGGTCGCCAGGCCGACCGCAGGCCGCCCGGTCGGTCTCCGGGCCGGTCCCCGGTCGCTAGGCCGGTCCCCGGTCGCCTGGTCGGTCGGTAGGCCGGTCATGCGGTCCCTCAGATCGGTCGGCCGGGCACGAGCGGCCTCGATTGACCGATCGTACATCACCATCGAGCCGGCCGCTTGGGGTTTTTTTTTTCTTTTTTTTTAATTCTTGGTTTCCAATGTATTACTGAAATCTTTCAAAATTTCATAGGATCCTTTTTAAATTTTAATCCCTCTCAGATTTCTGTTATTAGATTCTCAGTGATTATTACACAATGAAAAAAGGAATCCTATGTTGATTTGTGAAATGCTATATATTCTTTATTCACGGATAGGGTTTAGTGGTTTAGGGTTTAGGGTTTAGGATTTAGGTTTATGGTTTACTTGGAGATTTCATAATTGCAGTAGCTTTGTTATATGAATTTTCACTTCAATCTGGAAATGATGAAATTTCGTTAATTCTCTTGTGTACTAACATATTATGATCTCGTAATCTATGAGGCTATATGACTCAACTTTGGGCCACATGACCTACAACTATAACTCTATTACAATATTGCATGGTTGAGAATGTAAATTGAGCATCCTCATTTTAATATAGGACTCTTATTTTGGAAATGCGACATTCGGTTAAAAATGGGCACTAAGTTTGGGGAGTTTGGGGAGTCTATAATCTTGAATCCTATGTTGAATGTTGAAAATACTACCAATATATTCCTTGCAATAAACTCGTGATTTATTCCATGTCAATAACATCTTCAAAAAAAAATAAATAAAAAATAGATTATTTTGCAAATAATAACAATGCGATGGAGAAAAGTGGCATTGTAATCGATTAAAAATATAATTCAATACTACACCATACATACACGAATCTATTAATTTCATTCCACACACAATTGAGTTTCCAAAGATTTACAACACCAATCTTTATAAGTTGATGCCATATGTTAAAAACTTATAGAGTGGGATATTTTCAAAAATTTATTTGTCTCCCTTTTTACTTCTCTTTATTTGTAATCGCGAAATAGAAAACAATAGAATCGTGTTTCTATTACCTTTGTAAGAGGTAAATAACTAATTATTCATATAAATACATAATTACAATAATAAAAATGCAATAATATAAATACAATAATATAAATACAATAATAAAAATGCTACTAATAATTATTAAAAAAGAATATGTGCAAATTAAGTACAATTATATGTCCTACAATATAAATATACTCCTAGCTTAGTTCAAGGGTGTCAAACAAAAATAGCCAATAATAGAATGAGTTGTTTAAGCACAATGCTTTTTAAGTTAAGAGTATTCTTATGTCTAAATGTTGTCAACTTAAGGCCTAACATAATAATACCAAAGTTATGAAACTAAATGGTCACACATGCTCTATAACTCTATTACAATATTACATGGTTGGGAATGTAAATTGTGCATCTTCATTTTAATATAGGACCCTTATTTTGGAAATGCGTCATTTGGTTAAAAATAGGCACACGTTTGGGGAGTATATAATCTTAGATCCTATTGCAAAAAAAAAACTTATTTTGTTTCTATAAGTCATTTTGAAGTATTCTAATTATAATGTGAATAAGAATGATATTAGAAAATATGAGTAATTATTATATACGGTATAAATAAAACCACGTCCATTTACATAAAATTCAAGTGGGTTAGACTCAACGAATTTGAAAGAAACATATATGATAATAAAATTAAAGAGTATATGATGAAAGTAAATGATGAAATTTTGCTTTTAGAATTAAATTTTTTTCTAAATATAGTATGTAGGTTGTAGAGTTTAATATTCTCAGTATACATATAATGAACATTTGAACTCAATACTATTGTAAGAATACGAAATGCTAGAATGAAATCCAATAAGTACATATAATTCATACAGGAAGCCAAAAGAATACAAAGCATGAATGTGAGAAAGATTCATTATAATGTAGGAGTTAGGAGTAATGATCAAACGCATTTTATATTATTTATATGCATTCTCTATGCTTAAATATTACCTCATCATAAGTTAATTTATATCCATAATAGTCTTATAGAAATATAATATTTTAAACCTACTGTTCACATGGAAGACACAAATTAGGATACACTAGATTCTATCATCCCTGGTTCTAAATTTGGGATGCATGTATGTATAATGGAATTTATATGTTATATGTTTTATACCTACACATATTTTCATGAATGCCAATAGCCTTCTATTATAGTTCATGATAAATTTTTTTTTTTTGCTAATACATGTTCATTGTAAGTTTGTAACCCTTAACCTCAAATGCCCAAGGGGGGTGTAGACTCTAGAGCCTAGAAACACACGTTTTGCAAAGTGCGAGAGATGAAAATGAAGGTTAGCTATCTAGATCTCAACCGTACAACATTGTAGAAGACTTGGTTTAGGTCATGTGGAGGAAATTTGGACTCATGAAGCCCCATAGATTGCGAGATCATAACATATTGGTACTCAACAAAGATCATAAAATTTCATCATATTCACCTTGAAGTGAGAATGCAATTATTATAGGTATTGGTGTGGATTGAAAAGTAGGTCCTTTGCTCAAAAGTGAATGGCATATCTTCGTCGCATCTTGGATGGAAGTAAGGTTTCCGGTAGAAAAACAAGTTCCAAATTCAAATACAACCGAACTAACAAAATTGAAATCCAACGATGGATGAATGAGAAACTTCTGCTGAAAAACCATGTATTATTTTAATTTTTCCAAGATAGAACATCATTGCAAAATAATCCAAGACCTAAACTATTAAAAAAAAATTCCTTTCTTCGTGGGCCATGGGAAAGCATGCCCCATGTTTGAAAAACCAGAAACAAGACTTGCCGACCGGGCGGGGGGACGGCCGACCGCCTTGGAGGCCGGCGACCGCATCGGACGGCCAACGACCGCCCTCGCGACTGCAGCGGACGGCCGCGAGAATTGCTGCCGGCCGCGTTGGACCGGCAGATCCGGCGACGCGATGGATCTGTCGGTGATCGGGCGGCTGGATCGAGCCGACCGATGGCGGAAATTGACACGCCGCCGACCGAGATCGGACGGCCGGGGCGATGGGACGAATGCCGACCGCCCCCCGATCGGCATAAATAGCCGACCGGGGCTCATTTCCCTTCACTCGTGTGTGCGCCCTGGTATTTTGTGGTTTTTAATGTCGATCGCGCTCCTCGGAGTCCCCTCTTGATAATCGACCCCTTTTTTTTTTTTTTTTTTTCTTGTGGGTGAACAATATGCCGAGGGAACGACGTACTAGTGCACCCAAGGGCAAGGCCCGGAGATGGATGGGTAGTAAATCGACGATCCAAATTGTGTCGCCGAAGATGGATGGGAAGATGAACCGGCGAGAATTTGGAATTGCACCATGTGCAAGTGATATGTGAAGATGAAACACCTCATGAAGTTATGGCCAAGAAATCAAGCGATTATATCGGGGCCACGACGCGAAGGTTCAGCCGCCAGATTGCACAAGTCAACATTTCACGCTTCGATATCATGAAGTGACCATTGCCGTTGGAGTACGGAATACTAGGTCGGAAATCATGTTATATTCCAACATGGCTATGGTTTGGGCAGAAATCGTTCTACATAAGAACGTGAATTGGAGCACCGTGGCAGGTTTGAATGTTGCCGGGTGGATCGGAGCAATGATTTCATACCAACTAGTTGGCTTGGACCCGATGATTGTATGCCCCTTTGGTCGAATCGGACATATACGGAGATGTCGGAAGTTCAAGATGAAGAAAGTACACCTCCAAGGAGATATGGAGGTCAAACTCGAATATCTCAAGATACACCTCCGAGGGGATACGAGGGTCAAACAGAACATCAACAATATACACCTCCGAGGGGATATGGGGGTCACACAACAGATAATTATAATCGCAGCAATAACTGGGGTATGGCACCAATATCTTTTGGCATAGGAAGTGGTGGGTATTATCCCGGTAGCAATATATACGGTCCAGGAACCACTACTCCTGAGACATATAGGGCAGAGCATCCAAGGGATACGTACCAATCCAGAGGCCAACACGATACAAGTCCGAATGCTGGAGGAAGATATATGCCAACATATCCTCGGGATACATACGAGTCAGGAGGCCGATACGGTGGAAGGAGTGCTCCGGAGAGCTATACGCCAACATATCCTCGGGAATCTAACGATGTCCCGGCCAATATGGTAGAGGTACAGGTGAGTCCAGTCAGTACCATATCCCAACACATCCAAGGGACACATACGAGTCTCGAGGCCAGTATGGGAGAGGACCTAACATTCGAGAAAGGTACCCCACAACGTATCCTACTGGATCATACGATGCTCACAACCAATACGGTAGAAGACCTGAGGTTCCAGATAGCTTTAGACCAACGTATCCAAGAGATACGCATGATCATCACGGCGAGTACAGTAGAGCTATTACCAATCCCGAGTACCGTACTCCAAGTCAAGCAAGAGATGAATACGAGCCCAGTTGGAATTACCCGAACAAGGATCGTGAAGAGCATATCACTCAGGACCCATATCCTGGGTATGGCCAATATGCATATGGGAGTAACGACACACCCCCGCCACCATTCCGAACTCGTGAAGAAGAAGATGCAGAGTTTGAAAGACAACTACGAGGGGCAACAATTCAAAGTCAAGCGGAGTACATCCGCAAGCTTGAAAATGATTGTATTTACGACGAGCAGCGCTTGTATGATGCTTATTCGCGAGGGCGGTTCTCCAACCAAGCAGGGCCAAGTGGAACACAAGATGATAAGGACTAGGATGCAAAGTAATTATACATTTACATATAGGCATGTTGTAATGTACTGTACGTACATGTGGTATTTGGATGAGAACTCTATTCTCCATATGGTAGAGGTCATTTTTTAAGACCTTCTTAACCATGTTTTGTTGGTAAACGGACATCATATGAATGATATAAGGAATGTAGGACCATGACCTATATTACACATTTATTTGAGTAAATATGTTATCATTCCATTCATTAACCACTAAGAATTTTAGTGTTTTTGGAAGCTTGAAAGTTGAAACCTCCTGCTCAAAACTACGATTTCCTACGTCTATGTACTCTCGGAGTATGTACGAATTATTTTTATCTATTTAATACATTCAACCGTAAGATCGTGAACCGAAGCCTATTAGAAGTTACTATTTTAAAAAGTGACCTTAGGATGTTTATCATTTGCGAGATCCTAACATCCAAATTTTGTTTAAAACTTTATTTGGGATTTGCTCCGGAGGCAATGTCTCCACGGTGCAAAGGGGGAGTTGGAGATTGTTACCAACAAAATTTTGGTCATATTTTTTCCCATGTATGTAATCAAGTGTAGTAAATTCATGCAAAATTTGGGAGCCTCATTCCTCTTGATTGACATTCATGCAAGTTATTTTCTAAAAGCAAGTCCGAAAACAATACTATAGTAAAACATGCACGTCGTTACGTATATTTCGTATTATAAAGAACTTAAAGTGGGTTATGTGAGTGTAGGAGTTGGTGATTTTTGAGGTAACTTATTTCTAAAAGTTTTCCATAATCTAAAGTTTTGACAAATTTAAATATATATAATTCATAATTTACTAATACATTTTGAGCTTGTGTTGGTAATTTCTGGAGGCTGCCACTGTAAAATTGGTAAATATTATGACTTAAATATTTTTGGAATTTCAGTAGTGATTGGCTTATAAACATATTAGAAGAAAAATAGAAGATAAATCGCTAATTTTGAATTACCCAACCAACACTTAAAAATTGAATCAATAGGTTTTTTTGGGCTTTACCCTAAAGGCCTCATCCAAATGGTGCAAAGGGGCAAAATATTATAATAAACATAAGTGTACTTGGTGGGCCAAAATTTGAAAGGCATGCAATACATTTGAAACAAAGAGTATTGTTGGAGTGAAAATAGAACATGCATACTAATTCATAAACTATAATAAAACCGATATGAGTAAAACAAATTCTACGTTTTCCTATTCGTAATTCGTCCGAAAATGCTCATGAGGCGTGGGCCAATGAAACATTTCGCTAAAGCGTGAGATGATATGGGACAACCCTCCAGCGCCGTCACGGCTCTCGTTGCATACTCTATCCATGTAAAGATGGAAAGCTTGTGCAAGGTCTTCATTGGAGAATACCGAAGTATTTCGGTTTCCACGTTGCAAGCTCTTGTACGCCGTAAACATGGTCATCCCATTAATTCTTTGTGCTATGCGGGCCGTGGCAAACTCCTCCGAAGCAATCGAGTATTTTGGAATAACCTGTAAATCCTCACCCGCTTTGTACAAGAACGCCTCTCGTGGATCTACCCAATAACGTTTTCGCAGGGTCTCCACCATGTCTTCACGTTTTGTGAATGTATAAAGGGATTGCATTGGTTCCTGAGCCGTTGTGGAAAAGCCCCAATCGCATACTCCGATATACACTCGTGATTCATCAGCAAGGAAGTGGAGAAGGATATTATCTAGAGATATATTGTTATGCAGGTGGTGGCTCTTGTGGACCTCGTTCATGCTATGCAACAACGCCCAAGCAAGCTCTGTCCGTTTTTTACGGAATCGAATCAGTTGATGAGCCCGAATAACCTCGTCATCGGGGAAATTCCCAAAGTTCAAATGTACAAAGACATCGTCACCATAATCCATATCGCGGTTCAGCATCTCTCGAATAGTCCCGCCATTCCACCAAAACGCATAGCCTTGATTCTTCATTGGATGAATGGCCACAAAGCGGATCACACCAGGGTGTCTAATCCTTATCGCCATAGACTCATTCATATGCTCCAATTTTGCCAACTCCGGTCGTGTCAACAAGTGAATGGAAGTTTTTGCAACAAATTCCCAAAATGGTTCAATGCCTGCAACACCTTCAAAGCGAACTTTGATAATAGTACCATACCGTCCCTTCAACCTTGTGTTGTCAACTCGTATGATTTGGGTTGTATCCGGAATGGTAACCAAATGAGTCAATCGCATGGTTTGAGTTTGTCGTCCCTCAATGGATTGCCACCATGTTCCAGAGCCTCGACGGTGTGAATTCTTTGAAAATGCCCTCATTTGGGCAGAAAAACAATCAGCCCTATTCACCACGTCAACAAAATCCTCATCACCCTCCCCAAACATCCTTCCATATTTGGCTATTACAACCTTGGGATTCCAGAGTGCATCCTTCACCCTATTAGCCATCCACCACATAAACCCCCGTTTCTCTGTCTCTGCTACCCACCTCGGATGCTGAAGCACTTCTATCATGAGTTCTCTAATTTCGAGCTTGAACTTCTCGATGCCCTCCTCCTGATATCTCACATATTTGCTTTCCAATGCTCGATGATCATTGGCCTCATAGAATTTGACGGTAAATTCTATCAAGAATACCTTACAAGCGTCACCCGGACCTCATGAGCCTCGAACTTCTCAAACAAGTTGGCTACACCAGCCTTCCTCTTCTTCTCCTTTGGCATCTTGATCCCAGAAAAGGAAATATGTAAAGAAAGTGTAGTATGTTTTTACAAAAACTTTTCAAAAAAAAACAACAAAAACTCCCCCTGTAGAATGAGTCACTTCCTTCCTCCAAAAGACAAGGAGCCAGTGGACAGGAATGACAAGAATTCCCAGCCAGAGACACTCCGCATCCTCTCTTCGTGAGAAATGGAGAAAAGAAGTGGAGGAAATGGAGGCCGGTCGGCCTTTTATAGCGGCGGACGGCCGGCCCTGGATCCGACGGCCGATCCGTTGCCTGGTCGACCGATCGGACGGCCCGCCCGGATGGCCGACGGCCGATCCGTCTGGCCGACTGATCCGTTGGCCGCGGCCGCCTGGCCGACCGATCCGTCGGCCGCGCCCGGATCCGACGGCCGTCGGGCATGCGGACGGCCAGCCCGCCTGGCCGACCGATTCGATCGATCGGACGGCCCGACCGCCTGGCCGACCGATCCGTCGGCCGCGCCCGGATCCGATGGCTGTCGGGCATGCGGATGGCGGCCTGATCCAACGGCCCGCAAGCGCTTACAAATGATCCGACGGCGAGGATTTGCTGCGGTCCGCCGCCGTCCGATCTGACGGAGCTACCGGAGGTCGGTCGGCCAGACCGGCGATCAAATTTTGACGGCTGAGATGTGGCGAGGTCGATGATCCAACGGCCCCAGAAGTTACCAGGGACTGGGGTAACTCGCATTTACCCCCCCGGACCATGGTCCGGACTATGGTCCCGGTCGACATAGTCCAGACTACGTCCGCGGACTAGGTTTACCCCGAATGTCGACCGATTTGACAACCTTGCTCCAGGGGCTATTTCTTTATAACTACTAATTATTTGACTTTGATCCTAATGTATTTTACTAATTCAATTAGTTGGCACGTCATCAAACTCGGACTCGTACTCCAAATCACTTGCTTCTTGCGGCGATTCCCACTCGGTTTCACGTTGATATTTAATAGGAAACATAGGAAACACAGTATTTTTTCCCTCATAAATTTTCATAACACCCTTAATCCAATTGTCCTTAACCTTAGCTTGATGTAGCCAAGGTCGACCTAATAGTACAGGATAAGATGCACTATGAGTGTTTTGCTGAAACACAATATAATCCATAATATCAATCCGGCTATCCTTGTTTTAACTTTGGATAAAATTCCTAAGGGCTTAACCCTACTTTGATCTGACATTCTTAAGATCAAGTGAGTTTCTTGCAGCCTCCTTAAATGTAATTCCAACATCATATCGTGGTTCATCAAATTCACACTGGAACCACCATCGATTTGAACATTAGGAACAATTAAACCATTGATTTCTACATCCATTACCGGGGCACCTGGGTCAAGACTTAAAGCTACTTCATGAACTTGCTTATGTCTCTTGCGTACCAATTTGGCTTTTAATGCTAATCTACATTGAGGCGCAATACTCAATAATTGCCTAATAGTAACATCACCCTTAACATTCCTCAAATTGGTAATCACCTCATCAGGATTCTTCTCTTCTATTATTCCAATTGGCTGTTTTATTTTCCTACCTTTCTTTCTCTTGGGTAAAACTACATCATCAATTTGGTTCTTTTCTACTCCTATTGGGAACATCCCTCCATCCGAATAATACTTCTCTTTTTTGGTGTTCTTCCTTTTCTACCCAAATTGGGGGGATCACAAGTGATTCAATTAATTCTTCTTCATGTGTAACAACAGGGTTATGCAAAACTACATTGCTACTAGGCTGCCTTTCTTGATTTGATCCCTTTGGTATAATTCCAACCAGTTTTGGATCAAATTGGACTGACTTGCCTTTTTCCTTGTCACGTACGTTACTTTCTACTGTTTTTAATTCATTTGCCTTTTCCTCATTCCGTTTTAATGGAATATCGGGAGTCATGATTTTTAGCTGTCCATTAAGTTCAACTGGTACTTTATCTGCACTCTCTTGGTTAAACCTCTGTTGACCTTCCTTTCTAGTAATTTCTTTTTCTCTCAAACTTTCCAAACTACCCGTAGGAATTTCTTTAATCGATTGGCTCCTAGTAGATACTTTTTGTACCACCCTTTCTTCCTTATTCATGGCAGGTACATTTTGTTCATCTATTCTAACCATGTAGGAAGCTCAATCCTTACGAGCATTATTCTGATTAGGAGATTCCTCATCTAATAGAACAATTTTAGTATCTCTTCGGTTATTATTATATTCATTTTGCTGTTCATTTCTACGCGGTCCATTACATTGTTCAGCCGTATGGCCCGCTTGGTTACAGTTTTCACATAAAGGTACATAGTCTACGCTAGGCTTAGCATTTGGACAATTTGGTCTTGTATGGCCCAGTTGATTGCAATTAAAACATATCATAGGTTTACTAGTATTTCTATTTATTTCCCAATTTGGTACTTGATTGGCATAAGTCGGCGGACCTCTATTAACAATACCAAATGGCATTTGCGACCAACCTTGATTATTGGTTGTTGGCATATGTGCTACTCCCCTATTTGGATTAATTCTATACCCTCCGTTGTTGAAGTTATTCGGATTAAAATTTGGTTTATAATAATTTGAATTGGAATTATAATTTGGATTATAATTCCTCCTCCTTGGATTATAATTCCTATTATTGTTATTATTATTTCTATCCCAATTTTGGTTATTTGGAAGATTATTACTATCGACTAGGTACACATGACCGCTTCTATTTTTATTGTTAGGCGTCGCATTATTTTGCAATTTAGAACATGATTCAGTGTTGTGATTTAATCGACAAAACCGACATTGAGGCAGTTGATTCAATGGAGATGGACAATGAGGCGTCATATGCCCGTGACCATGACAGTTCGTGCACCATATATGGGCACGATCTTCATTTAATTTATTCCTCTTGTCTACTGACTTTGCTAAATTTACTTGCAAATTTCCTAATTATTTGGTAAGTTCAACTAACTGGGCTTCTACTGCTGTTTTCCTTCTACTAGGTTGTACTTGGGCTGATTGTCCACTCATTTGATTAACTCTATTGTGCATGATTGGGATATTAGGAGCTACTTGAACTGGAATCATAAGTACGCCATTAACATAATTTGGTTGAACATATGTAGGAAGCCTATTATCTCCCGCATCTTCTTGTAGCACTCCTACTTGATCCAAATAACTCAATTTTATCCTATTGGGGTCCAAGTATGTTTCATCCATATATATTTCCTCCCATCTTTTAGCCCTTTGATAGGCCGTTTGCAAATCGGCTGGACTAACTTCTTTGACAATTTTTTTTAATTTTGGGGGATATAAACCATTTATGAATTGTCGTAAAAAATGGGCATCAGGATAATTATGGTTTGGTAACGGAAGCATTATCTCTTCTAATCTACCATAATAGCTATCTATTCTTTCCCCATTCGCCATGTGTAATTCGGCTAATCTCTCAAATAATTTTTCTTGATAAGCAGAAGGCCGGAAGTGGGCTAAAAATGCATCCTGCAATGTTACCCAATTATTAAAATGTCCAACTGATTGCCTTTGAAACGAGCGTTTGGCTTGATTGCCTAAGGTACTTGGAAAAATACTCAAAAAATGAGCTTCTGTTCTAGCATTGTTTGCATTACATTTAGTAAGAAATTCATTAATATGGCTATGTGGATCCTCTCCCATTTGTCCATTAAAGATAGGAAATGGCATTAATGAATAAGGTCTATCAGCCTCCTCACAAGGCCGCATGACTACTGGGATTTGAGCACCCAGTATTGCCATGGTCTTTATAAATCCAACTACTTGGTGAATCTTACTTAAATTACCCGAATATGCTAACTTAGAAAATTTATTCTCTAAATTTTGAGGAACAACTTGTAAGTCAATTCCCTGACAAATTGCAATAGGAATCTCTATTCTCTTTGGAATAGAACCTCTCGATGGCTCTTGATACCAACTGGGTTGTTCTTTATCAAAAATAATAGGAGTTAATTTTCCTGGAAAACACCCTAGTGGAGATTCAATAACAGGTGAGAATTCAGTTTGAGGATGATTTTCATCAATCACTTCTGATTTGTTCAATTCCCCTACAATTCGCTCTCTTGGAGAATCTTCTAGCGAGGGAATATTGGATATACAAATGGGTTCAAAGAAAAGATGAGAAATATCAAAGTCCTCTCTTACTCTGACTTCGTCACTGTCTTCTAAACTTTGTGATCTCTCTTTTTTGGAATTATTATCTACAATTTGATTACTTTCTGGACTCTCTCGAAAATAATGTCTTAAATGGAAAGGATCTTTCCATTATGGAATTTCAATTTCCGATTCAGCTTTAGAAGCAAATTTGCGTTTTTTATCCGCTCTTTTCTTTGCTATCTCGTCTCTAGCATCTTTACTAGCTTACGAAGTGGTAGATGTGCTGCTCATTACGAATCAACATGTCTACAACTTCTCAATAAACGAGAAATTAAGAATTAAGACCTATTAGTACACCTCCCCGGCAGTGGCGCCATATGTGGTATTATTTTCAATTCCTTTTCAAGAATAAAAATTAATAGTAAAGTTCGTTCCAAGGAGGTGATGTTTAAAGAGGGATACTTCTAAGTTAAATCCAGTTAGGTCATTGCAATTAAATTCCAAGGCAAGGTAATTCTCTTCCTAGTATATTCAATAGATATTAGCTTAATTCCTAAGTTCTCTAATTACTAATTAGCTTCTAACTCATGATCAATATTATTCATGATAGAAAGATTCTCCCAGTAGGCATTTCTTCTCAATCCTCAAGATTTTATTTCATTTCCACTCCCCTTCACTTGGCAGGATCGGCAATTCAGGTTCAACCTTCCCAATCAACTTCTACATTCTCTTGGTCTCATCTCCAACTCGGCCTTTTATTTAATTGCTATTCTGGCTTTCTTTTATGGGCCGCTTTTTGATTTGCTCCTGTACTGGCTTTCCTTCCAGTCGGTACACCAACCTACTTGGTTCTTTCCATAGAATTGCTATCAATTCTTTTTAACTTTCTGCCTTCACTTCAACTCCAACTCGCACATTTTCAATTCTACACTCTCTTTTCCCTATTCAGATTCTACAATTTTCTTTCTGATTTAAATGCATCTCACATACACTCAAATACCTAATTAGATTTCACTATCCAATTTAGATTCAACTTATCTTCACAAGCAGTCACTTTGCACTCAATTACTCACCAATTCGACTCTGCACAGCCGATTTTGAACTCTCTGACTCACAATCAGACACTGAACCGACTTGGACTACAACGACAAAACACACAACAAGACAGACGAATTGGATTTCAAATTATACTTTCATTACAATCAATCGTCTTCATACACATTTCAATTTCTATCACACTTGTAACACACTCATATTCAAATTCTTCACAATCAACACACGCAAACTGATTCCCCACTCGGAATCTGCTTGACAACTGGAACTTGAACTTGACTTTCTTGTGATTCCCTATTTGGCCCCTGTTCAACTTCCCACTTGCTGGATTTTCACTCGGCATTCCTGATTTGGCTGATTTGACAATTCTAATACTCCCAATTGCATTCTAATTCAGCAATTGCACATGCAAAACTACCCATTTGAACACTCAATCTCGGCAAAAAGCTGGACTTTCCTTCAAATTAACACTCCAAAATTGTCAAAATAACATCCAACTTGTCTAGCTACAGAACCAGATACCTCCTTAGTGACATGCGTGCGGGTCTTGAGTCTCGGGCGTAGAGGGGGGTGTAAGAGAAGTACCTAAACAGGGTAAAGAGAGAAAGAACCCGGTGATCTTTCCGGTCACAATAATAAACGAAAAGAGTGGCCTAATCCCTCTACTTAACTAAGTCCGCGAAATTCCCTCTGAGGTTAATACAAATGTTAAATTAAACCAAAACCCCCTTCCCTTGTACGGGTAGCCACACCAAGACAGGATACAAGACACGTGGGCAATCAGGAAATACCCGGTCAGAGCAAATCCGGGTTTCCTAACCGGTGGGACTTGTTGTTCTTGCACTTCAAAGGATCTCCGTGGACGAATACCCGGGTTGTTGTTTTGGAAATCCTCTTTTACCACAAAAAAGGGTTATCCGGACGAAAACAAGGAAAGCACGTTAGTACTTCCGAGTCCCAAGTTGTTACTTTGGAGTCCCAAGTTGTAACTTGGGGGTCCAAAGTTGTAACTTGGGGGTCCAAAGTTGTTACTTGGGGGTCCCAAGTTGATACATGGGGGTCCCAAGTTCTTACTTACGGGTCCCAAGTTCGTACTTGGGGCTCCACAGTTTGTACTTCGGGCACCTAAGTACCTACATGGGGCTCCCAAGTAAGTACTTGGCATTCGCAAGTTAGTACTTGGCGGTCCCAAGTTTATACTTGGGGGTCCCAAGTTGTTACTTGGGGGTCCCAAGTTGTTACTTGGGGGTCCCAAGTTGTTACTTGGGGGTCCCAAGTTGTTACTTGGGGGTCCCAAGTTGTTACTTGGGGGTCCCAAGTTGTTACTTGGGGGTCCCAAGTTGTTACTTGGGAGTCCCAAGCTGTTACTTGGGGGTCCCAAGTTGTAACTTGTTGATACCAAGTTCGTAATTACTAATCCCAAGTTACTACTAGGAGGTCCCAAGTTCCTACTTGGAGGTCCCAAGTTGTAACTTGGAGGTCCCAAGTTCGTACTTGGAGTCCCAAGTTAGAACTTCAGGGTCCCAAGTTCTTACTTGAGGATCACAAGTTCTTACTTGGGAGTTTCAAGTTCTTACTTGGGGCTCCCCAGTTCTTACTTGGGGCTCCCAATTTCGTACTTGGGGGTCCCAAGTCCGTACTTGATTGTCCCAAGTTTGTACTCGGGGGTCCGAGTTAGTATTTGGGGGTCCCAATTTAGTACTTGGGGGTCCCAAGCTGGGATGTCAATCCGGACGTCTTTTGAGTTTTTTTGGTCGGACGGATGCACAAACTTTCCCCCATATTATACTATAATATGGGGGAAAGTTTGTGCATCGGTCCCGACGGAGACCGCGACCGATCGGACGGCCGACGTTGACCGCGCCCGATCGGACGGCCAACGGAGATCGCGACCAATCGGACGGTCGACAGAGACCGCGACAGATGTGACGGCCGACGCCGACTGCGCCCCATCCGACGGCCGACTCTGACCGCGACCGATCGGACGGCCAAGTTTAGAAATATATTTTCATAAATGCGTACAATGTGTTTTTAATTTCCAATGAAACCCAGTACCACAAACAAAGTGTTGCTTGAAGCAAGCTAAGTAACTTGAAAATATTCAATATTCCATCGATACTACCAAAATCCTAAACTACACATCCTTGTAAATCATTTGGTCTAACATATCTTCTATTTTTATAAATGCCTATAATTTTTTGAATTTGAAACAAAAGATTATTATTTCTAAGTCGTAAGACAAAGCCATGACTATGTAGTTGTTACAATACACAAAACAAATTTAATACATATAAGACCTTCAAGCATTTGAAAATTCAACTATAGTATCGTGAATGACTTTAATTTGATCCACCGGAATTTTCAAAGTGCACTCGGTTGTATCCTTCTTGACCTTTGACTTCCATGAAGTCATCAATGAAGCTGTATTCTCCCACAAAGGAGGTTGAGTATCGTCAACCTTCCAACGCAACCCTTTAACCGAATCCCATCCATTGTACGTCTCTTGCACATCTCGATCCTTTTATGTAGGCTGAAAGAATTGAATAAAGATGCAATTTGGCTGCTCGGGGTTTATGTTCGGATCTGACAACGCTCGATCAATCCACACCGGTCGTGAGTCACCATCAGCAGGATGTATAGCAACAAAGTATCCTTCATAAACATCACGAGCTACACGAAAAGATGGTTGAGGGCGATCTCGGATCTCTCCAACATAGGCCTCATCCTCTCCAAACTCCTCACAAAGTTCGCCATCTTCAGCAAATTGGTCCTCCAAAGTCGCATCTATTCTGGATAATGGCCAAAATCCGTCCCGAAGAACATTCGATGGTTCAATGGGAACCTCTAGTGCTGCCTTCACAGCGCGCCAATAGAACACAAGATGTTCATAGCGTCTCCTATACTCTCCAGTTCTATCTTTATCAGACATTGCCTCCCAGTACTTGACAAATCCAGAAATGCCCTTCACAATGTCCTCCACACCCCTCATTGCACAATGCGTCGTAGGAGTTGGATCACCACGTGGCCACAAAGAACGACCTTCCGAGTCCTCTCTCCACAACTTAATTCCAGTTGTATCATTTGGCAACCAATCTTCTGCTCTGCACGAAACCTTGTACTTTATCACGGGACAACCTGTAGAATCCGAAAAAAAAACTTGAATTGTTGTGCCTTCGTATGACCAACAAGTTCTTCCCCTCCATCCCTGATAAACCCATCGATAAATCCTTTAAAATCCGGCACCTCTTCAACAAGGTGGGGGACGGCTGGAATAGATTTCACGTCCATGAAAGATTTCATGAGTAACGGAATAGTGGGGAAATTGTATTTCCTCAACAACATGCTCCACCTCCCAAACATTGCATTGATGTCATCATGGGTATGCCCAACCAACATGAAATTGACGTATACCTCGCGGAAGATCTTCTTTGCCACAAGGAGAGGACAAAAACAGAATACATATCTATTCTTGTTGTCACCTGCTGCATTATCCATCTGAACATTGAGAATTGGCGGAAGAGGAATCCCTCGTAGTGGAAGAGCTGGTGCTGGACGGAGTGACGATACGCAAGTCTCCGCACCTTGGAGAATAGCATCAAAGATAGGTGCCGACCTCATCCCAACAAAAAGCTCTCTCGAAGAGTACTTTGGTGGCAACTCTAAATCTCGGAGCAGCTTAGCAAACGAGTATACCGTATAATTTGAATCGTGTGCGAAAATATCTAGACTGTAATGTGCGTAGCGTACATCTCCGTGGCCATGAGCGATGATTCCTGTGACGGATACTGGTAGCTTCATCAGACCATCGAGCTCCTTACTCTTGTGAGAAAAGACAAGGGTAGCGGTCTTCGCATGATCCATTTTGTCATGCATAATGGTCAAACATTCATGCAGGTAGGTTTTTGACCTATACCTGTTTGCATAATATAACTCCCCATGAGTACCGGCTTCAGTCAAGTGTACCTCAAGCTTCTTTGCCCAAAGTAGTGCTTGTTACGACCTAGAAATAGAGCCACGACGGAGTGTGTGCAACCGGTCACATTTGGAGCACCGAGCAAAGTTATCTCCGGGTTTCTTCGCATCAAATTCAGGAAAGTATAACTACCAAATTCTACTCAGACAAGATGGTGAGACCATCTTCAAATTGAAGCCTTCGTTTGCGGCGTTGATCTCCGGGATGGCACTCTTCTATTTCCATGTAGCGGGAAGAATCATGGATACAACCTTCTCTCCAGATTTTAATGTCCTCGTTCGGTGCGGCATGTGATCCGCAGAGTTCTCCAGGATGCAATGCAGGGTTGTAGTTGCCTGCGACTTGTGCTTGCGCGGTTTAAGCAAAGACAAATTTCCATGGGGATGCGCCATGACGCCATCGGCCACGTACGTCTGAAACCGATAAAAGGTTGCCTCGGACACTCCAGCAATATGTCTCCACGCAGGCAAGCAAACATCGATTCCCTCAACCGTGACCACCCTCTTTCCGTCAGCATTTCGATGAACCTGCCTATGAACGTCAAGCTTCTTGTAAAACCTGAATTGGTAGGTCTTTCCACTATACATCCGCTCTCGGAAACATTGGATCTTCTTCCTTGGGAAAGGCTGAACGCAGTTCCTGGTGCAGCACACCTTGCTTGAGACAGAATTGATAGACTCCTGAGTTAATAATCCTTTGGATTTGACAGATGTTTCAGGAGGCGGGTTCTTAGATGTATTGTTGTAACTTTGGCTACGCGATGACTGAGGTCTTGCAAGACGTGCAACACGAGAGTCATGATCGTGTCGTATCTCATGGTCTCTGAGACTAGCCTCATTATAGAAGACTTTATCGAACAGCTACGCCCTGACAGAATATCTCCACTTATCTGGCACCACTGTGGCATCAAGGGTCTTCGAGATTTGAACCGCCACTCGGGAGTGCCCAAGTGGACCATTGCTTCCGAGGACCAGATCGTAACTGATGCTGTGACATAGGCCCTCCGCTACAAGGCGACCCTCGTCACCGTAAAGGTTAACAAATTTAGTAGCCCAAAGATGCGGAGGGATACCTTCACAGATTGGAACGTTTTCCGGCTCCTCGGGTTGCTCCACAACCTCCTCATCAGAGGAGAAATCACCAAGCATTTGAACATCTTGAGCAGCCATGGTAGAGTCTGCAAATTCATCACAAACGCTACTTGAGGAATAGAAGAATATGTGGCGGTTCAACTCGACTCGAGTTAAATACAACAATGACAGAAATCTAATAAAATTATTTACACGTAGACGAGATGTTGGAATAGATTCTCTATCAGCTAATATGTCCATGAATTCAACTCGAGTCGAGTTGAATGCCCACAGATAATTAATGCGAATCAGCATCTCCAAAGAGTATATTTATAACTATATGCTAATTCTGATTTAACTCGATTTGAGTTAAATATTGTTGAGGTGGTTACAATATCACGTGTCTTAGCCGGAGATCTGAACCGTTAATTTTGACACGACTCTAGTAAAACATTGGAATGCATAATGAAATTATACTCGCACGGACAAACAAGAGGACATTGGGAGATGACGAATTCAACTCGACTCGAGTTGAATGTCAAGACCCATGACTATAGCATTTCAGATTCCGTGAGTTATATTGATACATATAGATTATATCACATAATACATGGAAATTCACATTTAACTCGATTCGAGTTAAATATAATCTAGCTGATGTAAAGTCAGGAACGCTGCCGGATATTCACACCGGGATTCAACTCGACTCGAGTTGAATATCCGCACCATGAAGGGAACATCCCCTTATGACATTGGATGATTTCCAATTCAACTCGAATCGAGTTGAATATCATCACCTTTTACTATAACATTCTAATTATGAAACCATGACTGAATTACAATTTAACTTGATTCGAGTTGAAATTGAACAGACATACATACTATTGCAATATAAATTCAACTCGACTTGAGTTGAATTTGTTCACTATGGACCAGTGTGCTTAAACATTCACCCGGAAATAATGGCGTAATTTACGGAACTCATAACGAGCTAACACTCAATAATGTACAGTAACTGTTGAAACACTGAGGAATTCCGAACCACGCTCACCTGCGAATTGCAGATTTCAAGAGGTATAGTAGGGCTTGCAACTCAAGAAACCACGCACAACAATCAGTAGCTAATACAAAAGTCAAAGAATACATGAGAAAGAACAGTGATATCTTGAAACACAATCAAAGTATGACAGCATGCGCCTCTTCTACAATACTGAAACCTCTAAATGCGAAACTACATTAAACGCAGTCAGCACCAACTCAAATACAATCTACACACACACGCAACCTTGAACACGCACAGCGGAACGAAATCAAGGTAAGCGCACCTTGAGAGCACGGACAATAGTGAGAGAAAATGACAGGATACATGAGAGACTGAGTTAGCACCCCAGCCCGACCTCAACGACTACATCGTGAGAGTATCCTCGACGCCCGATATCGTGCAAAAAGCCGACACATTTTGTCGCAACCTGAATTTTGTCTTGATTAGGCTTCTAAAGAGGATTCCACCTTTCAAAACTGAATTTTGAAAATATTTGGCGGCAAAGATGTTTCAGCGGGAAACTAATTTTGGAGGGAAACCCATTCATAAATATGGATTTTTTTTTATTTTTATTTTTATTTTTTTTTTGGAGCAAATGGTGCTTTATTCCATAGCAAGGTAAAATAACAGCAGCGTAGCACAAAAAACCGAGCTGAAGTTTCCAGCTGGCGACCTGACCTATTTTTTTTTTTCATTTTTCAATAATCTACCTGTACCTACTCTGGGCTACCATGCGACTGGTTAGGCAAAGAAGCTTCCTCTACCCGGCCTCTGGAAATTGCACACTGGTTGATTGTTGACCATTGTGAAGAACAACTCGTTATGGTCCCAGAGTTCTGTGAACAGTCTACGCAGCTTCGGAGTGCTGGCGGGTTGGTGGGTAATACTCCATTGGATTCTGGCCCATGATGCTTTGGCAAGGTCGATGACGGCTTCCCAAAGCGCTCTGTCAAGTTCATGGGAGGGCCAGCGCGTGGTGTCAAATACCCAACGATTGCGCTGGGTCCATACGACCCACAGTAGGGAACCACGTATGAGCGACCAAATATTAGCAAGCGTGTGGAAGTGTCGGGGCAGCGGAGTTCCTAGGATGCACTGCTCCCACGTTAGCATCCGCCATGGCATGGATTCCCTTGGAGAACCTGCAATAGAGTGCAAAATCGTGGCACCAAAGGCCCACGCTTGAGCGGCGTACTCGCATGAGTAAAAACAATGTATCACTGTCTCAGCTTCACCCGTATCACAGCATGTGCATTCTGCGGACAGGGCAGGGAAGGCTGTGTGTCTCCAGTGATTGACCGCTACTGCTCGATGGTAAATGCTCCACATGAAGGCCGCCTGCTTACAAGGTCTCGAGCCATCCCACACCGCATTCCAGTCAGGGCTGAAATCATGAGCCACTGAACCTCGCCATTTTTCTCCAATCGAGCGTTGGAGCGTTGTACGTGGATGAGCCAGTGCACGTCCTATTTTGGCCGTGTATCCATGTAGTTTGATCCCGGAGTCCCAGGTCCAACGGCCCGGATCAAAGGTCAATCGGGCGAGCGCCGCCATGTAGAAGGTGTGTGGGACCTTGCTAAATATGGATTTTTTATTTTTTAGAAACAATTGTGTCTTCATGTTTTCTCCATAAAATTAAACATTTAATACATAACTATGAGTTGTGGAAAAGATATACAAATTCGTATTCATATATTTATTGAATAAAATATAATAATTACAAAATTAGAGTAACTAGAGTAATTGAGAACATTTCATTGACAAAACTTTACTTAGTAACGCAGAATCAATGGAATCAAATATATGGTACACTACTAATAAAAAATACCTTAAAAAACATAGAATACCAACATAGAATAAAAACAGTACAAATAAAAGGGCATATGAATAAAATAAATATACATCAATATATACATAATATGTGAAACACATAATATTTTAACTCAATTATATACAAGTACAAATGAATACAAATATAGATAAATAAGTATGTATATATACATAGATACGAATATAGATGTTAAATACATAATATCTGAACTCAATTATAATTAATTATAAGATAAATTTGACTACGTATTGAGCATTTATTGTGCTATCTTAATATAGAACAAGGAAAGCGCAATTACATGCCCATACGAGTTCAAATATGTATATATATAAACAAAAAAATAAATAAATATGTATATATAGATATATAACCGAGTTAAAATGTATATGAATAGATAAATAAGTACGTATATACAGTATACATAGATACGAGTATAGATGTTAAATACATAATATTTCGACTCAATTATAATTGATTATAAGATAAATTTGAATACTAATTGCGTATTTATTGTGCTATCTTAATTTAGAATAAAAAAGCGCAAATAAATGCCCATTTGAGTACAAATATATGTATGAATTTAAAAATAAGTACGTATATATACATGTATACTAGTAAAGAATTTAAATTCATAAAATCTTAATTCGATTATATTAATGGTAAGATAAAGTTGATTACTAATTAAGAAACAAGGGTAATTCTCTCTAAATTTACTCTAGTTCGTTTTGTCATGTGTTTTTTGTTTTTAACATAACATTACATTATAATAATACATTAATAAAATACTATATTAGCTATATTATCAGACATTTTATTGTAATATTCCTAGTATAGAAGTTATAACAATTGTCTATGATCAACATTTACATATCAATTGAGTGTTGATAATTAAGTTTATATTTCATCATTATATAGGTACAAAATAACTAAATTGACTCTCATTCTATTGGTATGTATGAGGTATGCCCATGGTATGTGTGATGCATGGCTATAGCATACATGATGTTTTTCAAAGATATCTTCTATCTATATATCTATGTATATTTGTTTTACTCTGATGATTACAAAATTACACATCAATTAGAAAGTGAAGAGGCTTATATCAAATTATTTTTTAACTAAAATGGTTTTTCATGCATGTCTACTGGGATAAAAACTAAACATGACAGACTTTTTATTACAAAAGACATGGAACAATGTACTCTCTAAATTACGTGTTTAAAACTAACAATTTAGAGTACTTTAGAGTACTAAATTTAATTACAATTTAGTCAGAAACTTCCATTAAAAACCTACACATTTACTTAGTCATAATTTGAATAGAACTTAGACATAATTGTAGTCAAAACTTAGTCAAGAATTAGTGGAAAAATAACAAAATTATACTTAAAAAGTAACAAACTTACAACAAATAATCACTAAAGTAAAAAAGTTTGCCATGCCCATGATCATGTACATGGGCATGGTCATGTACATGGCCATGTATGTGTGTATGACCATGCCCATGCACATGATCATGGGCATGGAATACTTTTTCGTGAAGGGGTACCGACGTCCCACCACCGCTGCCATTACGAGGCACTGCCCATCTCCCCCACCCACTGGCCATTCCTCCCCTATCTTCTGCGCGCTGTGCTTTTGCTTCTTCTGCGCGCATGCACTTGCTCCATTTGCTTTTGCTCCCTCTGCCATCCGCGGAGTTCGCGCTGTCCTCCTGTTTTTGTCTTTTTGCGTTGTCGACTCTGTTGTCGTTTTGCGCTGGCTTTTGAGGTTCTAGGGTTTTGTCGTGAGCGGTGGTGTTAAGCTCGTGTTTGCTTTGCCGCCATTTCGTTCGAGGCGCACAATTGTAGATAGGTTTAGAAATTTTGGGGTTTGCGCCGAGGAGGAATTTGGGACGCAGCTGCGAAGAGGAGCAGTCGTGGCGGAAACTCTGACCTGCGAAGAGGAGCGCAATCGTGGCGGTGAAGGTTTTTGTTCACGCGGCGGCGGCGGCTGCGGCGGAGTGCTTTGAACGTTGTACGGGCGGAGAGCTTGAATTGCGGCGGCGGACGATGGAGTTCAGCAAGTTGCTGGTAAACTTTAGGTTTTTTTTTTTTTTGAAATTGTTCAATATGGAGCGATTCTTGATCATGCAGTCAAGTTGCAGCCTGCAATCCGAATCGAGGCGAGGATTTTGAGGTTTTTTGAGGCCGGGTTTTCACCGGCAGTCTGTTTAGAGTCTCGTCCAGCAGAAGCCCACAACAAACTGATCTTTCATCAAGCAGCTAGCTTCAATTCAGAATGTGGTTGAGTTGATGATGCCCGTTGCCTCTTGTGTTGGTCTTCTTTCAGTGCAATTTTTTCTCTGGACGTTTTGCATCAATGATGTTGAGTCTTTGCCTCTGCTTTTTGTATTGCCTTATTAAAGGTTTTACAAATCTTGTGGCATATTTCTCTTCGTTTCAAGAGATATTATGGTTGTTTCTTGTACTGGTATGCAATCACGTTTGATCCATACATGAAGTACTTAGCACGAGCCACTCTTGTATGAGTGTTTAGCTAATTAGTCAATGTGTCAAAGTTTTGCAATTTGATTTTAGTGGCATTACATTCGGATCTCCTATCTGCTTTTATCGAAGGATATCGGTCAACTTGGTCTTGTATATATAGGCTTTGAATACGGCAGTGATCACCAGCACATTAGATCACTTGCAGGAGCCTAGATCTTTGATATTGTTTGCTGATTCTGGTGATGTTAACCTGGATTTTTGTTTTTCTTAGCATGATCAGTTGTAAATGGTCTCATATGTGGTAAATTGAGGACTTTTCTGCATGGATTGTTGATGCTGTTCTACTGGATTGCAGCGAATTTTGTTTTAATGCAATATTGATCAGATTCAACACTGATCAAATTTGAATGCAATTTTGTTCCTTCAGGATCACGACAAAGCTGAGCTTTGTTGAATTGCGTGCGGTATTCACATAGTAGAAGAGAAGCAGATCTATCAATGGGTGAGTAAACACTATTTTTTACTCGTTCAATCTAAAGTTGTTTTAGCAGAATCGTTGGCAGTTCAACAAGACCGTAGTTGAATCTCACACACAGCAGAGAGAATTTAACTTGATCCGAGTTGAATCTCTAATCCAGTAAATTCTTAATACTTAAAGTACCATCATAAGTAAACATATTCAACTCGATTTGAGTTGAATCAAAGTACCGCTTACGTGAGCAACTATGAAAACATTTTAACTCGAATCGAGTTGAAAATGATACATATTTGTCAGTTGTTCGGGCAGTTCATAAAGAAACTTAACATTCAACTCGACTCGAGTTGAATAACATTCCGATAACTATAACCTGACAAAGATTCTAATATAGCCTCCGCATGTCAACAGTCGAGTTGAAAGTATCTACGCTCTGTATGTAGAGACCACAAAACGCCATCAAGGAAACATTCAACTCGAATCGAGTTGAATACAACTTCCTTGTTAACGATAATCGTAGACTAACAGAGACATGTAGAATGCTACTTCAACTCGACTCGAGTTGAATTAGCATCGTTGCAATACGTATAGATAAATACTCATTTGGCCCCTCTGTCTCATCAGGAGAAACCAATCCGAAGGAGAGGCTCTCAGCATTCTTCAATCCATATGTTCCTAAAAGGGGATAGCGAAGTCGCCGACCCAGATATATTTGGCGACATGTGGGTGCACACAGAGCCTACGGATGTCGAATGGTGGAGTATGCTCCTCACACCGCACACGGACAAGGTGGCTGTTGTCACAAAGTACACGGGAGCAGAGTGCAATCTTCGTGTCAATTTGGAGGAGAACATCATCGATGTCGTCGTCCACAACATGCATTGGATTTGCGTGACGTGCATCGTGGACGACCCAATCAAGACACGGCTCTGGACCAGGACTACAGGTTCACTAACATGATCGACACAACGAAGATCAAATTCGACATTTGGGCTCATGTCGAGAGTATAAGAAATACTCAGTACGAACCCTTGGCGAAGAATGTCGAGCAACACATTCGCGAGTTTCGATTCACAACCGAACTCGGTAACCTGCTGCCCCCAAGTATTCTCGCCCCTCGTCTCCGATCACTCGTCACTGCCATGGTGAACTTCAAGGCAAAGCTGCAACGCAAGAAGATCCAAATGCAGCCCCTCCGTCTGACGCAGGAAGTAAGCATGCACAGCGGCCACCACGAGTCCATCTTATATCAGACTCCTAAGACGACGGGATGAAGGAGGCGCAAGGCGAATCTCTCCCAAACACAGCGGGGGCAGACACCCAAGAAGCTCAAATCAGTCACGACGAAGAAGTCGACCCTGGCCGATCCCACTGAGATTGAACAGGCGAGCTTAGTGTCGGCCTTGACGGAAGCACCCATCGACAATGTAGAGAAAGTTGTCGATTACAAGGAGTCCATGAATGCATTCAAGAACTACTAGGCACTTTGCCAAGACTCTTACATCTTTGGCTCTGATGTCACTTACGAGATTCCAATCAAGCGTCTCTTTACCCCCTTCCCCGTAAAACTGAACATCCGGAACCTCGAGCAGGAAAAAGTAAGGCACACAATGCATTTTCTTATTGAGATGTGCGATAAGGAGAAGAAGAACACCCTCTGCGACTTCCCGAAGAATAAGCTCGTAAAACCCCAATCTTGGGAGGAGATACAGAACAGGGAGTTCTACATGGTCAATGGACAACACTGCGTCGAGGCCTCCAAGCAGTTGCAGAACAGGCTCGATGTAGATGCTAACATGGGGGACGCTTTTAAGGCCTGGGACTGCTTCGTAGTATGGAACGAAGATAAGTCCATCATTCGAAGAATCTTCGCGTTCTACAATAGGGTCAACCACTTCATGAATACAAATCCAACATGGGCGACAAACGTCATCGTGGCGCGGGAGCTGTGGAAAAGCCTCGGTAGACCGGAGGATGCAAAGGAGGCTACTGACAGTATAAGAAAACCATCGAAATTTAAATGTCTTAAATAAGACATCTAAAGTCAATTAGACGTCTTAAAAATGGCTTTTACACTAAAAGTTGGGTTAGTGTCTAAGAAGACATCAAGAAGACATTTGAAATATAGAAAGATGTCTTGGAAAATATGACGTGTCAAGGTAAACTCGGGAGGGTAAGAAATGGGTCACGTGGAGGACACATCACCGCCATATGGACGGGCAGTGCCACATGACGATGAATTTCATCCTGATGTGGAGTTTTCCGTGGTCAATTAAATCGTGACGTGGCGGCGCCAGAATCCAACGTGGATCCAAGAAAATCTGACGTGGCACCCGGGAAAATCTGACGTGGCACCCGGGAAAATCTGACGTGGCACCAAGGAAAATCTGACGTGGCACCAAGGAGAATCCAACGTGGCATGCCATGTCAGCATAGTTTTGACTGCTTTTATATTGAAATAATGGTCATAAAAGACATTGAAAGACATCTAAGGATGTCTTACGAGACATATAAGGATGTCTAATGAGACCTTTTACAATGTCTTATGAGACATTTTATAATGTCTACGGTGATGTGTTTAGTAGTCTAAGCACGTCGTTGGAGTCGTCCTCTTAGACATTGTAGTGCTTACTTTTCATATTGCATGATGTCTTAGATAATGCTATGCAGAATGTGTATAGGATGTTTTCTATGGTCTTAGAAAATGTTATATAGGATGTCTTATATGATGTTTTGAAGATGTTTGCAAGGATGTTTTGGAGGTGTTTTTTGTAACATTTCACAAAATGTTTTATAAGATATCTTCAAAGACAATGTCCCTCCACGATGTCCCTTTACTACCATCGCTTGCGGTCAATACCTCTACGTTCATGTGCATGTCCTGCCGCTGCACATGTTCATTAAGTCAACATCAATTGCATTTAAACAAGAGGATTGTGAAAGCAAAAAATTGTGATTTAGTTCCATTTAATTACACTACCTAGGTTGATATAGTTTTCATCATGACTTCAAGATATCGACAGAGTTATACATTCTTGCGGACATCTGCTTAGACATTCAGGCAGACATCCTTGAAGACAATCATCCATGAAAACGTCCTTGAAAACATTCTTGAAGACATCCGTGAAGACATCCTTGAAGACATCGTTGAAAACATCATTTAAGACAACGTCATAAACATCCATGCAGACATCTGTTTGCGGCCTCAGATCGTGTTTTGCCGCCTCTCTGAAGTTGTGAAAAACAACAACTCACTTACTTTGACATACTTCTTCTATGTTCATGTGTTCTTTAAGCTTTCCTTACCACCACAAAGGGACC
This sequence comes from Bryum argenteum, assembly GCA_037043015.1. Classification (NCBI taxonomy): domain Eukaryota; kingdom Viridiplantae; phylum Streptophyta; class Bryopsida; order Bryales; family Bryaceae; genus Bryum; species Bryum argenteum. The sequence goes on from CM073321.1 coordinate 42,884,092, forward strand.
CCGAACCCTCATGTTCCACCCTGCAAAACAGAATTCAACTAACACAATTAGTCATCCTTTTAGACATCTTCATAAACATGCTCTAAGACATCATCATAGACATCTGATGACATTTTCAGATTATCAACTACAACTACTTAAGCTTCAAAGTTCTTTCCACAACAACGCACATATTGTAAGTCATAGAGTTTCATCCATAACAAGTTTTAGGGTTTCTTCCACAACAAATCAAATACTACAAGTCCTAGGGTTTCTTGTACATGATGCTTTTGAAATCTAGTAACTCTCAAGTTCATGATTCTCTCTACAACCACTATTCTCTAATTGTACTTAACAATAATTTTAAACTGAATGAAAACAATTTTGAAACCCTCTACACTTCAAACACTAATTCCTTACAAAAACTAATGCAGAAATGAGCTTTGTCCAAGATCTACTTCCACTTAAAGGTCTCATGACCTCACTATGGCGGCGGCAACAATCCCTAACTACATGAAGAAGCAAATCCTAGCCGCTACACTCTAAACACTAACTCCTTCAAAAAATGAAGGCAAAAATGAGCTCAATGTGGCCTTTACTTCTACTTAAAAGTCTTATGGCCTAACTATGGCGGCAGCAGCAAACACTAGCCACCTCTGTTCATCCATTGAACTCGATGAAAATCATCCTAATAACACAATGTCTTTTAAGATGTTTTATAAGACATCTATTTAAATGTCTACGAAGACACTAAATAGACATTCTATGACATGTACTCTCGTCCGACGTGTACTTTTGTTTACCATGTAGATAAATAGGTGTAAATTATGAAATTAATGAAATATCCACGTATAATTTCATTCATAAGTATGCAAAAATTGCCGTATATATTTAAATAACTATATTTGCTAACTACATTATTTTAATAATTAAATAATAACTAAATAATAACATTCTAATACTTTAATGTTTAATAATAAACATCAATACTTTTTTGATTTCATTGAAATATTTATTTAATATTTATTATTAAAATATTCTCAAATACTCATATGATATATATTTAAAATTAAATTATAATATTTAAATATTATTATAAAAATTGGACCAATGAAAAAATCTAAAATTTTAAGATTAATATTATGAAATTAATGGTTCAATATTCTTAGTTGTACAAAATTAAATTATAATGTACATACAACAAAAGAGTATTTAAAAGGATGAAGTTCCTTTTTTTGTCCTCCTACAAACCGCTGCCCATTATCATATTTTATTTACAATCAGGCTACTTTCTACCCCCGTACCGATAACTTTCAGAATTTTTTACTTGGTCAAACCGGAATTTTTGCTAACGTGGCAGTTTCCTGTCTAACACAATGTCTTAATAGACAACTTATAAAACATCCACGTATCTTTGGATGTCTTCAAGTCATCCCGCACACCTAGTTGAAGACATCTTCAAAACGGCAAGATATCTTCTCATCTTACAAGACATTTTGCAAAACAACAAGACATCTTAAAAGTGATCTATCCAAATCTATAGACGTCTAAAATACGATGGTTTTCTTATAGTGTGAGGTTGGCAGGACCGTCACACGGAAGGCCTCCAAGGGCAAGAAACGAGCAAAGGACGCATTCAACATATGTGCAACTCCATTCAACTTGATTCGAGTTGAATACTGTGCTACACTACTAACGTTAATATTTTTATTCCATTCCTGCTGTAATCTATGTCAACTCGATTCGAGTTAAATATCTAACTCAATATCGTACTCGGTTGCTACAGGAGTTCATGGAAGCTGTCAGGCTTAGATTTGCTCTCATTGACGTGAAGGGCGCCCAGAAAGCAGTGACAGCAAGCAAGGCGGCCAGAGAAAAGCTCAACATCCAGAATGAGCTTAAAATCATCTGTGCTCCAAATGATGTCTACGACGTTTGGCTTGAGTTTATCTCATCCGCATCCAAAGGGGAGCTCATCGACCCCGACACAGGAAAGAAGATGAAGGAGTTGGGGAAGTGGAAGCCTGAGCATGGACACATCACCAGGGAGTTCTTCAAATGGATCGGCAACACAAGCTACCCCCAGCTCAAGCAATTAGCCGAGCATATGCTTAACAGACCGAACCCGAAACGGCGATACTCATACACCAAAGTCACATTGAAGCAGATAAAGGGTGTGTTTGTAGATTGCTACAATTCTTACATCTGGCTGGAGCGCTGCAAGAGGAAGACCATCGTAAAGCGCGTGATTCACAGCATGCGCCCTGACTTAATGCTGTTCAGCACGAGTGGGGACTTCAAAAAGGAGAGCTGGAAGAAAGTCAAGACCTATTTCAAGATTACATCAGCTACACTAAACGTTCTGATCACGAATCCCGAGGAGTCCTTCTATACTCTGGCAAAATTTCCCAGCAACAAGAACAAGTCCGATGAGCAACTTTCGCCGTATGCAGAAAAATTCTTCAGAGTCTTCCTCGCCAACAAGAGGAAGTTCCAGGTTCTAAGGGGCAAGACAAACTTCAGGGCCTACAGCCTGGAGGACAATGTGCTGGGGGAATGGCACGATGACTCTTGGAACGAATTATCTTCTAAGAGAATCAAGGTCGGAATAATGGACTTCCGTAATCTCCCCGGAGCGCAGGAGGTATCAGCTTCATTGAGCTCGTCATCAGGCTCGTACTTTTACAAAGGCCTTCAAGTCCTAAAGTCTATCACGGACCCGGTGGTAACTGAAATCCCCGTTTGGGTTTGGATCTACCGAAGTAAGGATGCTGAGGCGAAGATCAAGAATCACCTCGATAGTTGCGAGTTCGGAAACAACTACAAGATAGAGTATGCGGAATATGTTCCGGCTCCATATGAGCGACTCGAGGACCAAACCCTGTTGACCAAGAAGGCCAATGTCACATCCCTTTCCAAATGATGCCCGAACACCGTGGTGAGCCAAGAGGACCCCGGGAGTGACGCCCCGGGCTTGGCAAGAGACAAGGTGAGGTGACCAAGGAGAGTCCCGAGCAAACAGCACGCAATTGCGTCGTGCTCGGGACAAACTTGGTAGGGTACCTTTCATGGTTGCAAACCTTGTTCAAGCACGCACCCATAGGTCCAAAGAACGCGCAATTTGGAGTTGTGAGTCATGAGATATGACTCTCCAAAGGTTGGAGCGCGTTCCAAGACACTCCAGGAGTCGGGAGTGTTGCCTTTCGGGACTCAATGTGTCGACCTTCGTGGAGGGCGGCATGTTGCATGTTCATGGGAAGCTAATGACAAGGGCTTTCTAGACTGCTAAGGCTCATGATGAGCAAAGCAACAGTTTAGGAGATATAGCTCCTCAAAGTGGTCGGGACTTCGGGACTCGCGAATGTTGCCTCCCGGGACACCGAATGTTCAGAGAGGCATATCTTCCTTGGGACAGACCCGATTGAGGCACGTAGGTAGTCCATCGATATGTACTCAAAGAGTAGATGTTGAAAATGGCTCGCACGTCCCATTTGAATACCTAAACTATGAGCTATCCTGAGGAGAAGTTACGGCCCGTTTTTGAGACTAAGGCAAAAACGGGTGGTCTTCCAAAAAGAAAGTGTGTCACGGAAGGCCCCTCAACACAAGAGGGGGGGCCTATCGAAGACTCCAGAGAGTACTAAGAGGAGGGGTGGTCTCCCTCCTCACTTGCACATGGTGCCATGAGGACCCGGGGTGGCTCCAAGGGGTGAGGCTTGGGATGGGCCTCACTCCCGCACCTTGTGGAAAATAAAGAGTGCTTTGGAGCATCTCTAAACATGAAGTTGGGAAGTGTCCCTCTCCAAGTTAGTCCCCGTGATAAGTAGTGCCGGTTCCCAGGAGTGACCGGGAATGGCTCAAAAGGGTGAGGCATGGAAAAGAAGCCTCACTCCTACACCTTGGGCATTGTGGAATGGTCTTGAGCATCCCGCAACATTGGGTTGGAAAGAGTCCCGCTTCAAGCTAGTCCCCGGGAAAACTAGTGGCGGATTTCGGGACGGTTTCCGGCAAAGTCCCGAATGGAGTGAGAAACAAGAGTGGAAGGGGGACTAGTGGGAAGTTGGACAATGGATAAGGGCGGTTAGCTCCGGGGGTGATTAGTGTCACCCTTGGGAGCTTGGACATTTGTGGAAGGCCGCCCCGTGCCACCAAGTGGCATGCCTATGTGTTGGTGGGAGTTCCAGGTAATGAGTATCCGGTAATGAGTTATGGAGTCGAGGTGGGTTGGACACCTTGACTTAGAATGGTGCTAACATTGTGTGTGTGGGCACATGCAAGTGTTAGCAAAGTCGTGGCCGGTTGCTACCAACTAAGTGAGCCGGGATTCCGCTACCAAGTAAGGCTCACTAAGAAAAAAAAAAAGAGTTGGAGTAATTAGGGTCGCGACAGCCAATGATCATGTCTAGATGCTCTTCTTGTTTCGTAAATCTCAGAAGTTGAAGATTTCAAATCTCCCCAAGTTTTTCCAGGCCCTCGACACTCCACAGTTCAACATCTGCGGTTGATTCAACGAACTCGAGTATCGTATTAATAATACGGAATTGAGGATGGAGTTCTACCGGAAGCTGTTTGATCTCTTCTGCAAGGAAGGGGATGCGATCCTCAGTGTTTTTGGAGGCGGGAAGCTCTATTGTGCCGCCTGGATAAGGACATCTATATATTTCAACTCGATTCAAGTTGAATAGTTTTTCATAACTGTGTTGCTTTCTAAGCTCGTCGTATTCAAGTCGAGTCGAGTTCAGTGCGCACTTTAGTGTGTAGGGATGATTTCACACTAAATTGGATTCTATTTAACTCGACCCGAGTTGAACGGATTATTTAGTCTGCTACAAAACCTTGTTCTTACATGCGTTCATATATTTAACCCGAATTGAGTTGAATGTGATGTTTGAAGGCGCTTAGAGTTCATATTTGGTATTCAACTCGACTCGAGTTGAATGCGCACAACAGAGTAGTATTGTAGTGCTTTCACACGCCAGCTCTTTTTCAACTCGACTCGAATTAAACGTACAAATGATTGACGTTGTCATCTCCTGCTATGTCTACTCGCAGATGTGTTCGCTGATAAATTACACAGTCAACTCCAGTGACGAGCACGACAAAGTTGTTAAACTTCTAATGGAGGTCTTCAACTTGGATCACCGAGATTTTGAAGGTGGGTACCCAATCGGTGAGGCTTTCGGATCCACGGAGAGACTGGAAGCACCACCACCCCCCATAAAGACCGAGAAGGGGAAGGCAAAGAGAAAAGGCAGGGTAGTTGAGTTACCACTGGACGTGAATGACCCAAGACCAATAGTAATCGGGTCAAGTGAAGACGATGACACTCCTAACCAAGATTTTGAGGCCTACGGATCCCAACTCCCGATAACGCCCCAAACAGGACAAAGCTCATCTTCTCATCTTCCTCATCGCCAAGAACAAGGCTTCTCGGATAGCTGTCTTCCGGCTTTCGCGAGAATACTTGGGGTAGTAGTCCAAGCAATTTTGCACCTTAATGCAAAGCCGCTCCTCTCGCTCGATCCAAGTCATAGTGAACCTCTGCTTCTGACCCACGGGGCTACTCAGTCTTCCGACAGCGGTGCAGTTCGACATGCATCTCCTTGATGTTCCCTCCAAGGCACGCCTTTGGAGTCGACTGCAGCTCCCTCACCTGCGGGCAACATCGATCAAGTTGTTTGTAAGGATCAAGGCCCATCAAGTCGCTTCATACCCTCGGACCTAGTCGATTTGGAAAGGAAGACCGTGGATGAGGAAGAGCAGATAGGGATACAGAATGAGACTCTCAATCGAAACGTTACCGAATCAGGTTGAACTCCACAATCTAGTCTTTCATTTAATTCAAGTTGAACTTCTCCTTCGATTAATGGAAGTTCGCCTGTAGAAGCCTTCGACAGTTGTTGTTAGTCTAGTATATAAATTTCCTTAGGACAGCTTTGTTAGATTGGACTTAGTGTTCATCGTGTAAATACTTTTTGTATATGACGCTCATTTTTTAACGCAGATTTTGCAATACAACATATTTTCTTACACATTTTCTCCCTCTCATTTCTACGCAAGCTCTATTGATTTGCAATGTGTTCTGAATGTTTGTTTGTCTCATGACGTCCCCCCTATGGAAGACACTAGTTCTATGAGTCCGTTTCATGGTGAGCCAAGTAACACGGCGCAAGATGATGACAATGAAGGTCACATTCCGAATTCAATCTTGCTCGAGGTTCACATTCCTCTTCCATGCTCGACCCTTGTACGAGATTCACAAACACCTGAAACTCAATTAGAGACGCCGATAAGCTGCTCCTATTCCAAAATCTCATTTTCATTAAATCCTTTCTTTATTAGGTCGGTGTGATCGCATTGTTTGGATTTGGGATTTCTTAGTATTATAGCAATGGTCAGTCTTGAAATGTGGCAGTGCAGTACTTAATTGTCTACACATTTGTCCAGGATTGCTACGGTGCGTGCAGTGAGCAGATTTCCATGAGCGGTGAGCAGACTTTCATGAGCGGTGGGCAGATTTTCGTGAGAGATTTTCCATTTTTAGAGGAAAGTTTTGACTCAGTTTGGGCCAAATTATTTGGACCACATATGAGGGTCCTTCAATTTACTTAGAATAAATTAGACGTTGCTCCAATTTGGGTGGATTAATTAACGATTTGATGACAAAGAGTTTTGGAGAAGGAGTGTGTATAACCGTGCTTTAGCCTTTAGTGTGCCTATGGCCGTGAAATATAACGGTTTTAAGTTGGAACATCTCTTACTATGTTTTCTGGAAATTAGGGCTGACGTCATATATACATATGTATATATATATATATATATATATATATATATTGTAACTAAGAGATTTAGGGCTGATCTTATTAATGTATAATATAATTTACATCAAGGTGGGTCCTTAGAATCGCAACCTTAGTATCCCGACTTGGAGCCCTGTATAAGTTTTGTAGTGATTCGAAGTCAAGGTATACCTCCAAATAAATTAAAATTATAAACCTTAACCCCTAAGATTTGAATCAACCAGTTTGGTGAGTTGGAAGACACATCCAAGTTACTGAACGTCGTTTGGGATCTTAGATAATTTACTATAAGGCGACCGAAACAAATCAGCAAGGTTTTCTTAGTGTTAGGTAACCAATTGTTTGGGACTGTGCTGGTGTTCGTATTAGGAAATTTGTGGGCTATTTTGGAAGGGCAGCCCAGAATGGGATCTCAACATAATGGCTTCTGCAGAACTGTTTACATTCGATTGTAGTTACTAGGATGTGGCTTTTGAGTTCGTTCTGATTGTGTTTCTCCGTACATTTTTTTTTTCTTTCTACAAAACATGAAGCGGCATGTGTAGAACTGTTCATATTTGATTGTAGTTACCAGGATGTGGCTTTTGAGTTCGTTGTGATTGTGTTGGTGAAATGGACTGTAACATGAGCCAACTAAACCTCAGATTTTTGCTCGATGCTTCACATGCACCTTCTTACAAAACAATTGCGGGGATGATCCTTTGGAATGAGATGTTGTGCACATTGGTTGCATTTTTGCAATTCTGATCCCCTTGTCCTTGTTTCGCAATTGATGTTGTCGCAATGCATCCAAAACGTGACTGACTCACCCTCGAGATTACGCCGGAAGCTCTCGGGACCAGTCTCATCCGATCTGCTGACCCCTCGGAGACCTCGTGTTGTATAGTTTTGGCCACTGTTGATAAGTATGCTAAGTTTGATAATCCGTCGATAATTATGATAAGTATTTGCTTCTCAACTCTACATGTCGGTATGTTCAAGTATATCGCTCACGATGTACATCCATATCTCTAAATAAATAAAAAATTGTGTTTTATATTATCCCTTGTCCCTTGTCCGTGTTGGTGTACTACAAAGATGTTTCCGGAGATGATACCCTGTTCTCGTCACCCAGATGATCGATCGTAGTCGTTGTTCACTTTTTTCATCCATCAATGAAATATGCCACGTCCCCCAATATTGGCCAAGTCACACGCCAGGGTGGTGTGTCTTGCTCACGATATCTGTTGACCCCAACACATTTTACATTTCTTTGTAAGAGCACTATACATTTCTACTTGATTCAAAATCCGAAACAAGTAGAGGTAGGCCTCGCTGTTGGATTCAACACATTTTAGTTGATTATTAGTTGTTTCAACAGGTTCTTTCTAGTAGTGACGAGAAGCTTGGCACGACTTTATTGCAAGCAAGACGTGCTTGAAGTAGCGGTATAACACTCGACGAGCTGCCTCCTTGAAACCAAGCTGGTCCTCCGGTTGGTAGCCTTTGTAGATGCCGACTGAGTTCGCGTCTTTGGGATCCACCTTCGCGCGGAATTCTCGGTAGAATGCCGAAACCCACAGTCTGCAGCGCATTTGTTGAACATAGTCCTGGATTTGCATGATTTGGTCTCGCCCCTCTGGTTCGTAATTGACGTCCACCCTCAATGCCTTGAGAGCACCAACTACTTGAGTTTGACAATCTTCCGAAAGCTGCAAGAAAAGGAAAAGCCACATTCCATAAGAAGCCAGACATTCCAAAGGTCACAATTTAGTTGCCGACATTTACCTGTGCCTAGAAAGTAGCTTTATCCAAGAATGAATTGAATTGCTCATCGGTGAACTTCTGTTTTGGGAATTTCAATTCCTCCCTGGACTTTGGGTTCCAGTTCCATATGTCCAACCAGGTGAGCTTGGAGTTGATGTCCATTGCAGAGGTTGCGAATGCGTACAGCTTCTCGCTGAGCATCTCAAGCGGATGGAAGGTCTTGTAATGCTCCTTCACCTTCTCGATGAATTTACCTTCGTACTTCTCATCACAAATGGGAAGTAGCTTCTTCAACTCACGTTCTAAAGTACATCTCTTGGCTGTTACATGTTTGTGGATGTATTCGTTAATCCCGTGTCCTGTCCATTCGTCCCTATTTGGAAACATCTTCTCAAAATTCTTTCTTTGCAGAGATCGCTGACCTCGGATATCTCACTGCATTACAATGTAAAGGTGTCTTAGAAGCGTTATAAAAGTGTATCTTTGGGAGGGACTCATATGTGATAACTAACCTGGTAAAGGAAGTTTGTAAGCCCAGGGACCGTAAGCGAGAACCAAGTCCGAACACTTTTGGTCTCTCGCTTTGATATAATCAGACCTCGACACCAAGCCCTTGAAATATTCAAGAGGCTTCTTTCCAATCGCACGATCGATATAACTTATGCACAAGATTCTCCTTTACATGGTTTGTTTTTGATTGCGTCTAAAAATCCATTCAACGGCAAGCAATAAATGAGAAAACGGATTCACTTAAATTTCAAACTTAAATGGTTGACAAGATTATGGAGGTATAAACTTACTGATTTATATCATACAACATCGTCAGCGTGTCCATAACTCTACCCTTGACGTCGAGAATGATACAATCAACAGAGAAATGCCACTCAATGTCATGAGCGTGCTTTCTGTTGATGATTGGTAGCCAAGCCTGCAACCGGTGATTGCCATCCCAAACATTAAACATCTTGTTCGAGAATTGTTGCAAAACTGGATCGTGTTTCAATTTCGACTCGAACTCATCGTTAACAGCACGCCAGTGGTCGCTCCATGACAGCATGTCCTCCTCAGTCACGTCATGGGAATTGGAGTTGTCGTCTTCTAATGCAACGTAGAAGACAGCCGCGCCTTCAATGTATCCTCCATTGACAAATCGACTTTGAAGAAGTTTGATATCATTCTTCATTGCTGGTCTTACAGCTGTTAGTCCCTTCAGCCTGCAAAGAGGAATGTTCAGACGTGACTTTTGTTTGGGCTTCAAACGAAGCGCGTCTATCCGGGATCCAGTGTGCACAACCTCCTGGCTTAGAAGACTGTCTAATCTCTTCTCGACCTCAGCCTCTGTCAAGGGAATGCTATCGTGATCCACCGAACTCTCCTCAGCTAGCTGGGGTCCTTCATCGGGATGTCCACCCTCAACCACGATCTGTTCAAAAGAGCGAGACTTCTCAGCAAGCCGTCCACCATCAAGCACGCTCTGCTTATGTGAGCGCGACTCTTCAACAGGCCGTACTGATTCAACGACGCTCTTCTCTGAAGAACCTTTGCCCTTATCCAGCCTCCAAGTCAATGTCATATGCGCCACTCGATCAGCATCGTCTACGTCATTTGTACGCGTTGATTGAGTTGCAGGTCGTTTCTCAAGTGCCGGTGTAGAGAAGGTTGTGTTCGTCAAAGCCGACTCCCCTTCCATCTGACTTAGCTCATCTGTTAGAACACAGAAATGGAAAAATAGTCAAGAAAATTTATACAAGAAATCAGTTACAAATCTTATCCTATATCACGATCTGCCTTCATATGATGGAGCTCAATCAGCGTGGGCGGGACATAGGGATCTGGCCGCAAAAGGTGATTGATAATTCTTGGGCGCAATGTCGACGTTGGGGTTTGAGGTAGTCGTCTCGGGTCGCTTTGATTTCACTGCAAAGAGCGCCTTTGGGCTAAGGTCGGGCGGTAAGGGCGCCAAGACCCGTCGGGCCCTTCGGACAGTGTGAGGCCCCGGCGATATAAGGCTCCATCGGGCGCCCGACCCCACCACGCCAACCACGGCAGGGAGTCGCGATGCGACCAACAGCAGCGCTTGGGTTGAGGTAGGTGAGTGCACGGAGACTCCATCGAGCAACGGACCCTCCTCCGGACGGCTCCAGCCCTCGAACCTCGGCCTCTGCCGTCGAGGCGCCTGAGTGCGCCGGGACCCCATCGGGCACCGGACCCTCCTCCGGACGGCTCCAGCCCTCGAACCTCGGCCTCTACCGTCGAGGCCCCCGAGTGCGCCGGAACCCCATCGGGCACCGGACCCTCCTCCGGACGGCTCCAGCCCTGGAACCCCGGCCTCTGCCGTCGAGGCGTCTGAGTGCGCCGGAACCCCATTGGGCACCGGACCCTCCTCCGGACGGCTCTAGCCCTCGAACCTCGGCCTCTACCGCCGAGGCCCCTGAGTGCGCCGAAACCCCATCGGGCACCGGACCCTCCTCCGGACGGCTCTAGCGCTCGAACCCCGGCCTTTGACGTCGAGGCGCTTGAGTGCGCCGGGACCCCATCAGGCACCGGACCCTCTTTCGGACGGCTCGTGCGCTCGGACCCCGGCCTCTAATGTCGAAGCGCCGCCGTGGGGGAAGTACGGGCTTCGTGACCTCATCGGCCGCCCACCCCCCTTCCATCGCAACGAATCGAATAGAAATATTCCATCGGGTACCCGATGGGCTTTTAGGTTGCGATTGGGTGTCGTGATGGGCGCTGCTGCAATGCCGATGCGCGGTGCACAAATCATCTACGATACTCCATCGGTTACTCGATGCAGTCTTTAGGGCTCATCTGGGAGGCCTTGATTTGCATATCGAAGTGGCAGAGAATAGGGTACAAACGGTGAAGATCGTGATGCGATCCTAGCGAGTGCCGTCAGAGGTTCTCCGCATGTAGATTGGTCGGGCACCCTATGTGCTCGACTTGCTCTGCACTCAGCCCTACACAATGTCTGTGGAACCTACAACACACCCCAACCGATGCTCACCGCTCAGCAAGGTAATTCGGGATGATCCAAGCAATCTCAGTGAAATAATAGTTCATGTTTCCAAAACAAGGAGTAGCGCTTCTTTCACAGTACATGGACATTGGCATCGAGGTGGGGGTGGGTAGGAATCTCACCAGTCCTTGCAAGTTCCGCATTCAAGCATCACATGGTCCGGATTGTATGACATCTTGCACTTGCAATACCTGCAGTAAGAGGAATGCTTCATTATTATTATTTTAAGGGACGTGGAATGTTAGCTATGGAGTGGAGATTGAAGCAACGGCTTCTTACACGGCCACGCGGTCGAGAGTGTATCAAATGCCATCAAGACATGCATCCACAACCAATAAGAACACATCCTAAACATACTACACGGTACTGTATCCTCACAGCATTTTCTTACCATCCTGCACAAGAATGCGGTTGACACAAACGTAAGTCTGGCTGCGTTTTCGTAATTCCCAGGCATTTGTTTCTTCACGGTTTTGGCGGCAGATATGCGTATTTTCCCGACATGAGTTGAAACAGGTGAAAAAGATCTTCCGTACCCGACAGGCATGCAATGAAAGGAACTTATACAAAGCGTTAGAGTCGTGTGGTTTCCCGCATACAATTTTGATTCTCAATTTTGATTAGGGCGACTGTTCGAGAACCATTTGATCCGGAGAATTAGATTGGTTCGAGTTCTCACTGGTCGGGGGGGTAAGTGAGTGCGCCGGGACCCCATCGGGCACCGGACCCTCCTCCGACCGCTGATCGCGGCTCCAATCAAAGATTGACCATTAGCTATTGATGATCGATAACTCCCCTACATATTCAAAACAGAGGATACGAAATGATCAATCCCCTTATTAACACTACATGTCACATGACGTAGGAGGCTGAAATTTGTAACCACGATTATAAATGCGTTGTACTCTTCAATCTACAATTACGATAAAGACTGCATTCCAGCCTCAATTTTCTCACAGAAAAGTTGGATTAAACAATGAGAGGAAACACTTGTCATTTGCACGGTATACGTCGGCAAAGATTCGAGGTCAATCTCGGTGGAAGTGCACCAATCTCGGTGGAAGTGCATACATACCTCTTCCAGGCCGCCGTGAAGGCGGCCACTAAGCACTCTAGTGTCTTGAACGTCGACATCGATATTGCCTCGTGAGCCACCACCGCTTTGAGTGGAAAGGCGCATTGCGACATATACTGACTCCTTCAAGCCTTCGAGTATCTTCTTGATTCCACCGCACTGATCCTCGAACTCCGGGAACACACGAAGTTGTTCTTCCAGGGTCTGCAGATTCTTCGCTTTGAACACCTACTCCACCTATAACTAAGCCCCGTAATTCCTCCAATCAGAACGCGAGTCCGCTTTGAAATGCGTCCACCAACTCCTGGTTCTTAAATTCCTCCTTCCGTTCTGCTCATAGATCACACATTACTATCATCAAAGCGCAACGACTCAGTTCACACCCATCGCAAAACTCAAGAAGCCACTCACAAAAACGAGAAGAATCCCTTATCACAGATGACAAGCGCCGAGGAAGCATTGGAAGGGAAGTAGTCAGGTCACTGTACCAATCTTAGCAAACAGCCCTGCCACATCCTCTACAGCTGCTTCCAGTTCCTTTCTCATCTCTGTTGCCCGCCCATTGAGAGCCCTCTCTGCATTTACCACAACACCGCATCAGTCTCACATCTACGTCGCCCGTTCTACAATGTTAATCTACATCCCATACAATGAATGCCGGCCGTGGAGGCGGCAGGCTGCTGACCTGCTTCCCTTTGATTCGCAATCACGAAGTCTCGCTCCCTAATGGCAAAATTCGCCTGTTTCAGGCCTTCGGTCGTTTTGTACAGGTTTTTATGAGTCATCTCTAGTGATTTCTGCACACAACGCAATCCGAAGTCTCAACATATATACCTTCACACAATAAAATCTCAAAATACCCACAACAAAGCCTCTCACCTGCGTGTAATGCGACTTCATCAAAAGCTCGAGTCATCGTTTTCTTCTTTGTGTTTCATTCTCGCATCCGCAAGTCCTCTATTTTGCCGCACGAGAAAATCATCGCTTGTTAGAAAACGTATTGTTCAATGTCCCAGTCTCTAAAAGATGAAACAAGAGCTCATCCCTGAAGTAACATACCTTGTCCCTCCCTTCCACATCAGATTCCAAGCGTTCGATCTTGTCCACCATAGCCTGCCAAAACGAACCACAATCCATAACTCATGACATCAAACTCGAGAGAGGTATAAACAAGAGACCAACGGACATGTAATACAACAGGGTTCATAAAATTTTCTTTAACAAAATTTTCTCATGATTCACCGAATTGTAAAGTATCATTTGGGGAAGTACCAAAAGACAATCGTCAATTAAAAGTGCACAAATCACCATAACCGTTGATAACTTACATCGAGAACAAGCACTCACCGTACGAGCCATCGTCTTCACGGTGCCAGTAACGATGCACGAGCAAGTCCCTTGGTTTCATACGCCTGCATTCTATTCTTCCCAAATCAGATCCATGAAACATCTTCATCCAATAAAGCATTCAAGAATTGTTTTTATTTGTCATACCAATGAAGCCAATATTTGAAAGCGCTTATGGACAATATCCGAGTGACCGTCGATGTGCTCAATCACCCTCCCTTTCAAGTAGCAGAAATCCCACCTGAAACACACAAAATGAAAGATGATCACGCAACATGTTAAGTGTCGATGACGATGTGTACACCCTCTACGCAAAAGCGAACATGTAATTCATGAAAGATTTTCACTCAGAGCTTTTCTTAATCTTAACAGCAAAAAATCTCAAAATACCCACAACAAAGCCTCTCACATGCGTGTAATGCAGCTTCACCAAAAGCTCTGAGTATTGTTGTTGCTGTGTTTCATTCTGCATCCGCAAGTTGCAAGTTCCGCATTCAACCCTAAACTTGCAAGTTCCGCATTCAAGCATCACATTGTCTTTTGGTTCACCCGCACCAACTGTGATTCATTGGTCAAACAAAGTGCTCACACTCGATTACTCGGGCGCAGATAAAACCCCATGCGGACGTCATAAATGCTTCCCAACACAGAGGAAACGCACCTCAGGCTTGTTCTTTATATTTTTTGCCCGATGTGCATAGTTCAGCGTGCTCAATGTTTCATCCAGGCATAGCACGACGGCAGCGTCACAAAGAGCAATGATGCACGTCTTTGTCTTTCCTCCCAAAGAGTCCTCAGTGATCTTGTCGACTTACTATCCCCGCATCAACAAATATTGGAAACGCACAGATCATGAGACATGTCTTGAGACCCGGACATCCTAGCTCTAACAGAACCGATTGAACCCGGCTAACTCAGCACTGTAACGGCATGCTCTACCTACAAGGAACGTGACCCAAGTGTTCCACTAGAGCTGTGATAACGCGTCTAAGGGTAAGCAGACTCTTGTTGATTTCTCCACCCTGCCGAGCAATACCATATCAAGACATCAGAACATGTCTAGAACTAACAGAGTCCAGACATGCTTGATGCCTTGGCGGCACTCCGCATTTCAATTTCATTCTAAACATTTCATTCAAACTACTTCAAGACAAATCAATATGTACATTGTATTCGCAACGCATGCACTACTAGAAAAGAAGAGCAACAGCAATGGTCACATAGAAACTTCGCAGGACATGATCGCAATTAGCAACGTTCATAGGATCACGGAGCAATCTTTAAGAACGTCAAGGCATTGTAAATTCAAGCGAGGTCCCTCTCTCTTCGAGTAGCTTCTCGCAGAACGGTTCTAAAATTAACATTTCGCACCTGTCAGGGATCAATTCAGGCACGCCCCTATTACTCAACCTCAAGATCGGTTTGAAACTTACGTCTTTAGCACCGGACCGAGAGATGTTCTCGGATCCCGCCATGTCCACCAGATTCAACTTTCCACATTTCATCAGCTCTTCACCCTCCGGGGTGGTTTCCTTCATGTGGATGGCGATCAAAAATATGGAGTGAGAACGGCTGCCATTCGCACACACCGAAATTATTAACACACCTCTGTCAGGTTTAAGAGCTTCTTCAACCAAAAGATCCAAGCAATCTCAGTGGAAGTGCATCTGCTTAGCCTCGTACACGGCACCATTACAGCAGAGACGGGAAACCCTAGAAATGTGTTCGTACCTTTTACGAGTTTCGGAGTGCCCTTAATCACGCACAAGTCCAGCGTCTTCTTCTCATTCTTCGGCTTCGCCATAGCTCGCAGAAAAAAAGCACAACCCGATCACAAAAACTCCAGCTCAACGATACAGTCTTGCGAGTATTAGGTAATCGGGTATTTCTTTGTCAATCACCAAGAGCTCCCCGTTGATCTCGGCCGCGCTTGGGTCGGGGTAGGTGAGTGCGCCAGGACCCCATCCGGCACCGGACCCTCCTCCGACCACGACCGCGGCTCCAGCGCTCGAACCGCAGCAGCTCCCTCTCCGCCCTCCACTTGCTTTTTTGAGCTCCACCGACAGAAAGACGACTCTTACAGAATTCAAATTAGGTCACATGTTAAGAAAATTACCTTCGCTATCTTGTCGATCGGCTGCCGTGTCCTCTGAGACAATCAATGCAGTAACCACGTTGTCACTGAGCTCAGCCATATCCTACTGCCTCTTAACCTCACAAGTACACGTTTGAATTTAATTGCAAAAACTCCTGGAGAGAGCTATGGAGTACGATGACAACAGAGGGCAAGCATTTACGGAGAGGAGTTCGGGCACATAGAAGAGTGATCGAAGGAAATGTGAATGGACGAGACAAAGCTGTTGGAAGAATGGGAATGGAAGGTGGGAGAGGACGAAGGTCTTAGCGGCTGCCAAATTAGGTCACGCACAAACGCATCAACAGCCACTCAGCTGACCTCAATGAGGTGAGTGATGTGACCTCAACTTGATTCGACGCTGATTAAGGTGTCAAATCAGCAGGAAAAGCAAACAACAATCCAATCAAAACTCACCCGAAAGTTCTTCGCTAGTTTCATCGCCTGCTGATTCTTGCATTAAGAATTAGAATGCCAAAACAATCGCTTAAAAACATCCTCTCCAAATTGTTTAAAAAATAAAAAATTGTTTAAGGTGCATCAATTTCTCATACATCATTACAGTCAAAGAATAAAATTCAATCGTCAGCAAAGAAAAAAATTAGTCAAGCATCCAATATCAAAACAGACTCCTTCAATTTTTGCGTACTCCGTCGAATGGTTCTTCGATTGGTCGTGCTCGTTGAGGATCTCCTGCAGCGTCCTCAAGAATTGGCAAAAGAGTCTTTGCGGTTTCTCCCATTGCACTTCTGTGATTTCCCTTAAGCGTCAATTGTCTTCTACTACTTTTGTTCGAAAAGTATAGCCTCCCTCCTGGAACTCGCTTTCTACGTCGCTTTCTTCGTTCTACTTCTCTGACTTCCGGCATCTCGAGCATGTTGTGCACCAACTCATTGGATTTGGATCAACGTTATGTCGTTACGAGGAATATAAATACGACTACGCCGAGTTCTTACTATAGACGGTATTTGTCTTTTGCATTTACTACTCTCCTTTTACTACACTAAGTCCGCAATTCAAAATCGAAAAAGCTTTGTACAAAATAATTACTGATAGCCACCATTTTACGTTCGGTTCAACTAAATCAATTATTGATCCTCAATTTGATGACGACTCAGCCGAGACACCCCTTCTTGTCGTCCGTCATCTTCGACTTTTTTTTGATTTAGTACTCTCTAATTGTTTTGAAATCAATACATTTCTTATGATTGCATACTATGGCAACAATTCGTGTGGAGAGTGGTCGAGCCCCCTCGAGGGTATCACCTCAATTTGACGGAAGAATTGTTGTCAATGCTAGAATGCTCGCCTTGAAGTTTGATTTTAAACTAGACTCTACCTTCTCGGAGGAAGAGGTTTATGATGATTCGGGTTTGCTTCTTTACAATCGATGCTATCAAATGTAGTGCAAACTTAGAAGGTGGTGTTTGGGTCCTAAAGCCTACTACGTCTCGCATCATTGGTGAGCACACAGGAGTGATCCATCGCGCACAATCACAGATCGCAACTCTTGGTGCAATGAGTCTTAAGCTCTAAATCGATGATGCCGCACCTCTCACTTATGTCCCTGAACCCTCGAAGTCCGAGTTCATAAGTCTAGAAGACTCTGATGTTGAGTCACATTTAGGCCACACAAAATTGAGAAACGGTCTAGGTCCTAGTGTTCGTCCACCACCAAGTGGTTCCGCTTCCCAGAAACCGCCATTGTCACCAGTGCCTGCCTCAACAGTTAGTTCTATAGCTTGCATTCGCAAACTCCAGTTTCTCAAAGGAGCCAAGAGTGAACTTAGCAAACTAGACCTAGATTCTTTCCAACATTCGTTCGTTCAGTGGTTGCCTGCAGAATAAGATGGGAACCACGCATTTGAGTTCCCTCCACCCCCAAGTGATGTTAAGTCCGGCCATGCTAGAAAGCTGTACGGGATGGATAAATCTCATGACGGCCATGTTTGGTGCCATTCTGGTACTCGCAATATTCAAAATGACTTTAGATTAAGTTTCCATTCTGCTCACTGTGCTGGCCACCTTCGCTGTGAAAATCCGAGCTATCCATTTCAATTTCGCAAAGGCCATGCTGATAGTGTCAATGAAACGAAATGGGTTGGTCATGTGAAGGGACAATTCCTTGGCAAGACCCGACCATTGAATTCAACGTTGGTGTGCGCAATTTGTAAGGAGCCACCTACTTGCGTGAAGCTTTGTCATGCTCTTATGTACTGGGTTACGGGTGGAGTTACAACTACCCGTGCTTGTATACATATTGGGCATCATGATCACCCAATTGGAAGAGGTGAATGCAGGGAATCTCGTGTCTTACGAGATCGTCTGATTTCGGATGCCGTCGACAGGACTCCAAAGCGTCACCATCTTCTATAACAATGTCGCAAGTTTGGAGTTCCTAGACGACTTACTACTGGGTGAGGATGGAGAACCATATGTTCAGATGACGGATACAAAGATGCAAGACGTTATGCACAAGTTCGAGAGCTTTACCAGTCCGACCATTCGCCACAACATCTCTCAGTTTAAACGAATGGAGAAGCTAGGTGTGATTGATGGTGTATGCGAACTGAGGGGGACAACTTGCTGGCCATTTATCCAAGAGAATAGATTTCCGGGCCAAGGAAAAGACACTGACAAAGTTTTTGTTTTCAAGATGTCCGAGATTGGACCTGGATCAGGCGTCGACCTCGTTCGACGCATGCAATCCGGAAATCTGAAGGACTCATGGATCATGTTTGATCACGTTAAACGCATCAAACATTACACTACGTTTGCCTGTCATGTTTACAACTCAAACTACGCCAAGGTGATGACAATTGCTATTTGCGACATGCAATCTGAGACTATGGACGCACAGTCATACCTTTGGAGGATGCTTAACGAAGTTATGGCGCGTCATGGTGTCGTCAACGTCAATTTCAAAGGTTTCATGGCTGACAGCGCTCAAGCCAACTGGAATGCTGTACGAGATATTTACGGGACGGGAGACAAGACTGTGCCCATGAAAGACAAGGAGAGATCGTGTCTACTCCACTAGACAAAATGCATGCACAAAGTAACAAACTTATACGTAACCCCGGTGCTCCGCGAAGAGCATAAGCGAATCTGTACACAATATAAGGATGCAATCAATATGGACGAGGCCGAGACACGCTACCTTGCAATTCGATCGTGGTGGGTGTCAAGTGAAGCTGTTACGGATTCAAATTTGCCAGCCATGGAGTCCTGGCTGGCGTGGTGGCATTTCCATTACAGGCAATGGGGAGGCTTTATGGATCTTGTAAGCGTGCTTTAACTTTTGTTTCTGTGATATGCTTAAATATTTCTCTCGACGTACCATCCACCACGGCACTTTCCATTCTTTTCATACCTCTACTCTGTAGACATGCCTCCCTTGTGCCGCCACTCCGATACTTCATTTTCCTACACGATCCACATATTCTTGTACTCGGATTCGTTAAGATTTACGTAATAGTTGGTTTTCCATTTCCAACAGTAGAAATGACCTAATTTGACTTTGTGCGCAGGACCATCGATGAAGAGAAAGTTGAAATGCCAATGTGCAATTTGGCTGAAACCATCCACGCTGCGTGGTCAAAACGATCCAGTAAAGACGTTCGGATATTTTGAAGCATCGGTGGGACGGTTTTGTCGGGGCATTCACGCAATGCACACGTTACAATGCTTTTCTACACGGTAAAAGCGGTGGTACGGGACCGGACAAGGAGTGCTGCGCTTCGTGCTCGCAGGTCGAAGTAGGAATCGAACACAATATACAAAGCCATGGAAGCCATCCCCGGTGCTAAGGACTTCACAGTTGCGGACCCTAATTATGTTGGCGAGGAAGTTTTTGGATCAAGTAAAAGGCGTTTGGAAACGCAACCTGAGTGCGATGACGATTCTCATCGGTTCGACAAGGTTAACTCTCTCTCACCCAAAGCACTCCAAAAGGAGAACACGCTCTCGGGGATCTCCTTCTACTCCTATTCAAATAGATGACGAAGACGTAGACGATATTCTAGCGGCCATGCGATTTCCCACCGCACCCATTGTCCGTATTCTATCAAGTCCAAGAAGATGAGCGTGAGAAAGGAAAATGGCATATCCGTCGTGTTTTCGCAAATAGCAATCCGACTTGTATTGGAAACCGGAGCGTGTCAAAGCAATGCCAGCAGAAGATCATTGGGCCAGCACCTACGTTCCATGGGACTCGTTACTATCGCCCAAAGAACCTCGACATCAAGCAATTTTTCTACTTCTGCCCAGATGATCTGAACAGGTGTGTTAAAGGCCCCCTTGAGAAGGTGGATTACGGATCTAATTCCCGATGTCCCAACGGTTTGGCCATTCGAAAGGAACAAATCTAACTATGCGTGAGGTCTTGGCACTTCAACAAGGGGGATTCCAGCTACAACAAAAACGACCAATGCCGATGGAGCGTCAGTTTGGATATAACGTTGCTATTGCGGATCAAATTGAAAGCATCCCGATCCCAACACAATCAGATATTAAGTACATGACGGTGCGCAACGGCAAATCCTGCAAGCGTTTCGTCAGTCGTAAGAACTCGGAGAAGCAGACTCGCAAGGTGGGAGTCAGCAATGCTTCTTCACGCGGAGATGGCCCGGATCAACCTTATTCCTAGCCCAGGTATCGGAGCAGTCATTGATTTGAAATCAACCACCGGGTCAGAGGCAGCGGAGTACAAGGTTGTGATAGGATCATTCTCTAGCTGCACTTGTATTGATTTCACAGATATGGCATTGCACCACAAAGGGCGTGGAGGATGGTATAACTGCAAGCACCTATGCTACATTTTCCGCATGATTTGTGGATTCCGACTCCAAGACGACCACCTCGTGACCGCCCCTACCTTAAGCTTCAACGAGATAAAGCGCGTGCTGCTTGCTAGGATTTTGGATAGGATCCCGGTACAGAATCATTAGTTCTTGTTCACGAAGGTCCATGTCACAGCCTTCGGTGTCTAGACTACCAAAGTGGTTTAACCAACATCCCACTTAAAAAAAAAATGTTGTGACTTCAGATTTCCTTCATCATGAACATAGCTCACAAACATCTTGGATGCACCACCTTATCTTGAGTTTTGTTTTGTTGTTCAACTTCAACCCTCGCTCACTCACTCTGTTCACCCATGCTCACTCTCACTCTATTCACCCTCGCTCACTCTTACCCTCACTCTGTTTAACCTCTACCCTCGTTCTAACGTCACCGTCAGAAGCATGACCCCGTCACGGGTATATTACCCCTCGCACAGCGCACTCGCTCCCGCGTGAAGTGACGACGCGCCACTCCATACCAGCTCATCGACGACCACCTCTACGGCTACAAACGATAACTTCTTTACACGGTCATGGATTTATAAAATGAACCCCCGACCCTATGGCCGTTGCCTTCTTTATTAATGATTTCAATGTACTATGCTTAATTTACACTCAAAAATCTGATAATTGCTCTTGAAAATCTGCCCATTGCTCGTGAATATCTGCTCACCGCTCACCACTCACTGCTCACCGCACGCACCGACACCACCTTGGGAGAGGCGCATGAATCCCCGTCTTCAACTTATTGTGAAGGCAGAGTTAGAGAAGCTTTTGGAAGCGGGATTCATTAAACCTGTAGAGATCACGGATTGGGTGTCTCCTATGGTCCTTGTCAAGAAGAAGAACGGCAAATTGAGAGTGTGCATTGACTATCGGCGCTTGAACAAGGCCACTCAATAGGACCATTTTCCTCTCCCATTTGTCAATCAAATTCTAGATGAGGTAGCTCGTCATGAACTCTACACATTTTTGGATGGATACTCGGGTTACAATCAAGTGTCCATACACCCAAATAATTACCACAAGAGTGCATTCACCACACCTTAGAGAACCTTTATCTATGTAGTCATGTCTTTTGGATTGTGCGATGCTCCATAGGCCTTCCAAAGAGCCATGACCGCCATCTTCTTTGATTTGCTTCACAAATCCATGTCGGAATTCATTGATGATTTTAGCACCCAAACCAAAGCAATAGACCATTATGTCATGTTGCGTGAATGTTTTTTGAGGTGTCGGCGCAACCAACTAGCATTAAATCCGGCCAAAGTATATATGGGGGTACAAAAAGGAGTGTTGCTTGGCGATGTAGTATCTAAGGCTGGGAAGGAGCCGGATCCCGAGAAGATAGAAGTGATTCTCAATCTTGAGCCTCCAACTACGGTTAAGGGAATTCAACGAGCATTAGGACATTTTGGGTGGTATAGAGACATCATGCCAAATTATGCCACGGCGGCCATTCCACTCACCAATCTCACACGCAAGGATGTTAAGTTTGTGTGGACCCCTGAATGTCAAGCACGTTTTGATGCTCTCAAAGCCAAGTTGACATCCTTCCCTTGCCTTGTTGCACCGGATTGGAGAAGCCCTTCCATGTATATTGTGATGCATCGGCAGTGGCCGTTGGAGCTACATTGTGTCAAGCTCATGGTCCTGAGAACAAGACCGTCCTATTGCTTTTGCTAGTAGGCAATTGACACTTTCAGGGCGGAATTATTCCACCACGGATAGGGAATGTTTAGCCATGATGGTTTTTGGTGCAAAGAAGTTCTGCCATTACCTACTCATGAATCCGGTGGTGTTTTTTGTTGATCATTCGGCATTGAGATACATGGTCAACAAACCGGATCTTGATGGTCGGGTGGCTCGATGGGTGTTGCTCTTAGAAGAGCTTGACTATACGGTGGAGTACAAACCCGGGCGCCTACACTTACAAGCGGATCATCTATCTAGAATTTCGGAATCCTTGGGTATGGTGGAGATTGATGATGAGCTTCCCGATGCTAATTTGTTTTCCATCACCGTAGTTCCTACATGGAATACTTACATATCCGAATTCTTAAGTACTCAAAAGCTTCCTGAACACTTGGACGCTAATGAGAGGAGGAAGATTAGAGTGAATAGCCGGAAGTATGCAATCATTGCAAATCGGTTGTACCGACGAGGCATTGATGGTGTTCTTCGTCGATGTGTGAGTGAGCCCCAAGCTACTAAAATCATTGAAGCATGTCATGATGGCGCTTGTGGAGGACATTTTTCCGGGCGTCTTACCGCACTTAAAATTCTTCGCGCCAGTTACTTTTGGCCCACCTTATTTGCAAATGCACATTGACATGCCACTCGATGTGATGCTTGCCAAAGGTATGCAAGGAATGATCTTTATATGGCACTTCCACTTCATCATTCCTTACCTTTGCTCCCATTTGAGAAATGGGGCATAGATTATATTGGACCGGTTCACCCTACATCACTACGTCAAAATGCATACATTCTATTGGCGGTGGATTACTTGACCAAATGGGTAGAAGCCAAGGCGGTTAAGACCGCAGACAAGAAGACCACGGCAAGGTTCATGTTTGAGCATATTTTCACTCGGTTTGGAGTCCCCAATATATTGATTAGTGACCGTGGTACTCATTTCCTCAATGATCTTATTGAAAAACTCACTAACGCTTATGGCATTGATCACAGGAAGACCACACCCTATCACCCACAAACCAATGGCTTAGCATAAAGAGTCAACCAAACCATTGTAAGGATTCTAAGAAAGACCGTACATGACAACAAGAGAGATTGGGATCCTAAATTTAATGCGGCGTTGTGGGCATATCGTACTACCTTCAAGGTTACCACAAAGCAATCTCCAATTGCTTTGGTCTAGGGCGTGGAAGCCATGTTGCCAATTGAGATTGAAATTCCTTCATTACGCATTGCCCTCAATGATAGATGGCCGGTTTCAAAATCAATTCATGATAGGGTGCTCATGCTAGAAGGCTTGAATGAAACAAGGAGATTTAGTGCTCAACACATTGAGACGGCTCAACGGATGAAGAAGGCCGCATTTGACAAGTTCCACAAGAAACAAACTTTGATCGTCGGGACCATGGTGATGTTACAAGATGGTAAGAAGCTTGAATTTCCAAGCAAGCTTGATGCAATTTGGTTGGGACCATATTAGATTATGGAGGTGTATCCAAACAACACAGTCCAATTGGCAACATTGGATGGGACATATTTTCCCACACGTACGAATGGCGAGAGATGCAAGACATACCATGTGTGACCGTGCTTGCCCAATGGAGAGCTTCTTGCCTACGAGCTTCAAGACTCTAGGTCCGTTGCATTCTCATGAATGCTCCGCAGATGGCCGACACCTGTGAGCCATCCAAATGGCTCACGTATTAGTTATTGAATATCTAGATACAAAATACATTTGATTAGAGTAGGTTGTGTGCTTCCTATAGGCTAAATGCATTAAATTGGAATTTATAGAAATAGGCTCGGAAGTTATTAGAATGATTATGAAAAGCATTGAGTATGGCAATTTTAGTGACAATTACATGATTGTATGTTAGGAAGGATCCTGGCGCAACTCGTTATCGTTGATGCTAAAATCGAACTCCTAGTAAGCTCTTGGTTTCTGATACAGGGGCAACTCCGGGGCATAGAATGTCTCCGGAATATCATCGAAGAGCTCGGATACCTGGTGGGTTTTCTTCACAAGAAACAAGAGTGGAATGAGGTGTTTGTCCACGACCTTTCCCTCCAAGATACCGTTGAAACGCTCATTGTTCGCAGGAGCATAGTGGACGGTCTTCGACTTGTACTAATTCTTGTACGCGTTGAAATAAACGACGGCCTGGCAATGCCGATCGGTAGTCTCCGTAATAATAAGCCAGATGTCAGGATTCTTTATGGAGGGGTCAAACACCGAATTCTTCCAAGCATTCAAGAAGTCATTGAAGTAGACATTCGACGTATCGTCCACTCTACTACTATGGCCCGGGACGCATCTGAGGTCGATAATCCCCAACGTGCACCTTCCATCGTCCCAAGTATACCCATTATCCCAGCCAGCAAATTGAAACGTCTCAGCATCAAACATTTGTGTGCGAAGAGCCGAAGTTGGCAGCGAAAAATCCCTTTTCACTTCGAAAAATTTCTTGAAAAACTCTGCAGCGTACACGGAGATCTCCTCCGAACTCTTGTTTTTGGTCCTCTTCTGGCGGTAGTCGCTGAAGAAAGTGTCTCCGGGCACGGAAAGGAGCATCGACATGGTCTGTCGATTGACGTTGTATTCGTACTTGAAAAGCTTCCACTTTTCAACCACAAACTTATCGGCACTGTCGAATAACCCCAGTGCTGACTTGATGTTGTGGAGCTCTCTTGCAACACATTTCTTCCTCTTGCGCTTCTCTAGCCACGTCTTTATCGAAACGCACTTCCTGTAGTTGAGTTACGGTTTCTTCAAAGACACCTTGGGATACGGTAGGTCCCGATTTGGAGTCTTATTCAAAAGATGTAGTGCTAGTGTCTTAAAGTTGTGCTCCTCCAATCCTGACATACACCTGAAGGTATCGCGAGTCAAGACGACGTCCTTGGATTTTGACTCCTAGTCATGAGCCCGGTTGAAAGGCTCGCAAGTGTCGGGGTCGATCAATTCTCCCAGCCCGTTTGCAATGATAACGTTGGACCACAGCTGGTATACTTCCTCAGAAGCGGTGATGATTTCCAATTCGTTGAGGAGGTCCGCTGGCTTCAAGAGCTTGTCGAGGGATTTCATGTTGATACTTATGAAACGTTTCACCATGGCCTCTTCGAAATCCTGAAGAAGAAAGAGCGACTTGATTCAAGAACATGACGGGATGATCATTTAGCTCGAGTCGAGCTAAACGCACGGAATTTAAGTCAAGTCGAGCTAAACGCATGGAATTTAGGTCAAAACGAGCTAAACGTACGGAATTTAGCTCGCATCGAGCTAAACACCTAAAATTTAGGTCGCGTCGACCTAAACGCCATAAATCAAGCTATAAGACAAATTGCGTTGCAGAAAATATAACAGAAAATGCAAGACTTACCCCATAGTTCCGTCGAGCGATAGCTTGTTCGATTAATTTACGACCGAACTTAGGCTTTGCACCACACTTCGCGGGCGTCCCGATTTCTATCCAAACACTCCTCGCGGCCAAGATGTTTGTGGCTTACAATGGTGTGAAAGTTCCCATGTTGTTGGTCTTGTTTGCCATGATAGAGACGTCCATGATCGTCTGAATACCAAACAATATGCACCCGCCAAGTCTTCAAGGCGGTAATTTTATCCGCTGAGATTCTAGCCTCCTCGATAAGCTCCTTCGCAGCTTCAACGTGATGCTGCCCATCGATGACACGGAAGTTGCACTTTGTAGCGAGTAGTGCATTTCGGTTCCATGTCGTAGGAGCCTCAGAGATGATGGGCATGATGATGATGGTTTGCCTTGAGTTCAAATCGATCGAATTCGTCATTATATTCTTGTAATGCACAACTCCAGCGGGCTCAAGCTTCCGGGCGATGAACCACGTTTCAGCTTTCTGGAGGAGATCAATAGACACGTTGACAGGAGCCGAGTCTTTGCCAAAAACGTAACAGGGCTCGCACTTTTCCCAAAAGTCCTTCAGAGTCTTGCTTGCTGCTTCGTAGTCGATGTCCTTATTGGTTGTGGCATGCTTGATTGAAGGATTCATTTAAGTAAGAGTACTGCCTGCCGAATTACTCTTGGATCTCTTGCCCTTCTTAACTGGACAGGAGTTCGAGTTGCGGCGTTTCCGCGAAGGCGATGGAGTTGCCTCAATGGAGGCTATACCCGACCGCGCTGTTCGTGACCCGGTACCCTCCTCAAAAGCAGGCACGAGTGCCTTCCGTGCAGGAGCTTTGCCTTTGGCCTTGCTTCTTTCGTAATCGTTCAAGGCACTTCAGATATTCATGCAATACTCCTAGTAGGTCTGAACGAGTTTCTTGGGAGAGCTTACATTCAGTAGCCCTGTGACAATGTGGTCTACGAGCTCCGCTTCCGTCTTCCCGACCATGTAAGCCCTGATAGTGTCGTGCGAGTATCGCACTTCATTCGCAGGAAAGACAATAGTGAACACGAATCTACAAACGTAGGTCACCTGAAGCGTGATTAAAAGGTGTGACTCCTCATAGTTGACAGAGTATATGAATGTGTCGTTGCAGATGGGGAGATGGGCATGATTAGTTCCAAATTGTTGAAATAGGTGGAAAATTCCCTTCTCCTTTGGGTATAAGGACCACGACACAATCGAATTCGGCTTAGGAGCCCACAACATGCCGTATTGTTCGACGTCCGCGGCAGCACAGGCAAGGACATCTGAGGGCTCGACAACTTGGGGTTCCAGGTATCCTTCCATAGTACTCAAGTCAAACGGTACCTGATTTAAAAGTAGCAACGAGAATTGGCTCGAAATGCATGTACTGGATGTAAATTCAGAATTGAAAAACAAACCATTAAAGTACAAGAGATATTCATACCTAATTGTCACGAGGTTCATCTTGACTCCCAGAATGGATTTCCCTCTCTGAGGGAGCGGGAACAATTGTAGCAGTCATCTTGGTGCGAGCCATGTCTGCGATTCAGCGCAATAACTGTAAGTGTCATCAGTGACTAAAGAATCCTGGGCCGCTACTAACATAGGGAGGAGCTAAGAGATCTAAATAAGTGTTGTGCGTTTAGCAGGCAGCGACCTAAAAGTTGTGTGTTAAGCAAGCAGCTAAATAAAAGTTGTGCGTTAAGCAGGCAGCTACCTACAAGCTGTGCGTTAAGTACGCAGCTACCTAAAAGTTGTGCGTTAAGCAGGCAGCTACATAAAAGCTGTGCGTTAAGCACGCAGCTACCTAAAACGTGTGCGTGAAGCAGGAAGATACCTAAAAGATGTGCGTTTAGCACGCAGCTACCTATAAGATGTGCGTTTAGCAGGCACCTACCTATAAGATGTGCGTTTAGAAGGCATCTACCAAACAGCTGTACGTTTGGAAGGCAGCTACCTAAAAGCTGTGCGATTAGAAGGCTGAGACCTAAAAGCTGTGCATTTAGAAAGCAACTACCTAAAAGCAGTGCGTTAAGGAGGCAGCTACATAAGAGCTGTGCGTTAAGGAGGCAGCTACCTAAAAAGTGTGTGTTTAGCAGGCAGCTACCTAAAAGTTGTGCGTTTAGGATGCAACTATCTAAAAGCTCTGCGTTTAGGAGGCAGCTACCTAAAAGCTGTGCGTTTAGCTCGTGAAATCGGAAATACCCGTTTTTGCGACCTAAAAGCTGTGCATTTAGCTCGTGAAATTGGTAATTCTTGTTTTTGCGACCTAAATGCACAGGCATCGAGCTAAATGCACACTGTAATTCTAGTAATTCTAGTGATGTAAAATGAATCGCGGGGAGAGGTCGCAAAATGCAAGATAAAAAAAAAATGCAATTGCGCATGGAACAGCAATTGCGTAAGGAAATGGCGTACCTGATAGAGAAAAACCCTAGCCCACTGACGAACACGCTGTGAATCACAGCAAATGCAAGCGCGATCTAATTGCTGTGCGAAAAGCGAGCTTGGTGGCAGCAAGAGCAAGAGCAGGAGCAGCAGCAGGATCGCGAACAGGCACCAGCAGGAGCGCGGAGGACGAGGGCGACGATCGACGCGGCAACACAGCTCGGAGAAGCGGTGCAGCAAATGGCGGAAGAGCGGGCCAGCAAATGGCGGAGGAGCGGCGAAAAACCAGGAGCGTGACAACGACAACAAATGCAAGAGACGACACAACGACAGCAAATGCGAGAGGAGCGGCAACACAACGAGCGGAGACACAACAACCGGCGAGATGTTGGCGACGAGCGACAGCAAATACGAGAGACTGTCGGGGGGGCGCTCGTGCGGGAGATGTTGGCGACCCCGCCGGCTGCCCTCACATTCGTGTTGCCGCGTGGTAGCTTCGCGGGCTGCCCCGCGGGCTTTAGGCGGCGCGAGGCCGCTGCCCGGGCTGTTCCGACTGCCCAGGGGTGCCCTGGTTGCCCCTAGGTTTTGGGGCACCGCTGCCTAGGGTGCCCCGGCTGGCTGCCACGGGGTGCCCGCTGCCTCTAGGTTGTGGGGCACCGGTGATAAATGTTTTTTTTTTTTAAAATTTTGCTAAAGTTTGTTAAATTTAAACACTCTAGTTCATAATATCTATTTTTGTATGTTTTTTATTGCACTTCCATTACTCACATAACGTCTTGACTTATTAGTTTGCTAACTGTTAGAATCTTATCTCGACCACTTTAGTGCACTATTTGTGACTTATTTAACCTCGAAGAGCCCAATCAAGCAGATTATGGTCGAATTTCAATTTTGAAGAGCAATACGTAAATTATAAAAGTTGTTTTTTTATTTATTTTTTAACATATTTGAAGATTGTTAGGTTCTAAACGCCATTCAACTTACAGAACTCTAATTGATTTGATAAATTGTTCCAAAGTAGCCTTCAATTACAAACACGAGAAAATTTTCTTATTCTAAGAATATTCTACGAAAAATTTAAGATTTCTCATTATTTACTTCTAGTTTATTTTGATTTTATCATATAATATGTGATTTTAGCCAATCATAACTGTTTGCAATTACTAAGTATAAAAATTACATTTTAGATTATTTTTTCAAAATTATACAATCCTGAATAAAGTATAAAACATATCTTAATTATTTAGAAAATTTAGCCGAATAGATACAATTCAGAAATTTTGATTTTATACTGTCTTTGTGACAATACTTTATGATAATTACGTTACTCATATTGTATAAAAACTTCGAAGTTTTTATTCCAACCACTCGAGCCTTTAGAGTTTAAACTCTCGTCATTGCATATAAATTATGACATATAGTTGCGTTAAACGTCTGTTTTTTTTAAAATTCTATCATTTGTAGAGTTTAGTCATTATTAGCTGGAACACGACTCACTCCCTTGTTACAAATATATTTGCAATTACAGATTTAGTTGTATTCTTCATCATTTGAATGTTTTGAATAAAATAAGATACATAAGTTTAGTTTTTAAAAAAACAAAAAAAAACACATTCATCACATTACTTTAGTTTATTTTAAATATTTTAAGTGTTATGATAACCGCATTCTACTCTTTCATTCCTTATTTATTTATTATTTTTAGTTATAATAATTGCATTTAAATCATTACATGTAGATGCAATTCTCACAACAATATTCTTTATGTTTCTACAATTTTTTTTATGTTTTATAAGTTTCATAAGAAGATACTTACTTAGCCAAATAATGATATTTTTATTATTGTTCCAACTATCTGTTCTTACATTATTTTTTAATATTTTGTTCATTTTGTAAACTATTAATCAAGATCCACCGTATATATTCAATACTCGTATGATTTTATATATTATATTCTATAATTTATACACGCTAATTTTTAGTTTAGACCGAATTAACAATTTTTCTTATTTCCTACTTTGCTATTTTTCTTCTTTTTTTGAAATTTGAATTACTTTATATTATTCGAAGGTAATTAGAGTAAAATAGCTAATTTATTTTATAGAAGTTTGGATACTTCATCCCACATTTTCCTAAGATCCTAGTTAGATAATTTAATTGCAAAAACGACCAACATTCAGGCTATATCGAATATATTCGTAAGCATCGTCAATTTTAAGATGAGTTTTAAATTCAGTAAATTTTGGAAAATTTTTCTTCTTTTCTTCTTTCCGTAACCGTAACTTTTTAGTATTTTTTCAAAATATATGCGATATGTAGACAATTTGTTAAGTTTCCTATCACCTCTTTTTTGCTGTTATATTTCTAATGACCACCTTTTATCAAATTCCACGAATTTTAATATTTTTATGACTGTTAAGTTTAACAAGTAAAGAATTTTTGCATAATTTTACAAAGCACTTTGTGACATCGTTAACATCGTTGTTAGCTTCTACCGAATTAACAATTTTTCTTATTTCCTACTTTGCTATTTTTCTTCTTTTTTTGAAATTTGAATTACTTTATATTATTCGAAGGTAATTAGAGTAAAATAGCTAATTTATTTTATAGAAGTTTGGATACTTCATCCCACATTTTCCTAAGATCCTAGTTAGATAATTTAATTGCAAAAACGACCAACATTCAGGCTATATCGAATATATTCGTAAGCATCGTCAATTTTAAGATGAGTTTTAAATTCAGTAAATTTTGGAAAATTTTTCTTCTTTTCTTCTTTCCGTAACCGTAACTTTTTAGTATTTTTTCAAAATATATGCGATATGTAGACAATTTGTTAAGTTTCCTATCACCTCTTTTTTGCTGTTATATTTCTAATGACCACCTTTTATCAAATTCCACGAATTTTAATATTTTTATGACTGTTAAGTTTAACAAGTAAAGAATTTTTGCATAATTTTACAAAGCACTTTGTGACATCGTTAACATCGTTGTTAGCTTCTACTACTGTTAAGATAACTGCAATCTTTACCTTTATGCTTTCTTACCTTATTATTCAAAGATTAAATTTAAATCATGTTAATAAGGATTTTTGACAACTTTAAATGTGTTTTAGTGTACCGTATAAAACCGCTCGAAGCGCTCTATGTGAATGAAGATTGACTATCAATAACTAGGCTTATTTGCGAGTTAACCAAGAATGAATCTGTCCGAGCAATCAATATTTTCATCTTCTTTAATAAGATTAATTGTAAGCACTGTTTATAACTGTCAATATATTCTAATTCTACAGTATATTTTCTTTCTAATCACAGAAATCTTTCACGCACGTGAACATCAAGAAATAACAGTGTAACAAATTACAATAAAAACTTAAAGCACGAACGTTAATCCTATCGCATTATGACAGATGTGAAGAATCAATTCGCGAAGAACTGCTAACGTCATGAGCATACTAATCTACGTATGCTTCTAGTGGAAGGTCACTGAATTAGTCAACCTTGTCAAAATTATAATATTTATGATAGTATTATGATCTTATAAAAGTTCTATTTAATAAAAGTCACTTATATAATAAAGTTGAATTCAATAACAAGTAAATAAGCAATGATGTATATCAAACAGAAACCTTGTTTAACTAATCTCAGTCCACAATTTTGAATCAAAGAAAAAAAATTGGCATTCACTATCTTCTAATCTTTCAGAATTGAAATTCTTCTATGTGTATTTGTTGTGACAAAAACACAATCGCAAAATTGGTAGGAAAGATCTCTGTATTTGCCGATTCCCCAGCCTCTTATCATAGCCGTAGCAGTGTTTCAACAATCCTCAACATAGAAGAATGCAAACATTTTGAAAGTAATTGCAATCTTTTCGCACCAAGTTGAAACTCAATGCAAGTCGAGTGTCATGTCTCACTTCTTGTAAGAAATGTAAGCAAGTATTAAGAGTGCACGCCACAAGTTAAAATTATTCTAATTGATGAAACACTTATAAATGCTTTTTATGTTCGCTCGCTCGATATCTTGATCTTTTTGACAGTGCTATAATATAATGAATGTGATTATAGAATATTCGATTGAATTCTATAACAAATTGACGAGCCTTGCTAAATCCCTTGCAGCTTGACATGCGTATTGTAACTCGGTCATAATCGATTGATCCGCAAAGTCTTTGCAAATAACATCATTTCTTGCTTGCATACATCTGAAGAATGTTCCAATCCAAATCATGAAATCGAGCATTGCAATATTTTTGCATGTTGTTGCTTTGTGGAATAACAAAATCTTTTGTGACGATTTTAATAAAAATAATTCAGTCTCAATAACACATATGACTAATTCTTAGAAACTTAAGAGGCCCAAAAACATTCTAAACAGTGGCGAATTAAAAAATATAGGTAACAAGCGGGACATTAGTTATTGACAACATTCTGTACATTGCGTAATTCTAATCGCTGAACGAAAATTGGATGACAAGCTTCTTCTTTAGCACAACAATGTATATGAACAGCTGTTCAAAAACAATAATATACACTTCGATAAATACAAATCAAAGGAGTAAATATAAAAAACATTTGCAAATGATCATCATAACATTATTATGTTAGCATATATCTTGCCGATATTGTAATCAATAATTATTGTTGTTTATAATCAATTTTTAATCTATTGATATTTAACGATAAAACTTATTCTAAACATCTATCAATCAGTATCAGTTTTTTTTACATAATTTTGTGTATTTTTAGGCGCATGCAACTTCAGTACATTCAACACATGAGCCAAATTAAGTAGCTATACTACCAATATATAACTCACGTACACTAAAACACAGATTTAAATAGCCGATGTTCACAGTCTAATTCTCTTACAATGAAACTTTTGTTGTTGGCCTTTTTAATCATTCACACTTCATCTCGCAATGTGATAGTATAAGATGTTCAATCGCGCGGACATAAAAGTCTTTCTGCTCAATACAAGCGAAGCAAAAAACAATTTATTAATTTCACATATCACTTCAATGTTCAACATCTATCTTGTTTTTGTTGTAAACATCAATGATCCGTCGATGATAAACATATAGCATAACTCTTATTATAATGAAACAGCTGTGGACTTGTCTTTATCGAGCAATACGTTCAATTATATTGCAGACCAAACTTTAACATTATCTTGTAATTGATTATATAAAGTAATCATTAACTTAAATATTTTATCGTAAGCAGACAAATTTATTTAACATTCTGTTATGAAATTATTCCTAAATTTAAAATAATATAAGATTATGGTTTTATTCTATTACAGAACATCCTTTAACTAATTTTGAAGTTTAAAGAAGTTGGATATAAAACATTTTAAAAATGAGTAACCTAATATCCACATGATGCAAATGAATATGTTTGAGTAATTTCTAGACGATAAAAATTAATAATTTCAGACATTGTTCTTTACAAATTTTATTTGTCATACCTTTTTAGTTTGACTCTAAAATTATAAATAAATTTTACTTAATGTTTTTTTTCTATAAATTATATGTAGTGTGCCGTCGTTAATGCATAATGATATATTGTGGAGTACTGTAAGATAGTCTTACAGAGAAACTTATTCATTTGAAAGTATAGTTTCAATAGATGTTTTCTATTAAAAGCGTAAGTAATCTTTACAATCGTTAATGTCTTACCAATCAGCGCCTGCGATCATGTAATTTCAAGTTCTTCGAAAGGCAACAACCGTAATGTTGAGCATGAAGAGCACTTTGGAGTCACTTTCTCAAATAAACAAATAGATGACAATTGAGCTTGAGTACAGTCAATTGTACTGTGTAAATACATTTAATTCTGATTGTGTTTAACTTATAAAATTTGTATAAAATATTATTATTATGATTTACGTATTGACTAATATTAAAACGTCGAATGAAGTATGACTTTTAAAATTTGTAGTATGAACGTCTTTTAAAAAAGAAATGTCCAATTCTAAGAAGAATACTTAAAATAAATATAAATTATATTATTTTGCATGGAATATAACATAATATGGCGTAAAGAGTTTCATATATTTATGACTCATTACAACAAAAACAATACATGATAAAATAAATTTGATTCAATTAAGCTTACGCTTAAGCTTAAGAATTTGCAGTACCAAAAAATTTCATTTCTTTAATTAGTTTTCATAATTCTTATTCTTATGATTTCACAAGGTCAAATTATTTTATACATAAGAACAATATGGGTTCAATTTTCTTAAATATTCAAGTGTATATTAAATTATTTAATCGTAAAGCATGAAAGTTGAAATCTTATATAACTTTGTAAAATAACAAATACTAATTTTAAGAATTAAATGGATATCTAATTTAAAAGTGACACACAAGATTAATTTTTGTCTCTAGTATAATTGAGAATTTGAATTCAATTTGTGTTAAGGTACCACTGGTTTTCGTTACAATACAACTTAGAGGTCTTGGGTAATACTTTTGCTATTCGTCATTGTATGCTTTCATTTGTAAGCATGTAACTGCTTTATCTACTTATTCTGACGTTGTGAAAGTGATGACAGTTTGCATTGCAAAATAGAGTTTGCAAATGTCGACCTTTCACAATAACTAACATTTAGAATGGTCGAACGGGGTTATACTAAGTATATAGAGAAGTTGTTCGGAGAGGATTCCATGCAAACAACAGATTCGAGTTCAAATGTGACCTAGAAAAAGCAGAACGAGTTATATTAGTGAATGTATCTCTGCTTTTGTCACAAATTTTAATCAGAATGTATTCGTTTGTATGGATACTAAAGTTGCCGCAAAGAAGACTACCGTTGCTGCTGCGGTATATTCGATGCAGATAGGTAAGTATATATTAACATAATATTATCTCGTAAAATAAGTCGATCGTATAATATGAATGAGATGTATATCTAACTCAATATTAAATAAATATTTATGAAATGTTGATGAAAATTGTTTATTTCAAATTATGTTTATGTATTTTGTTTATGTTTTATCTATACAAATTTGATTTGTCATTTATATAAGAATATTATAAAATTAGATAATTTTAGAATAATATTAGGTTCTCAAGATATATTATAATTTCTTCTTAAATTTATTTAAATTCAAATACTTTGTAATTTATTTAATTTCTTCGTTTGATTTTAATAATATTATTGAAAAATTTATGCTCAGTTTCATAATTTATAAATGGTTTATGTATTTAAAATATACATTGAATTATGACGATTATCTTATGAGAATAAATAAGTTTTTTTATAAATTTAGCATGTAAGATGTTAAATTTATATAAAATTTATATCAATTCATACGTAATAAGCTTAAATCTATATTGAAATAAACAATAATAGATGAAATCACTTACCAAAAATATTATTGTTTATCTTAAAGTTATATAAATGATTTAGTTTTGATAAAATTATAAGAATAAATATTTATACCCTATTTAAAGCCTTAATAATCGTAATACGCTAATAACATTAGATATAATATTTCTTACATCATTTTCGGTCTGAAAATAATATTAAAATAGTTGATTTTTAATAATAGATATTAGTTGCATTATATTTAGAGTAGAGTATTTAGTAAATAAGTAAGGACTCATTACAGAATTATTTAGTAAATTTGGTGTCGTAGTATAAGAATAGGACTAAAACATTCTAAAAGTAGTATTCTAATTTTTGTGTACATTTATTTTAAGCGAATTATTCTAACATAAGTATTTGGAAAATTACGTTCGGTAACCTACGTATAGTACTAATAGTTCTTAACAGAGGTGTTTTAGGATTAAAATTTTTGTAACTGCAATATTCTAAGTTTATTACTTTAGTACTAAATATGTTGTGGCTCGTTAACTTATTTATTTATTAAATTTGATGCGGTATACTAAAATAAATATTAAGTAAATAAAATTTAGCATAGTAGGTATAATATTTAAGAATTTCATCAAAAGTTGGTTTATTAAGATTAGAATTGAGATATTTTAAGCAAAATATGCTAAGATAATAATTGAGTTATTTGATGTCAAATATTCAAAGATTAGTATCTCGTAAAGGAAATCTACTATTCTAGGTATAGTATTCAGTTATTTTGAATGTTTTATTGTAAAATTTGATTTGAATTATTTTAATTGATCTATTTTAAGATTAATCTATAGTGAATTATTTAGTTCATCGTTAGAAAGTGTGATTGAAAGAGTAAAAAATTATTTATCAGCCTATGTATAGTTAAAATCCTAATAGATGATTTTGAAACAAATAAGTTAGTTGCATTACGGAATTATTTTTTAATTTTTAAAATAAATTTGATTTCATACGTAATTTATTTTAATTATTGGATTTATAGTTTTCAAATTTATTACAATATTGAAAAATAGTGGAAATATAGATAGACGCAATGATAATATGATTAATTCTAATTCCTGAAATAAGTAATTATCAGTTTATGGAGTATGTAGAAACACAAAGATAATTCTAGGAAATTTTCATTTATACGTCAATCATGTTTTACAAGCAATGATTATAAGTTTTAAATAAAGAATCAAAAAATAGAAAATTTAATAATCACACTTAAATTAGCTCAATGAACCAATGGGGCACCCTAGGTTGTAGGGCCCCATACATCTAGGGCAGCGGGCACCCCTGGGGTAGGTCGGACAGCGGCTCCGCGCCGCCACGTCGCGCAGGGCAGGCCGGGCAGCGGCCCCACGCCGCCATCAAGGCGCAGGGCAGCCCGCCGCCCACTGGTGCCAGCTTCCCGCCCAGTTTGAACGGCTTCCCGCCGGCTCCCAGCCAACTCGCATTGCCAGCCAGGGGCCCCTATTGGCTCGTTCCGCCAGCCAGCCTCCAGCCAGCTCGCTCCGCCAGCGTTCCACCTTGCTCCGCCAGCGTTCCACCTTGCTCCGCCAGCGTTCCGCTCCGCTTGCTGTTCTTCTCCCTGGCGCAGCTTCCCGCTCCAGCCAACCTCATGCCGTTCCTCCCTCCCTACTGCCGTGTCGCCATCCTCCTCCGCGCCGTCCTGCTCCTGTTTCGTGTGGTTGATTTTTGAACTTCTTCCCGCATTAGCTACAGCAGCTCACATTTGCCATTCAGCTGTTGTTACTTCGGTTTGTTTCTCAGCTTGTTTGCTCGACTGCGGTAGGGTTTGTTCGTGATGTCCCAGGCAATCATTTGCATCAGGTACGCCATTACCATACGTATTTGCATTTGCATTTGAACTTGCATTTTGGGACCCCTCCGCGTAATTCGTTTTTTGTAAACAGTGTGCATTTAGGTCGATGCCTGTGCATTTAGGTCACAAAAACAGGAATTTCCAATTTCACGAGCTAAACGCACAGAATTTAGGTCGCTGCCTGCTAAACGCACAGTGTAGGTCGCTGCGTGCTAAACGCACAGTTTTTAGGTTGTTGCCTGCTTAACGCACTGTGTAGGTTGTTGCGTGCTAAACGCACAGTTTGTACGTCGCTGCCAACTAAACGCAGTGGTTAGGCCGCTGCGTGCTAAACGCATAATGTTTAGGTCGCCGCCTCCTAAACGCACAGTGTTCAGGTCGCTCCGAACCAAACGCAGTGTTCAGGTCGCTGCCTTTAAACGGTCAGTGTTCAGGTCACTGCCTGCTAAACAATCAGTGTTTAGGTCGCTGCCTGCTAAACCCTCAATGCTTAGGACTCTCCCAACTGAATACAGTGTTAGGAGGTTGTCTACTAAACGCACAGTGTTTAGGTCGTTGCCTGCCAAACGCACAGCGTTCAGGTCGCTCCCAACTTGAAACAGTGGTAAGGCTGCCTGCTAAACGGTCAGTGTTTATGTCGTAGCCTGCTAAACGGTCAGTGTTCATGTCGCAGCCTGCTAAACGGTCGGTGTTCATGTCGCAGCCTGCTAAACACAGTGTGTAGGTCGCTGCCTATTAAATGCACAGCATTTAGGTCGCTGCCTGCTAAACGCATCGAGTTGAAGTCGCTCCCAACTGAACGCAGTGGTTACATCGCTGTCTGGTAAATGCACAGTGTTTAGGTCGCTCCCAGCTAGACGCAGTGGTTAGGTCGCTGCCTGCTAAACGCAGAGTGTTTAGATTGCTGCCTGCTTAACGCGAAGTGTTTAGGTCGATGCCTCCTAAACGCACAGTATTTAGTACATTACGAAATGAAGCTAGACGTTCAGCTGTCCGCTTGGGAAATTAGCTCGAGTCCTGCTAAGTCTACAGCAGTGTCATAATTTGCGTAGGGATTTAGCTTAACTTGAGCTAAATGAACGACAACTTCTTTACCATACGCACGGATTTAGCTCGGGTCGAGCTATGTCCACGGTTAGTTTAGGAATTTTCACTGGAGGTTTAGATCCTTCCTATAATATCCATGTTATATTGATGTCAAATGATTAATTCTAAACTAGTATATTAGGTAGGGAATTAGGTCCAGTCGAGCTAAATACTACTTCCATTTTGGTTAGGAATGACTGAGCTTGTTCTGAGGTTTCATGTTTGCGTCTTCTTTTCAACTAATGGTTATTAGAATCTTTTATAATGTTGTGTAGCATTTCACGGAGCTTATGATCAGTTTTACTCGAGGTGTGATCGCTCTACATGGCGACTAGTGCGTCCGATGACGACTGGGACAATCAAAGTATTTCTTCAGAGGTATTATAAAGTTCACGGTTTTGTTATTTGAGGTTTATGCTGGTTCCGTGTTTAACATAATTTTTTTTTGGTTATTAGGATTTGGAAGATGTTGAGCTCGTTTTGCCGGTTCGTTTGAAGGATTGTCCTGGACTCTCAAGATGCAAATGGATAACCAAATTTGTGACACTATTGAATTCTCAGGGGGTAATTGTTGCAGAGGGCATTCGTCAAAGTGTGGGGTGTGATTGTGTACTGGGCTCCGATGACGAGCCTTTGCGAGATGATCAAGTAGTTGTTCAGATCGTAAAGTGCTTGGATTTAGAGTTTCTGCCTTCTGATACTATATTCCGGTCATTAAAATGGGATCTCAGTCACGCCATTCATGGCGGATGGTCTTTACTTGATCATTTGCATCGCGAGCAATACAATATTGCAGTTTATGCTCGTGATCAACCGAAGAGGAAAGGAGTTCGTCTGTATACTTTGGGACAAAGACATCCTTAGATTCTGAGAACTAGGAGGGAGGAGGGACTTTTAACCGTGGAGTCTATCAATTTGGTTGCAAGTATGAAGTGTTGCAATAAGAATTGCTGTCAGTCGTTCCCCCGCCAAAAGATTCTGGCCTTGCGGAAGCAGATGTACGAGTCTTCAGATTTTAAGTTCAAGGCGCACTTTAAGATGGATGTTCATCATCGATTTCATCAAACTGCGAACGGGAGCATGATAGTTACAACCGAAGGTATTGATATTTGTGCTCGAGCTTGGCAGAATATTACTGGAGTTCCTCTTGCTACGTTCTACAGGAAGAAAGCGGAGGCAGCTGCTTGTTTACGTGCTCGAAATCAATGGAATGTCGGATCCAAGAAACCACGACTTCATGTGAAGCAAGCTGCTGCAACGCTTAAAGTGTTAATCGACAACGCAGCTGATCATATGCCGCACAAAGCCAAGATGCTTGGTAATGGGCTGAAAGTAATTTCACGGTCATTACCTTCCTCCTTTAAATGGAAGGATACAATCTCAGATATCAATCTCATCAACGAGAGGTTGGGGCTAATTCATCGCCCAAAGCACTCTCAGCAACACAGGCAAACAATATTCTCTGAGTATTCAAAGAAAACACCCGGATACAATTTTGCGCGATGCGCAACATGTGATAAACTTGAGACCATGATCAAGTCTATGGTGCCAGATTCAAGTGAAGAGAATATCTGGATTAAGAAGCTTAAACTCCACTTGGACCATCAGCAAACACATCGTGAGTATTATTACAAGAATCGCTCTTTATCTATTCAAAGGCCCAAAGATGTTCTTTGCATTATCCACGACAAAATGGATCATGCGAAAACGGCTTGTCCTTTGTTTTCTCACAAAACTGAAACAAATGATGCGCTCATGAAACTTCCTATTGCTGTGACGGGAATGATTGCTCACAGGCATTGCGATGTTTGTTATGCTCATTACGGATTCGACATTTATCCGAGTGATTGCAATCACACTGTTGGATCTATTTTGAAGCTTCTTTGAGATTTAAAAGGGGTTCCGATATCACATTCCAAGTCATTGTTTGTTGGATCTGGAACGCATCCCTTATTTGAGGCATTGCTTATCGGAAAAGATTCTTGTTTGAACTCTCTTTTACCTGAGAGTGAGTCATCAGGAGCTACGGAATCTCTTCCTCCCGTTTTACATGTGCAACTTGACAACGCCGCCTTTTATAACAAAAATCGGCTCATGTTTTGCTTTTGGTCCCTTCTGATACATATGGGCGTTTTTCGTAAAATCTATGTCAATTTTCTTTTAGTTGGACATACTCATGAAGATATTGACGCTCTCTTCGGACGTTAGAGTATGATTCTAAAAGTTAATGACTATTTGACGATTCCGCTTTTGATGAAATCCTTCATGGATGCTGAGGCACTCCCAGTTATTCCTCATTTGATTGAGATTCCTGATTTTAAGGGATATATCAAGGATTTCATTGCTTCTAAAGACGATATTCTTGTTGGGGATTCCGAAGGGCAACAGTTTCAATTTTTCAAACATGACAATAGGTGGCCCATGATGAAATACAAGATGTTATGTTCTGACAATGAGTGGCTTCCATCGACCAGTGAAGGAATAAAATTGTGGAAAGAGAATTCAAGTACCGGTGCCTTTATTGCCCACTGGAGAAATGAAGCCTTTAGCGCCAATTCCTATGAAGAGTCTCGATAAAATTGTGAAAGGTATATCAGGTTTCATTAAGTTGTGGGAAACTTCATGTGTCCAAGACTTGTTAGGAGACGTGGGATGTTTTGCTTATATTACAGAGTTTTGAGTTTCTTGGTTTGCACTTTAGGTCAGATGAAGTCCTTTTTGCCGGATTTAGGTCGATGATAATAGAAATATACTCACTATAACGAAATATGTTATTTGATAATAATTTGAATATTCCCATTATAATGAATTACGTGTTCCTACATCTACATTAGGACTTCAATGAAGAATCTTAATATCTAATAAAGCCGCAAGAACTAAAACAGTTGCGCAGAACTAATTTACTAATCGTACTTGGTGCGAAAAGGATCATTTGGCACCGGCCAATGGAATGATTCCATGAAGCGGTTGACAACGTGGGTGAGCGTATACTGTGCATCAGCCACCATCTTCAAGTATTGGTCAAAAGCATTTGCCAAGTCTTGATTTGACCACCGGTCAGGCCCTGTTGTACTTTGGAAATTCTCGTAGGCCGTCGACATGCTCTTCTTGAGGATTTGTTGTGCTATCCGTGCCGTAGCAAACTCCTCTGAAGCGCAATCAAAAAAGGGAATAACGTCAATGTCATCACTCCGTTTGTACAAGTACGCCACCCGAAGATCCACCCAATATCGTGCTTGTAGAGTATCAATTCTCTCTTCGGGTTTCGTGAATGTGTACAAGGACCTCATTTTATCATCCATGCTCGTGGTTAACCTCCAATCGCATACCCAAATATACACTCGTGATTCATCTTGAGAAAAGTGAAGAAGTATGTTGTCTAGTGACACATCGTTGTGGAGGTAGCTCATCTGGTGGACTTCACAGATGATATGCACTAAAGCCCAAGCAAGCTCTGGTCGTTTTTTGCGAAACCGAACCAACTGCTTAGCTCAAATACACTATTCATCGGAATGAGGTGTGAGTCCGATCTCTCCATTAACATCATCTCCATACCCTGCATCAAGGGCCAACATCGATCGAATCGTGGCGCCATACCGCCAATACGTATAGCCTTGGAACTTATTTGAATGAATGGCTATAAAACAAATAACACATGGATGTTGTATCCTCACGCCAAACGCCCCATTCTGATGCTTCACCTTGGCCAAGTCTGGTTGTGTCACAGCATGGTTGGGAGTCTTTGCAGCAAATTCCCAGTACTCTTCAATGGCCGCAACCCCTCTTAAGTGAACTTTGGAAATTGTGCCGTGACCTCCTCTTAGAGTCTTCTTCTCAAGTTCGATGATACGGGCCGTAATAGGAATTACTATCAAATTATTCATGCGACCCTACTCCATTAACCTTCCTTCATCAGTGTGCCATCATTTTATGGAGCCTCGCCGGAACACCATATTCATTATTTTGAGAGTATCCCTCAATAATGAGAGTATTGTTGAGTCCCAGAAGTAATGATAAAAATACAAATAGTCTGTTAAAAATGGTATAAAGTAGATATAGATGGATAAATAATTGTATACCAGAATGGAATATACATGAATGTATGTTTATTTACAAACAATGTACACACCAATTGACCACGTCAAAGGAAATATGCTCATCTAGATATAAATGTAAGCTCTAGTTACATATGAATGATCTGAATGTACAATAGTAAATATGATATTTCTATACCAATAGAACCATACAATATCGTGTTGAATGTCGGCAATCCATGAAGAACCATGCCGATCAATGTCCTCTAAATCATATCAAGACTGTTGCCGTATAACAAGTGCGAACGGCTTCAAATTTCAGCTAGTGCCTTCCACACTTCTGGTCCACGACTGTAGCCTGTGTATGGTGACGAACGCGAACTTGAATTTTGACGTCTTTGAAGCTTCAAAATCTGTTGCTCCCATGCATCACGAACTGGAAGACAACTAACTATGGGCTGAAATCCATCGTGTGATTGAGTCTGGCGGTGACCCTCGTGTAATGGCGGGCGCATCGTACGGAAGGGCAAACGCAAGGTATCAATAGGGTGGGCAACAGGTGGCCCCATTAGTTCTGTCATGCAGTCTCCAAGTTCTGTTGCCGGCTCCAAAGACTTCAATGGACAAGGTGTAGAGAGAGAGTGTGTTGACGCACCACGAGATATTTTCAGCGACGATACATTATGAGGTGATACACGAAGTACTGGGGACTCAAAGATGACCGGTATGGGCACGATTGCTACAGTTGTCGCCCAAGTCCATGAAAAGAGATAGATAAATGTAACTAAATCAAACTACGATTGAAGTTCAAAACTAAGAAAAACTCATAAATGAACTGCTTCAAGTATGTCATACCTGTACCGGAAGTGCATCCTCAACTAACTCAGAATCATCGTAAAGCTTTCTTTGCGGAGCGCCACCTCGACTTGATTCGTCTATTATGGTGCGGTTCTTCAGCGGGGAAGGAGTTAATGCAGAGTGTGGTCGCTTACCGCCAAAAGGAGGACTATCCACAACACCATCATCAATTGCCATAGTTGAGTAGTCCATAGTTGATTGTGCAGTAGCTGCTGAGTACATTATGTGGCCCATTCCTCTCTGCGAAATTGAGTATTGTCCGTAGTCCAAAATCGAATCAGCAAAAGCAGCGCAACGGAAATCAAAATCATTGTCTGAAACCGAGACGGAATTGGACACCTGGATACGAATTCATTTTAGAGGAATCATCAGCAAGGATGATATGCAATATGATATAGCCAAATCAGCTCGTCTCGAGTTAAACGAATGCTGAGAGAACTAGCACCATCAAATACTACGATAAAATAAAAGGTCGGACACAAGCCCGCTCTGAAATGAAATCAGTCCGAGAGGAAACATTATTATTGAAATCATTTATTATAATCTACACAATATACATAACAAATGTGATTCATCATGTC
Organism: Bryum argenteum; assembly: GCA_037043015.1. Taxonomy (NCBI): domain Eukaryota; kingdom Viridiplantae; phylum Streptophyta; class Bryopsida; order Bryales; family Bryaceae; genus Bryum; species Bryum argenteum. The sequence goes on from CM073321.1 coordinate 42,928,242, forward strand.
TGGTGAGACCAATCATGGATAACTAGCCAAATCAAGCACTAGCTTCCTAGAAGCCTCTACGGCGTTACTAAGCTCTTCATATTCTGCAGTATTGAGCTCTTCAGAGAGCATTCTACGCCCAATGTTGTCTTCCCTACGCAAAGACAACAAGCCCTGACCGCGGCTTTGATGTAGACGTTGAATCCAAGGGAGGGGCTCGTCCACCAAGAATCTGTCAGATACATCATGCTCTGACCACGAGACTGGCAGTACGACATTCTCTGGTTCATTCACGACGTGCTTCTCACGGCTATTGTCGATGATGATCGTGTCATGGTCATTAAACTTTGAGTTTAGACCATTGAAAAGCATATCCAGTGGTTTGAGAAAGAGATCCTTATTAGTCCCCTTCAACTTGAAGTTGGACAACTTATTCCGCGGTCCACGAACCTTGACAAGGTCACATGAGTTCTGCCCCCAAACAAGGCACGGGGATGGCACACCCCGGAACAAGTAGTACTAGAGGAAAACAGTGTCCGGAGGGACGCAGTTTAACGTGCGTTTTAACGCATTTTAACGCGGTTTAACAGGGGGAATTTTGTTGATGCAAAAATGCGCCCTACGTCACGAACGTCTTTTGGGCTTGACGTTGCACGTCTAAAGGTGTTAAACCGTTTAACATAAGCTGACGTGCTACGTCAAAACGCGTCATCTTAGGGCAGGTAAGTTACCTAGGGTCAGTAACTTCCAAAGTAACTTAGTTTCCACGGTGGCTATGACATGGACATTTCTCATGTTTAATTTCCACGTAGGTTATGACGTGCACACGCCTCCGTTGTTTTGGATGGATGAAGAATTTGTTGATGTGGCAGATTTTTAATGGCTGAGATTTAGACACGTGGCGTGATCTTGGATTTTGCGTATAATTTTGCACTAGTATTTAGATATCCGTTATATACTTATATTGTGTTAACGTTGACGCAGAGTGACGTTTTTCTGGAATGCGTCACCGACGTTAAATTTGACGTTGTTTAACACTGTTAAATACAAATGTCATATGTTGTAACGCGTTTCGGATGACGTGTTTAGACTTAGGGTGACGTTCGCGTTATCGAGTTATGTGTCAATAGAAACAGGGCCTCGTGTCAAAGTGACGTTACATGACACAACATGACGGAAATGAAAACGTCAAAAGTGACGTTACATGACACAATCAATAAAGTAAATGCAACATCAAAAATAACACACTCTGACAGAAACATACACGAACTAGAGTGCAACATGAAGCTGGTCAGTGCTTTCGTTGTATTAGATGGAAAATTAGCCACTGATATAAAGTCGCAAGTATTGAGTAGCATAAAGCATAAAGGCTACATATATGTGCAATGTGCTAGGGTACTCCTTGCGTTATACTACGTCAAAAGTGACGCGCTAGCGTTAAACCTGCGTCAATAGTGACGCATTCAAGTACTCTATATGATGACGTCTCTAAAAATAGTATTTAACACAACCTATGTCACTTTTGACGGGCGCGTCACTTTTGACGGGCGCGTCACTTTTGACGCAGAAACCATAGCCGCCGTAGAGTGACTTTCTGGATTTCCTCATGCTTTTTCTTGATGTGCACAACACACATTACCACAGACACGTTGAGTTTAATAAGGCACGTCATGCAATGAAATTGGGATGGAGATCATCACGATGCAACTCTTGAACAACCTAAGAATTGCAAAGAAAGAAGAAAAACTTGTAAAACTCCAACACCTCTACAACTCATACTTTAACAATCTAACATGTTAATCTCTAAAACTGTAGAACTCTAACACAAAATGTGTAGAAATGAAAGCAAGAGAGAGATTCTAGCTAATATCTTCCCTAAAAGTACCATGACCTAACTATGGCGGCTAACCCTAGTCGCCTCTGTTCATCCACCCCGATGAAAGTCATCCTCAGGTTCACTAGTGACGCGTTTACGTTATACGACGTCAAAAGTGACGCGCTGGCGTTAAACCTGCGTCAATAGTGACGCATTCACGTACCCTATATGATGACGTTTCTAAAAACAATGTTTAACACAATCTATGTCACTTTTAACGCGCAAGTCACTTTTGACGCGCGAGTCACTTTTGACTCGCGAGTCACTTTTGACGCAAAAACCCTGGCCGCCGCAAAATCCTAAAGCTCCATGCACTTTCTTGAAACGCGCTTCCTGAAACACAGTTGAACATAATCTATGTAACTTCTGACATCCGCGTAACTATTAACAATCTCTAGAATCATTGCCCAAGTCAAACCCTAACAGCCACGTCACCCTTACTATAAATGCTCTTGACACGTCAGCTATGTCATTACGTTTCCTTAAATACACGTTGACACAATTTTGCGTCAAAAATAACGCCAATGTCACTATTGACATCCCCTAGGACCAAACACCAACTTGTCTTCGTTTCCCATATCCTCCATATAAGCTTTCCACGTCACCAATGCATTCCACGTAGGATTTAAGAATATGTCAAAAGTAACACACTTGAACGTCGCCCATGTCACTTTTGACATGCACGTCACCACTGACACTCTCTAGGATCATTGACCAAGTCAAACCCTAACTGCGACGTCACCCTTACCATAAATGCACTTGACACGTCAGCTATGTGATTATGTTTCCTTAAACACACGTGGACAGAAGTTTGCGTCAACAAAAACGCCAACGTCACTATTGACACCCCCCAGGACCAAACACCAACTTGTCCTCGTCACCTATATCCTCCACATAAGTTTTCCACATCACCAAGGCATTCCACGTAGGATTTATGAATATGTCAAAAGTAACACACTTGAACGTCGCCCATGTCACTTTAAACATCATCTATGTTAAAAGAAACGTGCTAACATGGATCATAACTATATTTAATCATTAAAATATTACTAGAGCGTAAAAAATGAAGTACTAAAGTTACCTCCCCTAAGGGACGTACATATCAACGTTGACGTGGTTCTGTTATTTTCAACATAAAATCGTTCTTCCAAAATCCAAACGAGTCACTATTAACATCGCTGCTAACCCAACGTCAACAGTGATGGAAGTATGTTAAATTTATTAACATGCACTATGTCACTGTGGACAACTTTTCCACACTAATTTCAACTAGTCTGGGTATACGTCACGTTTGACGCAAAGTGACAGTGGACAAAACACTGTTTTCCTCTAGTGTAGTCACATATGGACTTCGTGGTCGCATGAACCATCGAACTCTATTCGGAGACGTATGCAACTTCACTCAACTCACAAAGAAAATCAAGGCAGAAGGGCCAAACAAAAACGGCCTTGGGACCAATCGGAGCGGGTAGGACAGAGGAATGTCCACTCGCGACCATGTTGTAAACTTGGTCCTTTGGCATAAATCTCTTCCCCTTGCAGACACAGAGAATACCGTTCAAGTCCAGCATGACATTGAGCCACTTGCATGGCACCCTTGAAGGAATAGAACGAGGGATATCCTCCACGGCTGCAACTACCGGACTGTGCGAATGACTCATCCCCTGTTCAGAAGGGGGGCAGACAAATGCGCAAGGTGGTGTCGGTGCGTGCGGTGAGCAGTGAGTGGTGAGCGGTGAGCAGATATTCACGAGCAATGGGCAGATTTTCAAGAGCAATTATCAGATTTTTGAGTGTAAATTAAGCATAGTACATTGAAATCATTAATAAAGAAGGCAACGGCCATAGGGTCGGGGGTTCATTTTATAAATCCATGACCGTGTAAAGAAGTTATCGTTTGTAGCCGTAGAGGTGGTCGTCGATGAGCTGGTATGGAGTGGCGCGTCGTCACTTCACGCGGGAGCGAGTGCGCTGTGCGAGGGGTAATATACCCGTGACGGGGTCATGCTTCTGACGGTGACGTTAGAACGAGGGTAGAGGTTAAACAGAGTGAGGGTAAGAGTGAGCGAGGGTGAATAGAGTGAGAGTGAGCATGGGTGAACAGAGTGAGTGAGCGAGGGTTGAAGTTGAACAACAAAACAAAACTCAAGATAAGGTGGTGCATCCAAGATGTTTGTGAGCTATGTTCATGATGAAGGAAATCTGAAGTCACAACATTTTTTTTTTAAGTGGGATGTTGGTTAAACCACTTTGGTAGTCTAGACACCGAAGGCTGTGACATGGACCTTCGTGAACAAGAACTAATGATTCTGTACCGGGATCCTATCCAAAATCCTAGCAAGCAGCACGCGCTTTATCTCGTTGAAGCTTAAGGTAGGGGCGGTCACGAGGTGGTCGTCTTGGAGTCGGAATCCACAAATCATGCGGAAAATGTAGCATAGGTGCTTGCAGTTATACCATCCTCCACGCCCTTTGTGGTGCAATGCCATATCTGTGAAATCAATACAAGTGCAGCTAGAGAATGATCCTATCACAACCTTGTACTCCGCTGCCTCTGACCCGGTGGTTGATTTCAAATCAATGACTGCTCCGATACCTGGGCTAGGAATAAGGTTGATCCGGGCCATCTCCGCGTGAAGAAGCATTGCTGACTCCCACCTTGCGAGCTGCTTCTCCGAGTTCTTACGACTGACGAAACGCTTGCAGGATTTGCCGTTGCGCACCGTCATGTACTTAATATCTGATTGTGTTGGGATCGGGATGCTTTCAATTTGATCCGCAATAGCAACGTTATATCCAAACTGACGCTCCATCGGCATTGGTCGTTTTTGTTGTAGCTGGAATCCCCCTTGTTGAAGTGCCAAGACCTCACGCATAGTTAGATTTGTTCCTTTCTGAACAGGCCAAACCGTTGGGACATCAGGAATTAGATCCGTAATCCACCTTCTGCGGGGGCCTTTAACACATCTGTTCAGATCATCTGGGCAGAAGTAGAAAAATTGCTTGATGTCGAGGTTCTTTGGGCGATAGTAACGAGTCCCATGGAACGTAGGTGCTGGCCCAATGATCTTCTGCTGGCATTGCTTTGACACGCTCCGGTTTCCAATACAAGTCGGATTGCTATTTGCAGGAACACGACGGATATGCCATTTTCCTTTCTCACAGTCATCTTCTTGGACTTCAGTAACATGGACAATGGGTGCAGGTGGAACTGGCACAGCCGCTAGAATATCGTCTACGTCTTCGTCATCTATTTGAATAGGAGTAGAAGGAGATCCCTGAGAGCGTGTTCTCCTTTTGGAGTGCTTTGGCTGAGAGAAGTTAACCTTGTCGAACCGATGAGAATCGTCATCAGCACCAGGTTGCGTTTCCAAACGCCTTTTACTTGATCCAAAAACTTCCTCGCCAACATAATTAGGGTCCGCAACCAGGAAGTCCTTAGCACCGGGGATGGCTTCCATGGCTTTGTATATTGTGTTCAGATTCCTACTTCGACCTGCGAGCCTGAAGCGCAGTACCTCCTTGTCCGGTCCCGTACCACCGCTTTTACCGTGTAGAAAAGCATTGTAACGTGTGCATTGCGTGAATGCCCTGACAAAACCGTCCACCGATGCTTCAAAAATATCCTGAACGTCTTTACCAGACTGTTTTGACCACGCAGCGTGGATGGTTTCAGCCAAATTGCACATTGGCATTTCAGCTTTCTCTTCATCAGTAAGGTCCTGCACAAAGTCAAATTAGGTCATTTCTACTGTTGGAAATGGAAAACCAACTATTACGTAAATCTTAACGAATCCGAGTACAAGAATATGTGGATCGTGTAGGAAAATGAAGTATCGGAGTGGCGGCACAAGGGAGGCATGTCTACAGAGTAGAGGTATGAAAAGAATGGAAAGTGCCGTGGTGGATGGTACGTCGAGAGAAATATTTAAGCATATCACAGAAACAAAAGTTAAAGCACGCTTACAAGATCCATAAAGCCTCCCCATTGCCTGTAATGGAAATGCCACCACGCCAGCCAGGACTCCATGGCTGGCAAATTTGAATCCGTAACAGCTTCACTTGACACCCACCACGATCGAATTGCAAGGTAGCGTGTCTCGGCCTCGTCCATATTGATTGCATCCTTATATTGTGTACAGATTCGCTTATGCTCTTCGCGGAGCACCGGGGTTACGTATAAGTTTGTTACTTTGTGCATGCATTTTGTCTAGTGGAGTAGACACGATCTCTCCTTGTCTTTCATGGGCACAGTCTTGTCTCCCGTCCCGTAAATATCTCGTCTGACATTCGATTGGCTTGAGCGCGTCGACCATGAAACCTTTGAAATTGACGTTGACGACACCATGACGCGCCATAACTTCGTTAAGCATCCTCCAAAGGTATGACTGTGCGTCCATAGTCTCAGATTGCATGTCGCAAATAGCAATTGTCATCACCTTGGCGTAGTTTGAGTTGTAAACATGACAGGCAAACGTAGTGTAATGTTTGATGCGTTTAACGTGATCAAACATGATCCATGAGTCCTTCAGATTTCCGGATTGCATGCGTCGAACGAGGTCGACGCCTGATCCAGGTCCAATCTCGGACATCTTGAAAACAAAAACTTTGTCAGTGTCTTTTCCTTGGCCCGGAAATCTATTCTCTTGGATAAATGGCCAGCAAGTTGTCCCCCTCAGTTCGCATACACCATCAATCACACCTAGCTTCTCCATTCGTTTAAACTGAGAGATGTTGTGGCGAATGGTCGGACCGGGTAAAGTAAAGCTCTCGAACTTGTGCATAACGTCTTGCATCTTTGTATCCGTCATCTGAACATATGGTTCTCCATCCTCACCCAGTAGTAAGTCGTCTAGGAACTCCAAACTTGCTGACATTGTTATAGAAGATGGTGACGCTTTTGGAGTCCTGTCGACGGCATCCGAAATCAGACGATCTCGTAAGACACGAGATTCCCTGCATTCACCTCTTCCAATTGGGTGATCATGATGCCCAATATGTATACAAGCACGGGTAGTTGTAACTCCACCCGTAACCCAGTACATAAGAGCATGACAAAGCTTCACGCAAGTAGGTGGCTCCTTACAAATTGCGCACACCAACGTTGAATTCAATGGTCGGGTCTTGCCAAGGAATTGTCCCTTCACATGACCAACCCATTTCGTTTCATTGACACTATCAGCATGGCCTTTGCGAAATTGAAATGGATAGCTCGGATTTTCACAGCGAAGGTGGCCAGCACAGTGAGCAGAATGGAAACTTAATCTAAAGTCATTTTGAATATTGCGAGTACCAGAATGGCACCAAACATGGCCGTCATGAGATTTATCCATCCCGTACAGCTTTCTAGCATGGCCGGACTTAACATCACTTGGGGGTGGAGGGAACTCAAATGCGTGGTTCCCATCTTATTCTGCAGGCAACCACTGAACGAACGAATGTTGGAAAGAATCTAGGTCTAGTTTGCTAAGTTCACTCTTGGCTCCTTTGAGAAACTGGAGTTTGCGAATGCAAGCTATAGAACTAACTGTTGAGGCAGGCACTGGTGACAATGGCGGTTTCTGGGAAGCGGAACCACTTGGTGGTGGACGAACACTAGGACCTAGACCGTTTCTCAATTTTGTGTGGCCTAAATGTGACTCAACATCAGAGTCTTCTAGACTTATGAACTCGGACTTCGAGGGTTCAGGGACATAAGTGAGAGGTGCAGCGGCATCTGATTTAGAGCTTAAGACTGTTGCACCAAGAGTTGCAGTCTGTGATTGTGCGCGATGGATCACTCCTGTGTGCTCACCAATGATGCAGTACGTAGTAGGCTTTAGGACCCAAACACCACCTTCTAAGTTTGCACTACATTTGATAGCATCAGTGTAAAGAAGCAAACCCGAATCATCATAAACCTCTTCCTCCAGAAAGGTAGAGTCTAGTTTAAAATCAAACTTCAAGGCGAGCATTCTAGCATTGACAACAATTCTTCCGTCAAATTGAGGTGATACCCTCGAGGGGGCTCGACCACTCTCCACACGAATTGTTGCCATAGTATGCAATCATAAGAAATGTATTGATTTCGAAAACAATTAGAGAGTACTAAACTGAAAAAGAAAGTCGAAGATGACGGACGACAAGAAGGGGGTGTCTCACTGAGTCGTCATCAAATTGAGGATCAATAATTGATTTAGTTGAACTGAACGTAAAATGGTGGCTATCGTAATTATTTTTGTACGAGTGCTTTTTCATTTTGAATTGCAGACTTAGTGTAGTAAAAGGAGAGTAGTAAATGCAAAAGACAGCGCCGTCTATAGTAAGAACTCGACGTAGTCGTATTTATATTCCTCGTAACGACATAACGTTGATCCAAATCCAATGAGTTGGTGCACAGTCATGCTCTGAGATGCCGGAAGTCAGAGAGAAGTAGAACGAAGAAAGCGACGAGAAAGCGAGTTCCAGGAGGGAGGCTATACTTTTCGAACAAAAGTAGTAGAAGACAATTGACGCTTAAGGGAAATCACAGAAGTGCAATGGGAGAAACCGCAAAGACTCTTTTGCCAATTCTTGAGGACGCTGCAGGAGATCCTCAACGAGCACGACCAATCGAAGAACCATTCGACGGAGTACGCAAAAATTGAAGGAGTCTGTTTTGATATTGGATGCTTGACTAATTTTTTTCTTTGCTGACGATTGAATTTTATTCTTTGACTGTAATGATGTATGAGAAATTGATGCACCTTAAACAATTTTTTATTTTTTAAACAATTTGGAGAGGATGTTTTTAAGCGATTGTTTTGGCATTCTAATTCTTAATGCAAGAATCAGCAGGCGATGAAACTAGCGAAGAACTTTCGGGTGAGTTTTGATTGGATTGTTGTTTGCTTTTCCTGCTGATTTGACACCTTAATCAGCGTCGAATCAAGTTGAGGTCACATCAGTCACCTCATTGAGGTCAGCTGAGTGGCTGTTGATGCGTTTGTGCGTGACCTAATTTGGCAGCCGCTAAGACCTTCGTCCTCTCCCACCTTCCATTCCCATTCTTCCAACAGCTTTGTCTCGTCCATTCACATTTCCTTCGATCACTCTTCTATGTGCCCGAACTCCTCTCCGTAAATGCTTGCCCTCTGTTGTCATCGTACTCCATAGCTCTCTCCAGGAGTTTTTGCAGTTAAATTCAAACGTGTACTTGTGAGGTTAAGAGGCAGTAGGATATGGCTGAGCTCAGTGACAACGTGGTTACTGCATTGATTGTCTCAGAGGACACAGCAGCCGATCGACAAGATAGCGAAGGTAATTTTCTTAACATGTGACCTAATTTGAATTCTGTACGAGTCGTCTTTCTGTCGGTGGAGCTCAAAAAAGCAAGTGGAGGGCGGGGAGGGAGCTGCTGCGGTTTGAGCGCTGGAGCCGCGGTCGTGGTCGGAGGAGGGTCCGGTGCCGGATGGGGTCCTGGCGCGCTCACCTACCCCGACCCAAGCGCGGCCGAGATCAACGGGGAGCTCTTGGTGATTGACAAAGAAATACCCGATTACCTAATACTCGCAAGACTGTATCGTTGAGCTGGAGTTTTTGTGATCGGGTTGTGCTTTTTTTCTGCGAGCTATGGCGAAGCCGAAGAATGAGAAGAAGACGCTGGACTTGTGCGTGATTAAGGGCACTCCGAAACTCGTAAAAGGTACGAACACATTTCTAGGGTTTCCCGTCTCTGCTGTAATGGTGCCGTGTACGAGGCTAAGCAGATGCACTTCCACTGAGATTGCTTGGATCTTTTGGTTGAAGAAGCTCTTAAACCTGACAGAGGTGTGTTAATAATTTCGGTGTGTGCGAATGGCAGCCGTTCTCACTCCATATTTTTGATCGCCATCCACATGAAGGAAACCACCCCGGAGGGTGAAGAGCTGATGAAATGTGGAAAGTTGAATCTGGTGGACATGGCGGGATCCGAGAACATCTCTCGGTCCGGTGCTAAAGACGTAAGTTTCAAACCGATCTTGAGGTTGAGTAATAGGGGCGTGCCTGAATTGATCCCTGACAGGTGCGAAATGTTAATTTTAGAACCGTTCTGCGAGAAGCTACTCGAAGAGAGAGGGACCTCGCTTGAATTTACAATGCCTTGACGTTCTTAAAGATTGCTCCGTGATCCTATGAACGTTGCTAATTGCGATCATGTCCTGCGAAGTTTCTATGTGACCATTGCTGTTGCTCTTCTTTTCTAGTAGTGCATGCGTTGCGAATACAATGTACATATTGATTTGTCTTGAAGTAGTTTGAATGAAATGTTTAGAATGAAATTGAAATGCGGAGTGCCGCCAAGGCATCAAGCATGTCTGGACTCTGTTAGTTCTAGACATGTTCTGATGTCTTGATATGGTATTGCTCGGCAGGGTGGAGAAATCAACAAGAGTCTGCTTACCCTTAGACGCGTTATCACAGCTCTAGTGGAACACTTGGGTCACGTTCCTTGTAGGTAGAGCATGCCGTTACAGTGCTGAGTTAGCCGGGTTCAATCGGTTCTGTTAGAGCTAGGATGTCTGGTCTGAAGACATGTCTCATGATCCTGTGCGTTTCCAATATTTGTTGATGCAGGGATAGTAAGCTGACAAGACTGCTGAGGGACTCTTTGGGAGGAAAGACAAAGACGTGCATCATTGCTACTGTATCGCCGTCTGTGCTATGCCTGGATGAAACATTGAGCACGCTGAACTATGCACATCGGGCAAAAAATATAAAGAACAAGCCTGAGGTGCGTTTCCTCTGTGTTGGGAAGCATTTATGACGTCCGCATGGGGTTTTATCTGCGCCCGAGTAATCGAGTGTGAGCACTGTTTGACTGAATGAACTGGTTGGTGCAGGTGAACCAAAAGACAATGTGATGCTTGAATGCGGAACTTGCAAGTTTAGGGTTGAATGCGGAACTTGCAACTTGCGGATGCAGAATGAAACACAGCAACAACAATACTCAGAGCTTTTGGTGAAGCTGCATTACACGCATGTGAGAGGCTTTGTTGTGGGTATTTTGAGATTTTTTGCTGTTAAGATTAAGAAAAGCTCTGAGTGAAAATCTTTCATGAATTACATGTTCGCTTTTGCGTAGAGGGTGTACACATCGTCATCGACACTTAACATGTTGCGTGATCATCTTTCATTTTGTGTGTTTCAGGTGGGATTTCTGCTACTTGAAAGGGAGGGTGATTGAGCACATCGACGGTCACTCGGATATTGTCCATAAGCAGTTTCACAAATATTGGCTTCATTGGTATGACAAATAAAAACAATTGCTGAATGCTTTATTGGATGAAGATGTTTCATGGATCTGATTTGGGAAGAATAGAATGCAGGCGTATGAAACCAAGGGACTTGCTCGTGCATCGTTACTGGCACCGTGAAGACGATGGCTCGTACGGTGAGTGCTTGTTCTCGATGTAAGTTATCAACGGTTATGGTGATTTGTGCACTTTTAATTGACGATTGTCTTTTGGTACTTCCCCAGTGATACTTTACAATTCGGTGAATCATGAGAAAATTTTGTTAAAGAAAATTTTATGAACCCCTGTTGTATTACATGTCCGTTGGTCTCTTGTTTATACCTCTCTCGAGTTTGATGTCATGAGTTATGGATTGTGGTTCGTTTTGGCAGGCTATGGTGGACAAGATCGAACGCTTGGAATCTGATGTGGAAGGGAGGGACAAGGTATGTTACTTCAGGGCTGAGCTCTTGTTTCATCTTTTAGAGACTGGGACATTGAACAATACGTTTTCTAACAAGCGATGATTTTCTGGTGCAGCAAATAGAGGACTTGCGGATGCAGAATGAAACACAGCAGCAACAGTACTCAGAGCTTTTGATGAAGCTGCATTACACGCAGGTGAGAGGCTTTGTTGTGGGTATTTTGAGATTTTATTGTGTGAAGGTATATATGTTGAGACTTCGGATTGCGTTGTGTGCAGAAATCACTAGAGATGACTCATAAAAACCTGTACAAAACGACCGAAGGCCTGAAACAGGCGAATTTTGCCATTAGGGAGCGAGACTTCGTGATTGCGAATCAAAGGGAAGCAGGTCAGCAGCCTGCCGCCTCCACGGCCGGCATTCATTGTATGGGATGTAGATTAACATTGTAGAACGGGCGACGTAGATGTGAGACTGATGCGGTGTTGTGGTAAATGCAGAGAGGGCTCTCAATGGGCGGGCAACAGAGATGAGAAAGGAACTGGAAGCAGCTGTAGAGGATGTGGCAGGGCTGTTTGCTAAGATTGGTACAGTGACCTGACTACTTCCCTTCCAATGCTTCCTCGGCGCTTGTCATCTGTGATAAGGGATTCTTCTCGTTTTTGTGAGTGGCTTCTTGAGTTTTGCGATGGGTGTGAACTGAGTCGTTGCGCTTTGATGATAGTAATGTGTGATCTATGAGCAGAACGGAAGGAGGAATTTAAGAACCAGGAGTTGGTGGACGCATTTCAAAGCGGACTCGCGTTACAGTTGGAGGAATTACGGGGCTTAGTTATAGGTGGAGTAGGTGTTCAGCAGCAGCAACTGCAGACCCTGGAAGAACAACTTCAGGTGTTCCCGGAGTTCAGGGATCAGGCTGCGGTGGAACTGAAGAAGATACTCGAAGGCTTGAAGGAGCTGTATATGTCGCAATTGCAGTCTTTCCACTCAGCAGTGGTGGCTCACGAGGCAATATCGATGTCGACGTTCAAGACACTAGAGTGCTTAGTGGCCGCCTTCACGGCAGCCCTGGAAGAGGTATGTATGCACTTCCACTGAGATTGGTGCACTTCCACTGAGATTGACCTCAGATGCTGCCGACGTATACCGTGCAAATGACAAGTGTTTCCTCTCATTGTTTAATCCAACTTTTCTGTGAGAAAATTGAGGCTGGAATGCAGTCTTTATCGTAATTGTAGATTGAAGAGTACAACGCATTTATAATCGTGGTTACAAATTTCAGCCTCCTACGTCATGTGACATGTAGTGTTAATAAGGGGATTGATCATTTCAGGTATCCTCTGTTTTGAATATGTAGGGGAGTTATCGATCATCAATAGCTAATGGTCAATCTTTGATTGGAGCCGCAGTCGCGGTCGGAGGAGGGTCCGGTGCCCGATGGGGTCCCGGCGCACTCACTTACCCCGACCCAGTGAGAACTCTGAACCAATCTAATTCTCTGGATCAAATGGTTCTCGGGAACAGGCTGCCCTAATCAAAATTGAGAATCTGAAAATTGTATGCGGGAAACCACACGACTCTAACGCTTTGTATAAGTTCCTTTCATTGCATGCCCTGTCGGGTACGGAAGATCTTTTTCACTGGTTCAACTCATGTCGGGAAAATACGCATGGCTGCTGCTGCCAAAACCGTGAAGAAACAGCTGTCTGGGAATTACAGAAACGCAGGCCAGACTTACGTTTGTGTCAACCGCATTCTTGTGCAGGATGGTAAGAAAATGCTGTGAGGATACAGTACCGTGTAGTATGTTTAGGATGTGTTCTTATTGGTTGTGGATGCATGTCTTGATGGCATTTGATACACTCTCGACCGCGTGGCCGTGTAAGAAGCCGTTGCTTCAATCTCCACTCCATAGCTAACATTCCACGTCCCTTAAAATAATAATAATGAAGCATTCCTCTTACTGCAGGTATTGCAAGTGCAAGATGTCATACAATCCGGACCATGTGATGCTTGAATGCGGAACTTGCAAGGACTGGTGAGATTCCTACCCACCCCCACCTCGATGCCAATGTCCATGTACTGTGAAAGAAGCGCTACTCCTTGTTTTGGAAACATGAACTATTATTTCACTGAGATTGCTTGGATCATCCCGAATTACCTTGCTGAGCGGTGAGCATCGGTTGGGGTGTGTTGTAGGTTCCACAGACATTGTGTAGGGCTGAGTGCAGAGCAAGTCGAGCACATAGGGTGCCCGACCAATCTACATGCGGAGAACCTCTGACGGCACTCGCTAGGATCGCATCACGATCTTCACCGTTTGTACCCTATTCTCTGCCACTTCGATATGCAAATCAAGGCCTCCCAGATGAGCCCTAAAGACTGCATCGAGTAACCGATGGAGTATCGTAGATGATTTGTGCACCGCGCATCGGCATTGCAGCAGCGCCCATCACGACACCCAATCGCAACCTAAAAGCCCATCGGGTACCCGATGGAATATTTCTATTCGATTCGTTGCGATGGAAGGGGTTGGGCGGCCGATGAGGTCACGAAGCCCGTACTTCCCCCACGGCGGCGCTTCGACATTAGAGGCCGGGGTCCGAGCGCACGAGCCGTCCGAAAGAGGGTCCGGTGCCTGATGGGGTCCCGGCGCACTCAAGCGCCTCGACGTCAAAGGCCGGGGTTCGAGCGCTAGAGCCGTCCGGAGGAGGGTCCGGTGCCCGATGGGGTTTCGGCGCACTCAGGGGCCTCGGCGGTAGAGGCCGAGGTTCGAGGGCTAGAGCCGTCCGGAGGAGGGTCCGGTGCCCAATGGGGTTCCGGCGCACTCAGACGCCTCGACGGCAGAGGCCGGGGTTCCAGGGCTGGAGCCGTCCGGAGGAGGGTCCGGTGCCCGATGGGGTTCCGGCGCACTCGGGGGCCTCGACGGTAGAGGCCGAGGTTCGAGGGCTGGAGCCGTCCGGAGGAGGGTCCGGTGCCCGATGGGGTCCCGGCGCACTCAGGCGCCTCGACGTCAAAGGCCGGGGTTGGAGCGATGGAGCCGTCCGGAGGAGGGTCCGGTGCCCGATGGGGTTCCGGCCCACTCAGACGCCTCGACGGCAGAGGCCGAGGTTCGAGGGCTGGAGCCGTCCGGAGGAGGGTCCGTTGCTCGATGGAGTCTCCGTGCACTCACCTACCTCAACCCAAGCGCTGCTGTTGGTCGCATCGCGACTCCCTGCTGTGGTTGGCGTGGTGGGGTCGGGCGCCCGATGGAGCCTTATATCGCCGGGGGCCTCACAGCTGTCGAAGGCCCGACAGGGTCTTGGCGCCCTTACCTGCCCCGACCTTAGCCCAAAGGCGCTCTTTGCAGGTGAAATCAAAGCGACCCGAGACGACTACCTCAAACCCCAACGTCGACATTGCGCCCAAGAATTATCAATCACCTTTTGCAGCAGATCCCTATGTCTGCCCACGCTTGATTGAGCTCCATCATATGAAGGCAGACTGTGATATAGGATAAGATTTGTAACTGATTTCTTGTATAAATTTTCTTGACTATTTTTCCATTTCTGTGTTCTAACAGATGAGCTAAGTCAGATGGAAGGGGAGTCGGCTTTGACGAACACAACCTTCTCTACACCGGCACTTGAGAAACGACCTGCAACTCAATCAACGCGTACAAATGACGTAGACGATGCTGATCGAGTGGCGCATATGACATTGACTTGGAGGCTGGATAAGGGCAAAGGTTCTTCAGAGAAGAGCGTCGTTGAATCAGTACGGCCTGTTGAAGAGTCGCGCTCACATAAGCAGAGCGTGCTTGATGGTGGACGGCTTGCTGAGAAGTCTCGCTCTTTTGAACAGATCGTGGTTGAGGGTGGACATCCCGATGAAGGACCCCAGCTAGCTGAGGAGAGTTCGGTGGATCACGATAGCATTCCCTTGACAGAGGCTGAGGTCGAGAAGAGATTAGACAGTCTTCTAAGCCAGGAGGTTGTGCACACTGGATCCCGGATAGACGCGCTTCGTTTGAAGCCCAAACAAAAGTCACGTCTGAACATTCCTCTTTGCAGGCTGAAGGGACTAACAGCTGTAAGACCAGAATGAAGAATGATATCAAACTTCTTCAAAGTCGATTTGTCAATGGAGGATACATTGAAGGCGCGGCTGTCTTCTACGTTGCATTAGAAGACGACAACTCCAATTCCCATGACGTGGATCGAGGAGGACATCTTTGTCATGGAGCGACCATCGGCGTCTTTGTTAACGATGAGTTCGAGTCGAAATTGAAACACGATCCAGTTTTGCAACAATTCTCGAACAAGATGTTTAATGTTTGGGATGGCAATCACCGGTTGCAGGCTTGGCTACCAATCATCAACAGAAAGCACGCTCATGACATTGAGTGGCATTTCTCTGTTGATTGTATCATTCTCGACGTCAAGGGTAGAGTTATGGACACGCTGACGATGTTGTATGATATAAATCAGTAAGTTTATACCTCCATAATCTTGTCAACCATTTAAGTTTGAAATTTAAGTGAATCCGTTTTCTCATTTATTGCTTGCCGTTGAATGGATTTTTAGACGCAATCAAAACAGCCATGTAAAGGAGAATCTTGTGCATAAGTTATATCGACTGTATGCAGTTGGAAAGAAGCCTCTTGAATATTTCAAGGGCTTGGTGTCAGAGGCTGATTATATCAAAGCAGAGACCAAAAGTGTTCGGACTTGGTTCTCGCTTACGGTCCCTGGGCTTACAAACTTCCTTTACCAGGTTAGTTATCACATATGAGTCCCTCCCAGTATACACTTTTATAACGCTTCTAAGACACCTTTCTGTTGTAATGCAGAGTGAGATATCTGAGGCTGCTGATACTGCAGCAAAGAATTTTGAGAAGATGTTTCCAAATAGGGACGAATGGACAGGACACGGGATTAACGAATACATCCACAAACATGTAACAGCCAAGAGATGTACTTTAGAACGTGAGTTGAAGAAGCTACTTCCCATTTGTGATGAGAAGTACGAAGGTAAATTCATCGAGAAGGTGAAGGAGCATTACAAGACCTTCCATCCGCTTGAGATGCTCAGCGAGAAGCTGTACGCATTCGCAACCTCTGCAATGGACATCAACTCCAAGCTCACCTGGTTGGACATATGGAACTGGAACCCAAAGTCCAGGGAGGAATTGAAATTCCCAAAACAGAAGTTCACCGATGAGCAATTCAATTCATTCTTGGATAAAGCTACTTTCTAGGCACAGGTAAATGTCGGCAACTAAATTGTGACCTTTGGAATGTCTGGCTTCTTATGGAATGTGGCTTTTCCTTTTCTTGCAGCTTTCGGAAGATTGTCAAACTCAAGTAGTTGGTGCTCTCAAGGCATTGAGGGTGGACGTCAATTACGAACCAGAGGGGCGAGACCAAATCATGCAAATCCAGGACTATGTTCAACAAATGCGCTGCAGACTCTGGGTTTCGGCATTCTACCGAGAATTCCGCGCGAAGGTGGATCCCAAAGACGCGAACTCAGTCGGCATCTACAAAGGCTACCAACCGGAGGACCAGCTTGGTTTCAAGGAGGCAGCTCGTCGAGTGTTATACCGCTACTTCAAGCACGTCTTGCTTGCAGCGAAAGCTGTGCCGAAGCTTCTCGTCACTACTAGAAAGAACCTGTTGAAACAACTAATAATCAACTAAAATGTGTTGAATCCAACAGCGAGGCCTACCTCTACTTGTTTCGGATTTTGAATCAAGTAGAAATGTATAGTGCTCTTACAGCAAACAGAAATGTGTTGGGGTCAACAGATATCGTGAGCAAGACACACCACCCTGGCGTGTGACTTGGCCAATATTGGGGGACGTGGCATATTTCATTGATGGATGAAAAAAGTGAACAACGACTACGATCGATCATCTGGGTGACGAGAACAGGGTATCATCTCCGGAAACATCTTTGTAGTACACCAACACGGACAGGGGACAAGGGATAATATAAAACACAATTTTTTATTTATTTAGAGATATGGATGTACATCGTGAGCGATATACTTGAACATACCGACATGTAGAGTTGAGAAGCAAATACTTATCATAATTATCGACGGATTATCAAACTTAGCATACTTATCAACAGTGGCCAAAACTATACAACACGAGGTCTCCGAGGGGTCAGCAGATCGGATGAGACTGGTCCCGAGAGCTTCCGGCGTAATCTCGAGGGTGAGTCAGTCACGTTTTGGATGCATTGCGACAACATCAACTGCGAAACAAGGACAAGGGGATCAGAATTGCAAAAATGCAACCAGTAACAGACAACATCTCATTCCAGTGACTGTCCTGCAATTGTTTTGTAAGAAGGTGCATGTGAAGCATCGAGCAAAAATCTGAGGTTTAGTTGGCTCATGTTACAGTCCATTTCACCAACACAATCACAACGAACTCAAAAGCCACATCCTGGTAACTACAATCAAATATGAACAGTTCTACACATGCCGCTTCATGTTTTGTAGAAAGAAAAAAAAAATGTACGGAGAAACACAATCAGAACGAACTCAAAAGCCACATCCTAGTAACTACAATCGAATGTGAACAGTTCTGCAGAAGCCGCTTCATATTCTGTAGAAAAAAAAAAAAAAAAACGTACTGAGAACATTTGGGTCGAAGGTTGTCTTATATCACGGAGCAGCCCCAGAAACGCCTATGAAATCAAGAGCTGTAACACATGGAGGAAAGAAAAAATCTGCGAAGTGGAGGAGAGCTGTGCGAATCGTCATTACTTCAGTAGCAAATGCGGACTTGACACAAAAAAATGTGCAAAAAATCAATGCAAAATGAATCATGCAGAACATGATAGTTCGAAAACACGGACAGTGCAGGGGAGTATTGAGGGAGAGCACTTACTATAAACGAACCTTCATGGAGTACTAGAATCATTCCTCTTCGGAAGATTGGCCTAGGTCAGCATCAAAAGTCTCGTTGAGGTCGAGACTATCATCGTGCAAGACGTCATTTACAATTATCACAAGGCCTTCGCGTGATTGAATCTCCGGACCTCGCTCAGGGTTTCAGGTGTTTGAAGGCCAGGAAATATGTTGTCGCGCCCAATAGCAAAAAGTTGCCCGCCAGTGAGGTCACCGTCCGTGGCAACTACTCGTTTCCCTCGAGGTTCCGTCCTTATCACAATTTTCCATCCGGGGTCACCTAAGCAATTGGCATAAAAAACCTGTTGTACTTGAGATGGAAAAGCGAATGAATCGCGACCAAATGGTATGGTCCGTGAGAAATTAGCAATAGTGAACCCCCATTCATCTTTCTTCACCGTTGCGGAAGATCCCCTGTAATTCGCTCTGACCCATGTACCGATCAACACCACCTGTTTGACAATTCCGTAGTCCAGTTCTATAATCTCATCCAGATGGCCTACATATTCCACAGCGGCCACGACAGGGTTGGGATCCCTCAAACCGAATCGGCATTCCCTCTCAAAAGTTGCCGCGATGCCTGAGTCACGGGTCTTAAGACTCAGTTATGCACTCCGGACTCTGTACCGGTAGCCGTATGCATACAGGCTCCTGAATTTCTTTGCTGCTCTCGCAAGATACCTGGACAAAGCTTCCACGATCGGGTCAACCACGACACCTAACCCCACGTCCTGCGATATTTTATGTCTTAGCCACTCGCCAAAAGGAGGAAGTTCTGCTAACTCCAAGGGGAAGTTTGGACGCATGGATCCATCCCGGTGGTGTTGTCTTGACCGCCATCTTGAACGCTCAGCTCTCCTTGTTTCGACCAATGGCTGGTACGCTCTAAACATAATAGAAAATGACAAACGCATTTTGGAGGACGAAGGTGATGAGAGTATCAGGAAGCACAAAAACGTAGAAGCAGACAGATCATGTCAGTGTGTCTGTGCATCCGCATGAGAATGAGCAAGGGTTCAGAAATTCGATTTGGACATTCCATTGTGACTCAATTATTCATGTACCAAATATGATTGGGAAATTGGATCTTTCGTAGCCAGATGAGCACGGTCTGCAAACTCACCGTCTATATGGCTCGATGACATCAACATTGTCAAGCACAAATGCGTGCATGTGTTCTTGAAGAATAGTATCGAGTTCCCTGCACTTTCCATTACCCTCGAGCACCAAGTCGGACATAACAGGATCCTCCTCGCTGTCCCAGACACGCTTTACAAAGGACTGTCGGTTCCCCAAGTACTCGGATGCGAAGCCGCATGCCTCCTCCATTTGGAATCCCTTCGCCATACATCCCTCTGGTCTCGCGTGGTTTCTCACGTAGCTTTTAAGAGTCTTGTAGTAACGTTCGAACGGGTACATCCATCGAACTTGAACGGGGCCGCAGATGAAGAGTTCTTCTGCAAGGTGAATACAAAGGTGTATCATAATGTCTAAGAAGGACGGTGGGAGCTCTTTTTCGAGTAGACAGAGGGTTTTGGCAGCTTCAGTGAACAATGTCTCTCTATCCTCCATGTTCACTGTCTTGGAGCATATTTTCTAGAACAACCTGCTCACCCGAATAACGACGGAGGTCATGTGGCGGCAACCGGTTGACCTCATACATATGGGCATGATGTCTTGTAATAGAACGTGAAAATCATGCGATTTCAGCCCAGATAGCTTCCCTTTAGTGATCTTTGAAACCAGGCTCCCTGAGTAATGAGAAGGCAATTTAAGGGATTTCAAGGCGTCGAGAAATAACTGACGCTGTGCCTTTGAGAGCACATAAGGGGCGTCGGGGATAAACGCTCGTTGTCTTTGTCCAGGAACACGTCGGATCCATAGCTGAGGGCGGATTCCACGACGTTCCATATCCAGTCGAGCATTTGGGGAGACCTTTTCACCGAATAAAGTCTTCAAGAGGTTCTCCGCAACATTCTTCTCAACGTGCATGACATCGAGGAGATTGCGGACGGGTAATTCCTGCGAGCACAAAGTAAATTTCCAACGAGTTAATACTTGATACGAATAAAAAAAGAATCATCTGAAGTCACCGCAATAGCTGATGCGCCTCGAATTGCAACGTGTGTGATATGGAAAAGGTACCGGCTCCAACATCTTGGCAAATGCAATTGTATCTAGATAGTCCCATAACAGCCCGATGAAGAAACGGGTTGAACTACTCAAATAAAAGATCAAAGTCTCAGTATCTGAACAATATCCCGACCCGTGCTAAACATGGATTCAGGCCTAAGTAACCCAAACAGAATTACTCCATCTCTCTCGTTCTCTCTCGACAATCGCTGGCCACCTCTATATGCAACTCCAGGTAGAACAGAAGTCACCCAAAAAATGCGAGCCTCTCTATTTATCACAAAGAACCAAAAACGGCAACACAAAGCCAACCTCCACATGACACCAAATTATTTCCAACGCAAAAAATTCCCGACAAATAGGGGACAGTCCTCAGAGATTTCGCTACCGATTCACAACCCGTTGCCCATTTCTCGTGAACTTTGAGACCAGGTCAGAACATCATCATCTACGGAGACCTCACTACCCGAATTTAATATGAACTCTGTTCACAAGGCTCGCATAGTCATTCTTCAAAGTTGATTACGAGTAAATACTTACCTTCCAATACGGGAGGGCGTACAAGATGCCGGCACGCTTTACTCCGTGTGATTTAACCGGATCATCTTCCGAATCTTCTGCTCCTCCGTTGCGTACCCAGTTTGTCCTCTCACGGCCTTGGTTGAATGTTACATTTCCATCTCTTCTCGCTGCATAAGAATCATGCTCTGGTTGATTATTGAAAGCTGCTCTTGCACGTCGAAAGCTATGGTTCTCCGGTAGAAATCGACGGTGTCCTAGGTAGACCATCTTCTTTAAGCAGGATGAGTGTTCAGCGTAGGTGTCACCTCCACATACGGGAAAGGCTACGTACCCTTTCACAACATGACCAGCTATGAGACCAAGTGCGGGAAAATCATGTACCGTCTATAGGAGCATGGCTCTTAGTGTAAATGCACGTTGTCCCATCGGTTTGCTCATGTTTAAGGCAGGAACTCCGTCCCACAAGAGTAGCAAGTCCCTCACTAATGGTTTTAAAAACACGTCTACAGTGTCTGAAGTTGGAGCCTTCGGGCCTGGAATTAGCAGTGACAAATTAAGGAAGAATTTCTTTGTACAGAGCCATCCAGGTAAATTATAAATAGCTAGGAGGATGATCCAAGTAGAATGCTTGGAGCTCTGATTACCATGCGGACAGACCCCATCCGCTACCAAGCCGAGGCGCAGACTTCTCTCAACATCTCGAAATTCAGGGTACATCCTTGAAACTTCTTTCCACTGGAACGAGTCGGCAACTGACCTCATGATGTTGGAATCCACTGTAACTCCTTCGAAATGCTTCAGCAACTTTGCTACCTTGGGACACCTATAAAGACGCTGCAGCTTCGGTATTATGGGAAAGTAGCGTGTGACAGCACACGGAATTGACGTCGATCCAGCTATGAAACGAGGATGTTGACATCGCGGGCACTCGGTGAGGTGTCCATTCGTTTCACCTTCATACAAAACGTGCCCATTCGGATATGTGTAAATTCTCTCGTGTTCCAGACCGACCCTGCGAATCATGCATTTCAACTCGTATGTTGTCCGAGGCATACAATTGTTTCGTAGCAAGAGTGTCCCGGCCAGGTACGTCAAGAGAGCTGAGAGGAAGGTGTCCGACACTCCAAAAACGGTGGCCAGAGTCATCACCACAATACCACTCTGCATCCTCGTCTCTGAAGAACCTTCATATAGCGGTTCAGTGCACTCCTGCATAATGTTGTCGAAATCTACCTCGTCATTCCCAGCGAAATCCTCCTCTTCATGTATGAAGTCAGGTCCACTGACGCCATGATTGCCAGCTTCGCGTTCTAACAGATCTGCCCTGCCGTATGCGTCGTATGCCAAGTTTTGAACCCTCGTCATATCCTCTTCGGGCGAGGATGAGTGCCTTTCGCTTTCAGAGCCCGATTCTGTTTCTTCCTCGCTGTTGCCGTGGTCAGGGCTTCGGACTGGGCCGTGAAGAGGCCGCCCCTCGACAGACTACAGCACAAGAATAAATTTGGATTTGATCAGAATGATGTAATTAGTGAACTCATCTCGAACCCGCACCTCCTTGGAATAAACTATGCATATTCTACGTTTCCCGCATATGTTGGCACATTACAGACCTTGGCATGACATGACACGGAAAATAGGGTTACAGCAGAACAGACGGGTGACAAGTAATTTACGGGGAAGGAATCGCAATTACCAGTACTGGATGGAGAAGAAAGTTGTCGCGGCCATATCTCCGATGGTGATTCAAGATCGTGGAGGGCTTCCGAATACGAGCTCCCTTACATCGGCGGCACGCACATGGATACTCTGAGAGTCCCATGCGCCTTGCTATGCTCTGCTCAATGTGGAAGGCGGGCTCAAGCCGCCTATGCCGCATGGTTCATGTTAACCCAAGTCAGTCAAAGGTTTAGGGTCTTGGTGTATAGTTCCCTTCCAATTCACCTCCAGATGAAACGTAACCTGCATAGAAGAGGACAACACTGAACTAGCCAACCAAGTTTATGCACATTGTGAAAAACAAAGTTTAGAAAGCAAAATTCGTGGACCATTTCAAGGAACGTAAGAGTCGGTCAACTGCTTACCTAATTTCCACTGTCGATTTGAGTCGACAACAAAGAATTCTCCTCACGAGTAGAGGTCGAGAAGCATGGCTTCAATCTCGTGGTCAAATTTTGTGATGATGGCAGCGTCCCAGATGAACGCTCGGAAGTCTCGGCAGGTGGATACACTGCTCGATGCTGTCAAAGATGCTATTTTGTCTTGTGTTGAATTGTCTTTTCCAGGGGGTCCACAAGCGCATCCATAATTGTATCAAAGAATTCAATTCGTCACTCATTTTGAGGCGCTACTCACATTTCCTTCAATTTCCGGTAAAACTAGTAAACGACAATGCAATAGCTCATGAAAACGAAAAGAAACTGCTTGTACCTGCCATAACTGCACCCCCACACTTGGCTGCCAATTTTGATAAAATAAGGTGGCATGGCATCTTCACATCATAATGATCTGCACAGAAAGAAAGCCAAGACAATTTGCTCTAAATACATCAAATTTGGGCCTTGAATGGCTGCACCTTCAGTTGCAAATCCAGGACCCAATATTCAGACCCTCTCTGACGGGCTGCAATAAAAACGATGATGAAAAGCAAACAGGGACGCACCTAACCAGACAACAGATGAGGAGTGATGAAAAGTGAAGGATCAATCTTATCCAGGCAGCTATCGAGCAGTGTATACAACTGTTCATGGTGGGAACTATTACATTGATGATGCATTGGATGGTGGTATGTGCATGGCACTGTTCACGCTATGGTCCTTTGAAGACGCAATTATTACATATTTAATACCAATTATGTGCATTCATTCGCCAACAATATTTCGTACAGTGATGATCAAGACAATTAATAATTGACAGCGCTCCATGAATTAGGAATATGTCAGATGACTACAGTGACCCTCCACGGCTGCTTCACAGCCTCCACTGTGGTTCTTCCTTTGTCAGGGTTTCCATGTCCCCTCTTTCTCACCTAACCTCGTATTCGTTATATTGGGAAATATGCAGGATTTTGGGAGATTGAAAGGGATTTTTGAGGCCTAAAAGCTGTACATTTGGCGCGTAAATTGTACAATTTAAATGATTTGATAACCTAAATATGATAGGGAGATGTTATAAACGTGGGTTTCGCACTTGTATTGAGTGCGAGGTGTTGTTGAA
This sequence comes from Bryum argenteum, assembly GCA_037043015.1. Classification (NCBI taxonomy): domain Eukaryota; kingdom Viridiplantae; phylum Streptophyta; class Bryopsida; order Bryales; family Bryaceae; genus Bryum; species Bryum argenteum. The sequence goes on from CM073321.1 coordinate 42,952,527, forward strand.
AAGTGCTAATCGTCACAAAAGCCATAGTATAAGAGGAGAGTTTGAGAATATTATTGAAATTTCCAAACTTTATATATGATAAATTACTCAAAGAGTAATTAATACATAGTTTATTTAATGTATTCAACAGTGATCTAGCTATCACTACCTAAGGCGTTCCACCATATGCGATGATACGAGACTTTATGAACGCACGTTGACGCTGACGTGTCCATCCGTAATCATTATCTTGCATCAGAGGGCTATCCAGCAGTCGTTGCAACCGTCGTCTTCGATTATCCTCGATGCTTGATTTAGGAAGCGAGTGGCGGCGCGTTTCGGAAAGACTCCTAGTCGCTTCTTTTACATCAGTCGAGAAACCAAGAGGGGACTGGGGCTCTGAAGGTCTCTCCTGCACATAATGAATTCAACACCGTCTTAGAGATCACTTCCGCAAATTAAGGAAACTACAAGCGCGTAACATACCTATTCATGTATCTTGGGCGGGCATCGAAGTTAGCTCGACTCGAGCTAAAGTAAGCTCTTGTTATGAAAGCATTGTACTTCATACTTTAGGAACCTAAAACCATTTTCATAGCACAGATTACAGCGAAATCGGAATCAATGCTTCGAAAGAGAGAAGGAAACTAACCTTTGGTGACAAATCTTGAGAAACGTCCACCTCGTCATACAACACGCGATTGGTTAGCCCACATCTATTCTCAATCTGTTTAACGTTATGACCTACTGAAAGTGACCTCACGGGCGAAGGCGACTTATCCAAGTCACGTACTTGACAGGTCGCCACGGGACTGTTTACCACTCCATCGTCCACAGCCATGGTGGAGAAATCCATGGTTGACTGAGCCGTTGCAGTTGACTGCATTAATAGACCTCTACTCCGGAGTGTTGGCCCTACTCCCTCCCCATTGATAAACGAATCTACCGAATCACGACAACCCCCCTGCGGAACCTATTATAAATGATTGACACGATAATCGACAGATAAACATTTGTCAGTTGAGCTCATTCAGAACATACAATAATCAAAATTAGACTCCTAAGTACACTTCACTCTGATCTATACAGTTAACAAAACTTGTTAATTACAATGTAGGAAAATCGAAACCAGGGTGAAAAAAAACAGAACAAAAACAAAAATGGATGTACGACACACAATAGACAAGAACAATAAAATCGTTGCTAATCCGACATGGCCCTTCGGATGTCAGCATATATAGAACAAGTTGCTCTATCATCGTAAAACATAGGTCGTCCAAAAAGATGGGAAGTTCGGTACTCCTTGAGTGATCCTGGCAACTCGTGTAGCTCTATGAGATATGGCAAAATCTCGTCTAGTAAAACGGAGTCCTCTTCAGCCCTATTGACCTTGGAAGTCCACGAAGGCAGTAAAAGAACATTCTTACTAAGATTTAACATGTGCTTAATCAGACTATCGTCAATGAAGAGAGTATTGGCCTCTGTATATAGACCATTATAGCTATTAAAAAGGTGGGTTGACATGGTCTTAAGGAAAATATCTTTTTGGGTTCCTGGTTCCTTCATGAAGAAAGTTCGGCCCCCAACATTCCGCACGGGCACTCTATCACAGTCTTCTTGACCGAGAATTCGTAATGGCTTAATAGGTTTTATCGGACCAAAGAGATAATCACAAATTGCTTCAGTCGTTGTTGTCATCATAGAACTCCAAACCGTGATAGTGGCGAACGCTGCCAACCCGGAGAGGAAGTCTTTACAACCGGGCCTTACCCACACAGGTTTCTTCCCCACCTCAGTTGGCACCGCGGCCGAGTGTACTTGGATGTCACGGTTTCTGGATCCCTTAGCTTCCCATGTTGGGGAACAAGAACAGAGGATCCCATTGAGGTCGATGACAACATTTAACCAAGCTTTGACTGACTCTCTTGGAATAAAACCTATTTCTTCACTAGAATTTTCAGAGACCGTGGCGTTCCTAACCTGGATAGCAAGCACGTCGCAGCAGGACAACATTACTGAGGTTTCTCTGCGAGAGGTTTAATAAATTCAAAGACAACATCTTCTAGTACAAATATTCGATGAACTCTAAAGATCAGAATGGATTGATGAGAAGTACCTGGATATCGTCATTGCTCATCTCGTCATCATCGTGAAGGCCCATTGATCCTAGCGACTGTTGGGTGCAATCTACATCATCACCCAATGTAGGATCATTGCCGAGAAGCGATGCTTCAGTGTAATTGGGAGTGTCCTCGGGAGGATGCGAGTCATGGCGAACAAGATCAACAAATACATCTTCCATAACCGGAGTATCGATATCTTCATGCTCATCCTCTACATCCATTCAACGCAATACAAGGTCATTGAAATCGGGCAAACAACAATGAAGTGTGGTGGAAGGAGTGTGAATCCGAGCAGAATGCCTATGTGGGTGATGGGCAATTTAGCTCGAGTCGAGCTAAAATGAACGTGGTAACGCTTTGTATTAATTACAAAAAAATGTTTGAGAGTTTGTATCAAAAAAGTGTTCTACCGGTTTTACAACTCAATAACTATACAAATATACCCATTATCTAAGAAGAAGTGGGACTGTGGTATTCTCTTGCACCTCTCAGCCCCTCGAGTCGTGATTCTGCGGAATTGACGTAGGTGGATGCTATTTCTTGGCTCGACGATAGCGGTGGTGGAGGTGCGAGTGTCGGGGAAGAGGGCGTTGCCCCCATGGAAAGTACCGCATCTAAACTTTGAGTACTAGGCACCGCATTGCGGAAGCGCGGAGGAGGAGGAGGAAGTGCGGATGGATTTAAGCCACCTAGTGCTCTACTAAACATATCCATTATATCCAGGTGTCTTTTGTTTGCCTCCTGTTCGCGCTGAGCGTCGCAAGCGCAAAACTCATCAGCCATTCTGACAATCGCGGCTTGCTCTTCCTCAAGTTTCTTCTGCAGTTCTGAAATCACCGCTGCTTCGGAGAACCTTGACTTCGGCGATTCCTTGGCCATTGCAGAGCCTTTCCGCTTTCGACTTGCGGAACCCCTGCCACGCGCTGAACCGCTACGCGATTCCGGTGTATTGCGCAGATTGTCGGAGCTGTCTTGCGGGAGGTTCTGGAAATCGGGCTGTCGAATCCGCACAGGAGAGGCGTCTACCTCAGCCGACCCTGCTAGGCGCGCACTGCCTTCCGCTTCGTCTTCCCCGGCGCTAGAGGCAACTTCTTCCACATCATCATCATCTTCATCTCCTTCACCGTCATCGCCCTTCATACTATCGTCATCAGCTTCCACCTTAGCTTTCCCCTTCAAGAGGGCTCTCCCAATGATAGGGTAGGTATTAGCATCGACAGGATATCCGTTGATGCTGAAGTCATTCGGATCAAGATTAACACCGATCTGATATGCCTGGTGTATGTCAACGGAGTCGTCCTTGTCGGCTATGACGAACGATTCAGAAGCTACCATCTGCAGGACGACGATGAGAAGTCAGACCAAGCCATCTGTATTACGTAATTTAGCTCGACTCGAGCTAAACTACATGTGCAGGAAACCAATCATTTTCTGGAAGCATGCAACTGATTGAGTTTAGCTCGATTCGAGCTAAACTTCATTCTCAAGAATGCAATGAAGGTTATGAAATAAATGCGGCTTGAAGGACATGGAATGACATAGTTTAGCTCGACTCGAGCTAAACTATATTATGAGCAGAGCAGACCGAACCGGATTGCAATGATGTCACAGGAATTGAAGTGATTCAGAGAAGGGAAGGGTAATGACCTCGTTTAACTTGAGTCGAGCTAAACTGGGCTGTATCTTACCATGCTTGCTGTAACGGCTTTTGATCCGGAATAGATAAGGCAGATAGACTCATTGGGGCCGCAGAAAAGCTTGATGATTTGAAGGTAGAATTCCATTCTCAGCTCGTTGGGAAACATGTTGTACTCCACCTCATTGTACTTTCGGGGCTTCTCGTACAGTATGTGTTTAGGGGCCGTGTAGATAGGTTTAATTTCCTCGACGATCCTAACGGATGTCTGCTTGAGGAAGAGAAGTCGCACGGGCTCCATTGCCTGCCTACTCTTAGCCGCAAACCCTCCAAGACGCTCGATAACGGCAGGCTCGTAAATTGACTGGATCAACTCGTATTCCACATCATCGAAGAAGGAACTGGTCTTGGCGAAGTGCTGTACATGCTCAAGGTCCTTCTCATCCCCACATATGAACAGCCAGACAGGAACAGCCTTGAGAGAAGGCCTATCTTGTCCTCCGAGAACGTTCATGAAAATCTCAAAGAACGGTTTCTCGATAGTAGATTTTGCCTTTCCAGCAGCTCCAGGAATGAGTCTGAAGTCGATGATCCCGAAATTGATGTCCTCGCCTTCTTTACTCCAGGAACCTGCTTCCCAGTCATGAAGCTTCATCGGGTTCTCCCTTTGGAAGAACCGAGTATGAGCAATTCCACTCGTAGGTTGGAATTTCTTTCGGACTTCAAGGAATACGCGGAAGAACTCTTTCGCGTATGGCGAGAGATCCTCGCAGCTGCTATTCCGGTGCATAGTCGCCTTCTGGTTGGCGTAGTATGATTCCGGAACACCCCACTCGAGAAGCACTCGCTTCGACGCTTTTGTGACGTGGTAGTCCTTCTTGAATTTCTTCCACGCCTGAACGTCAAGTTCGTCGCCCTTGAAAATACCGAGCGTAGGATCGATCTTGTGAAGCTGGAGCTGCGCGATAGCTTTGCGCTTCAATCGTTCTACGTAATCCTTTCAAACGTAGCAGTCCTCGAGATGAGACTTAGGTTGCTTGAGAACAACCTTCGGGTATTTCAGGGTCCTCGATGGCCCTGACTCGTTCAAGATGTGCCTGCAGAGCTTCTCGTGGTCTCTCTCGGAGAGGTTGCCAAGGAATTTAAAAAACTCTCGATTGAGAGTTGTATCTCTGTCCGGAAGAAAGCCCTCCTTGTCCTTGAACTTGGATCCGTCCATGGACTCGGGGTCGACGAGGTCTCCTTGGGCGGCGCATGTAATCACCGATTCCCAGAGCTTATACAGGTTCTTTGGTGCAGTGATGATCTTGATCTTGTTAGTAAGGGTAAGCAATTTCTTGCCGCCCTTCTTGTTTAGTTCCCTTTGATGATTGACAACGTCGATCATTGAGAACCTCTCGCTTACGGCCGCGAAGAATTTCTGCAAAATTGAGTACATGTAAGTAGAGTTAGATTCGAATGCGGCTATACATTTTAGCTCGAATCGAACTAAACCAAAGGGATCCATGTTCACAATAATGAAAGTGAAGTTTAGCTCGATTCGAGCTAAACAGTACTGCATGTTAAGTTTAGCTCGATTCGAGCTAAACAATACTGCATGTGCAGTTTAGCTCGATTCGAGCTAAACTTAACTGCATCTGCAGTTTAGCTCAAATCAAGCTAAACATTTGACACAGTGGTTCAGAAATGCTTACATCGTAAGCGATTGCTTGGCTTGCAGCGCGCTTTGGCTTTATTCGATGCCCTGCCTCCCCAGTTGCATCTCGTTTTGGTGGAGGACACCCGAACTCAACCCACACTTTTCGAGCAGCAAGGATATTCGTTGCCCACGTCGGCTTAAACTGAGCGAAGTGATTCACTCTGTTATAAAAAGCTGAAATTTTGCGCAGCTTGTCCACATCTTTAGTCCAGACTATGTACGCATTCCAAGTCCGGAAGTCCTTCTTAATAGGCTCGGGGACGGTGTCTTTCTGAATCATCTCCTTCGACGCAGCGACGTTGTGCTGGCCGTTAATGATGAAGAATTCGCAGTCCGTCATATCCCGTTCGTCCTTGGGCTTGAACTTCAAGTCGGGCATGACGCACAGAGTCTGCTTATGTGACCGGTCCGGCAAATTGATGAGGTAGTTCAGGAGGCTGGTTTGCCCCCTCTTCTCGAAGGCCCGGATTGTCCACGACGCTGGTGCTTCCTTCATCTTCATGGTGTCAATCTCCAATTTCCGCTGGGGATAATTTTTGAAGATGAATGCGTATTGGCAGTCTGAAAAGAATTTCTGGTAGATGACATTGCAGTTAGTGTAGTCAATGTCTTCTACCTTGTCGAGAATCATAGGGATCTCCGAGACGGCGTCGTTGATAGCGTTTGCCAAGTCCTCTTCTGATACGAGCTTGTTGCATTCCCTCGCGTCATCAGCTATCTTCCTCGACCGTCTCTTTTGAGGCGATGACAATCCAGGGGTTCCAGAACTATTCCCCCTTGTGGATGTTACCCTGGGGGTTGATGGCTGGACTCGTGTGGTGGTCTTGCTATCTATGGGACTCTCTGTCCCGGTAAGGACTGAACGCTCAAAGAGAGGTCGCTGAGCTACTTGTTTGGCTTTCGCTGCAACCGATGCCTAGATAATGGAGTTGACGACGTTCCTTAGCTTGAAGGATAGAGCTTTAGCTTTGAGCGGCCCATCGTTCTTCGACCTCCACTTCCCTTCAAGGATTTCAGCTCTGAGAGTGGACTTGACTTCGTCGAAATGTGATGCCTCTAAACTCTCGACCATTGCTACAGCATCGAAGGGCGTCGCTACTGTGTTGATGGCTAGGATGAAATTGTAAGGGGTCGACCCTGGAGAAGAACAGATGATCTTGATCACCTCTGGCGACTCGCAATCAAGCTCGGTGATTTTCGTGTCGACATCGATTGTCATATGATCAGCCACAGGCCCTTGGTAGCTTACAGCGACCGTAAGGTTTGGCGTGTGCGCAGCCCAAACCACTGTCCAGGTTTTGACCTTGGTTGCGTCCTTGAATTCGTAGCAATCAAGGTTCAAGGTATCATCGCCATCATCGTCTTGATCCACCGCTGCCCTTGGCTTGAAGAAGTGGGCGAGCAAGCCCTTCATTCTCTGCTCATTGCATTCATCAAGAAATATTTGAGTTCAGTGAATGGTTATGAGGTGACCGTAAAAGTTTAGCTCGACTCGAGCTAAACTGACTAGTTATCATCAGTCTCTTTTGTGATTGTGAAGTTTAGCTCGAATCGAGCTAAACTTCATATTCTATGGTTTATTGGTTAGGGTATAAGTTTAGCTCGAGTCGAGCTAAACTTACTTACAATCGGACCATTATAGTTAGCGAGTTTTACTTTAACATTTCTAGTTAGCAATATTGAATGAATATACTTACTAGTATAGGGTCGAAGTTTAGCTCGAGTCGAGCTAAACTGAGCTTTATATAGGGCGAGTTGGATACCTCAGTTTAGCTCGACTCGAGCTAAACTGAATGATCTCAATAGTCTCGTATTGAGATGTTTCGTTTAGCTCGATTTGAGCTAATGTTTACGGATCAATTATGTTCACATCAGCCCTCTTTTATTTGGTATATTCTTACTTACTTATGGTCGAAGTTTAGCTCGAATCGAGCTAAACTCAAGGTTCAAGGACTTGACTTATTACATTACCTTACTCTTATACGAACGGAAGTTCAGACTTACTTAGGGGATAAGTTTAGCTCGAATCGAGCTAAACTGAGGAACATATTGGCCGAAGATGTTATCTAAGTTTAGCTCGACTCGAGCTAAACTTAATACATTTCAGAAGTCTGTACTGTAATTGTTCACTTTAGCTCGAATCGAGCTAAAGTTCAGAGATCCAGGATATGAACATCAACTCGCTTCTTTCTTGTATCTTCTTACTTACTTGAGGTCTCAGTTTAGCTCAAATCGAGCTAAACTTCAGAGTTTGAGGACTTCACTATTTACATTACCTCACTCTTCTTTTAATGTAAATTTAGACTTACTTTGGGCCACAGTTTAGCTCGAATCAAGCTAAACTGAGTTATATATTGGGCGAGATGGATTTCTCAGTTTAGCTCGACTCGAGCTAAACTGATTATATTCCCTTAGTCTATAAAGGAATTGTTTAGATTAGGTCGATTCGGACAATGCTTTAGTCTGAGGCTTATTGGTGTTTTTAGTTCGTTTCGAATAATTCTGATATATTCATGTTCACAGTTTAGCTCGAGTCGAGCTAAACTGAGTTACATACTTGAATGTTGGATGCCTTAGTTTAGCTCGAATCGAGCTAAATTTTACGGTCTAAGGATTCGTATGACTACACTTTACCTCTGGTCTATATAGGTTTAGTCTTACTCATTCAGGTTTACAGTTTAGCTCGAGTCGAGCTAAACTAAACGTAGACATACGAGTCCATTAATATCTGTTCAGTTTAGCTCGACTCGAGCTAAACTGAGTAGAAATCAACAGTCTCTGACGTGGACGTGTAGTTTACCTCGAATCGAGCTAAACCTCATACTCTAAGGGTACCTTTAGTTTTGTAGCTTTTTCTTAATAAATTACATTCTAATCTATAAAGGGCCTCAGTTTAGCTCGAGTCGAGCTAAACTGAGTTAGCCTTTCCGCGTGTTAGAATCTATAGTTTAGCTCGACTCGAGCTAAACTGAGGCCCTATAATTACGTTTTTTTATCTCGTTACCAACCAGGTGCATTCTACATACTCTGAAAGCTTAGTTTAGCTCGAATCGAGCTAAACTTTCTGCTTCTCAGTATCTATTTCTACAAAGTTAGAGGGGGTTTCATGTTTCCGAATGATCAGGCTTAGCACCTTTCTCCCATTCCAGCCATTCTTATGAAGGTTCAACTTCCTGATGGTCTTCTTTGGCCTTGTTGTATATCTGCAAAACATACGATTCTACTGTTCAAAACAAAAGCAATTACAAACTACAAACTTTGCTGCGATTCCAACATCAATTTATAATCACATACTACGCTGTCATTACAAACTGTTATGTGACTAGAATTACTAGAATCTCTCCTGGAAATGCAAACTACGAAGTCTGTTGTCACTGAAGTGAACATATCAAAGCATCTAAACATCATTTCTAATGTTTCATCATTCAAGAAATTGAAATAATTCAATCCAGCTTCAATCGTCTGTACATTATACAATTCTGTTGCATTGCTAAAGGTATCATAAGCATGTTGCTATGTATTGGACTCGTTTATTCAGATAATTCAATTATCAGTTGGTGTTTCAGGAAATCTCTTAACGTAAGGCAAGTTTAAACAAATGAAGGCTGCAAAGTTTCAACACGAAAGAGTGGGAAGGCAAAATCGCTTTGAGAGGGACTGCTTACTAACACCTGATGCCACATGGGGGCTACAGAGTTGTGAGGAAGAGGTTCTTTGACGGCAACTTGTGACCACTACTAAGCAGAATTTTGACACACGGCTCCTCCTAATGGATGGAAGAAGTTCAAGAGCGACAAATTGATACTCTGGAGACAATAGTGGTACCTGAGCGTGTTGTTGTTGTGATCTGGTTGACGTGAAAAATACACGACTATGGGCCCAATCACCCTCTCCCAGAGCCTGCAAGTACTCCAATCCGAAGCTCGAAAGTAGCAACAAAACGAGCAGATGCTTCTTCTCACCACTTCGGCAACAAGCTCCCCGACCACACTCCCTTATTGGACCTTCCTCTGCTCCCCAAAGACCCTAAAACCGCAAGACCCTAGAACTTTTTATATTCCAAGCGTGTAGTGTGCTGACAATCCATTCAACGAGCAAAAAAAAAATCAAAACCTCTGAAAAGAATCACCAAAAAAACCACAGAAGTGAAGAACGTACCTACTGCGAAAAATGTCGCACCACCTAACACAGCGATGCAATTCCTCCTCCGACGAAAAGCAACGACAAAGGCAACTTGTACTCCTCCCCTACAGAAGCGCTTCCCTCGAACAGTCTCTCTCCTCGCCCTGCGAGGCTGCGACTCTCCTCGCACCAGCGTCACTCCTCCTACCGCGACAAGTTTCCAGATGATTCTCCTCCAAAAGCGCTTCTTCTCACGTCACCGCAAACCCCAAGCAAACCCCAGATCCTCACACGCAGAACTGCGAGAGGAGCGCAGCACTAAACTTCTACAAAGTGACTAATCAAACCACGAGCTAAAAAAAAAAACACCACCTTCTATTCCCTGCTACTCACAGGCGCTACGCGCACTTGCGCACAGAGAAACTACACAAACACGACAAAAAGCAACGACGAAGCGCAAAAGGGGAAGAACGGAAGCGACAAAAGCGGGGCGAAAACGAGAGAGGAAAAAACAAAAACCTGAAAGTAAGGAGAAAGGGGGGAGGAGGTGAAAGTCGGCGGTGGTACATTCATGATTTGTATCCAATCATGATGATTACTACCGAGGCCATCATTTCAACTGCCGAGGCCATCATTTTTACTGCCGAGGTAAAAAAATTTTAAAATTTGATTTCTTCCAAAAAATTTCTCTCCAAGTTTATTACTCGTAATTACATTTTCTAACTTGTAAATTTTATTTCATTCTCTTTTTAAATTCATTTTTCTTAGAACCACATTAGAATGCTAATTCTAACACGGTAAATTTAATTCTAAGTTTAAAAATATAAGTTTCCATTAACTTTTAGTAATCATATTTTTTAAAAAAACATTAGAATTTTTATTCATACCCGCTAAGTTTGATTTCAAATGTAATCATATAGGTTTTCATTCACTTTTATTACTCAAATTTTTTAAAACAACATTAGAATGTTTATTCAAACCTGCTAAGTTTAATTTCAAGTGTAATCATATAGGTTTTCATTCCCTTTTATTACTCAAATTTCTTAAAACAACATTAGAATGTTTATTCAAACCCGCTAAGTTTAATTTCAAATGTAATCATATAGGTTTTCATTCCCTTTTATTACTCAAATCTTTTAAAACAACATTAGAATGTTTATTCAAACCCGCTAAGTTTAATTTCAAGTGTAATCATATAGGTTTTCATTCCCTTTTATTACTCAAATTTCTTAAAACAACATTAGAATGTTTATTCAAACCCGCTGAGTTTAATTTCAAATGTAATCATATAGGTTTTCATTCCCTTTTATTACTCAAATTTCTTAAAACAACATTAGAATGTTTATTCAAACCCGCTGAGTTTAATTTCAAATGTAATCATATAGGTTTTCATTCACTTTTATTACTCATATTTTTTAGAGCAACATTAGAATGCTAATGCAAATAATCTAAGTTTAATTCTAAGTGTAATAACATTAGTTTTTATTCACTTTTATTACTCATCTCTTTTAGAACATCATTAGAATCTCAATTCAAACACACTAATTTTAATTCTGATTGTATTGTTATTGGTTTCTATTCACTTTTATTACTCATAATTTGTAGAGCAACATTAGAATACTAATTCAAATAGTGTAAGTTTAATTCTAATTGTATCAATATTGGTTTTCTATTTAGTATTGTCAATTTTTTGGAACTAAGTTGATGTTTAATATTGTGTACTCTATTTTTAGTATGTGAAATTTACATTGCGATTCTTGTCACCATTTTCTACCAAGTTCATTATCAACCAAGAAAAGTTAAGACGCTTCTATTTGCCAAGCGCTTCAAGGTGCGGTCAGAAATACCGTGGGGAACCCGTATCCATGACGAGCTTGCTCAAGCACCGTGCGCAATTTAGTTACCGCAATTGATTAAGTGGGAGCGGAATTACTTTAACCCTATCGACAAGTGAAGAGGCAGGAGTCACACCAAGAATTGGCCCGTGTGTCGCGAATCGAGCACTTGGAGGTTGCTTCCCCCCGCGAAGTTGGTGCTACGATCGTTTCATCGATAGATTAATGTAGGATTGATCACCGTGATTCCACTCCACGCTTGGTTCCTCCATTGAGTCAATCGGGTACTTGCTACTGTAGACTGTCGGCTAATGGCACATCAGGTTTTTTATGGATATTTTTTAAATAATGCTATAAGAACTAAGTTGAGGTTTAAATTTTAAAGATTTCGTTGTGGTTTAAATTTTAAATTTCGTTATTCCTTGACATGTGCCTAGTTTTCTCTAGCACAATATTTAATATGTGAAATCATTATGATGTTTTTATTAGTATATTCTATACGTACGTAGTATTCTTTAGTAAACATTTAAGTGTGTAATTTCCAAGATTTGTCCAATCATTTTAATGTACATAAGTATCACTCTTGAATTCAAATCCTCATACGTGGTTTATTTTCTAAAGTTTAAAAATCACAAGGTACATAAGTATTGCATTCAAATATAATAGATTTAGTTTCTAACTTTTGTCCATAAGTAATCACTACATATTTCTAAATAATGCCATGTATTCCAAATATACCTTTAAATTGAAATTACATGTACAAGTATATGATTTATTACAAATACATAATATTTCCTATAATGGTAATTATGCCTATTTAATACATTATTATAGGAATACATTATGTATAGTAATTTATAGTACGTTATTTAACATCATTATGAAAATAGTGCAAAATTTAATCATAATTCCGAACGTTATCATTCTTATAGCATTGTTATAGATAACTACAATTAGAATGTTATTATCATTTATTACTAATAACTATTTACGTTTGTATATAATTTAAACTAAAAAGCTTAGATGAAGAGAAAGTGCTTAAAATATTAATTTGGAAGAATGAGCACATTTCAGACACATTAAAGGTTGACCATAATACATTAATGTCCGTTATGGATGTAAGGATCTATTTCACTAAAGATGATTATTTCGTTTCAAGTTCTTTATTTCAAATCCCTGACATAAGGTCACCTATAATTGATAAAATATTTTGGTATATGCTTTTATGTAACATAGCAAGCTATTCTAACTATTTGCACACGAATTGAGCGATAATTTAAGACTTTCTATCAAAGTTACTTAACTTGGTGCATAATACCTAACATAAATAATTAAGAATAATTATAGACTTGCTCTCGCAAGATGATTAGATGAACAAAAGCCTAAAATTATGAGTGGAAGCAAACATACCAATTAAAGTGTTCGTAATGCTGTAGATGTTGTATGTGATGTTTAGCAATCCAAGTTAAGTATTGAGGTTTCACAGTATAGTGTTTAGGATTTCGAGTTTTGGGGTTTAGGATATAGGGGTTAGGGTTTAGGGTTTAGGGTTTAGGGTTTAGGGTTTAGGGTTTAGAGTTTAGGGTTTAGGGTTGAGGATTCAGGGTTTATTGTTTAGGGTTAAGGGTTTAGGGTTTATGTTGTGTGCAAAATGGTCCAATTGAGTTATTTTTCCATGTTGTTATACCTTATGCTAACCATTTTGCTAAAATTCTTTATGAGGTTTTCAAAATATTCCCCGTAGAATACATTATATTCCATACATTCATACCTTGATTTTGATGTTATAATATATGATTTATATTATTATTGAGAATTCAATATCTCTATGTTTTTGAGGAATCTCTTTCTTATTGACAATGAATCATATATAAAACCAAATTTTTTACGAAATATGACTTACTATGAGTTATACTCATATTAAACGTATTCAATATGAGAGACTTTGAAATGCCACAATACGCTTAAGAAACACCCAAGTGGAGAAGATGAATAATTACAATCCATTATATACAATATATCCATTCAAGTTGACATGTGAAACATACTATATCTACATGCAATAAAACCTCATGCAGTGAGACTAATAATGAATCGAATCACATTAAGCTATACACATAATCCTCAATGTCCATAAAATCAATTAAATTACTCATTTCTCTATTCATTGAATAGAACATTGTAAATTTATTTCCTAACTACGATGAAAATGAGTATTACTAACTTAGAAGATTATAACTTTCAAACTTAAAGTATTTGAGTACGACTAACTTTTAATTGCATGGTCAATAATGGCATGATAACTTTGAAATGCATGCTTTCATTGGAAGCCTATTTCGGCCAATGCGTGTAATATTACGATTGATCTTGTAGCAGGAATGTACAGAATTCGTCGAAGTAGGCAGGAATGGCGGGTGGATTCCCGCTCGAATTCGCGGATTCTACTTCTATGTAGAAATATAGGGAGAAGCAATTTTCCCGCCGAATCTCACCATCGATTTTCCTGACAAATCGCATTTGTATTTCCCGCCTCATCTCGAGATAATGTGGAGCGCGGGAAAGGCCAGACGAATCTGAATGACCTCTGAGAACGTGGCCATGTTGATTCCTTTTTCCTCATTTTCTGAAGGTGATGCTCCTCCTTCAGGGTTTTTGGCTCCGTCGGCGTTTCAGATTCCAGCACGCTGTACGTAGGGATCAAGATGAGCTCCACACAAGCGTCAAGGTAAGACTCAACGCACATGGCAGTATAGTGAATTGTGTCTCTGTTATCGTACGTGCTTCTTGCATTTTACAATTCAATTTCGGCGTCATAAACCCTAAACCCAGAAGAGCGTTCCGTATGTGTTGTGGACGCCGTTGCTGTGATGCTTCAGATTTTGTGTTTTCGATGTAAGTGCAGGCTAGCCTTCATTTTCATTGCATCCGTCTCGAGTGCAAAACTATTGCTTTCAGGGAATGAAGAAAGCGGTACTCCGAAATATGCGCCGTAATTCTCGGGAGGTCATTTAGCCCGAGTCGAGAGAAATAGCAGGACTATCAGAGTGTAGCAGTTTAGCTCGAATCGAGCTAAATTGCGGGGCTTGTACAGTCGAGGAATTTAGCTCGAATCGAGCTAAATTACAGGACTTTGCAAAGTCGAGCGATTTAGCTCGACTCGAGCTAAACTATGACTAACCGTAGACATAATAGTTTAGCTCGATTCGAGCTAAACAAAACGTTCAATAGAGTTGTTCAAAAATTAACCAGTTTAGATCGATTCGAGCTAAACTACGGAATCCAAATGGCGCAAACTGTGCTTCAGTTTAGCTCGACTCGAGCTAAACTAGACGCTTGCTTTTGAGAGAATCGAAATCCATTAAGTTTAGCTCGAGTCGAGCTAAACTAAGGCACCCCACTCGCCCAATATGTTACTCAGTTTAGCTCGACTCGAGCTAAACTGTGACCGTAAGTATGTCTAAATTTACCTTAAATGAAGATTGAGCTAATGTAAATATTGTAATCCTCAAACAATGAAGTTTAGCTCGACTCGAGCTAAACTAATCGATTTCATTACAATCATATGAAATGTGGTAAGTTTAGCTCGAGTTGAGCTAAACTGATGAATCAAACTCGCCCAGCATGTAAGTCAGTTTAGCTCGACTCGAGCTAAACCCTGACCCTAAGTATGTCTGGATTCACCTAAAAAGTAGAGTGAGAGACTGTGAATATTCTAATCCTCTAACTATGAAGTTTAGCTTTAATCGAGCTACACTAACCGATTTCATTACAATCATTTGAAATCTGGTAAGTTTAGCTCGAGTCGAGCCAGCCTAGACGTTTGCTTTCGAGAGAATGGAAATGCATTCAGTTTAGCTCGAGTCGAGCTAAAGTGAGGCACCCACTCGCCCAATATGTTACTCAGTTTAGCTCGACTCGAGCTAAACTGTGACCGTAAGTATGTCAGAATTTACCGTAAATGAAGATTGAGCTAAAGTGAATATGTAATCCTCAAACTACGAAGTTTAGCTCGCCTCGAGCTAAACTAATCGATTTCATTACAATCATATGAAATCTGGTAAGTTTAGCTCGTATCGAGCTAAACTGCTGATTCAATCTCGCCCAGCATGTAAGTCAGTTTAGCTCGACTCGAGCTAAACCCTGACCCTAAGTATGTCTGGATTCACATAAATAGAAGAGTGAGAGACTGTGAATATTCTAATCCTCTAACTATGAAGTTTAGCTTTAATCGAGCTACACTAAACGATTTCATTACAATCACTTGAAATTTGGTAAGTTTAGCTCGAGTCGAGCTAGACTAGACGTTTGCTTTTGAGAGGATTAAAATTCATTCAGTTTAGCTCGAGTCGAGCTAAACTAAGGCACCCCACTCGCTCAATATGTTACTCAGCTTAGCTCGACTCGAGCTAAACTGTGACCCTAAGTATGTCTGAGTTTACCTAAAATGAAGATTGAGCTAATGTAAATATTGTAATCCTCAAACTATGAAGTTTAGCTCGATTCGAGCTAAACTAAACGATTTCATTACAATCATTTGAAATCTGGTAAGTTCAACTCGAGTCGAGCTAAACTGATGAATCACCCTCGCCCAATATGCAACTCAGTTTAGCTCGACTCGAGCTAAACTGTGACCCTAAGTAATCCAGAATTTAGCTAAAAAGAAAGTAGAGCTGATTTACTCTATTACATCCTTAGACTGTGAAGTTTAGCTCGATTCGAGCTAAACTAAATAATTACAGTAGAGGTTCTTGAAATCTGAATCTTAGCATTTGCTCGATTCGAGCTAAATTACAGCACCTCGCAGAGTCGCGCAATTTAGCTCGCCTCGAGCTACATTTGATTACTTCGCAAAGTTGTGTAGTTAAGCTCGAATCGAGCTATTGTGACTTTAATGTGACTTTCTTATAACTTATATCTATGTTCCTGTGCATCTGCAGCATGGGCACCTCATCCGCTGAGGAGGAGTCCGTTGTTCCCCCAGTGAACCCGGATATTCCAGATTTTGAGGTTGTTCCACCTCGACTCTGGTCGGGAAGAACTGTGGCGTTGCACAACAGCGATGGTCTCAAAATTGCCGAAGGTTTATCTCGGAATTTACGATCCAGTGCCCTTATTGATTCTTCAGGACCCCTCGGTGAATGTGTTATTGTGGTGCAAATTTCAACTTTGTTTGTGCCTGTGGACAATCCTGACGACTGGATTTACTCATTCAAGTCGTGGCCCATTGATCGAGTTCTTTTGGACGGTGTTAGTCTTTTGCACCATACGCAGCGGGATGTGTACAATTGATGGGTTAAAGAACAGGGTCGGGTCAATGGTAGACGCACTCGTACGTATGACAATTCCAAAAGGAATGTTCCTACTCAAGCACCTCGCAGAGCAAAAAACTTGTTGACTCAGCAGTCAATCAACGAAGTCGCATCGAATACCTGTTGTAGCCGAAACTGTGTCCAACACTACCCTAGAGACAAGATAAAGGTCCTTAGGTCTCGCATGTATGAAAACACAATAGTGCAGTTCAGAAATCATATCAAATTAGATGTTCATCGACAATTCCATACAAACGCTAATGGGCGGAATGTGGTGACACTTGAAGGCATAGACGTATGTCCGTTAGCGTGGATGCAAATTATGGGTGTTAGTTCTAGCGTCTTTTATCGCAACGCTTTGAACGCAGCTGCTGGGTTCGAAGCCCAACATCATGGGAATACTGGAAAACGAAAGCCCAGGGGTCATACTGTTGTAGCTTCTGCTGTCTTGGGCGCATTACTTGCTAGGCATGCTGACCACATGCCTTACAAGTCTCATAGCCTCTCCTCAGGGGAGAAGGTTGTAACGAAGATACTTCCTGCAAGTTTTAAGTGGAAAAATCAGATTCCGCCTATATGTGAACATCTTGCTGAATGCGGGCTTCCACCAGTGTCAGCTTCAAGCATTAGCAAAATCCGCCGACTTAGCTATCCTGAGTACTACACGAAGAGGGCATGAGACAATTTCGCACGGTGCTCAAAGTGTGATGAGTTTGACTCTTTGATGAAGCTCACCTTACCAGGAAGTCAATCTGCACTTTTATGGTCGAGGAAACTAAGTGCGCACTTGGACTCGGCGTTTGCTCATAGGGATTTGTATTACCTCAATCGTTTTAGGTCGAAGACGATGCCTCATGAGGTTCTCACTATTATGCATGACAAGATGGACCACTCGAAGACAGCCTCCCCTGCCTTATCCCACAAGGTGAAGAACTTAGATGGTCTCATGAAATTGCCTCTAGCAGTAACAGGCATTTTAGCTCATGGACATGTAGATCAGCGCTATGCGCATTTTGGATTAGATATTTTGTCACATGATGCAAATTACACTGTGGGGTCATTTGCGAAGCTGCTACGCGATCTGGAGGCTCCACCGAAATCCACCTCCAGACAACTTTTTACAGAGGCATCTTCGCATCCTGTTTACGCAGCTCTTCTTCATGGTTCAGAGATGTGTTTGGATCCACTTGGCCCGATTCCAGACATTTTGGTTCCACCTAGGCCATTGCCCCCTATATTAAATGTACAAATGGACAATGCTGTTAGTGATAACAAAAATAGGTTTGTCTTCAGTTTCTGGTCCCTTCTCGTAGCCAAACTGGTATTTCGAGAAGTATATGTTAATTTTATGCTAGTTGGTCACACTCATGATGACATAGATGCATTATTTGGTCGTTAGAGCATGGCTTTGCATAAGGAGGATTATCCTACTATCCCTCTTTTCATGAAATCTTTCATGAAGCTAGAGTCACTTCCTGTCATTCCTCACCTCGTTCAAGAGGTTCCTAACTTCAAATCTTTCATTCAAGAGTGGTTGCTGGAGGGTGATGAAGCATTGGTTGGACATACAAAAGCGCATTAGTTCAAGTTCTTCCTCGATGCAAGTGGGTGCCCCGTTATGAAGTACAAAATTCTTTGCCATGACGATGAATGGCTTCCTAGAGGTGATGAGGGGGGCATTAAGTTATGGAAGGAGGATTCAGAGGGTAGATCGCTATGGCCTAGGGGGGTACCACAAGCTGTGCAGCCAATGCAGATGCGTCATTTGCCCGAGATTGTGAAAGGAGTTTCAGGATTCGTTGACCATTGGGAGCGATTATCACGTGAGTCAATCGAATCACGGCGACTGTACGAGCCTCTCTCATACTATTGGAGCAACGTAAAGGATGCTCTTTGTATACACTAATATCCCAGCAACCTGGTATCTCGTCAACTCTTCAAGAAGCTCCGGAGTTGGAACATGGGTTTTGGCCATCAACTCGTCTCGCGCATGCTGTAGAAGATGAGTTTACATTGGAGGGGACACTTCGTGAAGAGTACGGCGAGGACGACCACTTTGTAGGTCAAAGACGTGATCGACCAGCTCCGTCATTCCGAGTTGGACGTGACCTTTACAAGGGATATTTTGTTGCACTACGTCCATGTGGCACAGATGGCCGTCCATTTTGGTTAGGGCGTGCTATGTCTGATCCAAATTCAAACCCAGACTTACCTAATACCGTAGAAATCCAGTTCTTTCGTCCCATATCACGGGATAGGGATGTTCAAAAGTATTATACGGGTTGGGATGTAAACAAAAAGCTACGTTGGACGGTGGAGAGAGGCGTCGACGTTTCATCTCAAAGTACGGATGCCATTTTCACAGCATGGAAATCTAGAACAAGGCAACCTAGGGGGGACGACGGAATGGGGCAAGATATGACTATTTCAATACCTGAAATTCAAATCAATATCATCAAGGCCTCTTTGGGAGAACTTGCCACATCTTCAGAAGAGTAGTAGTCCATCAATGATACTTTATGCATCCGATAGCCGACTCTTGGACCCTTTAGTTTGTATTCTAATATATAGTCGTAAGTGAATTACATATTATACTGTATTTTGTTCATTTCCTATTATATATTCAAATTATGGGTTGATGCAATCCAATTCTTCATATTACGATGTTGATCCAATCTACGACAAGTGATTATCATATTGCTAACACAAGGGTCTTAATCACTCTGTTTTATTTTCTTCATCTCATGTCATGCTTTCTATATAATGTTTTGATCTAAGTGGACCTCCCAATTTAATGGAAATTTTATTTTCATAATGCATATGCTTACGGTGTGGCCAATAACTGAGTGAATTTTAGCTCGATTGAACTCCATGTATTAATTTGGGAGATTGTTCTTCTCCCATTATAACGAATACGAGGTTACCTGCGTCATTGCATGAGTTCACCTTCGTCTCTCATCGTCTCCTTCTTCCCCCATACGTCTGATCTTCATCACCAAACGATGCATCTATCCCTTGGATAATTGGTGGAACCCGATTTACGACAGAGCGGTCGCTGATATCGTGCATTGGCGGCTTCAGTCACCACCTTTCCGCATCGCCCAGCAAGTACTGCCGCATTTTCTCTAGTCATTTCGCTTTCGCTGTACTTTCACAATAACTATATCATTCAATTATAGCAAATGCCTTTTGCTATTTGATACGACTCATTATTTTTGCATCTGAATCTTGCGGTCTACATACACAGTAACGCCCCGAGTGGTTGGGGGATTGTGTGATTGTTGGGCGCACCAAAGTACAGTCTCCCTTGCACTTCCTCGGAAGTATCTTTTATCTCAAAACTCTCCCCCAATTCACGCAGTATCTCTTAGCATGGCTCCGTTGGCGAGGTTGAAGAGAGGCCCCGAGCAATGGGCAGAAAAAGGAAGGGATTTCTCTGCAGCATCCGCAGCCGCTGCCGAAGACAATGCAGGTGCTTCCGGTCCCTTGAATCTGGCCGCAGAGGGATGACACCTCTTCATATGGTGACCACGGCGCGTACAACGAAGAAGCTCCCACCCCCGACAGACCCGTGCTCGGAGGTAATTGCTGAGCACGCACTATCATCGAAGCGCGGTTCATCTTCATCTCGTGTCGACGCTCCTGCGTCGACCCAAACCCCTAAAGTCTCCATTCTCTCTACCCACACAGCAGCAGAAGGTAAGTATCCCTGAACCATCTTGCTACTTTTTGATCACCTGTATTGGCTTTTAAATGCATGGCTTAATGCAGAACGTTGCCAACACATCTTAGGCTCGTCTCGATCGTCTCTCATGATTTTATTTTTTTTGGTGTGGAAACTTCAATTTCAGGAACATGATAGTCTACAATATAATTGACAACTTAATGCAGACATTGTCTGATAGAGTTGCCTTACCGAGCAGATTGTTGCAACTTCTTAGTGTCGTTGACAGCCAATTTATCTTAAGTAACTTCTACAATATGTGCTTTTCTGATATAATCAAGTGATCAATGGATGCTCTGTAGATCCAAGCAATGCAGCATTGGAGGGAGAGAACTATCCGGATGAACTGAGGGATCCGTTGCCTAATTTTTATAGCAACAAACCCAACCTTATTTTACAAGGCAGAGGAGGCCGCTCACCCTCCTCTCGTAGGGCGAGAGACGAAACAAGACGCCATGCACAGAGAAGTCGGGACCTTGAAGCATGTAACTACATCGTTTCCAGCGGGGACGATAGAAGCCGGAGTCGCCGGAGAGAAGATAATGATAGCCGCAAACGCCGTGCATATGAAACTCTCTCACCACACTCGTCTGACGATTTTTTGGAGGTCATCTCCTTCACCTTTACGCCTTCTTTGTGTACACTGTTTTGATTTCTCACCTTCTAGCATGTAGACGTTGTTGCTTCACTCATCTAAATTAATAATCAAATTCGTATGTTTCATATACTCGCTGTCTTACTTGACATGAGGCAACCACATGCAGGGGACGCGTAGTGCATGGCGTCACCGCCGTCGTTTGAGGGGGCAT
This sequence comes from Bryum argenteum, assembly GCA_037043015.1. Classification (NCBI taxonomy): domain Eukaryota; kingdom Viridiplantae; phylum Streptophyta; class Bryopsida; order Bryales; family Bryaceae; genus Bryum; species Bryum argenteum. Next base: position 42,973,763 of record CM073321.1, read on the forward strand.
TCATACTCATCCGCATCACCAGGCAGTGACTATCGTGGAGATGGACATAGAGGAAAGCGTGCGGACCATAGTGACATCGGGAGACGAGACAGAGACAGTCGTGCATGTTACGAGGACGTAGAACCCAGCCGACATCACAAACGTCACAGGAGTCATCACCGTTCAGACTCTCTGGGTACTCTCCTCCTATGCGTTTGGAAGTCTTGTCCGGGTTCCCTGTTAGCTCCCGAGGTGAGTCTGTACAAGTGAGGAAAGAGGGTGGTCCTCTGAGCACCCCCAACGTGCCAAACAGGGTGACGTCTCAGAGGAGGAAGAGCCGCCTTCCAACGAGCCTTTCTCTAAACCGAGAGAGTGTTCTCCGTCAAAACAGAAGGGAACGGGCGATGGAGCGGGAAGAGGATGGGCAAGGCCGGGAGTCTTGAGGGAAGAAACCATATCTCATTCATGTGAACTCGGAGGGTCAAGCGTATGGACTCGGTGTCTCCGTTTGGAATGACGCACTCTCAAAAGTGGTGAGAGGTCTCGATCCATCATACATTGACATAAGACAGCAACCGTGCCATCTGATGGACACTCTCTTGAAGCGGTTGGACGAAGAATTTGACTACAACGACACGGTAAACTCCTCTTGGTTAAAAAAACGCATAGGCAACGCACTCTCTTCGTACAGACACAAATTGATGAAGATGATCCAAGCCAAGGAAAGTGAAACAGATGTATGCATAGATGTCTATAACGTTGTTTTTAATGATGTCTAGAAGGATGTCTGAAGAAATGTCTAAGCAGATGTTTGCAAGAATGACTAACTGTGTCGATATCTTGAGGTTAGGAAGTAAACCATCTCAACCTAGGTAGTGCAATTAAATGGAATTAAATCAGATTTTTTTTACCTTTACAAACCCCTCTTTAAATGCAGTTGATATTGGCTTATTGAATATGTATAGCGGCGGGACATGTACATGACCATACGGGTATCGCCAGCAAGCGATGGTAGTAGAGGGACTTCTGGAGTTCAGATTGTGGGTGCGTAGTTGTATCGTAGTTTATATCGTAGTTGTTGACAGGCGTATTGGTAAATACTCTAGTTTTGTGTTACTTGAGGTTTTAATGACCTAAGCAATATATGTTCGACTCATACTTTTTGATGTGATAGTGTTTACAATTGATGTTATCTAAGACATCTGTGGATTACGAATCTGATGACTATATAAACATCTAAAAATGTCATCCTAGATGTCCTTTCATATGCCTAGAAAACATCAATAGTAACACTGTTGCAAACATCATGTTTAACACAAAACGTTTACATCGATGTCCTACAGGATGTCGCTACAAACATCCGAGCAAACATCACAAATTTAATAAGGACATCAACCTAAACATCATTCTACGCACTGAAAACATCTTATAAGACATAAAAATTGTCTTCTAACATATCTTGTAAGACATTGCGTACGTCTCGCAAAACATCTTGTACAACATCTAAGATGTCTTGCAAGGCATTTAAGTTGTCTTAACTGATGTCTAAAACTATCATGATAGGAGCATAAAACCTCCGCAATATGCTGACGTGGCATGCCACGTCATTTTCGCGGGTCCACGTCAACTTTTTCCGCGTGCCACGTCGAATTTTCCCGGGTGCCACGTCGGATTTTCCTAGGTGCCAGCCGTGCCACGTCGGATTTTCTCGGGTCCACGTAGGATTCTGGCTCCGCCATGTCATCTTTCGTGGGACCATGTAAAATTCCACATCATGATGAATTTCATCCCCATGTGGCACTGCCCGTTCACTTCAAGCTGATGTGTCATCTATGTGGCACCCAGGTGGCACACTTTTTACCCTTCCAAAATTACCTTAAGACATCTTCGATCTTAAGACATCTTCGATCTTAAGACATCTTCGATTTTAAGACATCTTCCTGTCTATTTAGATGTTTGCATAGACATCTGTCATGTCTAGGATGTCATATCGTCTATAAGACATCCGAATTAATGTCTACATTGTTTTTATAGACATCATTTACAACATCACTAAAAAACGCAGGTTTCTTATAGTGGGAGGAGCTGCACGTGAGACACCGCCGCATGCAATAGCTCTGTAGCGTTAGAACAGCTACAGTGCAACATTGTATCATGTGTGCGGCCCTTCATGTGTACTTGTTGTTTTTGTATGTTTCCCTTCAGGCAGCTACAGATTTCCGACGCAACGTTTTTAAGTGTAAACTTGACATTTTAATACATCATGTAATCCACCATTCCGTCACTCTTGTTGACGTCGGTTTCTTTCATGTCATCGAATTGGTCGGTATTCACATACTTTAATGTAGTGATGTCTTCACGATGGTTCCATATCTCTGGGAAATGTTCATGTATCGTCCACACCTGTCCAGCATTCATATCTCGTTGGTAGAGAGAATTAAATGCAACCCCGTCCTAAACTTACCGACACCATTGCACACGCACTCAGCCCCTCTCCGACACCATCCCGACCCTGCACATACTCGGCCCCCATTCATACCCTACACATATCCTAAACCCACTCCTCATGTTCACATAACCGGCGGCCATCAACCCCCTCGCAATACTCGGCGGCCATCAACCCCCTCGCAATACAAGGCGTCCATCAACCCCCTCGCGATACCTGGCGGCCGTCAAACCTCGCTTGGGTCCGTGACGTGGAGCACGGCTCACAGCGTGGATGATTGTCCGACGTGTCGCCGCAGTCCCTTGTCCTGCTGGGATCGACACAGTTCTCTTCAGCGTGTCCTAATCAACATGTCCGAATCTACAGAGTTCCCCAAGACAATTCTCTTCCTCGCTAGTTGATTAGAGCTCGATTTTTCTAGTAGTGCGTGTATTTTGAGAATTGGACTGATCCAACTCAAGACACATGCATGTACACAACAGCAATTCAAACCATGTATGGGCGTCAGCATTTTGATTCTTGTGGTTGGTACTTGGACTGCCAGAGGAACAAGTGTCCGAGTTGGGAGGTGGATCAACTCAACAGCATTGGACCTGGCTTCTTAAACATCAGCAAGGACGTGGTGGACTTGGATGAAGTTGAGGATACCACTCCACCAGCGGCACTGAACCCCAAGAAATCAAAGAAGCGCCTTAGAAAGGGTGAGTGTCAGGCCGATGTGCAAGCTCCGGCTCCATTATTTGCAACACCAGCACCTGCTGTGGATGCAGCAGTACCACAAGCAACCCCAAGGTCAAGAGTTGCACTTCATGAGGCAGATCATACTCAAAGCCAATATGTACTCGGGTCTCAGCCACCGGACTCTGAAGTTGAAGAGGCCAACTTGCCATTGGTAGACCGCCGCCAACGAAGGCTTCTGATCGACGATCTAGAAGATGATGAGGTCGCCCCAGCAGAGCGTCCACGTTGCGTGACGCCTGCCTACTTGCCTGGAGAGTCATCAAGGCAGAAACGGCCGAAGCACGCCCGTAGCGAGTCACCTGCCTCTGTAATGGAGCATTGCCTAAGCTCCATGGTGCAAATGATGGTCGATCCTCAGTAGGTGCAGATGAAATCAACATCTAAGTGCCTCATTGTCAACGATTCGATTGTGCGCTGGATGGAGTTGAGTACGATGAAGAAGCCATTTCCGAAAGAATACGACGACATGAAAGACTTCATAGCTAAGGTACTACATCAAAGCCAAACTCATTGAACATGTTTCCAACTCAAGTTACTCACACTTCAAATATGGAATTCAGGTGGTGCAGGGGAGGACATTTTACAAGGATGGGAAGCTCATGAAGCCAGATAAAGAGCCCATTCAAGCTGTTGATCTGATTATTGCAGATTATCCAGACGGATTACGCGTGCCTGGTGTCTCCAATCCGCCACACGCAATTCCAAACTGGAACATGCAGGACGTTTCCTTCCTGAAGAGTGTCATGCAATACTCAGCGAGGTATGTGCATGACGATGCGGTGATACTGCTCTTCTACCCGGACTCTTTGACAATAAAAAAGGAAATCATGACTTACTTCAAGAATTTCAAGCTAAAGGTGTTTGACGAATGGAACGTGTTTCAAACGTTACCTCTTGCCAGTCACGTTAACAAATCAAAAACAGTAAGTTTTTAGTCGATCTCGAATTCTGTTGAAGCGTTTACATCTTATTTGTTTCGTATTAACTTGAAATATTGTATTGCAGACAAACATGTTCAAAGCTATTCTACTTGTCCGCTCTCTTGACAAGAAGGTCTCCAGGCAGCCAAAGCCACTTGAGATTAACCCCGATCAGTATGAACCTGATGTTGATCTCAGCAATGACGATATGTTGTACAACCTTCAGGGAGTAGATGACATTGTGTGCAGAAAGTTGGATGGGCGACCTTGGCGAGGTGCAAAGCAGAAGTCTACGCTTCTTCTGAAAGCCTTAATTCACGGGATTTGCCCTCAAAATGGCACAATTGTGGACTTCAAAACTGGAGTTGGTAAGATTACTATACTAAAATCTATTTCATCCTATATGTTGTATTTACAGGACTGAAGTTTAGCGACATTCTTCCATTGCAGGATCCTCCGTGATTGCTGTGATGACTCTCAATCGCAACATCTTTGCAATGGAGAGTGACTCCAAGCTTTTCGAGGAGATTCTCATTCCTCTTCAAGCTGCTCTGTCCGACACACCAGAATCTCCACAACGAGCATTGATACCAGATATGGAAGATTCACCTATTTCAGATGCGCCATTCGAATCTTGCTGTAAGTAAGTTTTCTTGAAGTATGTAAATTTCATAGCTTAGTGATTTTGAATACTCACTAAAATTGTGTTTTCTGCAGTTTAATGAGTCCGAGCGCTCATATCGAGAAAGCGGGGATTTCAGTCCACATTTCGAACCCCATCGCCTTCGTTCCAGCTCCCAAGTTATGCAGCATCCCTGGCTCAAGCGTTTGCGAGTGTCATATCTGATTCTAGTGATGGAATGAGCCCACCACCTCATATACATAGTCGGGTTAGGCAATATTTGGACCTAAGTGCAGCAGAGTCAGACTCTGATACGCCATAAAACAGTTACCTCTATATGAGCGCATAATATCACATTCATGTTATGACTACTATGACTAATACTTTTTGTTTTCCTTGGAACCTAAGCTATTCAGTTGTTTACACCTGTTTGAATTTGGGACCCCATCGGGTGGGTGCACCGAGGTGTGGTACATACACCTCTCTTGCTGTAAGTAAGTTTTGTACTCTGAAAGGATTGTGAAGTTGGTAGGATGTTGCAAGCTCATCATTGATTGGTTCATTCACAAAGCTTAAATTCAAAAGTCTCCTGTTCATATGTATATATTGATTGGTATCATGGTATATATGACGTCAGCCCTAATTTCCAGAAAACATAGTAAGAGATGTTCCAACTTAAAACCGTGATATTTCACGGCCATAGGCACACTAAAGGCTAAAGCACGGTTATACACACTCCTTCTCCAAAACTCTTTGTCATCAAATTGTTAATTAATCCACCCAAATTGGAGCAACGTCTAATTTATTCTAAGTAAATTGAAGGACCCTCATATGTAGTCCAAATAATTTGGCCCAAACTGAGTCAAAACTTCCCTCTAAAAATGGAAAATCTCTCACGAAAATCTGCCCACCGCTCATGAAAGTCTGCTCACCGCTCATGGAAATTTGCTCACTGCACGCACCGTAGCAATCCTGGCGCCTCTCCTTTTGTCGAACCGGTTGAGTACCAGGAAGAAGAGGTATAGTGTGTTGCACTATCTCCGGTGGAATGTCCTTGAGATCCTTATAAGACCAAGCAAAAATGTCTCGAAATTCTAGCACTAGCTCTTTGTACTTTGCTATCTCCTCCTTTGTCTATTGAGCTCCCATTTTGATGAATTGTGCCTCTTCATTCTCCAATGAAACATTTACATCTTGGCAATCATTAATAGGAACCGTATTTAGTTGGATTTGTAGGCCCATGATACCAATCACTAGGAACCGCGGGGTATATAGGGAGGTCGCTTCCAACCTCCAAACTTGTGGAGGTTTTGCGGAAATGAAGTAGTGGTGGTAGAATGTCCTCCTCATTCAACAATTTTTCCAGACCATGAGGTTGGGTGCCATCAATCACAAGATTATACACCGCTTCATACTCCACTTCATCAAGGAAGGTCACCAAACCGGAATCAATGTCAACCTCATGTACTTCCCCTCTTCTCTTGGAAATGACATGCACCGCTTGGACTCGAGGTGTCTCATGATCCTCAAGATGCTCTTGAAGCCACGTAGTGAATTCACCATCATCTTCCCAATCATAAAGGCCGGGACCTAAATTCTTAATTGGCCCTAAATCAATAGGATTATTTCCCGCAGTCAACATAGGATGTACATAGCCCACCTTCTCAAGACTAAGCTCATCTTTGGTTTTTGGTTTCTCTCCTATGATGGAACTTTGTGAAGTGTTTGGAGTACCCAACGTTACCAAGGCCCGGTTATCAAATGGACCAAATGTCAAGGTAAATGTAGTAATAGACCAACAATCGGAAGCATTGGCCCTCCTCAACCAATCTTGGCCTAAAATAAGAGGATATGGCCCCTTCTTTTTTGTCAACCTCAAAACATGAAAATTCAATGTGTAGATTTCTCCTCCGGCTTTAATTTGGCAATTCACAATTTGGCCAAGTGGCTTGATGGAGCGCTCATCCGCCACCTTCACTATGTATGGTGAAGGACCGGTTAGTAACAAACCCAAACTCTCCATTGTAGAAAGTGGCATGATATTAATACCACTTCCTCCATCTATCAAGGCATGTGGAATCACCTTGTCTAGAATAGAGACATCAATTTCAAAAGCTCCATCATCAATCAAGCTCTTTAAATACACCCTTGTAGTCATGATCTTTTGTTCAGGTCTACGAGGCATTGTGGCTCCCTCCTTAAATTCCTTCTTCAAAGAAGGAGCAACTTGGATGAGTTGGGAGTTGAGATGCAATAAACGGTTGGAGGTCCAGCATACTATATATAGCCAAGTCAAGGTTTCAAGACCTCATGCCTCTACTACCCACTTCATTCAAAGGTGTAACAAATTCTACTCATTCTAATGGTTTCCTAACAAGGTTTAGAATCATCAATCACCACTGGCTCACTTGAATCATATAAGAGTACTTGGGTACAAGGTCCAGATTACTATTAATAGAAAGTCACTCCAAACTCAAAAATAATCATCAATGCAAAATTGTGACTCCTAGACTTGCAATGGACAGGAGGTAGCAAAGATAGGAGTTAAGGTCTCGGGAGTTCGAGTAAAGTGTGCAATTTTGTATCAAAGTTATCTTAATCCAATCAAGTCATGATCATATGTTTTGCAAAATAGAGAAGGAAACGGTAGCCTTGCCTTCTACCCTTGTTTCCTCATAATCACACAACTCTTCTGAAATGATCAACCTTTGTACATCCTCACACACACTACTTGAAGTAAGTGTGCAATTTTGTATCAAAGTTATCTTAATCCAATCGAGTCATGATCATATGTTTTGCAAAATAGAGAAGGAAACGGTAGCCTTCCCTTCTACCCTTGTTTCCTCATAATCACACAACTCTTCTGAAATGATCAACCTTTGTATAAGCCACACACACCACTTTCAAACTCAAGGCCCTCCTACCTACCTCCACCTTATAATTGCCTCTAAGTTCCTTTCAAACACCAATCTTACATAAATTTAAGTATCAAAGCAAGCAAAGGAAGTACATCGAGCAAAGGGTGAAATTTTTGAGTCCAATTAAGTGCTTGGATGACTTAAAAGGCCAAAACACACCTCTCTAAGAAAATTTCAGCATACGAAGTCCATACCTTCCTTCTTGGTGAGTGAAATTTACAACCTAATGCCTTACTACATTCATGAACAAATAATCCTCTACCCCTTACCGTCTTGGTGCACGTCTTGGAAGTGGAATCCAATCAAGAACCTCGTGCCGGCATGGGCAGCATCACCCAATCCACTTCCAATTTCCCACTTGGGTTACCGGATCAACGAAAGGTTTGCAAGAATTCAATTTTTTTTTTTTTCTTAAATTCACACATGGATGGACCACAAAAGATGTGATGGACGGGTAAAGGGCAACCTATATGTTCAACTTGCATCCACAAGCTCTTAGGATCCTAGGGGCATCACTCCCAATTCCCCCAATTTCAAACGACATAAACGGTCGCGCCGGCCACTAATCCGACCTCACCGTCATACAAAAACCACGACCTAATAAAGAAAAGCGACTAATACAACACCAAAGGAGCCCCACCCAACAATGGTGGCACAATCCCCTTCACACTCACGACGCAAGGTCGTGAGCTACTCACAAGGGCAACAACACCCACAAAACGCCCAACCCACAATTGCAAATGAAATGATAACACAAACATAAAGCAACACACAACTTGATGCTCTATGCTCCAATCTACTCCTGCAAAATCATTTCACAAAGCTTGTACCACATGTAAGTAAACACTCTCTCCCGGCAGAAGCACCAAATTCTATGAGCGATTCAACCCGTAGGAAGAAAAGCCCTAGAGTTGGGCTGCTTGAGAGTGGAGACACCTACCTAGCCCTTCCACGCAATGGACTCAAATCCTAACAAGCATTCACAAACACCATGCATCCACCATTACACGATCATCAAGACACGAAATGCAATAAACATCACAAAAAAACCAATGGGGAAAAAAAGTACAATTGGGGTCCAACCTCAGCTGGACCCTTGGCCACTAAAATGGCCGTATCTTCCTCGTCCTTGCTCCTCTTGACGCAAGCTAGGAGTCTACAAAGAGCTAGCTTGATGATGTACTTGAATCCAAAAGCACGTCCAGTGGTTCTTCCTACAACTTGAGTTGTGCGGCCTCAAAGTCAGGCCTTTAATTTGCCCTCCACAGTAGACATGCTTTCACTTAATCGATCACCATTCCTCCGTCCATGACCCAAGAAGAGAAAGCCTAGGCTCTTTGGAATTCTGGCTTCAAGGCGCTCCTCTCCTCTAAAGGGCTTGCTCAAATTTGTCTCCTACTGATAGAAATCGTTCTTCAAGTCAGCGCCGCCTCTTCTCACCGTTCGTCGCAAGCCGGTGAAGTCCTCTTGGGAGATCCGCCATAGCTCCACCGTCACTGCTCCTATGACCGCGGGCTTGGGCTCGTTGGAAAGCTAGCTTCAAAATGCTCCTCCCTTCCAAAGGGCTTGCTCAAACTTGTCTCCAGCCAAACGGTACACCTTCCCAAAGTTGGCAGATCCAGATCTTGGTGGGGAAATCCACTCTCCTATCTTCTACCCTAACCTACCCACACCCACACCCACATTCAACAACTCCACACCTCCTACTTGCATATTTTCTTATTATATTAGGTCATACATTTCAATTCTCCATAGCTACAACCCTAGAAGCATCTCTACTCACACACACATCCAAAAACAAGAGAGACAAAAAACTAGCAAACCCTAGCAAAAAGAGAGAGACAAGTAAAAAGAAATGAGAAAGAAAGAAAAGATAAAGGGGAGAGGGGAAGCATGAGGGAGAAATCCTACTCCCTCACCTTCCTTCTTACCTTTCTACTTTCTAAATTGCCTATCTACTTCTAACTCTAATACTACCTCACATCTAATATTCTTCAATTCTAACAATTTAGTTATCCTTCCTAACATACAATCATGTAATTGTCACTAATTTGCCATACTCAATGCTTTTTATAATCATTCTTATAACTTCCGAGCCTATTTCTATAAATTCCAATTTAATGCATTTAGCCTATAGGAACCACACAAACTACTATAATCAAATGTATTTTGTATCTGAATATTCAACAACTAATACGTGAGCCATTTGGTTGGCTCACACCCCTCTATAAAGAATCCTGACGTCTGGCTTATTATTACGGAGACTACCGATCGGCATTGCCAGGCCGTCGTTTATTACAACGCGTTCAAGGATTAGTACAAGTCGAAGACTGTCCACTACGCTCCTGCGAACAATGAGCGTTTCAACGGTATCTTGGAGGAAAAGGTCGTGGACAAACACCTCATTCCACTCTTGTTTCTTGTGAAGAGAACCCACCAGGTATCCGAGCTCTTCGGTGATATTCCGGAGACATTCTATGCCCCGAAGTTGCCCCTGTATTAGAAACCAGGAGCTTACAGGGAGTTCGATTTTAGCATCAACGATAACGAGTTGCGCTTGGAGTTCTACATTCGTGTACTGCAAATGTTTACAGTTCCAGGAAACAGATTTCTGTCCGTTATGGCAGGAACAAAGCCCATGCTTGCAGGAATTGTAGATTTGACATTCATTTGGGCGTTTAGGTCGATGCCACCTATATGTCTTTCTGTCAAGTTCCCATCTGCTCTTCTGTTCTACTTGTCAATTTCGCTCGGCTCAATCTAAAATTTTACTTGGCGTTCTTCTTACTTGACGAACTCTGTGTTTCCTTTTCGCAGATGCTTAATCTTCAGTCTCATATTGTCTACGAGGACGAAGATGAGTCGAAGAAGTACATAGCCGTCCGAGAAAGTAGTTTTAATCTCGATCCCAACGACTTCTGTGTGGACGCCTATGTGAATCCAGCTTGGGTTCATGGCCCAAAGCCTGGGTGCTCGCATGAGGCTGGATTTACCGGATCTGCTCGTCGTGGTCGTGGTGAGGCATTGTCGTCTAGTGGTCGTGCTTGTTGTGGTGATGCATCGTCATCTGGTGGTCGTGCTCGTTGTGGTGAGGCATCCTCTGCTGCTGTAACTCGTGGTGGCGAACGATCGTCTGCTGGTGGTGGCAATCCGTCGTCTGCTCGTCTTGCTCGTGGTGGTCGTCCATCGTTTGGTGGCCGTGCTTGTGATAGTAATCCAACGTTTGGTGGCCGTGCTTGTGATAGTAATCCAACGTTTGGTGGCCGTGCTCGTGGTAGTAATCCATTGTCTGGTGGCCGTGAAGGCGGTCCTTCATCCGCAGTTCCCGGTTGTCGTGGCGCTCGTTCATCCGGTGGTTGTGGTCGTGGTGGGCGTGCTTGTGGTCGTGCTCGAGCATCTAGTGGGACTTCTAGCATGCGGGCTTTAAGCATTGAGCCTATACAAAGCATCGATCCTGTTCAAAGGAACCTGCTGATAAATCTATCTCCCGATGACGACGTTGATGAAGTTGATCCAGTAGTCGACCATCAACGCTCCATGGCCCGCGGTGGGGATTTAGCACAACTCGAGCTAAATCCCCCTACAGTCCTTGAGGAGACACTCGCCTCCACCGGCCTCCCTGATACTCTTAGCGAAGACGATGATAATGAAGAAGAGAACTCTGATCATCGTCGAGAGACCCGCACGAAGGCTGTAAACGATGTTTTCAGGTCTGAGTCGGATGAGGAGGTTGTTGTCGGGCAAAAAAAAGTGCCCAGAGATGCGGCTACTTCTGATAGTTCTAACGAGGAGAACATTAAAGAGGGTGCCGAGGAGGGTACTGAAGGGTTTGACAAGGATAACAATATTGATCCCTCTCCCATGAATTTGGGCGATGATGTCGTTTCCTCCCCGGCTCCTATGCTGGCCCCATCGCTAGAAGCAGCAGTTGAAAGGAAATTAACGCCGCCTTCGCCACTTGCAAGAGAGCCATCGCCGCCTCCGCCACTTGCAACAGAGTCATCCCCGCCTCCGCCACTTGCAACAGAGTCATCCCCCCCTCTGCCGTCTACTGTGCACTCATTACCTGCTCCTGCCCCTGTAAGCGGACAGTACCTTCTTTTGTTGAAGAAGGGTGTTTGGAATACTCACGCAGACGACCCTGATGAGAAGGTGGAGAATAAATTTTTTGATTTCTCGGATGAGCCGGATTCCCCCACGCCAGCAAAGGGGGCTGTCGATGTGCCCATAAATCTTGGTCTGGGTCCGCAAGAGGAGGGTGAACCTTCACAACCGCGAGTGAAGATTGAGTCGAACATTCTTGTTCCACTCTCGAAGGATGCCAAGCGTGCACAGCGTCAGAAAGAAAAGGAATAGAGAAGGGCCGCCAAACGAGTTGAAGAAGAAGCCGTAAATGCAAGGCGGGAGGCGCTAAGACTTGCAGATCTTGCTAGGTTGGAGGAGCAACGTCGGGAAGATCAACTCAAAGTTGAATCGAAGATGTCGAATTTGGAGACCCAAATTCCAGAGTTCGGGGCGATTTGAGCGATTTGAGGGTCCTGTTGACTCAGATAGCACAGGTGGCTCTTCCCCTTGCCTCCTACGACCCCGTCAATCAGCTTCATTTGGCTATCTGTGGACCTTCAACTTCCACCACCCAAACTCCATCCAAACGCTTAGCACCTCCGATTCCTTCAATTTGTGCCCGCATTCTTCCTGCTCCGTCTACCTCACTACTCCATGTTATTGAGAAGATTATTGTTGTTGCATCTCCTTCGGAAGCTGATATCGCCAATCCGAGAGAGAACGATGGCGTTCGTCCGCTCGAGGCGCGAGACCATCGAAACGAAAATGTGGACTACAAAGTTAGCGACCACGGACGAGCAGATGAAGATGTTCTTGATGGTGCTTCCTCACTCGTGGTGACCCCGTTTCGATAGGTGCGACCTCCGCGCATGAGGTTCTCGAGGGTGTTCAAGACTTGCAGGAAGATGCAAAGACAGCGGCAAGGTTGTCATATCGGGCGTGTTGAGGTTATCGGGCGGGCAAAATGGGCGTACGAGTTGTCCCGGACGTACAGGCGTGCCCGCCCACCTTGATTGTAGGGGGTGTGTAATTTTTCGTGGGTAACAAACTTTGCAGTAAAAAGCGTGTGTGGCGTTTCACGCGGCCTGTACGCGGCGGCCAAGTGGCTTAGTTTTCACCTAAACCCTTGCCACGTCGTCGTTTTTTTACCTAAACTAAAAGTCAACTACCGTTTGACCCCATCGAGCGAGCCACAACTCAATTGGACGGTCAAGGCGGACGGACGGGCGGGCGGCGTGCCCCCCGGTATGACAACCTTGGACAGCGGTTCAGGGTGACCCTATTTCCCTTGACTTTGCGAACGACATACCTGACTCAGTACCTGCAACTAATCCCACGGTGAACTTCTTATCAATTGTAGCAAAACTCGTTTAGCTCGGGTGGACCTAAATTTCTCTTTGACTGGTTGATGGGCATCTGCTCATATTATTGCTTTAGTTGTAATAATCCTAAAGCCGACGCTCCTTGTTTTATAGGAGTCCGGCATTGAAGACGGCGAGTAGGTCTTGCGAGTTAGTCTTCGAATTATTGGATGGTGTGCCACGTTTGTAGATAGTACCATGTAGTGACATCATTCAATAAAATGAAGACTTTTTATTTTAATAGTTGCGTCTGCACTGCGTCCGCGTCATTCTCCTCATTCTTGGCGCTAAATATCGTCATTTCTCTATCAGGTCGCGCCTCTGAGTACCTTATTTTGTCCGCTTGCCAATAGAACCTCCAGTGACCACCTTGTGTTGTGCGTCGCTGTGGTGGTCCGGTCCTCAATCACTCCGAGCAGTCATTTGCATGCTTCAGCATTTCACAAGGTAACACTCTTGTTTTAATATCGTCCGCAATTGTCACTTGTCGTGCTGCAGGCTAGATTGTCCAAATCTTCAAGCAAGACTTTCCCTACATCCCTCGGTCAACCCCTATCGCCTATGCCATCACTCAATGGACACCGGCCCATGCCCAAGTGGTTGAATGTGGTGTTGAAATTGAATGACGTCCTTTGTTCCACTACCCCTATGTCTCAGGCCCCATCTCAGTACCTTATTTTTCCCGATCCCATGCACCCTCCTGTTCTTTCCTCCACTATCCCCACCGTTGTTGCTGACACGGTAGTATATTGTCGTCCTGGACTGACCCCCTTCTTTAATGTGTTAGACCGTTTCTGCCACATCCACGTTTGGAGTACCCTTCAACCTGAAGTTGTCGACGGTCTCTGCACCTTCCTTTTCTCTAAAAGTGTTGCCGATCCGCAAATTATATTAGCCTCAAACTCGTGCAATGGACTCTTGCTGAAGAATTACACAAAGGCCATGTACCCTGGCACGACTAATCCTATCTTACTGAAATATCTTCGTCGACGTCTCTTCACTAGAAGGGATGCTCATTTCAACGTCCAGAACTTTATTATAGTCGATAGCAATCCTGCGGCTTGTATGGCTGTTCCTCCACTGAACACTCTCTTTTCTGATCCTTGGGTCCATTCACATCCGGGTCCACCCTCAGACTCTTATCCACTCAAATTAATCCACGAGTTTTGTTTTGCCGTACACTTGAGAGGTCTGCAGAACTTCCGTCAGGTTTTGACTAGTAGACCCTCTCACAATGACTTGTCCAAGGACTCTGAGTTGTACGGCATTATGTCTCGGAATTTTCCCTATGAGGGGAACCTGCTCCTACTAAATGGAAAAACTAAGTCGTGTTACTTTCATTTATGGTATTGGTTTAAATTTGTATTTTTTACTTCTTGCTTGAATTTGTGGCAATTCGCAAATCCATGACTAGGAAATGGTGATGATCTGACCAGGCATTAGAACACTTTCAATAGTTCCGGTGAGTCTACCATTAGAATGCCTTTTAAAGATTTAGTGAATGTTTTTATGATATTCAGGTTTTCAGCAATGGACAACAAAGTGCTTCCCTGGATGACATTCCCCCAATGGGTCCCTCTACGATTTCAGATCCCTCTGACAATAGTGAAGGGTCGAGGACACTCTCGGAGTTCCAGCGAGGGTGATACATATATTCTGCTCGAGATGACGCATTTGCTGTGGACTACACCAGAGACGTCATGGATGATGATGATGATGGTATCGTTGATAGTTATGTCAATGTACCGAGTCGAATTGTGGCGGCTGCACGTGATAACATCCCGGTTACAACGACAGGCACCGTGGCATCGATTACTGACACCCCAATTCATTCCGCGGACCTAGATGTACCTTGCCATTTAGCTCCCGTGAAGCTAAATGATCCTTTGCAAACTACAATCGCCCGTGTGGGACTCTCTTTTGATGGAGACTATCCCCGAGTTGTTGGGAAGCGTGACAGAAATGAGGCTTTTGGTGATGCACGTCCACGTAGTACTATTTAGATTTTACTGGGCTTTACTTTAGGAGGTCTACAATTACACCAATAATTTGTTTTCTGGATTTTTCAATCAATAAACCTTTCTCCTTTAATAAATTTGTTTTAATCAGTGTTTGTATTTTGAATGAATTCTTCTTTTTGTTTCAGTAAAGTTTTGTATATTCATTACTGTGTCTTTTTATTTTGAGAATATTCTGTTATATTGATAAAACGTGCTTTTTATTTTGAGAATACTTCTCTCTATATTGATAAACTTTCATTATTTGGTAATGCATTTGGCTTGGTGCAGTCCAAGTGCGATTGTGTTACTCTAATTCGTATTTACCATTTTGTGTATATATTCCCATTATAATAAATTACGTGTTTAGGCAATTTTTGGGAGTCAAATGTATTACATGCCTTCTATATGTAGCTACTTCAAGTACATTTTTGATTTTATATACCTTGCAATGATTCCAATGAATGACTTGTTCTCCATTGTCTGTTATTTTAGTTTCAGATTAACATATGATTTTATTACTTAATACCTTCAATAGAAATATCTCCAAACCTCCATGACCAATATTTGAGAATATATAATGAATTATGAAACTTCTTCATTACATCAACCTTGCGTAGTTGTGTTATTAATAATTTGTTCGAAGTCAAGTCAAGCATAATATGACGTTTCTTACATATGCCTTTTTTTGTATAAATTGATGAACATATCATATGTTAGGTGAGAGTGTGAGACCGTGAAAAGAGGCTTACAGCCAAACAAAAGAAATTATTACTACCAAGTGAACTCATAGTAAAAATACAAGACATTGCGATAAAATGCCTTGAAATTATCAAATTGCATAATATATTAATATATGTTATAGTCATATATTCGGATAATCCATTCATAAAAAAAATATGGATTTCAGGATCCTCAAAATTGGCCCCTAGCAAGGCGATAATGATGTAGACATCATCCGTTGCAAAAAACTACATAACCTTTACTATAATGATACTATGTATGATGATTCCGTCATTCTTAATCCGAGTCTTCATCATCCTGTTTACGACTTGGCGCAGCGTCGTAAGTAGGTTGCCCTCGAGAAGATTCTCCAAACAAGTAAGTTTGCCTAAAGTTTTTTTCAGCTTCAAGTTGTTGAATGTATTCCTATTGACTTAGTAGTGTGGCTTGTTGCAGATCTCGTTAGTACCTCGCCTCTTCGTCCTCAAGAGATAGCAAAGGTCCTGAAGGTATGTCGTTACTTCCGTATGCATTCTGACCATATCCATAATTCGTGTAGCCAACAATGTCTAATCTTCTATCAAATTGACCTTTATACTCGTATGTTTCCTTCGGGTGTGATGGCCTACGGTACTCGGGACGATTGTATGGGTTTATAGGATGAGTTGGGCTTGAGTTGCCTTGAACATTGGATCCGCTACCCTGCTCACCTCCTAAACCATGTGAACCTCCTGTATACATTGGAGATGGGTAGTTCAAACTAGATCCACCTCTACCGTATTCGCCTTCGACTCCGTACATGTTTTGCTGATGGGGTGGCATATAACTCACAAGAGTACTGAATTGGTGGTTACCATGGTAATACCCCTCATTTCCTGTGCCAAAGGATACTGGTGCCTGACAAACGTCATGGTTTGAATCTTGATTAGTGCCCCCATATGCCCTTGAAGTTCCATGTTGTTGAAGTTGGGCATCCATATCAGCTGAACGTTCTGAATAAGTAGTATAACAATCGCTTGGTCCCATCCAATTCGTTGGAATGAATCGGTTGCTGCGATCCAATAAATGCACGTTCAAACCTATCACAGTGGTCCAGTCAATGTCCTTGTGAAGGACTATTTTAGCCCAGACCATGGCCATGGTAGAATACAACATCAGTTCTGGCCTTGTGTTCTTGATTCCAACCGCAATTGTGACTTCATGATATCTGTGCGCAAAATGGTCGCTCTTACAACTCTTCACTGGGCCTTTACGACGAGGACCATATTTCTTTGCCTCGTGACGCGGCCATAACTTCATTATGTGGTACATCTTCACGTACTTTTTGCACATGGTGCAATTCCAAATGTCTGCCCTCTCCTCTCGCCAACCCGGCTCTGCAACGCAGTTTGGGTCACTCCATGCTTCCCAATCCATTTTTGGAGGGTCGCCCTTTGGTCGTGGAGACTTGGCCTCGCCCCTCGAACATGAAAACTTCGGCGTCATTCTCAGCAGCGACAGATAGACAAAACGTGGGCGTGGGTGACCCACGAGGACCCTGAGCAACGCAGTCAATGCAGCTTTAAAAAATGCCACAACGTACAGCCCGTTCACCAGAGTGAGGGAGAATGAGCCCCTCCCCTCTTATTTATGCCGAACGGGGATCGGACGCCATTGGCGAGCTGGCACGGGCCGTCCGATCCTGGACGGCAGCGGTCAAATCAGCGATCGAGCGGCCTCAATCGATGTGTACGACCGGAATCGGCCAATCTCGGCCGCCCGATGGCGCGGTCGATCGGTCGATCGGGACCGCCCATGCCGGCCGACCGATCCGAGCGAGCGGGGACCGGTCTGCCGATCGATCCGGCGACCGGCTACCGGCGACCGACCAGGTCCCTCAAGCAACCGGTCGGTCGGTCGTTTCGCGTACCTCCTTTCCCCTCCTCTTCTTGCTTCTCCCCAAAACTCTCCGTTTGCACAACTTCGATGACTTCCCTGCATTACATACTTGCATTTTCAAAAGTACTATATTTAGCCTCTATGGTCGATGTCGCGTCTAAATACGGACAGGGAATGTTCTGACATGGGAATGTCGGGAATAACTTTTTGTCAGAATCGAGAATGTTATATGACAAAGATACTCTCGGCTTTAAATAAATCTATAATAAGGGACTCTTTACAAGGGCCAACAATAACTCAAGTTTCAATAATAACTCAAAAAGTTTTATTGGGAGTTTCAAAACTAATAATTTTTTCTAAAATTTTAACTGGGTGCTCCTTACACCGCAAAGTGCATGTGGTAAAATTTGCAAATCCGAATTCCAAATTTACAACCTACATTTAGAAATTTGAGGTTTGAAGTCCATAAATGGTTGTTGAGATTTAGTCTTTGTTTGAAATTCTTTTTTGGAAATGTGTTCATGAACAATTTACTACTTGAGTTCCAAAGTGACCCAAGTCAAAAAGTTTGTCAATTTCACAAGGGTAGCCCTGAGAGATTACAAAAACAATCTTCACAATTTCTAGTATTTTCTGAATTAACTCTTACAAAATTGATTGTTTTGAGAATAGAATATTTTAAACAGGCATCACTTCTTCATTTAGAGTATCTCCTAGATAAAATCACTTGTTGATAGGATTTAAGGTTTATGGTTTAGAATGTATAAATTACTCTTTAGGCCTCTAGGGTATAGGGTTTAGGGTTTAGGGTCTTGGGGATTTGGGATAGATTTCATTTTAATTCTAGTTTTGGTGTTGCAAAGCTTTGCAAACACAATTGTGTGTGGAAGGAAAATAATGGATTCGTGTATGTATGGTGTAATTCTCAATTATATTTTAAATGGATAACAATTGCACTTTGCTACATCGCATAGTTATTATGTGCAAAATAATCTATTTTGTAATTATCATTTTTGATGAAAATGTTATTGATATGGAATAAATCACACGTCTATTGCAAGGAATATATTGGTACAATATTCAACATTCAACATAGGATTTAAGAGTCTAGACTCTTCAATCTCATAGCCTATTTTTAACCGAATGACGCGTTTACAAAATAAGGGTCCTATATTAAAATGAGGATACTCCAATTGAAATTCTCAACCATGCGAAATTGTAATAGAGTTACTGTTGTAGGTCATGTGGCTCAAAGTTTGATTCAAGAAGCCAATGGCCAATTAATTTACAAAAGGAAAATAGAGAAGAAAGAAACTGTTTGGACCCAAATGTATGCCTCATGTATGCAACATCTTTGAATTTGTGGAGATTTATACTTTATAGAGTAGACTCGAAAGGGTTCTGATCTCAAAATTTAAAGTCAAAATGTATTTGTGCATAAAGAATATATAGCATTTCAGAAATCAACATAGGATTCCTTTTTTCATTGTGTAATAATCATTGAGAATCAAATAACAGAAATCTTTGAGGAATCAAAAAGGATCCTATGCAATTTTGTAAAATTTCAGTATTTTATTTATTTTTTTTTAAAATTATTATTTATTTATTTTTTTAAAAAACCCGCAGCGGCCGCCCAGATCGGTCAGCCGTCATCGAGCGGCCAGGATCAGCCGGCCAGATCATTCGGCCGTCATCGGTCAGCCGCCATCGGTCGGCAAGAACGACCGGCCCTGATCGGTCGCCAGGATCGACCGGCCAGGATCCGTTGGCCGGACCGGCCGGCCAGCATCGGTCGCGGCCGTGATTGGCCTAGCGACCGGTCCGTGCGGCCGGTCTCTAGGGTTGGGAAAATAATGGGATAAAAGGCCCTTGGGCCTCATTTCCCGTCACTTCTCCTTGAATCCATCCACTTCAACTGGGCTGCAACCGTGGGCATTAGCTTCTCGTGTGCTGCATTTGTGGTGGCGAGGAGAAGTCAGCGCGATACTTGCGGTTGCTGCATCGAATTTTTGTGTACTTGGGATATCTTCGGGGTATTTTAAATACTCCCTATTCTTCATGGCGACGGATACCGATAACACGAACATGGAGGTTGATTCTCAAGAGACCTTGAGGTCACTTGCGACAGAAAACACAAACGCAGGATTGGTGGGGATTGAATTGGTTTTACAGGAGACACTGTCAAAGAGAGTGAAACCAAAAGGAGCGAGACATGAGTTACATTACGAGATCTTGGATAATGAGGCCATCAAAGCTGAGAGCAGTTGGGCCAATGAAACGGAGGAATACTGGAGATTGGCGACCTGTAAGAAATATGTGAAGATGTATCACAATGGGAAACTTTGGCCTCAAGAATGTCACAAAGTTAATACCAATAATTTTACTTGCAACCGACAAACATGCAAGGATGATCACTTTCTTCATCGTGCTGCAGAAGTTTGGGTGGCATTGTTTGGAACTCGTCCCAAGAGCAAAGGTTACTTTTTATATACGCTTTTGTGCATGGTGTATGCTGAGCTAATACTGAAGCGAAAGGTGAACTGGAGCACATTCAGAGCAAGTAGTGCATTTCCTCTTTGAATTAGGAGAAATTAGAAGGATATTCCAGATATGTTTGATCCAGAATCAACCTCTACAAAGGCTTTACTGTAGCACTTGAGGAAGAAAACTCATGAGACGGCGGTGAAGGATTCTCCTTCAACAACCACGACACAGCAGGAGGATGGAAGGAATATGGTTGCGACGGATGTCCCAATTGTAGAACCAACTATAACTGATAGGCTCGAAGATGCAAACGTAGTTGAAGAACCTCATGTAACCCCGGTACCAACATCAGAGGAGGCAGGGCCAAGTGAACCACGGGAAACCAGATCACCAACGGATGCCATGGATGACATGGATCCCGATTCGGGTATGGTGGGAAATTTTGAAGAGTATCTGCGTATGGTACCAAGCAATAAGAAATTGGAGGAGTTTATGATTACCGCACGGAGAATAGCAGATTGGTGCAATGAGGTAGATAAAGAGCAAGGTTTGCGAGGGAATGATTGGGGAAAGACCTCGGCTAAAGAGATAGCTGCTGTAGGGATCAACTTGAAGCTGGGGTCAGTAATACTTGCTCGTATGGCTCCTCGTTTTGTGGATATGAGTCACACTTTTGCAGGTATCATGCCTAACGTTCTAAAGGCTGCAATAAATTATAAGGCAATCATAGATCAATATTGTCCTCTATTGAACGACCGAGTGAAAGATAATAAAGTCATTGTGAGACTACAGAAACAACACCAAATTACACAACATCTCCTTGACGAGTTTTACAGGGAATTGCGGTTGATTGGCCAAGGTCCTTCTAGCGAGTATCAAGCAAAGTATAGAGAAGCAATTTGCCAAAGGGATGCGTTAGGAGACTCAGAAGAAGGTGACAAGTTTGTTCCATCACAGAATGACACTTAGTGACTCATGGGGCTTCATCTAGTATTTTTGTTCCAGAATGTGATGCGGGTGGTAAAGAGGATGGTAAAGAAGATAAGGGGAAGACCAATATCGGGACGTCATCTAGTCTTTTTCTTTCAC
Source organism: Bryum argenteum (assembly GCA_037043015.1). Classification (NCBI taxonomy): domain Eukaryota; kingdom Viridiplantae; phylum Streptophyta; class Bryopsida; order Bryales; family Bryaceae; genus Bryum; species Bryum argenteum. The sequence goes on from CM073321.1 coordinate 42,994,986, forward strand.
AATTTGATGGGGGTGGTAAAGAGGATGGTGGAGAGGATGGTAAAGAAGATAAAGAAAAGACCATTATCGAAATTGACAATGATGAAAGTATGTGGGAAATGAAGTTGGAGATATCACAAAAGGAGAGAGATGATGCAGTCGCAGGTGCACGAGCATGGGCGATGAAGTTCGAGGCTGCGAATAAGGAGACAAATGTTGCAGTTGCAAAATTGGAGGATGATGCAAAAGCATGGTCAATGAAGTTGGAGGCTACAAGTAAAGAGAGAGATGAGGCAGTCGGTGAATTGGAGGCATTACGGAAAACCTTCAAATCGGTAGATTCTACACCACTCCAAGAATGCACACTATTATGGTTGGGATGGGTTTATCGACTTCAAGATAGAGAGACCTTGGTTTCGAAGGCACAAGACGATCTCAAATCGATTGCAGCTAAATCAAAAGAATCACGTGAAGTTGTAGATGCTTCATTGGAGAAGTTCTGTACGAACATATCGAAAAAACAATATGACCCTGTAGAGGTCACTTTTTGCGGGGATATTGAAGGGATGATGGAGCGTACAAATTACTCTAAGATGGGGTAAATCAATGATGTTGATTGGACTTTGGAGATAGAGGAAGGATGGGCGCCGTACAGTAGATTCTCATCGCACCCACAAGGATTAGCTTGCATTGTAATCAACACATGCGACCCTCCTCCGGCAATACTTAAGGACAAATGTGCGGTGTGCCTACATCATTTTGGTCCAGAGGGCGCATACACGTTGGGCCAATGTGGCCATAACTTCCATGTTACTTGCATATGCCGATATGACGTGACTAAATCGGTATGTCCGGTATGTCGCTCCCCATTTAGCACGAGATTCTACGAGATGATGGGCATACGAGATCTTATGCCACCAGGGCACGAGTTCAACCGATGGAATCTTCCACTGGATCAATACTCAAAGAAATTTCTAAACTACTTTGATTGGAGAAATGCACTTGAGTGAAGTATGTGAGAATCAAAACACCAACTGGGCATTCAATATGGTCCGGAAAGAGATCCCTTATTTCGAATGATACAAGATTACGAAATAGAGATAAGGGCAAGGAATATTGAAGGTGAGGAGCAACGAGAGTTGTTTTGTCGTAATTTTGGAGGGCATTGGAGCGTCGAAGACAACCGTTTCTTTCGATTTCCTCCAAAGAGAGTGGAAAAGGGAGAAGATGGTTCGTGGCACGAAATAACCAATTCAACCGGCTTTAGTAAGGAGTACAAGAAGTATGATCATACTCCAATTGGAAGAGCTATGGTCCTCGCAAAATTGGAGGAAGCCGCAATATACCGGACTTCGATACCGGAAAATTCTCTTAAAGATGTGGAGGTCTCTTATTGGGATGCGGTGAAGAAGTTTGATATGCGTATCGATGATGCCATTTTGTTTTGGAGAGAATGTTTTTTAAACCCAAAAGACACACAACTTCTATTATTGGATGAGTTCGAACGTGTTGTACACGATGTCGTTGCACAAATCGAGAAGGCCATGGAAATCTTTTGTAACAAACAAGTGGATCCTAGCAAAAAGCGGAAGAGGCAATCGGGCAAAGATGGGGAGGATAGTTGGCAGGCGGAAATGAGAGGCAAAATTGCAGCCGTGGATTGAGAATATGTAGAGGGCGGTAGAATTGCTCATCCAAGTCAAAGACCGCGTACTCGTAGTATAGCTCAGATCGATCAATCGGATGGATCTTCAGTTTGAAGTTTGAACGGATGTTGGACCTTAAGTTTGCACATATATAACTATATATATATATATATATATATATATATATATATATATATATATATATATATATATATGCTTTTTCTAAGTTGTATGGATGTTGTTTTAAAAATGATGAAAATGCCACCATTGATTCATGGGGCCTCATTTTTGAAGTAAAGGGTTGCAATCTTTTTGATTTAATGTGCATTTCTTCTCTATGCTTGAGAGTGAAGACCATCGTGTGACAAGTATGTAAAGATATATGTAATTTATTTCAACACATTAAATGTAGTCATGTATACAATAGAATCTCCAAATGCATTTGCAGTATAACAATAAAGTACTACAGTAAACTATAGCTACAATTTCTATAATAAGTATAAGTCCTATGAACCTATACTACATAAAGATGTCAAATTCAACTACTCATCAGGACCAGAGGATTGCTCATAATCGCTATCTCCCTTCACTTTAGCTCGACTAGACCCCGTAGGATCATATTCATAATTGCTTGGAACCTCTTCTTTGATCTTGGGTTTATTCTCTGGACATTGTTTATTCACATATTTATGCCAAGTATCAAATTCTGGAAAATTAACAGGGATCTTTGGTTTCTTTGGCGGAACAATTGGAACCGTTCCAGATTTTCATTTATGCGACTTAGAAGTGCCAAGCATGTGCTGTAACCCCGTGGCAGTACGAGGAACATTGGCATTTTCTAAATACCTGCCCAAAGGTACATCAAAGTCACTAGAGATGCTGCCATATTTGGCTCTAGAAAGGAATACTAAACCCATAGAGGATTTCTCCAAGGTTGTCGTAACCCTTGCAGGAGAGGGTTGAAAAAAAGCGCGCGGAGTAGCACATTGTAAAGATAGTTGATCCTTACTACCGGATGCGATATTCTTCGCGACCGGATCAGAGCTCATAGTGCCCGCATTAGTATTGTACGCAGTGGTCTTTACATCTATCGCCTCCTTTTCCAACCGTAAACCACTAGCGATAACATGTAGGACGTTATTCGATTTGTCCATGCCGCCTTGTGTCATTAACCGTGCTAACGGCTGCTCATCATCTAGATCATCCGCCGAAACACCATGAGCGATAAAATCACCATTAGCATCATGAACATTTGGAGCATCTTCATCATTTGAAGCGGGGAAGAAAGTCATATCATTGTCTTCATCACCAAATTCAAAAACATCATTGTCATCAGACTCTGATTCGTCCTCGACAGCTTCCTCATCATTCTCATGTACTTGGTCTTCCTCTAAATCCAAGTTCTCTCTATACCACCGCCCATCATCACTCAACTTATCATTCGCAAGCTATTTCAAGTTGAAATATAAGTAGACCAAGTCATCAGCTTTCCCTGGTAGTAATCGATTCCGTTTTTTGTCGTGAAAATAAGAGAAGCTACTCCAGTTACGTTCGCAAGCCGACGAGGACACGGCCTGTGCTAGTGTTCGCTTTGCAATTGGAGAGAGGAGCTTAGCACAAGCACCCTCAAACTCCCACCATGTATGTGGAGCAAGTTTTTGATTATTAGGCTCTAGCATGTCATGGAATGGTGGACCCCTTACTCAAAACGCAAGAAATTCACTCACTACGTCTGTGTAATCCTCCGCAGGACATAGTTTTTGTAAAACACGCTTGCAAGCTATTGTAAGATCAAGATCGTCAGCTAACTCTTGGTCATGTAGTAAATAAGGATTTAGAAGTGCAGCCGCGCCATGTAAATCAGTTGTCATGAGCCGTTTCCGATGGTAAAATTCCACTTTTGCGGTGGCCACCTCAAGTGGTTCCAATGAGATGGGCGGTGCGTGCAAAGTATGGACATGTCTCTCAAGATCACGCATGATATGCCAAGCCTTGCCCGTACTAGGAGCCTTGCCGTGGAATTCTCTCAGAGCGTACACTACGGGGGCAACCATATCCCATAGTCTTTTGCATTGCTCCCAAAAGTCATCGCTCAACACCACCTTCTTGACCTTACGGGAGAATATAAGCTTATCTCTAGCAGATACCGTCTTCTTCGAGGCATAGGCTGTAAACATAGGGTCGACAACAACTTGCTCCAATGATTCCTTGACCTCCAACAAGCGATCTATCATTATGTTTTGCCAGGCATCAGTAGGCTGAATTTCGCCTCGTGTTTACGAAACACAGCTAGGGGCATTTGTCGCCTCTTGATAAACTTGACCATTCTCTTCGCCATGACCAAAGTATTCGCCATCCATCCAGCCTTTCCCCAATCCTCCAACAAGAAGTCCATTGCATGTGTGGCACACCCTTGCATGAAAATGTGCGGATATTTCTCAAGGACTATTCTTGAGGCATTGAGCATTACAGAAGCATTGTCTGTGCATACTTGAACAATGTTCTCTGGTCCAACTTGTTCTATGTACTTCAACATGAGAGTTGACATGTACACCGCGGTTTTTTCTATGCCAGTAGTATCCACAACACCAAGAAAAAGCTCTCTAGCTTGAGTCACGAGCATCGCATTCACCAAACGGCGACTGGTTACAGATAACCATCCATCCATGGTCAAAGTTCCTCCAAACTTCCGAAGGCTCTCAGAGAGTCTACTATCTAGTTTCATTTGTAACTCCGTCTTTACTTCTCCCAACAACCTTGTCCAAATGTCATGATAAAATCGTGGAGCATAGGATTTTTAAAATCTAGCAGTCTAGTGAGGACCCTACACAAGAGAGACTCCTAGGGGTTTCTGGAATGTCATGTTTTGAGGCACCTGGAACGTCCACAAATGGAGTGAGAGAACAGTCACCAAGAAATCCGTCCAATTCTCCGTTATATGAATGGAACTCCCTGTCGATTGCCATGTATTCACTTTCTCTTCCCTAACACGTTTATTAGTGTAATACTCGTGTTTAGGTGACTCGTGTATCGTTCCAGGAATTCTGTGAAGTGACCTAGACAAGTAGTGCTAAAACACCCAACCATCAAACTTTTCTAGTCCCAACTTATATTTTAGCCTTGCATGGCAAGAGTATCCCTTTGCAAGAGGGGATGCACAAAGACTCTTTTCCTTATGTTTACCGTGGCGGAAACTTCCACATCTAAACTCTACTCACACAAACACCCACACTTAGGCAAGCATTACGTCCTGACAACTAATCCGACCAGGCCGGATTAGCAGGTCACGCAGGCCGTTCTGGTTTCCCTATCACCCTTACTACAATGACAGACTCCAAGAGCTCCGAATCCGGCTAGAGGACGTCTACGCGTATTCCGGTCGCGTAGTGCGCTTGATCCGTCCTTTGAGACTACAGAGGAACCCAAGTCCGTAGCAGTTGGAGGTCGGATTGGAATCCGGCCTCGCACACTTTACTCCCAGACCGTAAAGTGTTTACCACAGCAGTTTCCCTCTCTCAGACAACTAGACCAGTTCAAGACACAAGGCACTCAAGAATACGCCCAACCCGACCTCAACTCCACAGAAACGATCTAACAAAGAATCCGGATTCCTAACTCCCAACTCACGACCCAGACACAGTAGATACGACTTCTAAGCACTCGACCTAAAAGGGCTACAGAGAAAGGATCACACCGAATATGCGCATAAGAAGGTTTTGATTAACACTTAAGCAAGGAATGTTTTAGGTGGCAAAACTTCCACCTAAAAGTACTTCTAAAGCAATGACTTAGAAACCTAACTAGATTGCGGCGTCGGCCTACACGGCCTACTCCTCAAAAAGCGGCTTGCATCCCAAAAAGATATTTCTAACTGTCCTAGGCCGGATTCCAATCCGGCTTCCTAACCCTGGCCGACTTCTAACTTCCGGCCACTGAGTACGTCCTACCTCTTCTTCCTCGAACTAACCCCGTGCTTCGGCCGTTTCAGGAGCGAGGCTGCGATCCGACCCGTCTTGACCATCTTGCCCGTGTCCGTTATCATCTACTTGTCGTCACTTGTGCCCTCTTCCGTGTCGTCTCTGCTCTTAAACGCTTCCTCTTCGGAGTGTTCGAGGCCGATATCATGAAGTTTCTGAGCGCCTGGAGACTTCTCGTATTCCTCGGACGAAAGCTTCCTCTTTGCGGTACGGGCGTTCTTGGCCGGAGAGTCTGCCGGGCCGGCTACGCCTTCCTCCGTCTTTAACTTACTCTTGCCTTTGGTGTCGGCCGGACTCGAGGGTCCAGTATCCGTCCTCTCGGCGTCGGCCGGATTCCACCTTGGGGTCTGTGCTGGAGTCGCTGCAAAGGCCGGAACTGATGCCATCTCCGTAATCCGCTCACGGACGGAGTCCAGCACCGCCTTCACTTCAGCGTTGCTCTTCTCAATCTTGGTCGAGTACGTCTTTGCGGCCAGTAGGAATTTGCGGAAGGTCTCCGCCTTGAAAACTTCCAATTGCAAGATTCCGGCCTCGTACAGGTTGGCCTTCTGAAGTAACTCGGCCGGAACCTCGCAAATTTCCACCAACTTCACCACCTGCTCGTGAGCGGTCTGGACGGCTTGTCGGTTGATCACGAGCTCGTCCTCTCTTTGCCTGACCGTCTCGCTCAAGCGTCGGTTATCCATCGTGAGCTTCGTGATCTGTCGCTCCAGTTGGTGGTACTCTTCCTTGGTCGGCTTGGAATCCCACTTCTGTTTCACATCCAGCAAAGTGTGCACCCCAAACTCCTTACATAATCGAGAAATTAGTCCTTGGTAATAGAAGTAGATGGTACGAGCCTCCGTGAAGTGGTATCACGCCCTCCTCATCGGATCCGGATGGTTGGCGGACGGACTGGTGGGTGGAGGAAGTCGGGGGTCGTTGGGCTGTATGGGATTCTCCCAGTCGGCCGTAACCTCGTCATCCTCCACAACCGTCGAAGCTTGGCCGCACTCGGTCTGAACTCCGGCCGAGGTCGGCTTCTTAGGCGGGGACGGGGACGGAAGTACTATTACCTCGGGTGCAGCTCGCGGCGTTGTCTCCTCGCGAGCCGGCTCCAGTGGCGCATCTGGTTGTACGTCCTCCTCGTCAGATCCGACCTCGTCTTCTTCGTCATCCTAGTAGACGGCCTTGCTGTCCGCGTCCTCCTCGGATTTGAAAACGCCGTTGTTTTGAGACGACAGCGCGATCTCGTAATTCAATTCTCCTCCTCCGTCAGAACTTCCTCCTTTTTATACAAATGGTAAAGGAATGGAGTGATCGGGCTAGGTCGGGTCTTACCAACGTTCTCCGCGAGCTGGGCGACTAAGTCACGGATGATGATGCCCCAGTCGACTTCTCGCTCTCCTTGTACCGACCCCAGGACGGTATTGGCAAGCCGGACGGTGATCTGGTGCGGCTTGTTCGCGTGGATGATCGGCGCTAGGAATCTAATCCCCGAGCGCTCCCTTGGCTCCTTGCAGTCCTCCACCGAGTAGCCGTTATTTTTGTGCGGCTTCCCGTGGAAGGCCGTCTTTGCCCACTTGTGTTTCTGGCCGCATAACCTTACGCCACTGTTTCCGATCACGCCGTAAACTGTCCTCCAATGATCGGCCGTTCAGGACGCCGACTTCCCTCTAACCGTCCCTTCGAATTGGTTTGGCGCGCCGGTCTTTATTTCACGCACCATCACCGCGTCACGTAGTCCCCACGGGGTCTCGAGCAATCCGGAAAGGCCCATCCGATCGAGGTCCTCCATCAGCATCGTCTTCTCTTCTTCTTCGGCCGGAAAGACGGGGAGTACCAACTTGATAGAAATCTTGTGCTCCTCCTGTGCCGGCGCGGAAGCGGACGCGGAAGCCGATCCTGCCAGCGGACAGAAAACTGACAGAAAGTAGCGAGTGGCCGGGCTGAGATCGGCCAAGGGGCCGGATCGGAGACTAAGGGACGGAAAGCGAAAAGACGGAAGGCAGGGGTGCAAGAAAGCGAGAAGGCAGGAAAGCGAGGAGGCAGATAACGACAAGGGCGGACGGGTCGCGTTTTATATGGATAGTCGGATTCAAATCCGAGCATCATGACCTGTCCGTCCGCCATCATTACCGTCCCCGTACGGAGCCGTCTTTGGCACTGTTTTTCATTATTATCCTTCCAGCCACTCCGTCCTCCAGCCGCCGTTTTTTACTCCATTCCGGCTTCTGACAGTACGTCCTCACTATTTGAGTGCGGAGTACGGATTCGCGAACCCGTCCATTTTATTACAAACTATATTCTAAAGATTTTACTTATTTGTAAAAACGTATTTGCCTTATAGTATATGGCCTACTACATACTTAGGTCGGATTCTTGACACTATACTTATTCTTAATGCGCATTGAAACACATTGGCACACAATCGAAAAAAAAGGGTCCGACACTCCCTGCCACATCTTAAAAATAACCGCCTAATTTTCCTAGGCAGCTTTGGACAAAGAGCGGAACTCGAATCCCTATGTCCAGGATTCTTCTCGTACCCATAATGACTCAGATTCCGACTCTTCTTCTTGGAAACTATTACGTGACATAGGGAGCACTGTAAGGAGGAACCGGACGCTTTGCCTTCCTTTTCGATGTCTTTAAACCAAGGCTTATGTAGAGCGGGGCCCATTTTGATAAATAGGACGCCTCAAAGTCAGAACAATGGTAGGACCGGAACGTGAAAAAAATTGGCAAGAGTTCCTTACGGAAATCCTCACTTCTGAACTTAATACCTACCAAGCAATGTACACATAAATTGAATTATGCAGCTCAAAGCCCTTGGAAAGTGTTCAAAATTCGGAAGTGAAATGAGACTCTATGTCTCTTCTCTTATATACCATCCAACTTTGAATATGACCGTTTCAATTTGAAAATAACCGTTGGATGCTGAAGCGGGCCATCCGGCCACATGCGGTCACCCGAGGCGAGGGCCGGTCGCCCGGGCCGACAGCCGGACCAAAGGCCGGTCGCCCGGACAGACGGCCGGACCAAATGCCGGTCGCCCGGGCCGACGCCGAGCTCGAGGACCATTCGACGGGGTGGGTCAGCCAATGAATGCACCCCGATGGTCATTTACCCTTAATAAAAAGACCAAAATCTTCTAAGTCGCGGACGGTCCCGGACCCCTGGCGGACGTCCGCCGGACGTCCGGATGTCCGGACGCTCTGACATCCATGGTCCCAAACTCGTGCTTGAGGCTCCCAAGTTCGTACTTGGGGCTCTCAAGTTCAAACTTGTGGGTCCCAAGTTTGTACTTGTGGGTTCCAAGTTTTTACTTGCAGGTCCCTAGTGTTTAATTGAAGGGTTTCTAGTCTTTACTTGAGGGTCCCAAGTTCATACTTGGGAGTCCCAAGTTCTTAGTTGGGTGTCTCAAGTTCTTACTTGGGTGTTGTAAGTTGTAACTTGGAGGTTCCAAATTCGTACTTGCCTACTTGGCGGTCCCAAGATCGTACTTGGGGCTCCCTAGTTCGTATTTGGGGCTCCCAATTTCGTGCTTGGGAGTCCAAAGTTAGTTCTAGGGGGTGCCAAGTTAGTACTTGGGGGTCCCAAGTTAGTTCTTGGGGGCCCAAGTTTTTACTTCAGGGTTCCTAGTTTTTACTTGGCGGTCCCAAATTGTTACTAGGGGGTCCCAAGTTCTTACGTGGGGTTCGCAAGTAAGTGCTTGGAGGCTCGAAGTTCTTCTTGAGAGGTCACATGTTAGTACTTGGGGGTCCCAATTTCTTACTAAGGGGTCGCAAGTTAGTAATTGGGGGTCCACAGGTTTTACTTGGGGGTCTAAAGTTGTTACTTGGAGGTTTCAAGTTGTTACTAGGGGGTCCGAAGTTGTTACTTGGGGGTCCGAAGTTGTTACTTGGGGGTCCCAAGTTCTTACTTGGGGGTCCCAAGTAAGTACTTGGGGGTCTCAAGTTTCTACTTGAGGGTCCCAAGTTGTTCCTTGGGGGTCCGAAGTTGTTACTTGGGGGTCTTAAGTTGTTACTTGGAGGTCTCAACTTGTTACTTCGAGGTGAGAGGCTTTTCTTAGGGGTCCGAAGTTCGTATTTGAGGGTCCAAAGTTAGTAATTGGGGGTCGCAAGTTAGTACTTGGGGGTCCCAAGTTGTTACTTTGGGGTCCCATGTTCCTACTTGGGGGTCCCAAGGTGTTACTTGGGGATCCCAAGTTGTTACTTTGGGGTCCTAAGTTGTTACTTGGGGCTCCCAAGTTCGTACTTGGGGCTCCCAATTTCCTGCTTGGGGGTCCAAAGTTAGTTCTAGGGGGTGCCAACTTAGTACTAGGAGGTCTCAGCTTAGTACTTGGGGGTCCCAAGTTAGTACTTGGGGGCCCAAGTTTTCACTTGAGGGTCCCTAGTTTTAACTTGGCGGTCCCAGGTTTGTACTTGACGGTCCCAAATTGTTACTTTGGTGTTATCCGCCGAACCACGGGTATCATCATCGAAGACCACAGCCACGGGGAGACCAGGAATTAACGACGACCCCGGGGCTCGAGGCCAAGGACACAGTGATCAGAGGACCACGAGGATTGAGACCGTGGACACAGGCAGTAAAGTCGAAGGGCAGCGCAAGGGATTAGGTTTTATTATAAATAAGGGTAGAATGATACAATAGCAGCTCCTTGTATTGCTAGAACAGGATGTTAGCCACGAGTGCGTACTCACGAACTTTGTAGCCTTACGGCATTCTCCAATTCAATGCAAACACAGGACTCAGTCCAATTCTATCTCACCCCGCCTCTATCTATTTTCTACTACCCTCCTCTAATCGCGCTTCTGTCTGCGGAGGCCTTGGCACCGTGGTAGTCACTGAGTCGGAGCCGTGGTGTCTCAATCTCTCACGTGGTTGTGCTGTTTGCCGCCGCAAACGCCCGCCCAAGGATCTCTCTCGCCGAACCAAGACCGTGGCCGTGGAAGTGAGCCAAGGACGAGTCACCCCGGGAGATCAGAATCGGGTCTTGACCCCCTCGATCATACCTCGGCCGCTCGGGGGCTCGCTCGACCGAATTAATCACTAGGTGATTGCGGCCCGGTCAACGACCGCCATACCCTACCCGGACCCTGGGAGTAATTGTGAGCGTCGTCTCCAAGCCCCGGTCTTCTCCCTGTTTCCTACCTTTACCTTCCCCGTTCTCATACCTCGGGCATCTCCATACCCGTACCCCGGCTAACATTTGGGGTACCAAGTTCTTACTTGGGGTTCGCAAGTTAGTGTGTGGGGGCTCCAAGTTCTTATAAGGGGGTCTCATGTTAGTACTTGCGGGTCCCAAGTTCTGACTTGAGAATCCCAAGTTGCTATTTGGGCATCCCAAGTTGTTACTTGGGGGTCCCAACCTGTTACTTGGAGGTCCCAAGCTCGTATTTGGGGCTCCCAAGATTGTATTTAGGGGTCGCAAGTTACTACTTGGGGGTCCCAAGGTTTTACTTGGGGGTATCAAGTTGTTTCTTGGAGGTCCCAAATTGTTATTTGGGTGTCCCAAGTTGTTACTTGGGGGTCCGAAATTCTTACATGAGGGTCCCAAAGTAGTACTTAGGGGTCTCAAGTTCGTACTTCGGAGACCAAGTTAGTACTTGAGGGTCTCAAGTTCGTGCTTTGGGGTCCCAAGTTGTTACGTCGGGATTCCAAGTTCTTAATTGGGGGTCTCAAGTTCTTACGTGGGGTCCCAAGTTTTTACTTGGAGCTCCCAAGTTCTTACTTGGATTTCCCATGTTCGTTTTTGAGGGTCTCTAGTTCTTGCTTGGGGGTCCCAAGTTTGTACTTGTTGTTCCCAAGTTCCTACGTGTGGGTCCAAAGTTCGTACTTGTGGGTCTCAAGTTCATAGTTTGAGGTTCCAAGTTCTTTTCTAGGTGGGCCCAAGTTTGTACTAGAGGGTCCCAAGATCGTACTTTGGGGCCCCGGGTTCTTACTTTGGGGCCAATAGTTTGTTCTTGGGGGTCCCAAGTTCTTACTTCGAGGCCCCAGGTTCGTACTTGGGGCGCCCAAGTTTGTACTTAGGGGTGGCAAGTTACTTCTTGGGAGTCCCAAGGTTTTAGTTGGGGGTCTCAAGTTGTTACTTGGAGGTCCCAAGTTGTTACTTGAGGGTCCGAAGTTGTTACTTGGGGGTCCGAAGTTGTTACTTGGGGGTCCGAAGTTGTTACTTGGGGGTCCCAAATTCTTACTTGGAGGTTCCAAGTGAGGACTTGGGGGTCTCACGTTTTTACTTGGGGGTCCCAAGTTGTTACTTGGAGGTGCTAAGTTGTTACTTGGGGGTCTTAAGTTGTCACTTGGGGGTCTCAACTTGTTACTTCGGGGTCTGAAGTTTTTCTTGGAGGTCCCAAGTTTATACTTGGGGGTTTCAAGTTAGAAATTCGGGGTTGCAAGTTAGTACTTTGGGGTCCCAAGTTTATACTTGGAGGTCCCAAGTTGTTACTTGGGGGTCCCGAGTTGTTACTTTGAGGTCCCGCGTTCCTACTTGGGGGTCGCAAGTTTGTACCTCGGATTCCCAAGTTTGTACTTGGCGGTTCGAAGATCGTACTTGGAGCTCCCTAGTGCGTACTTCGGGCTCCCAATTTCCTGCTTGGGGGTCGAAAGTTAGTTCTAGGGGGTGCCAACTTAGTACTAGGGGGTCCAAAGTTAGTACTTGGGGGTCTCAAGTTAGTACTTGGGGGCCCAAGTTTTTACTCGAGGGTCCCTAGTTTTAACTTGGCGGTCTCAAGTTTGTACTTGGCGGTCTCAAATTGTTACTTGGGGGTCCCAAGTTCTTACTTGGGGTTCGCAAGTTAGTGTCTGGGGGCTCCAAGTTCTTATAAGGGGGTCTCATGTTAGTACTTGGGGGTCCCAAGTTCTTACTTCGGGGTCGCAAGTTAATGCTTGGGTGTCCCAAGTTGTTATTTGGGCATCCCAAGTTGTTACATGGGGCTCCCAACTTGTTACTTGGGGGTCTGAAGTTGTTACTTGGGGGTCCCAAGCACGTACTTGGGGCTCCGAAGTTTGTAGTTAGGGGTCGCAAGTTACTACTTTGGGGTGACAAGGATTTACTTGGGGGTCTCAAGTTGTTATTTGGAGGTTCCAAATTGTTACTTTGGGGTCCAAAGTTGTTACTTGGGGGTTCCAAATTCTTACTTGGCGGTCCCAAAGGAGTACTTAGGGGTCTCAAGTCCGTACTTGGGGGTCTCAAGTCCGTACTTGGGGGTCCCAAGTTAGTAGTTGGGGGTCTCAAGTTTTTACTCAAGGGTCCGTAGTTTTAACTTGGCGGTCCCAAGTTTGTACTTGGCGGTCTCAAATTGTTACTTGGGGGTCCCAAGTTCTTACTTGGGGTTCGCAAGTTAGTGTCTGGAGGCTCCAAGTTCTTATTAAGGGGTCTCATGTTAGGTCTTGGGGGTCCCAAGTTCTTACTTCGGGGTGGCAAGTTAGTGTTTGGGCGTCCCAAGTTCTGACTGGGGTGTCCCAAGTTGTTATTTGGGCATCCCAAGTTGTTACATGGGGCTCCTAACTTGTTACTTGGGGTCCGAAGTTGTTACTTGGGGGTTCCAAGCTCGTACTTGGGGCTCCGAAGTTTGTAGTTAGGGGTCGCAAGCACTACTAGGAATTTGCGTCGAATGCTACAATACTGCCATAGCATTATACACTAGGAATCGATGTCCGCGGACCTTGTTCGAACGTAGCTCAAACCACGCGCTAATCAGTGCTGCCAATAGAGCCACGGGAGGGGTGTAACGAAAGCCACAGCACAGTGTTCATGAGAACGGACGTTCCCAGACGAGATAGTCCTTTTCAGGGTGTTACTCTTTTGGGCACGTGGCACTAAATCTTATGGAAAGTGAAATTTCTAAAAGTTTATCGAGTATACAATTTCCTTACCTTAGAAGTATATTTACATTAACCGCTGGGTGAATGGAAATTAACATTCCGTAATAAAGGGTATAAAATTCTCACGGTAAGTAAAATCCTCACGGCAAGTAAATGTTAATTCCCGTAAAGTTAAAGTTATCGTGAAAAATGTAATTTGTATATTTTTAGATTTGTACGTAGTTCAAAATGGCATATCGAGAAAATTTAATTTAGTGCGGTCAACACATGCCACGTGGGTTTTAATGATTTGCTATCGTATTATCCTATACAGATCACATGTCCGCGTCGTATTGGACAGGCTTCAATAGAAGATTCTGTAAGCGCTATTTTAATAAAAAAGACTTGGATAGAAGATTCTATAAGCGCATTAAATTTCCTTTTTAATAAAAAGTCAGCCCCTTAATATGCCGTTGTGCACAATCAAAATGCGTATAAATCCCTCGTAAAGTTTTCCGCTACTGTACTAACATATCTACCTTTGAGAACCTATGTCTCATCTGTACAAAATGTTTCTGGAAGCAGAATGTAAACAAGCCCACTGAGTCTTTCCACTACGTACGCACATATCACCTACAAAACCGTGGTGGCTCTAGGAATTTTGTGAATCAGAATTGGACCCAGAACGCTGGAGGTTTCGCTCCCTACTATCTTCTTCCTCGTCGTTATTGCTGGCGCTGCTGTTGCCGTCCGGATCCCCTTCTTCGGCACCGTCATCATCAGATTCAGCTTCCGAACCCGTCTCCTCAGCCAAACTTTTATCCTCGTCCTCGTTGTCGCTCTCATCTGCGTCACTCTCGCCTGCATTGTCGCTGTCGCCACCGGACTCGGCTTCTTCCTCATCACTTGAATCCGATCCGTCCTGAACGTCTTTATCACGCGACTTCGGTTTTGATTTCAGCTTCTTCTTCTGAGAACCTGCATGACGCTCCTTTGGTTTAGCAGCCCAGGTTACAAGAACAGCTTCTTGCATCTCACCACCGAGGCTACTGTGGCGCACGTGATCCACAGCCGCTTGAATACCAATCTGTTTTGCAAAGGTAACCTCCTCGAAAGTAGGATGCCTCTCAAATTCATCCATCTGTGCTACTTATAACACATATTAGCAGGCATTCGGAACCGAAATTCCACGACCATCTGTACTGTGAACCCAACATGACTCCGAAAAGAAAAAAAAATGAATGTCAAATCAATGTTAAGGAGAATTGACTTACAAATTGCGTCACCAACCCTTGCACTCCTCTTGGGCCCAGCTTGTGGGTGAACCCCTTCCTCCTGGTGCGCTCAGTTGCAGCAACCTTGCATTTGTCAGACTTAGCTTGGTATTGTTCGTTAGATAGTGATTCATATATTGCATTCCAAGACTCTAATGTTACCCCGCCAGCCACTGGGACACTATTTTTATTTAGTGCCCTTGCAAAAGTCCTTCGCAACCTCACTTGCCTCTCTCTAATATTATTGCCGATCATCTGCATGACGTAAGCTTTATCCCAATCCCCCGGGTATAGTTTCTTCAACCTAAGTTTGAATCTAACTTTTGTCAATGCGTCTTGTTGCGGCCAGTCAACATGCCAAGGGAAAGTGTATGCTGCTCTCTCAAATGCAAAGTTCATCATGTGCCTCCAATATTGACCTATTGGGTGGGCCATACTATTCACCTGGCATGGAGGGACATCTCTGACAGCATCCCACGTTCCTAACGACAAGGGATCAGAGAATAGCATACTACCTGATGCGGAATGACAAGGAAGTGGCTTCGAAGAATCACTGGAAAGGTCCCTACCACCCCTCTTCCGAACACCCACCTGTTTAGGTTTTAGAAGAGCGATTTTGGTTGCTCCTGATGTGCGCTCTTTTGAGGACTCCCGTGGGCTCGCTGACTTTTTCATGGTCAGCTTGTTTTTTTCGTCTTACAACCGAGTCATCATGGATTCGATTTGCGCCAAGACAGCCAAGTGGAAATCATCCTCCGAAATTTCAGGCACCTTTCCTTTGTCGTCTTGCTGAATGGCCGTCTTCCTCTTTCCTGTCGAAGACACCTTCTCTTTGCCGTCACTGGATTTGGTCTTCTTCTTCTAACTCCGTCGCTTCTCTTTCTTCCCTGCCTTCTGCTTTTTCTTCTCTGCCGACCTCTTGCAGTCGCAAGCTGAGCCCCTACAATCACAGTCTGCTCTACTCTTCAGCTGCATCCCCTGGTGAGACAACAATATCCTCACAAAGCTGTCATGCAGAAAACACAATCGGTGTTAGAACATAGAACCGTACATAGTTGTGTATGCAAAATACAGCAAAACATGACCAGAATTAGGTGTACCTTGTCGTTTGCCTTGATGAATGCTGCCCTCTGCTCCACCGGTAATGTCCTCAACAATGATCTCACCGAAGCTTTCACTAACATATTCTGCACTGTCTCGCCTAGAGGTGGGTTCATCCTGTTCGCAATGCTCCGCGAGACAGTCTGTGGTTCCGCATCTAGGCTAACTACTTCGTCTTGACCTAACTTAGATTTCTGAGGACTCCTGGGAGGACGACTGCTGGTACTTGGTTTAGGAGCCGGTCTAGGGAACTTCACTGGTTGAATTTGACATTGCAAAGCAGGTGAGGATTTGGACACAACTAGACTGCTATTTGCATTCGGGGATTCCTGTGCTATGGGAGAGGTTGGGGGAGTTCCAAAAGTGACAAGGTTTCCTGCATTTTCTTGCACAACTTGTTCAACCTGACAAATTCTATCTACAGAATGTGAGGTGCCAAGCTTCGGAAATGCAGTGGTTGGGGAAGCAGTTGTGCCAAGCTCCGGAAACGCAGTGCTTGTGGAAGCAGTTGTGCCAAGCTCCGGAAACGCAGTGCTTGTGGAAGCAGTTGTGCCAAGCTCCGGAAACGCAGTGGTTGGGGAAGCAGCTGTGCCAAGCTCAGGGACAGCAGGGCTTGGATTCTCCAAAGGAATCTCCGTCTCCTCAGCTGTTATAGTGTCATCTGCTTCAGGAAAACCTGGAAATTCCTCGACAATCACGACCTCCCGTATGAGGTTGGGGATGTCTGGAAACACGGAAATTTCCGGATACTCTATAGGTGATTGACTTCCTCCTGCATCTGCCAAAATACGAAAACCACACAATCGATCCATGAAGCACTAACTACTTATATTGTAACACAAACTAAACAATATTCACTATTTGAACAAAATTACGATTTCAAGGAAGTTTGGAGAGAAAGCATATTACCTGGGGGGATTGGTTGAGGAGCTTTCGAAACTATGCAAACTGCTGCACCGGCGTCTTCAGTCAGGAGTGGATGATCATCTGCTCCAACTTCTACGATCTGGGGTGGGAGACAACATGTTAGGGCGGCTTCTGGTGGAGCGTCAAGGAGAAGGAATGGACCTTTGGAGAGAAGGCCGTTGTTTGGCCTAGTGTTCTCGAGCGCCAGTGCGACTGAGCTTGGTTGCGCGTCACCCGCCACGACTTCCACTCCTTCATGCACTTCTTCCTCAACTTCGACGACATTGCACTCTGCGCCGTCCAACTTCTGTATTAGTAAGATCTCTGTGTCGTGATAGGACTCCAGTGCGCCTCCACTATTCTGGGTACTTGCATAGTGCGAGTCGTTGTCGTTGCTGTAAGTTACCCGCCGAGACAGTCGGTGCCTTCCCTTCCTCAATTCCCTGCCTGGCATCTCCACTTCCACTGCGGTTTTCCCCTTTTTCGCTAAAGAGGTGATTAGGAGTCGGATTTGGTGTGTGCCTGACATAATCTCGAGGTCTACTGTCTCCTCGTCCGCTCCGGCCGTTGCATCAAACTCTCCTCCGAGGTCCTTCGCCCGTGGACGCTTCCGAGAGGCACTTCCTGGACTCCCGTCGTGGATGTCTCCTAGTCCAACCTCTCCTGGCGACTCCAACGACGTTAATGTCTTCCGTCTCCTCTGAGGCGAATCCGTTGGAGCTTTGGGGAGCGTGCGACCCTTTAATTTTGAAGGTGCAAAGCCTTCCTCGTCAGCAGCGCGCTTGACTGCTTTCCGTCCCCACCGGCGCCCTCCACCGCCTGAAACTGTTGCACCGTCAATCCGCACCTTACAGGTGGCCCCGACATTGTCTTCTTCGTCTTCGTTGCGGACGTGAGTCCTCTTCCACATCGCGTAGAGGCTGTAATACCTATAGCCAACACACAAAACCCAGATGGTACCACTAAAACGAGGGAATACGAGCAAATGAGGAGAGAACACTTTGACTCTTTAGGAGACATCAATCGAGAAGAAACAATGCAGCCGTGTAGGGCTGTTGAGTGAAAACTGCTCTCCAAGTTCTCAAGTCTAGTGCGATGAACTAATACAACGTGTGTCTAACGGTGAGCATTGATCGCACAGGCATTGACAGAGGGGGAGAGGAAGGTTGGCGAGAATGGATCGTGACAGACAGGATAGCTCGCCCAACTTGTAGAAATCGTTGGGTGTAGAAGAGTCCGAACGAGGAGAGCACTCAAGCTACAATGCTGTGAACTATAGCGATCGCAACAACAAACAAATCGAATGGATACTCTCGCACACTCACTACGGTTCTGATCGCAAAGGCATTCTTAAAGAGAGACGAGGGTGAGAGAGAGCTCTAGCGCTGTAGAAGGTGCAAAAGAGAGCCCAAATGAGAGTTCGCCTGGAACCCCTGTGAGGTTCTGCGACGAGGAAGAAAGGTACGTAAACCCTAAACCCCACTGACATTCATTCAAACCCAGACATGTACAACGGTAATAGATATTCTGTAGATCACATGTATAAGTGCTGAAGATTTCAGCCAACTTGTGTTATGTAACGTCCCCCCATCATCAGCTCACGCGTCGCATTTATTTCAGCCCCCTGTCCTTACTCAATGAACCATCATCATGAATACTCATAGTAAAATGTATCAAATTTCATATATGTGATTCTATATGATCAAAAATTTCATATATGTAGTTCTGTATGTTAGAAAAAAACGATTATGATTTGCAATCCATGTACTTCGTTCCGAACCGGTAAATATCAAAATTTTCACAATGTAATTCAAATTAGAAGTATACACCGCATCATATCATTATTGTGTCCACAATCTAAGTACTAGTTCACTAGTATAGCTTTCCCAACACTTAGAAATTTATTTTTTTTGTCAAAATATTGAGTATTATTGGTTCAAGAAGACAATTGAATATGCAATGTCTAATTTTGGCTATTTGTCCATATTAACACCAATTTTCTGGTATATACAATCAGCATGAGGACGCATAAAGTAATAGGTACATCGGATGTTGTACCGGTGGATGAAGGAATGGCTGAAGAGGGATTACATGAAGACATTGACAACGAAGAGCCAACTAGAAAGAGAAGAAGAACAACATATCCAAACTTAAGGCAAGATCATGGACCGGAGTTTAGGGTGTACTGCCCTTGCCTCAAGTGCGATCTACGCTCGAAGCCCACATTGAGACTTCTTCGCATTTGTAATGAACATGTAGCCTTTTATGGGGTTGGCGTCAAATGGAAGGTAATATTTTGATTACATTATGTCCTAGCATATTTTTTGATCCTTGAAAATATGCCATTATATATAACATGGACAATGTCTTTTTTCAAAGTGAATAAGGGAGCTACAAAAATATATCGTTGAGCATAATGAGTTTACTGCATATTTAAATTGCTACCAATAATTTCACCAAGCAAAGTAATCTCATAAATTTAGCTAGCTTGAAATATATCCAAAAGAGATTGTGTGTATCTTTTAAGATAGAAGTGATAAATCCAAAAGAGATTGTGTATCTTCTAAGATGGAAGTGATAGTGAGAATATCCTATAAGGTTTTCTATAATTATTAGATTTAAGCTATCATTATAGAAAATACTTCCAAGGAAATAAAATTTATTTTGGTAGGTAAAGTGTCAACACCATCCATGAGTGGCTATTGAAGAGGGAAATAGTTAGCCATCAAATGAAGCTATACTACTCTATTATGATTTGGAAGTTTGAGTCTTTTACATTGATATTAGTTAGAGTGATTTTATAATATTGGATTTTGATTACCCAAACTAAGTATAGGCATAATGATTAATTATTGTGTTATATGTATTTCGTGGTAATAAGTACATAAATTTCCATGTTTGTGTATTCTATATAATGAAATCTTGTGAGAATAGAATTTAATTACAAACAAACTTTTTTTCGCATATAGTGTGTTACTTAAAAGCATTAAATTACAATATGCCATAAATAAAAAATGGCTAATGATATGTTGTGGGCATGAGGACAGGCCGTGTACGATAGTCAAATGCAAGAGATTGAACGGGGTCAGGCACCTGGGTACCAAACAACGGCTGGAGGGTCAACTTCTTCGGCAGTACCCGAGCCCACCCCTCTTGCTGACCCTATTACTGTATTGGAGGAAGAATCTCAGTGGCAGGATGACCTCACATTTGAGGAAATGCTTTCTCATAATGGTGAATCCGGAAAGTTAACCCGAAGGAAAAGCTGACCACCAACTGAGTTCTTTTAAGTCTTTTACACCCAAAAAAAAACCACAAAATAGACAAAAAAGAACTCAAAGAATCCGGAAAGTTAACCCAAAGGGAAAAGCTGACCACCAACTGAGTTCTTTTAAGTCTTTCACACCCAAAAAAAAACCACAAAATAGACAAAAAAGAACTCACAGAATCCGGAAAGTTAACCCAAAGGGAAAAGCTGACCACTAGCTGAGTTTTTTTAAGTCTTTTACATACCTTAATGCAGAGTGTTGTGACGAGGGACCTCAGAAGCTTCTAGAACCTTGTAGCAGATCTTATCCGCCGGTTAGTTCAAGTTTAGTAAAAGTCCTACTGGTAGTTAAGGTGGTGTACTATCTAAAGTACTGTCACAGTATCTAAAATTACTGCCCTAACTGCAGTTGTACTCAACCATCCAGGAGTCCTTGCTTGCACCTTTGCCCCGCCACCACTTGCAAAGAGGCGCCACACGAAAGCCAGCCATATCCATCGTCATAGCAGTTGCCATAACACAAATACAAAAAGTCAAACATAAGATAGCAAGCACAAAAAAAATAAAAAATAAAAAAATGCTCTCACCACAACCAGGCGTGCAAACTAAGGCAACAAAACACGCAAAGGCTATGAAAGGAACAAACCCTAAGCAAGCTTCCTTGCGAAAAGCTATGCACCAAACCCTAAGCAAGCTCCTTACGAAAATTGCGAAAGGCACTTCGTAACAAGCGTGGAAACAAGATGATAAGGAGAGAACTCATCTATAAGTAGGTGAAAACAACAAGAAGACGGTATAAAATAACAAGTGCATAATTGGCAAAGAGCTACACAAAGCTATGGCGGAGGAGTAAAAACAATAAGAAGAAAGAGCAAAATGTTGAGAAGGAGAAGGAATGATTAGGAAGGAATTGGAATGAGCATTGAGCTCCATTCTCCCATGTATATATATTGTATAGATACAATCAGTTAACTAGGAGCTAACTAAAGTAAAGTAATAGATATGTTATCAAGATAATAAGTAGAAAAGTAGAGACTAGTAGTTCTAGAGAGAATGAATAATATCACAACACTCCCCCTCGACTGAGAAACACCTCACACTTAGTAGTTACATGGGCATGGTATGGATTTTCAAAATAAGATAATGTGAATTCTTGAAAAATTACAAAAGTGATTTATGTCAAGTTTTGATCATAGTGCAAGAAGAAAAACCTTTAACATGATTTTCCATAATAAGTAGGATCAAATGATGGAAAACATACCATCTTGTAGTGCATGTTATTCTAATTTTGTTACAATATTTTAAAATTTTCTTGTGTTAATTTTGGATTTTTAATTGAATTTCAAGAGAAAAACTTGCAAAATTATTTTTAAAATGTTAATGATGAATATGATGAATCCAACCGTATAGATGTTATCTTCACATTGGCATTTACAACTTTGTTTTGTACATCAAATCCATTTTCGTTTTTCATCAATCATTTTATAACAAATCCTTGAAAAGAGTGTGGAATGAGGACCTTAAAGGATTTATTCTTTTACACGTTTTGTATGTTTCTTCTTTTAATCGTTTCTTTTTTCTAATCTTATGTTTTCAAAAAAATCGATCTTTTAGAATTTGTGTTGTTATATTTTATATTCTATATTTTGTGTATACTCCTCAATTTCACAACTCCATATCCTAGTTTTTATTGTTTTTTCTTTTTTTATTTTAAATTGTGCCATTTTTTATTTTTATTTTTTTTGAAGTAAAATAGATGAATAGGTTCAACTAATTTTCTTAATAAGGACATTCAATTAATGCATTAAGGTGTAGATATTGAGGAGCAAGAAGGTGGGGGTGAGGTAGAATGTACACTTGGACAGCCCTTTTGGACACCCCAATGGGGCCATCACCCCTAAATTTGATAACAGTATCGAAATGCTTTTAACGAAAGAGGATGATGTGTAAATATGCAATACAGGATAAGTATGGCGATTGTAATTGCAAAAGGTAGATATTTAATGGCCCCACCAGATGTCTAATGGCCCCACCAGTTTCAGTTTGTAGCTGGTCACTATTTAAACAGGCAAAGTTGTTTCTCTGCGTTATAAACGGAGGACGACAACTGCATGGTAACTTCTGCCTCGCCTCACAGCTCACAGTGACGTGGCTCAACAAGGTAGACGGGGAGTAGCTAAACTAGATAAAGGGGAGTGCGAGTTGACGCGAGAACAGATGGGGAACGCCAAACGTAGCTCAAACGTGGCTACAGTGCCACTGTTGACAGAAATTTAAGCCCTCACACCGAAACGTAGTTCGGTTTCATGACGTAGCTTTTCTGCCGTAGCTTCCATACAGAAATTCTAGTATTGAAGTTATTACTAGGGGGTCTCAAGTTGTTACTCGGGGGTCCCAAATTCTTACTTGGGGGTCCCAAACGAGTACTTAGGGGTCCCAAACGAGTACTTAGGGGTCCCAAACGAGTACTTAGGGGTCTCAAGTCCGTACTTGGGGGTCTCAAGTCCGTACTTGGGGGTCTCAAGTCCGTACTTGGGGGTCTCAAGTCCGTACTTGGGGGTCTCAAGTCCGTACTTGGGGGTCGCAAGTTCCAGCTTCGGAGTCCCAACTTCTTACTTGTGGGTCTCAAGTTATTACTTGGGGTTTTAAGTTTGTAATTGGGGGTCCCAAGTTAGTACTTGGGGGTCCCATGTTCATACTTGGGGGTCCCAAGTTCTTACTTTCAGCTCCCAAGTTCTTACTTGGGTTTCCCATGTTAGTTTTTGAGGGTTCCAAGTTCTTACTTGGCGGTTCCAAGTTCGTACTCGTGGGTCCCAAGTTTGTTCTTGTAGGTCCCAAGTTCGTACTTATGGGTCCCAAGTTCGTACTTATGGGTCCCAAGTTCAAACCTGTGGGTCCCAAGTTTGTACTTGTGGGTCCCAAGTTCTTTGTTGGGGGATCCAAGTACTTACTTGTTGGTCCCAAGTTTGTAGGAGAAGGTCCCGAGTTCTTACTTCGGGGTCCCAAGTTCTTACTTCGGGGTCCCAAGTTCTTACTTCGGAGCCCCAAGTTCTAATTTGGGGTCGCAAGTTTGTTCTTGGCGTCTCAAGTTCTTACTTTAGGGCTCTAAGTTCTTACTTGGGGTCTCATGTTAGTACTTGGGGGTCTCAAGTTCTTACTTGAGGGTCCCAAGTTCTTACTTGAGGGCTCCAAGTTGTTACTTGGAGGATCCAAGTTGTAACTTGGGGGTCCCAAGTTGTTACTTGGGAGTCCGAAGGTGTTACTTGGGGGTCCCAAGTTCGTACTTGGGGCTCCCTAGTTCATACTTTGGGCTCTCAAGTTCGTATTTGGGGGTCGAAAGTTAGTACTTGGGGGTGCCAGGTTAGTTCTAGGGAGACTAAAGTTAGTACTTGGGGGTGCCAGGTTAGTTCTAGGGAGACTAAAGTTAGTACTTGGGGGTTCTTAGTTAGTACTTGGGGGTCCCATGTTTTTACTTGGGGGTGTCAAGTGTTTATAAGGCGGTCGCAAATTGTTGCTTTGGGGTTTCAAGTTAGTACTTGAGGGTCCCGAGTTCTTACTTGGAGGTCACAAGTTAGTGCTTGGGGGTCCCAAGTTCTTACTTGGGGGTCCCAAGTTCTTACTTGGGGGTCGCAAGTTACACTATAAGAAACCTGCGTTTTTAGTGATGTTGTAAATGATGTTTAAAAAGACAATGTAGACATTACTTCGGATGTCTTATAGACCATAAGACATCCTAGACATGACAAATGTCTAAGCGGACATCTAAAATGACAGGAAGATGTCTTAAGATCAAAGATGTCTTAAGGTTATTTTGGAAGGGTAAAAAGTGTGCCACGTGGGTGCCATGTAAATGACACATCAGCTTGAATTGGATGAGCAATGCCACATGGGGATGAAATTCATCATGATGTGGAATTTTACATGGTTCCACGAAATATGACATGGCAGCGCTAGAATCCTACGTGGACCCGAGAAAATCCGACTTGGCACCCGGGAAAATCTCACGTGGCACCCGAGAAAATCTCACGTGGCACCCGGGAAAATCCGACGTGCCACGAGGGAAAAGTTGACGTGGACCCGGGAAAATGATGTGGCATGCCACGTAAGCATATTGCGGAGGTTTTATGCTCCTATCATGATAGTTTCAGACATCAGTTAAGACGACTTAAATGTCTTGCAAGACATCTTAGATGTTGTACAAGATGTCTTGCAAGACGTATGGAATGTCTTACAAGATATCTTAGAAGACAATTTTTATGTCTTATAAGATGTTTCCAGTGCGTAGAATGATGTTTAGGTTGATATCCTTATTAAATTTGTGATGTTTGCTCGGATGTTTGTTGCGACAACCCATAGGACATTAATGTAAACATTTTGTGTTAAACATGATGTTTGCAACAATGTTACTACTGATGTTTTCTAGGCATATGAAAGGACATCTAGGATGACATTTTTAGATGTTTATATAGTCATCAGATTCGTAATCCACAGATGTCTTAGATAACATCAACTGTAAACACTGTCACATCAAAAAGTATGAGTCAAATATATATTGCTTAGGTCATTAAAACCTTAGATAACACAAAACTAGATTATTTACCAATACGCGTGTCAACAACTACGATATAAACTACGATTCAACTACGCACCCACAATCTGAACTCCAGAAGTCCCTCCACTACCATCGCTTGCTGGCGATACCCGTATGGTCATGTACATGTCCCGCCGCTATACATATTCAATAAGCCAATATCAACTGCATTTAAAGAAGGGTTTGTAAAGGTAAAAAAAATCTGATTTAATTCCATTTAATTGCACTACCTAGGTTGAGTTGAATTACTTTCTAAACTCAAGATATCGACACAGTTAGACATTCTTGCAAACATCTGCTCAGACATTTCTTCACACATCCTTCTAGACATCATTGAAAACAACGTTATAGACATCTATGCATACATCTGTTCCACTCACCTACAAGCACGCATGTCGCTTCATTTTTTCTTCGCGGCCTCAGATTGTGTCTCGCTGCTCCGACCCCTTATGTCCCACCCTCCAAAACAGAATTCTATCAACACATTTAGACATCTTCATAGACATGCTCTAAGACATCTTGCAGACATCATCATAGACATCTTCTACAACAAATCAAATACTACAAGTAATAGGGTTTCTTGTACAAGATGCTTTTGAAATCCAGTACCTCTTAAGTAGCAAATCTTAGCCACATGAAGAAGGAAACCTACTCTTGAGAGCTACCAGATTTCTACAAATACTATTTACTTATTGTAATTAACAATCATTTTGAAACTGAATGGAAACAATTTTGAAATCCTCTATACTTTAAACACTAACTCTTTGGAAAAACTAACGCAAAAATGAGCTTTGTACTTCCATTTGAAGATCTCATGACCTCACTATGGCGGCGGCAATAAACCCTAGCCACATGAAGAAGCAAACCTTAGCCTCTACACTCCAAACACTAACTCCTTGAAAAAATGAAGGCAAAAATGAGCTTCGTGCGGCCTCTAATTCTACTTAAAGGTCTCATGACCTAACTATGTCGGCGGCAGCAAACCCTAGTTGCCTCTGTTCATCCATTGAAGTCAATGAAAATCATCCCTATAGATGGTTCTGGATGATGTTGTAGATGTCATCCTCGACATCTTCATAGACATCATGTTAGACATTTTCATGAACATCATCTTAGACATCACTGCAGACATTATCAGACATCTGATGGCATTTTCAGGGTTTCAATCACAACATATTAACTATAAAAGGTTTTTTGTTTTCCCTCACAACAAATCAAATAACAGATGCTTTTAAGTTCTTTCCACAACAAAGCACGTATTGTAAGTCATAGAGTTTCTTCCACAACAAATCAAATAATCTTTATTGATAGAATAAGTGTGGAATTACAATCATGAGACTATTTATAGTCTTCCATGGTGATAGGCTCTCTTTCAAACCCTCAACTACTTTTTATTTCTACCCTAACTAACTTTCCAACTAACTTTCCTAATACCAATTCTATTCTAGAATTGTCTCCTAAAGTGTATTAAATAGCTACTTTCATAAATTCATATTCCTTGTAAATTTGCTTTAATTTGTAAAATATTGGTTGTTGATGATAGAGTAATGTATAATCTTGCCATTAGACTATAATAATCTAATCTATAAGTAATCAATGATATTTAATTTCTTCTTGAAATAAGCCAAAACTGTTTATTGTTCTTGTTTTCTTTTTATATTTTTTTAAGTATTCGAGGATTACCCTCAATCAGAGACCTGCGCCAATGAAGGGCAAGCAGTAAGAGAAAAAGTTGATATTATTCTTAAGAGACCCTTAAGTACTGCCGCTTTTTAGTAAATGACGTCTAGGAGGATGTCGTGCAAAACATCTTCATAGACATTCCAGTAGATGTCTACGCGGACATTCATGCCTGACTGTAGTTATGGTAAGTTGGACATCGTGTTAGACATCCGAGTAGATGATGCATGACTTGTCAACTAGTCCGACATGGAGTTTTTGTTCCCATGTAGACAAAGCGCTGTAAATAATTATTTTAATCTATGTCTACGCGTTTTTTGAGGATTAAATATCCACAAAATTACTTTTAATTTTGAAATTCTATTTTTCGGCACCATTGTTATCTTATAGATATTATATTTTATTTATAATATTTTTTGAATATTTAAATATTTTTAAATCATAAAAAATAATAAAATTATAATATTCTAATTTTTATTAAAATATAATCATATGATTTAATATTTAAAAAAATAGACCAATGAAAAAATAGTGAGAATTGCTTGAAATTAGTATTTTTCAGTATTGCCACCTCACATAATGATTTAGCATTAAAAAAATTTAAAAAATAAAAAATCTAAAGTGTGATGTTTTTTTTCTACTTTTGAAAACCGCTGCCCATTCAGCTA
The DNA here is from genome assembly GCA_037043015.1 of Bryum argenteum. Classification (NCBI taxonomy): domain Eukaryota; kingdom Viridiplantae; phylum Streptophyta; class Bryopsida; order Bryales; family Bryaceae; genus Bryum; species Bryum argenteum. Next base: position 43,021,864 of record CM073321.1, read on the forward strand.
CTCTTTTAACATTAGAATGCTTCGTACCCTGTCTACCAGTAAATTTTGGTCGTTTTTACCTTGCTGGTCCAAAATCCCTTGCCAACGTGGCAGTTTGATGCCTATCGAGATGTCTTCAAAGACATCCCCAACATCTTTTTGTTTGGTGATGTCTTCATACCCCTCCAATCTAAAATGTGTCCGTTAGACGTACAGACATCCTCCCCCGTCTTCGGAGACATCTTCTAAGACGGTAAGACATCACAAAATATATTAGACATCATAGAAGACATCGCAAAAAACAAGGGTTTCTTATAGTGTTAGAGCCCGAGGGTCCCTAGTTCGTACTTGGGGCTGCCAAGTTAGTACTTGGGGGTCCGAAGTTCTTACTTGGGTGTCCAAGTTGTTACTTCGGGGTCGCAAGTTGATACTGGGGGGTCCGAAGTTGTTACTTGGGGATCTTAAGTTGTTACTTGGGGGTCTCAACTTGTTACTTGGAGGTCTGAAGTGTTTCTTGGGGGTCCCAAGTTCGTATTTGAGGGTCCCAAGTTAGTACTTTGGGGTCAGAAGTTGTTACTTGGGGGTCGGAAGTTGTTACTTGGGGGTCCCAATTTGTTACTTCGGGGTCCCGATTTGTTACTTTGGGGTCCCGATTTGTTACTTTGGGGTCCCAAGTTGTTACTTGGGGGCTCAAGTTCGTACTTGGGGGTCTCAAGTTACTACTTCGGGGTCTGAAGTTGCTACTTTGGGGTCCCAAGTTGTTACTTGGGGGGCTCAAGTTCGTACTTGGGGGTCCCAAGTTAGTACTTAGGAGTCGCGAGTTACTACTTCGGGGTCTGAAGTTGTTACTTTGGGGTCCCAAGTTATTACTTGGTAGTCCCAACTTGTTACTTGGGGGTCGGAAGTTGTTACTTGGGGATCCCAAGTTAGTACTTGGGGCTCCTAAGTTTTTACTTGGAGGTCCTATGTTCTTACCTTGGAGGTCCCTAATTTTTACTTGGAGGTCTCAAGTTTTTACTTGGGGGTCCCAAGTTGTTACTTGGGGGTCGGAAGTTGTTACTTGGGGGTCCCAAGTTCGTACTTGTGGGTCCCTAGTTCGTACTTGTGGGACCTAAGTTCTTAGTTGGGGGTTCCAAGTTCTTACTTGGTGGTCCCAAGTTTGTACCAGAGGGTCCCCGGTTCTTACTTCGGGGCCCCAAGTTCTTACTTTGGGGTCACAAGTTTGTTCTTGGAATCTCAAGTTCTTACTTCAGGGCTCCAAGTTCTTACTTGGGGGTCCCATGGCAGGGTTGTCTTGCTAGACACTGACGGACGTCAGACAGACACGACATGTCAGACAGACATTGAGCCTCAGAATGTCTAATAGAATCTACAGAATCTTTTTTTTACCCTGGATTTACCCTGTCCACGTTGCATCCTACGTGGCTGCCACGTGGCCTGTACAGCTCAGCAATACGGTTCGCGACCGCGCCATGTAGGACTGGACCGGCGGTCGCGTCATCTAGAGCGGCAGTCGCCTTGGCCGGACCGGCGGTCGCCTTCTCTGGACCGGCGGTCGCCTTAGCGATCGACGATCGCCCAGGTCGACCGACGATCGCCCAGGTCGACCGACGATCGCCCAGGGTCGACCGACGATCGCCCAGGGCAACCGGCGGTCTCGCTGGACCGGCGGTCGCCTATTTTTGCCCCTGGACCGGTGGTCGCCTAGGGTGGCCTTGCATTGGAGGCTTCCCCCGAGTAGAATAAGTCATTTTTTTATCCAACATTATCCAAAATTCTTCCGTTTACGTTTTTAAACGTAGATGAAGCATTAAGAATTCAAGATGAAACAAATTACAACAATCCACAAACCCTTGAAGAAAAGGCTAACATCAACCATGAGGTTTGAAACTCATGTAACAAAAAATGTGGTGACATACATATGTGATTAGTGTAAAAAAGGGAACATAATTATAAGAGTTGCAAAAATCTATTAAAACTAGAACAATATGTCAAAAAGTAGATTGTATACATTGCAAGTATAATTTGTGCATTACATGGCTAAATGAGCACTCAATGACGTGAGATGGTCATCCATAGGAGCCTATGAATTGCAAGAAGATATACTGATATTATAGACTAAAAACTGTCCTCTCTAAATACAGACTCTAGTGGAAGCATATGATATGATTTTTCCATCAAGCGGTTCACCACCTCCCCTCAAGTCATTCTCTCTTTTAATTCATGCCTGGTCAGTGAAAACACTTTCGTTAGGAATGAATCTCGCACCGTCGAATTTGGTAATAATTCTTCGTCGAATTCGTTATGCACACCAATCAGTTGGATGAGCTTGCCAACCACATACGAATCTGATGCTACTGTGGTTTGATGTCGAAGTTCCTGGACGTTCAAATTTGTATCAGAACTTTCGGGTCCATAAGTATAGAACATCTCGGGCGCCACCCACCATCGACGTGCCATATCTTCTTCTTTTTTCGGCGTCGTCTGGTATCCGTAACGTGAAGGCTGTTGTTCTACTATACGAGATGCCATCCCCCAGTCACACACTCCAATACAAATCTTGGTTCCTCCAAAAGTTGGGAAATGCAATAGTATGTTCGAGGGGGATAGGTCGTTGTGAAGTACTCCTGTCTTATGCACGAGATTCATGATGTATACTAAACCCCAAGCTAACTTCATCCTGTGCTGACAGAAAAGGCTAATTCTGAAAGCCTCCTCTTGAGTGAGACTCGGAACTTCCTTCACTTTTGACCAGTGAAGATGTTTGTCGCCGACCTTCTCATCCAACTTCAACATCTCGTGTAGTGATCCTCCATTCCACCAATATGAGTAAGCTTCGAATGTCCTTGTATGCAACACCCAAAACTTGATAATTCCTGGATGATTCAAAGGACATACAAGAGCTTCTGCTGCAGTCTCTATCCTCCTCTTCTGAATATTCATATTCTTGGAAAGCTTTGCTGCAAACTCGATATTTTCTGGAACGTGGTCTACTCCAAGTATCTTCACCTTCCGCACCAGTCCATGGCCTCCCTCCATATTGCGGGCTGATAGAGCTTCTATCGTAGCGTCTTGAGGAATCCATACCACCCCCGACCCCGTGTCTCGTTCAAATGTGGCGCGCAAAGCGGTTTTTTCCCATGACTTCCCTCGGGTTTTATTCTTGCTAAGCTTTTGGATTGTGTGTTGCCACCAATCCATCTTGCGTTTAAACTGGTCCTCCTCTTGTGTTAGACGCCTCTGTCCAAATCGCTTCTTCCACAACTCCTTTACATTGAAGATGCATTGTTCAACTGTATTTTCCATCCACAACTGGTACTGCGAATGATAATCCACATCTTGGTATTCATCCGTTTCCTCCATGGCCTTCAAAATTACTGCCTCCAATTTCTTCTTCAGTCTCTCTTTGCCCGTGCTAACATTCCTGAGGTATTTGTGCTCTAGGAATTGAGCCTCCGTTTCCTCATACCAATCCAAGCATGCTTTTTCCGCAAACCTAGTATAATCTGGTGTTGGGAATCCGGGTTTTACTTCTTTTGGGTGTCTCCTCTTCCTCTTATGGCCTCCACTTCCACTAGGTTGTTGCATACCAAGGACTGGTGCAAATGTTTCGGGGGCATCAAGATCCCATGCTCGTTGTCCCTTCTGGTGCTTTTTGGATTTACTCATCGCTGAACTTCTTGAAAAAACTGGCAAAAAATCTCCCCCCTGCTATCAATGTGCACGAAACCCCAAAAACTCCTCACACGACCCGGCAGTGCGCATCATTAAGACGAGCAAGGACACAGGGCGGAGGAGAGTTCGGTAGCGGTTTGGGGAAAAGTAATATCAAACCCGCGTGTTGGGGTTTATATATCCTTGGAGACCGGCGGTCGCCCTACAGTCGCCCACCGGCGGTCGCCGAGGGTCATTGTCGCGGCAGCTTACACCGGCGGTCGCCCTACGCCCCATTGTCGCGGCAGCTTACACCGCGGTCGCCCTACGCCCCATTGCCGCGGCAGTTTACACGGGCGCGTCGCCCTACGCCCCATTGTCGCGGCAGTTTACACCGGCGGTCGCCCTACGTCCCGCTGTCGCGACAGCTACACCGGCGGTCGCCCTACGTCCCGCTGTCGCGAACAGCTGCACCGGCGGTCGCCCTACGTCCGACTGTCGCGAACAGCTGCATCGGCGGTCGCCCTGCCTCCCGCTGTCGGGATTAGCTGAACCGGCGGTCGCCCTACCTCCTGCGTCGCGCCCGGTACTACTGCGTCGCGCCCTCTCATCGGACCGACGATCGCCACGCAACGTCATACCTCTATCTGGACCGCCGGTCGCCTTGAATTTCTGGTCGCCTCGGCGTATATATTCCCCCATCGTATCTGAACTTGTTATTTGGGTTTACTGGCCTAGCGCGTTGTCTTACATCCATTAAATTGGCTGCATGCTCGTTCCGGGTAGGTAATAACTATTTGCCATTTTTGGCTATTTCATCCATGGCTACTCTCGGGCAACTTAGGAAGGAAGAGAACGACAAGAAGAGGAAGAGGAAGGGCGCTCCACAACGGAAAAGATTACACGTGCTTCAAAATCCAAATAAGCTTGCCTTCAGAGGTTGGGAAGATGAACCAGATATGTGGACGATGGCCACTTGCGAATCATTCATTGAATGGTGTCACATTGACAAGAAATTCCCTCTGTCTCGTCACCATTTTCATCGGCACACCAACAAGGCAAATCTTAAGTTTTGCGAATGCCCAAACTTCAAGCAACGATGCATTGAGGTTTACCAAGTCCTGTATGGCATGCCATGTGTGGAGCGCAACGAGATTCCATTGTTTCTTGCTCGTGGAGTATACGCCGAGGTTGCTCTTGGTAAACGAGTGGATTGGACAACTGTCAAAGAGGGGAAACATGTAACACGACCTTCAACGAGTGACATTCCGACAGGCATTCTAAGATTCCCTGACGCTCCTAATGGTGGCATGGCAGTGACGAGTTCTATTACCAAGGCTATGGAAGAGGCTGTCTATCATAGTGCTACATCGGAAGAGGACGATGACTCGGATGGTTCGCGGCCTCGTAAGGCGGTGCGTCAAGTACAACAACCTCTTCCTCTTGCCAGCGTTGTGATTGATGCGGATCATCTTCGTAATTTACCTGGCCGCGTTCCTGAAATAGGTGGCTCTCGCCCTGCAATTGCAAGTAATCATCCACTCGTAGTAGAGCCCCATGGTACTTGCATCTTACCATTGGAAGAACTTGACACATCTTCTCATCTCAAAGCTCTTCTGAAGAGTAAAGACGATGTCATAGCAAGATTGCAAGCGGAAACACGAGCAATGTATGAGGAGAAGGTGAAAGAAGGGGACCGGCTTTCCGTGGAATATGCACGCATGCGCGAGAAGATGCAAGAACTATCTCACGCACGTAACATTCGTGGAGATGTAGAGAAATCTGACACGGCGGATGTTGATAGAGTTGTCTTGAACCTTACAGAGGACTTGGCATTTGGAGAAATGTCACCGCAACGCCCGACATTGCGCCGTCCTGTGAAAGCTCAGCCATGTGTTGTTAATATGTCGGGCCTCGAACGAGAAGAAGATGTACGATGTGATTCTCAAGATTCTTTATCTTTACCGCTGTTCCCCCCTATTCGTAATCCCCCTTTCATGTCGTCTGATGGATACAACTCCTTACTAAAGAAAAAGCAACAACTGCAAGCTCGTTTGGAGCAGTTGTCTGCCACTTACTACCATTGGAAGGTGGCATGTATACTTTCGGTGGATAGAGGGAGACAAGTTGCAGCGGAGCTGGAGAAGATCGATAAGAATTTTACTAGTGGAGCTGGTCGGCGAACGTTCTGTATGACCTCGTGGCCGAGTGTGGGTACATTGTTTGATAATCTTCCTATGATGGACATCAAGATGCAAGATGACACTTCTACAGAGGTTGTAGATTGGACCAAGGCCGGGTGGAATTTCAAACACCACATGTCGGCACATGTTGATGTAGCATCCAGGACATTATTGTGGCCCAACCCTCCGCAGTTTGTATTGGATCACTCTACGTGTCCCATATGCCTAAATCCATTTGGACCTGAGGGTGGATGGGCTTTAGGCTCTTGTGTCCATATGTATCATCCGCAGTGTCTTTTAGTTCATTGTTTGACTCAAAGTCGTTGTGCTATATGCAAAGCGCCTTTTCACGAGCGGTTCTACGTGATGTTCAATCTAAGAACTTATATGCCGCCTTCTTGGGAACACAATGCTGAGACTACTGACGAGGTTCGATTCTGGGGTAAAGACCTTATTTGGAGTTGGCGTAGAGGTGAACATGATCTCGAGAAGAGTACTCCTAGCTCCCAATTGAATTGGGAGACTGACCCAAACGAGATTCTAAGAGTTGCACCAATACGTGCCGGACAAGGTCCACAGCATGAGGGTAATCGGATGTTCTTCTTCCAATGCATTGGAGGCTATTTTGATGTGAGCTCTAATACATTCAAGTGGGGGCCCCATCCAATGGGACATCGATGGAATCAATATGGGAAGAGAGTAACCAACGGTGAAGGTCATGCCTCCATGGAAGATTTGGAAGAGTGTCAATATGCTGAGTCTACTTGGAGGCCACGATACCAGTCTCAAGCTCTAGACTATTTACTAGATGTACATAGTCCCCTCACAAGAAGGACTTTGCAGGACTTGAAAGACTCTAGAGTCTTAGATCTGATCTTAAATGCAGATGGTCCATTCAATCGAACTCGTGCAAAGCGTAAACTTCTTGTTGGAGAATGCTCCAACCCTCAGCCTAGTGAATGATAATTACGATATTGTGAATCCATACACTCGAGCATAGCGTATGGTTTTAGCTATATAGGACTATATTTGATTATAGTATTATCGAGTGGCAGCTTTTTGCAACAATGTATCTCATTTCCTATTGTACTACTTTTTGCATCGATTAAATCAATGGTATGTATTTGGTTCACTCCTTTGCTTGTGGTCTATCGATTGTACATTGTAAGCTTTTATTGTATCTTACATCTCCATATAACCCGCCCAACCCCTTGTACCAATGCACAAACACGTACTTACGCATGATGAAAGGTAAAAACAAACTTCCATATATAAAGTGTATGCAAAAAAGTACATAGAAGAAATTACGTACACTTTCCCTACACCTAATTAACGTAAATCAAATATCGTTTGGTGAATGTTGGGGGTGTAAGTCCATCGCCTCTACGTTAAGAATCTTCAACTTTTTCCTTGCCCTTTGAAAAAAGTGATCGTTGCGGTTCCAAATCAACGTCGATTGAGTTTATGTTGATGTCAACTTTTGCGTTATTTTTACGATGAGCCCACTCTGCCCATGCGTCCTCGAATCGAGCATTCTCCTCAGCTACATGTAGTTGGTTTGCGAGTTTTACATTCTGGTCTTCACTCCATTTCACCAGCCTCTTTAATTTGTCAACTTCCTTTGGAGTCTTGCCATACTTACCCGCTAATGCCAAATCCCGACTGCGTAGGATCTCTTTATCTACCTCTAGAGCAATAGATTCTTCAATATCCGTCAACCGATCCCTCCTCCCAGCTAGGACCCCTTCCAGGTAAGTATGTTTTGTTGTCCAGAACTCTACGTAGTCTTCTATGGAAAGGCTGTTTGAATTTTTCTTCTCGAAAAACTTCTCACGAGCCTCTTTTCGTAGCACAAGCATGGTCTCCATGTCAGCTATGCAGTCTAGAGCTTTTTCCAAAACCTCCCGACATTCTTCCTGTACATCGTATGGTGCAGAAAGGGCTCTTTCTTTGAGGGCTTCCAATTCCTTTCTATTCTGCAGTACTAACTCCAATTCCATGCATTTTCCTATACTGAAATTGTGCAAAATGATCAAAGTATCCATGACTTTGGATAATCTTCCACCCACTTTTCGGAGTGGATTTACCTCAAAGGAAATTCCTTCAGTCCAATTTATTGGAAGACCAGTTGGTTCACAGAGCTCGTATTCGTGTGTGTGTTCATCCTCCGAGGATTCGGAAGAAGACCCTGCTGTGTAAAATTCCGCGTCGGCCTTAGGACTCATAGGTGTAGTTCCAATTCCATCTCCTTCAATAGTCTTTGATGTCTCTCCAACCTCTATTGGTTCGGTCTTCTCTTGTATAGGCAAACGTGGATGCGTCCACCAATGCACCTCCTTCCCAAGAATCATTTCCGCATATGCTATTTGTGCCAAAAAGTAGGGAACCTCATATTTAAAATTATGGTTGTTACCGTATATCAAATGCCAAGCATATATGCATCTCGCTTTGAATTCGAAATGATGGCACTCTCGAAGGTTAGCATCATTCTTGTGCCGATGAATATTGTGCCAATGTAGAGGAAAGAGCTTGTTGATGTGGCACCACTCCACATATTTCTCACATATGGCAAAAGACCACGGCCCCGTCTCTTCCTCCCATCCTCTAAATGCTACTATCTTTGGATTCTTCAAGATGTCTCTGCGCTTCTTCGCAATCCGACCTCGGTCATGGCGCACCATGGATGTGCCCGCTACAACGGGTAGTGCCTCCATAAGAAAAATTTGTAGAAACGCAAAGTCCCTCTACGAGCAAGCAAGCAGCAATACTGAAGTCGATACTAGTCAATGCGCGAAAAGGAGGTACTCGCAAAGTGTGAAAATGGATCGCCCGTCGCGTTCTTCTTAATGATGATAAAGGCGACCGGCGGTCTACAAAAATCGCACCGCCGGTCGCTTCACGGTCCGGCTATCGCTTCACGGTCCATTTATCGCCCTATTCTGTACTGGGCCGACGCCCGGCCGACCGACGTTCGCCCATGAGCGACCGACGTTTGCCCATAAGCTATACCGGCGGTCGCCTTGTGACCGACGTTCGCTCATTAGCTGGACCGCCGATCGCCCCAGCGACCGACGTTCGCCCATGAGCTGGACCGCCGATCGCCCTAGCGACCGACGTTCGCCCATGAGCTGGACCGCCGATCGCCCTAGCGACCGACGTTCGCCCATGAGCTGAATCGGCGGTCGCCCTATTTCACCTCTTTATGTTGAATGCGAGTGCATGAGGTTTCATAGCAGCTCCTACGAGGATGGGAATCATGAGATGAGGATGAATATTGGATGGGGGAGGAATAACAGAGCCCTTTAGTTTATAATGTATTAATTTAAAAATTAGGAAGGTACGCATAGGGTAGGAATTTTGGAATGTGGGTCCCATAATTCCCATTTTATGATCATTCAATTCCTAAGAAATGGACAAGAGATGTCTAAATGGATAATAATGAATGGGAGGAAGGATGGGGTGAGAGTTCCTCGTCCTCTTTGTAGGCATGAATGGCATATATTATTTTGTATGGTGTATATTTTAAGAAGTCATATCGTGCCTAATCATTTATAATAATTGATAAAATGTGATTTCATTTATAGAGCATCAACCTCTTCAATGCATGAAAACACTTTAATGAATCTAACGATTAAATACCTACAATCTAAGAATGTAATCCTAGGTAGTCAATTTCTAGCATCTAGATAAGATACCATTCTTGCACCAAAACTGCACCTCATATGCTAACATCACATTCAAGAACAATTTCTAGTTTCTTTTTATATCAGTGGAGCCTTTAATAAATCATAAGATCTCCGTATACAATATCCGACTGATAGATTATCCTTGCAATGAGTTTATTGGCTCATAACATTATAAATTTGGTTAAATTGAGTGGGGGGAGGAATTCGAAAATTTTGGCAAGTCAAATAATAAGGCCTTGAAATACAATTAAGTGAATGGGATTAGTGCATATACCCTAGAAAGCACTGAGAGAAATAGTTGCTTACCAAATTAAAAGGTGATATATCATGACATATTATATGTTTGGAGAAAAAATGAGTGACCACTATATGAAGGTAACTATTTGAAGTCAAGAAGACTAATGATTTGCGGACATTCTTATCAACCCATTACTGAGGGTACTTTTGGAACCAATATTTGATGAGTGTTTTATGTTGAGAATTTTGAGAATGTTGAAAAATATAATTTTGTAAATTGTGATTAAACTTGTATCGATCTAAATCCATATTACACCACAAGAGTATCCAATGGGCATAAAATACATTTTTCATGTATCATGGTCACCGCTCTTGGCAAAATGCCCATGACCATGAAAATCATTTTCAATTGGGAATGAGATATAGGAAGAACGGAGTGGGAATGAGAGGGAATGATGGGAGATGAGGGGGGATGAGGGGGATTGAAGGGGGGAATGGGGGAGATGCTTGAATCGGTTAATTCAAAATTTGAATATTGCATAAAGAGGATCCAAGAAAAAGAGCAGGAGCTCTCGCGAAGTCGCCCCTGCAGAGTGCCGGTCGCCCCGAAGCGCTCCGCTGAGGCTGGATCGATACTCTTCTGAAGTTGCACCGGCGGTCGCCCCGGAGGTCTGCTGCAGCTGGACCGGCGGTCGCCTTGGAGCGAGTCTTGCAAGAAACACTGGACCGGCGGTCGCCTTGGAGCGAGTCTTGCAAGAAACACTGGACCGGCGGTCGCCCTAACGATGTCGCCGTGACACCGCCGGTCGCCCTGCCACAAGAGGTTAAATACAATCGTAATTGGCCGTAGTCGTCACTTTTCAGTCCACGTGCCGTGGTGTTGCGCATTGTCTCGTGTCGACTCAAAGTTGTCACTTGCTTGCTCGATTGGTCGGCCAGCGTGGACAGCACTATTTTTGGTATTTTCTATCTAACATCACATCATAGCGGCATTTCCGTGATCATAGGTAACAATGACTACAATTGCGGAACGTAAAATAGTACTCGGGGAGCGACGCAAGAAGAGAGGAAAAACAAAGAATAGGAATCACCGTATTCTCCAAGATGCCACTCAACGCGCTTTTCCGGGGTGGGAGACCGAAGAGGGTGTGTGGAGTCAGACAACAATGAAGAATTACATCGCCCGGTGCCACATCAGCAAGTTGTTTCCACACTTTCGACATGAGACGCACTTGAAATTAAATGCTGCAAATCTGCACTATTGTAAGCATGACGAATTTGTGCAACGATGTATTGAAGTGGGGAGGTTCCTTTATAAAGGCAAGAATGTCACCAAGAACGAGGTTTCGTATCATATTGCTCAATAGTGTATGCAGAGGTAATATTGGAGAAAGTGGTGGATTGGAGCTCAATGAAAAAATCGCCTCAATTCTTCCTTCCAACCAAGCAAGACATTCCAAGAGCCCCATTGACAGAAAACCCACGAGAAGGACTTACGGCAGCAAGGCATCGGAAAGATGGGGATGCTGATGATGTGTATGTTTGGGTAAATCCTAATTCTGATGAAGAAGAGGTTAAGGAGAGGGAGCATCATACTCCTCTTGTAGAAGGTTCTATTGGTGGCGTTGAACACTTTCATGTGGGTGAAACAAGCGTGCAAGATTTGGATGTGATTGATGCACCTGTGAAGCACATCGAGGACCTACGAACAGAAGGAGAAGCGGATGTTATTGAATACATGGAGGTTGAAGCAATGTTTGGTGCTTGTACTTTGGGTCCACCCGAAGTTATAGTTCGGCCCGCTATGAGCGCCTCTCCTCAAACAAATGTTAGCGTAGAGGATGGGACTCTAGAATATCCAATGGAAACGATTGAACAGCCAGAAAGAGAAGGAAATGAAGAAGTAGAGCTGGAGAAGGAAGTTCAAGTAGTCTTCAAAGCGAAACGCCCGAATGAAAACGATGATTTGTGGATGAAGGTGTTGAAGAAGGCTTATGAGGATTATAATTATTTGTTTCATGCTTTGTCATACGAACGGGCAAAGTGTGTTGAACTCCAACATGACACAGAGGTAATCAAGGATGCAAAAATGAAGATCCAAGACGTGGCGACGAATGTTCTCCCAGCTCTGGTTGCATCGGATCAGGTCGATTATGAGAAAGAGCTCATAAAGCAGATTAAACATTTCGAGGATGTGCGAAGGAAATACAAGCACGTCGACGAATGGTTTGTGGTCAATGATTGGGGTCGCGAGAAGGATATTATGGTTGAAGGAGCCAAGGACCAAGGTCATTTTGAGAAGGAGCTAAAGGAACTCATTTCGGCATGCGATGCCTTGAGAGCTGAGATCGAAAGGGTGAACCTAGCATCAATAAGATTGAAGGGGAACAAGGAAAAGTTAGTCCTCAAAAGAATAGATGGAACCGTGGATATTGCAGAAGAGGGTCAAAGTTTACAGCGCAATGAAACAACTGAGGAGTTGGTCAAAAAGCTACTTGTGCTCGCAGAAGGGGAGAGGTTCTTAAATGCAAGGATCGAAGATCTATGTATTGCAAATAAGACAAAGGAGAAATGTCGGAGCTGGTACCATCTATAAAAAATCTAAAGTACAATGGAAGAAGATTAGAGTAAGCGGAATCAAATTTTAGAAAGACGTTGGTGTGTTGGTTATATCCATTTACTTTATTTTATTTGTGAACTGAAAGTTGGGAGATAAGTGCTAGGTTGGATGTTATACAATGTCTCTTTTTGATTATATGATATGTTTTTACTAGTAAGATACCCGTTGAACGATGTTATGTTTATTATTTGTATATATGCGCACGGTGTTATTTTAATCATCTTGTTTATTCTATTTATTTTTATATTTTTTATTTTAAATGCATGATTTGGAAATATCTAAAAAAAGGTTCTTAGAATGGTATGTAGGTTGGTAATTATTTAAGTTGGTAGGTTTGTATGTTGGTAGGTTGGTGGATACTTTGGACAGTGGTATTTTAGAAAAGTATGTCGTCTATACCATTCCATATGTATATATAATGATATTGAATTTTGGAAAGCTTTGATAAGTATTAATCCACGATGAAGTAATGATAAATAATTTGTAAAAATTTGGAATCGTAACTAAGTTGTTGAAGTTACGTATAAATATATGGTGGGATTTAGTTGCAAGTATTTAGAGTCAATGAATATTTTTACAAACCCCCCAAAACCTCGAAAGGCAATGATTCGTACATGATTTCAAATTTGCAGAAAAAGATTTGTAGCAAAAGGGGGGGAAGCAGATATTCGCGCCCATCACGTAGACCGCTGGTCGCTTTCTCAGCGTCGTTCGCTCATCGGCTGGATTGGCGGTCGCCCTAGCGACCGACGTTCGCCCATCCGCTGTATCGGCGGTCGCCCCGTCAGGAGGGGTGCGCGGAGGCTCGCGGACACTTTCTCCTTGGGTGCTTGCCCATCACGTAGACCGCCGGTCGCCCTGTCAGCGTCGTTCGCCCATCAACTGGATCGGCGGTCGCCCTAGCGTCCGACGTTCGTCCATCCACTGTATTGGCGGTCGCGCGATTTGGAGGTTTTGAATGAAGTTAACACCAAGTATCCTATACCATGCCAGGGTTGAATCAAATTAACACCAAGTATTTCCTTCCATGTAAATCCAAGTTCCATGTGGCTTCTTTCATGATTTAATATATTTAATACGGTTAGAGAAAATAATAAAACCACCTCCTCCCCCCTTTAATATAACTTCCTCTATTACTTAGCATCCTACTAAGTCAAAGTAAATCATAACATGTAGATACGTTTCTCTCCCCAGCAACCGACGTTCGCCCGTCCGCTGCATCGGCGGTCGCGCGACCCAGAGGTTGCGCCCCTAGACATACGTCGCGCCCTCCCATTTGGACGTCGCGCCCTCATACCGAAGGTCGCCCACCAGGTGGATCGGCGGTCGCCCATCCGCTGGATCGGCGGTCGCCCTAGCGACCGACGCTCGCCCTTCGGCTGGATCGGCGGTCGCCCTAGGACCAGGGTTACATATACGCGCGCGGACACCGGCAGTCGCCATTTTTCACCTCCACGTGTCGGGCCTTGCGCATTGTCTGGTGTCGACCTCTGGTTGCCGCCTGCTTGTTTGAGCGCTAGAGCGTGCGGTGATTGGCACACACGTGCCACACGTGTGCGTTTTACACATACGTGCTGCCCGATTTTCGAGTTTTCCAAATTCTGTGTTAGTCCACGGAATAGATATAACTTTGTTTTGAGTTAGTTTAAAAATTTTCTTCCTTGGTTAGCATTTGGGTGACCATGACGCCTAGCCAGGAGCGGAAGATAGCGAGAGACAAGGACCGCAAGAGGAAAGGAAAGAAGCAAAGGAGATTTCACAAGATTCTCATAGATCCCACGCAACATGCTTTTCCGGGGTGGGCGCAAGTAGAGGAACCGTGGACCCTTAAGACTTGCAAGTGGTACATTGCTTGGTGCCACATCGGCTATTTGTTTCCACACTATCGTCACGAGTTTCATCGCCGCCTGAATTGTGCAAATTTGCACTATTGCCATCACGATGAATTTGTTGAACGATGCATTGAAGTGTGGAAGTTCCTCTACGCCTGTATGCATGTGGTGAGCAACGAGGTTTCGTACAACATAGCACAAATGGTGTACTGTTAGCCTGGGTAACGAGGATGGAGTGCTTTACGAGCTCATCCGCTGGAGGTAGCAGGTTTGGGATGGCAGTGGATAACGAGGGAGGCCGAGCTATGCTCGGTCTAGCAGGGACAGCAGGGAGTAGCCAAAAAGGCCGAGCGTTGACTTCGGCAACATTGGTTGTGCTGTGGAAGGAGGGGCATTTCAGTCGTCTTCTTCTTTCTTATTTTTACTTTACCCACGAATAGAATCGGTGGGTAGTACGATCTTGAAGGGAAAAGAGGGGGGTACCGAGGTTTAACCGTGGCAACAGCTGAGGTCACCGAAGCCCGTAACCTGGTCCGGCTGTCTACCGGACCTTCCTTGGTAACCTCGGTGATACTGTAGCGATGAAGGTACCGTGGGTGTAGAACGTCTAAGACAGCAGTTAGGGTTACTGCCGAAGTCTACCAAGCAAGCCTCGGTGTTCGGAGTAAGCAGGTGAGAGATGAGGAGACACAAGGATGGGAGAGAAAGACTGTGGCTCATGGCCTTTGTATTCAATTGATAACAACGGAGTACATTCAAGCGTTCTGCCAAGATAAACTGAACATATCCTGCTACGGTGACTACAACGAGTGTCTCTCTCCTTTTTTCTACAACCTTTACACTACGGCCGCCGCGGATATCCTCGAAACCGAACGGTGCCCTTTATCGATCGCCGAGGCATCTGCGATTAATCGCGGTGCCTCCACCGAAAAAGTGCTGCTATCTCCGTTGCCGCTGCTGCTCCCGCTTTGGCCGCCGAGGTTACCCGATGACGTCAGTCGGGTAACATGTACGCGGAGATAATTTTGCAGAGGGAGGTGGATTGGAGGACGTTAAAAAAATCCCCTCAAACTATTAAGCCAACAGAACCCCATATTCCGCGAGCTCTTTATCCAGCGGCCAACCCACGAGAAGGTCTTACAACGCCTAGGGGTTACAAAGGAGGAATCCCTGATGAGGACATAGTTTGGTCAGATTCGGAAGAAGAAGGGACCGAAAGGCGAGAAGTGGATGAAGGGGAGCCGAACCAAACGATGGAGGAAGGTGGAGCACATTTTGATGAAGGGGGGCCAAGCCAAGTTTGTACAGAAGGGGGGCCAAGCCAACTTTACAATGAAGGGGGCCCAAGCGAAGAATGACTGGTAGTTAGTTAATCACGTTTTTTTAGCAGTTGTAGAAAAGTAGTGTACGCAATATCAAACACTAAGTGCAATTGCCATTTTGTATGCAAAAACGTATCAATGCCTGTCGGTGAGTTGCAAATGAAATTTTAGGGGTTGCCGGGGTTGATGGCTGTGCCGTGGATGTCGTTGTGGATGTCGGTGCTGGTGATTGCTCCTTCTCCTCTGCTACCCTCGGCGATGCCTGTGATGTCTGCTCGGTGTCGGTAAGGTGTTGGATGTGCACGCGATCCTGTAACTGCTCCTCCGGTATGTCCATACCTTGACCTTGCTGACGCTCCTGCTCAGTACCTGTGGTGTCATCCTGGACCACTATCTCGGGGAAATCTGGTGCCGTGGTATCCTCTTGTGGGGACTGATGGCGCTCGGTGACCACGGTATCCGGTAGATTGGTGTCTTCGTGACTGGACTCCTGCCATTCTCCCTCGTAATCCGCGTTTAGCTGTAATTTTGTGAGTGTCTCCTCGATGCAGGCTGCCACCATGTTGACCGCGATGTCATCCGTCTGCGGAGGCTTTCGCTGGATTGCCCTAAACAATATCTCCTCCAATACTACTGCGGCATCGTGGACCCAAGCCTGCTTGTTGGCTTCAAAGTTTTCCTCCTCGATAACCAAAGCCTTGCGCCGTTCCTCCAGACTCTGTGCCTCAGGATTTGAAGGATTTGTATCAATCAAATTCCGCATCGCCGCTGCATGATTCCTCGTTTTGTGCTAACAGGGATGTCAGATGCTCCTTTGCACTATCTCTTTCTTTGGTGACTCCTTCAAGCTTGGATGTCACCGCCTGGATGTCAATCTGCTTTGCCGCGAGGTGACTCAGAGCAGCATCGTGCGGTAGCGGTTAGCCTCTTCTATTTTTTGACTTGCGTGACCTAATTCCTCCTCCTTTTTCCGCAATTGTGTGTGTAGGTCCTGTGTGGCTTTGAAGTGCCGATCCTTCTCCTCCTGTAGCTGCCGCTATTGTCCCTCGGTAGCTTGTAAGTGCTGTAGCACTTTATCCACACAAGCTGCCATGGCTGATGCCTGTGCATCGAGTTGATCTGCGAGTGTGCCGGCGTTTGTGGAAGGGCCCTCGTCATCTGTACGCTGTCTCTTGTTTGGGTTCGGTGCCGCGGTGTCCCTGATGGATTTCATAGGTGATGGTAATTTCCGCCGTTGAATTTCTACGAAAGTCGACATGGGCGGCAATTTGCCATTCACCTTGTGATACTGAAGATACCGCATGATGTAGGTGGACAGAAATGGTCCAATGGGGCTGGAGTACTCCGGAAACCTCTGATGATTTTGCAACTCCAGTCGCAGGTGATCCTCGAAAAGCATTCCCCAGTTCACCTTGGCACCTGCATCTGCGAGAAAAAGCAGTTCCAACTGTGCGGGCAAAATGTAATTGCAATTGCACCGACAGTAGATCTGACTGATGATACCGCGGATGCGTGAAAACCAGGGCTCCTTGAGCATCGCTCCAACTGCGTAGGTGTCATATCCTTTCTCCCTTGGCTCCAACCCCGGTATCCTGCGTGCTATGTCAGGCTTCAAATCCACGATCCTCCTGTCCCATTTGTGTGATGCCGGTGCCGTCCCACCCATACTGGTGATACAGATATGCCGCGGAAATCTGTACTTCGACGCCATCCACGGTGCCGGTCGGGTAAGGACCTCCGCAGCTCTGCGGCTTCATGTTGTCCACAAATTGCCTGCAGTGGTTAACATTGAGCTTCCAGGTCTTCATATCCTCCCAAAAGCGGTGAAGTCTGGTGTTTTGTGTCCACACACCGTCGATCCTGCTGCGCCAATCGAGGAGGTGCCTCGCATGAAGAAGGGCGCCTCGGGCTTCCCCTTCTGCGGAGTCACATTGCGAGAAGCCATGGTTACCGAGGAAAAGCTTGGTGTGGCGAAGCTGTGTAGCTCAATCTGCATGATGAGAAGACAGAGAGAGAGCAAAGGCGGCGCCAGAGAGAAGAAGGAATAAAGTGAGGCATCTCGCGGCGCCAGAGAGAAGAAGAAGGAACAGTGAGGCACTGCGGCGCCGTGTGTGTTCTCAAATGAGGACAATGGGTCTGCAACGGCCGTTTGCCATCCTCGGTTTCCGCGGTAGTGGGAGTAATTGGCGGCTGAGTGGGATTGATGACTGCCAGTGGCCATCGGCCAAAAGCCAATTCGGCGGCTGTGTAAGGCCTTTGATGGCTCCTGTTGGCTAGTCTAGGCCCTCCGAGGGGGTCGCGTCCTTGGACAGTAATTTCCTCGGTATCCCTGTTATAATTACAGCCAAAATGTCTTTGGTTGTCAACAAAGACCACGCTGACGTGATTTAAGTAAATAAGGGGCAGACTTGCCCCTTGGATATTTTTGTTTTCTGCGGCATCCTTGGAATCCACGGGGTCTGAGGAGTTTGTGATGTCCTGCTGCAATTTTTGCCCCTTGGCTTCCGTGGATGAGATATTTTGCGCTTGGCCCAAACTAACAGATTGGTTGTTGGTCTTGGGAGATGGAATGATATTGTTTTAACTTTTCTTTGTGTTTACTATGGTTGCCTGGTTGTCGTAGTTATCATTGTTGACCAAAAGAATCGTATTATTTGGCAAAACCCGGTTGCACTGTGAAGGTCCGTGCCAAATTGTCCCTAATTTGGATTTTCTAATCTTTGGATCTCTTGGACACCATAATACCATATCCCCTTTTTGGAATATTCGAGGGGCTTAGTGCCTTGGAAATACTTGGCACTAAGTTGTTGTCTCCGTAGAATGTTAACTCTTGCGTCTCCACGGGATCCTTCGAGTCCGTGAGGTCCCGCATGCGAGCCGCTAAGACTCGATGGGGGTGATAGTCCCGAGGTTGTATGGATGAAAGGTAGGCACGATGTATTCTGTTGGTAAGCAACGGTTGCGCTCCGTAGACTAACTCGAATGGACTGTACTGGGTGGCTGCTTTGGTGGCCACCCTATAGGCCCATAGCGCTGCAGGAAGACAGTCATCCCAGTCACCTTGGTTAGCCAATACGAATTTGCGCAACATGGTTAAGATGGTCTTGTTGGTGGACTCGCTTGTCCATTTCCTTGAGGGTAATAATCGTACTCGTCATGTGTTTGATGATATGATTGTCCATGAGATCTTCGATGACAAAGCGTTGACAAAGTGGGTACCTTGATCCCAAACTATTTCAAGGGACACCCAAAGCGGGTAATAATGTTTTCGTAAAGGAAAGTGGCGGTTACCATTGCAGTATTGTTGCGTAATGGTTTGGCTTCTACCCATTTGGTAGTATAATCCGTGGCTACCAAAATATACTTGTATCCTTGCTTTGTAGCTGGTTTAATTGGACCGACAAAATCAAGTCCCCATCGTTGAAAGGGTCCCAACGGTGGTATCGATTGAGTGGCACTTTCCTTGATGCTGAAAATTGGTGGTCATTTGTTTTGGCATACGTGGCAATTTTTAATGTATGCGAGGACATCCTTATGTAGCGTGGGCCACCAATATTTGGCAGCCAATATTTTCTGAACTGTTGTATCTGGTCCTTGATGTCCTAAAGCGGGGCCTGCGTGGAGACTCTCGAGGATTTGTTGTTGTTCCCCCACGGGCACGCAGAGCCTAATTTCCAAGTCTGCACCTTTTCTGTATAGTCTTCCGTCAACCACGGTGTATGGTAGCGTGGTTCGCACAAAGCTGATCTTTTGGGTGCCAGCTAGCTTATTGGGTATAATCCCTTGTCTCAAGTAAGCCATGATGTCCCCGTCTCGTAGTCGGCCGGAGTTTCCGCGGTATCCATGGTGGTCTCCGTGACCGGCGACTTGTATGTACGGCTCATTAAAAGAGTCATCTATGCCTTCTTCTTGGTGGCATTGGTATCCCGGAAAGGAAGTCTGCGACGATGATGTCGTCTTCTGGTACAAAACCACCTCGAAATCATATTCCATGAGGATCATGATCCACCGAGCGACTCTGCCGGTGATTAACGGTTGGTTCACTAAGTAAGATAGACTATGATGATCCACCATGAATCTGAATCTGTTTCCCAACAGGTAATGTCGGAATTTCTTGACCGCGTAGACCATTGCCAGCGCTTCTCTCTCCGTGGTTGAATAATTTCTTTCGGCTTGATTCAGCAACCTGCTAGCGTATGCCACCGGTTGGTCGTGTTTACCGTTGACATTTTGTGCCAGCATTACTCCCACGGCGATCTTGGAGGCATCTGTGTGGACGTGGAAAGGCTTGGCCCAGTTCGGTGCCAATAGTATCGGTGCCTGTGAATATGCTTGTTTTATTTTACCTAACGCTGTCTGTGCTGCCGGGGTCCAATCTCGGGGGTAGGAATACCCGGCATGATTTAAGGCAGCTATCGGTGCCGTCAGGTGTGCTAGCTTTTCGATGTACATTCTGTTGAACTGAGAGATTCCAAGCAATCTTTGGACGCCCTTTTGATCTTTCGGTGGAGTCATGTCTAGGATATCTTGGATTTTGGAGGGATCAGGAAGTTTGCCATATTTGCAAACAATATAACCTAAGATGACTCCTGCGAAGAACAGAAACATGCATTTGTCGGCATTTAGGCTTACCCCGTTTTCTCTGCATGCCTGAAAAATTTGTCTTAATTGGTTAACATGGTCTTGCATTCGCCCATACACCGTGCCATCGTCTAGGTAGATGCGGAAGAATTTCTTCAAGTAGGGGCGAAAGATCAATTCCATGACACGTTGAAATGTCATGGGTGCGTTTTTCGCTCCAAACGGCATCCTTTCGAATTGGTATGGACCCCACTCCGTGGAAAACGCGGTCTTGCTTTTGTCTTTGTTGTGATGAGCCACCTCGGAACCTTCTAGAACCTTCTAGCAGATCTTATCCTCCGGTTAGTTCAAGTTAAGTAAAAGTCTAAAGTAAAAGTATCTAAAATTACTGCCCTAACTGGGGTATATATATGTGAACCATATACAGGTTCAATCTATCTTTCAATACCAGTTATATATTGCTTCCTCTTTCTCCTTGCTCACAACACGTTATCAGCACGTGACTTTACCAGCCGAGAGTTTGATTTTAGTTTTCTTTTTGCTTTTCTACAATTTTTGGAGAGAGCTTGCATAGGGTACAAAGACTAGAGGACATCATTGCACAACGCATGCATGATAGAGTTTCAATCAGGCTCGAATTTCTCACCTTCATTTTTATATTATTATTATTCTTTTATATGCTTATGATGCACTATACTTTACCTTATTATTAAATTAGTTATATGGCCTAACTATAGAGAAGTACCTAGTTTCTTGCTATGTGTGTTCAGGTACGAAAATGATATCAACCAAGAGATAACACACTCGAAGATTCAAAGGAGGAAACACTCAACAGTCAACGTGTGTAGTTGGAAGAAACGATCCTCCAACCTCCAAACATATCCTATTGTCGTGTCTTTAGTTTGGTTTTGTACTTGGGCGTATTTTACTGTCTAAGTCAGTCTAATTAGTCGGAGTGGTCCGGATCCACCTAAAATGTATGTTATGAGTGAGTTCTTGCATGTGCGGATCCTGGTTGAATTGTGATAACCTCACAAGCCGGAATTTTAATTCCACGAGTGATACCTGGTTGAATTGTGACCTTGTCATGATTACCGGAAGGCGAAACTTGAAGTTTCGGGAGGGCCGGGCAAGAGTGGTTCTGCCCGGGGGATTCCCCCTCAGGATTGAGAGAGCTATGTATGCTCCTGATGCACCCCGAGTCTGATCAGCTACCGGGCTCTGCTTGCCAATGGCATTCACGCTTCCACTGTTGATGGAGAAGGTGAATTTGATGGTGATGGATACCGGGACCGACTGGCCTTTATGCATTACCATCATGGCGGACGCGCCACGGGAATGTAATTTGGCGGTGCTTCCGAAGGCCTAAATGTGGCATAAGACGCTCCTGCATAGCAGTGGTAGCGATAGAACGAACAGCGATGAGACTCGCTTGTTTAGCAGTGGTAGCGCATAGGCGCTCCTGCAATCTCATGGTACTTGTTGACGCCTTGGGGCGCGCCTGATATCATCACCTCAGGAGGTTCCTTACTTATCAAGGCTTTACATGCCGCGATACCTTACCTTGCATCTTTGTGCTTTGTTGAGATTCTGTCTTTGTTATCCTCGCAGTTTATGTAGATGACCTCAATTTGGTGGGTACTGACGCATTGTGCACGGAGGTTGAGGAGCTTCTCACTACTCAGTTCGAGATGAAACTCCTTGGCCGCACCACGTTTTATCTTGGACTTCAGGTATGCCATCGTCCCGACGGGAGTATTCTTCTCCACCAAGACACTTACACCAAGAAGCTGCTCAAGGCATTTAACATGTCCAACGCCAAGTCCCTTTCGGCACCAATGATCGAGAGGAGCAGCACGGGAGACGACCCGTACCGACCTTGCGAGGAGGAGGAGAATGAGAAGGATTAGCAGACGTACCTCGCTGTGGTCGGAGCGTTGCTTTACCTCGCAACTCACACTAGTCCCGACATCACGGGATATGCAGATTCCAGGTACATGACGGACGAGATTAGTAGCAAGTCCCAGACAGGGTATATCTTCCTCAAGAACGGAGCTCCGATATGTTGGAAATCTGTAAAGCAGACCGTCACGGCGATTTCGACTAACCATGCGGGGTTGATTGCGCTTCACGAAGCCGCTCGAGAGGCGGTTTGGCTCCGGACTATGGTGGACACGATTTCAGAGCAATGCGGGATGAGCTCGCAGCCCAAGGCAACCATTATCTTTGAGGACAACGCCATAGCTTGCCCAAGTAACTGCCGGCTTTATCAAGGCAGATCGAGTTAAGCACATCCCATGTCAACTCTTCGGGTTTATGCAGGACCTCGTGGAGACGAACCAGATCGAGGTGAAGAAAATCGACACTGCGCATGACATTGCAGATATGCTAACCAAGGCACTCCAGCCTTCCAAGCATCGAGAGTTGGTTCGGGCAGCAGGTCTCCACTCACTTCGAGACCTCATGTAAAGGGCGCACTCTTTTCTCCACTTGAGATTTTTCCCACAGGGTTTTGCTCGAGGAGGAGTTTTTAATGAGGCGTTCCTTGGTCGAGGAGGAGTGTTGAGATAAAGATAAGGCGCCCTTCGGAACTTCCGGGTGTCCTTTACATTAGAGAGAGCTGACACTTAGAGAAAATTAGAAGCTTCTATTTAGACTGCAGTTCCACTGCCAGTTCAACAACTTTAGATAACGTAAAAGAAGAATTTACAGAAGAATTTCAATATGGCGAACATCATCATGATTTCAGCATCCATGATTGGCTTGAGCAAGATTGAAGAGGCCTCCTATTGCCTTTGCGAGGAGGATAAGGAAGACATAGACAAGCTGGTGGAAGGAGAACTTCTAGCATTTCACAACGCGTCCTATGAAGCAGTGTTATCAACATTTATGATGGCGGACAAAATCAAGCATAGCAGCTGTTAAGTTAGTGTATATTAATAGCGAACGATGACTTTACTCTTTTCACTTCAAAACATCGTGAAGTGTTTTTAACGAGGAAGATCATCGTTCGAGGAGGAGTGTTGTGAAGTGTTCCTCAGTCGAGGAGGAGTGTTGTGATGAGCGACCTCGGAACCTTCTAGAACCTTCTAGCAGATCTTATCCTCCGGTTAGTTCAAGTTAAGTAAAAGTCTAAAGTAAAAGTATCTAAAATTACTGCCCTAACTGGGGTATATATATGTGAACCATATACAGGTTCAATCTATCTTTCAATACCAGTTATATATTGCTTCCTCTTTCTCCTTGCTCACAACAGTCTTGCTCTGCCATGGCGACTTGATAATAGCCAGAAAAACAATCCAGGAATGAGTACATTTCATGTCCTGCTACTTCGTCAATGATTTCTTCCATGTATGGTAAAGGATAGTGATCCGGGGAAACCACCGGTGTGAGCGTTGAGCGGTGAGCGGTGAGCGGTAAATATTGAGTGGTAAGAAAAAAAAAAATTAAAGGTAATGGCCCTATTACCATGGAATGGGTGGATCTGAAAATATGAAATGGTTATTTTTAGGCATAAAAGTACCCAAAACCGTGGATAGAGGTCCTTTAATCATTTATTTTCATGGTATTGAGGTCTTACAATATTTCATAAATAATCCACATTTGTAAGTTTGAATAAAAGTTAATCAAATCTTGGGCTGGCATCATCATGTGTAACCAATACAATTCAAATCATTTACAAAATCTAAACCAAAATTTGGGATTGCCCTTTAGGTAATCAATAAGTTTATATTTCCGAGTTTTATATTTGGAGACTAATTAGGGCTGACGTCATCAGTTTCCTATTACACTTGTCAGAAATAATTGTAAATGCTTTGGTTTATATAATCTAAAATTTATAACTACTGGTCGTCTTTCGGGGACTCCTTGTAAGGTGTACAGAAAAACATTCACGTAGCATTGTAGTGGTCCGAGTTCGATTCTCCTCGACCTCGTTTGAGCGTTGCACTGCGTTTTAAAGCAGCTATCCTGAGCTATACAAATACTGGACTATAGCCCCTACCAACATTGGCAAAATTCAATCTCTCCAATGGAAAATAAAAAACCTTCTAAAACTTTTAGACTGCATTGAGGTTAAAACTTAAACATTTACATATACGGATGCATTGAAATTGGAGTTGAAGAAGTTTCATCAAAATTAGGGATGATGTAACCATTAAAGGCAATCATGGCTTTAGATTACATTGCATTGAGATACTAAGAGTAATACTTGAAGCACTTAGTGTAGGTTAAGCTATCAACGACAATCACGATAAATAAAAATATAAAACCGTATATATTGAAAAACACATATAGATAGTATATAAGTAATAGATCATGGTAAACTACGAATGTATGGCGCTACCATGTCTAGTACCTATCAGAAAACAAATCACACACTAGGCTGAAGGTGTAGTACCATCAAAGTGCAGATCGCACTCATCAGCCTCAAAGTCTATAAACTTAAGCACACTATTGCTATAACGTTGACGTGGAGTGTCAGACAGAATATGAGATGGGGCTTTAACAAACTCTTGTGCAAGACCCTCGGCATAAGAAGGTAGGGTGAATGTTGAAGGAGGGCTGTTGTAGAGATGAGCGTTGCGAGTCAATCGCTCCTTCAGACCTGCAATGCTAAAAGTACAAAGAAAGTCAGTACTACAGATATGTAAGCGTGCAATTTAAAATCGAGAAAGAGAATACAAGATGGTATAACGCACCAATGAACTTGCGTGGCTTCTTCACGACTGGTTCGTCAGAGTCACAATCTGCGGGAGGTGCCGATTCTCCACTTTCTTCATCACCGGGAGGACCATTCTTGTAATCCGCAAGTACAGCATCAAAGATTTCTTCATCAGATTCCATGGCGATGAGGTGTCGGTTGGAGCGCGCGCAATCAATCATAGATGCACCTAAAAAATCAGATGCCCAAGTCAGAAATGCAGAAATGTATAAACGAATTTTGACGTCGAGTTTACGGAATCATTACCTGTACTTGCGCTCCAGTCGAAGACGATACCTCCATCATCCGTGAGACAATCAACAAAACACTGAATGAACGAAGGGTCCTTCTCTCGAGAGCCTCGCCATGGTGTACTGTTTGGACGACAACGCAATGTCTCTTTGTCTGTGAAGTTACACAGGTGGTCTTCCTCATCAGGTATGATTGCCACACCCGCGTATGCGTGTGCGACTTGCCGAGTTTGGAACTTCGAAATAAACTCTTTACGATCATAAACTTTGATATGGAAGCAGTGAGTCTACAAAACACGTGTACAGATATATTAACATTCAAGCATAAAGACAGGAATTATGAATTGTGAACTTGGAAGCTAGAAACTGCCATGTACCTCTTTCGGGTGGGGTACGGTAGAGGCCATAGGGAGGGGATTATATCCCCACCAGTCTCGAACAACGCGAAAATTATACATATGGGACTCAGAATCGAGAGTACGCTCAATTCTACGACATTTGGGATGCATCACAAGAATGGCTCCAACGTCTGTCAAATGATACGCGGCAAAGAAGAAGAGGCTCTCGAAGTAGTTTTTGTCATGCCGGTTCCATGATGGAATTTCTGATGGAGACACGCCAGGCACTGGCAAGTTTTCGGGAGCGTCTGCAAAAATTAGATCAATCCCTGGATGCTTGGGATTATACTCCATCGCAGTACACGGGTACTTTCGGTCTTTTCCAATCTGAGATACAAGTCAATCATTAGATACAGGATAATAGATTTATAAGTTCAAAATTGTATGTACGGAGATTATAAATGACAATTAAACGAAATAGTACCTTCTTGATGTGCTGGACGATATCGAGAATTTGTGAATCCCAGTTTCCAGTCTTCAACGATTGATGAACCAAATCTCCAATGTTCCCCTTCTCGAGATACATAGGCAGAGTGACTGAAATTTTTGATGACGAGCTGCTGCCAATGTGATTTGGTTTCGGAAGAGGGCGTTTAGCGAATATTGGCTGGCTTAGGCAACGTGGGAACTGCAAGGAGTTGTGGTCAGCTGTGTTGAATGATTGAGGAGGGGACCCATCATTAGTAAGTCCTCCCGCTGAAAGTTGAGTCACTCTTGCAGCGCGTCTCATTCCAATGTTTGTCGCTCCATCTGAAGCCTGGGTCAGATCAGCATCTTCTGGCCCTGCAGTGTCTTCTTGGAGAGGAGCAATTTCTTCTGATTCTTGCTCAAGATCTACTACAGGGTCCGCAGCTGCGTTGCGGCCCTTCTTGTTGGCCCGAGGTTTGGGCTGCGCAGCTGATGAAGGAGGTGAAGAGGGTGGGACGTTTGTACCTGGTAAAATTGACAGGTCCTCGTCGTCGTCATCGTCAACCTCCATAGGTGAAGAGTCAGGTGCATTTGAACCAATGTTTCGTAGAAGATTCTTCTCCTCCTTCGGCACAAAATTGTCCTTGCACTCTAGAAACCAACCACCAGTTAGCAGTTGTGTTGTGGAATACCGCCTTTGTTGGTCTCCCGTGAAGATGGTGGAGGGATCGTTGGATACCGAGACGTCATCGAACTCTAGAGGAATGCACTAAGAAGCTAATGCTCCCTTAGCAACCAACTCCTGTTTCAAGTACCTACATTCAATCGAACATAATGAAATGATTAAAATTAATATTTGGAACATCTTTTAGTGAACTGAATAGCGATATGATTGCATATCGGTATAATAGCCGTTTAATAGTAAGTTTGCCACCACTAATCTTCTGAAGGTCGGAGCCCTTAATGAACTTTGGGCTTGCATTAGGATCAAGGTAGTTGCCGAACGCCTTCTCCCATAACAGCAACCTCCACTTCTCCACGTATGGGGAGGGCTTAAGAACAACACTAGACCACTCAATATTGAAATTGCCATCTTCCACGAGTTTTTGCAATTCAGTTTCCAGTGATTGTTCAAGCTGTAAATACAAGTAGACCACGTTCAAAATCAATATATCACAATTATAGAATGACTCCAAAAATGTTAGGAAAAACGCATGATACATGTGCCCATAAGGAAGCGCGATGTAGAAAAGCAATGAGAGTTTTGTCTTTCATCGGGCGCTCTTCAGGGAAGTGGAAAGATCGACGAACGTCATTTGGTGCGTTCCACCATTGCAGCCACTTTCCCTTGAAGTCGAAATGGACATTGGCAGTAGCTACCATGTGCAAGCGTTCGATCGTCATATCAGGCTTTAGATTATGGCTGTAGTGAGAATAAATCTGCAAACAAGATGAATTGACAATGTGGATTTCAGGAATGAGAAATATGGTCAGGTGGTCTAAAGAATTGAAAGGGAATGAGACATACCTCTTTGGGAAATACTTTTCCAAGTTTGGTGCTAGCCACAGCCACCATCTTGTCGAAAGTTTTGCCACGGATTGTTTTGATTTCCGTCTTGATGGCTGTGTCCATTGCACTCCAAACTCTTGGCCCGGTTTGTTTATCTTTTGGAACAGTTGCGTAGTAATTAGCTTCAACATCGTCTGATGCTTTTGCTAGCCTCCTCTGTACAGCAAATAAGTATAAGTTAGAATACGTCTTGAAATATATTCAATGTACCATGATAAAGCACAGAAATAGCAATCTCACCGCATAGAGAAATTTAACAAACACGTCAACTGTAACAGGATACCAAGTATCCTTTCTTGCTTTCGCATTCTTGCAAATCTTGTAATCTTCCGCAGAAATAAGGTCCTTGAAATCTTCGAGTTTCTATTTTCCAAACTTCCTCATACGTTGTAATTTAGCACACAAACTATCTTCGACATGGTCATGCTCGGTAGACCTACAGAGCAGGACAAGATTTAAGGAAACTTCATTGCTGAAAACAAAATAAGATAAATTAATTTGAAATAAAAAGACAATTACTTACCAATTTATGTCGTTCATAGCATCTAAGAGCAGATTGCTCTCTCCGCGAGCATCGAGTACAATGCACTCGACTGAAATGTACCACGAAGGATCCAACTTGTGGTACCTCTCAATGTGTCGCATCGATGCCGTAACACGGTGGTTACATTCGTACACAAAAAAGTATTTGTTGCTGAGGTGATGTAGATCCGGATCCGACTCTAGCGACTTCTCGAACTCTTTATTTGCAGCGCACCACAACGGATTTGCCCACACAGCATCCGCTGCATCCACTGTTTTTTCTGTGCCTTTTCGGTCGAAAGGAGAAACATACATAACGCGATCCCCTTCGCGATAGCCTTTGTTGAACTCATTCTCCAACTTACGAACGTCTTGTTCCGAGATTGGTCGAACCTTAGGATAACAAACAAGACGACACAATGGGATAAGCATGCGAGACTTTTTCACAGGTTTGTACCGGAACCTGTTTATGATCGCAATTGAATCACTTTTGTGAATCATGCGCATCTCGTTGGCACTCCAATCGGGGTCCTTGTTTTGGAGATGTGTTGGCATATGAATGATTCCAACTTTGACATTACCGGGAACTGTAGTATCTTCATCATCCGAAAGGGATTGGTGTCCCTCATCATCTTGAGTTGGTCGATGAATATCTTCAATTTCCGGAGAAATGTCACATGCAACTCCAGTGCATACTTCTGCTGCATTTTGTAATGGTACCATCGTCGCATCATCAGCACGGTTGCAATCCTCTTCATTGGGCGCTGAAATGTCTGGTTCGTTTTGTGGAGGATGAGCGTTTTCTCCTTCTTCGAACGATGGAACTTCGGATAACATCATCTGACAATCCAAAAACAAAGTACACCAATGCACCCAGATATTAAGAATTTGAATAAGTCAAAATGTGATATGAATCAAAATTTATAATCGTCTCGTACTGCAAATGTTTACATGCATATCATATACTCCAAACATAGAACTCTTAGTATGCAATTTTTGCTGCTAGTCGTGGTGAACGACGCGGTTTAATTCTAGCCAATGCTATTGCTTGGAGACGACGCGCCTTTTCCTGGGCATAATAATTTGATCTCCTGCAATTCGCTCTTGCAACCCGATCAATGTCATCAATGAGAGTATAATGGACAGGAGTTGTAGGAGAGGGTGTATCAGGAACCGCAGACATTGGAATCACTAAACGTCTAGATTCAACTACGGCTTTGACATGAACTCTCAGGGCGGTCATGTCGCTATCAGCATCGGATTCATCATTTTCGCCTACTTGAACATGTTTGAATGGGACCTGCAATGCCAATAAAAACCGTAAGTAAATAAAGTATAAGAAAATATATGAATCTTCAACATAGACAATGCAGACAGAAAGGCAATCTTTCATTTCGGACATGTAATATATAGGCATTCGATAAACCCACGAGGCTGTCAAAAAACCAGTACAACGTGCTCGAGGGCTGTCAGTGCCTCGAGGGCTCCCAGCTGCAATCGAAGACCTCGACGGCACTAACATCGACTTAAGCTGCGGTTCCAAGTTTGAATCCGAGTCCATGAATCATCAAGAAACTTGACATAAGGAAAACAAAAAAAATTCAGAACACCCCTCCGAGGGTACCGAATCATCAAAAACCACACCCAACAGCAGCCATCAATAACAGACTACCCTCCCTGCTAACGAGGCCGCGAACAGTTCCTTTAAGACAAACAGGCTGCCCACGAGGCTCCAAGCAATCCAGCGCGAGGAGCACCTCCCTACACACGAGGCTGCAAGCAATCCAGTACGACGAGCAGGAGGGGCTGTCTCTGCCTCGAGAGCTGCGAACTGCAAACACTCAGCTCGAAGGCATCCACCGCGACTTAAGCTGCGGTACCGCAGTTTAAAAGGGAGTCCATGAATTGTATGGAATTTGCAATCTGGCAAAAAGAAAGATCTCAAAACACCCCCCCCCCTCACGCTGATTTTCAGAGCATCAAAATACATAAACACAAAGGCAATCATCAAGCAAACAGAGTCCCTCTTGCTCACGAGGCTCTCAGCAATCCAGCACGAGGAGCACCTCCTACACACAGGTTGCAAGGAAACTAGTACGAGGAGCACCTCCCTAAGGTCGAGGCAGCAAGGAATCCAGGACGAGGAGCAGGAGGGCTGTCTCTGCAAACGAGGAGCTTGAGCATCCACCACGACTTAAGCTGCGGTACCGCAGTTTAAAAGGGAGTCCATGAATTGCCATGGAATTTGCAAACTGGCAAAAAGAAAAAACTTAAAACACCCACCCCCCCAGCTGATTATCAGAGCATCAAAAACACCAACACAAAGCGGCCATCAAGAGAACAGAGTCCCTCCCTGCTCTCCAGGCTCCCAACATTCAAGCACGAGGAGCACCTTCCTTTACACGAGGCTGCAAGGAATCCAGGATGAGGAGCAGGAGGGATGTCTCTGCAAACGAGGAGCTCGAAGCATCCACCGCGACTTAAGTTGCAGTACCGCAGTTTAAAAGGGAGTCCATGAATTGCCATGGAATTTGCAATCTGGCCAAACGAAAGACGTCAAAACACCCCCCCCCCCACGCTGATTTTCAGAGCATCACAAACATTCAAGGCTCCCAACATTCAAGCACGAGGAGCACCTCCCTTCACACAAGGCTGCAAGGAATCCAGTACGAGGAGCAGGAGGGCTGTCTCTGCAAACGAGGAGCAGGAAGCATCCACCGTGACTTAAGCTGTGGTACCGCAGTTTAAAAGGGAGTCCATGAATTGCCATGGAATTTGCAATCTGGCCAAACGAAAGACGTCAAAACACCCCCCCCCCACGCATCAAAATACATAAACACAAAGGCGGCCATCAAGAAATCAGGGTCCCTCCCTGCTCTCGAGGCTCCCAACATACAAGCACGAGGAGCATCTCCCTACAACCGAGGCAGCAAGGAATCCAGGACGCGGAGCAGGAGGGCTGTCTCTGCAAAATCGGAGCTTGAGCATCCACCTCGACTTAAGCTGCGGTACCGCAGTTTAAAAGGGAGTCCATGAATTGCCATGGAATTTGCAATCCGGCCAAACGAAAGACGTCAAAACACCCCCCCCCCCCACGCTGATTTTCAGAGCATCTAAATACATAAACACAAAGGCGGCCAGCAAAAAATCAGAGTCCCTCCCTGCTCTCGAGGCTCCCAACATACAAGCACGAGGAGCACCTCCCTAGAAACGAGGGTGCAAGGAAGTCAGGACGAGGAGCAGGAGGGCTGTCTCTGCAAACGAGGAGCTGGAGCATCCACCGCGACTCAAGCTGCGATACCGCAGTTTTAAAGGGAGTCCATGAATTGCCATGGAATTTGCAAACTGGCAAAATGAATGAATTCAAAACACCTCCTCCCATCAGATTTTCAGAGCATCAGAAACACCAACACAAAGGCGGCCATCACGCAAACAGAGTCCCTCCGTGCTCTCGAGGCTCCCAACATTCAAGGAGGCGGTCATCATGCAAATAAAGTCCCATCTTCTTCACTGATCTGCCAACAATCCACTACAAGGGCCACCTCCCTCCCCGCGTGGCTGCTTGGAGACCATTATGAGGAGCAATTCTCTACAACGAGGCTGCTACCAATCCAGTTGCAGCAGCACGAGGGCTGACTCTGCCATGAGGACTGCATCTGTTTCAGCGAACGAGGAGCAGGAGGGCTGTCCCTGTCTCAGCGTTCGAGGTGTGTTGACGGCATCGAGATTGACTAACTTAAACTGCGAGACCGCACTGGATAGTTTCCTCAAACATGATTAGATTACTAGTGTACAAATACGAGAGATTAATGGAAGGATTTGCTGACCTTTACGTTCCTCGAGTAGATAGCTTCCAACTCCGCACGCGTCTTAATCGCCTCACCTGGTTGATATTGATGGCATCTGTAAAACTCCGAAAATAAGCTGGACTCTGATGATTGTGTACTCACATTGTGTAGTTCCTTCTCTACTTCGTCTCCTTCCCGCAGCTGTGTGACTTCTTCTTCGCCCAAGTTCGCCATCGCGGTAGCAGCTCCTTCCTTCTCTAGGCTCTGGACATCGAAAAATTGTGCGATGTTGATAAGATAAACTAGGTCAAGCGCTACCATCGTTTGCATCTTCGTTGACACCGTCCATCCTATTCTCGGTGACTGCAACTTTCTCCTACTGTCATCTCTCCTGACAATATCCTAAAATAAGTGCCTGCCAAGATCCAATCTGCTCGGCGGCTCCTGGATTTCAAATTAGGATTCATTCTGCGTTGCTGCAGGAGGCCTCTAGCACCCAAGCATCGGCGTGGATTCATCTGGTTACTCCGGCGCTTGCGCCAGAGCGCCGAATGTAGCGGGGCAGCGAATGCAAGCAGAGCGTGGCCGGGGGGGGATTAAGGGCTACTGGCCGAGGAGGGTATCGACAGCTCGGGTCTTGCCAGGGTATCGACATCTCGGGTTATGCCAGGGTAACGACCACTCGGGACTTGCCTGGGGTATCGGCGACCGGGGGGATATGGCAGATAGGGGCACCAGGCATTTTGGAGGGTATCGCGGACCGGGGGGAGTATCGGGGACTTGCTAGGGGTATCGGGGACCGGGCGATATCGGGGATAAGAGGACTGGCGGGGGGTTTCGGAGTCCGGAGGGATATCGGGGTCCGAATTGATATCGGGGACACGAAGACTGCAGTGGCATGTCTGGGTCCGGAGGGATATCGGGGTCAAGGGGACTGCCGGGGGGTATTGTGGACCGCGGGATCGATTTCGGGGGGGTATATGGGACCGGGGGACTGCTCAGGGAGGGGTATCAAAGTCCAGGGGTCCTGCCGGCTAGGTATCAAGGAACAAGAGTTATCGAAGGCCGGGGTATATTGGGAACCATGGGTATCGGGGACCGAAGAAAATCGGGGATATATATCACGAATACTATCTCATATCTTTATTACTACATGAACACATCCTTTAACGTCGTAGTTACACAATCTGTTGACTTAATTGCATCTTCAACTCGACTTAATAGCATCCTCAAATGAAATTTCTCAACCATGCAATTGTTGATAAGTGTTCTATCATTCATATGAAGATCATGAGGCACTCAATTATATTATACTATGTAAGCCTTACATTCACATCATTGTCTCCTACATTTGGATATGGATATTACGTATAATTCATACCTCTATCATAACAAGGTTTGCACTAAAAAATCTCTGTAAATTATATTATTCAGTCCTGGGTCCATTTATATCATTTAACTATATAATGTCATAATTCAATACTACATGATCTTGAAGAATGAATTCTCATTGACTGTATACTTAACCAACCCTAGGTCCTCCCAATATACCAGGAAGTAGGGTTTCTCATGTACCTCCTCTAATTCTTCAGCACTTGTCTCAAATCCATCCGTTGTATCATCTTGTGTTTCCTGATGAAAAGAGGATTCTCCTCTCTCCCCCGTATCAGTGACTCTTTTATCCTCAAACATTGTTGTTTCATCTACTGATCGATTGTCTTCCTCTTCCGATCCTTTGCGGCCCTGAAGACATGACATGTTAATATCAATCTATATACAAATTCAGTAATAGTTTACTATTTCGTAATATAGACGAGTCCTAAACATACAAAACTTCATTACCTCATACGTAGAGTCTCCACCTCCATCGTCATCCCCATCCACGCAAACAATCCTGCTAGACGCGTTGATCAACCTATCACGGCTTTCATCCTCCTCTTCTTCGCCTTCGTCCGTCGCGACACTCTCCTGGACAGTGTCGAGGTTGAGCGATCGCATCTTAATAGTCCGCCTAAACGGCGGTAGAACATCATTGTCGATTAAGATATCGTACCCCTCTAGCTCCCGATCTTCGCCGCTAGAGCTTCTGCCATCCCGCTTCCGCAAAGCACTACGCCTCTATGCTTTGGAATTAGTGAACTTCGTACCACCCCTCCGCTTCTTCTTTCTCTGACCTATTTCCTTTCCCCTCTCACTACCGCTAGCGGTTTTTCCATGCTGCTTGCAATGAGATAAATTTTCACACGTTCTACCAAACGAGTGCAAGAATGCAAATGAAGAGGTCGAACTATGCGTTTCAACTCCATCATATAAGTTCTCTCATGCGGCTAAGAAACCCTAATCAGCCACCACGTCATGCCTTACAACCCGCTATGACGGTGACTGACTTGCCAAAATAAGCTAAGTTTTGAACGCATCTATTATCCAAATAAATCGCTGACAATGACTGCCGCCGTCACTATACCTTCTGCACCAACTTATTTTATCGACGGATCTTATATTATTAAGCATAACTACTAAATGCAATTCTATCAGTCTAGATAATTTAAGTACTATAGGTAATGTGCTGTCAAATCTACTTTCTGACACTTCAGAGTATACTATATCTGTACGTTTTAGTATACGAAATTACGACTAATAGGTATTCAATACGTATGCCAACACCCTACAACAATTTCTCGTATTTGAACATTCGAAACGCACTTGAGACTCTCTTTCTCCGCGCACTTGTTGGTGTTCTCTTTTTCCTCTTCGTCTATCATGGCATCCACCGCTCCCCTACCTCCTGCTGCAAACATCATTGCCATTAGGTCTGAAGACTTAAGTCCTCCCATCTGCATTCCTCCGGGGGTGGATGGAGTTGCTGAAGTCACTCCGTCTTGGCTAGCAATTCGTTTCGGGTTTGATGAGTCTTCTCTCTGGTTAGAGAATCAGGTCTTAGATCCGAGCACAAATCTTGTCGATTACTCTGTACTTGTCGAACCAGTCGCCCTTGAGAGTAACTGTAAAATGTATAAGCTACGACCCGGACAATATCGACTGTTCGGCTTAACAGAGTCCATCATGAACGCCTCCACAGTCCTCCTCACTCCTCGTAGTTCTTCTACCATCTCAACTGTTCTTCCCGTTCTTGCTCGTGTCAAGGTCGAACCCGGACTCGAAGTCCGAATTGATATTTCTGATTCATCCGACGATGAAAGAAAGGCGTCTATCCAGTCCCGTCGACTATCGTCGAATATCCCTCCCCCCTCGTCTGGTTCTGAACACAGTCTCAGAACCATCCCATCTTCTCTCCCCGCGTCCAAAGTCGTAAAATCCAAAAACATTCTTTCCTCGCTCCGTAGACTAGGTAGTATGTCTCGCAACAAAACTATACTCAAAAAAATTGATTTCCATTCCATTCGTACTCACAGCGTCTCTTTCCTGCCTCCCACTTTCAATGGTGATGTCCTATACATTCTCCCTCCTGTTCTACCAACTACTGTTGTCAAGGTAGCCAAATCTATGGAAGGGATGGACGAAAGATACGACGGTCATGTGTGGACCAGGACAATGACTACTAACATCAGTAACAACTTTGGTTTGTCTTTCCGCTACTCTAACTGTGTAGGTCATCTTCAATGCCATAATCAGAACTGTGGCTTCTTGCTACGACCTGATCGCAGAGCACAAGTGAATGAGGTGGAGTTCGAGGGCTTTACCAAGGACCCCCTCTCGGTCGGCCTCGCGCCTCCTCCTTCTTCAACACTGGTCTGTAAGATCTGCAAAGAACCTCCCGTTTGTGTTGCTATATGTCCTTCTAAAATATTTTACGTATTCGGAGAAGAGAGTCAAGAGCGGGCGTGTGTGCATATCGGTACCCACGAACATCCTGTCAAGGTCGGAGACTACAGATGTGCACGTAAAATAATTGATGAGTTGATAGAGGAGCACGTAGAACGTAACCCACAAGCTACCACGACCAAAATAGTCATGGAGGCAAGCAAGGACTTACTCGGAAACTTACTTCTCCGTGAAGAAGGTGACCTTGTGACCTCCAAGCTCACTCTTCAGGAGCTAGAACCTATCTTCGATCAGTGTAAGGAGCTGAACTCTCCGAGCGTTAGGAATCGAATTACCACTTTTAAGCACTTGCGCAGATACGGTGTTCTTGATGGAATCACCAAGCTTCGAGGCCTCAGCAACTGGGCTTACATCCAACGTAACCAGTTCCCGGGGTAAGGAGATGAAAGTGACAAAGTGTTCATTTTCAAGATGTCCGAGGTTGGCCCCGGAAGCGGTGTTGACCTTGTTTGTCGTATGCAGCCCGGTGACGACCTGTCCCATGCGTGGATGATGTTCGACCACGTCAAGCGTGTCAAGAACTGGACCACCATGGCATGCCACATTTATGACTCAAAAATCAGCCGCATTCTAACTATTGCATGCTGTGATTTCCAGTCTGAAGACGGAGATGCTCAAATCGTCTTCTGGAAGAACCTAAACCACGTCATGGGCAGGAACGGAGTGGAAGCGCCGCAGTTTCAAGGGTTCATGGCCAACAGTGCGCAAGCCAACTGGAACGATGTGCGGATCATTTACGGCACAGGAGACCCTAAAGTGCCCATGGAAGGCCGCGAAAGGACTTGCGACTTCCATTGGACGCAACCCCTAGAGAAACACACAAAACAATACATCGTCCAGGAGCTGTGTAAGGTAACTTACATTGATAGATGGATGAATGAAATCTTCTAACCACATTGGACAGTGTGTAAGCAGAGGATGAAAGGAGTCAGACAACTCCCAGTTGAGGATGGATGGACCGGAGTCAGACAACTCCAGATTGAGAACATGTGCACTGGAGTTAGACAGCTCTATATTTAGTGCATTGGAGTCAGACCACTCCAAGATTGAGAACATGTGTACAAGAGTTAGACAACTCAAGATGAGGTACACTAGAATTAGACTACTGATAGTAGTCAATTAGCTTTACTCTAAATATAGGAGTAAAGATCTAGAATGATCTATAAATAGGCTAGACTCTGGAACATAGCCTAAGATAGACTGTAGTTCCTTTTGGGAAGGAACTCATATATAAGCTCGGGGGTGAGAAGGTAGAGGCTCTCTTTGACGGTGAGCTCTTCTCTATGGTTGGGAGGTTGAGCTTAATAAAGTTCTAGGTTTTGTCTTCCTAGCTAAATTGTGTTGTGAGTTGGTAATAAACCTATTAGAGGGTTGTTACAATTGGTATCAGAGCAGTATGGATCCTCTGCAGGGTTTGGAAGGGAGAGTTGATCCTCTTGCGGGTTTGGAAGAGAGGATTATGTGAGGAGTGATGGGAGCCATGAGGGAAATTTTGGATTCTGTTCAAACTGGAGCTCATCCTCTTCCTAGAGAGAATTTCAGATAACTGGAGCTCCACCTCTTCCCAGAGGTGTTCGTTCAGACACTCCTCGCCTCCTTCATCTTTACCTACTAGATCAAGAGAGATAGAGTCTGTTGCAACATCTACGCTGAGTAGCCAATACCAAAAGACAAGAGTAAACTGAGAAGTTTCCTAGGTCTTGCAAGCTATTATAGAAGATTTGTCAAAGGATTTTCTAAAATAGCTGCTCCTATGACCAATTTGTTGAAAGGAAAGGGTAATGGAATAGATTGGTCTGCTAAGTGTGACTTGAGTTTTCACACTTTGAAGTCATTATTAACCCAAACTCCTGTTTTGACTATTATGGATCCCTTGAAAGGAAACATAATATTGTGTACTGACGCTTGCGATTTAGCTATTGGTGCAGTATTGATGCAAGATAGAAAGATAGTTGCATATGAATCTCGTAAATTGAATTCCGCCGAGTTAAATTATCCAGTACACGAGAAGGAACTACTAGCAGTCATTCATTCTTTGAAGGTTTGGAGGCATTATTTACTAGGAGTAAGATTTAAGATAGAAACCGATCACCAATCTTTGAAATATTTATCAACCCAATCGAATTTGAGTAGAAGGCAGCGTAGGTGGATGGAATTGTTACAAGAGTTTGATTTTGAAATTGAATATGTTAAAGGTAAGGAAAATGTGGTGGCTGATGCTCTTTCTAGAAGACCGCTAGCAAATGCTATTTCATCCATCAGAGAATTCTCTGATCGATGAAATCAAATTGCATTATCCTAATGATGATTTCTTTAAAATTCCATTTGAAAGTCTGTCTAAGGAAGCTAGAACTGTGAATGAAATCGATAAGTTTAAGCCTTTTGAATTGAAAGATGAAGTTTTATATTATTATGGCAGAGTCTGTATTCCCAAGGCTGGGGAATATAGACTCAATATTATGAATAACCTTCATGATATTCCAATAGCGAGCCACCCAGGTTTTTCAAAAAGACCTATATGGCGGTCAAGCGTCATTATTGCGGCCAGGAATGAAAAAGGATGTCAAAGAATATGTTGAAGGATGCTTGAAATGTCAAGTCTCTAAGTACGAACAAGTGAAGAGTCCCGGATTGTTGCAACCTCTTAGTGTTCCTAACTTGAAATTTGAATCGGTCAAGTATGGATTTTATTGTTGGATTGCCTAGGACTCAAGTAACTTTGATAGCATCATGGTGGTTGTAGATAGACTCACTAAGATAGCTCATTTTATTCCTACGATTACTCAGAATCGCTTATGGGGTAGTTGAGTTATTTATGAGAGAGATCTTCAAACACCATGGAATTCCGCGTGAGATTATAAGTGATAGAGATCGTGAGTTTGTGAGTGAATTTTGGACCACACTTTTCAAATTGTGTGGGACCAAAATTAAGTTGAGTACTGCATATCATCCTGAGAGTGATGGCCAGACTGAAAGGACTAACAGGAGTCTTGAAGATATGTTGAGAATGTATGTTGGTAAGAAACAACACTCATGGGATAAGTGGTTGCATTTGATTGAATTTGCTTACAATGATCATATTCATAGTAGTATTGGGGTAAGTCCATTCTATGTTTTATATGGTCAAGAATGTAGAACTCCTATAACACTCTCTACTCCTACTACGAGATTTGAAAGCATTAATGAAATGATTAAGGAAATGAATGAAATTAGAGAGTTGGCAAAGTTGGCTATGAAGAGTGCTCAAGATAGAGCTAAACACTATGCTGATAGAAAAAGAATCTTCCGTGAATTTGAAGTGGGTGATAAAGTCTTTTTGAAGGTAGCTCCAAAAAGATCTGGACTCAAGCTTGGTAAGTCAAGGAAGTTATCACCTTGGTTTTGTGGTCCTTTTGAAATTATTGAGAGAATAGGACAAGTTGCTTATAAACGAGGTTGCACGAGGATTGGCGGATACATGATGTATTTCATGTGAGTTTGTTGAGGAAGTATGTATCTGATCCCAGTCATGTTTTGCCTGATCTTCCAAAAACTGCTCCAGAGGGAGAACTACTTGCTCAACCTGAGAAGATTTTGAAGGTGGAGAATCAACATCTGAGGAATAAGACATTCCGTAGATTCTATGTGAAGTGGAAGGATTATCCGGAAGAAGAAGCTTCTTGGGAGAGAGAAGTTGATTTGAAGGGATTATCTCGACTTTGTCATTGAGGACAATGACTTTTAATGGAAGGGGAGGATTGTAAGGTAACTTACATTGATAGATGGATGAATGAAATCTTCTAACCACATTGGACGGTGTGTGTAAGCGAGAGGATGAAAGGAGTCGGACAACTCCCGATTGAGGATGGATGGACCGGAGTCGACAACCCAGATTGAGAACATGTGCACCGGAGTTAGACGGCTCTCTATATTTAGTGCATTGAGTCGACCACTCCAAGATTGAGAACATGTGCACTAGAGTTAGATGACTCTATATTTAGTGCATTGGAGTCAGACCACTCCAAGATTGAGAACATGTGTACAAGAGTTAGACAACTCAAGATGAGGTACACTAGAATTAGACTACTGATAGTAGTCAATTAGCTTTACTCTAAATATAGGAGTAAAGATCTAGAATGATCTATAAATAGGCTAGACTCTGGAACATAGCCTAAGATAGACTGTAGTTCCTTTTGGGAAGGAACTCATATATAAGCTCGGGGGTGAGAAGGTAGAGGCTCTCTTTGACGGTGAGCTCTTCTCTATGGTTGGGAGGTTGAGCTTAATAAAGTTCTAGGTTTTGTCTTCCTAGCTAAATTGTGTTGTGAGTTGGTAATAAACCTATTAGAGGGTTGTTACAAGCTGCAATATCAACATCGACATCTTTGTAAACAATACAAAGATGCACGCACAATGGCTGAGGCAGAGACAAGATATTGGGCTATCCGAGCGTGGTGGGCGTCGGCGCAGGCCACCTCCGAAGTTGGATTAGGTCACCTCGAACACTGGCTTGCATTCTGGCATTTCCGATATAGGCAGTGGGGTGGCTTCATGGAATTGGTGAGTCCTGAGTCACTGTAGCTATTATGTACACGTGCATTGATGTCTAGTAAATCTGTAAAATATATTTACTTTTTGTAGATACTATTTTACTTTTATGAACTTTTACATTAACAATTAGTTAATTTTTTTTAATTCTATTCTTAGATCAGACTCGCGGTGCCGCAGGTATAATCCGCACTAAATATTGTGATCAACTTTTTTTGTTCCTAAGTCAAATGTCTTTGCACTTTGCAGGAAAATAAATATTCTGCAGAGGAGCTGGCAGAGATGCCTTCATGCAACCTTGCAGAATCTATCCATAACAAATGGTTGCAAGCGTCCGACAATAAGGGTGGGGACTTGTATGTTGCAGCTGTTGATGATCATGTTCGTGCTTTCCTCCAAGTTGTGGGTTACCACGACTTCAACGGAGGTGGCATGGGTGGTAGTGGACCAACATCCGAAGAACTATTACTTCGTGTTGCCCACAAAGCTCAACGAACCGGCGATCCATCAGGCCTCACAAAGGCAGTTTCCGAATATCCAGGAGCTGAAAATATTTGTACCCGCAACGCCCACCTTGAGGGGGCCGAGGTGTTCGGATCTAAGAAACGTAAGGCTGATGTTCCAATTGGAGCTGATGATGAAACGCACAGACCTGACACCGTGAGCTACTCACGTCCTCGAATTGGGAGAAGGGTTACCCGAGCTTGTGCTGAAAATCTGAGTACTATCCATGAAGAGGATGAAGTTGAAGAGCGACCGACAATACCATCCACTTTTGCTGGACCTAGTATTGAACGTGTGACTGCTGTTCAGGAGACTAAAGTAGACGAGAAGTTGTGGCATATTGCCCGTTTGAGGGAGAATTCTGCCAAGGCTTGTTGGGGTATCATGCGAAAGAGTAAAAAAAGATGTGAATCACGAATTATTCAAAAGGGGAAGGCGACCGCAGCTCCAACTTACACTGGAGTATGGCAACGCCCTCAAGAGGGGCCAAGAAAAATTGACCAGTTCTTCTTTTGTGCGGATGATATTGACAAGTGTGTGAAGGCTCATCGTCGCAAGTGGATTGAGCCATTCTCTCTAAGTCAGGATAGACCCCCTATTCCTGAAATATGGCCTGTTAAGATAGGGACTAACCTTACACGAGATGAGATGGAGGCCTTAGAGAATGCGGGCTTTCGACTACCCCAAAAAGAACAGCTTCCTAGGAACCGCACATTCAATAATGCTGCCCCACCCAGAGACTTGTCCCATATTCCAGTCCCGGAGAAGCCGGACGTGTACCCGAGGTCAAGAAGATCGAAGAACATGAAACACATTCGAGCTATGACTTCAAAGCACATGAAGAATATTGAGTCTGCCACCTCAATGCAGGCCAAAATTCTGAAGGTGACCATGATCCCGCAGCCTGGTTTTGGATGTATTGTAGACTTGGAGTCGGAATCGGATGCAGTTTATAGACTTTCAATTAGTAAATTCCCGGATTGTTCATGCCCAGTGTTCAAGAAAACAATTTCTACGTTAGGAAGGAGAGATCCATATCGACCGTGCAAGCACCTATACTTCATCACAGTATTGGTTTGCAAATTTGATCCGAATGCTGACCTCTTCATCCACGCGGCCACTCTTAGTTTCAACGAGGTGAAGAAGATTCTGGAGGGAGGAATCCTAGACCATGCTACAGATTAGAATGCCTTATATCTCCTCATCCACGTACGATATATGTTAGTCTTATGATTGGGTGCTTCACACTTTATGTGATATTTTATCACAACTTATTTAA
The DNA here is from genome assembly GCA_037043015.1 of Bryum argenteum. Lineage (NCBI taxonomy): Eukaryota > Viridiplantae > Streptophyta > Bryopsida > Bryales > Bryaceae > Bryum > Bryum argenteum. The sequence goes on from CM073321.1 coordinate 43,063,750, forward strand.
TATTATCATACCAGTACCTACATGTACAGCAAACCTTGCCAATTTGTCTAACTCGGAGTACTATTCACTTATAAATATTACCTTAGACACCTCTTGACATTTAAAAATTGTGATTTACTGTCGAATTTTGTAGCTCAAGTGTCACAAAATTCAGTGAATTTAAGCCTTCCTTCCACGGGTTTGGGTCACCAAATCCACGGTTATAAGTCTAGAATATTCGAATATTCATGGGAATATTCGAAAATTATTCTCAAAAAAATTTTAAAAATTTATTTTTAGAAATATTATTACTAAAAATACAAACTCAGCCCTAAAAATTCTAAATCTTACCGCTCACCGCTCACCGCTCACCGCTCAACGCTCACACGGTAGCAACGTCCATAGTGATCCTTCTTAGTTGCCGCATTAAGTTTACGAAAATCCACACAGATTCGTAATGCGCCATTCTTTTTGGGAATGATGACCATCGGAGACAGCCAGGGTGCCGAGTCTATCGGGGATATAAACTTGGCAGAGAGCAGCTTGTCGAGCTCTGCTTTGACTCTGACAGCATAGTTTGGATTCATGCGGTACCGGTGTTGTTGTACCGGGTGAGCATTCGGTATCAGATCTATAGTGTGTTCGGCTATAGTCCTCGGTATCCCCTTTAAGTCTTCATGCGTCCAGGCAAAGATATCATGGTATTCTTTGAAGAGAGCTATTGTTGCTTGTTTGATTTCAGCCGGTGCGTCGGCGTTGATCTTGACATTCTTTGGTTCGTTTTCGGTGCCGAGGTTGACCAACTGTACTTGCTCTATGGAGCCATGTGTCCACCCAGTGACTACTTGTTTACTTAAAGCTTCAGCTGCCGGAGTTTTATCAATTATGACTGTTTCGGAAACCTCGGTGGTGAACCTGGGTGGGATATCGAGGGTATCCTCCTCTGAAACCACGCTGGCCAAGTGAATCTCCGCCAGCGGAATCAGATTGGGGTCGGCGTGGAACACCAGGGCTTCTTGCTCGTGCGTGAGACCTTTCCCCCAGGCCGTGCCAGCCTGATTCCTGATCTGTTTGACTTTTTCTCGAGTGATGCAGCTGTCCACGGGAATGATCATTGTTTTCCGTATCTTGGTCGATCGATTTACGGCCCGATCATGAATTGCATTCATGTCTCTTAACCAAGGTCGGCCCAAAATCATAGGAAAATTCTTCATTGCCTGCGGCATGTCGATCACGACGAAGGTTGCGGTGTAGAGATACCGTGAGTTGTGATGGCCACGGTGGAAAGTATTCCCAATGGGGTCACCGGGGCATCATTCGCCATTCTCAAAACGAACTGTGCTGTTGTAGGGTGTGGTAGTCCCAACTGTTGTCTTAGGTGATCGCTGATAACGTTGACTCCGGAGCCTCCATCAACTAATACATTGGCCAGTTGGTGTTGTCCTAATCGGACATGTATGACGGCGGCATCGTTGTCTATGGTTGTCGCATTAATCTCCACGGTTGTCGTGCCTTTTGTTGGGATAGTGTGCATATTTTGCAGGTATGTCTGCAATTCTGGGCTAATCTTCAACAGATCGGCTAATGTAATGCGCACATCGGTTTTTTCTAATACTTGTTGCAGTTCTGGGACCACCGCTGTTTCCAGGTCGTTTTGAATTTGAGTTCGCAGTTTGTTCAATCTTTCCCAATGCTGTTCCGCAAAAGGCTTGCGATGTTCTATGACATGTTTATCGGTTTTATCAAAGGTAGCCTTAGATCTTGTGGTTACCGCGGCTGTACTTATGGTAGCCACGTTGGTGCCATGGACTTCGGTAAGTGTAACTCCCCCCTTACATTGCGGCGGTAGACCGGTCTTTGCGGGATGTGCCTTGGTGTCCGTGGTAGCACGGGTGTTGGCCTGGGCGTTGTCTTAACACGGGGCATTGGCCTGCGTCGGTGGTGCGGGGATCCGCATTCCCAATGACCCATCGTTTGTTTGGTTGAAACGCGTCTACATCGACTTCCTCCGGGTACATGGATGCTGCCTTTGTTCGCGTGGGCCGAGTATCTTCCGTTCTTGCAGGTGTATTGGAAAACCAGCAACGTCCTGCATGTAGTTTGCCGCAAGTAGTGCATGGTGCCGCTGTCCCCCTGATAGGCACTCTTGGTAGCGGAAGCAACGGTGTCTGTGTTTTGTCTATGACGCCGAATTCCCTGCTAATGTCATTGGCGGCTGTGAGTATCTCCTGCAACGTTTTTACACCGCGGATGATAATGCCCTGTTGTATCCACGGTAGCAAGCCCTTTTTGAACCATTCACATAGGTAGTCTTCTTCAGGCCGTTGACTGAGTTTGTCGGCCAGTTGTTTGAATCTGTCGTAAAACTTGTCGACAGGTTCGTTTCTTTCTTGCTGTATATTGCCTAAAGCTCGGAGTATTTCCGAGCTTGTTTTTAACTTTCGGAACTTCTGCAAAAAGCTACGCTCCATTTCTTCCCATGTCGGCAACAAATGTTCGGCTTCGAAATCAATGTACCAATTGATGTGGTTGCCCTGAAGGGTGGTTCCGAAGATGTTCTGCAGGTCTTCGGTGCTGGTAACACCGTTGGTTCGAGCTATTACTTTAAACCTGCGTATGTGCCAATCAGGATCTCCGGAGTCATCAAAGATTGGGTAAGGTATCTTTGGTAGCTTGATGAGCCGATCCCTTTCCCTTGATGCCATAGAAGCGGCTATGTTTGGATCAATCGGTGGTAGTTGTGATGGTCCGGCCATGGTAACGATGGGCGGAACAGTCGTTGATGTTCCTACCCCTTGGAGATAGTGTAAGTTTAATATTTCGATCTTGGCACTGGTGGCGTCGTTTTTTGCCACCAAATCTGTCATTTGTTGTTTCATCCATTGGAGAAGTTCTCTCGTGGTATCTTGGTCTTCTTGGGGTATAACCTCCTCAGGTTCCGCGGTTCTTTCTGTTGCTTTTCGTGGAGGCATTGTATCGTATTTGACGTTTTTGTTTCCTGTTTTGCTGGATGACTCAACACTCCATCCCCAGCATGGTCGCCAAAATGTTAGCCTGGGTAACGAGGATGGAGTGCTTTTACGAGCTCCGCCGGAGGTAGCTTGAGTTTGGGATGGCAGTGGATAACGAGGGAGGCCGAGCTATGCTCGGTCTAGCAGGGACAGCAGGGAGTAGCCAAAAAGGCCGAGCGTTGACTTCGGCAACATTGGTTGTGCTGTGGAAGGAGGGGCATTTCAGTCGTCTTCTTCTTTCTTATTTTTACTTTACCCACGAATAGAATCGGTGGGTAGTACCGATCTTGAAGGGAAAAGAGGGGGTACCGAGGTTTAACCGTGGCAACACCGAGGTCACCGAAGCCCGTAACCTGGTCCGCCGTCTCACCGGACCTTCCTTGGTAACCTCGGTGATCTTTGTAGCGATGAAGGTACCGTGGGTGTAGAACGTCTAAGACAAAGAATTAGGGTTATCGCCAAGTCTACCAAGCAAGCCTCGGTGTTCGGAGTAAGCAGGTGAGAGATGAGGAGACACAAGGATGGGAGAGAAAGACTGTGGCTCATGGCCTTTGTATTCAATTGATAACAACGGAGTACATTCAAGCGTTCTGCCAAGATAAACTGAACATATCCTGCTACGGTGACTACAACGAGTGTCTCTCTCCTATTTTCTACAACCTTTTACACTACGGCTGCCGCGGATATCCCTGAAACCGAACGGTGCCCTTATCGACTGCCGAGGCATCTGCAGTTAACTGCCGGTGCCTCCACCGAAAAAGTGCTGCTATCTCCGTTGCCGCTGCTGCTCCCGCTTTGGCCGCCGAGGTTACCCGATGACGTCAGTCGGGTAACATGTACGCGGAGATAATTTTGCAGAGGGAGGTGGATTGGAGGACGTTAAAAAAATCCCCTCAAACTATTAAGCCAACAGAACCCCATATTCCGCGAGCTCTTTATCCAGCGGCCAACCCACGAGAAGGTCTTACAACGCCTAGGGGTTACAAAGGAGGAATCCCTGATGAGGACATAGTTTGGTCAGATTCGGAAGAAGAAGGGACCGAAAGGCGAGAAGTGGATGAAGGGGAGCCGAACCAAACGATGGAGGAAGGTGGAGCACATTTTGATGAAGGGGGGCCAAGCCAAGTTTGTACAGAAGGGGGGCCAAGCCAACTTTACAATGAAGGGGGCCCAAGCGAAGAATGACTGGTAGTATGTTAATCACGTTTTTTTAGCAGTTGTAGAAAAGTAGTGTACGCAATATCAAACACTAAGTGCAATTGCCATTTTGTATGCAAAAACGTTGAATGTGAATATGAAGTTTTTGATTTTCTTCAATTTAAATATTCTTGGTGAATGAAATCTCACTATTGCATGTGGTATAAGCATAAGGGAAAAACCTTCAATGTCTGAGGTACCGTCATTGATATATGGCAATTTTTTATCATTCTTAATCATTTAGGAAACGTGGATTGAGCAATATTCATCCCTTTATTTTTTGGATTTGGAGCAAGAGAAGTTAAAACTCTAGTTTGTAATATGAGTCCTTATTGTTCTCTCTCTTGCCTTCGCATGTTCCCTTTATTTTTTATTTTTTTTTCTTTTAAAAAGAAAACCATTATTGCGAATCAAACATTTTTGAGCCACATGGTCTCCGGGATTCTAGTTAATAATAGCTGTACTGCGTGGACCATGGATATTGACTTGGAGAGTAAAGTGCTCTTCGTCGGAAAAATCTGTCATCGCTATGGCGACCGGCGGTCCAACTGGGTCAGTGCTAGGGCGACCGGCGGTCCAGCTAGCGCGATGAAGTCAAGGCCAGGGCGACCGCCGGTTCATATGGCGCGACAGCGTTGTTGTTAGGGCGACCGCCGATCTGGCTGTGGCGACCTAGCCGCACCGCCGGTCGCCTTCTATGCGCATTCGCCCCCGACTTACAGAAGTATGGAGTATATAAGGAGTCGTTCACGGACTCGAAGCCACTTTCCTTTGCGCTTGGCCCGTTGTCTTGGGTCTCCCCATGAGAAGCCCCCTGCTCGGTCTATATGTGCAAAGAGTAACTTGAGCCCTTGTAGTGCGTGTTGTCGTCACCAGTTTCATTGCAGCGGCGGAGGTGCGGTTCCGGAACATGGAGCATTCTTCCCAATCCAACGGGGTACCAGATAATAGAAGAGACACTCGCAAATGGGACGAGTGGCTACGAGTATCCACGGAACGGAACGACAACCCAAATACTCGCGTGTGCTTATTCTGTGGGAAAAGCACAGTCTTTGTAAGGCAACGAGCATTTCGGATATCCTCACAATTCCCCATTACCCCGGTGTACAAGATTGCCTCGTGGAGTTCTCGAGCTATTCCGTGACTGCGGAGGGATAGTTCCAAAGAACAACATTTCTTATGCGGATGTTGTTCCTGACTCACGAGTGCATGCTGGCATACCATATGCGGAAGTACATAGAGGAGGTTGGACCACAAAACATCGTGCAGATATGCACTGACAATGCAAGCTCCATGTTAGGTGCTGTGAAGAAGTTGCAGATAGACTATCCTCACTTGTATAGACAAGGTTGTGCGGCACATATTCTAGACCTCCTTCTGGAAGATTGGGGGAAAGAGGCGTGGGTTAAACATTTGGTGGAGCAAGCCAAGAGAGTGTGCACATTTATTAAGGGGTCGCACGTCCCCCTTGCTCTACTTAGGAAGTACTCGCCGAAGCTGCAGCTCAAGGTACCACCTCAGACTCGATTTGTAACAAACTACTTGATGATAGAGCGGTTGTTAAAGCTACAACAACCCCTGAACAACATGGTGATCGATGCGAAGTGGCATGTGTTTGTCCAAACATTGTTCAACAGGCAAAACAGTTACCAGTTACAGACAAAGGCAAGGAATGTGCGGAATAGCATTAGGAGCGATGAGTTCTGGGAGAATTGTACGAAGTTTGTGAAAGTAGTTGAACCAGTACTCCTAGCTCTTCGGGAGTTTGACGGGGAAGTACCAGCCATGCTCAGGGCGTATGTGATCATGTCGGACCTCAAGGAACACGTGTTCTCTTTGCGTGAACCTCCATTCGAACTATCCCCCGACATTGCTACAAAATACGAGGATGTATTTCAAAAACGATGGGAAATGATGCTCACAGACCTCCACTATGCAGCAGCTTTGTTGAACCCTTATTTGACAAATATGGGAGCAATTCAAAACAATGGAGAAGCAAAAAGAGCTTTAAACCGGGTCATAAGGAAGCTTAGCGACCCAATGGGAGTGGTCTATGAGGAAGTGGTGCGGGAACTCATACAATATGAGGAGAGGACGGGTCCATTTAACACCAATTCAGAGGCCCCTGATCCAGCTCACTGTGACTTGTTACCACATCAATGGTGGCATCAAGTCGGGGGGGATGCCTTGCCAAAAATTGCGAGGAGGATTTTGGCATTGACATGTTCAGCTTCATCATGTGAGAGGAATTGGAGCATGTACTCTTTCGTGCACAACAAAGTGAGGAATTGGTTGTCAACTTCCAAAGCGAGAGGACCTTGTGTACATCTATGCGAACGCCAAACTCGAGCGCGTAAACGTACCAAATCGCCGAGAACGTGGTACAAAAATTATTTAGAAGAAGAGGACTCGTGAAGAAGACTATGTACCGGACAATGAATGGGATGATGGTGTATTCATGGATAATCCGGAGGCGGATGACGACAATTATCTCAATGACGGTAGCAAACACGAAGACCTAGAGAATTTGAACGACAACGAAGGAAACATGACTATTCATGTCAAGGACCCGTTTGAGTTTGATGACGACCAGGATGTTCCACAACCGCCTCGCCCGATTTGCGGTATTTTTGCGACACGAAGGAGAAGGAGTGGCAAATTTACAACTCCAAGAGAGTACCTGCCTAGCGAAACAAGACTTGGTAAACCGGATGGATGAAGAGAACATTGGTCCACTTAAAGGCAGCCCACACCTTAACAACGACGATAAACTTGAGAGTGTGAAGTGCACGGTTACCACGGCGGGGAGTTCAAATGGACCAAATTAAAGTGTGGAACGACGATGTATCCAATTCAGGTTGCATGGAAGTGGGGTCACCTAGAGTTTCAACTATTCGATCAAGGAATTCAACTCTTAACGGAGATGACTCCAATGTACCTCTACAACAATTGTTCCCAAGGGTTACTCAACCTAAAGGGGCCCATACAACTCGTATGGTATTGCCGAAGATGGAGGTCAAGATAGAACCAACAAGTCCAACATGCAACCAGGCATTGGCAGTGGCACGAGACGTCGGGCCATCTACACAACCTCGCAATCGTATTACACGAGGCCAGAAGCGTTTGAGGAAGGCAGACGATCGACGATGTCGGAAAGGAGCACGCGTACATGAAGGAGTCCATGCTGGGATTGCTTCATCCAATAATCCAAATACACGTACAATGCGCCATCTACCACTGAACGCAAACGGGATCACTAATGCTTCACGACCCTTGAAGCACCTCGTTACAGTGAACAAGAAAACAACTACGGACACGGAATTGCGCAATTTGGCGAGTGAGGTTGAGTGTGAAGTACGCAATGAGACAGAGGATGAAGACGAGGATGGCGACCAAAGAACTGATGACTCTCTAGGTGAAACCGATCCAAACGCAGATGAAGTATCAAGCGACAATACGTATACATTGAGGGAACCTAAAGACGGGTTATTAGAATTTTGTTATTTTGGATTGGAAGCACGAAGTTCATTGTTAGTACTCGGTACAATACTACAATGTACTGCAAGTAGGGCAACTATTAGCTTACAATACTTTGGTATCCTAGTATGTTTCGGGAGTATAATATATATAGTTTGGTATATGTAATAGTTACATCATATATATGAATACTATGATTATAGACATGGGCAAATTTGTACTATGAAATGCACCATTGACCTTGTTTCCGATAAAAAGGTAATCATAAAAATGCTTTGAAGCACATTTTGTAGCAATATGAATTTATTTTTTTTGTTTCATATTCAACCATAGTGCTGGTCACCACACACATCGCCACATACGCGCTACCTCCAGGGCGACCGCCGATAGCTATAAGCGACCGACGATCGCCTTGGGCGATCGTCGGTCGCTAAGTACTGGACCGGCGGTCGCCTACTAGCGGTTGCCAGGGCGACCGCCGGTCCCCATACTGGACCGCCGGTTGCCTTCTCGCGGCAGCCAGGGCGATCGGCGATCGTAGCAGGCGACCGACGTTCGCCCCGGTGCGACCGTCAGTCGCCTAGCGAGGTCGCCCACCCGCGGTCGCCCACTGTGACGTGTATTTTGATTTACCACATCATTATCAACCCTACGCCACGTAGGAAAATAGCTTTTTACCTCAAGGTAAATGTCAGCAAGTTTTTTACTACTCCCTCCGTCCCATAATGATCTTCATGTTGGCCTTCTTTTTTTGTCCCAAAATGATCTTCCGATTGCACTTTGTGATGTTGAAATTGGTCAAATTTGCCTTAAGATTGTTATTTGACACTAGCAAAACTACTCTAAGTGGTTGTTTTCGCTCCATCCATGCAAACATCAAGCAAAAGACAAATACAATGATTGAAAGCATTAATCTATACTTATAGTTTTTATTTTTTGCATCTCTTTGAGTATTTCCCAATTGAAGTAGATTAAGTTTTGGAAGCTGAAACAAAGGTCTATATGTGGTCTTAGGCATATGCTAAATGTCCACAAAATGGCAACCTCACACTCAACAATTAAGTGCTCACCGGTGTTCTTTAAACACGCCCAAAAATATTCACTTTTCAATATTCAAAAACTACATTTTAAAAGGGTTTCAAAACTTAATTTTTTTAGGATGCAAAGAGAACACCAAACTCTACATACTATGCAAATTGAGTCTTTAAAAATTTATTTTTATCCTTAATATATAAGATTTGGTCTAACAGGAAGATCATTTTGGGACGGAGGGAGTATATAATTTTTGGTACGGTCGACATTTTCGTCGACCGGACGTCTAACAGACATGTCCAATACGACAAATGAGACAGACATTCCGAAAATTGTGTCTAATAAGACAACCCTGTCCCATGGTAGTACTTGGGGGTCCCAAGTTCCTACTTGAAGGTCCCAAGTTAGTACTAGGGGGTCCCAAGTTCTTCATTGGGAGTCCCAAGTTCTTACTTGGGTGTCGCAAGTTGCTACTTGGGGGTCCCAAGTTGTTACTTGGGGGTCCAAAGGTGTTACTTGGGGGTCCCAAGTTTGTTGTTGGGGGTCTGAAGTTCGTACTTGAGGCTCCCTAGTTCGTACTTGGCGCTCTCAAGTTCGTACTTGGGGTCCAAAGTTAGTACGTGGGGGTGCCAATTAAGTACTAGGGTGTCTCAAGTTGATACTTGGGGGTCCCGAGTTGTTACTTTGGGGTCTCAAATTCTTACTTCGGGGTCCCATGTTCTTACTTGGGGGTCCCATGTTCTTACTTGGGGGTCCCATGTTTGTACTTGGGGGTTCCGAGTTTGTACTTGGGGGTCTCAGGTTCGTACTTGGGGCTCCTTAGTTCGTACTAAGGGTTGCGAAGTTCGTACTTGACGCTCCCAAGTTCGTATTTGGGGCTTTCAAGTTCGTACTTGGGGCTCTTAAGTTAGTACTTGGGGGTCCTAAGTTTTTTTTTGGAGGTCCTTTGTTTTTACCTTGGGTTCCCTAGTTTTTACTTGGGGGTCTCAAGTTTTTAGATATGAGTAACCGAGGTCATCATACCTCTTCCAGATGTGGATTTTATGCTCTCCTTTGTTAGCAGAGGCGCCGACCACGCACTCTCCATCTCTATTGAAGCATGCAGCCTTCCTGTGCATTTTACTTACATAGTCTTGAAAATCTTTAGTGAATTTAGGACACGGGACATCACAGGCGATGCCATATCCATTTTCTCTTTGATCGACTAGAGAAGCCAGAGCCTTGGCTCCATTGTCTCATGGCAACAGGGTCTCGAACACTCTCAAGATTCTATCTATTGAATTTGTAAGTAGAAATTGGCCGTTACGACTAAATACAATATGTTTGATTGCATCGTTTCCTGGAAACTGCATCAATGAATAGACTCTCCGTTGTAAACCGACTGCAACACTTCCCTGATTTTAAGACCGATCATGTCATGTTGAAATATAATCTGTTACATGTGTACCAAACCAACTCAAATGATGGACTAGAGGATACAACTAGGAGACGCTTTACTCAAAACGCAGTAGATATTTTAGAAGTGAAGTGAGACAATAAACAGGTAGATTGCCTCTTGCGACCATTCAAAAACAGACAAAAATATTTCTCACCTGCACAATCGTGCAAACTTGTCTAGTCTCTGTGTCGATCACTAAAATCTCTCCTTTAAAGTCTCCAACATAAATAAGGTCTCCTTTCTTGTTAGAACTGGCTGCTGAAGGGGAATACGGCACACTCGCATCTCCGAACTTACCCCCACGAGCTTGTGGAGCACCATTTTCTTTATCAATTGCAGAGACCAATATAGGCAGCGCCTGGATTTCCCCTGTTCACCGAGAGCTTATTTTGTCACTTGACAGTGCCACAGTTTTACATGAAAATTATTGCCCGAAGGACACTTACCGGCCTCTATATATCTTCGATCATGTAGAGGATCAAAGGGTTCACTAAGATTACATATCTCCATACTTCTCCAAACACTAAACTTTGACTACTAAAAGACCTCCAGCTGTGAGGCTCCTAAGGTATTCAAATTTGACGTTTTTCGCCTAGATTGTCAACTGGAGATCACTTAACAATTCCATTCAAGGCAAGCACGACCGTAGACTAGCAAGCGACAAAAAATGAAGCAACCATAACAATATACTTGTTTTGAAGTCAACCTCGACAGGCCTCCGACACCATGGTCTAGTGGCGGAAACGGCTGCAGCGGAGGTTGCACACGCAAACAAGACCACGAGAGCGAGGAACCAAGTGGCACCGGTCCACATTCCTCCCACTGTCCTGTACGCCACGCAAACGGCGCACACAACGGCCACACACCATCTCCGACACCATCCTTCCTAACCCTAAGCGAGGGCGCCATCGCTGCGTCTATAAGAACGGACAGCGTGCGCCGGAAGCCAGCCTGCATAGAAAGTCAGCCTTAGGTATCATCCACTGGTACCCAGACAAAACCCTATGCTCGGATGAAACGCCGATGGTTTTATTATTATTATTTCTTAATCTCTTTGAAATATTTCTGCAAGGTCTTGTATTGAAATTATATTGGTAATCCGCAATCACTGCTAATTTTAGCAATATTCTAATGAAGTTGAACACCATGTTGACAAGATTGTATGGTTTCCATTATTTTGTTTCTAAGTACTATGGGTAGCTTATTGATAAGGTCTCTATTATTTTAACTAAACTTGAAACATCACCTAAAATGGTTTTAGCAATTTTACACCAATCTAGATTATCTTATTTTATACATGTTCAGGTTAAGACAAATATTTAGGTTGTGTAAAGAACCGAATGAAACTCTCCTCTAAAAGTATGAAAAGTAAAATGCCTTTCATGGTTCCACCTAGGAAGAAATAAATGCTTCCTTCATATACCGTCACAATGTAGAAGTTTGATATTAACTAATTCCAAAAATAGAATACTGAAAGATATAAAAATCAAACACACTATAACATGCATATAGATATGTTTTTGGATTGGACGCTCTTAAACACATATTAGTAACTCTGTTGTATTCCAAAAAAAGAAGGAATGAAACGTCCAACCATTAAATGACCATTTCCACTAACAAATATCTATGTTTTTGAGTTGAAGGGTTATCACCAAGGTATATATAACGACCTTATCCAAAACAATTACGGAATGAAAAGTCAAACTATTAAATGAAAGTGCTCTAAATGAAAGATTCTCAGCCTTTTCCGCTCACTTCAGTTTCCCGCTCACTTCACTTTTCTGCTCTCTTTGGTTTTCCGCTCACTCTCCACCCTGCAACCCTGGTTGGAGCAGTGTATTCGATGTACATATCCAATAAAAGAACTGTAGAACGGCATATCGTCAGCATAGTCATGTACTTCACACAAGCAAATTCTATCATAGGTAAGGATTGCACAACAAGTAAAAATTGCACAAAAGCAACAATAAAAGACAATCAAGATAAGATAATTTTGTAAAGCATGTATAAAAAAAGTGAAATTCTTTCGGAGCATGCCATGGAAGGTTTTATTCAGGTCCGTATAGTCCAAATAGCCATTCACAGATGTATGTATCAATCTCAGATACTCAGCGCCAGTCATGCAAAGCTCAATTGACGTGAAGCCAACACAAAGTCCACTTGAAATTGAACATTCAAAAGGAAACTTGAATCCTAGGCCTCCACTAAATCCTAGGAAAAAAGAGTCCCTACGAAAGCAGAAACCAATCATAAAAGAAAAGTGACATCTACACCGACAATACTAGGTATTCTCTCACGAAACTACTAAGAGCTGAGAATGAATATGAACTTCAGCCTCATCCGTAAGTTTGTCCACTTGGACACCTCCTCGTCCTCCTTTCTGGCGATGTGTAGCTACTGGAAGGTCGAATTTCGTTGCAGCAACCAAGTGCGAGTATATGAACGCAGGTCAATTTGGGTCCTCCTTGATGTAGGAGGATCGAGTCATACCCCGTTGCTTGTAGTAAGTCCCAATGACAATCTGCTCTCCCCGATGAACAGTCTGACCCCAAGTGTCTTCCACCACGTCTTCTTGAATACCATGCAAGGGCTCCTGGTGTTGAAGTACTCAAAATTCAGGAAACCCAGAACCATCATCTACTAGGAGAGCAAAATGATCACCAATCTCCAATGCGGCAGCAAGTGACTCCCCGTCACTCATTCGTGGGTGAACACGAGTTTGTAGAATGTGAAGCCGAGCCCTATCACGTCGTGTTTGAGTTTGCGGCTCGGATGGCTCCAAACGAATCAATCTAAATGGTGTGACAAAACCAATATGGTCGCACGGTCCATCGCCACCGTCTAAACAAAACTTGCAAAAGCAAGAGAGACCTCGAACTACCGGAGAACTCTCCTCCAAACCAACGCTTCGAACTTGGTGGAACGATCTGGTTCCTTCAACAGTACGTGCATTCGGTGTCAAGATTAGATTGATTTCATCCTCCTACACATTGTAGAAGTAACGATGAACAGATTTTTGAGCACCCTGGTAACCTGCATATTTAATATTCTTGGCCACACGTAGAAAAGAGAAAACATCGCAGGAGTCGTGCAAACGCACTCCATTAGGCTCTACTTGTTCCCTTCATAGAGCCTCCTTCACATGGGCACCTGCTCCATCCCACTGGCCCTTACCATGGCCCGTGCCAAAATAATTCCATTGCATTACACAACCAAGCAGCAAATCATCTGATTTTGTGAGCGATGGATACCTCGCCACAAAGTACAATGATTTTGCACACTTGAATTGTGCTGCACATCCATATGAGAAGACAATGTGTTCAACAAGAAAAAGAAAGTCTTGTTCTTCCAAGAAACTTTTGTGAAGCCCAAAGCAGTATTGGACAAAATTATTGTCATTCAATTTGTCATCACTAATGTAAATGTGATACTCTGTAAGTATCTTTCTATCGAGATCCAAGCCGTCCCACTCGGAAAGTGATGTGAACTAGGATTGTAACCTGGAAACTAAACCAAAGTTGCAATTGCACCTCATTCTGCCACTTAAAGGCATAATTTTCAGGAAAGTCTGTGACAAACACAAGGGCGTCAGGACTCACGTTTCCCATGCATACCTTGAATTGCTTGTCCTGCCACTTTGCCTCAAAATTGTAGACCAAGAACTCTGCCAAGTGGGAGCGCAAATCATCAACCATCTGAAGCGGTGGGGTCATCTTGTGCTCCAAATGAAGCGCATGGCGATCATGACCATCTTCTCCGCTTCCAACAAACACCATCTCAAACCGCTTCCAAGAAACCAACGCACTTTATGGAATCAGAGAGTTCGCTGGGACAAAACTCCAACTTTGTAGTCCCACACAACAGACAATCTCTCCAAATGCAGGTTACTGCATGGAACTCTTGTTCTTCCACCTTTGAACACAAAACCAATTCACACAAGGTAGTAACAGACTGCACAGTAGCCTCGGATGCCATGCAAGCTCTAGTTCCACCCTCTAGTCGGCAGACATTACACTGGCAGCTGCAATTCTCGTGAACACTTTCTCAACGCATTGAGTTTAGCGCATCCTTCAATTCTTCTATTTGCACATGGTAGCGGCAGCAGCAACTGTTAAACTCCTTCATTCTCTTTACAAACCAAGGTTTCAAGGTCTCAAAGGAGCGTAAATCGATCTCTACCCCAGTATGCTCACCCCTGAATCGGGTGTACAAAGAAAGTTGAAATACTAACAACCACAAATAAGACAATAGAAAGGACCTGATTTCTTTTCCAAATCAGAAGCCAACACTAAGCCCATTTAAGCACATAATGCTCAAAACAAAGTGAACAGCTTTTACAAAAAAAATCATTACAAAAGAAAGTAGTGGCCTTCTACACGACCCTGACACTGATTGAGTATCGAACTAGAGGTCAAAAAGTAATGCTTTGATTCATTTCCTAGGTCCTATTTCTTCTTTTCCTATGCAATTGTCCTCTGCACCTTTTCTATTTGAAGTATTCCTTTGCTAGTTTTACATGATCCCTTTTTTTTTTGCACATAAAAGGAAGTGATGAATTAAACCAGCTACATAATACTTCAAAAGGAAACGAGGAAAGGACACCGAAACAGAAAAAAAGACCTACGAAAGGAATCCAACTAGTATCGTGCACAAAACAAAGAAATCAAGTAAAACCAGCAAATGAATACTTTGAAGGGAAACAAGCAATGAACACTTGCACATGCTGAAATAAACACCATCGAGAACAAACACTCAAAGAGAATTGAGATAAGGAGCTCCGAGGAAAAAGACATTGAAGAGAAACAGTTTTGTTTTCTACAATCATAAACTGTAGCTAGGACATCAAAAAGATTAATTTCAAGCGAACATATTCAATCCTTCTTAAACCGCACCCACCTGAGATTTGGTAAGGTGATGCATGGGATGAGTTATCCACTCCTTCACTCCGATGCGCTTTCGTGCCACATCCTTCCTGTTTGGACTAATTCTTGTATTAGAAGTCCAAAACTCCTCCACCAACTTCGTAACGTGGGGAGGTAGAGTGTCAGTTCGCCTTTGCCTTCCACAAACTACCTACTAGCTTTTGTCAGACTTTGCTTCTAGTGCTAACCTCCTCACCAAACCGGAGTGCAGGTTCCGTATGTGTATTCTAGTGAGGAGGCTAGTCTGTCTAGAACTAAAACCACTGGAGCTCAAAAGCATTGGAATGAGGACATTTCTTGAACGTTGATGGTCTTTGGAGCGACAGCCTTTGATAAACTGCCAACCATGCAAAATATTGGCAAGTGTAGTATGCGCTACCTCCCTATCAACGTAACTGGGCATGACACTTTGCCAAATGCTATGTTTCAAAATCTTAGGAATCTGAGCTCTTTGATACTCTAATCCACTTCTACTGATTTCCTCAAACCATCTAAGAGCCCAATCTTCTGCAGCTTGAGTACTTGACCTCTGGATATTGATTACAGGTCGATCACTTCGAGCAGCACTACAACAAGCAGACAACAATCTAGCATCCTTCCTCTGAGGACACAATTTTTGCCTAGAAGTTGCTTTCTCCCTAATCACAGCAGCATCTCTTTCAGCTACTAGGCGGTTACGAGTCCCCTACCCAATATGACGATCATCCATACGAGGGGCCATGCCTATGAAAAATGGCCTTTATTGATTTTAGAGATATTAATAACAATTTAACTAACACTACTACTATGAACAAGCAAAATTTGTTGTGAGCTCGGGACGGCCCGAAGCGCTGCAGTGCGAACTACTTTGCCTAAATTCCTAAAACCGTTGGTCCAATAAGGTCCTGCAACAAAACACCCACCCACTTCTTTCAACTTGCAACATCTCTCAATTATCCTCTTCGTCCTTCTACGCAATACGGCGCACTCCACAACAATCACAGCTACCTCCGCGTGACAAGCCTACCATACACAATTTTGTTTCCTAGTTTCAAAGGAAGGGACGATTCAGCACTTAGCGATTACTACCACAAACACTTTCGCATTTGTGACTTCACCTCTAACTTGAGTTCGTATTCAAATCTTGCAAGTCTAAATTCTTGGGTTTCAGAATTGTGTGTGCATTCAGAAACGACAAAGTATAAACGGATATTGGAGATTGTCGCTCATTGCGCAAAACAAAATTGCTCTTGGAATCGTTCAAGCTAAGTTCAGAAACAAATTGCGTTTGCGAGACTGTTGGAGGTTCGGAGTGTTCATGGTACAAATTGGTTATCAAAGTGTGATGAAACTCAAGTTGAATACTACTAGATTCTTCTCCATTGCAAAGTTGGTAGAAGAAATCCGTAATCAAGGTCTGAGCACCATCAAGCGAGATAGATCTCCTACAATCCATAGCGATAATTGTCAAAAACTAACCATAAAAGTGCGATGAAGGTGTGTCGATGTAGACGAGGGAGACAATACAAGTTGCATTGTGAACTTAGAAGAAGAGCAAGCCTGTCGTGACATGCAGAGATGATGCCACCCAGACGATCCCTGTAGTCTTGTGATTTTTTTTTTATTTTGGACAATTTGTTGTAAATAGTGTAAACAGAGTCAATTTGGCAATTGGTTCACACAATAGGGTAATAATATAGACAAATTGATAGATTAAAATGGATTTGCAAAGTTGTCAAGGAATTAGAATGCATAAGAGACAATATGACTTGGTCACTAGGATTTGAAGAGTTGTCTTCAAGAGTAGAATATAGTTGAACAATTTTGACTTTGAATGGGGGGGGAAAGGTTTTTTTTTATATATATAATTTTGTCAATCTTGTGATACGGATGTTATGATAAGACAATTTGTCCGTGATTGGTTTGTAAGTTTAGAATTGTGTATTTACTAACCAAGTGATTGGATTATTGTGGCAACTTGATTGAGTGTGAGAGGTTGGAAAAACTTGTATGTTATTGTGTAGCAGTGATTAGACGAGCCATTTGTTCAAATTGTTTGCAAATATTGGAGAATCTTTCCATGTGCTTATGCAATAAGCTTGACAACAATTTGATAATCCTTAAAGTAGGCAAGTCATTAGAATTGATAAGAGTTTGATAGAATAGACAATTTAGTATCACATACCATTCCAAATTACACTTAATTCGCATTATGTATGATATTAGCTACAACTTGACACCTTTTGAGTGTTCCGTGAGCGGAATTCCTGGGATTTGAGAATTTTGGAAACATGAAAAAACTATACTACAATCCCGATTCGAAGTTCGACAAGAACGGATACGTCTAGGAACTCCCAGTTTCACAGGAAGGTCTAAATTTCCATGGCCGTTATCCACATGAGGACAAGGACTTGGAATATTTTGCCCATGCAATTCGTTAGAGGAGAGAAAGCTCTTTTCCTTATAACAAGACTCATACAAGAAACATACTGGGTTCCTTTCCTAAATTCGAGCACCCCAAAGATCTTGATTCCGGCAACTTCAATAATTTCTCAAAAATTAAAAAATCTCTCCTTACCAATTTCAATCGTAAATCTAGATCGCCTAACTACTTACGAACCATTCTAAACAAAATATCTCAAAAACAAGCACGTAATCATATTCCTAGATAGTTTCTAAATGCAAGAGGCCAACCTCTGACAGTCGAAAACACATTTGGGAGTTCGACTTTAAGAACTAGAAGTCATTACTTAATTCAAATAGTAGATTTGAATCAGGGATGTCAAAATAGACGTCTGTTAAGTTTTTTTAGACGGACATCCGGACGTCCGTCCATGACCGTCCGGGGGAGTAAATTGGAATTACTACGACAATATAAAAATTCCTAACAGTTAGATCGTATTCGAGATCTCATCT
Organism: Bryum argenteum; assembly: GCA_037043015.1. Taxonomy (NCBI): domain Eukaryota; kingdom Viridiplantae; phylum Streptophyta; class Bryopsida; order Bryales; family Bryaceae; genus Bryum; species Bryum argenteum. The sequence continues at coordinate 43,081,701 of CM073321.1, forward strand.
TAACCGTTCAAAGTGCCGTAGTGAGTTTTTGTAGTTATCATTAGATTGGATTGAGCGGCCCACAACCGTCCGATTGGTCACGGCCGACCGACCGATCGACGGCGACGGAATGTTCGCTGCCAACATTTCTAAACTCTGCTACTCCTACGAGGTCTGAGAATACCAACCCTCTAATTAAAGGAGGTACTACCTTGTCAAACAGAGTTGACTTGTTTCTTCGCAAGGTCCATATTCAGGTGCCATCAATAGGTACCAACTCAGCTTTCACGGTGCTGCCAATCAAAATAAGTCACTAAGTCATTCTATCACCACGTACATTTGTACTTACTACGGTTGTATTTCAAATCTCAACATTGGTTTGAACTTGTTTTTTGTAATGGCTATCAGTGTAGAAATGTGATAGTGCGGTCGTTAATTGTCTTCACATTTGTCGTCACGTAAATTGTCTTTACATTCGTTAATTGTCTTCACATTTGTCTCTCCCCCCCTTCTGAAGAGAGAACGAGTCTATCCAATAATCGTTTAGGTTTAGGTGTTGATGTTGTCGATTGTTCGTTTGAAAATACGGTGGTCAGAAAGTGGTTGAATCTCATATTGAACCTCAATGATATCCTTTGTATTTGCAAGGAACGCAAACTCATGTTGAAGGACCAAACATGTAATGGGATAACTAATAAACACTCTAGCGTAATACCGGCCTCCGTTGGTTTTAAAGTAGTATTTGTCCGATCGTACTGCAATGAGTTTCTTTGTGAGCTATTGCTCGTAGCATATGTCATCGTGTAGAGTTCCATGGCTTTATCTTCGACTAAATCGATCTGCAGGTACTTGTTCTAGAATCTTAAACCTCTAGACTCGATTTTTTTCGAAAAGACTCGTGTGATATCATCAACTGTAAGGGGCCAAAGAATAGATTGTGGAACTTGAGAGTCAAGGAAAGTAGTCAGGACTTGTTCCTTGAACGATCGGTCAAACTCTATAGATTCAAAGTTTAATTTCTTCCCACAATATCATCATTGATGATAGACGTAAGAAGCATTTTCTTAATGAACCTGAGAATGTTACACTATCGATTTCGTGGTTGCAACATGATGTTGCCGAGAGATATCTGATTGATCACCTTCTTCCGTAAATCCAACAACTACATCAAAGTCGCGATCAAAGCTTGTTGTTCCTCCAAAGGCATGATAACATCGGACATTGAACTCGATTCGATTGATAATGTTGGAAATCTTGCGTCATATCTTGTAATCAATATATTTATTACCTTGAGTCAAGGTAAAGTAGTGTTTGTATATCAATGTTTGTTTAGTATCTTTGTTGGTAAATTCTAAAATAAATTGCGTAGTCAGGTGTAGTGTACTTTCTCGGATATAAACAAGGCTTTTGATTAGCGTAGTGTTGCTTCTGTTGGTTCTATTATGGACTACGGCTAATACGCAATTTTGTAAAGTAGAGTGGTCGGATCATGTATTTGACTGTAGAATAGAGTGGTCAGATCATGTATTCGGCTACTACGGCACACCCAACAATGGACTTTTCTACGAAACCAATTGTTGAAGGTGTCGTAGATAGTTCTCCGGGTGTTAAGAGACCAAGACCGGTGAGTTCACCTTCGCCCTTGAAATGGCGTACTCCGTGTGACACGCCAAGAACTCGACAATTGAAAACTAGAATGAAGTTTTTAATTAATGACAGAACAAGTCAAAAAAAAAAAAAAAAAAAAAAAAAAAAAAAAAAAAGCACCTACTTGATTTCTACGCAAACCAACTCGCAGCGTTAAACCTTAGCATTACAAGGTTAAGTACATAGACGAATACAACACCCATGGTTAACCCCTTATATTGGAAAGATCCATATCATGATCAATTTAACTTCAGTCATGCTCCCAGACACCAAGTATAGGTCGTATGAAGTTGAAGGGCCCCAATTCAAATTTACTCTTAAAATTGAATTTTTTACTTCACAAATCACTTAAAACCTATTTTGTAACTTGGGGAAGAAAACTTTGTTTTACTTATAACATTATAAATCTAAGATTTGGAATACACATACAATGCACAAAATTTGTAGTTATGTACTTCAAAATTTGTTGAAATTTTAAAGTTTCCACCTTGAGGGCAATTCTGAGGCTTTTTTGCAGTTTTAAGGCCTCACTACATTAGGGGTTAGCAATTGTAAGATGCAATAGTTCAGTCATCCACGATTCAAACTCCGACTCTATCTTCGACTACCTCTTTCTCTATCCCAATCACGGTCACTGCCTCTAATCCTCTCCCTGTCCTTACGCCCACCCTTACTGTCGCGCTCACGGTTCCGATCCCTAGTTCCATGCTGATTGTAGACGTTATCTCTATCACGATCTCCAATCCTATCTTTCTCCCGGTCCTTAGTATCTCTATCACAATCTAGATAACAGACTCGGTCATGGCTGCGGCTTCTGCGCCTATGTTTCTCTTTGCTTCGGCTGCCAGAAGATTAATGAGATAGCTGTCAGCTGCATAATCATATTTTCAAAAAACTGCAAACAACCTCAAGGTAATCATACATATCTGATCTCAACCGAGGGACAAAAGAAAAGTGACATGGCATCTCGGAGACAATTGACATAACAATCTTTGACGATAAATTTAGAGATACATGATATATAGGGCAGATGGCGCTAAACGAATAGAGCATTGTAATGTACCCCCAACTCATGAAGATATAAAAGTTGCAATCAGCTATGCATAGCAGCACTATGGTAACAAGTTTCAAAACGATACATTCACAATCAGGCGTTGTGCTTATCATTGAAATAAAAAAACCTCGGACAATCGAAATTGCCAAACTGTACCTGCGCTCACGTCTACAACGTTCGCTCTCCTCGGGACGAGATTCATTCTGGACATGAACATGTATCTGCGTATAAACATGTATTAACATCTGTCTGCAGTGCATTACAGGCCATTCATATAATCATTAGCAACGGAATAGCAAGCCCAACATATGAGCGCTCGAACTACCTTCCATGAACAACCAAAGGACAAAACCGGATGATGCAAGAACTACAAGCATTAAATCTCTTATCTCCACTCCGCTAGCATTTAGCACCTTCTCAAAGTCATTGCGATCCACCATGGTGAAATCTCCCATTCTAGACTTGCCATTTTTCTCCAGAAGCTTTTCTACTGTTTCCCGGTTTCGCTTACTGGATTCTCTTTCTTCCTCCTTCTTCTTGCGAAGGTCCGCAGCAGTTTGTCTGATCCTAAAATAACCCTGCAATCCAGAAGATTATTCACGTCCTCGTACATTTCACTTCACTCGACGAACAATTCATACACAACTAGTAGAACACACGATAGTCTATACGTTGTGATGATCTATCGTGTGTTCTACTAGTCACGTTTAGACATCCTAAGAACTGACTTTCACCAACATCAAATACAATGCCTTAGGCAGAACATTGAAATAAAACATGAATAAACGCCATCCAATGCTAACAGACCAGATGTTGTTTCCCTTCCAAATGACTAGCAAGGCGCTTTTCAGTATCTGTGGAAGCTTGCATAGCCCCACACACTTCACATACTTGCATGCGCTTCTCCTTCTCGAGTATGCTACCAAATTCAGGCATTACAGTCCGCACAAGTTGACCTTTCTCCTTCTGAAGTGCATCCACCTGATAAACCCCATCTTTTTCAGCTCTGGTATGTGAGGTCGCGATAAGTAGGTAGTGGTCAAAGCACTCACTCATGAATAGAAGGATTGAAAGCTTGCTGACACAATACAAGACTAATTTCCTCGAACTAATGAAACCAACGAACTCCAAACCTTGCTCATGGTAGCTTGAGCTTGATCCACCATACCATCCTCACCCTCTTCTTCAGCCTGCTTTAGCAAGTATTGCACTTCCATTGCGATAGCCGAAATGCGGATGCTGTTTGAACGTACATGATCTGTTGGAGGCATCTCTTTGTCAAGCCGTTCATGGCACCTCCTTATCTTCCTGTCACATGCATAATCGACTTCATGATGTAAACGAACCTTCATACGTGGAGCAATGTTCAAGATCTCGAGGCCCATTCAAATAGAAAGTCATGAAGAGCACAAGTATACCCTGCTTAGAGACCAGGTCATGCGTAGTACGTATTTGCATACAATTCAATATACAACTTACAAGAGTCGCCTGATCTAACAGCATGCTTCACTATCGAAAATCATGATGATTCTTACCTCTCCAAGTCAGAAATCAAACGCTCTAAGTAGCCCAAAAACTCAGCCTCATACTGCACAACTTTATTAGACATTTGAAACTCTGCTCGAAGAGCCTCGTCGTGTAATTTTCCACATGCCCCTAAGTCACTCTTCGTATTCGGAAACAAGTCGTGAGGACAGAATGCCACCAGATGATAATGGCAAACCTATACAGCAGAAAGACCAGTTAAGAACCGTACGAGCGGTGTTAGATAGAGCACCATTAAATGACTGCAATATACTTCAGTACGGCGACAGAGGAACACGAACGAAAATAATAGAAAAGGACTCTTAAGATTCACCTTATTATTTCGACCTACGTCCTCTGCGTGTTGGAAAGACAGCACTTATACAGTCATAATGCGGACGCGCGGAATGCGTTGCCATAAAAACATGAGATAGATGATCTTCATGAACTACGCATACGAAATTTGTATACAATAGAGAGGGACTAGCAATTCATCAGCGGGAAAAAATATCCTGATGATGATGGGAATGGACATTCCTTCACAAATTACTTAAGTATCAATTCATGTCGCGAGACAATGCAGCCCTATGCCAAAGCCCAGTCGTAAAAACCAACCACCAAAAACTACGAGAATGTAGACAAACGGCAGTAGTGTTAACAGAACCTGAGGATCGTCAAACTGTAGCCGTTTCTTCTTCTGTTGATCCAATGGAAGGTCTCGGTCTATCCCCATGAGCTCATCCAGCAGCGATTTAGGATCCATACCCTCCTCTACCTTCCTCGATCAATCTTTTGGCAGCGACCCGATCCCTCTCGGCTATAATCACAATCGAGAGACACTCATCCGCCTCAATCTACAAAACTGAAACGCAACCAAGTGCTGAATCACCAAGCCATGAAAACCCAAGCAGTGACATGTATTACAATTTCCTTCGAAATTCAACGAGAACAGAAACGCGCAGTCGCCTGTACGAGCGTCAAGAACAGAAGATTTGAGTCCTAACATAATCGTGTCCACCTCGCGCTTGACACCTGAAGGCGCAAGGGATTTGGAGAAAAACTCATATGTATTGTAGGATATGAGTTCCTCAACTCTTGCAAGAATTTTCTTTAGAAACAGTATGAAGACCAATATGGTAAAGTTTAGATCGATACTATTGAATTTCTTACAACTGTAACTTTTCATTTGTATTGAATTGAAGACGATAAAAAATTTAAAATGAATAGAAATTGCACTTTTTGGTATTAGCAATTTTAATTTGATACGATTGGCTAAAACTATACTCTTGGAGTATGTCATATCATAAAATAGTAGGAAGCCACCGATAAACATATAAAAATACTACTAGTTTTCTCTTATAGTAGATTTTTTGACACTAAGCAAACATTACCAAGTTTGTAATTAAAGGCTTGGTCTGCACAATCTATGATTTCAAATAAGGTTCTACAATGGAATGTGAATCTCAACTCACCAAACATCTTGAAAGTAAAAAAGAATTCCAAAAAATATTTTTTCAACTACCTATAATTCTTGAAAATTCTGAATAGGCCGCAAAATGGTCAAAGGGGCAACTCAGAGTCACGATAAGTTGAACAAATCTAAAAAAAAGGCAAAAACAGATACGGTGTACGAATAAGAGGCCACACACTGTTATCTTTAGTCATGGGCAAGCCACTTATGTTTTGGAGCAGATATTTTGGCGCTTGGAACAAGCTAACTAAGATTTAATGTAAGCCACTTAGCAAAATGGGAGACCGTTTGATTAGCTTGATTTTTTGAAGATGCTTTACATAGGAACTCAAGCCATACATAGAGCCGAAGAAGGGCAGAAATTCTTTTAATTTTATTGGTTCCATTTCTTGTACTTGAAGAAATGAACTAATCTCATCGAGAGGATTTTTGGCCTCTTGCGCTCTATTAATGGCTTGAGTCTACATGTAAAGCGCTCTTCAGAAGAAAATATATCTGTTCGGACATATCTCTATCATCCAACAACCGCCTCCGGCAAATGGATGTTTTACCAAGTTAAAGAGGCTTCTTGATAAAGAACACTTCCATTGTTTCGAATGTGATGAGATTGGCATTTATGTTTTGCTAAGTTTTGCAGGTGCCTTTGAAGCTATCTCATTCTTTCTCTTGTGCTTCTCTAATGCTTAAGACTATGCTTGCATTGGTTGGAAAAAACACTCCGTATTAACTTATCTCTAGTAACCCAAGAGTGGATGTTTAAGTTGTGTTTCTAATGGCATTAAGATAAATATTTATAATTGTCACTTATCCTTGAATTTCTACTAATCAAGTAGGCTCTAGTATCCACCAAAAGAAATTCAAGTAAAAGTGATAGTAATAATAATTCATAATCATGTCATTAGAAGCATAAATTCAACATCTATCATTAGGGACAAGACGCCATGAACCCCTTTTTTTTTTCTTTTCTTTTTTTTTTTTTTCTCCGCTTCTAATTGTGGTTGCAATAAAGTTGTTGTATATTGCAATAGATCAGTAAGAGGTGGAGCTAATTATGACAATTGTTTACTTTTGTGATTATTGATTTCTCTAGCAAAAAACACGAGAAATTGGTTGTAGATAGAATGTATTCTAGAGTGTTATAAAGTTAAGATCCATGATTTAATGTATACAAGTTTGTCAAAGGTCATTGAATAGGAATCCATGTTTTAGGTTTGTAGGTGTACGCCAACAATTGAATAAAAACGGTTGTTGAGCTTTAGATAGATAAAATTTTAAAATACCTCTCTGCAAATTAAGTAGAATGCCCATCATGTGCGAGCTTTGGGACTTAAAAACGATTCTTGGTGTTTAGTTCTTGTTGTTTGGAAGAATGTACAACAAAGACAAACTAACTAGTTGAGCGCTTTAGACTATCGTATTGTAGTTGATACCAAACAATTATCGTTGGTTGCATTCTTGTTGTCCGTTGGTTATTTATTTTTAGAACCTGCAGCACAACAAAAAAAGATTTTTATTTTATTTTTTGTTTCTAAAATTTTGGTGGGACAAATACTACATCCAATTTACATAGCCTCTTTTGGATTTAGTGATCATTCACACTAAGCCTTCAAACACAAAAAGAGGGCAAGGTTTTCTTAGGGTTGGGAAAACTTTGTATTTTAGAAAAAAAATAGTGTTTTTGTTAGATTATCAGTATTAGTGTCTTTTCTATATTATCATATCAAATATTTTAGCCAATGATATCACTTTCCAACTACTAATGATAAAAAGTATATTTCTAATGATTTTCAAAGTCATACTCTCTTCAATTCACTATAAAATTAGCGATTACTATTTCAAGGGTTTAAATTGTTTTGATATGATTTTAGCATTATAATCTTCATGTTGTCTTTTGAGCAAAACTTCATAAGAATTACAGAATGAATATTTTGTAAAACATCTAAGTTTTTCTACAAATCCCTTGGACCTTTAGAAATTAGTACAATCGTAAGGTTGGAGTCAAACCAATACAAGTCCTTATACATTAATGTTATGGTATTTAATGCAATTGTGTAAAATATAGAATACTATAATAATGTAACTGGTACCCATGTGGTGGTGTAATAATGGTATATAATGAATATACAAATTGGAAAACACCTAGTGCATCTACAACTAATAGCTATTTATGACATTTGATATAAAAGCAAAAGAAAAAAAATGAACCTTCATTTCATAATCATGCCCTTGTATAAATATGGTAATCATTGGCCCTAGTAAGAGTGTCGGATTAAAATAAACCAGGTTTTATGTTTCCAATATTTACCAACATGAAAGCTCTATCATTCTAGCAACAATATGGTGTTTCTTAAACTATGCTTCCTATCTTACATTGTATTACACATTTGTTCCATAACGTTCAGTACATAAGTTTTCACAAACTAATACCAAGGATATTTAAGAAATTTTAATCGATCAGACCGTATAGCACAAAGAAATATATGGAAGCTAAGAATCACTTTCCATGATACATGGAAGTAAAAGAGCTGCAAACTTTTGAATCTCTTCTTATGTAACAACAATTAATACATTCTTTAACATCCACTATTCTACTGTAGTGGTGGAAGCATGACAATCAATTTGGACCAAGCAGATCTAGTATTTCACTTATGAAGATGGAGCTTTGGGAAATTTAATTATAGTATATAAGAAGATCATGGCCGCTTACAAACCCTCAATTGAGTCAGTGGTTTTTTGAGATTCACCCATAGAAAGATAGTTCATGCCTTGAAATCACTCAAAACACAACATAGTCATATTTTTCAAGATTTGTACCTCAAATTCGCACAAAACACAACAATGGTCAATTCTATTTACTACAATGGTCATGTAGCATCCAACCTATGTTAGACTCATACATTTACAAAAGATTATTTAACACCAGAATTCAATTTTGGTGTTGAATAGTCCTATTAAAAGGCATGACCACCTTTGCTAAGTCTTCAATTTTGAGCCGCCATTTCTCAAGCTCCAAGAGTGCTATTGAAGTGCTTAAAGCAGTGTTCAACCTCTCACATCCCGTGGATTAACCATGTGTTGGAGTTGTAAAATTCTTGCTAAAAGAGGGGTAAACTCAACTACTTGACTAGAATATTGGTATTTAAAGTATAAGCAATACTACAAGCTATACATTCTTTTTCATTTATATAAAATATACTGCAAGTTATACAAATTCATTCTACATATTAGCAAGAATATAAGAGAGTTCAATATAATTCCTACAGTGGCCACAATATTATGAGGTTGATAAGCCAAGTGCTACAATAATCTCAAAGTTACAAGGTATACGCTACAATAATCATAAAAATGTCTAGGGTAGCTTCTATCAATAAACTAGACTTTTGCGTAGTCCTACAACATGTTTGGGTTTTATAGAAACCTTCAATTTATTAGTGGTTCATTTGTAACTAAAGTTCAACTTCTCTACAACCTACAACTTCACTTTAAGGAATGTATCCATCATAATATGTACTACACATTTTGTAGGGAATTTGTGAAGAGATCATTTATTTTGATTGAAGAGGAGATGGGAATGATAATTTCCTTTGTTTGGCTTAATTTCCTTTCTACCCAACCTTTGTTAAGTTTATACATTAATTCCTAAAGTCGAAAAGACTGAGTTAATGGTCATTTGCCAAATTTAGGTACACGTACAATAGTAGGTTCTCGGAAATAAAATTTCATAGAAATGCTCTTAGATTGGAAGGACAGAAGAGAAGTGAAGGAGATAAAGAGCAAGAAGTGTGGAGCAAGGGGAGCGGAGGAACTCTGAGTCGCTGCCAACTCGGCACTAATGTGGCTAAATGTGTTGGCCTACCCGCTCAAACACTCATCATGAAATTTTTAATTTTTTAGAAATTTTGTTCAATTTCCAAAAGTAGCAATGTTATGAAATTGCAATCAAGTCTATGTTGAAATTCCAAAGTTACCGAATTCTCAAGTTAAGGGAATTTTAAAAGAGATGCATGTAGAATTCACAAAATAATCTTAGTAGTTTGTACTTTGTAAATATTTTTTTGAGTAATATTTTGAATTGGGCTTTAAATATTTCTAGAAAATAATTGTACCCGATGAAGCCAAAGTCATATTCTAAGACACCTCATCATTGTCTACTCATTTAAAGAATCAATTCCATGCAACGTGATGTATGCATTAACTCCTAAGAGCCAATTCAACCATTTTTGGTTTATTCTAAATTTTTGACATCTATATCATTGAAACAAACGTAAAATTAAAAGAAATTATTTGAGTTTAATTTTATTTTTACTTTCCAAAATTTTGATGAGATGGGACGGCTGAAGTTTGTGTAATTGATTTTTGGGGTATTGATGGAGAAGCATTCTCTTGACAATGCAAAGAAGGAGTTGATAATGGGTACTTCAGTACCCAATAACATATTGTTCATATTTTGTTCCAACTAAATAATCAAGTTGGGTATATCCATGAAAATTCTAAGAGCTGATTACTCTTATTTGACCTCCATGCACAATATTTTCTAAAAGAAGGTTTGAAAATAACAATAAGTGAAACATACATAATGTTGTGTTTATTTAGTTTTGGAAATAGTAAACGTTGTTTAAGTACTTGTATGAGTTTGTCATTTGTACGCAAAATTTATTTTTCCTATATTCAAATGTCAATATTTAACACATAGAAGAGTAAAAATTTGTAGGTTATCAAAATCCTTCAAGCTTATCTTTGTTATTTTAGGAGGCTAGCCTTGCAAAATTTGTAAAGATCTTGACTTACATCTCTGTAGAATTTAAGTAGTAAATTGGTTATGATATAAACAGGCTAAATAAAATAGAAACAAAAATGAAACATAAAATTTAGGGATTGAACACCAATAATCATCTACTAATGTAAATAGTTAGGAACGTTTTGGTGCAAGACTTAAGGAATTCATGGATGGAATTTTATATTTGTTCTACAATAATCTTGGAATAAAATACACTAATCACTAAGAAAACTAAATAATAGGAAATAAACAATCCACAAGCACCTACAAACAACAAAATATAGTACAATGGAATTGAAGTCATTTATTGCACGACAGTATCAAAACAAGATTGTACTTAGTAAGCCTAAATTTCAAAGGCATGTGATACATTTAGATCCAACATTTTTGCTACAGTCACTATAGAACTTACATGCTACTACATAAAATTTAATGAGTAATAATACCAATAAAAGTGAAACAAAATATATGCATTATTCTTGATACGTGGTCCAAAAGTTATCATGTTTAGATGTCATTATAGACATATTTATGCCCAAAATGACATAGAAAGATGTCATATTGGATATCAGAGACACTTCCCTAGCGGAGACAAGTTGATTATAAAGCCTACGAGGGGCAAAAATTCCTCTCATGTAATTTGTCCATTCAAGATATTATAGAAGATAATCTAATTATAGAAGATTAATTCTTTTCTCGTTTAGTCTCATTGACTCCTCGTATAAAGCATTCCTAAGTTTCCTATGCTATATTAGACACATAATTTCAGTCAACAATTAACAACACAATTCCTACTAGTGCATGCAAAAACGCACAGGCAAGCTCGTTTTGTTTTTGGCAAGATCAAACAACTGATCAGTTCAAATAACTTCGTGGAGAGGGGTGATTTTTTAGATTCAAAATGTACAATGACATTGTCAGCGTACTATACTCCGAGGTTGTCCATCTCTTAAATTGTTCCACCATTTCACAAATACATATAGCCCCAATACTTAATTGGATGAATAGCTATGAAGCGAATAACACCCGGGCAAGATATCCTCGCCGCCACTTGATGCTTCACTTTGGCAAAATCCAATCGTGTCACCGCTTGGTTGGATGTTCTGACAGTGGATTTCCAATAAGATACGATGTTTGGAACACCCTCATAATAGTACCGTATCGTCTTGTCTACTTTGTCTTATTTAGTTGTATGACACGAGTTCTTTTTAGAATGACAATTAAATTATTTAATTGCATGTTGTTCACTTGTCCTTCCTCTGTCGAGTTCGTCCATCCTATAGAGCCAAGTTGATTCTGATTTTGGCAAACAACTTTGTACGTGCATTAAAACTAAGCCCTAAACACGACGTCGTTACACCTTACATACTTGCTTACCAATGATGGAAGATCATTAGTCTGATAAAATTAAAAATTTCTTACAATATTAAAATGTTATCTTGCAAGACTCAATTTATCAAATTCCACACCTCTTGCTTCTTCTTTTGTTTTAGCATCTTGGTCCTAGCAATCAATGTTTGTCATAAAGGTGTTGTAAATTTTTACGAAACTTTTCAAAAAAACAGCAAAATCTCCTCTAGATAATTATAACTTCTTTCCTCTCATGGATGAGATGGTAGTAGATAGAAAGTGCAAGAATTAGCCACCCGACAACCACTCCACATTCTCTTGTGTTCGGAAGGGATGTAAAAAGTGAGGAGAAAATGAGATCAAACGGCTTTTTATAAGTCATAGAAACAAGCATTCCGTTAAAATGGGAATATTCAAAGTCTCAAAAACTCAACCTATATGTGCTATAAATTTCCTTATTTAACCACATGTATAACTATAACCATGTCACCTATAATACCATCAGGTTAGAATAATTTTTCAATATTGTTTATCTATCAAGAAAGTAGTTTCAAAAACTCACACTATTTTTGGAGGAGGTACCCATATCATGCCCCTACCCTAGCATTAAGCCATCCCGGGTTGTGAGAGTTATCAACTTTCCATTTGAAAGTTTTCTTTGTATCTCAACCGGCATAGGTTTCTTGAACATTATTATATTTTGTTGTAAATTGAATACAACCTGAATTGTTGTGATTGACATCAAAGTCACGCAAAACCCTTGCAATCCAGAAAAGATCAGCATTCCCCTCTGCTGGACGTACGGCTACAAAATATCCGACAAAGACATTGCAACCAACCCAAAATGACAATCTTTGTCTATTACACACGTCGCCAATAAAATGCAAAGCACGCCCGTATTCCTCTCGCAATTCGCGCGTGCTAAGAAATTCTCGTATCACAGAAACTCGAGCTATAGGCCAACACCCATTTTTCAAGAATGGAGACACTTCTATAGGCTTGGCCAACGCACGCTTCACAACTCACCAATAGCAAATAAAAGAGTTATGTCTCGACGATATTCTTTAGATATGTCTTTCGCACATGAAGTCTCCCACATCTTAATAAACCCACCTATGCCTTTTACAACGTCATTGCTATGAGCCATTGGATCGGTCGCCAAATGTGTCATATCACGTGTAGGTCATTACGGTTTCCCAATACGAGGGCCCTCCTTCCACAATTTTATACCTCTAGTATCAAAAGGTAGTCAGACTTTGTCTTCCATATCATCTTATATTTGATCATAGGCCACCAATTATCATCCTTAAAGACTTGAATTGTTGACCTTCTAAAGGATCACAAACAACTATATCATTAAGACCAATATAGTCTTCGATATAGCCTTTGAAGTCAAAAATTTCCTCAATGGGGAATGACAGGTATTACCCCACTATCCATAAATGATTTCATTAATAATGGCACTGTCAGAAAGTTGTTTTCTTTGAGAAGCATGCTCCAACGTTCGAAAAGAGCGATGATATCTTTATGTGTATGACCCACCAACAAGAAATTATCAAGAATCACACCCATGTGTATTGGAAGAGACCAAAACATGTAACGATTGTTATTGTCTGTAGGTGCGTTGTTGAGTCTCCCCTGCAGGGCAGGAGGTAGAGGCTCGGTCACCCCTGAAACTTCACTATCAGAAAGAAGAGAGTTCAAACACTGTTCTTTTTCAGATAACACCACTTCAAATATAGATTATGTCCATAAATTTGGAAATAAGGATTTTGATGAAGAAATCAAGACTCCTTCATGATCACAAAAAAACTTTAGTATTGATCCAACTGTGTGATTGAAATCACTTGGATAGATATTGAGCCGATAATGAGCATACCAAATATTGCTATGCCCATGCGCAATCATGCCAATGATGGCAATTGGAAGCTTCGTCAATGCATCATTTGCTTTTGTGCACAAAGTCTTTGGATGATCCATCTTGTCGTATAATATACAAAGTACATCCTTTGGTTTCGAGGCAGAAAGAAACCAGACAATGTCATAATATTGGCAATGAGTTTCCTGGTCACTCAAATGCTCTTGTAATTTCTTGATCCAAATTTTTTGTTGAAATGACTGAGGTACCATTGACTTGATTATTTTCTCCGTCTTCTCAACCATAAAGCAATGACCAAAATTGTCCCCTCGCCCTTTCTCCAATACTCCGAGAATTCTGCCTTCCTAATCTTACTAATGGTGCTCTAAGAAATGGACTTCATGCCCAATTTCTCATTGTCGATATTAATCCCAGGAATAGCATCCTTCCATTTGAAAGAGGATAAGAAGGTCCGCACTACCACGCTGTCACGTGTTGTCAGCGTTTTTGCTTTATGAGGTTTATGATCAGCAGCACTATTGATGAATGTCTTTAAAGTAGCACGAGCTTGCTTAACATACGACCAAGTTTTTTTTAGACCAACGTTGCCATATTGGCAAGCTCGTAGTGTAACCTTAGCTTCTGCCTTCCTCTTGTAGAACTTTAAAAAGGGAACTCTACTAATATTTTGCCATGCAAGCGCGCAAACGTCAATGCCTTTAGTGGTTACCATCATACGTCCGCTACTTGATGAAATCGATGATGGACATCTATCTTGAAATGGAACTTGAATTTAAAATCCGAAGCCTCGTACATTTACTTTTGTAGAGCAGTAATTTTCTTCGAGGGGAAAGTTTGACAACACTTCTTGTAGCAACATACGTTGCTCACAACTAAGTTGAGAGACTCTAACATCCGTAGCTCCTCTTCTCTCTTGGTCCTTAAGAAACAAGGATTTCGTTGTTCTATAGCATACAAACGAACCTCTATTCTATTTGGATGACCGCAGGCATATACACCAGCATTGTATTCTTCAACATATAAATGATCAAGTAGTGACCATGCGTTGTGAATGACATGGCTAAGTTTCCATTTTCTTGTTCTGTATAGAATTTGCGGGTATAAAATTTAAAATCAAGAACTTCACAATCTGCACAACCACTTGATCTTCACTTATTGGCTTGTCATTAGACTCTTGAACTTTTTGGGAGTCCACACTTTGACAAATACCTTCAGCAACAAGGTCTCCTCCATCATTAACAAGATTCACAAATTTAGTCACATATTTGCTTCTTGGCATTTCGCGACAGTCTTTTAAGCGATCCGTGAGGAATAGTGGCCTCCAAGTTGTGTCAATCATATAGCATGCATGGCCCGGAGACTTAGACAATCACCAACACATAAATGCCATATAAGTAGAAAATGAGGGTGTAGAATAAGTGCTCTACCTCTCGAAAATTCTCGCAGACGCTATTAGACGCATTGAACTTCATATCGTAGATTTTAACAACTGCTGATCTCTTATTTTGCTTTTAAGTATATTTGCATACTCAATAAGAATAAAAATTGAGTAATTTATAACTCATAATAAATAATCCATCACTAAATATGGAACTACTAAAAATAGTATCATTAATATTAGCTCAAGGCGAGGTTAATGTTCCAACCAGTAAGGATGTTACTCTCATGTTATATCCGGGGAGTTGAAAAATTCAAGGTAATCAAGAATGCCGGTTATCCCGATAGCTCAAATGAAGCAAAATCCAATCATATCGTAGGGGGTACGTATCATATTGAACATATTTTATCGTTATGTTACTAGATGCGGCACATATGTACAAAATTAGCAGTATAAATTTTCACGATAAATGCTCTACAACGTAATATTATGCCACATATCATTCGTCGAAACTGATTGATTTAGGTCGAATCGAGCTAATCGGGAACTACAAAATAAATATAGAAATTAGGTTGCGAACGAACTCAAATGAATATATAGCAAAAAATTACAACAATCTCTTATATTCTTAGGTCCCAAGAAACTCGATACTGCGTCTTGATAGTGAGTAACTCGAATCAACCTAAATGCTATAATACTTGCTGAAATTAAAGTCTAGTTAGTCCATGGATCTACAATGAGTAAAACTATCTCAACAACCACACTACTTCCTTAGAAATTGAGAGTGTAGTTGGCACTTCATGTAGCTCGACATGAGCTAAATAGAGTCACCCAAAATATAAGTACTAACATTCCCGTTGAGCTTGCACATTAACCATTTAGCTCAACTCGAAAAAACATATGCGAACTTAGACGTCAAACTGGCCCATTCATTATTTAGCTCAACTTGAGCTGAATGGAGTAATCCAAATACAATCTAATCCAACTTTTACGCCGAGGTGTCCCACCGTCTATATAGCTCGACTCGAGCTAAATATACTGACCAAAAAACATATGCAAACTTAAACGTAAAAGTGGCCATTGATTATTCAACTCAAATTGAGCTAAATGGAGTGATCCAAATATATTATATTCCAACTCTAACGTCAAGGTTTTCTACGGTCTATTTAGCACAACTTGAGCTACATAAACTTGATGTCTGGGTGCCAAAGTGCATTGGTATTACGATGTCCGTGGATACTTCTTGGAAATCGTACAATGATAATACACATTATTTGCCTCAATTTCCACGCAGACGTAGCTCTACGCTGCAAAGATTAACATTGTCTCACACAAAATAGTGACATAATCAAGCCTATAACAAACACACACTACTTGATTCACAAAATAGAAGCACATACACTAGTAAACTTGCTCACTATACAAGAAATTGCGAAGAAAAAAAATGCAGTCATTTGCAAATACACCAAAACCCTAAAGCTCCTCTTCGAAACTCGCCCACTCATAGGACTCTTGCTCTGAGAGGTGGACCGTTAGATGGTTGGGAAACCAACGAGCACACTCTTCAAACACAGGACGGGTGTAAGGACATCGTTGATTATAAAGGCAGTGGCGAGGCGGAAGACTGGACAAATAGTGGCAAGGCGGGAGAATGCATAGACAGTGGTAAGGGAGAATGGCTAGTGTGGCGGGAGGAAGGAGACCTCCTCAAGGAGAATTGCGCGCGGAGGGTGCCCTCCTTGTGCTGCACAAGATGGCCTAGGTGCCTGGATTGCCTAGGCTGGCCAGGTTGCCTGATCTTGCGGTCATTTTTAAAAATTTTTTAGTTGGAAATTCTTTTGGAAACTTAACAAAATATCATTTTTTTGGAAATTGATTCGATAGTCTAGAAATATAGTGAGTTCAAAACCACATGCAATTTTACAGAACCTTGTTTGGATCCATAGATTGTTCAAAAATTATAAAAAATTGAAGATAGATTCCCAGAAATACTTTAGTTAGAATTGTCGAAGTTACCAGAACTTTGAAAAGAAGAAGAAAAATAATTAAGAGGGGAGGAAAGATATTTTAAAACGTCTAATTAGCTATGAAGAACGTTATGAACATGATGGAGAAATTACAAAAATCATAGGAGTAATAGATGTACATGGTGGATTTTGGTTGCAAGTAGTTAAAACCACTTGAACTTTGAAAAATAGGGAAAAATAAGATAAATGGGGGAAAAGTATGATTTTAAAACTCAGACAAGCTAATAATGATTTTATGAAAATTATGGAATCATAAAATAAACCATAGGGAAATTGCATCCATATGTCATAATTTCGGTGTATCGACTAGAATTATGAATGATAACGGAATAGAGAAGAAAAGGGTAGAGGAGGTGATACTAACACTTGAATTAGGTAATAAGGACCCTATGAATGTGATGGAAGTGTTAAGAAAATCATGGGAGAATGGAAACTATGTCCTTAAGCTTACTTGGGAATATTTAAATTGGCTGGATTTGAAGTTGGGGGGTGTATGCAAATATCTAAGCAAGAAGGGAGTAAAAGGGGTCTCGTTAAGTCTAGTAGGTGATTCCTATAGTATAAAAAATATGGTAAAATTCTTAGGGCCAGGGGCAGGAGGGAAGTATTTTTTCCAAATTTCGTACGATTAATTAGGCTTGTCCAAATTGGGGGTGTATGTAGATATGTATATGTGATAAAGCATGGGGAAGGTGGTTTTAGCATTCTGATAAGCTAATTAGGACCCTACAAAAATGTTGGAGTTATTTTTCGCAAATTAGTTTAAAATGATTAAAGTCATAAGAAATTTGAAAAATGTATGGAAAATAGTTAAGATGTGGGATGTACGCTAAAGGTGGTGGAAGTGGCTCCGAAAAGTAATCAAAGGTCAATAGTACGGCAAAATATTGCTCACCTTGAGCAATTGTTGAGAAATAATTTGTCAAAAAGCAAAGAATTCCAAACGACACTTCAAAATCGAATGGTAGCTCAAGTGCATCTTGTTCTTGTATGGCCATTCATATCCTTTAGGCCTATGGTTTAAGTGCCATTCACAAACAAGGTTCTTTGTATATAAATGGCCTAAACCTTTTTCTTGAATGGCACGTTAAAGACATTCTTTTTGTTAAATTGTCGTTGATTTACATAATTCTTGCTATTGAATGGTTGTTCAAAGACATGTTGTTGATGAATAGTTGTCAGTTACATTCTTGTTTTTAAATGGCCATCTGAAAACAACCTTGTTCATCAACTACACTTCAAGAACGTTCTCGTTCTTGAATGGCACTTCAAGAACATCTTGCTCTCAAATGGCTATTGAAAAACATCTTTATTCTTGAATGGCAAGTATGTAACATCCTTCTTGTTGAATGGCTGACAATTCAACATCCTTGTTTTTGAATGGTAGTTTGAGAACAACCGTCTACTTAAATGGCCATTCACTAACATCTTCAATGTGCAATGACAGTTTTAGACAACCTTGTTATTGAAAGGCCGTTCAATAGCATGTTATTGTTGAAGGGCAATTCAAGATTATTTGTTCTTTGATATGAAAGGACTAAGTTGAGTTTAAAAGCTAAAATTGAAGATGAATGCAAACAATTGACTAGATATTCAAAGATTCATTAGCAAAATGTTTCTTAGAAGTATTGGCTAAACATTTATTTAAAGGAATGACTTGAACTAAACTCATGATGTGTGAGACACGGTATTGCTGCCTCTTGCCTTGCCACTGCTCATTGACGCTTCTCCCTCACCTACTATCATTAAGTACAAACACACAAATCAACTACTAAATCTCTTCTTTTTTGCTTTTATCATATTCTGCACAGTATCAACCCCATGTGTCTAAAAATCTTCCTAGCTTGATGGCATAAAGATACAAGATGGACTTATTAATAGTACAATAATGATACTGGAATGTGTTTGGTGTTTGATTGTATCAATACAAACTCCATGCGAACAATGCCGACTATCTGGTAAACTACGTCTCCACACTCCGTTACTTAACTATGTACTACATCTACCTTACTTTATGCTAATCAAATTATGGAGAATGTTTCCAAACGGTACAATTGGTTACCGAGTCTTTCTCCGCAAGTATGAAAGACTCATGAGCTCTCAATTTTGAGACTCCTGAAGCTCATCAATATGAATCGACAAGAGATCGGGATCGCAACAAAAGCAACTCCAATTGCCGTCTACACGCATGAGAGCCAAACTATAATTCCGGACTATGCATCTTTCACATAACAATTCCTTGCATTTCCCACAATTGAATGTCCTCTCACCTTGCCGACACCACGTACATTGCTCCTTCCATTTGTGGCTATTCTCTTTTTGCAATTAAGACAAAGTGAGCAAAGTTACGAAGCAAAGTCAGTCAATTTTCATTTTCATCGCTAAAGTGCCAATGTGCTAAATAGAAGTAGACTTCCCCATTTTCTTTTAGTAAGTCCACTGAAGCAATAATCCATCTTACTCTTCTCTCTATATCTATTTTGCCTTCATTTTTCAAGATTCTTCTCATTCAAAATATCTGCAAGTAAATGATGATCTATAGATGCGTTATTCCTACACTTTATATAATATCACCATTGTTTTAATAGGATCATAATTAGCTAGTCTTATTGTTAAATTTGTCATCTCCCTCTATTAATTATTTTTTTTTCTTATTTTTTTCTTGTGTTTTCTATTTTATTATTTTTAGTTTTTTCAGTACTTGCACTCAAAATCCACCTTATAGATCCGTTAATCCTACAATTTTATTTTTGCTCCATCATGCTCATAAGGTATAAATTAGCTGATTTAAGATTTAATATTATTTTTTCTCTTTTTAACTGATTTCCGTCTATTATACAAAGTTCTTGTCACTTCAAACATTGTAGATTAATTAAGAAAAGATAGTTCCGAATTTCCAATTATCATTGTGATGGTTCCTTCATTTTTATATAATTATTATTAGCTAGTCCAATCATTAAAAATTACCTTCATCACTATGATTTCATATGCATTTGCGCACACTCTCTACTTTCACAAGTCTAGTTCATTTTAAGAAATTCGAGAAAAATACTCCTCTCCCTCTCATGTGCTAAGATTTTCACCATATTTTTTATACTGTAGGAATCACCTACTAAACTTAATGAGACCCCTTTTACTCCCTTCTTGCTTAGATATTTGCATACACCCCCCAACTTCAAATCCAGCCAATTTAAATATTCCCAAGTAAGCTTAAGGACATAGTTTCCATTCTCCCATGATTTTCTTAACACTTCCATCACATTCATAGGGTCCTTATTACCTAATTCAAGTGTTAGTATCACCTCCTCTACCCTTTTCTTCTCTATTCCGTTATCATTCATAATTCTAGTCGATACACCGAAATTATGACATATGGATGCAATTTCCCTATGGTTTATTTTATGATTCCATAATTTTCATAAAATCATTATTAGCTTGTCTGAGTTTTAAAATCATACTTTTCCCCCATTTATCTTATTTTTCCCTATTTTTCAAAACTCAAGTGGTTTTAACTACTTGCAACCAAAATCCACCATGTAGATCTGTTACTCCTATGATTTTTTTAATCTCTCCATCATGTTCATAACGTTCTTTATAGCTAATTAGACGTTTTAAAATATCTTTCCTCCCCTCTTAATTATTTTTCTTCCACTTTTCATATTTTGTTCACTTCAACAATTCTAAAGTAATTTCAAGAAAAATAGCTGCCGTTTTTCTATATTTATTTAGATGGTTCCAACTTTTTTGTAGAGTCCTAATAAGCTTATCTACATGCTTAAACCACCTTCCTCCATGCTTTACCCTAAATATTTGGACACACGTCCAATTTGAACATGTCTAATTTACTTTAGGTAATTCGGGAAAAATACTTCCCTCCGTCCTGTGGCCCTAAGATTTTCACGATATTTTTAATATGATTCGGATTACCTTTGAAAAATAATCAAGAACCCTTTCACTCCCTTTTTGCTTATATATTTGCATTCACCTCTTTACTTGAAATCTTGTCCATTCAAATATTCCTATGTAAGGTCAAGCACATAGTTTCCATTCTCTTATGAATTTCTAAACACTTCCATCACATTCATACTTAGGGTTCCTATTAGCTGATTCAAGTGTTAGTATCACCTCTTTTGAGGGTAGCATTTAATCCTTAAACATTGTTGGGGTATTTATAGCCAAGAACATATTTCTGTAGGTCATGTGAACCAAAACTTGACTCATAAGACTTCATGGATTGCGAGAGCATAGCGTAATAGTACAAAACACAAGCTATCAAGTTTCATGATTTTCACGTCGAAGAGGATATACTACCATTTTAACTATTGCCGCATTATAAATATCGCAAAGTAGAAGGTTGATCATCATCATTTCTCGAAGTCTCTTGTATAAAAAAGAAAAAATAATCAAAAATATATCTTGGCTTAAGTAGTAACTTTTCTGTTTGATTTGACGTTTTAGAGTTAACCAACATGCTCATAACCATGTTTTGTTTTAAGGTTTCCTAACCTTAGTAATGTTTTTATTGCAAGCCAATTACATAAAATCGTCAAAACACATCCTTCGCGTTTACATTTCTTTGCACATTTATAGATGTAAAAAAACATGCAAAAGCGACTCGTGTATTGTTATAAGGATTCTGTGAAGTAACCAAACTAGTAGAGCATCTTTGACTATACTAACTCTAGTCTTTCTTGTCCTATTCACTTATCTATACTCCGTTCCAATCCATATTTTAACCTTAATAACCAAGGGTATCCCTTTGCTAGAAGGGATGAACAAAATCTCTTTCCCTTATGTCTTAAGTGGCCAAAACATCTGCGCCTAAATACTACTCAAACACACACTTAGACAAGACAGCCATTACCTCCTCACAACTAATCCGTATAGTACGGTTTAGCAAGTTATGCAAAAGGTCCTGAATATCCTATGATCTTATTACGATGACAAACTCTAAGGGATCCGGATCCGGCTAGGATACAAATAGACGTATTCCGGTCACGTACTACTCATAACCCGTCCTTGGAAACTACAAAAGAACCCAATCTTACTAAAGTCTAACTATGGATAGCAAACCATACTAACCCACTTTACTCCTAGACCCTCCAAGCTGTAAAGAGGCTCCAACAAGCGTTTCCCTCACTCAACAAATTTGGACCAACTTAAGAAACAAGGCACTCATCAATACGTCTAACTCATCTCCAAATCTACGGATCTGATTCTACCAGGGATTCGGATTCTAAACCTCCAACTCATAACATAAGACAATAGATGCGGACTTCAAAGCATTCGACCTCAAAGGGAGACAAAACAAGAATCACACTCAATATGCGCATAAGAGGTTGATGATTGACAAGTAAAGAATGATTAGGTGGTACACCTTTGACCTATAAGTACTCACAGAAAAACCCGAAGGCCTTAAACTCTAGCGGCGGCTGTTTATACTAGGCCTACACTTTGAAAAGTGCCTCACTTTTCCAAAAATATCCTACCTACTGTCCGTATCTGGATTCCTAAACCTAATCAAGATTCCCACTTGGCCCCCGGTTGAGGAGGAGTCCGCCCAGGTCGTTTTAAGAGGAACACTGAAATCCAGCCTACCCTTACTCGCTTGCCCTCTACCATCTCGTAGTAGTCGTCGCTATCAAAAGGATCCGTACCATGCTTGCTCTGTAGCTCTTTGTGATCGGAGATGAGGATGTTGACTTGCCTGTGGAGTTTCTGGGCAGCCGACGACTTTGCCCTATCGTCCGCCACGAGTTTCGGGTCGATAGAACAAGGGTTTTTGGCCAGAGAGACTATTGGAACAGAGACGGCTCTTTCTTCCACTACCTTCTTATCCTTATCCTTAGGGGTGACATGGATTAAAGGCCTTGCATACGTCCTAAGGTTCGTAATCAGGGGAGGACGCCTTATTGGATTCCTTGCAAGTAATTCCGTTGGAGCCAGACTTGATCTTGCTTCCTTGATCCGGTTTCTGTCTTGAGGATAGTGACAATCGTCTTGTTACTCTGTTTGATTCCGTTAGTGTATGTGAGTGTCGCCTTCATTAACTTCCTAAAAGTCTCACTCTGGAATACCTCAGACTGCGTAATTCTGGCCTTGTACTGTTCAGGAAGTTTTTTTTGAAACTCGACTTAACGACACAGAACTGATGGAGAGTGAATCACTCTTCCTACTCGACTCAATAGTCAAGCAGCAGCCAATTTCTTTAGTTGATCCTAATACTGATGTTAACGACAATCGCCATTTCTAGAAGACAGTCGATCGTCTGTCTTGATCCCGCGAAGTTCCAATGAAGCGAGGGAATGGGACAGGAAGTCGACCCAGTAACTTTGACGATGCCTAAAACTGGAATCGACTAACTTAGAATGAGCAATGACTTAGTCGCCTAAAGTGTCGACTCCCAGAGGGTACAAACAGACCACGACGGGGACAAACAATAGATTGACTGGCCCAGTCGATGTGTCGCCTTGAACGAGGTTGATAAACATGCAATTCGTAATCAACTCAACACTAATTGACAATTTCAGCAAATCAAGAAGTACAACTTTATAGAGCAAGAAGAAGTCGACCAATCTAATCAATGGGCATAAAGACACCAGCATACACAAATGTAGTCGACTAGCCTTGGGTTACCAGCAAGAATATAACGTAGTATATGAATAAGCAACGTCTTCTCTGAGAAGAATAGACTACATATAGGTAAGAGGTTTGAGACACCACCTGATACTAGGGTCGATCCGATCTGTTGGTAGGTCGGTCGATCCATCGGGTATCAATCCCTAGCTAGTGTCGATTCTGCTGGTTATCTGCCTATACATCTATACCTACCAAATATAGATAATCAAAAAAGAATATTAAAGAAATGTTCGGTTAAAATTGCCTTCCTTTTGAACGACGTTCACCCCTGTGGACGGCTCAATAGGACTGACGATGAAACTGACGATGTAAATCTCACTGAAGTATTCATTGGAGGATTATATCCTCCTGAATTTAGAATTGCAATGAAAGAAAAGAGTCCACAAGATTTAGCAACTGCATTGAGATATGCAAAGGCCTATGAAGAGAATAGGTAGTTGACAATGATAGATTCAACTATTTATCTTTCAGCAACATATTCCCAAAACCAGTTGTAGAAACCTAATGTTCTACAACAAGTACCTTATTATCGACCAATGCAACCATAGGTTCCCCTAAATCTAGTACCTCAACAATTTGTTGCACCAATTCCTGTCAAACCATATGTTCAACCAGATCAAAATTTTGGAAGTGAACAACAAAAAAATGATCACTTGCAAGATAAACTTACCAAATTAACCAACACCATGTACGAGTTAAGAATTCAGGTTAGAAATGCACCTACAAAACGTCAAAAACCAACCAACACCAAGATAAATGTCTAGTGTGCAAATTGTAAAGGTCATGGACATATGGTTACTAAATGCCCCTCTCCTCCGCAACAAGGACCTAAGTGTTCTTATTGTGGTGGAAGTCATGATATCACTAAGTGTTGGAATTGACAAAGTGTCTAACAAGTTGAAGCTAACAGTAATCTTCATTCGTCGATTCAGAGGGGACTACCTAACCCTAACAAAAGACCTTTCACAAGACCTAGAGTAAATCCACCATATCGAGCAAATGATAATCGTCCTAGATGGAACTATACATACAATGCTCCCCGAGTTTGGAATGGTCCGCCGAGTAATCCAAATACTCAACATTATGGTCAGCCTGAGAGAGGTAAACACATAGTATGCTTCAGATGTGGGGATTTAGGGCATTATGCAAATGAATGCTCCAATCCTTGAAAACGAGAGGATTATATACCCACTTGTAGTAGATGTTGCCAAGTAGGCCATTTACCAGAAGATTGTACTGCTCCAGCTAGGAAATTTAATCCCACTGAAAGGAATTACCCACAGACTAAACAATTTTGGTCCCTAGACCAGGATAATTCTCGTGCTTCAAACCATATTTCACATAGTATACCACAAAGGCAATTTTATCCAGACACTGTCTTTGTAACTACCAGAGCACAGAAAGCTAAGATGAATAAAAAAGAAAGTGAATCACAAGGTGGTACTCAAAGTGAAAACGAATACCCATATTTTTTAAATCAAAAACTTCCAGAAATAGAATCAGGGAAAACTTGTGAAAATCAGTACAACCCAATAAAGAAATAACATGGAAAAAAGACAAGAAAGAGCTAGAGAGCAAATTCCTAACAAAAATCACCAGCCAAATTTGTAAGTTGATACCCCAATGGATGTACTACGAACATTGATTTCACAACCGTTACCAAGTTTTGATCAAATACTCGCTAAAAGAGCCAATGCTAAAGCAAACTCTCAACATCCACCAAAACGGATGATAAAGTTAGCTGATGGAATGAAATCTTATAATTTGTTAGCAAATTTTGACACTATCCATCCTCAAATCACTATGAAATAGTTATTAGCAATATCACCAAAATGCAAGAGTAATCTGAGTACCTTGTTGCTTAGGAAGACAGTTAAACCCGCAAGTATTAACCAAATATCTATAGATCCCGGAGCCCCTATAGTTCATGTCATGATAGATGGATCTTTGATTCATGGAGTCCGAATCGATAATGGCTCCGGTGTCAATCTTATGACAGTCGAAGTAATGGAACAATTGGGATTAAAATCAATGAATCCAACTCCCATTATTTTAAGAATGGCCGATCAAAGAAGAGTAAAACCTTAAGGCATATTGATGCAGATTGTAACAACCATAGGAGGAATAGATTACAGAATCGATTATATAGTATTCAAACTTACTGAATTTATTCCATCTTATCCCATTTTATTGGAAAGACCATGGTTATATTGTGCAAAAGCTGAAGAAGATTGGGGAAAAGGAATTTTAACAATTGGTAAAACCGAATTACCCTACCCCTTTACCCAACAGTCTATCATGGACAAATCCAAGAAGAGACTACTGGTGTAACATCTGAATTGAGACATATAGTGACCCTAATGAGGAAGAACAACAAACCCAAGAAGTTACCAAAGAAATACCTTATAAAAACATAGGTTTTGGGAATATTTTACACCCTTAATAAATGTAGAAGATTCGATGATGCAATACTTGCATGGGAGAATTCTAAGGTATTAAACATAGACATTGACAATAAGTCTCTATTGGAATTCGAATTAAATTCTCACCATGGAGAAGTAGAAGAGTTGTTAGTCTATAGTAATAACCTCACATTGAAAAAGAAAATGTTTAGGGATTCTTTGAAAACACCTTTACAAGATCTAAACTTAGAAACAAACAAAAATTAAAAAACTAATAAAGATTATGATAAAATAACAAAAGAAGAATTCAATTATTTCAATAAATTCTTTTTAAAACATCGAAGTTTGTTTGCTTGGAGTTATGAAGATTTGAAAGGAGTTCCTCTTGAAATCTCTGAACATAAAATTGGTTTAGAACCCAATGCAGAACCAGTCAGACAAAGACAATATCGAATGAATCCCAAATACTCGCTTATGGTAAAAGAAGAAATTGATAAACTCTTAGCATCCACATTCATATATGAAATACCATATAGTGAATAAGTATCTCCTATAGTCATAGTACCAAGGTCACGATAGACCAATATATTTTGCAAGCAGACAATTGGCTGCTGCAGAAAGGAATTACACTGTAACAGAAAGAGAGGCTTAAGGCATGTTGTTTTCTTTACAAAAGTTTAGACACTATTTTTTAGGATCTAAGTTTTCTTTTCATGTTGATCATGATGCATTGAAATACATGATAAATAAACCCCAATTGAGCAAAAGAATAGCAAGATGGGTCTTGCTACTTCAAGAATTTAATTTTACAATTCATGTAAGACCTAAGAAAACCCATGCTAACGCCGATCATCTCTCTCGTATTAACGATGAAGAGTGTAGTGAACCTATTAACAATAATTTTCCTAATGCCAATTTATTTTAAGTTGACATCATTCCTGTAGAATATGCTGACATTATTCATTTCCTATCTACAGGACAATTTCCTTTAGAATATACTAAAGAAATAAAAGAAAAGTTAGTTTATAAAGCGGGACCTTATACATTGATCAATGAGGTCTTGTATAAGAAGTGAAAAGATGAAATCTTGAGAAGATGCATCAATCCGAGCGAAGTGTCACCTACTCTTGAAGGATGTCATAGTGAAGTGTGTGGAGGACAGTTTGCACAATTAGTTAGAGCTCAAAAAGCGTTGCAGTCAGGCAATTGGTGGCCTACCATGTTTGCTGATGCAGTAAAATTTGCAAAGAAATGTGATCCTTGTCAAAGAGTAGGGAAACCCACCGCAACATCATCTATGCATTTAACATCCATCTTAGCTCAACTACCTCTTGAGAAATGGGGAATAGTTTTTTTTGGACCTATTAAACGACCAAGTAGACATGGGCAGAAAAGATACATATTAGTCGCTACAAATTATGTAACTAAATGGGCTGAAGCAATTGCAACTAGAACAAACGATGCAAACATGGCTGCTAAGTTTTTTTATGAAAATATAATTACCAGATTTGGTTGTCCTAAAGAACTTGTTAGTGATAGGGGAACACATTTTCTAAATGAAACAATTGCAATATTAGCTGAAAAATATTTTATTAAACACAAATTGACTAGTCCTTAGCATCCTAGAGCGAATGGTTAAACAGAAAAGACTAACGGAATTTTATGTAAAATTATTACCAAAACTGTTCAAGGTTCAAATATTGATTGAGATACTAGAGTCCTTGATGCTTTATGGGCTTACATGACAACTTATAAAGTCACAACTAAACATACACCATGATTCCATTTAGTATATGGTCAAGAAGCTATCCTACTAGTTGCATTAGAAATTCAATCGTTAAGAATAGCCATGAAACATACACTTGGAAATGAGGAATCTTTAAAAGAAAGATATTCTGTGTTAGAAAAACTAGATGAAACGAGAAGACAAGCCTATTTAAATACATGGGCAATACGAAATTGGAGAAAAGTTATTATTGCAGCAAATTAAAACCTAAGAAATTAGAACCTAACGATTTGGTATTGTTGTATGATGGCCGATTACAATAGTTTCGTGGAAAATTCCGAATTAGATGGTTTGGACCATACAAAGTCCTTAAATCCTACTCGGATGGATCTGTTGAATTGTAAGATTTTGAAGGAATAGTTCATAATACACGACACAATGGCTAATGCCTTAAACCTTACATAACTTGAGGACAAGTTATGGATTAGTAGGGGGCGGGGTAAAAACATCAAAATTAATAATTAAATAAAATTAATTAAATGATATGATTAATTAATTAAAACTACATAAAAATATGTTTAACGATATATGTAAATTAGTCTAATGCATGTAGCAAGAGCATCTTTCTACAAAGAGTTCATTACTGAGAGTATTGCATAAAAAAAGCGTTGGATTGATTGTCAAAAGTTAATTCATGCAGTCACAGAGCAATCAGAAAAGACAGCAAAAGAAAGCATACATTCATTGTTGAGATGAGATGAAGAGCAAAGAGTTCACAAGCATCCAAATGCAAGTCATTAACTAACACAATCTATTTACGGAAATCATTGGATTGCATATTATTATTCATTGAATTAACACAACCTATGTTGATAAACTAAAATGCAGAAAATTAGAAAAATTCTAGGTAAGAAAAGAAAAATAAGAGAGAACATGATAAATTCTGAGGGTGCTTATATTTGTATTACTTCTTAAAAGTTAAAGTAACCAAATAAAATAAATGCCGAGTGAAATCTTTAAATTACAAAGAAAACAAAAAAAAAGAAAAAAAAAGAAAAAAAAGAAGTTTTATTCCCTTGTCAATATTATTTTGATAAGTTCAACTTAAAAGCATGATAAAAAGAAATAAAAATAAGAACAATAGAAATCAAAAAGATAAGTTGAACAAGTCTATAAGTCAAAACATCATAAAAAAGATCAAAATCAATAACAATAAGAGAAAACACTCATGCATGAAAGCAAAAACATGATAAACAAGAATTTCTTAAGAGTTGATTAAATAAGTTTGGAGTATAAAATTATACCGAGGGAAGTGCATATTTTGATGAAACTTGTCTATCTCTTGAAACAGTTAGCTCAGTAGATGATTCATAAGGCATATTTTCCTACTGCATCCTTCGAACATATCATGCAGATTTCTGGTCAGAATGCATAAATAATTTTTCTGAAAAGAATCATATTCATATGCATATATTGCATAAAAGATAACAAAAAAAAAAAAAAAAAAAAAAAAAATCTGGAAAAGTTGAGCGATAAAGTTATGAATACTAGAGATCAAAAAAAGCCCTTGAAATGAGAGATAAACAATGAATGATAGCCGTGAGTATTGAGAGAAAAGTAAAAATCAAAGTTTTGTGAGCAGTAAGTACTAATTGACTGAAAATAAGGAAAAGAATAAGAAAAAGAAAACTTATGGAGAGAAATTATTTAGAGAAAATGAGCATAACTGTAAGAAGGAGAGTTTGCCAAGTACACATTCAAAGTAAGGATCTTGAAGCCAAATTGGAAGGACAAGAAAGTTAGTAGATTTGGGCAGATTTAAAAAGATGAAACAAAAAGTTTGAGCATACAATTTAGTCAAAAGTCTTGTAACGAAAATAAAATTCAAGTAACAAGTGTGTGGACATGGTCATTTCAATATAGATCAATGTTGAAAAGAACAATTAGGCAGTTCCAATTAGAGGTAGAGACCATTTTGCCCATCGAGATTGAAATCCCCTCTCTACGAATTGCAATCGAGGCTAGACTTCCAATTTCGGATTCTATCCACGATCAAGTTCTCATACTTGTAGTGTTAAGTGAAACCCAGCGCCTAAGTGCCCAACACATTGAGACCATGGCCCAGCGCCGCAAGGTGGCTTTTGACAAGGTTCATAAAAAGCGGGTTTTGAGCCGGAGAAACTTGGTCATGCTCCAAGATGCCACTAAATTGGAATTTCCGGGCAAGTTTGACGTCATATGGCTAGGACTATTTCAGGTGTTGGATGTCCGACCAAACAACATGGTTCAATTAGCCACGTTAGATGGTGCCCCTTTTCCCTCACGCACCAACAGTATTTCAGTTATTTTCAGCAAATATGTGAGATACAAAGAAGAGGCCCCTGCCAAATTCAAACTGGACATGATGGACTTCATGATTTAAGCGCTCTAAGATGCGATATCAATCAAAGAGACTGATAAGCGTGGATTTACGGAGTGGTTGGACCTTAGACTAAATGAAGCTCTATGGAACTCGGTTAATATATTGAAGAAGTACCAGAAAAAGGATCGAGCGGATGATGTGGAGTTTGTGGATGTGGTATTGAGGGGGCAGTGTTTTTAACAGTCGATGAGGGTGTTTCCCATTAATCAAAACCGGCGCGGCTCCGTAATATAGTGGAACTCGGAAGACGGAAGGTTACGGAAACGCTCGCGCATGAATAATTTGATAGTAATTCTTGAGACGGCCTGTATCATCAAAATTGAGAAGAAGAGACTAAGAGGTGGTTACATAAGAGGGGTTTCGGCCATTGAAGAGTACTGGAAATTTGCAGCAAAGACTCCCAGCAATGCAGTAACACGACCAAACTTGGCCAAAGTGGAGCATTAGAATGAGATGCTCGCCGTGAGGATTGCGCATCCAGGTATTATTCATTTTATTGCCATTCATTCAAATAAAACCAAGGCTATATGTATTGGTAGAATGGTGAGACGATTCGAGAGATGTTGGCCTTTGATGCACGATATGGATATGATGTTTATGAACATACCGCACTCACACATCACTCCAATGATGAGCTTACCCGAGTTTGGCAGTTGGTTCGGTTTCGCAATATATGAACTGAGCTTCCTTGGGCTCTAGTGTATATCATGAGTGAAGTCCACCAGACGAACTATCTCCACAACGATGTGTCACCAGACAACATACTTCTTCACTTCCCTCAAGATGAATCACGAGTGTATATTGGTGTATGCAATTGGGGGTGAAATACAAGCATGGATGATAAAATGAGGTCCTTGTACACGTTCTGGAAACCCGAAGATAGAATCAATACTCTACGAGCACGATATTGGGTGGATCCTCGAGTGGCGTACTTGTACAAAGAGAGTAATGACATTGACATTATTCCCTTCTATCATAGAGCTTTGGAGGAGTTGGCTACGGCACAGATAGCACAACGAATCCTCAAGAAGACCATGTCCATGGCCTACGAAAATTTGCAACATACAACAGGGCCCGGACCGGTGGTCAAATCAAGACTTTGCAGATACTTTTGGCAAATACTTGGAGATGGTGACTGACAAAGGGTTTACGTTGACCCCTCTTGTCAACCAATTCATGGAATCACACCATTGGCCGCTGCCGAATGAGCATTTTTCAACCAAGTACGAATAGTAAATTAGTACTCCACATCTGTTGTAGTTCTTGCGGCTTTATTAGCTTTTTAGATTCTTTATGGAAGTTCTAATGTAGCTGTAGGCAATTTTTTGGAGTCAAATGTAGTACATGCTTTCTATATTTAGGCACTTCAAGTACATTCTTGTTTTTATATACCTTGCAATGAATGACTTCTTTTTCATCGTCTGATATTTTGGTATAAGGATTAACCTATGTTTTGATTAGTTAGAAATATCTAGTTTTTCCCTCCTTAGTAACTTCTCTTTCGTAGTTTTTGTAAGACAAATTCAAAACACATGCATGGTTTTCCATTGTATTGCACAAAATCATTTCTAACAATTCTCACAAGTATGTTGTTAATTTGCCATTAGTGTTAAGCCATAAAAGTCCATAATTTACATCTCATCACCGCAACATATATCCAATTCCAAAGATGAACTCAACTTAATAACTTTAATAAAAATATCTTCAAACCTTGACGACCAACATGTAAGGATATATAATGAACTATGAAGCTTCTTCATTATATCAACCTTGCGTAGTTAAGTTATAAATGGTTTGTCGAAAGTCAAATCAAGCATAATATGACTTTTCTTACATATGGTAATTTTTGTGTAAATTAATGAACTCAGCGTATGTTAGGTTGGACTGTGAAAAAAGGCTTAGAGCCAAACAAAGGAATTTATCACCGCCAAGTGCACTCATAATAAAATTATAAGAAATCCCGATAAAATCCCTTGAAATAATCAAATTGCATAATATATCAATATATGATATGGTCATACATTTGGATAATCCACTCATAAACAAATATATATTTCAAGATTTTCAAAATTGGTCCTTAGCAAGGCGATAATGATGTAGGCATCATACGTTGCAAAAAAACTACATAACCTTTACTATAATGGCACTATGTATGATGATACAATCATCCTTCATCTGAGTCTATATCATCATGTTTACGACGTGGTGCAGCGCCCTGTGTACGTGGTCGTCGAGAAGATTCTCCTAAGAAGTTTGTTTGCCTAAAGTTCCTTTCACCTTCCAGCTGTTCAATATATTCTTGCTGACTTAGTAGTGTGGCTTGTTGCAGATCTCGTTGGAACCGCGCCTCATTGTCATCACCAGATAGAAAAGGTGCTGAAGGTATGTCGTTACTCCCGAATGCATTCTGACCATACCCATAATTTGTATAGCTAACAATATCTGATCTTCTATCATATTGGCCTCCATACTCGTATGTATCCTTTGGGTGTGATGGCCTACGGTATTCGGGACTTCTGAATGGTGTACCGTATTGGTTCTCACGATTGTATGGGTTTATAGGATGAGTTGAGCTTGAGTTGCCTTGAACATTGGATCCACTACTCTGCTCACCTCCTAAACCATATGTATCTCTTGTATATATATTATGGATGGGTAGTTTGAATTATATCCACCTCTACCGTATTCGCGTTCGGCTCCGTACGTATCTTGCTAATAGAGTGACATATAACTCACAGGAGTACCGAATTGGTGGTTACCATGGTAATACCCCTCACTTCCAGTGCCAAAGGATACTGGTGCACAAAGTTGTCATATCGGGCGTGTTGAGGTAATCAAGCGGACAAAACGGACGTACGAGTTGTCCCAGACGGACGGGCGTGCCCGCCCACCTTGATTGTATGGGGTGTGAAATTTTTTATGGGTAACAAACTTTGCAGTAAAAAGCCACGTAGGATGTGACGAGTAAGTCGATCGTGGCGTCGGGGCGGGTGAACTTTTGTGAGGGCGGGTGAACTTTTGTTAGGGCGGGTGAACTTTTAAGTGGACGGGTGAACTATAGAGGGGCGGGTGACATTGGTGGTGGGGCGGGCGACTGAGGTAGGGGACGGGTGAGGGGTGGAAGAGGCGGGGGGGGGCCAAGGGGGCGGGGGAGGGCGGGGGGGGGGGGGGGGGAGGCAAGGGGCAAGGGAGGGGGCAACGGGCGGGGAGGAGAGGTTAGGGGCGGGGGAGGAGAGGTTAGGGGCGGGGGAGGGGAGGTTAGGGGCGAAGGAGGGAGGGGGAAAGGGGCGAAGGAGGGAGGGGGAAAGGGGCGAAGGAGGGAGGGAGAAAGGGGGGGGAGGGGGAAAGGGGGGGGAGGGGGTAAGAGGGGTAGGGGGGGTAAGGGGGGGGTTTAGGAGAGGGACTAAGAGGGGTAGGGGGGGGTAAGGGGGGGAGTTAAGGGGAGGGGATAAGGGAGGTTGCTGTGTTTTCAATTTTTTTAAGATTTTTTTTTTGAATTTTATTTTTTTTGAATTTTTTTTTTGAATTTTCTTTTTTTGAATTTTTTTCTTGAATTTTCTTTTTTTGAATTTTTTTCTTGAATTTTCTTTTTTTGAATTTTTTTCTTGAATTTTCTTTTTTTGAATTTTTTTCTTGAATTTTCTTTTTTTGAATTTTTTTCTTGAATTTTCTTTTTTAATTTTTCTTTTATACTTTTCTTTTTTGAATTTCTTTAAATAGAAATATCGTAGTATTTACAAAGTGATTCATGCATATGTTGAGTGGTATTTGGCAAGGTATGTATATGAGCTGTTGGACGAGTGAGGAGGGGTGGGAATAAGTAAATATGTGCACCCAAATCAAAACAATGCAATTAAATATGTCATACGACGAAGGACACATGCATCAAATAAGAGAAATTGCCTTATTTTTTATACATAAGGCGAATGTAATGTAGTAAAAAGTAGAAATCATGAATAATAATATAATATAATATAATTCATAACGAATTATTAGTGAATAACGATACAACGTAGATATAAGGAAATTATATATATATTCTCACAACACATAATCTGAACATCTCTATTTTTTTTCCATAAACTTATGCACTATACTAGACTAATAATAGTGTCTGATAAAGGACTACAATAATGATGAGAAGTTCTTCAATACCCATATAGATAATATAAGTCCGTTCTACTTATTAAAACGATTTGATCGCCGCACTCTTTCAGTGGATGTACTCTCCATGTTAGGATCTCGGATCAGGTCTTGGATAACAACGTCATCATCATCAGGCGCCTCATCGCACTGTGGGTCACCATCATCATCGTCGTCGTCGTCGTCGTTGTTGTTGCCACGTTCAATATCATTGTCGTCGTCGCTACCACTTGAAGAACAAGTAGATTCATTGTGGAGAAGGGCTATTTCTTCGTCGTATAGGTTTTCCTCAAGTCTAATAACCTTGTGTCTCTTTGCTCTGGGACACTCTCCATCCGAATTCACCGGCGGTCCTTTAGGAACAACAAAAGCTGGTGTTGATGAAGTGCGACCAGGAACATATGTGTCCACGAATGGTTCAATTACCGTGTTTGGGTTCCTCCCCCCTATTCCTAATGAAGAACGCGTCGCTTGGCACGGAAGACAAGACATCGCCAACATTCTGTCCCCCTCCATCTACAGTGTTTGCAATGCCTCTAGGCCGTATCCGTTTTGTAGTGGATGTTGAGCCTCCAAACCCTCTGCGGTCTATGTTTCCTCTAGAAGTGTTAGTTCCCCCACGTCCTCTAGCTCCGTTTCTTCCACGTGCTTGGTGGTATTGTCCCATTGGATGATGAATACCGGACCTAGGGATAATAGGAGGCCTCCCACGGGACCCATTAGATTGAACAGCTCTTCCACTAGCATTTGTTGCTCCTCCACTAGTATTTGGCGTAGGTGTATTTAGCCCAGAGACTGTTCTGGAGACCGGAATATCCGCATGCCCTGTGTCAACATCATCGGTGAATTTGAATGCATCGTGAATCCTACTGAGATTTGGATCAAGACATTGGGGCGCAACAACGGGTGTAATAGTTCTCCTAATCCCTCCCAATCTTGATGCATTTGGGCTATTTCCCACTTCTTGCGGGGCCCTATCTTCAAAACGATCCACAATTGTTGTATAGGTATTGGGAGTTCCAATAGTACCAATTGTGCCATCTTCTCTCTCGTTCTGCTCTTTGCCCTCATTGTTTCCGAAATAGGGGTGGTTGTAGTTAACATCATGAGCAGGTATGGTTTGATTTGCTTCACGATCGACCGCATGATCTGAATCTTCGTTTTCCGAATCCGATACTGTAATCCGCGCTTGATTGACGCCGACATCGTGGCGATTGTCTGGCGATGGAATGCGACGAGTAGGACTTGTACTCTACGCTCCAGCACCCCAACGGATTGGCTCTTGGTCATCGTCCATTGCATCGTCTTCACCGTAATATTCCCTACTCTCCCCTAGAAGGTCCGCACCTTCAGCCTGGAGATCTGGATTTGGTCGGTACTCTCTACCTTCCCAATTGGCTTCCATGTCACTATCGTCCTCCTTTTCTAGGAACTCTCGGTTGGGCTCATCTACTGGAAATGGGCCAAAGGCATCTGGGTCTGAATCCTCTGAGTTGACATTCTCTTCATACCAGCAAAGTCGTTTGGGCCTTGGTCTTTTTTGTAATACACGGCCATTGGTATAGATATACACTAATGTCTCTGCCTTTTCTGGGGATAACCGATTTCGGCTCTTATTGTGCACAAATGAGTAAGCACTCCAATCACGCTCACAAGAACTAGCTGAACATGTGAGAGACAATATGCGTACCGCTATTTTGGAAAGGTACTGATCTCCAATCCTATACCACCATTGATGGGGGAGCATGTTCATTGCACGGATGTTGAAGGCAATGTCCATGCTATATGGCCCTGTACCTTCGTTATACTCTTGTAATTCGGACATGACGTCTTCATACTTCACACCCACCACGTCTTTTAATTTGTGAATTACACAATATAGCGCACGGAGGGCTATGCCATCTTGTTTCAGCGTTGCATTCTCCTTGAGATATGGATTCAGGAGGGAGGCATTTGCGTAGTGAGGATCCGTAAAACACATGGCCCTCCTCGCTTTGAATGAATCCTTCAATATTGTTGCAATATCTCGTCGGACGCTAAATGGTGGATCCTCGAATGAAGTCACATGTTGATGCAATCCTTGTAGTATGAGCCATGTCTTACCCATTGCGGGTTTCCGGCCATCAAACACGCGTAATGCTCTCAACACCTCCTCCGTCATGTAAATGAAATTCTTACACCGCTGCTAGAAGGCCCATCCTCAATGGTGCGCACGATATTGCGCATGGCCGTGGCTGCCCGCTCCCCTTCCATTTTGTCCCTCAATGTATTGGAATAGTTCCGAACTCGGGGATGGTCTTTCAGTTCCTCTGGGACAGGCTTGAGTTTGACCATTCGGTCCAGCATAAACATATTGCATGCAATGCGCGTCTCCCCCGACACCAGGATTGAGAGTTTCGGACTAAATTCACGAAATGTTGCCATTGTTGCATGATGGTTCCTAATATAATGGCACAACTTTCTTGCTCTCTCGATAAGGTCCTTGAAGATGTCGATTTTTGCCCAATCTTCCAATAGGAGATCCAAAGCATGAGCCATGCATCATTGCGAGAAAATCCATGGATACTCCTCGATGATACTTTCATTGCTTCAAGCATGTTTGCAGCGTTATTCGTACACACTGCAGTCACATTCTTAGGTCTCACCTTCTCAATGAATACTTTGAGTTTTTTTGCTATATACGTCGCGGATTTCGTCTGCCTAGTGGTGTCAATGCTTCCTAGAAATACATCTCGAGGTGGGCACGTCATCATCACATTCATGAGGGGGCCTACGATTAACATCGTCCCAACCATCGGTGCATATGGACACCCCATACTCAGATTTTGCAAATCCAGTTCTTGACTCAATCTCCTTCTCAACTCGCAATGTGCTGGGTTCTATGAGATTAGTCTTGAATTGGTGATAAGATGGAGGAACATAGTCAACCTCGCCTTGGAAGTTGCTAAAACCGCTTCAATAAAAAACGGGTTCCTGGCCACGTTGAATGGAATATTTGCGTTATAGAAACAATCTGCTCACTTTTCATCCAATTCTCTTCTCTTTGCAGTGTTCAAAGATTCCTCCATGCTACGTTGGCGTACTGCTACGGACCTCGTAAAATTGGATGCGCCTTGGACGGCTGACATGGAGTGTGGATTCTCACGTCCCTCTACCACGCACGCATCCCGGCCTCCTCTATGAGGACTTCCACCCCTCACTCGAACCCCTGTGTTTGTATCAACAACTACATGGCATAAAGAACCACTAGGAATTCCCTTGGAGGGACCATCTGTAGTAGAATCTCCACCGTACATGTCTTCATCACTCATTTCGGCGGGAACTATTGTGAGGTCAAATCCCGGTGTCCCGGTTTCTAACTCACAAGTGGGCCGTGGAGATGGGTGCACACAAGACAATCCTCCCAAGCAATGGACAATAAAATTCATACAAGCATAAAATTCCTACTTTGCATTCAACATAGAAGCACAATCATTCAATCAACCCTCAATTTAATCCCTATAAATTGCAATTCCATGAGTGACTCAAGCCCCAAAACCCATCAAAATTGAGCCTAGGAAGCTACAATTGCATCCCTTGAGCCACTAGGGCCTTGGGCTCAATTATGGGGTCAAATAGGACCTAAACTCAAGCAAAAGCCCCCAAAATGCATCAAACTATACTACTACAGCACACTTTCTAAGCTCACGAAAATGGTAGATTCAATTGTAAACCCCCATTTCTCGGTTCCAAGGCAATCAAAACCCATACACATGCTCATAACTCATTCCTACAATGCAAGATACACTTGAATGAGACACTAGGGTTTCCTAGGAAAAAATTGGACAGCGCTTCCGCGCTTGACCCAATACTTCCAAATCAAGCCCTAATTCAGCAAATGAACAAAACTTTGAACAACAAGAACCTAGTGAAACTCGGACAGCGCTTCCGCACTGATTACAAATTCCCGAATTTTTTACCTATCTTTTATAATTTCAGCCCAAATTTGGGCAGCACTTCCGCACTACCCTTTACACACGGAACACCCTACTTACACCTCTAACATTCCAGCACACTCATTCATTCAATTAGACAACCATCACACACATAAGATAACATGAATCACACCAACAACAAACAATCAATTTTTTGGCAATTAGTTTTGCCGTTTTCAAAATAGAGGTCCACAATTTCTATCAAAGCATTCTACAACCAACCATAAGCAACACGAACAATAAAGGAGGAGGGGGGCTCCCTCTATATTAGCACCCTGTCTACCCTCCGTAGTATCACGGGGAGGGGACAGTGGTCTTTATTCCGCCGTGGCTCTCCTTCGCCGGTCATTGCTCATCGCGCCGTCGGGGCCGCTCACGTACTCATCGCCGATGGTGAATCGCGCGGCTGTCGCCGCGGCTCACCGTCGCCCGTTCAACGCGGTCGATAGCCGCAGCCTCCTACTCGCCGTGGTCCGGCCAGCGACGTCGGTAACTCTTCCACCGACTGACTGCCTGCGGTGCTGCAGATTCTCTGCGCCACCGATCAACGCCGTGTGGGCGCTGACTCGTCCGTCGTCGAGGCTCCGCCCTCCGCAACTCACTCGGCTGCCTCGTCGGTCGTCGAGGCTCCGCCCTCCGCAACTCACTCGGTTGCCTCGTCGGTGGCTCGCGACTACCTCCACCGATTACTGCTTGCTACCGATCCTCGTTCGAGATCGCGGTTCTCCTCTGTTCGACCGTGCCGGTGCCGTCCTCGTGCGAGGTCGCCGTATTGATCGCCGTCCTTGGCGGGTCACAACCTTCCTGATCTCTCCGACCCCTGGCTGCGGTGTCAGCACCCTCCGCCGTTCATATCACGATGCTCCGCCTCGAGCTGCTGGCCGGAGTGTTGCCAGAGTCGGTGGAGGTTCTTTGTCCGCGTCGCCGGTCCGCAGCCGCCGCTCCTCCACGATGCCGCCGAACTAGCGCCTTCTTTGGTTGCCGCCACGCTTACGCCGTTGTTACCCGATCTGCGGCTCGATCGGCCGCTGTTGATCGGCCTCGCGTCGTTATCGTCACCCTTCCGACCTCCGATCTCCCCACGCGATCGATTTACGAGCAGAATCCACTCAAAATCCCCTAAAACTCCAATCACACATTTCCAAAGAAGAAAGATCCACCTAATCTCTCCCGAGTTTTCCTTGGCAATTCTTTGCTCTAGGGTTTCATACCCTAGATCCAATGCCACAGAACACTACACACACCAAAAACTTGAATCTCCACGCAAAAAACTCCAACAATTGCACACAACCCAAAAAACTAGCCTAACGGCTTCTCTTCCAATTCCCCTCCTCCCTGGCTGATCCAGGGAGGTTGAAGCAAAAGCTTCATCCGTCCAATTGGGCGGATTTCATCCGTCCAGTTGGACGGACTTCCATCCATAGTATTTCCTAACCCATTGGGCAAGATAAAGGCACCCCACCTCGTACTAGGAGTTTTGTAGAAGGTAAAGGCAAAAACGGGGCAACCCGACTCCTACTTAGGAATACATAATCGCTAAAACCTACTAAAACTCGCCATTTAATATATTGGCATTTATCAAAAATACTAATTAGGTATAAATTAGAGCAAGAACGGCCGCTTGTGCCAAAACTCCTTATGAGACCATGGGTATTCCGTGAATCTACGAAATGAGCTAAAACGACTAATTAAACCATGAAAACTTGATAATTACGCGCTAAACTTTGCGGGGAACGTATTCCCGCTAGAGTGAACCGTTTTGCGGGTTCACAACTATGCCCCCACAATTTGCAAACCTGCTGCGAACACGATGCGGTACAAGGGAACACACACTCTTCTCAGATTTTGGCATGTAGCCTAGGTGCATGAATGCTCGAATTCGTTTGTAGGTGAATGTTGTGTTGCAAAAAACACAAGTAATGTTCCCATCATCATGAAATTTATACCACGAATTCCACTCTTTTGTTGTCCTTTGTTGGCTTCCCATCGCATTCAAGCTTGTAGTATGAAGGCTCTAGTGGCCAATTTGGTATATCATGTAAACCCTCGTAATAATTCTTTGCTCTATTCTCTTGCGTGAACCAATTTTGACATTAGCTCTGTTGTTAGCTAGCGCTAGTTGCCATCGTTGTAGAAAATAAATTCAAAAACCTCCTCCCAATGTGCTCAAACGCCCTTCTCCAATCCCCAATCCAATCCTCACGAAGAGAAGTGAATCTTGGGAGCTAGGAGGGGCGGGTTACAAATGAGAAGTCCGCCCCTTATATAGTGGTTGGACCTTCCCATGGTACATGGATGGAAACATGGGGATTTTTATGGGGTAGGGCGGGTGCAATCTTAGAGTGCGGCGGGGGCGGAGGGGGGGGGGGTACAACTTTAGGGTAGGCTACGGGGGAGGGGGGGCGGGTTATGGGGGGGGTGGGCGGATACGGCCGGGGAGAGGCGGGTTACCGGGGGAGAAGTGGGGGGCGGGGGAAGGGGGGGCGGAGGAAGGAGGGGCGGGGGAAGGGGGTGGTACGGGAATAAGGAGGGGTAGGAGGAGAGGTAAGGGGGGGTACGGGAGGGGGAAAGGGGGGGTAGGGGAGGGGGTAAGGGTGGATAGGGGGGGTACGGGAGGGGGTAAGGGTGGATAGTGGGGGTACGGGAGGGGGTAAGGGTGGATAGGGGAGGTACGGGAGGGGGTAAGGGTGGATAGGGGGGGTACGGGAGGGGGTAACGAGGGTTGTTGCGTTTATTTTATTTTTTTATTTATTTAAAAAAAAAATTATTTGAAGAAGAATGAAATAACCATAATACCACCCACCAATATATTCTTTAGTCTTAATATAAATTTTGAGCGTAAAATCAAATATATGGTTAAACCAATAGGATTATAAATTTACTAGTAATATAGCATTGGAAAGAAAAATCAAATAAACATAATACAAGGTGGGAGTGGAGAGCAATAGCACACATTTAATGAAGATCATTCATTTTGGATGTGGTAGCTTGAATTTGAATTAGACGGGGGAATTCGTGTGTGGTGGGGCAAATTTGAATAACAGGGGGAAGTACAAAAACTAGAATTCTCTCTTTCCTTGGATCCTCCCTTGGCCCCTTTTTCCAAACACCAGGTATTTTTATAATAATGAAGTCCAAACATTCCTCACTAAAGTCGGGATTTGGACTTATTCAGATATAGCGGGGGAATGTTTGACTTTTCTAAGATAAAATTGACTGTGCCTTCCCTTTCCTCCTCTTCTCTCCCTACTCCTCTCTTTCTTTTCTTCTCCTCCCCTCTCCACCCCCCCTCACCCTCACCCCCCCCTCACCCTCACTTCCCCTCCTCACCCCCCCCCCTCCTCACCCTCACCCCCCCTCACCCTCACCCCTCCTCACCCCCCTCACTCCTCCTCACCGCCCTCACCCTGACTCCCCTGACTCCTCCTTACCCCCTCCACCTTGCCCTTCCGGTACTCGCCCTACCCCCCGTGGTACCCGCCCCTACCCCCCGTAACCCACCCTTCCCCCTTTGTAACCCGTCCCTCCCCTCTCATCCACCCCACGTACACTATAAGAAAACCATCGAATTTTGTATGTCTTAAATAAGACATCTAAAGTCGATTAGACGTCTTAAAAATGACTTTTTGACTAAAAGTTGGGTTAGTGTCTAAGAAGACATCAAAAAGACATTTGAATTCATGAAGATGTCTTGGAAAATATGGCGTGTCAAGGTGAACTTGGGAGGGTAAGAAGTCGGTCACGTGGAGGACACATGAGCGCCATGTGGACGGGCAGTACCACATGGCGATGAATTTCATCCTAATGTGGACTTTTCCGTAGTCAATTAAATCGTGACGTGGAGGCGCCAAAATCGAACGTGGACGTGGGAAAATATGACGTGGCACCTTGAAAATCCGATGTGGCATGCCACGTCAACATAGTTTGACTGCTTTTATATTGAAATAATGGTCATAAAAGACATTTGGAAGACATTTAAGGATGTTCTACAAGACATATAAGGATGTGTACTGAGACATTACAATGTCTTATGAGACATCTTTAAATGTCTATGGTGATGTGTTTAGAAGTTTAAGCGCGTCTTTGGAGTCATCCACTTAGACATCGTAATGATTAATTTTCATATTGCACGATGTCTAAGATGATGTATTGCAAGATGTGTAGAGGATGTTTTCTGTGGTCTTACAAAATATTTTATGAGATGTTTTATATGATGTTTTGAAGATGTCTGCAAGGATTTTGGAGGTGTTTTTTAAAATGTTTCACAAAATGTTTTATAGGATGTCTTCAAAGACGATGTTCCTCCATGATGTCCTTCTACTACCATTGCTTGTTGTCGATACCTCTACGGTCCTCTGCATGTCTAGCCGCTGCACATGTTCAATAAGTCAAAATTGACTACATTTAAACACGGATTTGTAAAGGCAAATTTTTTTGATTTAGTTCCATTTAATTGCACTACCTAGGTTGAGATGGTTTTCATGCTTACCTCAAGATATCGACACAGTTAGACATTCTTGCGGACATCTGCTTAGACATTCAGGCAGACATTCTTGAAGACATCCTTAAAGACATCCTTAAAAACATCTTTAGAGACATCCTTCAAAACAATATTATACACATTTATGCATACATCTGTTTGCAGCCTCAAATCGTGTTTTACTGCTTCTCTGCAATTGTGAAAAAACAACAACTTACTCTACCATACTTCTTCTTTGTTCATGTGTTCTCTAACCTTTCCTTACCACTGTACGGGG
The DNA here is from genome assembly GCA_037043015.1 of Bryum argenteum. Taxonomy (NCBI): domain Eukaryota; kingdom Viridiplantae; phylum Streptophyta; class Bryopsida; order Bryales; family Bryaceae; genus Bryum; species Bryum argenteum. The sequence goes on from CM073321.1 coordinate 43,124,850, forward strand.
TTCTTGCCCTCATATTCCACCTTACAAAACAAAATTCAATCAACATAGTTAAACATTCTTTTAGACATCTTCATAGACATGCTTTAAGACATCCCTGCAGGCATCATCATAGACATCTGATGACATCTTTAGGGTTTCAACCACAACACATCTACTATAGAAGGTTTCTTGTTTTTCTCCACAACAAATCAGGCTTTTAAGATATTTTCACAACAAAACACGTATGGTAAGTCAAAGAGTTTCTTCCATAACAAGTTTTAGGGTTTCTTCCACAACAAATCAAATACTACAAGTCATAGGATTTTTTAACAATCATTTAAAAACTAAATCGAAACAATTTTGAAATCCTCTACACTTCAAACACTAACTCCTTGGAAAAATTGAGGCAAATATGAACTTTGTACAATCTCTACTTTTACTTAAAGGTCTCATGACCTAACTATGGCGACGGTAGGAAATCTTAACCACATGAAGAAGCAAACCCTAGACTCTACACTTTAAACACTCCTTCAAAAAAAGAAGGCAAAAATGAGATTTGTGCGCCCTCTACTTCTACTTAAAATTCTCATGACCTAACTATGGCGGCAGCAACAAACCCTAGCCGCCTCTTTTCATCCACAAAAGTCGATGAAAATCATCCTAGTAAATCAGTAATACAATGTCTGCTAAGATGTTTTATAAGACATTATTTAAATGTCTATGACGACACTGCCATATACATTGTATGACATGTACTCTTGTCCGACGCAGACTTTTGTTTACCATGTAGATAAACAACTATAAATTATGAAATTAAAGAAATATCCACGTATAATTTTGTTCATAAAATGCAAAAATTTCCGTATATATTAAATAACTATATTTGCTAACTAAGTTATTTTACTAATTAAATAATAATTAAATAATAATATTCTAATATTCTAATATTTAAATATTTAATAATTAATATTTATTTATTTTTTTGTTCTATCAAACTATTTTTTTATTATTTATTATAAAGATATTCTCAAATATACATATAATATATATTTAATATTAAATTATAATATTCAAATATTATTATAAAATTTTTACCAATAATAAATCTGAGAGTACAAGATTAATATTATGAATTTCATATTTCAATATTTTTAGCTGTACAAAATAAACTTATAATGCACAAATAAATGAAGAGTATTTTAAAGGATGAAGTTCTTTTTTTTTCTTCATGCAAACCGCTGCCCATTATCCTGTTTTTTTTACAACCGGGCTACTTTCTACCCCCCTACCGGTAGCTTTCAAAGTTTTTCACTTGGTGAAAATGGAATTTTCTTGCCAACATGGCAGTTTCATGTCTAATGTGATGTCTTGATGGACATCTTATAAAACATCCACATGTCTTTGGTTAAGTGGGAGAAAAAATAATTTCAAATCTTGTTGCAACCAATAAATATCTTATGAACATGATAGGACAATAAAAAAATAAACATACGGGTAGGGGATGTCAATCTAAAGTGAGGCGAGAGAGAGGGGAAGTGAGGGTGAGGGGAGGTGAGGGTGAAGGGGGGTGAGGGTGAGGGGGGGGGGTGAGGGGTTGGAGAGGGTAGGAGAAGAAAAGAAAGGGAGGAGTTAGAAAATCGAATTTTGGATGTCGCAAGATTTGGAAAGATCACTTTTAGGATGTCTTGTTGTCTTACAAAATGTCTTGTAAGATGAGAAGATATTTTGTCGTTTTGAAGATTGCTTTGCATGGTCAAAATCCCATGGGTTAGCTACATCTTCCCAGCCTCTTAATGCCAATTTTAACAGATTATTTAACACATGAAGACAGGCCCGCTGCTGTTTTCCTTGTTGCACTTGATTTTTGTCTTTTTCTCCCTTGCGGATCGCACCCGATGTCGCCATCGTTGTAGAAAAAAAATTCAAAAACCTCTACCAAATGTGCTGAAACGCCCTTCCCCAATCCCGAATCCAACCTTCACAAAGAGAAGTGAATCTTGGGAGCTAGGAAGGGCGGGTTACAAATGGGGAGTCCGCTCCTTATATACTGGTTTTATCCCCCCTCAAACCGACCCTAGTACCAAGCCAGGGCGGATTCCCCGGGGCGGGGCGGGTGACTGGGCCGAGGGTGGCGGATTACTAGGAGGGGGGGCGGGTTACTAGGAGGGGGGGGCAAGGGAGGGAGGGCGGGGGAGGGGGGGCGAGGGAGTGGGGGACAAGGCGGGGGAGGGGGAGGCAAGGCGATGGAGGGAGAGGGTCAGGGCGGGAGAGGGGGGGATTCAGGGCGGCAGAGGGAGGGGGGTCAGGGCAAGGTTAGGGGCGGTGGTAGAGGGGGTAGGAAGCGGGGGTAGAGGGGGTAGGGGGCGGGGGTAGAGGGGGTAGGAGAGGGGTTAAGGAGGTAGGCGGGTATGGGGGGTTCCCGCGTTCTTTATTTTTTTAACTTTTTTATTTACTTTTTGTTTGATTTTTTTAAATTTTTTTTTTTTTTGATTTTTTTGATTTTTTTTTTTTTCGTGGTAAATACAAACCGATATATGCATAGGTTGAGTGGTATTTGGCAAGGTATGGAACCAATAAATATGTGCACCCAACTCAAAACAATGCAATTAAATATGTTGTACGAAGATTTACGAATGCATCGAATAAGAGAAGTTGCTGCGTATATTATATGTTTGTGCACAATTGGAAGTACATATAGTATTGTAATTATCCATGCAATCCTTCTACATACAATAGGCACACGCTAACTTAGGAGACCGCTAAACTAAATAGTTGAATTACGGAAACAACACATGGGCATGGTCCAATTAAATGGATACTTTTCCAAGGCCTCTTTGACATCGGACACGGTCAACCTTTTGGACACATCCGGGTCCTGGAGGGCTTTTAATTTGAAGCTGAGATACTCGTGATTCATGGCGCGGACTGTGCGGTGTGGCATAAAGTACTTCATATCATACTCTTCTTGCCAAATGTGTTGTGCTAACCACCCGGCGGAGAATGCATCGGCTGCCTTGGAATATATGTGTTTGCATTTTATAACCTCAAGAGGATTGTCAGAATCGCGTGGACCATACAAAAACCATAATTCCGGTGCCACAAATTTTTTCCAAGTGCGTTCTTCATCCAACTCCTCTCGCTTCGCAAATCCATACTTGGATGGCGCTAGTTCTACCACTCGACTTGAAATCCCCCAATCACAAAGCCCGAATAAACCGTCTTTGGTTTCCAATAATTGAAATGCAATGGAACAATGGTTGGAGTAATGTCCTTGTGTAGATAATTTTGTTCATGACACTTTTCCACAATGACAAACAACAACAATGCCATTTCAAGTCGTCGTTTACGGAATGTTACAACCCAACGTAGTTGAATATCGGATAGCCCTGAGTTGAGCTCTTTTGAAATGTTGTCGTATTCCAAGTGCTTTGGGATTTTCCGATTGATATAGATGTCAAAATCTTTGTAGCTACCTCCGTTCCACCATAGCGAAAATCCATCCATTGTTCTAGGATGCAAGTACGATAGTCTGATGATTCCAGGGTGCTTCACTATACATCCACCCGCCTCATTTACAATTGCCATGCGCTTCTCCCTCTTGTTCTTCACATTCGTCAGTCCTTTACACACGAATGGAATCCAACTAGGAATATGTTAATGTTTTGTAAGCACTACCTTAGTAACCTTCCCATATCCACCTTGGATACGTTGTCCTAGCATACATACTACGGTAACGGGTGATTCTAATCACTTGAAAGTTCCACAGTTGCAATGAGACATAACAACATCCTCGGCTTTTAATTTCCATCTCTCATTCCTCTTTCTACGAGCTTTTGAAAAGGATTGACCAAAACTTTTCACTATATCTAGCTTTGTAACTAGTTCCTCATCTTCACTTGTCCATTTGCTCTTGTCTGTCAATTTCTTCCCCGAAATATACGTCCAGGCGTCTACGGTGTTGGTAGTCAACTCTACCACTCTAAGGTCCTACCATGCACCATGGTCGTAGAAGTTGGTCCAATCACAAAGTTCGTAATTGTTTTCAAAACAACTCTCCAGATATTGGTAAAGCTCCTGACACAAATTGTGGTATCCTTCCTCATTCGCCCCAATGTAAGACCTATGCAACTCTTGCATATTTCGAATCTCATAGAAATGTATACCACTCCGTCGAGCAAATTCGAGATACTCCTCGGTTAGCATAAGTGGTGTTTCTTCCTCCTATAGCAAGATCAAATTGTTCTTTTTTGACCCCTTACTTTTTTTCCTTTTTCCCTTTCTTTTCCGTGATCCCGATGAAGAAGGGTTTGTAGGTTCAGTCTCCTTTGGAATTTCCTCTGTTTCCTTAAGACGGTCAAGGGGGGTTTCCAAATCTTGATTTCTATGTCACATACTCAAACCTTGGCTCCCTTCACCCTCTATTTTGAATCTGAGAAAAAAGCGGCAAAAACTCCTCGCTTGTGCTGAAAAAACACCCCGCCAAGTGCCCACACTAACTCAATGAAGAAGTAGTATTTGGCAACTAGCGGAGTGAGGTGAGTAATGAAATAACTTGGCTTTTATACAAGAGGGGAGTGTGGGCACTTGGAGTGTAATAAAGGAGGGTGGGCCCTCCCCTACCCCCCTCCCTCCTCCGCCCTGGCTCACCCTCCCCCATCATACCCCCCCTCGTACCCGCCCTGCCCTCCCCCCCCGTACCCACCTCACACCCCTCGTACCCGCCCCCCCTTACATGCCCCGGACCTCTCTCACCCGCCCCGGCCTCCCCTCACCCGCCTCTGATCTCTTTCACCCACCGTGTCCTCAGTCCTATGTGGCGCGTTTGTGGCGGCCAAGTGGCTTGGTTTTTACTCAAACCCTTGCAACGTCCTCGTTTTTTTACCTAAACTAAAAGTCAACAGAGGTTTGACCATATCGGGCGAGCGAGAGCTTAATCAGACAGACAAGGCGGACGGACGGGCGGGCGGCGTGCCCGCCCGGTATGACAACCTTGTTGGTGCATGACGACCGTCATGATTTGTATCTTGCGTAGTGCCCCCATATCCCCTTGGAGTTCCATGTTGTTGAAGTTGGGCATCCATATCAGCTGAACGTTCTGATTAAGTAGTATAACAATCGCTTGGTCCCATCCAATTCGTTGAAATGAATCGGTTGGTGCGATACAATAAATGCACGTTCAAACCTATCATTTTGGTCCAATCAATATCCTTGTGAAGAACTATTTTAGCCCAAATCATGGCCATGGTAGAATACAACATCAGCTCTGGCCTTGTGTTCTTGATTCCAACTGCAATTGTGATTTTATGATATCGGTGCGCAAAATGGTCGCTTTTGCAAGTCTTTACTCGGCCTTCATATCGAGGACCATGTCTCTGTGCTTCGTGGAGCGGCCATAACTTCATTACATGATACATCTTCACGTACTTTTTGCACATGGTGTAATTCCAAATCTCCGCCCCCTCCTCTTGCCAACCCGGCACTGCAATGCAATTTGCGTCACTCCATCCTACCCAATCCATTTTTGCAGGCTCGCTCTTCGGTTCTGAAAACATTGGCGCCATTCTCAGTAGCGACAAGATGGCACAACATGGTTGTAGGGGTCCAACGAGGATCCTCAGGAATGATGAAGGAATGCAATTGATGAAGCTATAAAAAAAAGCCACAACGTCCAGCCCGTCCACCAAAGTGAGGGAGAATGAGCCCTTCCTTCTTATTTATGCCATCCGGTGGATCACACGCCATTGGCCAGCTAGCACGGTCCGCCCAATCCCGGACGGCAGCCGTCACATCACCAATTGAGCGGCCTCAATCGAATTGTACGATCGATTGGGGCCGCTCGATGGCACGGTCGATCGGTCAATTTGGGCCGCTCCTGCCCCAGCGACTGATCAGAGCGACCGGCGGCCGGTCTGCCAACCGACTGGATGACCGACCGAACCGGCAACAAGCGACCGGCCTGGTGACCAACCAAGTCCCTCGGGCAACCACTCTAGCGCCCCTGGTCGATTATCGGCCGATCGCCCCCCGTAGTTCCTTCCCCCTCGTCTTCTTGCCTCCCCCCAAAACTCACCGTTTGCACAACTTCTATCACTTCCGTGCATTGCATATTTGCGTTTGAAAAGTACTATTTGTCAGAAACGAGAATGTTTTATGACAAAGATACTCTGGGCTTTTAATAGTTCTATAATAAAGCCAACAAATCTCCATGCCAATTCACTCACATTTTGACTTGTTATGCTTAATTGGCTTCAATTGGAGAAGATATTTAACAATCAATAAAGTGGGGCGAATTCCCCCATTCGTAAAGCCCTTGGAACCCAATTCTAGAAGGAAAACAAAGGCCAGGGGGCCAATCCTTATTATTAACTAGAGTCCATGTTTTTGATTTGTTCACATTATATATTTTTTCTAAAAATAATCTTCCTTCATTCGAATCAAGAAAACGCTTCTAGGCCATATATTCACATTTCTTTCTTGTATCTTCCAACTTTTGTCAAGAATTGGTCCATTCTCACAACTGGATTTTGCCATGTATTAGCCCCATGAATGGCTTGGCCCCTAGTATGGACTGTGAAGTGGTCCTAAATCCTCTCATGGAATGTTATAGGAATTTTAGCTATTCCTTCACGAGCGTATAGTTATTTCTATCACTGAAGAGATCTAAGTATATATAAAATCTAGGTTAGCATGTGTGGGCAATTAGTTTTCATAACTTTGGTATAACCGTAATAATCAATATTTAAACTTCCTATTTAGGCCTTAACTTGTCCACATTTTATAGACTATATTATTTGATGTGCATTTGGAAATTACTCCATCATTGTGTATCTATTTTAGTAGTACTTAGTATTAAAAACATTGTGCTTAAACAACTCATTCTATTATTGGCTATTTTTGTTTGACACCATTGAATTAAGCTAGGAGTATATTTATATCGTAGTATAAATAATTGTACATAATTTGCATATATTTTTTTAAAATAACTATTTGTAGCATTTTTCTTATTGTATTGATTTGAATAATTATTTATTTACCTCATACAAAACTAAGAGAAATACGTTTCTATTTTTTTCTATTTCGCGATCATATATAAAGAGAAATATAAGGGAGACAAATAAATTTAGGAAAATATCTCACTCTATAAGTTTTTAACACATGTCATCAACTTATAAATTTATAATCATATTTGATCTTGTACACTTATAGTAATGGGATTAAATGAAAATAATCAATATTAGAAACTTCGATTGATTGATTTGCGAACATAATATTTTGAAGAGCCATCACTTCTTCATTCGGAGTTTCTCCTGGATAAAATCACTTGCGGATAGGATTTAGGGTTTATGGTTTAGGATTAAAGAATTAGAATTAAGGCCTCTAGGGTTTAGGTTTTAGAGTTTAGGTTTTCGAGTTTAGGGTTTAGGATTTAGGGTTAAGAGTTTAGGGTTTAGGCTTTAGGCTTTAGAGTCTTGGCGATTTGGAATAGATTCCATTTTAATTCTAGTTTTGGTGTTGAGAAGGTTTGCAAACCCAATTGTGTGTGGAAGGAAAATAATGGATTCATGTTTGTATAGTGTAGTTCTCTATCATGATTTTAATGGATAATGTTGGCAGATTTGTCCAATGCATAGTTATTATTTGCAAAATAATCTATTTTGTATTTATCATTTTTGTTTGAAGATGTTATTGACATTGAATAAGTCAAGATTTTATTGCGAGGAATATATTGGTAGTATCTTCAACATTCAACATAAGAACTAAGATTCCAGACTCCTCAAACTTAGAGCCTAGTTTTAGACGAATGACACATTTCCAAAAAAAGAGTCTTATATTAAAATGAGGATACGCAATTTACATGTCAACCATACATCCTTGTAATAGAGTTACAGTTGTAGGTTATGTGGCCCAAAGTTCGAGTCATGAGGCCTCATAGATTACGAAATCATAATGTATTAGTGCACAAGAGAATTTACAAAATTTCATCATTTTCATATTAAAGTGAAAATTCTTATAACAAAGCTAATGCAGTTATAAAATCTCCAACTACAAAGTTATTCAAATTTATGTCAATATTACCGTTGTACCAAAAAGTATGTTCAATGAAACTTAATGGTAGAGAGCATCGCCTTGGAATGATGAAAATTGCCAAATAGAGTACAAAAGGAAAATAGAGAAGAAGGAAACTGTTTGGACTCAAATGTATGCCTTATGTAGGAAACATCTTTGAATTTGTAAAGATTTATATTATATAGAGTAGACTCGAAATGGTTTCGATCTCAAAAATTAAAGTGAAGATGTATTCGTGAATAAAGAATATATAGCATCTCACAAATCAACACAAGATTCTTTTTTTCATTGTCTAATAATCATTCAGAATCTAATAACGGAAATCCTTGAGGGATAAAAAACTTTCCAAGGAAATTTTGTCAGATTTCATAAAAGCGTCTGAAAAAAAATAAAAAAATAAAAATAACAAAAACAGGCCGGCCAGACCGTCCAGCCAGATCGGTTGGCTGTCACCGGTCCGCCAGATCGATCAACCGAAATCAGTCGTTCGGATCGACCAGCCAGGATCAGTCGGCCGGACTCGCCGGCCAACATTGGTCGCGGTCGTGATTGGCCGACCGACCGGTTCGTGCGGCTGGTTGTTAGGGTTGGGATTTTTGATGGATAAATGGCCCTTGGCCTTCATTTTCCATCACTTCTTTTCGAATCCATCCACCTCAAATGGGCTGCAACTGTGGGCATTAGCTTCTCATTTGCTGCATTTGTGTTGGCGAGGAGAAGTCGGCAGTTTACACGGTACTTGCGGCTCCTTCATCAAATTTTTGCATACTTGGGAGATCTTTGGGGTATTTAAAATAATCCCCGTTCTTCACGACAACGATGAACAATAACATGGAGATGGAGGTTGATTCTTAAGTGACCTTGAGGTCACCTGCGAGAGAAAGTACAAAGCCGGAATTAGTGGAGACGGAGTTGGTTTTATATGAGACACCGTTAAAGAGAGTGAAACCAAAAGGAGCGAGACATGAGTTGCATTATGAGATCTTGGATAATGTGGCCATCAAAGCTGAGAGCTAGAAAAGGAGGAACACTTGAGATAGAAAAGAGAGCTAGAAAAGGAAGAACACTGGAGATTTGCGACCTGCAAGAAATATGTGAAGATGTACCACATTGGGAAACTTTGACCTAGAGAATGTCACAAAGTTAATACTAATAATTTACTTGCAACCCGCTAACATGCAAGGATGATCACTTTCTTCATCGTGCTGAAGAAGTTTGAGTGGCATTGTTTGGAGATCGTTTGAAGAGCAAAAGTTACTCTTCCTATATGCTGTTGTACATGGTGTATACTGAGCTAATATTGAAGCGAATGGTGAACTGGATGACATTCACAACAAGTAGTACATTTCCTCTTCGAATCTCGAATAATCAAAAAGATATACGACATATGTTTGATCCAGAATCAAACTCTACAAAGGCTTTATTGCTGCACTTGAGAAACTCATGAGACGGCAGTGAGGGATACCCTTCCAACAACCACGACACAGAAGGAGGATGAAAGGAACATGGTTGCCATGGATGCTCCACTCGTAGAACCAACAATAATTTATAGACTTGAGGATACAAAAGTAGTTGGTGATCCTCATATAACCCCGGTACCAACATCAGAGGATGCAGGACCAAGTGAACCAGGGGAAACCAAATCAGAAGTAGATGTCATTGAGATGAAGGACAATTTGCAGCAGTTTTTGCGTACAGTAATAAGCAATAAGAAATTAGAGGAGTTTATGACCACCGCACACAAAATATCAAAGTGGTGCAACATGGTAGATCAAGAGAATGGTCTGCCGGGGAATGAATTCTGTGCTACCAAGCTTGGTGACATATGTGGTGTAGGCTTCGATATGAAAATAGTGTCATAAATACTTGGTATTATGGCTCTTGATTTAGTGGGGATGAGTTACACTATTGCAAATATCATGCCTAGTGTTCCACAGGCTGCTATAAATTATGAGTAGTCATAGATCGACATTACCTTCTACTGAAGGAAGTATCAAATTCAACCGGCTTAAGAGAGGAGTACAAGAAGTACAATCATACTCCAATTAGAAGAGGTTTGGTCCTTGCAAAATTGGAAGTAACTGCGATTTACTAGACTTTGATATCGGTAAATTCTTTTCAGGATGTGGACGTCTCTTATAGGAATTCGGTGCAGAAGTTTGACAAGCGTATCGATGACACCATTTCATTTTGGAGGACATGTATTTTATATCCAAAAGAAGGATCATTCATATTAATGGATGATTTCAAAGGTATTGTACACAATGTCGTTGCACGAATCGACAAGGCCATGGAAATCTTACGTAACAAACAAGTGAATCCTAGTAGAAAGCGGAGGAGGCAAGATGACAAAGATGGCGAGGATAGTTGGGAGGCGGAGATGAGCCGCAAAATTGTAGCCGTGGATCGGGAATATGAAGAGGGCCGTAGAATTGCCCATCCAAGACAAAGACCACGTACTCGTAGTATAGCTCAAATCAATTTATCGAATGTACGTTTAGTTTGAACAGATGTTGGACCTTTAGTTTGAATGGATAAAGATACGGTTTTCCTAATTCGTATGGATGTTGTTTTTAAAATGATGAAAATGCCACCATTGACCCATGGGGCATTATTTTTGAAGTAAAGGGTTGCAATCTTTTTGGTTTAATGTGCATTTCTTCTCTATGCTTGAGAGTCATGACCATCGTGCAACAAGTATGTAGAGATATATATAATTTTTCATCACATTAAATAGTCATGTATACAATAGAAACTCCGAATGCATTTGGAGTATAACAATAAAGTACTACAAAAAACTATAACTACAATATCTATAATAAGGATAAGTTCTATGAACCTATACTACATAAAGAAGCAAAATTCAACTACTCATCAGCACTAGATAATTGTTCATAATTGCTATCTCCCTTGACTTTAGCTCCACTAAACCCCGTAGGATCATATTCATGATTCCTTGGAACCTCTTGTTTGATCTAGGGCTTGTTCTCTGAACATTGTATATTCCCATATTTATGCCAAGTATCAAATTTTGGGAAATTAACACGGATCTTTGGTTTTCTTGGCGGAACAATTGGAACTGTTGCAGATTTACGTTTATGCGACTTGGAAGAACCAAGCATGTGCTGTAACCCCGTGGCACTACAAGGAACATTGGAGTTTTTTTAAATACCTGCCCAAAGGTACATCCGAGTGACTAGAGATGCTACCATAATTGGCTCTTGAAAAGAATACCAAACCCATAGAAGATTTCTCCATGGTTGTCGTAACCTTATAGTAGAAGGTTGAGATAAAGTGCGAGGAGTAGGACAAGGTAAAGATAGTTAATCCCTCCTACAGGATGCAATATTTGCTGCGACTGGAACAAAGCTCACAGTGTCGCCACTAGTATTGCACGTAGTAGTTTTCAAGTCCATCCCCTCGTTTTCCACCACAATCCCACTAGCAATAACAGGTGGGATGTTATTGGATTTGTCCATGCCGCCTTCTGTCATTAACCGTGCTAACAGCTGCTCGTCCTCTAGATCATCCGCCGAAGCACCATGAGGGATAAAATCACCCTTCGCATCGTGAACATTTAGAGCATCTTCATCATTTGAAGCGGGGAGGAAAGTTATATCATCGTCTTCATCACCAAATCCAAAAATATCATTGTCAGCAAACAATGAGTCGTGCTCGACAGCTTCCTTATCGTCTTCAAGTACTTGGTCTTCCTCTAAATCCAAGTTCTCTTTATACCACATGCTATCGTCACTCAACTTATCATTCGCAAACTATTTCAAGTTGAAATATATGTAGACCAAGTCATCAGCTTTCCTTGGTAGTAACCGATTCCGTTTTTTGTCGTGAAAATAAGAGAAGCTACTCCAGTTACGTTTGCAAGCCTACGAGGACACGGTCTGTGCTAGTATTCGCTTTGCAATTGGAGAGAGGAATTTAGCACAAGCACCCTCAAACTCCCACCATGCATGTGGAGCTAATTTTTGAGTCTTAGGCTCCAACATGTCATGGAATGGTGGACCCGTTACTCGAAATGCAAGAAATTCATTCACCACGTCTGCATAATCCTCCGGTAGACATAGTTTTTGTAAAACACGCTTCCAAGCTATTGTAAGATCAGGATCGTCAGCTAACTCTTGTTCATGTAGTAAATAAGGATTTAGAAGTGCAGCCGCGCCATATAACTTAGTTGTCATGAACCGTTTTTAATGGTAAAACTTGTCCTTTGCGGTGGCCACCTTTTGTGGTTCCAAAGAGAATGGCAGTGCATGCAAAATATGGACATGTCTCTCAAGATTACGCATGATATGCCAAGCCTTGCCTGTACTAGGAGCCTTGCCGTCAAATCTCTCAGATCATAGACTACGGGAGCCACCATATTCCGTAATCTTTTGCATTGCTCCTCAAAATCATCGCTAAAAAACCACCCTTTTGATCTTACGGGAGAACATAAGCTTAATTCTAACTGATACCGTCTTCTTCGAGGTATAGGCTGTGAACATAGGATCAACAACAACTTGCTTCAATGATGTCTTGACCTCCAACAAGCGATTTATCATTATGAACTGGCTAGCAAATCTTGTTTTTCCAGGCATCTGTAGGCTGCATTTCGCCTCGTATTTACGTAACACAGCTAGGGGCATTTGCCGTCTCTTGATAAACTTGACCATTCTCTTAGCCATGAATAAAGTTTCCGCCATCCATCCAGCGTCTTCTGTATCCTCTAACAACAAGTCCATTGCATGTGTCGCACACCCTTGCATAAAAATGTGCGGATATTTCTCAAGGACTATTCTAGAGGCAGTGAGCATTAGAGAAGCATTGTCTATGCATACTTGTGATTCCCAGGTTGTCTTATATAAGTATAGTCGGTATTCGGTTGTAGGAGTAGGAGTCCCTTGCAGGTTCGGTGGTTACTACGCTGGCGCCCGGTGTGTGTGGCTGTTAGACTGATTGTGGTATCGGTAAAAGTCTAAGTGGGAGAGTTTTGAGTGTTCATGTGTGTCTACTGGTTGCAGGGTTAGTGTTGTATTCCAGATCGAACAGAGCTACCTTGTCGGTGGGTAAAACTGACCCGGTAGCCGACCTCCTGGACGGGATGTCAATTAAAGGAATTCCTTACTGGCAATAGTGTCTAATCCTTGCATCCGGATTAGTTTCACGGAATGTCTAGTTGAAATCTCGGGACTGAACGGCGAGATACTGTTCACTTTAATCTGGACTGCGAGTTACTATTGGACTAGGGAGAGAGAGAGAATCGGATGATTGCTTGAGTGACCTGCCATTTGGACCCTAAAACCGGGTGGCAGAAGTAGTTGTAAGAGAAGAACTCTGGAAGAGAAGAAAGAAAATAGAAAAGAGGTAAAACCAGTGAAACTCCGATCACCTATATCAACCGGTAGAGAGTGAAGTAATTCCGCACTCTACAAATTAACAGGAAGGATACCTCCGGGGACTTATGGAGGAAAAACTAAATGAGCATTTTGTTATCGAGTCGGTGTCCAGGATTGCAGCTGTGCGAGCAGTGACCAGAAACCAATGAGCTGTGAGAAGACTTTTCTGCTCATTGAGCAGATTTTTAATGACTATTTTAACATTTGGAAGTCATAAAAGTGTATCCAAATTTTGGAAAAAAAGATAAAGAAGTAGTGTGCAATTCCGTGGGAAGTCCTAAATCCGTGGTAATGGAGGTCAAAATCATCTCGATAATAGAGTGTTGCATAGCGAACATTAGTACTTCGTGGCACCGGCTAGTAGTTCAGGTCATTTGGAAATTGTATTGGAGTGACCAAATTAGGGCTGACGTCATCAATCAGTCGAGATTTTTAGTTTAGGGTCCAGGGGTTGCGAGGCGTGCTCTCTTGTATTGGCCACGCTGCCAGACGTGTATCTCCGACGTTGCGTGCTACTTCTATTTTCTTGGAGAGTACCTCTGACTTAAATATCAACACAGTCACAATCAAGAGTGTTTTTTTTGCCGTGTTTAGCACTTGGTATGTAGTGTTGGATCTGGTAGAATGTAACAATGATCAAGAACAGTGAGGGCGTAGGTTGTAGGGTAAGAGTGGGAATGTGTGAACTATATGTGGAGTTCAGGGATGAGATGATTTGGACAAAGATAAGTCAAATAATTAGTTCATTCGTGAATGTTCATTTGAGTTTGGAGTTGTTTGTTTTCTGAGAATTTTGTCCTGTAGACGAGTCTGCAATGGATGCAAGTTATGGAGCCCGTATCGTGGGCTTACAACAAGTCGGCTTGTTCCATGTAAGCAATCATAGGCAGATAGAAATAGCTCAAATGTCGAGAAGATGCATTGTCACCTCACAATCAGGTGAAATCTGATCGAATATTGTTTAGGGGAGAGTAATCTAAAATATAATGGCAGAAATCTAATGTACATGCATAAGATGTAAGGATCCATGTAAGGAATTGTTTATGGTAATCAAAAATAAATGCTATGGTAAGGTAGCCGTCAGCCACAATGCTGTCAGTCGCCCTCGAAGCATGCATCGAGGTGACAGCCACCTCTCCCATGCTCATCTCCGACATGTCAATGTTGCACATATGGCGTACCATAGGCTGGTCAATAGCGTTCAGTTTCGTGGAGCGGTTTGGGGGACTCATTTGGGGGATTCATCGGTTTGCGTTGTTGATGTTGGTAATCCAGCATTACTAGTTGTGCTCGAATTTGAACTCGACTTCTTCACATTCTTCGTGTATTTAGTTGGTCGAAATTTGGGAGAGAGTGAAGCCGCAAGCGCGATTCTTCGCTTGACATAGAATCTGTTAGAATCGTAGCGAGCGCGAGAAGGATCTTGTGGTGGATGGTGAATTGTCGGCGAGGTCGTAGAACCTTTACTCGCACTTGAGATCTTGGATGGTTGATTGACGATGTGTTTGTAGCGATCCGGTTCACTTAGAAGCTCGGTTTGTGTTTGCAGTACTTATTTCGACAATGGCGGAGAGGACAATCGACATGCGCAACTTGCGGGGAAGAAATAGAAAGTTTGGACGACCTGGATTTTCATGCGGAAATGGACGTTGTAATGTGTGGTATGCGTGGCATTTCGAGCATCGGATCGAGAGAAGCATCGGCGTTGAAGCATGTAAAGACGTCTTGTAGTTCTCGTAAAAAAGGTGGTGAGGTTCGAGTTCGATTAATTGTAAGGTGCTTATGATTTGGAAGTGGTTATGTGTAGGCGGTGGATGTTGATACGTGCTATTGGTGTGGAAAGACAGACGATCTCATCGTTTGCAGTTGCTGCGAACTATGTTGGTGCGCGACGTGCATCATTCGTAATTATGGTGACGACATCATCGAAGAAGTGATAGAGGCAGGAGACATTTGTTGGACTTGTTTTGTATGCTTTCCCGAACATATGCATGGTTTGCTAGATGAGGCGGCATTCCAGAATGGATATATTGCGCTTGATCAAATCGATGGTAGTACGTCATGAAGCTTTGAAAGAAGGTGGTAAAGTTTGGACACAAGAACGCTTGTTTATAATATGGTGTTACCAATGTGGTCCGTTGCAAGAAATACTTAGTTAAGCCATGATGTACTTTTCTGTGAGTTAAGGGTGGTATAGATGGTGCAATGTAATTGCAACAAGGGTGCTGATCACCTTTGTAAACTATTTCATCATGGTATAAATGTGCATGGAATCGAATTGTATCTTGAGAGAAATCAAACGGAAGTTTTTAACTGGTCTTCCGTCGATGGTTTTGCTTCAAATCCGGTGCGAGGATTCGTAGGAGAGCCCCGAGCTTGTTCCAAAGAGGGAGTCCCGTAGCGCGTCCTGGTTAACCCCGCCATAAGTCCCGCGGTGTCCCACTTCCCGATTTTTCCCGCCACGAGTCCCTGAGTGTCCCGGTGCGAGTTATAAAATTCTGTTTGGCTTGAGAGGGGGGTAAAACGCTTGTGGATTTGGGCTTTTTGAGTCTAGGGATCGAAATCGCAGACCCCTGTTTTTCTTGGCCCAGACCCTAGATGGCCCGTTTGATTTGTTCTGAGCAATTTTGTACTCAGCGATTTTGCAAGAACGAGGGCGAGTCCTAGGGAGGACCCTAATTTTCGGAACAACTCGATGCAAAATGTTGATTGTCCATGGCTATGTCGGGATTTCTGCGATAATCGGCGAGAATAAGAAGATAAGAAGGGGCAGGAATTGATTGTAGTCCCCGACTAAGGATTCGCTTCGAGTCCCGCCGCGAGTTCCAGCAGGAGCCGCGCAGCGCATGCCAGCCCGAGATCAGTAGCGCGTCTCGGTTTGTCCCGCCACGAGTCCCTGAATGTCCCAGTGCGAATAGCATTACGACTGCCCATACGAGTCCAAAATACTTGCGAGCCTCGGTTACAAAAAAAAAGGTGTGCGCATGGGACTTCTAAAATATACGCGCGCCACGACTCGCAACCCTGCGATTCGGAGGAACCGCCATTTCCTAGAAGTCACATATATGAGTCCATATATGGGGCCCTAGACCACGATTGATGGACCAGAATGCATAGGGCCGACCGGAATGCAGTAACCAGATCGTGATCAGCAATCATAGTTGTTTTCTAGTAATTATACACAAGCACAATTCAGAATAATCGATACATAATTTATAACTATCAAGTGAATGTAGCAGTGAATTTGCTATGACGATCACAAATTCCCTCCAGGAAAGCAAGAGTGTGCATTAAGAAGCGAGGAAGATTTCTAAATAACATCCAACGCCGCTTCTAACGCTAGTGCTAGCGTGATTCGATTAATGACGTCTACCGCGTGAAACTCGACTTGCTTGCGCAATGCCTTTGTAGTTGAAATAGATAATTTTGAACTTCTTCGCAACAATGTGGTAGAGGATGGTCATCACATGAAAAAGTGAACTTAAAATCACTCCAAAACGAGCTGATTCAAGATGTAGTGCATAACAAAATAGAAATGAAAATATAGATGGCCAATTTTATGACAAATAATGAAACTCAAAGAAACTCGTGAATCGATTTCGAGGCACTTAAGTCTAAGTAACGCTTCACTCCTGGATTGTACCGACGCGTGTCGGGACAATATCCGGAGAGAGAGTCCGATACAACACTAGCAAAGGCGGCCGCAGGCAAGGCCGGGCGTAAAAGGGAGCGTAAACGATCATGGAGGACTAATTGGCAAAGCATAGAAAATGCGTCAAATACACTCACTAACCTGCACAAGCAACAAAACAAATTGATTAGAATATTAAACCATATGATTGCATAGCTGAAATCTAATTAATGCAAAGTGTCACTCACAAAATCCATCGCGCTGCAGCATGGACTGGTGAATCGTCGCCAGCAAGCTGTGCGTTCATTGTGTCCGGTGTCTTGGCGGCGGGAGCGTTGGAATGCTAAGTGGCGCGAAGGATTTTGTTGAAGATTTCACGGTCTCCTCAAGTGCCAACACGTTGCGGTTTAGGGAGAGCGCGGCCTTAATGAGATGCGCTGCGGATATAGTCGTGAACATAGAGTCAAAGAAAGTAATTCCAGCTCATTAATTCACCTGGACGCAAGCACTTAAACGTTCCAAACCCTAAATGCATGTAGATGCAAGCGCTACCGTTGCGGCTCCAAAGTCCATCACAACGCCTCTCTGGGCACATTCCATATATAAGTGGCTAAAAAAGAAAGACCTGACGCTCCTTTGACCTCTCCATGGTTTTCCATCCACTTTCCGAAGAAGATTCGCTCGTCGACACGCGTTGAACAACATGTCTTGTGTATTCAAGTCCACACCGCGGTGTATGGGGATCGAATTTTTAATGTCCAGCCGATAAGGGTGACGCCGAATACCAGTGTGGCGGGCCTCGACCATAACAACGGCCTTGGAGATGTATGTCTCGCAAATCAAATTCAAAAAAGTCAAGATAAATGATTAATTTGTCGACAAACGCGCATACTGTTGTCTGAAGAATATAAGTTAACGCTAAGCTCAAATGTCAAAACAATGATGGAACGGAAATGATACAAAATCTTACCAATCGTCTTTGGATGCGATGATCATGACAATGGGAGAGAGTTGAGAACATTCCACTCTAATGCAATCTTGAGGTTAAAATTGACGGTGAATGCCTCAATCTTCTTCCGCACCGCATACGAATCACAGGTAGAAAATGACTATAGCCCCGTCATCACGCAGATATCTTGAAGGCGAATTCGGCGATAGTCTTCAAGAAATTCGGTTGGTTCAATTCCATCGGGATTTGGTCGCCGGATCGGATACTCCCGAAACGCGTAGGCCGTCAGGATAGTCGGCAAGCATAAGATCGACGCCAGCACGTTCGACTTGAAGAACACCTACGAAGTATAAACGGCGTCCTGCAGATATCTGTCATGCCATCGAAATTGAGCAAATGTTAAGACTCACAACTATAAGGCTTGTTAAAGAAATTCGATTTAAATAAAGTTGTACCTCTGTTAGAAATGTCTTCGTTTCTTCCTACTCCTCTGGAAAAGGGTCACCCATCGCCTTCACATCCCACCAGCGAATGAGGGTGTCGTTGATGACCTTTACCCGAGCGCCGGTCGGTGCCAGAACTGTATGTATATCCAGCATCATTCCACGAAGGGAAAACGGAAGCATAGAATCGGAGGACTTCAAGTTATCATAATAAGGTGACGGAGAATTTCGACGAGGTTTCTTAGCCAGGCGCCTACGTGTTGATGCATTGGTGTCCTCAAACTCGTCATCGATGATAAGGACTTCTTGGCTGCGTAATCCGCGTGATCTTCGTCTGCTTTTCTCCTCATCATCCCTAAACCGTCTCGCACTCCGCCGCAGAGGGTGCGGGTCTTTGTCAGCAGTCTTTGCATTCTCAATTGGTGATTCTTCAACTGCAAAACTTGAGTGGTTGCGCAGAGTCCTCCTTGAGTCGTGTGTTCTTGATGAGGGAGAGAAGTAGTGCGAGTTGTTGGAACCATTTGGAACATTGAGTTGATGATTTGATTCCGTCTTGCGTTTACGTGTCCGTGACTTCTTCTCCTCGATCGCCGCAATTGTCTCGACCGTCGTCCAAATCAACCACTTCAATCAAGAAAACGCAAAGATCGACTTTCTTCGAGTTCCACCTCCCAACTTGGGCATCTATCGGGGGCAATCTAAATACCAACCATACTCCACAAAGTCTTTCGGCCATACATGAGATAATTGGGCGTGTGAAAGACGTGCACCTCGTCTGTCGGATCGGTGTAGTTTTGAAATTGAAACGGAAGGCGTGAGAGAACCCATTTGGAAGAATATGCTTGAAATATCGATACAAAATCCGTCTAAATGACTTCCTTGGCCGAAGCGGTGATCCGGATTATAATTCTTGTGAATTCCAACTGGATTTTCTTTGTCAGGAAGTTTCTTGAACTCTCTATAGAATGCAGGTGTCCACAACCGACATCTCATCTGCTCAACATATTCATGGATTTGGAGGATCGGCTCGCCTCTAGGTGGATTGTAATCCACCACTACCTTCAATTTCGAGAGTGTCGGGAGACGCGTTATAAGCATCTTGGCAATCTGGACCAAGAAGATAATAGAATGAGTAGTTAGATTGATATGACTGAGTATAAAGCAAATTGGCAAGCAAAATTAGAAGCGGTCACAGAAGCTAAATTGAAATTTGATATATAAAAAAGAAATATCACTTATTTGAGACCAAAAAGTCGCCTTATGCAAAAACAAATTGAATTGATCATCATTAAAAGGAAGTTTAGGGAACTTCAAATCTTGTCTTGATCGTGGTGATCGGTTCCACCTTTCGAGCCAAAAAGTAGCTTACTTGGAATGCTCGTGGCGAAGTAGCCATCTTCCACAACTTCTCCAAACGCATCTCGGGCGGATCAAAAAGCTCGTAGTGAATCTTTACTTGCTTCTAAGAATTTGCCGTCGTATTCTTAAGACAAATGGGAAGTTGTTTAGTGAACTTCAGATTCCAAGGCGAGTCTTCGTCTTTCAGAATCGCCTTGTTGACAAAGTCGTGTATTTCCTGTCCAGTCCAGTCGTCTTTGTTTGGATGTTGCTTCTCAAAGTTGGCTGCAGCGATTGATGCCGCTTCTGCAATCTCTTGCTGTTGCATGTAACAATGCACATTAAGTCGAAGGATTATTTACAAAATAAGAGTAGCAAAATTAAAGGCTACGAAAATGAGATTAAGGCATAGAATGCACATACCTGGTAGAGTATATTAGTAAAAGCGGCGACTGTGAGTGTGTACCAAGTACTCACAGTCTTCACTTCACATTTCTTGTACTCTTTCTCTAAAAGGAGATCCTTGAAAGCTACAAGAGGCTTCTGACCAACTGATTGTACACGATATAATTTGTGAACCAAATTCTGTTTGACATGGCTTTTCTCATTACGCCTGCTTAGTAAAGAGAAATGATTTTAATTCCCATTTCTACACTATATAACTCAACAAAAAACACAACATTCATGACTTACAAGTTTATATCATGAAGAATTGATAACGTGTCCACCACTTTGCCTTTAACTTCCAGAAGAATACAGTCCACCACGTAATGCCAGTGAAGATCATCGCCATGCTTGTTGTTGATGATAGACATCCATGCTTGCAACCTATGATTGCCATCCCAGACGTGGAACAGTTTGTTTGAAAATTGTGCCAAGTCAGCGTCATCGCACAACTGCTTGTCGAAGTTATTGTTTACTGTGTGCCAATGATCACTCCATGATGCCTTAACTTCATCAGTGACGTCGGCTATTTCACCATTGTCATTCTCCAAAGCAACGTAGAAAACTCCATGCCCCTCCAGGTACCCTCCATGGACAAAATGTCGTTGTAAATGAAGAATATCATTCTTCATGGCTGGACGCACAACAGTCAACCCCTTCAACCTGCACAATGGAATGTTTAAACGAGATTTGGACTTTGGTTTGAATCGCAAAGCCTCAATCGCAGACCCTGTATTAATCGACTCCTCCACAATTCCGTCAAGTTCGACTTCAACCTCCTTCTCTGTCAGTGGAATTGAAGCTGGGTTAACAGCCTCTATTGCAACCTCTTTGTCCACCATCGTATCAGCTCCGCCTGACGCATTTGAGTCCAGAACAACAATGTTATCTGACTCCAAACTCATGTTTAATGTTTGCTTAAACCCAACTTCTTTGGTTGAATCCAAGTTGAACTCCAGTGCTTCAGCATCCACCGCGTGCTCATCATCTGAACAACAAGTGAACGTAAGAAATTGATCATTTTATTTCCAAGCATCATCCAAATTTAAGAAGTTTATCACAAGGTGATTAGATTGTTGATGATTGTTGATTAGCGATGGTGAGGTGATGAAGTTGTTGGCGAACGTAAATTGTTGCTGAGTCGCGTTGGACATTAATCTATATGCTGCATTCACTAGAGCGCTTTGTTAGCAAAATGAGCGTGAGCTTGGTATCACTCAAAAGAGGCTGCCAGTACCGGCAGGTTCCACTACTTTACCACTATGTGATGATCTCAATAACACTTGTTCAACGAGCAATGTCAAGAAGTCTGAGAATTGTACAAATGACATCTTATATCCTCCAAATACTAGATTACTTTGACATAAGAGACAAAATTACACTAGCAACGAATGGTCAACAATGAAGAGATTCAAGGACTATACTAGAACTTTAGAGTATAAGAGGTAACCAAAAGTATTTGCCGGTACCGGCAAGATGAAAATACTCCATTTGAGCATGTTCAATACATTTCTTCATTAGTGCACCAGTCATCCATGTACTTCAACAAACACCATTTTCTTCCCAAACTGGTCTCCTGCGCATTTCAAAAGGCCATACAAAATTATTCCATTTGAGCAAACATGCTCAGTTTTGAAACCTGCCGGTACCGGTGGGTTACCTATAGTGAGTTTCAGAAAGTGGAATCACTATGTGCATTGTGAAGGCATGTCACCCCTGTGCATATTAGATAAACCCTCACAACTTATAAGTATCCTTAAACAACCGGATTCAGCACCTGCCGGTACCGGCAGGTACATAACATGTCACAAACAAACATTCACTTATGAAAGGAAATATGCATTGATCTAATCTGGAAGACAATCAAGGTACAACAAGGCAATCGAGAACAATCCACATTGAACAATCCACATTGAAGAATAGTGAAGAGAGTGATGATGCCGGTACCAGCAGCATCGAATATGCAAGATCCTACTTCGATGCAAGATTCGACTTGTTCCCAATGAGCAGCTTATTTACATCCTCACTATTAATGGTTTAAATCCCTTCAATTCTACAAAAGTGCATGAAAAGGAGCTCAAGCACCAAAGGAGAGCATCTGCAGTGTTCTTCAAAGTAGCAAAAGGAAGTTCGAGAAACGAAGATCTTCACTGGATTACTAGACGCTAACATGAGCAGGAGGAAGTCTTATCTGCCGGTACCGGCAGGTACTCCGATCACTAAAATCCACTTGCTCTGTTCACGTAGAAAGAAAAGACAAACCTCGCTTTGAGGCCAGATGTTGATATTCAACAAACTTCAACCATCCCTTCGCGTCAGACTCGCCACTGGAAGCTGGCGAAGAGTGTTGCTGATCTTCAGAATGAAGATCGCACATCTCTTCCTCACATGGAGTGGTGACATCCTCATGATCGTCGTGCTTCTTCAACCTTGACTATTGGCTTGTCGCAGACCTGAAACGCAGGCCTTCCATGGATCCAAAGCAGTTGTGATCGGAGGCGGGGATGACGAATCTGCAGCAAATCCAATGCACGCAGTAACATATAACTGAGATACTACTAAGCCCGTTCTGCAATTGACCTACAGAGAATTATAGAAGGAGCATTCGAGCTAATTCATATATGCTTTGAAATATCCACAAATCCCACGAAAGAACACTCCATGAATCCCGTTCCTTCTTGCAGTAAGTAATGTTAGAAGTCAATACAGAACAGGGCATCATGACAACTGGGCACATAAGCATACTGAGAGCAATCAAATATTTGAGAAAAAGAAGAGAGCGGAAGGGACATCCGAAATGTGCAACCAGAACATCTACATGTTGTACCATCGAAAATATGAAGACAATGGCAAGAAGATGGCCACTAACCTGCACAACATCGATGGCAGTTTGCAGATCAGGCAGACTAAGCGGGGTTCTTGAAGTTCCTTGATGGTAATCAGATGGAAGCAGCAGCCTTCGGAGTTCAGCCGATCCTTATCTGCCGGTACCGGCAGGTACTCCGCCGATGTCCTTCGCAATCAATGACGTGTACGCATCCAACGTGTTTTGAGGCGGATGAACAAGTCCGCGTTCTCGCGCCCGATGGGCACCATGCTCGTGCCACACTTGATCAATATGCACACCTGCCATACCCCACATCAAAAACGCTCCAATACCATGCACCATCATTCAGTTCTCACAACATGAATCCTCACTGACCTGCAAGACGTGGCGCGGGGTGAGGACGGGGTACTTGGTGGGGTTGTGATCGGGGACGCGGTGATCCCACGGCAAGGGTGACGCCGGAGCCTTCTCAAGCACCAAGCTGTTCTTCAGGTCCGACACATGCGGCGGTGGCACATTCACCGGCTTCGTGTTCCGGTACATGCACCCCGCTTTCTCGTAGCTGATGCCGAACGTGTTCTCCCAAAGACGCGCGGTGAGCTCAAATCCATCTGTAGTCACACCACAAACGGGACCATTCAGAATCGCTGCCAATGCGGTAAACAAGTTTCCAAACCGATTTGTGCAATACCTTTGGGGCCCTTCTCGACGGCGCCATAGTCGTGATCCGCTACGCTCTCCAGCAAGGCTTTGGTGTCCTTTGCGTACGCGACAGGGGAGAGCTGATGCGCGTGCCAGATCAGGTCGATATCGAAAGTGGGGACGCAACCAAGGTGCTTGCCCTTGCTGGCCCGCTTCGACAAGAGCTGCAGGAAGCACTTGTAGCGCTCCACGGAGGCGTGCAGAAAGCTGTCCTCCCACATGTGCGGCTGCGAGACGTAGTAGTAGAAGGTGCTCTGCTTCGCAATGGCCGCCACGAGATCGTCCAGGCCCCCGTCCAGGTCGTCCACGGGGTGCACTTGCGCATTGCCGCCCGGGTTGCCGATGCCACTGCCCGCGCCCGGGAACTTGTAAAACGTCGACATGATGTCGTAGGGCTCCTTCTGGTACACGATCGACCACAGCCGCCGACATCGCTCCTGCGCGAAGCTCTCGCTCGCGATGTCGGGAAACAGCGGGCAGTCTATCACACGCCCGAATTTTGTTATGCAGTATTGCCTATACCCAACCTACTCGCACCACCATTCACCGAAATATCAATCACAACATGCATCTTACAAAACACCCACAATCAGGAGAGTTGCATAGAATTATCGGGTGTAAGTCTTTGTGAAAGTAAGAATTGTGAAGCAGGTGGGAATGAAGGATTCATGAATCCAGAAGATTTGCACAACATTCTGGTCAGTATGGAATTTCCATTAATCACACCATGCTCTTTTCTCAACTAAACTCCTACATTCTTGACTTTGACTTTGTAGAGTTGGATTCTGTATTATAGGGACAAACATTACTCAATTTTAGGGCATAAGGTGTTGGTTACAGTATCCGTTTTAAGGAGCATCATGTTCTAAGCCTTGATATTTCTCACTCACTGCTGCACTTGTTATCGATCATTCCATTGATTCCATAATCTATCCTCTGATTGGAATTCCAGGGTGTGAATGAAAATGTACCGGATTCAAGCGATGGCAGTGCCACACCCACTGCACATCCAACGGAGGCAACAAGCTCTTCCCCTTAGAATCCACGTTCAGCAAGCCCTTCGTCTTCATCTCGCACTGCAGCAGCCACAGCTTCTGCCATTGCGGATCCTGCGTGAACGGCACAACGGGTGCCTCCAGCTTCAATGACGTGTACGCATCCAACGTTTTGAGGCGGATGAACAAGTCCGCGTTCTCGCGCCCTTGGTGCCCAGGAAGCTGTCCTCCCACATGTGCGGCTGCGAGACGTGGGTGTGCAGCAATCCTTATCTGCCGGTACCGGCAGGTACACAAGATACCTACTCTTGACTACCGAAAGAAGCCCAGTTCAGCCGGAAAGGCTGCTCCGTGTTCGGCATTTGAGTGCCGTTATACACTTGCAAAATCTTCTCCGCTGCCGCATGGGAAACGAACTCCACGAACCCGTACCCTTCCGAATACCCCGTCTACTTCTTGCGAATGATCTTCACGGACTGCACCTGCAACACCAGTTCCCATCCACCACTCATCAGAACGACGAAATCATTCAGGACAAGGCCCAACATTCGATTACCACGCGTGAATTTGAAAGGAATTCTGATTTGCGCTCAATGACCAGTAATCGCAACGACGGGAGCAAGAGGACCATAAAACACTGACTTCACTTCACACTTGTGCTCAAAGAAACAGATGGTGCGCGTATGTTCATCGACATTCAGGATTGGGACCCCTACTAAGCACTTCCTCATTTCAGAAGATCTGGACGTGGAAATACCGAGCCCCCTCATGCGATGTATATAATATTGCGCATGGAAGTCGAGGTAATCCACTCCACACTCTACTTTAAGTAGGGATTACGGTTGTTTATGATTTAGCATTGAAGGTTTAAGTTTAGGAATTGGATGTGTACCTTGGTCAGCAGGCTCATCTGGTCATCAAGACTGTGGTAGCTCAATTCGGCTCCAGCATCTGCAGGTGGTAAGCTTGTGATCACCTGTAAGAATCCAAGAGTCAGCCCTCTCTATGAAGATCTTGTCGTGTACTGATAACCCGTACTCGTTATAATAGATCGGGAAAATGATATATAATATAAAGGACCACGTACCTTAAGCTGTATCCTTGATCAATCAAAAACTGCTGTCTCTTTGTGAAATAGTACATCTCCTGTTCAGGAGCCAATAAGTCAGCCGAGGAATGTGTAGAGTTTACGGTGTGTAGAGCAATTTATAACTCCAAGACAGCCTAGAATGTGTAGAGTTTAAGGTGTATAGAGCAATTAAGAGGACTTACTTGAGTGTCAGTAGACACTAAAGAGTAGAAAAATGCATTGAACTCCTCAGCGCCTCCTGCCATACGATCCTTGTGTTTTTCCTGAAAGACGAATTGCCACAACGTAGTGAGAGTTTATCCTTTTTCATATGATTTCACGATTGCACAATAAGAGGCTATGATGAACTTTTAAATTGTCTTATGATGAAGGAGCATGTGATGTCCCTACTCAAAATACGACCCAGTCGTTGAGCTTCTTGACGACGAGAACCGGCGTGCGATGAAATCTGAATAATGACATTAGCTTCTGGGATATCAATCGAGTTGTCTCCCACCTAAAATCCAGGGACGCCATCGTTAGGTTCAAGCAAAGTTGACGGAATTTAGAGCGATCTACTATGCTTCTGATGCTGATCTATTTTGCTTCTGATGCAACACACGAATGCAGGATGAGATATGCTTAAGGTTCAGAACACGAACTTGGCAGCTCCTTGACGGCTTCGAGAAGGGCCTTCAGCGCACGGAGAGCACCTTCAGCTGCAGGCTTTGCTGCATTCTCGTCCCAGCCTCCCAGGGCCACGACAACATCAGCCTGTGCATATGCTTCTGATCCACCCTGCTTGGCCTTTGCTGCCTCTTCTTCCGGAGCCCCTTGATCTGCGATAAACCAATAAACGGCTCATCAAATAAAACAGGAGTACAACGCATGATGTCATTTGAATACCATATGCAAAACTGGAAATTCAGAAGTTATAACAACAGAAGGCGATAAGAGAACGCTCTTTGGGTGAAAGCGACATCACCAGCACCGACAGCATCATGGTGGACCTTACCGTGCGTTCGAAGAGGACCTCCTCGTCATCGGTGACCTTGAGTGTCTCCTCGGTCACGTCGAAGATGCCGCGAATGAGCTCCTGTAATGTGGCCATGAACTGCGAGAACGCCTTCTTCGTGTGCCAGAACATGTGCGAGAACAATTTCTTGTCGTTCGTTAGTGCTTTCTGAACATCGTCGACTGTGAGCTCAGGTTCACTCCCGTTCTCGATCAAGCCTGCAACACACAAATCGCTTCAGTCTACAAAACAGCGCCGTTTTGCATTAAGAATTTGAACCAAGGTTGACGTAGAGTTGTGTCTGGAAGAGTGTAAAGTACCGGTGGATTCACGAAGCTTCTGCCGGAACTCCTTGATTTGCTCATTCGCTAGCACTGATTCCCACACGTTCTTATCGGTTGCCAACGACACCACCATTTTCTGCATGATGATCCAACACACCAGGGGTTGAAGAATCATACCTACTACTTGATCAGACTTTGTGCGAACCCAGGTTTCAATATGAAGAATGAGAAGAAATAAGTGCTGTGATGGCGATTGAAAGAGCTGGAGAGAGGTTAAGAGATGAGGGTGCGAACCTGGACTTGAGGATTGTGCTGGAACTGATGAAAAGCTTCCAACATGTTTCCATATCCAGGGGCGCCAATGATTCCTTTGCTGCTCGAAGACGACGGCAATACCCACGGCGCTGGCTCTTTCCAATCACCACCGTCTGAGATTGGATGACTTACACGATACAGGCTATTCACCTCCGAAGCATCGGTATTCTGCTCTACTGACTCCAATGAATCCGTAGAACTCGATCTATTCATGAGCAATCCTCTGCAAAAACATCATCACAATCGTAAACTTACAGGACACTTCCCAATCCAAAAAGGAAAACAACCATGGCGCTACAGTCACAATCCTAAGTTTGCAGAACGCTTCCCAATCCAACAAGGCAATGGATGATATCGAAAAACAACCATGGCGCTAGGGTTTGGAGCGAACATTTGGAGTGCGTGATGAAGCTCGGCGGTAGCTTCCTCGACGTCCTGTTGGGTAGGAGCAGTGCCGAAGACGAGGTAAACCAAGCTCTCGACATCATAACCGGCGAAGACCCGGTCATCGATCTCCCAGTGCTGCTGCATGCCGCTGGAGTTCGGCGATGTGTGGACCTCGGAACTCGCTCAACTGCACGACATGCGAGCGGACGTAGTGGGCGCCTTGAGCGCGGGCGCAGTGGTGCACATCCTGCACATGGCGGCATTGGAAGCGGCTGTAGTAGGGCCACAGCCCACAACGCGGCTGACGGTACTCCACATCGCTCCACCTCCCATCCACCCTTATCTGCCGGTACCGGCAGGTACTCCGCCGATGGCCTTCGCTATCCCGATTTAGGGTACGGCCGCACCTGCAGAATGCGAATTAGCTAGTGATTCGGCAGTAAGTAAAAAAGATGGAAATGTGCTTCGAGTACCTCTCAGCGAGTTCGTTCGAAGCTCAGCCCCTATTGCTGTTGCAGCGGCAAAACAGTCGCAGGGTCTGCATCCGGAGAATAGTCCTCCTGCCTGGGCAGGGCGATCTCCAGGGACTTCAGCTCCTTTGTTGCGGGACATTCAAGTCCAGCAGGTTTGTACTCCAATCTCTACTTTTCTCACGTTATCAACCTCTCCAATCTCTACCTTCCTCACGTTATCAACCTCTCCAATCTCTACCTTCCTCACGTTTTCAACTTCACAGCATTCATCGCTGATTTTACATTTTTTATATGTGCAGGTGAAGCAACACAAAGCGCAGCAGCGGCCCATCGCATCACGAGGTAGCCCGCAGCTAAGCAGTCCTTTGAGCATGATGGTATCTGCACCTGGAAGCAGCAGCCAGATCTTCGATGGTCACGCTTCCCCATCCACAGAGACTCCCAATCGGTGGTACAGGCCTGAAGTTGCCAATCCTTTGCACAGGGTGTGCAGCAAGCCTTATCTGCCGGTACCGGCAAGTACAGAAGATACCCACTCTTGACTACGAAGTGAAGACATGCCGATGACATAGTGAACCATTCCATATACCATACTGACTTTAGCTCCATTGAAAGAGAACATTCCCTGCTAATTCTACTACTTTCTAAGCAAAACAAACAGTGCCAATACGTGCGAGAAAGCAGAAAAGCAATAACATACTTCATTGCTCCAGAAGAAGAGGTCGCTGCGGCAGAGAGATGAATGTGTCACTTTGATCCGAACCTCCATGGCTTGGGGAGGATCCACTTGCACATTCTCGATCACGAACTCGCCTTTGGGTTCCCATGCCACAGCAGTTGATTCACAGTACCATCAAACGAATCAATCTGGAAACCCTATACCACGGTCAATGATCGGTCATTCTAAAAAATTAA
Source organism: Bryum argenteum (assembly GCA_037043015.1). Taxonomy (NCBI): domain Eukaryota; kingdom Viridiplantae; phylum Streptophyta; class Bryopsida; order Bryales; family Bryaceae; genus Bryum; species Bryum argenteum. The sequence goes on from CM073321.1 coordinate 43,154,076, forward strand.
GCTGATCGGGCAAGACTCTTATGCATCAAAGACCTGAAACTAGCCCCATTGAACGATCGCAGAAGGCGAGATCCCAAGCAGAAGGAATTGGGTTAGGGCAAATGTACTAGAAGAAGCTACAGGCTCTGATTGAGGAATGGCGTCTACCATTAGAATTGTGTGTTGAGCTTTGAATGGGAATGTAATAGAAGCATGATGAAAATGAATGGGAGGTGAGGATTCACTAACCTTTGCAAGTGATGACCTTGCCTATGGTGGAGTTCGCCATCGCTAGCGCTCGTGGTGAGATCGCACAAGACACTCCTCAATTCTACTGCCGACAAAACAAGTGGAGCATTACAAAGGAGCATTTTAAGTGTGTGTGCATGAGAAAGCATCCAACTAAAGCGACTGCCGTTCACTAAGAGAAGAAGAGACCTAAAAAACATGACAGGCCGGAAGAGCTATGAAGAATCACTAGTGTATCAATTCTACCTGACTAAATCTCACGTCTGCGATAATGTATTCTTAAAACAAGCATGCAGAATAAAATAGATGCGGAGATAAAAGAATCACACAAGTATCACAAATCACCTTCTCCGAGCTTAGCGTGACGTAGGGTAGCACCAACAATGCCTTCTTCCCCGTTGACAAAACTTGTCCCAGCATTAGCAGCTCAGCAACTAGACTCTTTCCAGCACTGCATCAATCGTACAAAACATAGCACTCTGGAATGATCAAACAAAAACCACCAAGATCTCCAGAGTTAACCACAACATCGATTACGAAACACAAGTGCTGAATATGGTAGGCGAGATTGTGCAAGACAGTCAGAGGAAGGGGATGAAACATGCGACAATGCTACGACAACCGACTTTTATGCAGTATCGCTCTAGGAGCTGGACAATAGCAGACAAAGCACCATCTGATGTAAGAAGCAAGATCATAAGCGAGGTTCGATCGTATGAAGGCATTACATACACCAAGCATTGCAGCACCACACCAGGCAAGTGCGTCTGCGGCCGAATAGAGCGACCAAGTTTTCTTGCAAGTCGACGAGCAAGTATATCTCCAAGAATACGGCGAGGCTGGGGGGATGTGCCAAGTTCACTGCGCCAGCGAACTTTTATTGCGAATTCAAGGCGATCCACACCTTCCTCGATGCAGGAAAGCCCCCGTTCTGACCGTATATCCCTCACATCACAAGTGCAAAGCAGCTCCCCAAGTAGAGTGCACTCTGCATGCCATCCCGGGCCATGCTACTCAACCCCTCAGCGCCAGGCACGGCCTTCATCTCCCCCATCTTATGCGGCTCTGCTCGCAGCTATAGCTTCTGCATCGCCCAAATAGCTATAACATAAGCACGGCACGGCCGATTCTCACACAAAAAGACCAAGCGCGGAACGGAAGGGCGAGGTAACCCTAGGCAGGAGAAGAGAAGCACTTGACCGAAATCACTCTGCTATACTGAGTGAAGCAACGTACCAGTTCGTTAGAGAAGCGAACCTGATGTAAACCTTGGCGGGTAGAGCTTCCAAACCCCGAACGTGAAGATCGATAGGTGGCGCACCACTGTCACAAACTCCCGGCAGAGGAACGAGGGGAAATTGGTTCTTACCTTGTTGGCGCGTATGACCTTCGATCTTCCCTTCATCACCTCACCACCACCGCGACTGCATTGTCCGGCGCCAAAATGGGAAAAATTTACGAAATGAAGGTTTGAAAACGGACCTGCTGACTGCATTGAATCCTGTGATGATCCTTCTGGTGATGCGAGGTTAGGGGAAACCACCGGTGTGAGCGTTGAGCGGTGAGCGGTGAGCGGTGAGCGGTGAGCGGTGAGCGGTGAGCGGTGAGCGGTGAGCGGTGAGCGGTGAGCGGTGAGCGGTGAGCGGTGAGCGGTGAGCGGTGAGCGGTGAGCGGTGAGCGGTGAGCGGTGAGCGGTGAGAGTGAGCGGTGAGCGGTGAGCGGTGAGCGGTGAGCGGTGAGCGGTGAGCGGTGAGCGGTGAGCGGTGAGCGGTGAGCGGTGAGCGGTGAGCGGTGAGCGGTGAGCGGTGAGCGGTAAAGTTTGAGCGGTAAGAATTTTTTTTTTTTAAGTTAATGACCCTATTACCATGGAATGGGTGGTTCCGAAATTTTGAATCGGTTATTTTTAGGCATAAAAGTACCCAAACCCGTGGACATAGGTCCTTTATCCATTCCGATATATTGTAATGGGATCCTACAATATTCTATAAGTAATCCACATTTGCAAGTTGAAATAAAAGTTCCTTACATTAGGGGTGACATCATCATGTGAAACCCATACAATTCAATAAATGTACATTAATAATTTGAAGCTGTAGAGTATAGTTAGGGCTGACGTCATCAATTTCCTATTACATTTATCAATTATACGTAAATGCTTGGTTTATATAATCAAGTTTATAACTACAAGTCGTCCTTAGTGTCTCCTTGTAAGGTGTACGAGAAAGACATTCACGAGGCATTGTAGTGGTCGGAGTTCGATTCTCCTCGGCCTCGTTTGAGCGTTGCGGTCGTCGTCATGCCAGACTATCCCGAGCTATACAAATATTGAACTATAGCCTCTACCAACATTGGCAAGATTCACTCACTCCAATGGAAAATAAAAAAAAAAACATTATAAAAATTTTAGTCTCGCATTGAGTTTAAAACTTAAACATTTACATACACCGATGCATGGAAATTGGAGTTGAAGAAGTTGCAACAAAATTTAGGGTGACGTCACCGTTAAAGGCATGCATGGCTTCGATTACAATCGTATTCGGATACTTAGAGTAATAGTTGAAACACTAAATGTAGCTTAAGCTTTAAACGAAAATAACGATAAATAAAAATATAAAACCATATATATTGGAAAACACATATAGATAGTATATAAGTAATAGATCATGGTAAAAAAGCACGAATGTCCTGGCGCTACCATGTCCCGTACCTATCGAAAGCAAATCACAAACTAGGCGACGGACGGTGTAGTACCATTAAAGTCTTGATCACATCGACAACCCTCAAAGTCTATAAACTTAAGCACACTATTATTGTAACGTTGACGCGGAGTGTCGACAAAATGGGAGATGGAGCTTGAACAAACTCTTGAGCAAGACGCTCGACGATGGAAGGGTGAATGTTGATGGAGGGCTCTTGTAGAGATGAGCGTTGCGAGTCAATCGCTCCTTCAAACCTGCGATCCTAAAAGTACAAGGAAAGTCAGTACTACCGAATTGTAAGAGCGTAATTTAAAATCGATAAACAGTATACACGATGGTATTATACACCAATGAACTTCCGTGGCTTCTTCACGACCGGTTCGTCAGAGTCATAATCCGCTGGAGGGGCCGATTTTCCACTTTCTTCATCACCGGGAGGACCATTCTTGTACTCCGCTGGTACGCCATCAAAGATTTCTTCGTCCGGTTCCATAGCGATGAGGTGTCGGTTGGAGCGCGCGCAAGCAATCCCAGATACACCTACAAAATCAGAATCACACGTTAGAAATGCGAAATGTATAAACAAATTCTAACGTAGTGATTATGGAAACATTACCTGTACTTGCGCTCCAGTCGAATACAATACCTCCATCGTCCGTGAGACAATCGACGAAACATTGAATGAGGGAGGGGTCCTTCTCACGTGATCCTCGCCAGGGCGTACCATCCAGACGATAACGCAATGTTTCTTTCTCTGCAAAGTTACAGAGGTGTTCTTCTTCATCAGGTACGATTGCTACACCCGCGTATGCGTGTGACACTTGCCGAGTTTGAAACTTCGAAACATACCCTTTACGAACATAGACTTTGATATGGAAGCAGTGAGTCTTCAAAACACAAGTACAAATACGTTAACATAGAAGCATAGACATAAATAATTATGAGTCGTAAAATTTGAAACTGAATCTGTTCCGTACCTCTTTGGGTTTGGGTACGGTAGAGGCCATAGGTAGGGGATTATATCCCCACTAGACGAAAACTATATGTTGCAGACTCAGAATTGAGAGTACGCTCGATTCTACAACATTTTGGATGCATTAGAAGAATGGCTCCAACGTCTGTCAAATGATACGCGGCAAACACAAAAAGGCTCTCAAAGTAGGTTTTGTCCCGCCGGTTCCAAGATGGAATTTTTGTTGGAGACACACCTGGTACAGGCAAGTTCTCGGGAGCATCTGCAAAAATGAGATCAATCCCTGGATGCTTGGGATCAAACTCCATCGCCGAACACGGGTACTTACGGTCTTTGCCAATCTGAAGTACAAGTAAATAATTACAAAGTGGTTACTTAATTCACAAGTACAAAACGTAATTAGGGAGATTAAAAATGACAAACGTATGAAATTATACCTTCTTGATGTGCTCGACAATATCCAGGATTTGAGAATCCCATTTTGCAGTCTTCGAAGACTGATGAACCAAATCTCCAATGTTCCCCTTCTCGAGATACATTGGCAGAGTGACTGAAATTTTTGACGACGAGCTGCTACCAATGTGATTGGGTTTGGGAAGAGGGCGTTTGGGAAACATTGGCTGGCTGAGGCGACGCGGGGACTGCTTGGAGTTGTGGTCCACGGTGAACGATTGAGGAGGGGATCCTGCATTTGTATGTCCACCAGTAGAAAGCCGAGTCAGTCTTGCATTGCGTCGATTTGCATTGTTTGTCACTCCCTCTGAAGCCTGAGTCAAATCAGCATCTTCTAGCCCTGCAATGTCTTCTGGGAGGGGAGTAGTTTCTTCAGATTTTTGCTCAAGATCTACAACTGGTTCCGCAACAGGATTGCGTCGCTTCCTGGTTGCACGAGACTTGGGCACTGCAACTGGTGAAGAAGGAGAAGAGATTGGATCAGGTGCATCTGGTAAAATGGAGAGGTCGTCATCGTCATCGTCATCGTCGTCAATCTCCATCGGTGCGGAGTCAGCTGGGTTTGAAGCCAGATTTCGAAGAAGATGCTTCTCCTCCTTGTGGACGTAGTTGTCGTCGCACTCCAAAAACCATCCACCGGTTGACAATTGAGAGTTCGTAAACCGCTCTTGTTGGGCTGAAGAGAAAAAGCTGCGAGGATCATTTGTGACTGAAACGTCCTCGAACTCCATTGGAATGGAAAACGAAGCTAATGCTCCCTTGGCAACGAGCTCCTGTTTTAAGTACCTACAAAAAATTAAACAAATTGGGTTGTGAGAATTGAACATGTTGTACCGATTTTATTAATATTGAATACAATTCTAGATACTTACCGGAATAAAAGCCTCTTTACTGTGATTTTGCCCCCGGTAATCTTTTGAATATCTGAGCCTTTGCTGAACTTAGGGCTCGCATTAGGACCAAGATAGTTGTTGAACGCCTTGTCCCATAAGAGCAACCTCCACTTCTCCACATACGCTGTTGGCTTAAGGACAACACTAGACCACTCAATGTTGAGGTTTTCGTTGTCCATCAGGTTTTGCATTTCTCTTTGAAGTGATTGCTCGAGCTGTGAAAAAAAGAAACCTTGTTAAATAACAAATAGCACATTAACTGTAACTTTGAGAACATGCAAGGAAACATTAAGTTACCTGTGCCCAAAAAGACGCGCGATGTAGGAATGCCATCAAAGTTTTATCTTTCATTGGACGTTCTTCTGGGAAGCGAAAAGAATGTCGAACTTCGTCCGATGAGTTCCACCATTGGAGCCACTTACCCTTGAAATCGCAATGAACATTGGTAGTGGCTACCATTTGTAAGCGATCGATTGTCATGTCGGGTTTCAAGTTCTTGCTGTAATGAGAATAAATCTGCACATGAAGATCATAAGTAAGAATAAGGTTAAAAAACATGATTACGAGTCATACAGAACATGAAAGGGGTGTTTTCTTTACCTCCTTTGCAAATACTTTCCCGAACTTGTTATTGGCCACTGTGACCATCTTATCAAAGTTTTTGCCACCTATGGCCTTAATCTCTGCTTTGATCGCATTATCCATGGCACTCCATACTCCAGGTCCTGTTTGTTTCTCCTTCGGGACGGTGGCGTAGTAATTCGTTTCTGCGTCATCAGATGCCTTCGCTAATCTCCTCTGTATAAATTTTTTTAAAAATTAATAAGATGTAAAGAATCAAATACAAACAATCACATTTAAAACACGTTCCACTCAACTTACCGCATATAAGAACTTTACGAATACGTCTACTGTTACAGGATACCAAGTATCTTTTTTGGCCTTAGCGTTCTTGCAAATTCTGAAATCCTCTGGGGATATCAGATCCTTGAAATCCTCTAGTTTCAATTTTCCGAACTGCCTCATTCGCTACAATTTTGCACACAAACCGTCTTCGACATGGTCATGTTCAGTAGACCTGCAGTGCAAGATCACACATGAGAAACATAGAAGTTTATCAAAATAGAAATAGAGCGATTCGAACAAATCATTGAAATATTCACCAATTAATGTCGTTCATAGCGTCGAGCAACAGATTGCTCTCTCCTCGTGCATCAAGAACGTTACAATCCACGGAGATGTACCACGAAGGTTCCATTTTATGGTACCTCTCTATGTGACGCATCCATGCCGTCACTCGGTGGTTGCCTTCGTAAACGTAAAAATACTTGTCACTAAGGTGTTGTAGATCCGGATCAGACTGCAGCATCTTCTCAAACTCTTCATTGGCTGATTTCCAGAGAGGGTTCGTCCAGACAGCATCTTCGGCATCAACCAACTTTTCTCGGCCTTTTCGATCAAAGGGTGACACATACATCACACGATCGCCTTCGCGGTATCCTTTGTTGAATTCATTCTCTAGTTTTCTAACGTCTTGTTCTGAAATTGGGCGAACCTTCGGGTAACAAACGAGACGACAGAGAGGAATGAACATACGTGATTTCTTAACCGGTTTGTAGCGTAACCTGTTGATAATTGCAATCGAGTCACTCTTGTGGAGCATTCGCATCTCGTTTGCACTCCAATCGGGGTCCTTGTTTTGCAGATGCGGTGGCATATGGACAATTCCAACGTTGACACTCCCATGCAAAGGAGTATCTTCATCGTCTGAATGCGCGTCGAGTCCATCAGGATCTTGCACGGCTTCAGGATGACGCTGAGTTTCGGAAGGACTTTCATCCGGAACTCCAGTGCAAATGATTTCAACATTTGCGACGCTATCACAAAATTGATCATCTCCAACGTTCGAACGAGTTGGTGGAGAAGCAAGAAGTTCTCGGGTAGTTACGTCATCTTCATCGGTACGCACTTGAGCTAAGTTCATCTGGCAATCCAGAAACCAAATACAACACAGAATAGAGAGAATAAGAATGCGTCATATCAACAATGCAATAAAATTAATAAAAAACATCGACTTTATAATTAAGAGTATGATAAACTCATCATATCATCCAACGATACAATTAAGATGACCGCAACTTTCTAGCAAGTCGCGGAGAACGTCTGGGTTTAAGTCTTGCTAATGCTTTCTCTTCAATACGTCTAGCTTTGGCTTCATTCGTTTTTTTTTCGCATGTTAATCGCTCGTGCAACCCGATCAACGTCATCACGCAAAGTGTGACGGACAGGTGAGGCAGGAGGTGAAGTTTCCGGAACCGAAGACAATGGTATGTTTAATCGACGGGACTTCACGTATGCTAACACATTCTCTCTCAATGCGGAAAGGTCACTATCTGCATCAGATTCCTCTTCTCTTTCAATTTTCTTTCGCATTTTTGGAACCTGCAAAATCACAAGAAACCAATGGTAGGTCATTTATCAACAAACATGCACAATTACACAGAATATAGAAACTACCTCTATAAAAAAAAGCCCCTACGCTGCCCGATTAGGAAACCAATAAAATCAGCCATTGTTATAAGCTTAATACTTAACAAATTCATTCAGACTTGCTTCAATTCCCACGCAAAATAGATCAAAAAAGGCGAGTACCAGCAACCCCCACTACCCGAGTATCCTCGCACACCATCCATTTTCAAATATCATAGACCATCAAATTGAAGAAAGAAGTTCAAAATTAAAAATAACACAAAACCGTCCGACTCAGTCCAGACATTTGTAAACTACATTCTCAGGTGAACCCCAGCTCCTGCTCGAAAATGAAAGTCTAATGCCCTACACAACGGCCTCCTCCTCGAAGTGTGAAAAGAAAAGCAAAATCACGGGGGGGCCCTAGACATTCGTCGACGAAAGTCTGATATGGACTCCAGCTCCCGCTCGAAAATGCAAGCTAGTGCCCGACGCAGGGGCCTCCTCATCAAGGCGCTGGATCTCAGCATGATGGCATTGCTTCAGCCCAAAACCATCTGCACACGTGGGCTTCATCGGCGAGCACGAGGAAGGAGCACAGACCAGCCATGTACAAAACAAAATTGACCAGCATATCCAGCAAGGAGTTCGGAGTGTGAAAAAAGTAGCAAAATCACGGTGGGGGCCTAGACATTCGTCGACGAAGGTCTGATATGTACTCGAGCTCCTATTCGAAAATTCAAGCTAGTGCCCGACGCAGGGGCCTCCTCATCAAGCCGCTGGATCTCAGCATGATGGCATTGCCTCAGCCCAAAAACCATCTGCACACGTGGGCTTCATCGGTGAGCACGAGGAAGGAGCACAAACCAGCCATGTACAAAAGAAAATTGACCAGCATATCCAGCAAGGAGTTCGGAGTGTGAAGAAAGTAGCAAAATCACGGTGGGGGCCAAGACATTCGTCGACGAAAGTCTGATATGTACTCGAGCTCCTATTCGAAAATTCAACCTAGTGCCCGACGCAGGGGCCTCCTCATCAAGCCGCTGGATCTCAGCATGATGGCATTGCCTCAGCCCAAAAACCATCTGCACATGTGGGCTTCATCGGCGAGCACGAGGAAGGAGCACAGACCAGCCATGTACAAAACAAAAATGACCAGCATATGCAGCAAGGAGTTCGGAGTGTGAAGAAAGAAGCAAAATCACGGTGGGGGCCTAGACATTCGTCGACGAAGGTCTGATATGTACTCGAGCTCCTATTCGAAAATTCAACCTAGTGCCCGACGCAGGGGCCTCCTCATCAAGCCGCCGGATCTCAGCATGATGGCATTTCATCAGCCCAAAACCATCTGCACACATCGGCTTCACCGGCGAGCACGAGGAAGGAGCACAGACCAGCCATGTTCCAAACAAGAGAGACCCGCAAATCGAGCAAGGAGTTCGGAGTAGGAAAAAGAAAAGCAAAATCACGGTGGGGGCCCTAGACATACGTCGACGAAAGTCTGATATGGACTCCAGCTCCCGCTCGAAAATGCAAGCTAGTGCCCGACGCAGGGGCCTCCTCATCAAGGCGATGGATCTCAGCATGATGGCATTGCCTCAGCCCAAAAACCATCTGCACACATGGGCTTCACCGGCGAGCACGAGGAAGGAGCCTAGATCAGCCATGTTGCTAACTAGAGAGACCAGCAAATCAAGCAAGGAGTTCGGAGTGTGAAAAAAGTAGCAAAATCACGGTGGGGGCCTAGACATTCGTCGACGAAGGTCTGATATGTACTCGAGCTCCTATTCGAAAATTCAAGCTAGTGCCCGACGCAGGGGCCTCCTCATCAAGCCGCTGGATCTCAGCATGATGGCATTGCCTCAGCCCAAAAACCATCTGCACACGTGGGCTTCATCGGCGAGCACGAGGAAGGAGCACAAACCAGCCATGTTACAAACTAGAGAGACCAGCAAATCAAGCAAGGAGTTCGGAGTGGGAAAAAGAAAAGCAAAATCACGGTGAGGGCCCTAGACATTCGTCGACGAAAGTCTGATATGGACTCCAGCTCCCGCTCGAAAATGCAAGCTAGTGCCCGACGCAAGGGCCTCCTCATCAAGCCGCTGGATCTCAGCATGATGGCATTGCCTCAGCCCAAAACCATCTGCACACGTGGGCTTCATCGGAGAGCACGAAAAAGGAGCACAGACCAGCCATGTACAAAACAAAATTGACCAGCATATCGAGCAAGGAGTTCGGAGTGTGAAGAAAGTAGCAAAATCACGGTGGGGGCCTAGACATTCGTCGACGAAGGTCTGCTATGTACTCGAGCTCCTATTCGAAAATTCAACCTAGTGCCCGACGCAGGGGCCTCCTCATCAAGCCATTTGGATCTCAAAGATGATGGCATTTCATCAGCCCAAAACCAGCTGCACACATCGGCTTCACCGGCGAGCACGAGGAAGGAGCACAGACCAGCCATGTTCCAAACTAGAGAGACCAGCAAATCGAGCAAGGAGTTCGGAGTAGGAAAAAGAAAAGCAAAATCACGGTGGGGGCCTAGACATTCGTCGACGAAGGTCTGATATGTACTCGAGCTCCTACTCGAAAATTCAACCTAGTGCCCGACGCAGGGGCCTCCTCATCAAGCCGCTGGATCTCAGCATGATGGCATTTCATCAGCCCAAAACCAGCTGCACACATCGGCTTCACCGGCGAGCACGAGGAAGGAGCACAGACCAGCCATGTTCCAAACTAGAGAGACCAGCAAATCGAGCAAGGAGTTCGGAGTAGGAAAAAGAAAAGCAAAATCACGGTGGGGGCCTAGACATTCGTCGACGAAGGTCTGATATGTACTCGAGCTCCTACTCGAAAATTCAACCTAGTGCCCGACGCAGGGGCCTCCTCATCAAGCCGCTGGATCTCAGCATGATGGCATTTCATCAGCCCAAAACCAGCTGCACACATCGGCTTCACCGGCGAGCACGAGGAAGGAGCACAGACCAGCCTGTTCCAAACTAGAGAGACCAGCAAATCAAGCAAGGAGTTCGGAGTAGGAAAAAGAAAAGCAAAATCACGGTGGGGGCCCTAGACATACGTCGACGAAAGTCTGATATGGACTCCAGCTCCCGCTCGAAAATGCAAGCTAGTGCCCGACGCAGGGGCCTCTTCATCAAGGCGCTGGATCTCAGCATGATGGCAATTCATCAGCCCAAAAACCATCTGCACACATGGGCTTCATCGGCGAGCACGAGGAAGGAGCCTAGATCAGCCATGTTGCTAACTAGAGAGACCAGCAAATCAAGCAAGGAGTTCGGAGTGGGAAAAAGAAAAGCAAAATCACGGTAGGGGCCCTAGACATACGTCGACGAAAGTCTGATATGGACTCCAGCTCCCGCTCGAAAATGCAAGCTAGTGCCCGACGCAAGGGCCTCCTCATCAAGCCGCTGGATCTCAGCAGGATGGCATTGCCTCAGCCCAAAACCATCTGCAGACACGGGCTTCATCGGCGACCAGGAGGAAGGAGTACAGACCAGCCATGATGATAACAACAGAGACGTGCAAAATCACCAAGGAGTTCGGAGTGCGAAAAAAAAAATCAAAACCACGATGGATTCCCAGACATTCGTGGTGTACCCCAGCTCGTTCTCGAAAATGAAAGTCTAATGGCCGACGGAGGGGCCTCCTCCTCAACGAGCTGGATCTCAGCACGATGGCATTGCCTCTGCCCACAACCTGCTGCACACACGAGGCTTCATCGGCATTGCCTCAGCCCGCAACTTCCTGCACATAGAGGCTTCATCGGCGAGCCAAGGAAGGAGCCTTTCCTGCGCCACGCCCTGTGCGTGCTCTCTCTAAATTCCCATTCGAAATGCAGGTAGCAAAATTAGGGTTCTTATCTAAGGTTGCAAAACATACCAAGAATTTTTTGTACTACCATCGCTCCATCTCCGCCCTTGTTCTGATTGCTTCTCCGGGAGAATGATACTCCTTGTAATATTCTGTGTAAAATTCGGCGAAAAGACTTGAAGCTGAGGACTGAGAACTCACATTCTCTAAATCTTCTACGACCTCCTCACTTGCTCTTTCCACCGGCACCTCATTCTCGAGAAGATCCGCCATGATTTCTTCTTCCTGCAATATCTTGACAGCAATGGTGTGCAACTTCATGAAAAAACCTCCCTCCCACAACAAGACAGTATCAAATGTACTCCTCCCATCTTTGCAGAACGTTCAGATGCATCTACTAAAAATAACTGCCTTCCGAGCGCATCGGCGGTTCCTGCTTTTCCCTATTCAAAAATAGCACCATCTTTTATTGTAATCGAATCTTGATATTAAAGACGGAGACTTTGGAATGAGGCAGATGCGGCCGACCCCTAGCGCAGTCAAGGGCCGGCGCGATAGAAGGAGTCTGAGTCGGCCCGATTCAGAACAGAGCCGCTTCGGCGATGGCGCTGAAAGGAGGTGGTTGCTGACCGGCCTCGCTGGGCCAGCCCTGCAGGTACCCGGCTTGCCGGGCCAGCCTTGCTGGAACCCAGTTTGCGGGGCCAGCCTTGCTGGTACCCGACTTGCTGGGCCAGCCTCGCTGGTATCTGGCTTGCCGGGCTAGGTCGCACGTACCCGGCCTCGCCGGGACCTCGTCGTCGTTACCCGGTCTCGCCGGGCCAGCTTGGCTGGTACCCGTCCTTGCCGGGCCCGCCTCGCCGGTACCATGCCTTTCCGGTACCCGGCAGGACCAATTATGCAGCTTTACCAGGGGTAGCGGGCATCGTGCCATGGGGGGTAGCGGAAACAAGGCTTCGTTTAGCAGGACAGTGTTTGTGAGCTCGGGTATCAGCTTTTGTTCGGGATAATTTCACCAACACTATGTATTGTTTTCATTTTCTCCGTACTGAGTCACTGGAATCGTTATGGTTATGATTTCTATGTACGACAATTGAACAAACATATATTTAATAGTTGTTTACATCTTTCTTTTAGAAATACTACTAAATCGTAATCTACATTTGCGTTTCCTAGAAACATATCTAATCTCTAGAGGTCAATACTTAAATATGCCCATACTCTTTCATGCCACTCAGAAATACACATGTCATTTCCGGGAAATTTGTAATGTCAAAAGTTCTAACTACATCGAACCAAAGAATGGACTCTCGTTGATTGTATATTTAATCAACCCTAGATCCTCCCAATATACCAGGAAGTAAGGTTTTTCATGTACCTCCTCTAATTCTTCAACACTTGTCTCAAATCCATCCGCTACATCTTTCTGTGCGTCCTGATCAGTGGAGGCTTCTGCTCTCTCGGCCATATCAGTGACTCTTTTCTCCCCAAACACTGGAGCTTCTTCTCCAGAGTGATTGTCTTCCTCTTCCAATTCTCTGCGACCCTGAAGACAACAGATGTTGATGTTAATCCATAAACAAAATCGGTAATATTTTGACAATTAGAAATATCAACATATTTGTAACATTGATTACATAATTACCACATTTTTAGAGTCTACACCTCCATCGTCATCCCCATCCACGCATACAGTCGCGCTAGATGTCCTAAACTGCGTTCTACGCCCTTCCTCCTCCTCGTATTCAGCATCGTCTGTCCCAACACTCTCCGGGACACTCTCGAGGTTGAGCGATCGCATTTTGATAGTCCGCCTGAATGGCGGTAGCACATCATCGTCGATCAAGATGTCATACCCGTCTGGCTCCCGATCATCGCCGCTACAGCTTCTCCCATTCCGCTTCCGCAAAGCACTACGCCTCTGCGCTTTAGAATTAGTAAACTTTGTACCACCCCTCCGCTTCTTCTTTTTCTGGCCTATCTCTTTTCCTCTCTCACTACCGCTAGCGGATTCCTCCATACTGCTTGCAATGAGAGAACTTATCACACGTACAAGCTAACGAGTCCAAGTGATCCCACTGCAAATGAAGAGGTTGAACTATGAGTTTGAACTCCAATATATAAGTTCCCCATGCGGCTAAGAAACCCTAATTATCCACCGCGTATTCCCTAGCATCCCGCTATGACCGTGTCTGACAATCCAAAATAAGTTAACTTTTAATCGCATCTATCATCTGACTAAATACCTGACAATGACTGCCGCCGTCACTTTACATCTTACACCTACTTATTTTATCAACGGATCTAATATTTTGAATCGTAAGTACTTAATGGCATTTTGTCAGTCCAGATAATTTAATTATTATGGGTAATGCGCATTCAAATCATCATGCTCACAATTCAAAGTATCCGGTATCCGTACGTTTTATTATAAGTAATTATGTCTAATAGGTATTCTATACCTATGCAAACACCCTACACCAAATTCTAGTATTCGAACATTCGAAACGCACCAGAGACTCTCTTTCTCCGCGCAGTTGTTGATGTTGTCTTCTTCGCCTACGTCTATCATGGCATCTACCGTCCTCCTTACTCCTCGAAGTTCTTCCACCATCTCAAAAATGTTGAATTGGAAGGTCCTTGAGCTGAAACAAATTTCTTATTTTCCGTCTGGAGGCCGGTCCCAGCATCATTTAAAAAAAAAAACAATATCACCGACCAATCCGGCCGAACCTGCCATGGGTCCGTGACGTTAGTGAAGTGAATAGCATGGTCTTGGTACAAGATGTCGGTGCTCATGTTCTATTCTAACATGGCCATGCATGAGAGCGGATGAGTTGTGTCATAAAGAGTGACGGAGTGTCGGTTTTAACGTCCCATGTACCTGTGCCATGTCGGAGCTCATTGTGATGTGGTGGTACACATGGGAGGAAAGGATGCTCAAGTGATTAGATTTCTTGTGAAAATGTAAGAGGATGCAGTGTCGGTGATTTCTCGTGAAAATGTAAGAAAAATCAAGTGGATTGTCATGAGTATTCATGTCGGTGCCAAAGTGTCGGTCTCTAATTTGTAGAAATGTCGGTGCCTTACAGTCCAGCAACAAAAGCTGCTGGTTCTGACGGTGCTGCCGGTGCTCTCGGCGGTGCCGTTGATGGGTCGATGGGTTGGTGCAAATGAGTGGGACGTCAAGGTGAAATCATGGCAATCCGGATTGCTCTCGTTTTATAGAAGAACGGTTTGGGAGGATAGCCAGCATCTCAAAGCTCGGACTTTTGGGCCATGTCTCATTCGAAGTTTGTTAGTCTTGCAGAGTTGAAGTCGATCAAATGGCGGGGCATGCACCCGATGTCGATCCTTTGTATTTGTATTCGTGCACTGCATGTGGAGAGAGAAAAATCCGTGCTTGTTTGATGGAGCATCCTCGTCTCGGTGTTGGAATTTGCATTTCGTGGAAACTTTTCTTGGACGACGTTGTATTTAGGAAGAACGTCCGGTATGATGATGAGCAATGCAATTGGTGTGGAGGAGACGAGTTTGTGATCTCCTGTGATTATTGTCACAAGGCGTGGTGTTCAGCGTGTATAGCACGGAACAAGGGAGACGACTACCTGAAGGACATGACGGGCAAGAATTGGGGGTGCTTCAGCTGCAATGTGTATCAAATACTGCCACTACAGACGATTTGGGAGGATTTTTTAGAATTCACTTCAGAAGCTGATGATCGCAGCAGCAGTGATACAGGGACTGACTCGGACTATGACTAGCTGATGGATAGTTATAGAAGTTGTATGGCCACGACTCACATTTGAAATGAGAGTTGGCATTGAATGTGATGAAATTTTTTAATACAAATTATAGACTTCGGCATTGCCGAGGACCGTGTTTGACTGCTTGACTCCATGCTCTGAAGTTCAAGTGAAGTATTTGAAGTCCTTTCATGTGGGAATATCATCCGAGTCGGAGCTGCTGTGGCTTCTTTTGCTGCTGTGGCTCGACCTCGACGACCTTTCTTTGCTTCCGGTGAATCGTCAATGTGACCAGTCTATGCTGCTGTTGCTCCTCGACCAGGACCACGACCCCCTCTAGCTCCTTTTCCACGAGCTCAAGTCTAACAAATTTCAGGGAGACGGAGACTTATTTTCACGGGTTTGGGTCACTAAATCCACGGTAATAAGTCTAGAATATTCGAATATTCCAGAGAATATTCTAGAATAATTCCCCAATAAATCATATTATATTATTTTTAGAAACTTTTTTACCAAAAATACAAAGTCAGCCCTAAAAAATCAAAAATCCTACCGCTCACCGCTCAACGCTCACACGGTAGCAACGTCCTGCGAGGTTATGAATTTCAGTACGGTCGTTCATGTTCCCTACTCAAAAAGCAAAACGCCCACTACGACCCAACACGCCCTATACCTAGCCCGACCCCGACAAAGCTACTGAGCACACGCACTTGCTGCTTTCAGAGTGGCCGTGGCAACGGATTGTGTTCCGAAAGTGATAATATAAGCATTTCAAACACAGAATCGGTGCGCGATCACGAGAGGTTGCAGCGAAGACGTGCAAGCCCACCATGAAAATTGCCACCGTACACAAAGATCATGGCGGCTAGACGCGCTGAACATGTCAAGGGTTTGTGCTCAAGATGGATGTCACGTTGTCCCAATTCAATATGAGATAAACTCTTAAGATAGACAGAAAAACTAGGGTCTCTGTATTGGTCCGGTTTGTAATGCTAATGACCCCATGCCCATTGGACAAGGGGAAATTGGAACAATTCTACTATCTCC
Source organism: Bryum argenteum (assembly GCA_037043015.1). Classification (NCBI taxonomy): domain Eukaryota; kingdom Viridiplantae; phylum Streptophyta; class Bryopsida; order Bryales; family Bryaceae; genus Bryum; species Bryum argenteum. Next base: position 43,170,409 of record CM073321.1, read on the forward strand.
TTCAGAGGATGGTAACATCTACTATCTCCACTACAACTTATATGAACAATTCTACTATCTCCACTAAAACTTTAAGTCCTTAACCCTACGTTAGGAGAAATACTTACGAGAGTACTCCTGACTTTCGTCTTCACTCCCAACTTTCTGTTCAACACATTCCAAATATTCTTAGAATGTTAGAAAACAAACATGCATCTTTTTGTTATACACATTTAAAAACTGATGGTACCTCTTGCGATTCATGTCCAATTGGAGGCTCTGCTTGTTGAATTGTCTTGGCGATAGGAGATTGATATGATTCACGAGCGACCTCCTCTAGAATAGGAAAAAGGCTCTTCGTTGTATCCCCTATTCCTCTTAATCTACTCTCTGTGAATCCTTCGTTTTGCACTGCTCTTCTTGTTTGTAAAGTACAAGCGCCCACCTGGCACTCGTTTTCTATGCCTCTTCTTACAGACTGTTGAACCTAATTGATCCTCGACTTCTAAGGCTCTCGGCATCTGTAAGCACGTCGCTGCAAGATGAACATCTGAAATTGCATAATCGATTTGAAACACTTAGAGGTTGAAACACTCATCCCTAATAAACATCTATTATTACCTTAGACCTATACGTACTTCACATTGAGCAGCCTTTCATTATAATTTGTCAGCGCAGACAACATTATTGATTACCCCACCACATCTTTGCATGGTGGCTATTTACTGTAAATGGATTCCGTAGGTAGTGGACTCTACTTCAATAAATACGAGCCACCACTTCTGCCTTTCTTTTGTAAGTTTCTCCAAGTTACTTCATTTGGTTTTTGTAGAACGACTCCATGTACCCTCTTCTTCTGTCTCTTACTTCTAGCACTGTTGCTTTGTAAGAATTTCTGACAGCGCTCTAGCTTTAGTACTATTCACGTTTACTAAGAAAACGGCGCAGTGATCCAAATTAGTAAAGGAGCCTTCTTTGAAAGAAACAGTCGCCACTGACATTGTCTATTATCCTCCTCTAATTCATTATAAAGAGTAGCCGCCCTATTCCATAAGCCGTCAATATATTATTCTCTGCATACGGGGCATCAATGACTTCGGATTTGAAATGATACCGTGGATGGGATTTATTAAGCCATACTATCCCACATCCACCATTTTTCCATAATCCTATTATAACTGTTGGCGGCCCCCACTGTTATGTGCGGTCGGTCAGATTATTGGAATGAAGTCCATAGAGCACGCTTCTTGGGCGTTCAATATCAGTGGAGCCTCCACTTCGATGTCTTATAGTACTACCACTTTCTGCTCTTATTTTACCTAACGGCTACTATCATTCAAAAATATAGCGTGCTTCGTATAAATATTGTACTCTGACTAAGTAATGCTCATCCTCTGCTTTTCTCACGTCATGCGTTATTGTCACCCATGGCGACTATTCGAGTAGATGTTGGGCAAGCCCCTTTACGTGTTCCGCCACTATCTGATGGTCGTATTGTAGTGAGTGCTAGAATGTTGTCTGCAAAGTTCAATCTGAGGTTAGATTCAATCTTCCTAGAGGAAGAGGTCCTAGACGACATCGGCAACTTGTCTTATAGCGTACACATGGAGCCCTGTGTCGAAAATGATATATTTTGGATACTACAATCCTCGCAGTATCGTGTTCAAGGGGCTGCCATCCACTCTCATCCAAATGTAGCAACATCCGCACCTGAGTGTGAGATCGTCCCGTCAGTTGCAACGATGATTCCTGTCATCAAACTAGATGACAGTGATGTAGAGTCCGCAAGAGATTGCGATGCACCTGCTTCCCAGGATACTCAGTTACCAGAGACTCCTCGGACTACGACCGTAAAACCGTCTCCTTGTAGGTCCGACAGTTTCAAGAGGAAGCCCCCGCGTCCACCGAGCAACACACATTCTATCAGCGCAGTCACATGCATCCGCAATCTGCACTTCAGGAAGGGGGCCAAAAGCGAACTTAGCAAGTTAGATTTCAAGACATATCAGTACTCATTTGTTGAGTTCCTACCGGCCCAGTATGATGGCAATCTAATTTTCGAGTTTCCGCCGCCTGCTCACAACAGCAAGACAGGCTCTGCCAAGAGATTGTCAGGAATGGACAAGCATTACGACGGTCACACATGGTGCCATTTGCAGACTCGGAACATTTAAAATGACCATGGTCCCACAATCCGCACTGCTTTGTGTGCTCGTCATTTGCGATGAGAGAATTTAGAGTGCGGTTTTCTTTGCGGAGCGGGGCGGGTGGACGAGGTTAATGAGAATTTGTGGGATGGCTTTGCAAAGAAGCCGTTCCTGGGGAAATGCCCAAACTCTGAGTCAACTCTAATGTGCGCTATATGCAAGGAATCACCGACTTGTATTCGGCCATGCTCTGCATTGATGTATTATGTCACAGGTGATACTAATACAACCAGAGCATGTATCCACGTTGGATACCACAGTCACCCAGTAGGAGAAGGTACATGTAGGGAGTCTTTAGAGCTTCGTGATCAATTGTTGAAGGGAGCTCTTGAAAGAACACCAAAGGCCTCACCCTCCGCGATTGCACAGTCTGCAAGTTCAGAATTCCTTGGGGATTACCTGTTGAGGAAGGAAGGGGAGTCTCAATCAGTTTTAAGTGAATCTGAAATGCAAGATGTTATGTTCAAGTTCGTGAGCTTCACAAGACCCACAATTTGACACAACGTGTCGCACTTCAGAAAAATGGGAAGAAAGGGCATAATCGATGGAGTGTGCAAGTTAAGAGGCACCTCACGTTGGCCCTATGTGCAGGAGAACAGATTCCCTGGCCAAGGGAGTAAGACCGACAAGGTGTTTGTCTTCAAGATGTCAGAGATTGGACCGGGATCGGGCGTTGACCTCGTTAAGCAAATGCAACGCGGAGGAGATCTAGAACACGCATGGGTGATGTTCGACCATGTCAAGCGCATCAAACGGTACACAACATTTGCCTGCCACGTGTACGAGTCAGCGTATCGCAAGGTGATGACGATCGCAATCTGCGACATGATGTCCGAAACTCAAGATGCGCAGTCTTACCTGTGGAGAGGAATCAATGCCGTCATGGCTGATCACGGGGTACACAACGTCAACTTCGCGGGCTTCATGGCTGATAGTGCGCATGCAAACTGGAATGCTGTTTGGGAAATCTACGGTTCAGGTGATAAATCCATTCCAATACCGAATAAGGAACGTTCCTGTCTGCTACATTGGACTACTTGTATGCAGAGAGCAACAAATTCTTACATTAAGCATGAACTTTGGGACGAGCACAAGCGTATTTGCACTCAGTACAAGGACGCGCGTACAGCAGACGAAGCCGAATCTCGATGCATGGCGATCCGATCATGGTGGTCTACGAGCGGAGCAGCAAGTGACTCTGATATCCGTGCGCTCGAAAACTGGTTGGCATGGTGGCACTTTCGATATTGGCAATGGGGCGGATATATGGACATGGTACGATTCATAGTGTTTTATCAATTAATTCTAAATATTAAGTCAATTATTATACCACTCTGAACTACGGTCGGAGGCTTGTTGATGAGGTCTCCTAAATTATCATCATGGCCTTTTGATGCAGGATCTCACGGAGGATCAAAGGGCGGAGATGCCCCTGTGCAATTTGTCAGAGACTGTGTATGCCTCATGGAGCAAGCAATCTGGCAAAGCGTGTGATAACATTTTTGAGGCTACTATTGAAGACTATTGCCGTGCCTTTGTTCAGTGCACCAAGTACAATGCCTACAACAAAGGTCGAGGATCAGGTACTGGTCCCACCATAGAGGAGTTGCGCTTCCGCGCGGCTACTCGCTCTGCTACTACGACTGGTAATTTGAAGTCAGTATATCGGGCAATGGACCTCATTCCAGGAGCAGGGAAATTTCTCAGTGGAGGAGCATCGTTTGCAGGAGAAGAGATTTTCGGATCCACGAAGAGGAGGCTCGATGCCGAACCAGGCTGCGACGACGACTCTCACCGGTTCGACAAGGTCAACTTTTCGCAACCAAAGACTATGAAGACCTGGCAGCAAGGTTCGCCTTCTACTCCGATTTGCCTTGAGGATAACCGTGACGACAGCGATGATGTCCATGTAGTAGTGGAGACAACACCTGTTCAGTCACGCCCGGTGGAGCACGTCACGAAGGTTTTGGAAGAGGACTGCTCACCAAAGATGTGGCACATTCGCCGCATGCCTTCAGTGGGTTCGCGGATTTGTACCGCCATAATTCTTGACTCCAACCAAAAGTGCAATCGTGGGCTTCAAAATGGTGATCCTGCTCCAGCATACCACGGCGTGAAGCATGTCCGCTCTGAGAACAAGAATTATGCACAATTTTTCTATTTCTGTGCAGATAGTGTCGCAGGGTGCGTAGCGGGGAAGCGGCGGAGGTGGTTCCCTGATTCTCCCAAGGTTCCACGTATCTGGCCGGTGTTAAAGGGAACTAACCTCACGACACGCGAGATTTTGACTTTGGAGGAGGCAGGATTCCAACTGCAACAGAGACCACCTATGCCGAGGGAGAGGCAGTTTGGAGATGACATGGCGATTGCCGCCAGTATTGGAAGTATTCCAGTACCGGAGAAACCCGACAAGTTCCTCAACATACGAAGTTCTCGTCCATGTCGTCGCAACGCTACAAAGAGGGTGGCGACTCAGCAGTTAAACAAGTGGGAATCGGCAATGCTACTCGATGTCCAGCTAACCCGGATTATGTTGGTGCCAAGCCAGGGACTCGGGGCCGTCATTGATTTCATTTCCAAGAAGGGTCCCGAGAAGGATGCTCAGAAATACAAGGTCAGCATTGGTACATTTCCTGAGTGTACTTGCCCTAGCTTTACAAGCATGTACGTCAAGTTCAAGTCGCGTGGATCCTATGCTAATTGCAAGCACCTATACTACATTTATCGTGTGGTTTGTGGCCTTGATCGAGAGAGAGATCGGTTTGTCCATGCTCCGACTCTTAGCTTCAACGAGATCAAGCGACTTCTCCTAGGACGAATTGTTCAATGTGTTCCACGCGCATGATGCTCTTCTAGAGATTTCGTACGACGTCGTAGGGAGCTTTAAGTTGATATTGTGGTTTAAACAACATTCCACATTAAAAGTAAAATGTTGCGCCTGTTTTGATATCAAGTCAGCTTATACCTGACATATATATATATATCAATATATATCTATCCATACTATTTTATGTCGACGGACATACGTCACACATCTACATTTACATCCAAATTGTACTCACTAAGGGATACTGTTATCGTCAATACATTCCTCTACTGCATCTTCCCAAATGGATGGTGATAGTGGAGGGTCGTAGTTCTTTGCTGTGTCACGGAACTCTTCCCATGTCTTGGTCAATTCGGTGTACGTGGTGTTGTCACAACTGAAGCACTTCCAAATATCTTCAGAGCGTTGGATCTTTAGTATGTACTCGTCACCTTTGTTGTTCGATATACAACCAGTACACCACACCTTCGGGCACGTTCCACAGCTGATCATATTCTAGTGATGGTCGAAGCACCAACTGCAGTACTCTTCCTTCTCAGCCTCATTTTGCTGAACACATGTGGAACACAAATTAGACCAGCTGTGAGCATTCATTGATTTGAACGGAAACTGTAACATCAGACAGCAGGACGTCTACAACACATTCCAATCTGTAACATTCCTACCTTTGTCCACTTCTTCGTTGCATAGTCTGCACCGCATTGACAACAAAGACCAACTGCGAGACGCGGGTGCTGCTTAAAAGAAATCTGAAATCCGGTATTCCCACTGACGGAACAATCATAGGTTGGACCATTGAGAGTGACCGAACCCATACTTAAGAATCCTAGCGTTCTCCCAACAACAACATACGAAAATGAACAATCCGTTGCCACTCTATATACTTATGTAATATGATCTCTCAACCACTCCTTCATATGACAATATCTATTTTTCAGAACAAGATCATGATCTCCCACAATGATTTCTTCAATTTTCAAGTGCGCTAGGTACATAGCATTGTGTGCCGGCCCCACCAACACGTGCTAGGTCCAACGTGTTGTGCGCCGGCCCCACTGACAGTCCCAGTCGTGGCCACCATGGGGTTCGCCGAGGCAAGCAATGGGTCCGACAGTGCAACAGATGGTAAGCCGCCGCGACGGGTGTCCCATTTGGGTTCTCCCCGCACTTTGCCGGCCCCCGTTCACTGCACCAAAGCCTGGCACCAAAGCCTGGCACTCTCTTGCATGCTGGAACTATATAGCCTAGAGGCGTTTGTGGACAAATTTAACCATTACTGGCTATTATTTGACCCATCACAATTTTTTATTGATAATTTTCTAGAAACGAGGTTATTGGAATAATGGTGGCATATTTGTACAAGGTGATTAAGTCATTGCACGAATCCAGACCGTAGCATGTTCACATCAAATCAAACTTGTCTCGATTTTTGGATATTTTTAAGTTTTGGATGTTTTTAATTTTTGGATCTTTTTTGTTATTACTACATAATGGTCTTGCAATCTACGTGCACTCGTGCCAAGGATGGACATATCTCACGTACAATATGTGATGTCTACCCCAAGACTCTACATTTTAGATGACTTAAACCTAGCTTCACTTTCATTCTTGACATGTTTCTAAGACCATTTCAAAGATAAATAATGGTATTTATTTAATTCACCACGGTCATAGGATCAAAAGTGTCGTACATTGTCGACTTTATAACGGTTTTAGGGGTACCAAAACATCTCACTTTTCCAATCAAAATTTGTTAATATTCTCTTTTGGCAGGAATATTCCCAAAAAAATCTGCTCAACGCTCATTCAAATCTGCTCACTGCTCATTCAAGTGTGCTCACTGCTCGCACGGTAATCACATTGAGTCAGTGTCCGGTCGGTAGTGTTTCCGACCGGAAAAGGAAACTGGATCAGAAACCAATTCGGTTACCCTGGGGTTTTGGCCTTGGGACGAGCGGATTAGAGGGCGAGAGTGACATGTCCTGTCAACCGGATCGTGAGTAAACCACTATGGTGAGACGTATTCCGGTCGTTGTAGCGTAAAACCGGTAGTCTTAATCGATTGAATCTTATCTCACACTACACAGAATCTCCGAAGAACGTTACCCGAAAGGTGGACCCTTTTATTAGGTAATAGTAGTCAAATGGGGTGTTTTTGGTCCTACTTTGTTCGGTGACTCACGACATAAGGAAAACTTTGGCGCCGCTGCCAGGGATTCTAAAGCTGTGAAGCAAAGAATCATCCGGGTGGACAGTGGTTTTTGTAGATCTGGTGGAGTATGCGGGAGATTGGGGATCTAACGAGCTAATCAGAGAGAAGTTGCAAGTGCGAGTCTGGCTGAATGAGGGAGATGTCTGCCGAGGTATACCAGCAAGTTGCATTATGACTCAAGGGCAAATCAGCGATCCAAAACCACGCCGCATCACCCGGTCTACTAGAAGAAGTAATGTTCTTGCAGTAACCTCCACAGCCCTAGCACGGGAGTTTGCTTACGTCCCGGAAGAGATTCTTTACGCAGCACCACCGGAAGAGGTAGTCGCACCCGTCAGGGAACTTAACGTTCCCGCACCTTATCTGGGTGTCGAGATACTAGCCGCACCGGAACAAGGAAGACCGGATCAAATGGACCCTCCTCCCAGCCAGAGAAGGGCCGCCCCACTCACTCGCTTGAAGTACAATCGATTCCAGGGAGATGGCAGCAAGGTTGTGGATGACTGGTTGGTTGAATTCAAGGCTACTGCCAACGCTTACCAGAAGGATCCGGAATCCCGGTTAAGGGTGTTCTCTGGATTGCTCGAGGGAGAGGCTCTGAATTGGTACATGGATGTTCCAGTCGAAGTACAAACCAACTGGCAGGAGCTCACGGATACCTTTGTCGACACATTCGGAAAACCGGAGGAGAAGCGAGAGCTCTCGGCCGGTTGAGCGAGATCACGAAGAAGAAGTCTGAAAACGTCCGGCAGTACGACCAAAGGATGGAATCACTGATCAACAAAGTCACTACGGACATTGCTCCGGTTGTGGCCATTCAGTGGTACATTGCCGGTCTTCCCAACGATAAGGCTTTCTAGGTCTGGAGGACCAAACCGGCTACACTCCGGACAGCAATGGAGGCTGCTCAGGAATATGAAGATTTGGCCCTGTCAGGACTATGAAGATTTGGCCCTGTCATCGCGCGACTCCCCGAAGAAGAAGAAACACAAGAAAGAGTGCGACCAGGACCGGAAGAAGAAGAAGGAAGACATGGAGTCGGAGAGCTCTAAGGTAGAGAGCAACAAGGAGAAGGAGTCGGAGGAAGAGAGAGAACCAGATAGTGAGCCAGATTCCCCCAAGACGTCTTGTAGCAACAAGGTGACGAAATCCGGTAAAGAAAAGGCGACCATCAAGATCAAGGTTGAACGGGAGGATGGTATGAAGCAGATCCTTGATGAAATCCGTACCATCAAGCTAAACCTTTCGGAAAATCAGGCACCCAAAAAGCTTCCCTCCGATACTAGATCACACGTGGGGTGTTTCCGATATTGAGAATCAGGACATTTCGCCTCAAACTGCGCTCACGCGACAGCTAAGAAGGCGGTGCACTTTGTGGAGGCAGCAATCCGAATAGAATACACCATGCCGGATGATGATGATAGTTACGCGGATGGTGATGTCCAATACATCTACCAAGACCAAACCGGATATGGGAACGGCAGAGGTACGTCCCCACAACAAGGCGACGTTCTAGGCCAATCCAGTCAGAAGAGAGGTACTTCTCCTGCTGCCCCACCTCGCGAGACCCGAATGTACACTTATCTGGACAACGTCCAGTGCTACCGGTGTAGAGAGTATGGTCATCACGCTATCGGATGCATGAATCTGCTCCAATAGGGTAATGGAGCTGTCCCGACCCTTCCGTACCAAAATTGCCACGAATATGGTCACCGAGAGACCAGCCATCCGAAGCCGCCACGAGCAAGAGTCGTCCCAAAGATGGTAAATGTGATGAGAAAAGAGCTATAATTAGGCTCAAATGTCGAATAGAATGTAGAAAGATTTATCATTGTATTAGACAAATAGACAAGATAGGAAATAATAGGACAAAATGGTTTTAGAAATCGAAAGGTAGATCTCAAATGGTCTACATATGTACCTTTTCTTCTTAAGAGAGATAAAAGGTGTGGGGTGACAAGTTATTCTTGCCTACACCCTTCTCTCCGTGTATTCCACTTAGAACAATTTTACTTCATTGATATACTTTACATTTCAAGCTTTAAGATTGTTCATAGTTGATTGTTAAAAGTGTAAGTGCAAATCTTATTACTCCGGGAGTAATAAAAAGGCGAGTGCTGGAAGCAGACTCCAACGAAGAACAATTGATGCAAGCGGTTTCAATTGGTGATTTCAACACCTAATTGTGTAAAGCATTTCTAATTGTTGTTAAATTATTAATATACTTGTCGTCTTGATGAAATGCTTGTGTGAGTATGTAGAATTGTCCAATTGACTTGCATAAAATTTCAATCATATGAATAACTTGGAATTGAATGTATAATAACATTCATATATGTAAGTTGATTCGAATAGACAATAGAATATGGTATGAAGAGAAATTATGGTTGATATAAAATAAGTCGATTAGGATGCAGAGACCACTTCGACATGAAAGGTCAAGTATAAGAAGTTTATTAGTTGCTATTATTAAGGTGCACACTTAGTGAAAGGAGAATTAAAGTCCTTCACTATATAATTGTTATTCTTACGATTAGAGAAGAGTCTAATCTTAAGAGAAAGGAATGCTTGAAAGCATTGCCGTTGTGTTAGATCTTCTAAGAAGTAGAAGATAAGGTTGGTCAACATCATTAAACATTATTGAAGTCTAGTTAGCTTCAAATAGTGAAACAAGCACATACAATAAAAGGTATTCTTAAGAGTGTCCCTAATTTTCTTGAAGATTATTAGTGGAACGCTTGATCAACCTCATATTATTGTCTTGTATTCATTTGACCCCTACTAAAAAGAAATACTATCTTAAGAGTGCTTGGCAGATAGGACTTGGAATGATGAAGATAAAAGCGATTTGAGGAACAAATAGGGAAGGACTAAAAAGGCCATATTTGTTAAAATGAGACAAGTTTAAGTCTCATTTTAATCTCAGCTAATTATAGATCATTAAATTGGTTCATTAAATTAAGACATATCATTAAATTGAGACATATCATTGAAATGAGACTTGCAAATTTATAAAACTGTGTTTAAATAACACATTATATTTGTTCATTAAATTGAGACAAGCTATTAAAACAAGACTCTAAACTATGTAGTTGCTCTATCCGTCATTGAATATCTTTATTTCAATTAAAATAATCTAAGGCCATCGTCTACAAACGACACCTACAGCGTTCCTAAACATTAGTATGAAACATCTAACATATTCTATTATTCTAAAAAGAAAAAAAAAAACAATAAAAGACATTGGAACAAATAATGAAATGTGAATATGCTATAAATAGTAACAACCAATCCTTACACTGCTAGGTATGTCGATGTGAATAATAATGAGAATATTCACAAGCTATCAAAAAACATCTGTAGATGCAAATTTTAGTCTATGCCAAACTCTATAACGACAACAACTAACATATCTCTGAACTAATCATTTATCCCTAACCAAGGAAACTCATCATCAACAAAAAAAACAAACTACTATATACTTAAATGACACATCATTCTTGTTGAGATAAGGCGCCCTTTGGAACTTCTCGGTGTCCTTTTACATTAGAGAGAGCTGAAACTTAGAGAAAATTAGAAGCTTCTAGTCCAACAATTTTAGATAACGTAAAAGGTTTTCAATCCTCCCATATAAATATGTGGTCATGAGACACTCCTAATATATCTTTAATTATCTCGATATACTCGTTGCTTTCTCTCTCATTTTCCTCCTCAACAATTCTGCAGCAAAAGAGTCTTGTTCTGAGTCACTTGAAAAGGCTTGAACAAATGCCTTGATAATGTCAATTTGAGGCTTAGGTATTACCATCTTTGGATCTGAAGTTCCTTCCCGAAAACGTGGCTTCCAAGCTGTCATGATACAACTTGTACTAGACCAAGTTGGATTCATAGACCGATCTTTGCGCCAAGAATTCCCTTTTTTGTGTCCCATCCTTCATATGTTTTCAAATTAATATGTCGATCAGAACCTATAGACATCCAATATTGAATCTCGATCATGTGCATATGATCGGGATCTGGACTGGGATTGGTTGTCGCCCTAGCCAACCACATTGGCCTCAAGTCATCATATGCAGGGCGAACTACAACAAAATACCTTGCAAAAGTATTGCGATTTACACGGAATGAAGCGCATTGACGATCACGTCTACTTCCAACAAAGGGTTCATCCTCTACATCCTCTTCTTAGAGCCTCCCATCCGTGAGCCAAAACCCGTGTAGTAACCTTTCCCGAGGCTCGAGTTCCGCATTAAGAGCTAATCAAACATCCTTCCAATACTCTTCTAAAGGAACATTCTTGGGTCTAAATTCTCCAGAGAGATCATCGTTTGCCACTCCAGTCCAGTGAGAAATAAAACCGTTCAACCCTTTCTTAATCTCATCGCGTGTACGCAGCGTACGAGGTTCAACCGGAAAGGGTTCACCATTTGGAACCATGGGTCGCTTGTCCTCTCTCTCTAACCACTAAACCGGATCCCGTTGCCATGCACAGGCAACCACTTCTTATCTGTACACATGATCTTGTACTCCATCAGTCACCATCCATTAGAATCGATAAAGAATTTGAATTGCTAGAAATTTGAATGACCTTCTAAAAAATCACCACCACTTCCTAAATAACCTTCAACAAACTCCTTAAAATCCGAAACTTCTTCTATCAAATGAGGAATCACAGGGTGTGTCCCACAATCCATGAAAGATTTCATAAGTCTAGGAATAGTTGCAAAGTTATTTGCCTTTAACTTCAAGCTCCATCGCCCAAACATGGCATTATTGTCTTCATGTGTGTGCCCTCCTATGAGAAAGTTGATGTACACTTCACGGAAAATGCCTTTGTATACAAGCAGCAAACAAAAGACCAGTTGCAAAACCAATATAGGAGGCAAGGGTTTAGCAGGAATCTCCACCTTTGGTAGAGGAAGAAGGGAGTCCAAACATATCTCCGAACCCTTCAAAACAGCCTTGGTAAAAAAGGTCTGCATATTTTCCTCCGAAAATAGCTTGCAAGAGGAATTCTTCGGAGCCTCCCCATGATTGCGTAGCAACTTTGCAATGGATCCAATGGTATGGTTGGAATCTGTTGCGAATGTGTCAAGGCCATAGTGGGCATATTTAACATCTCCATGACCATGAGCAATCATTCCCGTTACTGCAACTGGCATCCTCATGTAAGAATCTGTAGCTTTGGTCTTGTGAAAATAGTGGGATGACGCATTCTTAGAATGATCCATTTTATCAAGAAAGCCTTCAAAGACTCTGCGATTGAAATAGTATAGTTCCCTATAGACCCTTGCGCAATTCAGGTGAGTTTCCAAAGCCTCAGTCCACTTCGATTGTTCATATGAGAGTGAGTACAAGCAATCCGTAATTGCCTGTACTTATCACACAAACCACAACCAGAGAAACTGTCTCCTTTAGCCTTCACAGTATATTCGGGAAAAGAAGCCCGTTGAATATTGCTCAAGCGAGTTGCAGGAATTGGCGGCAAATCAAATGGTGCATTAATCTCATTGATGTGACTCATCTGGTCACTCCAACGAAATGCATAAGGTAGAACCATTGATGAAACTTTTTCACCTGAAACGAGAGTTTTGGTTTTGTGTCGCATTCGGTCAGCATCAGAAACTATAAGTGATGGAAGAGTCGTAGTAGCTTGGACTATGTGTAGTCTAGGTTTTCTCAAACCCACATTTTTGTGCACCTCAGCTTGTTTTCCCCCTCGCGCCGCATCTTGGTACCTGTAGAAGGTAGCTCTCGAAATCCCATGAATAGTCCACCACGCTATGGGACAAACTTCCCTTTCTTTCAAGGTATTCCACTCGTTTCCAACGCAATCGTTGTGGACTTGTCTATGCACCTCAAGAAGTCACTTCTTTCAAAAGTACACACTATCATTGATATAAAGTTGTGAGCAAATATTATGAACCTGTCCTTGAGGAAATGGTTGCAGGCAATTGTTACCACAACATGTTAGAGTCGAAATTAAAGTGATTGCTTGAGGAGCAAGAAGAGCCTCTTTTTTTGCGGGTACAGCAGCCTCAACCTTCTCACGCATGGTTTTATAGAAACGTACACTTTTCCGACCACGCTTATTGAGAGCCTTGACGGCCATGTTGTACACATGAGTAGTGTAATGTTCATAGAGACTCACATTGTATTCAACAGTTTAATATACAAATACCGAAAATAATATTCACTATATGAATCCATCAATCTATTGTTAGAACAGACGCGGGCAAGCGTGCAGGCGTTTAGTATCGCAAAATCTGATACTTGACACATTGAAGTATATTGTCGACTCAACGATAACAGCCAACTTCAAACTGAAGAAATACGACATAGTCCAAAAGACGAAATATCACGGTGCGTTGTAACAAATTATGATTCTCATTCTACCTCATGTATACCAAACGATGACACCATTCAGTGACTAGATAGTGTCAATTAATCAATAGCTTTAGTCGATATCTTAATGAAGCAGAGTTATCGTGGACCCGGCGATAATACGCCATGATACCAAATATTCCAATTTTACATGCACCTATTGGCTAGCACAAAAGTTATCGTCGACCCGACGATAACATGCCATGGTACCAAACACTTCAACATTACATGAACCTAGTGATTAAAATAAGAGTTATTGTGGACTCGATGATAACATACCATGGTACCAAACATTTCAACATTACATGAACCCAATGGTAAACATAAGAGTTATCGTCGATCCGACAATAACACGCCATGGTACCAAACACTTTATAATTATATAAATCCTGTTGTTAATATTAGAGTTATCGTTGACCCGACAATAACTTGGCATGGTAACAAATATATTGAAGATTGCACGCCTTCCAAGGAGACCCTCAGGGTTATCGCCGACCTAACTATTGTACAAATTCCGATGCATTTCCGAAGTTTCCGGCGTAAATGACGCAATCTACGTTATGACTCAAACGAGGTTTCTTAACAAAGGTTCCTATAGATACACCAACAATTGAGTCAACTAAAATACTAAAGATAAATGATTGTTATGCGTAAACGAAGAACAATGAACACAAACAAATTCGATCAGCTTCAAAACAAGATTGGATGATGCATTCTATACAATCGCATAACAAAGTGTCATGGAATGGAGGCTAAACTTCGGCGAAAGTTAAAAGCAATCCAAGTTAAGACAATCCAGCCCACGAATGGATAGAAGAGGAAGAGAGGAAGAGAGGAAGAATGGAAGAGAGGAAGAACGGAAGAGAGGAAGAAAGGAAGAGAGGAAGAGCAGCGCCTGAAGCCGAAGGAAGAGCGGAAGAGCAGCGCATGAAGAAGCGTATGTTTGCATAACGCAAAGAGCCTCGCAAGATTGAAAAGAGAATGAAGATAATTCCACGGGCGCGAGCGATACCTGTAAACAAGATTCAGCGCAACAAAACAACGGGAAAACTTTGCCTGCCAAAACAAATATACAAACGGTCGATTTCCGGAAACTTCGTACATGACAGATTCTAGATAACATCCGGCTATTAAATGAGGACCCAGAACTTTTGTAACGAATTTATTAAGGAACTTTTGTAACAAATGTACGTACCAATTATAAAATGTTCTTTCCATAGGAGATTTTTTTTAATTGATAATAATAAAAGCGAGCTTTCTATAATTTGTGATCATTAGTATTTGTGCATATGGCTTAAAGTTCAATGTAACTACTAAAGTTTAGTGTATTATATAGTGTAGGATTTATATATTAAAGGTTTAAACACGTAATTCATTATAAGGGGAATATATACACAAGACGGTAAATATGACTTAGAGTAATACGCTCGCCCTTAGACTGCACCAAGCCAAATACATTACCAAATAATCAAATTTTATCAATCTAGAGCGAAGTATTCTCAAAATAAAAAGCACGTTTTATCAATATAACAGACTTTTCTAAGGCACTGTAATGGATACAGAAAACTATACTGAGATAAAAAGTGGAATTAATACCAAATACAAACACCCAATAAAAAAAATTAACTAAAAGAGAAAAGTTTATTGATGGAAAAATCCAAAAAACAAATTATTGTTGTTATTGTAGACCTCCTGAAGTAAAGTCCAGTAAAATCTAAATAGTTATACGTAGATGTGCATCACCAAAAGCGTCAATACTGTCTCGCTTCCCAACAACTCAGGGATAGTCTCCTCCAGAGGACAGTTCCACACGGACGATTGAAGTTCGCAAAGGATCATTTAGCTTGACAGGAGCTAAATCGCAAGGTACATCCAGGTCTGTGGAATGAAGTGGGGTGTCACTAATCCGTGCCACGGTGCCTATCGTTCTAACCGGGATGTCATCACATGAAGCCGCCACAATTCGATTCGGTATATTGACATAACTATCAACGACACCATTATCATCATCCATGACCTCTTTGATGTAGTCCACAACGGATGCGTCGTCTCGAGCAGGATACATGTACCGCCCTCCCTGCAATCCTGAGAGTGTTCTCGACCCCTCACTATTGAAAGAGGGATCTGACACCGTAGAGGGACCAAATAGGGAAATATCATCCGGAGAAGCGTTATGTCGTCGATCGCTGAAATCCTGAATATCATATAAACAAACACTAAATCGCTAAAAGGCATTCTCATGGTAGACTCATTAGAACTACAAGAAGTGGGAATTTGCAAATCCATGACTAGCAAATGGTGATGATCTGACAAGGCATTAGAACCCAAGCATTGCAATTAACCCCTAAATCTCCTTGGTGTTTTTTGGGAGCTTGAAACCTAAAAACTGCAATTCTCTACCTCTAAGCACTCGTGGGGGTGTGAATTAATTTCTTTTCCTTTTTTAAAACTTCCAACCGTAAGATCTTGTACTTAAGAATATGCATGATTACTTTTCAAAAAATTGACCGTTGGATGTTTAACATTTGAGAGATCGAAACATCCAAAGTTTGTCTCCCAAGTTTTTTTGGGCATTGCGAAGATTGGTTTTGAAATTTTTGGAGGCTACCCTTGTGAAATTAGTAAACTTTTTGACTTGAGTCACTTTGAGATTTGAGTAGTGCTTTAGTAATAAACATGTTTCAAAAAAAAAAATTTAAAAAAGTTACTTTCTTAAGCTGCCCCATCTCGGCCCGCAATCCAAGGATCGTCCTAGAAGACTCAAAAATTGGAATTTGACTTTGCAAATTTTACCACATACACTTTGCAGTATAAAGAGGACCCAATAAAGTTCTTAGAAAAAATAGTACTTCTAACCCCTTCATCTAGGCTGCCCGGAATTACAAAAACCCATTCCGGGCTTCAAGGAGAGTTAGGGGTTAAGGTATAGTCAAGCAAAATGCAAAAAAACATTTTAAACTAGTACCGTAAATGAAAGTAATCACGACATTGTTTTCCCATTCACTAGGAGCTGGTTCCAAACATGGGCCAGATTCTGGGACATGATGCCGTAGAACTCGGAGTCCTTGGACAGGTCACTGTCAGAGGGTCTACCACTCATAACTTGACGGAAGTTCTGCGGACCTCTTAAATATACGGCAAAACAAAACTCGTGGATTAATTTCACTGGATGAGAGTCCGAGGGTGGACCTTGATGTGAATGGACCCAAGGAAGGTTGACATATCGGGCGTGTTGAGGCAATCTGGCGGAAAAAACAGACATACGAGTTGTCCCGGACGGACGGGCGTGCCCGCCCACCTTGATAGTAGGAGGCGTGTAATATTTTCATGGGTAAGAAACTTTGCAGTAAAAAGCCACGTAGGATGTGACGTATAAGTCCATCGTGGCGTCGGGGCGGGTGAAATTGTGCCATGGCGAGTGAACTTTTGTTAGGGTGGGTGAACTTTTCAAGAAACGGGTGAACTTTTGAGGGGGCGGGTGAACTTTGGTGGCGGGGCGGGTGAGGGATGGAGGGAGGCGGGGTATGGGGGGGCAGGGCGAGGGGGCGGAGGGTAGGGCGGAGGAAGGGGGGTAGGGCGGGGGATGGGAGAGTAGGGCGGGGGAGGGGGTTTAGGAGGGGGATAAGGGGGTAAGGTGGGTTAGGGGGGGTAGGGGAGGGGGGAGGGGAGGGGGTAAGGGGGGAGTAAGGGGGGGTTTAGGGGAAGGGGTAAGGGTGGTTGCTGCGTTTTCATTTTATTTTTAATTTTATTTTTTGAGAAGTTTTTTTTTTGAGAATTTCTTTAAATAGAAATATCGTAGTATTTACAAAGTGATTCATGCATATGTTGAGTGGTATTTGGCAAGGTATGTATATGAGCTGTTGGACGAGTGAGGAGGGGTGGGAATAAGTAAATATGTGCACCCAAATCAAAACAATGCAATTAAATATGTCATACGACGAAGGACACATGCATCAAATAAGAGAAATTGCCTTATTTTTTATACATAAGGCGAATGTAATGTAGTAAAAAGTAGAAATCATGAATAATAATATAATATAATATAATTCATAACGAATTATTAGTGAATAACGATACAACGTAGATATAAGGAAATTATATATATATTCTCACAACACATAATCTGAACATCTCTATTTTTTTTCCATAAACTTATGCACTATACTAGACTAATAATAGTGTCTGATAAAGGACTACAATAATGATGAGAAGTTCTTCAATACCCATATAGATAATATAAGTCCGTTCTACTTATTAAAACGATTTGATCGCCGCACTCTTTCAGTGGATGTACTCTCCATGTTAGGATCTCGGATCAGGTCTTGGATAACAACGTCATCATCATCAGGCGCCTCATCGCACTGTGGGTCACCATCATCGTCGTCGTCGTCGTTGTTGTTGCCACGTTCAATATCATTGTCGTCGTCGCTACCACTTGAAGAACAAGTAGATTCATTGTGGAGAAGGGCTATTTCTTCGTCGTATAGGTTTTCCTCAAGTCTAATAACCTTGTGTCTCTTTGCTCTGGGACACTCTCCATCCGAATTCACCGGCGGTCCTTTAGGAACAACAAAAGCTGGTGTTGATGAAGTGCGACCAGGAACATATGTGTCCACGAATGGTTCAATTACCGTGTTTGGGTTCCTCCCCCCTATTCCTAATGAAGAACGTCTGCTTGGCCTGGAAGACAAGACATCGCCAACATTCTGTCCCCCTCCATCTACAGTGTTTGCAATGCCTCTAGGCCGTATCCGTTTTGTAGTGGATGTTGAGCCTCCAAACCCTCTGCGGTCTATGTTTCCTCTAGAAGTGTTAGTTCCCCCACGTCCTCTAGCTCCGTTTCTTCCACGTGCTTGGTGGTATTGTCCCATTGGATGATGAATACCGGACCTAGGGATAATAGGAGGCCTCCCACGGGACCCATTAGATTGAACAGCTCTTCCACTAGCATTTGTTGCTCCTCCACTAGTATTTGGCGTAGGTGTATTTAGCCCAGAGACTGTTCTGGAGACCGGAATATCCGCATGCCCTGTGTCAACATCATCGGTGAATTTGAATGCATCGTGAATCCTCTCGAGATTTGGATCAAGACATTGGGGCGCAACAACGGGTGTAATAGTTCTCCTAATCCCTCCCAATCTTGATGCATTTGGGCTATTTCCCACTTCTTGCGGGGCCCTATCTTCAAAACGATCCACAATTGTTGTATAGGTATTGGGAGTTCCAATAGTACCAATTGTGCCATCTTCTCTCTCGTTCTGCTCTTTGCCCTCATTGTTTCGAAATAGGGGTGGTTGTAGTTAACATCATGGCGGTATGGTTTGATTTGCTTCACGATCGACCGCATGATCTGAATCTTCGTTTTCCGAATCCGATACTGTAATCCGCGCTTGATTGACGCCGACATCGTGGCGATTGTCTGGCGATGGAATGCGACGAGTAGGACTTGTACTCTACGCTCCAGCACCCCAACGGATTGGCTCTTGGTCATCGTCCATTGCATCGTCTTCACCGTAATATTCCCTACTCTCCCTAGAAGGTCCGCACCTTCACTGGAGATCTGGATTTGGTGGTACTC
This sequence comes from Bryum argenteum, assembly GCA_037043015.1. Lineage (NCBI taxonomy): Eukaryota > Viridiplantae > Streptophyta > Bryopsida > Bryales > Bryaceae > Bryum > Bryum argenteum. Next base: position 43,189,596 of record CM073321.1, read on the forward strand.
TCTACCTTCCCAATTGGCTTCCATGTCACTATCGTCCTCCTTTTCTAGGAACTCTCGGTTGGGCTCATCTATCGGAAATGGGCCAAAGGCATCCGGGTGCAATCCTCCGAGTTGACATTCTCTTCATACCAAAGAAAGTCGTTTGGGCCTTGTCTTTTTTTGTAATACACGGCCATTGGTATAGATATACACTAATGTCTCTGCCTTTTCTGGGGATAACCGATTTCGGCTCTTATTGTGCACAAATGAGTAAGCACTCCAATCACGCTCACAAGAACTAGCTGAACATGTGAGAGACAATATGCGTACCGCTATTTTGGAAAGGTACTGATCTCCAATCCTATACCACCATTGATGGGGGAGCATGTTCATTGCACGGATGTTGAAGGCAATGTCCATGCTATATGGCCCTGTACCTTCGTTATACTCTTGTAATTCGGACATGACGTCTTCATACTTCACACCCACCACGTCTTTTAATTTGTGAATTACACAATATAGCGCACGGAGGGCTATGCCATCTTGTTTCAGCGTTGCATTCTCCTTGAGATATGGATTCAGGAGGGCAGCTGCGTAGTGAGGATCCGTAAAACACATGGCCCTCCTCGCTTTGAATGAATCCTTCAATATTGTTGCAATATCTCGTCGGACGCTAAATGGTGGATCCCTGAATGAAGTCACATGTTGATGCAATCCTTGTAGTATGAGCCATGTCTTACCCATTGCGGGTTTCCGGCCATCAAACACGCGTAATGCTCTCAACACCTCCTCCGTCATGTAAATGAAATTCTTACACCGCTGCTAGAAGGCCCATCCTCAATGGTGCGCACGATATTGCGCATGGCCGTGGCTGCCCGCTCCCCTTCCATTTTGTCCCTCAATGTATTGGAATAGTTCCGAACTCGGGGATGGTCTTTCAGTTCCTCTGGGACAGGCTTGAGTTTGACCATTCGGTCCAGCATAAACATATTGCATGCAATGCGCGTCTCCCCCGACACCAGGATTGAGAGTTTCGGACTAAATTCACGAAATGTTGCCATTGTTGCATGATGGTTCCTAATATAATGGCACAACTTTCTTGCTCTCTCGATAAGGTCCTTGCAGATGTCGATTTTTGCCCAATCTTCCAATAGGAGATCCAAAGCATGAGCCATGCATCATTGCGAGAAAATCCATGGATACTCCTCGATGATACTTTCATTGCTTCAAGCATGTTTGCGGCGTTATTAAATACACTGCAGTCACATTCTTAGGTCTCACCTTCTCAATGAATACTTTGAGTTTTTTTGCTATATACGTCGCGGATTTCGTCTGCCTAGTGGTGTCAATGCTTCCTAGAAATACATCTCGAGGTGGGCACGTCATCATCACATTCATGAGGGGGCCTACGATTAACATCGTCCCAACCATCGGTGCATATGGACACCCCATACTCAGATTTTGCAAATCCAGTTCTTGACTCAATCTCCTTCTCAACTCGCAATGTGCTGGGTTCTATGAGATTAGTCTTGAATTGGTGATAAGATGGAGGAACATAGTCAACCTCGCCTTGGAAGTTGCTAAAACCGCTTCAATAAAAAACGGGTTCCTGGCCACGTTGAATGGAATATTTGCGTTATAGAAACAATCTGCTCACTTTTCATCCAATTCTCTTCTCTTTGCAGTGTTCAAAGATTCCTCCATGCTACGTTGGCGTACTGCTACGGACCTCGTAAAATTGGATGCGCCTTGGACGGCTGACATGGAGTGTGGATTCTCACGTCCCTCTACCACGCACGCATCCCGGCCTCCTCTATGAGGACTTCCACCCCTCACTCGAACCCCTGTGTTTGTATCAACAACTACATGGCATAAAGAACCACTAGGAATTCCCTTGGAGGGACCATCTGTAGTAGAATCTCCACCGTACATGTCTTCATCACTCATTTCGGCGGGAACTATTGTGAGGTCAAATCCCGGTGTCCCGGTTTCTAACTCACAAGTGGGCCGTGGAGAGATGGGTGCACACAAGACAATCCTCCCAAGCAATGGACAATAAAATTCATACAAGCATAAAATTCCTACTTTGCATTCAACATAGAAGCACAATCATTCAATCAACCCTCAATTTAATCCCTATAAATTGCAATTCCATGAGTGACTCAAGCCCCAAAACCCATCAAAATTGAGCCTAGGAAGCTACAATTGCATCCCTTGAGCCACTAGGGCCTTGGGCTCAATTATGGGGTCAAATAGGACCTAAACTCAAGCAAAAGCCCCCAAAATGCATCAAACTATACTACTACAGCACACTTTCTAAGCTCACGAAAATGGTAGATTCAATTGTAAACCCCCATTTCTCGGTTCCAAGGCAATCAAAACCCATACACATGCTCATAACTCATTCCTACAATGCAAGATACACTTGAATGAGACACTAGGGTTTCCTAGGAAAAAATTGGACAGCGCTTCCGCGCTTGACCCAATACTTCCAAATCAAGCCCTAATTCAGCAAATGAACAAAACTTTGAACAACAAGAACCTAGTGAAACTCGGACAGCGCTTCCGCACTGATTACAAATTCCCGAATTTTTTACCTATCTTTTATAATTTCAGCCCAAATTTGGGCAGCACTTCCGCACTACCCTTTACACACGGAACACCCTACTTACACCTCTAACATTCCAGCACACTCATTCATTCAATTAGACAACCATCACACACATAAGATAACATGAATCACACCAACAACAAACAATCAATTTTTGGCAATTAGTTTTGCCGTTTTCAAAATAGAGGTCCACAATTTCTATCAAAGCATTCTACAACCAACCATAAGCAACACGAACAATAAAGGAGGAGGGGGGCTCCCTCTATATTAGCACCCTGTCTACCCTCCGTAGTATCACGGGGAGGGACAGGTCTTTATTCTTCGCCGTGGCTCTCCTTCGCCCGGCTGCTGCAGCTCTGCTGCGCCGGCCGCTTCGCGTACTCATCGCCGATGGCTGAATCGCCGCGGCTCGTCGCGCCGCTCACCGTCGCCCCGTTCAACGCTGTGGTCGATAGCCGCAGCCTCCTACTCGCCGTGGTCCGGCCCGGCGACGTCGGTAACTCTTCCACCGACCGACTGTCACTGCGGGCGCTAGATTCTCTGCGCCACCGATCAACGCCGTGTGTGGGGGCGACTCGTCCGTCGCCGAGGCTCCGCCCTCCGCAACTCACTCGGCTGCCTCGTCGGTCGTCGAGGCTCCGCCCTCCGCAACTCACTCGGTTGCCTCGTCGGTGGCTCGCGACTACCTCCACCGACACGCTTGCTACCGATCCTCGTTCGAGATCGCCGGTTCTCCTCTGTTCGACCGTGCGTGGTGCCGTCCTCGTGCGAGGTCGCCGTATTGATCGCCGTCCTTGGCGGGTCACAACCTTCCGACGATCTCTCCGCCCCCGGGCTGCGGTGTCGCGCCCTCCTCCGTTCATATCACGATGCTCCGCCTCGAGCCGCCGGGCCGGAGTGTTGCGAGTCGGTGGAGGTTCTTGTCCCCGTCGCCGCCGGCCCCGCAGCCGCCGCTCCTCCACAAGTGCCGCCGAACTATTTTGCCGCTTTTGGTTGCCGCCACGCCGTTGTTACCCGATCTGCGGCCCGGTCATTTGTTGATCGGCCTCGCGTCGTCGTTACCGTCACCCTTCCGACCTCCGATCTCCCCACGCGATCGATTTCTGAACAGGAATCCACTCAAAATCCCCTAAAACTCCAATCACACATTTCCAAAGAAGAAAGATCCAGCCTAATCTCCTGAGTTTTCCTTGGCAATTTACTGCTCTAGGGTTTCATACCCTAGATCCAATGCCACAGAACACTACACACACCAAAAACTTGAATCTCCACGCAAAAAACTCCAACAATTGCACACAACCCAAAAAAACTAGCCTAACGGCTTCTCTTCCAATTCCCCTCCTCCATGGCTGATCCAGGGAGGTTGAAGCAAAAGCTTCATCCGTCCAATTGGGCGGATTTCATCCGTCCAGTTGGACGGACTTCCATCCATAGTATTTCCTAACCCATTGGGCAAGATAAAGGCACCCCACCTCGTACTAGGAGTTTTGTAGAAGGTAAAGGCAAAAACGGGGCAACCCGACTCCTACTTAGGAATACATAATCGCTAAAACCTACTAAAACTCGCCATTTAATATATTGGCATTTATCAAAAATACTAATTAGGTATAAATTAGAGCAAGAACGGCCGCTTGTGCCAAAACTCCTTATGAGACCATGGGTATTCCGTGAATCTACGAAATGAGCTAAAACGACTAATTAAACCATGAAAACTTGATAATTACGCGCTAAACTTTGCGGGGAACGTATTCCCGCTAGAGTGAACCGTTTTGCGGGTTCACAACTATGCCCCCACAATTTGCAAACCTGCTGCGAACACGATGCGGTACAAGGGAACACACACTCTTCTCAGATTTTGGCATGTAGCCTAGGTGCATGAATGCTCGAATTCGTTTGTAGGTGAATGTTGTGTTGCAAAAAACACAAGTAATGTTCCCATCATCATGAAATTTATACCACGAATTCCACTCTTTTGTTGTCCTTTGTTGGCTTCCCATCGCATTCAAGCTTGTAGTATGAAGGCTCTAGTGGCCAATTTGGTATATCATGTAAACCCTCGTAATAATTCTTTGCTCTATTCTCTTGCGTGAACCAATTTTGACATTAGCTCTGTTGTTAGCTAGCGCTAGTCGCCATCGTTGTAGAAAATAAATTCAAAAACCTCCTCCCAATGTGCTCAAACGCCCTTCTCCAATCCCCAATCCAATCCTTACGAAGAGAAGTGAATCTTGGGAGCTAGGAGGGGCGGGTTACAAATGAGAAGTCCGCCCCTTATATAGTGGTTGGACCTTCCCATGGTACATGGATGGAAACATGGGGATTTTTATGGGGTAGGGCGGGTGCAATCTTAGAGTGCGGCGGGGCGGCGGGGCGGGTACAACTTTAGGGTAGGTTACGGGGGGGGGCGGGTTATGGGGGGTGGGCGGATACGGCCGGGAGAGGCGGGTTATTCGGGAGAAGTGGGGGGCGGGGAAGGGGGGGGGGGGAAGGGGGGGCGGGGGGGGCGGAGGAAGGAGGGGCGGGGGAAGGGGGTGGTACGGGAATAAGGAGGGGTAGGAGGAGAGGTAAGGGGGGGTACGGGAGGGGGAAAGGGGGGGTAGGGGAGGGGGTAAGGGTGGATAGGGGGTACGGGAGGGAGTAAGGGTGGATAGGGGGGTACGGGGGGGGTAAGGGTGGATAGGGGGGGTGCGGGGGGGAAAGGGGGGGCAGGGGAGGGGGTAAGGGTGGATAGGGGGGGTACGGGAGGGAGTAAGGGTGGATAGGGGGGGTACGGGAGGGGGTAAGGGTGGATAGGGGGGGTACGGGAGGGGGTAAAGGTGGATAGGGGGGGTACGGGAGGGGGTAAGGGTGGATAGGGGGGGTACGGGAGGGGTTAACGAGGGTTGTTGCGTTTATTTTATTTTTTTATTTATTTAAAAAAAAAAGTTATTTGAAGAAGAATGAAATAACCATAATACCACCCACCAATATATTCTTTAGTCTTAATATAAATTTTGAGCGTGAAATCAAATATATGGTTAAACCAATAGGATTATAAATTTACTAGTAATATAGCACGACTACGAGCACGACTACCAGACAATGGATGACCATTACGAGCACGACCAGCAGAGGACAGATCGTCATCACGAGCCACAGCAGCAGACGATACCTCACCACGACGTGCACGACCACCAGACGACGATGGTTCACCACAACCACGACGAGCAGATCGGGTAAACCCAGCCTCAGGCGAACACCCAGGCTTCGGACTATGAACCCAAGCTGGATTCACACAGGCGTTCACACAGAAGTCGTTGGGATCGAGATTGAAACTATATACCTGGACGACTTTGTATTTCTCCAACTCATTTTTGTCCACATAGACAATATGAGTCTGAAGATTAAGCATCTGTCAAATGAAAATACAGAGTAAGTCAAGTAAGTAGAACGTCAAGTGAAGCTATTGTATTTTAGCACAAGCCGAGCTAAATTGACAAGTAGAACAGAAAGAGCAGATGGGAATGCGACAAAAAACAGAGATTTTGGTAGGATCGTGCTAAACGCCCAGATGAATGTCAAACTTACTATTGTTGCAAGCATGGGATTTGTGCCTGACATTATCGACAGAAATTTGTTTCTTGGAACGGTAAACATTCGCAGTTAGGAAATGTAGAACTCCAAGCGCAACTTGTTCTCGTTGATGCTGAAATCAAACTTCCTGTATGCTCCTGGTTTTTGGTACAGGGGCAAATCCAGGGCGTAGAATGTCTCCGGGATAGCATCGACTAGATCGGCTACCTGATGGGTCCTCTTGACAAGAAACAAGAGCAGAATGAGGTATTTGTCCAGGACTTTTACCTCCTGGATACCGTTGAAACGCTCATTGCTCGCAGGAGCGTACCTCACAGTCTTAGACTTGTACTCATCTTTGAACGCGTTAAAATACACAATGGCTTGGCAATTCCGATCGGAGGTCTCCGTAATAATAAGCTAGACGTCTGGATAATTTATGGAGGTATCAAACACCGAATCCTTCCAAGCATTGAGGAAGTCATTGAAGTAGACATTGGACGTATCGTCTTCTCTACTACTGTGGCCCGGAACGCATCTAAGGTCGATGATGCCCAACAATAATCTACCATCGTCCCAACTGTACTCATTATTCCAGCCCCCAAATTGGAATGTTTCAGCATCAAACATTTGTGTGCAAAGAGCCCGGGTTGGCAGCGAAAAATTTCCTTTCACATCCAACAATTTTTTGAAGAACTCTGCTGCGTACTCCGAGATCTCTTTAAACTCTTGTTCTTTGTCCTCTTCTGGCGGTAGTCGCTGAAGAATGTGTCACCGGGAACGGAAAGGAGCATCGACATAGTTTGCCAGTTGACGTTGTACTCAAACTAAAACTGGTTCCACTTTTCAACGACAAAGTTATTAGGAGTGTCAAATAACCCCAGTGATGGCTTGATGTTGTGCAGCTCTCTCGCAATACATTTTTTCTTCTTGCGCTTCTCCATCAACATCTTTACCGAAACCCATTTTCAGTAGTTGGCCTTTGGTTCTTTTAAGGACACCTTGGGATACAGTAGGTCCCGATTGGAAGTCTTATTCAAAAGATGTTCAGCTAGTGTCTTTAAGTCATGCTCCTCCAATCCTGACATGCACTTGAAGGTATCGCAACTCAAGACGGCCTCCTTGGCTTTTGACTTCTGGTCATGAGCCGGGTTGAAAGGCTCGCAAGTATCGGGGTCGATCAATTGTCCTAGCCCGTCTGCAAGGCTAACGTCGGACCAGAGTTAATATACTTCCTCGGAAGTAGTGATGATTTGCAATTCGTTGAGGAGGTCCGCTGGTTTTAAGAACTTTTCGTGTGAATTAGTGTTGATACCCATGAATCGTTTCACCATGGCCTCCTCAAAGTCCTTAATAGAAAGAGCACCTTGATTAACAGACATGACGGGATGATAGTGAACGTTTAGCTTGACTCGAGCTTAATTCAACACGAATTTAGTCCAAGTTGAGCTAAACGCCCTGAATTTAGCTCGAGACGAGCTAAACGCCATGAATTGAAACGTATGAATGGCTCGCCCATGTAGCTTGAGTCGAGCTAAAAGGTGCACTGGTATTGGGCACACTGTGTTGCAGACAAAAAAATAACATATGTTGCAAGACCTACCTCATACTTCCGTCACGCTATAGCTTGTTCGAGCGACTCACGACCGGACGTGGGCTTTGGTCCACACTTTGCGGCGACCCGTATCCCAACCAAACACTCCATGCGCCCAAGATGTTTGTAGCCCACGAGGGTTTAAACGTCCCGGCGTTGTTGGTCTTATTTGCCATGATGGACACGTCCATGATCATCTTCGCGTCAGAATGCCAAGCAACCTGTGTCCGCGAAGTTTTCAAGGCCGTAATCTTATCCACTGCGATTCTAGCCTCCTCGATGAGCTCTTTCGCGGCTTGAACATGATGCTCCCCAACGATGAGACGGAATTTGCACTTTGAAGCGAGTAGTCCATGCCAGTCTCACGTCTCAGGAGCCTCAGCGTTCATGGGCATGATGATGATGGTCTGCCTTGAGTTCAAATCGATTGCATTCATGAAGATATTCTTGTAATGCACAACTCCAGCGGGCTCAAGCTTCCGAACGATGTACCGCACATCGGCTTTCACTAGGAGATCAATTGACACGTTGACGGGAGCCGAGTCCTTGCCAAAAACGTAACAAGGCTCCCACTTCTCTCAGAAATCCTTCAGAGTCTTACTTGTTGCTTCGTAGTCGATATCCTTCTCGGTTGTCGCATGCTTAATAGAAGGATTCATGTAAGTAAGAACACTGCCCACCAATTTACTCTTGGATTTCTTTTCCTTCTTAACTGGAGAGGGGTTCAAGTTGCGGCGTTTCCTCGAAAGCAAAGTAGTTGCGTCAATGGAGGCCATAACCAATCGAGCTGTTCGTGACCGGTGCTTTCATCAAAAGCAGCCACAAGTGCCTTCCGTAAAGGAGCTTTACCTTTGGCCTTGCTTGATTCGTGATCATTCAAGGCACTCCAGATATTCATGGTATACTATTGGTACGTCTGAACGAATTTCCTCGAAGCGCTTAGATTTAGTATGCCCGTGACAATGTGGTCTACGAGCCCCGCGTCCGTCTTCCCGACCAGGTAAGCCCTGATAGTGTTGTGCAAGTATCGCACTTCGTTTGCAGGAAAGACGATAGTGAACACGACCCAGAGACGTAGGTCGCCTGAAGCGTGATCAAGAAGTGCGTCTCCTCATAGTTGACAGAGTTGAATGTGTCGTTGCAGATGGAGAGAAGCGCTTAGTTCGAGACTGTTGGAAAAGATGGAAAATTGTCTTCTCCCTGGAGTAGATGGACCACGATAAAATGGAATGCGACTTCGGAGCCTACAACATTCCGTACTGCTTGACGTCTAAGGCAGCAGAAGCGAGGACATCCGAGGGCTCCACGACTAGGGACTCGAGGTAGTACTTGTGTCAAACGGCACCTGAGATAAACAGAAGAGACAGGAATTAACTCGAACGGAGCTAAATTTTTAGCCAGGCATGTCTAGGATACAATTTTGGAATTGAAAACAAACCATTACAATTTACACGTAGTAAAGTTAACATACCTCATGATCAGGAGGTTCATCCTAACTCGCAAAACCGATGTCTCCCTCTGAATTAGCGGGAACGATTCTAGCACTCGTCCTGATGCGAGCCATGTCAGCAATTGAACGCAAAAGCTGTAAGTGACTACGGTGACTTCAAAATGCAGGGCCGCTACTTAGCTCGGGTCGAGCTGAATGATTTGTTTAGACTACATAGTTAGGTACTGAAGTCAGTTGAACAGGGAATTAGCTCGGGTCGAGCTAATTTTCTCCTAAGTATACGGGTGCAAGTTATCTAATCACGCAAACCGCAAGAGTTAATTTGGTAATTTAGCTCGACTTGAGCTAAATAAACACAACAATAATATTCACCTTGATCACATTCAGAATGCACGTATTTAATCCTATGATCTGTATTATTGATGAAATAAACATAGGAGAACAGAATTTTAGCTCGAATCGAACAAAGTTGCCACCTGACAACAATGAAAACAGATTAATTGCGCAAAAGCTCTGGAGTTAGCTCGACACAAGCTAAATACCTTCGATTAGTAAATCCATACATAGTATATAATGAGCGCAGAACCTGAGGGGTAATTAACAAGTTGTGGACTTAGCTCGACTTGGGCTAATTTTCCAACGTAGAATAATGAACAAGCTCTAGACTTAGCTTGAGTCGAGCTAAATTCTTGTGTATGGTAGAGAAGCAGTCATGCACTTAGTTCGACTCGAGCTAAGTCCCAATGCAGATTATATCACAGTTGGGGACTTAGCTCGCATTGAGCTAATTGCCCATACAGTTCTGGAACATCTAGATCCAGTTGCAATAGAATGCCGCAGATTCACTAGAATACTTAGGTCGTAAAGCTGCTAAACCCCCAGTGTTCAATAATGAATTAACTGTGGACTTAAGTCGACTCGAGCTAAATGCCCGAGCGTGCTGCTGAACTACTAGCTAGTTTAGCTCGCATCAACCTTAATATTGAGCCTTTAGCTCGCATTGACCTAAATATTGTGCGTTTAGCTCGCATCGACCTAAATATTGTGCGTTTAGCTTGTACAATGGAAAAAACTAAATGCACAGGGATTGAGCTAAATGCACAGGCATTGAGCTAAATGCACACTGTAACCTAGTTACAAAAAATGTATCGCGCGAAGGAGTTCGCAAATTTCAACTTCAAATCAAAATGCAAATGACGTACCTCATGCAAATCCTTGCATGGGAGATTACAGCAAAACCCTACCCCGCACTCGCGCAAATTGTACTGAAAACCTTGCCAAAAACCCCAAAAATAAGAATCTGAAATTGCAAATGCAAATGTAGTGAAATTGTGACACCAAATGCTGTAGCTAATGCGATGCAAATGCGCGGAGAAGTACGCAAATGCAGGAGCGATAACGAGCGGTGAGCGAAGGTGAGAGGATGAACAACAAAAAGCTACAAACACCGGTGAGCGGAGGTGAGCGGGGGCGCAAAAAACAGGTGTTGGAGGGAGCGAGAACAAGCGAATGATTGTCGGCGGAGGTTCACGCGGGGGTTTTTGGGAGAGGGTTCGCGTGGTTTGCCGCGGGCTGCCCTGAGGGGTAAAGGCGGCGCGTGGCCGCTGCTCGGGTTGCCGCGGTGTGCCTGCTGCCCGTTCTGCACGGGGGCCGCTGCCCGGCTTGCCCCAAGTGCCCTGCGGCCCAATGAGGGCCCGTGGCTGCTGCCCGGGCTGCCCACGGGTGCCCGCTGCCCCTGCTGCACGGCCTGGAGGTGCCCGGGGTGCCCACTGCTCGAGGAGACGCTTCCCGTGGTGCCCGGGAAACCCAAGTGCCCAACGTGCCCGGGATGCTCGAAGGACTCGTTACTCGGGGTTACGTTGCCCCAAGTCACCGTTGAGCCCACGTGGCATAATGTTTTTCAAAAAAAGGATCTAAGTTTAGATTATTCTAAATATTCAGGCACATAAATTTCATTTGGAATTACACCTTTACTTGTATTTTTAATTTCTTATCAGTTTATGAGATTAGTCCTGAATTGGTGAAAAGATGGAGGAACATAGTCAAACCTCTGTAAGAGTCTAGCTGTCAAAACAAGCAAAAACTACAAAAGAAATATATTGATCCAAGACTTAGGTTTACAATGAATAAGAGTCCCTTATATACTAATCTCTTGGCTCAACTGCCGAGGCTATACTTTAGCTCTACTGCCGAGGCTATACTTTAGCTCTACTGCCGAGGCTATACTTTAGCTCTACTGCCGAAGTTCTATTTATAAAATTAATAGCGAGTGAACATCCAAGCTTATCAACGAGGCCTTGGCCCATGACAAATGCCTCCTCCTCCTCCTCCTCATGTGCTGATGAATTAACAAGTGTCATACAAGAGAATGTGCCCAAGGAATATCAGTACCAGACGCGCGCAACAAGCGCTCGTAATCGTCTAACGCCATGACATTTTGTAATTGGCAAACAGGTTCCCAAGTAGGCTCCGGCCATCCTGTCCACTTTACAAGTAGTTGCCAACCGCGCCCACGACGTGGATGTTGCAACACTCGTTCAACAGCATACTCGTCCTCGCTAGTGGATGCCTCGAAAGCGGGATTGCTCAAAACAACACCGGACTCATTATCATGAGGTAGTTGGGAAGGCAACGGATCCTCAGCTGCCTTCTTCACTAAACTCACATGAAAAAGCAGGATGAATATACTGGCGGTGTATTCAAACGAACCGCATGTGTACCTACGCACTCCAATACACGATAAGGAAGAGCAATCCAATCAAGCTTCTTGATTGGCGGGACGTGTTGATGTTCTTCAACTTCAACCACACACGATCACCGGGACGAAAATCTCGCCACCGAGCGTCGTGTATTTGATCGGCGTTCTTGAGTGCATTGCGCAATGGCCATTGCCGTTGTTGCCGATTCACTTGAATTACGCCGATCTCAACAAGCTTGCGTCCTTTTTCCGCCGGTGACAACGAAGAACCCGCCTCCTCGGGTATAGTAATATTCATAACCGAATGATGATAACCGTGAGTCATAAAAATGCGGACATACCTATAGATCTGCGACACACGATTATTCAACGCCATCATCGCGATCGGCAAATCGAAAAGCCCAATCTTCTTGCTCAAATGTCGTGAAAATACGAAGATATGTTTCAAGCTCTTGATTCGCACTCTGTTGCACCATCTGTCTCTGGATGGAAAGTCGCCGACAACCGACGCGTAATCTTCATCAATCTGCATACTTGGCCCATCCAAAGCGGACTAACAAATTGACTACCACGATCCGACACAATTGCTGCAGGCAATCCGTGATCTTGAAAAACTTGCTCTAAAAGTTTGTGAGCCACATCAAGTGCGTGAATTGTCTTCATAGGCACAAAGAATGATAGATTTGGACAAACGGTGCATCACAACCATGATATTTTGCGATCGCCGCTTGGTGCCAATCCGGTAATAAAATCAATGGAGAGCTCGGTCAAATCCGTGCGGAATTGGCAAAGGTTTTAGCAACCCTCGCTTCTCGCTCCCGCCAAATCTTCGATTTTTCCACACACGTTGCGATTCCGCACAAATCTCCGAACATCTTGTGTCAACCAGGCCACGTATATTCACGTGCAATCAAGTCACGCGTACCCTCACGACTGGATGTCCCGCTAGTGGTGAATCATGAGTAGATTGGATCAAACGCGCGTCCGAAGAGGTTCTGCGCCGGAATCCATATTCGCCCACGCCAACGCAATCGATGACACGAATCTCTGTAACACTCACTAATCGTGATAGGTAAGCCCCATTCTTTAGGTAGTCGGCGCTCACCATCCATAACCGCCTTTCGCATCTTCCAATAACGATGATTTGTTTGCGGGGCAACATCTCATAATGCAATCATCTCTGCGTCAATAAATGGACATATGGGACGGGGTCATTATCGACTCAGAAAGCGAGCCTCTTTCTCTCGAATCGCATCACCATCGTGATCCATGCGGATTTAGCGACAACCTTCAAAGCGCCATCATCTCCGTCCAAAAGTTGATGATATCGATTCATGATTCGATCATCATCTGCGTGTTGGGGAAGATCCTGTTCCCGACGAGAAAGTGCATCCGATTGAACTTGATCCTTGCCAGGCTTGTGCACGATCTCAAAGTCAAAATCATTCAACTCGTAGGCCCAACGCATTTGCCTCTCGCTCAAATGTTGCTTCTTCTGAAAATAAGCCAAATTGCGATGATCTGAACTCACTTCAAAATGTTGGCCAACAAGTAATGTACGCCACTCGCGGATGCAATGTACAACTGCTAGCATTTCCTTGTCATGAATCGGATAATCGGACTCACCGGGTGTGTTTCTTCGAGAAATAAGCAACCGCATGCCAAAGTCCGTCCACCTTTTGCATTAAGGTGCCACCAACAAAGATAACCAGGAGGAATCACATTCAATGGTTGTTTCCAAACCTGGAGTCCATTTAACGAGCACCGGCGCATGAATTAATGCCTCCTTCAATCGATCAAAGGCATGTTGACATTTCGATGTCCAATGGAAAGGTTGATCTTTCCGCGTTAGTCGAGTAAGAGGTTACGCAATGTTAGAATATCCATCTATGAATTGTCGATAATAATTGCGAAACCTAAAAATCCACGAACTCCTTTCACTTTTGTTGGCGGCTCCCATTGACGAATTGCCTCAAGTTTCTTTGGATCACTGCAAACCCCAACCGGTCTTCACAAAATATCCAAGATACTTAATAGTGTCCGCTTCAAACTCGCTCTTATCAAAATCAAGTTGAAGCCTGCGTTAGCAGCAAGAACTACGGATGATCCACGAGAAGCGCATCACGATGTTCTTTTTGAGTATCACTATAGATCACCACGTCATCAATATATGCGGAGCAAAGATATATCCAATTCGTCGCGAAGTATCCAATTGATATATCGAAAAGTTGCAGTGTGCGCCGTCACCCAAACGGTGTGACCAACCACTCATGTAAGCCAAAGCGTGTTTTGAACGCCGTCTTCCACTCGTCACCTTCTTTCACACGTATCCGATGTAAACGCAGAGATTACATCAACCTTGGAGATATATTTGGCTACAAACAATGGATCTTAACGTCTCATCAATGCGCGGAATCGGATAGTTGTCCTTCCGACTCATCTCGTTCAATCGCCGATAGTCAACACGTAATCGCAATCCTCCGCCAGGATTCTTCACAAATATGACCGAGGCTGCTGCGGGTGAATTACTTACGCGAATAAATCCAATATCCAACAACTCCGTAAGGGTTTTGCGCAAAACTAATAATTGATCCTTGGACATCGATCAAATGGCATGGCGGGGATGTCATCATTAGTCTTCCTTCAATAAGATTGATCTCGTGATCAATCCCTTTCCTATCTTGGGGGCAACGACTTTGCATCTTGTCGATTAAAAGCGTCAATAATCGGCATGAGCGGTCGGGAGCATGTTGTGCCGGGTCTCTATACACCTTTCATTTGTAGTGCCTTCGAATGTCAACTAAGTGGCACTAAAAACTCTCTTGGTTCATCGCTTCTCTCCGCAAAGTTTGAATTATCGATGCACGTATCTCTTGCATTGGCTCCAACGTAATCGGTCGAGTCTTCACAATCATCTTGAAAGGTTTTGAATGCAAACCTCTTCTTTTGATTCGAACACTTGCATCATGTCGCTCCATCCAACCTTTTCCCAAGATTATATCATCTATCTGTCCTGGAATAACATAGGCAACAATCTTCTCCTCCATACCATCAATATCGGCCATAAAATTTGCAATTTGGCAAATCATACGCCGCTTCTTCGTTGTCGTAACTTGCTCCAAAGATCTAGATTGAATAGATGACGCATCCAACCCTCTCCGTCGAACAAATTGCTCAGACACAGTTGCAAAGCATTGGCATCCAGAATCACACAAAGCACGAGTAGATATAATTGAGTTTATTAAAACATCAACATACCACCCGTGTCTAAGCTGTCTCCTAGATTCTTGACATTGCTCTTCTTTCTCAGTGCGCGCACTATCGAAGTTTTGTCCGCGCTCTCTTTCTTTTTCTTCTCATTGCCTTCACCTTGCTTGGATGAACAGTCATTTGCACGGTGGCCTCGCTTCAAACATAAAAAACAGCGTCCCTCTTGGCGACACCGTTGTTGTTCCTCCAAACTTACAAGTCTCCGAAGCTTGCTTATTTGGACTGTAGGCATCCAATCCATCTCATCTCCATCTGGCCATACGCGATTTGATGTCGCGATCGGAGCTGCACGACCCTTCTGATATTGCAAGCAATCGAGTTGAGAGCCAACCGCCAACAAAGCTTGGACAAACATACCATAATCGATGTACGTCACAGGTCCAATCATCGCGCGTTGCATCTCTGAGTTGAGAGCACCGCGAAGATATCCTATCTTCACCATATCCAGAACCATGGTAAGTTGACTCTCACCAAGCTCCTTCTCAAACTTGGGCAAGAATGTTGCGAATGACTCTCTACCCTGCTTCATTGCTTGAAGCCGATTCAATACCCGCTACCTGCTTTGCATTCGGGTCGATGTAAACGCTTGTCAAGATGTTGAATAAAAGTCGCCGCATTGCAACCACGTTGATTTTGGTAGAAAGATACTACCATCATCCGCGCCTTCGCGTCCATCCTCGAAAACAAGTATGCGGCTTGATCTTGAGGTGTACCAAATCTGACTCCATCAATTCGAAGCTTGTTATCTGCTTCGACCTTCCATATCGGGTAGCCCTTGCGACTCCCGTCAAACTTTGAAATATCTGGCAATCGCTTGTGCAATGCGACGGCAGTTCCTCCATATTGTTGCTGCATCGATTGCGGCATCATCTCGCGATGAAGACGGACCTCCTAAACTCGTGAATTGTCCGGCCCATTTGGAGCCACTGCGATCTGTTGTGCAACCAACTGCTCGATAGCCAACTTCTCAGCTTGCTGAGAAGCTTGAAGTTGTGTGCGCAACCTCACAATCTCCTGTTGATAGTCTTCCGCCGTAATTTCTCCTTGCGCTTGTCGCTTCGCTCCAAGATCTCATTATCGATCATCGGGCGTTCTCCATCTCAAAAAGCAACACCTCTCAATCAACTCTTGAGGGCGCAAAGCCTTCAAATGCGTCCCGTTTGTGGCTATCTTCAATCACTACCACGAGGGTGGATAAGTTCCTCAATCTAATCAATGTCCTACTTTTGTCGTTTGAAAAAACAAGGGAGGATGAAGCCCTTCAGAAAATCAAGAAAAGTCTTGGATTATGTAAGAGTCTAGCTGTCAAAACAAGCAAAAACTACAAAAGAAATATATTGATCCAAGACTTAGGTTTACAATGAATAAGAGTCCCTTATATACTAACCTCTTGGCTCAACTGCCGAGGCTATACTTTAGCTCTACTGCCGAGGCTATACTTTAGCTCTACTACCGAGGCTATACTTTAGCTCTACTGCCGAAGTTCTATTTATAAAATTAATAGCGAGTGAACATCCGAGCTTATCAACGAGGCCTTGGCCCATGACAACCTCGCCTTGGAAGTTGGTAAAACCGCTTCAATAAAAAACGGGTTCCTGGCCACCTTGAATGGAATATTTGCGTTATAGAAACAATCTGCTCACTTTTCATCCAATTCTCTTCTCTTTGCAGTGTTCAAAGATTCCTCCATGCTACGTTGGCGTACTGCTACGGACCTCGTAAAATTGGATGCGCCTTGGACGGCTGACATGGAGTGTGGATTCTCACGTCCCTCTACCACGCACGCATTCCGGCCTCCTCTATGAGGACTTCCACCCCTCACTCGAACCCCTGTGTTTGTATATTTTTTTTAATATATGTGATAAGAAGGAAAATTAGCAAGTCCCATTTCACTTCTTTTTGGCTGTTATATTTCCAATGTCCACATTCTTTCAAATCCTACCTAATTAAATATTCTCATGTCAAATTTAACAAATAAATGATTTCTCGCATGAATTTTCTAAGTAATTTATCACATCCAAAGGATCCTCCTTAGCTTCTACAAGTGTTTAAATAACTCCAATCTTTACTTTTTTAATTTATTTCCTTATTATTCAAAATTTTATTGAGATCATGCAAATGATGATTTTTAATGAGTTTAAATGTATATTCGTGTAGATTGTGTTAACAAATGTACTCGAAGCGCTCCAAGAGAATACAGATGGACTAGTTGTAGCCAGATATATAGGTGAAGCAAATGCGAATGAATCTGATCGAGTAGGCTCTCACAGGGACAAGGCGAACTACTTTCTTGCCGTGCTTTACAATGTATTACACCAAAAATGTCACTGTCAAAAATTTGACTGCATTTAAAAATCCACGCTACAAGCAGAAATTAACATAATTGATGAAAAGACTCATAACTACTACCTATGGTAGCTCGCACTCAATTTTGTTCTCTTCAACATCGCTCTAGTATAATGAAAGTGCAGTAAGAAGCAAGGTTGTCATACCGGGCGGGCACGCCGCCCGCCCGTCCGCCCGCCTTGTCCGTCTGATAGAGCTCTTTCTCGCTCGATACGGTCAAACCTCTGTTAACTTTTAATTTAGGTAAAAAAACGAGGACGTGGCAAGAGTTTGAGTAAAACCCAAGCCACTTGACCGCCCCGTACACGCCACATACGCGCAACGTAGGCTGAGGACAGGGCGTGTGAAAGGAGTTAGAGGCGGGTGAGGGGTGTCGGGGGGGGAGGGGGCTAGGGCGGTGGAAGGGGGCGAGGGGCCGAGGGCAGGCGCGGGCCAAGGCGGGGGCCGGGGGTGGGGAGGGGGGCTAGGGCGGTGGAAGGGGGGGGGCCGGGGGCAGGGCGAGGCCAAGGCGGGGGCGGCCGGGGGGGGGCGGAGGAGGCGCGGCGTGGTGGTGGACGAGCGCGGCGGGCGGGGGCAAGGCCGGGCGTGGAGGGGAAAGGGGGTGGGAGAGGCGGACGGGGAGGGGGGGTAGGGTGGATAACGGGGAGGGGGCTAGGGCGGAGTAACGAGGAGTAGGGCGGGTACCGCGGGAGTAGGGCGGGTAATGGGGGGTTGTATGGATACAGGGGGGTAGGGCGGGTACAGGGAGTTGGGCGGGTCCGGGGGTAGGGCGATTCCGTTGGGGTGCGGAGTAACGGAGGGGTCGGCGTAGTCTGAGAAGTCTGGCGGAGTAACAGGGGGGGGGGGGCGGGTACCGAGGGGTAGGGACGGGTGCAGGTGGGTTGCGGGTACCAAGGAGTAGGGCGGGCACAGGAGGGGTAGGGCGGGTAATAGGGGGGTTGTGCGGGTACAGGGGGTAGGGGCGGTTACCGTTGGGGTCAGGAGTGAAGTCGGGGTCAAAGTGCAGGGGGATCTGACGGAGTAGTAGGGGGGTTTGGGCGGGTACCGAGAGGTAGGTAGGGTAGTAGCAGGTGGGTTGTGCGGGTCTGGGGAGTAGGGCGAGTCGGAGGAGGGTAGGGCGGGTAATGGGGGGTTGTGTGCGGGTACTAGGGAGGTAAGGCGGGTACCAGGGGGGTAGGGCGGGTACCGGAGGGGTAGGGCGGGTACCGGGGGGGTAGGGCGGGTACTGGGGGGGTAGGGTGGGTATCGGGAAGGTAGGGGCGAGGAGGTAAGGGGGAGTGAGGAGTTTGAGGGTGAGGGGGTGAGCGGGCAGGGTTGTCTTATTAGACACAATTTTCGAAATGTCTGTCTGATTTGTCGTATTGGACATGTCATTTAGATGTCCGATCGACGAAAATGTCGACCAAACCAAAAATTACATAGTAAAAAACTTGTTGAGATTTACCTTGAGGTAAAAAGCTATTTTCCTACGTGGCGTAGGGTTGATAATGACGTGAAAAATCAAAATACACGTCACAGTGGGCGACCGCGGGTGGGCGACCTTGCTAGGCGACCGACGGTCGCACAGGGGCAAACGTCGGTCGCCTGTTGCGATCGCCGATAGCCCTTCATTGCTGCAGCGTAAGCGGCGGGCGGTCCAGATATGGAGACCGCGGTCGCCGCCGCAACCGCTACTAGGCGACCGGCCGGTCCGAGAGTGGCGATCGACGATCGCCCTAAGGCGTCGTCGCCGCTTATAGCGATCGGCGGTCGCCCTGGGGGTAGCGCCCATGTGGCGATCGCTGGTCGCCTTGGGCCACCGCGTGTGTGGTGACCAGCACTATGGTTGAATACGAAACAAGAAAAATAAATTCATATTGGTAAAAAATGAGCTTCAATGCATGTTTATGAATACCTTTTTATTGGAAACAAGATCAATAGTGCATTTCATAGTACAAATTTGTCCATGTCTATAATCATAGTATTCATATATATGATGTAACTATTACATATACCAAACTATATATATTATACTCCCGAAACATACTAGGATACCAAAGTATTGTAAGCTAATAGTTGCCCTACTTGCAGTACATTGTAGTATTGTACTGAGTACTAACAATGAACTTCGTGCTTCCAATCCAAAATAACAGAATTCTAATAACCCGTCTTTAGGTATCCTTCAATGTATACGTATTGTCGCTTGATACTTCATCTGCGTTTGGATCGGTTTCACCTAGAGAGTCATCAGTGCTTTGGTCGCCATCCTCGTCTTCATCCTCTGTCTTATTGCGTACTACACACTCAACCTCACTCGCCAAATTGCGCAATTCCGTGTCCGTAGTTGTTTTCTTGTTCACTGTAACGAGGCGCTTCAAGGGCCGTGAAGCATTAGTGATCCCGTTTGCGTTCAGTGGTAGATGGCGCATTGTACGTGTATTTGGATTATTGGATGAAGCAATCCCAGCATGGACTCCTTCATGTACGCGTGCTCCTTTCCGACATCGTCGATCGTCTGCCTTCCTCAAACGCTTCTGGCCTCGTGTAATACGATTGCGAGGTTGTGTAGATGGCCCGACGTCTCGTGCCACTGCCAATGCCTGGTTGCATGTTGGACTTGTTGGTTCTATCTTGACCTCCATCTTCGGCAATACCATACGAGTTGTATGGGCCCCTTTAGGTTGAGTAACCCTTGGGAACAATTGTTGTAGAGGTACATTGGAGTCATCTCCGTTAAGAGTTGAATTCCTTGATCGAATAGTTGAAACTCTAGGTGACCCCACTTCCATGCAACCTGAATTGGATACATCGTCAGGTTCCACTTTAATTTGGTCCATTTGAACTCCTGCCGTGGTAACCGTGCACTTCACACTCTCAAGTTTATCGTCGTTGTTAAGGTGTGGGCTGCCTTTAAGTGGACCAATGTTCTCTTCATCCATCCGGTTTACCAAGTCTTGTTTTGCTAGGCAGGTACTCTCTTGGAGTTGTAAATTTGCCACTCCTTCTCCTTCTGTGTCGCTGGCAAATACCGCAAACTGGCGAGGCAGTTGTGGAACATCCTGGTCGTCATCAAACTCAAACGGGTCCTTGACATGAATAGTCATGTTTCCTTCGTTGTCGTTCAAATTCTCTAGGTCTTCGTGTTTGCTACCGTCATTGAGATAATTGTCGTCATCCGCCTCCGGATTATCCATGAATACACCATCATCCCATTCATTGTCCGGTACATAGTCTTCTTCGTCAGAGTCCTCTTCTTCTAAATAATTTTTGTACCACGTTCTCGGCGATTTGGTACGTTTCTGGCGCTCGAGTTTGGCGTTCGCATAGATGTACACAAGGTCCTCTGCTTTGGAAGTTGACAACCAATTCCTCACTTTGTTGTGCACGAAAGAGTACATGCTCCAATTCCTCTCACATGATGAAGCTGAACATGTCAATGCCAAAATCCTCCTCGCAATTTTTGGCAAGGCATCCCCCTTGACTTGATGCCACCATTGATGTGGTAACAAGTCACAGTGAGCTGGATCAGGGGCCTCTGAATTGGTGTTAAATGGACCCGTCCTCTCCCCATATTGTATGAGTTCCCACACCACTTCCTCATAGACCACTCCCATTGGGGCGCTAAGCTTCCTTATGACCCGGTTTAAAGCTCTTTTTGCTTCTCCATTGTTTTGAATTGCTCCCATATTTGTCAAATAAGGGTTCAACAAAGCTGCTGCATAGTGGAGGTCTGTGAGCATCATTTCCCATCGTTTTTGAAATGCATCCTCGTATTTTGTAGCAATGTCGGGGGATAGTTCGAATGGAGGTTCACGCAAAGAGAACACGTGTTCCTTGAGGTCCGACATGATCACATACGCCCTGAGCATGGCTGGTACTTCCCCGTCAAACTCCCGAAGAGCTAGGAGTACTGGTTCAACTACTTTCACAAACTTCATACAATTCTCCCAGAACTCATTGCTCCTAATGCTATTCCGCACATTCCTTGCCTTTCTCTGTAACTGGTCACTGTTTTGCCTGTTGAACAATGTTTGGACAAACACATGCCACTCCACATCGATCACCATGTTGTTCAGAGGTTGTTGTAGCTTTAACAACCGCTCTATCATCAAGTAGTTTGTTGCAAATCGAGTCTCAGGTGGTACCTTGAGCTGCAGCTTCGCCGAGTACTTCCTGAATAGAGCAAGTAGGACGTGCGACCCTTTAATAAATGTGCACACTCTCTTGGCTTGCTCCACCAAATGCATAACCCATGCCTCTTTCCCCCAATCTTCTAGAAGGAGGTCTAGAATTTGTGCCTCACAACCTTGTCCATATAAGTGAGGATAGTCTATCTACAACTTCTTCGCAGCACCTAACATGAAGCTTGCATAGTCTGTGCATATCTAAACGATATTTTGTGGTCCAACCTCCTCTATGTACTTCGCCATTTCATTTGCTACATAAGCAATATCCTGTTCCTTCCCTGTAGTATCCACTGATCTCAGAAACACCTCTCCCACTGGGCAAACGAGCATCATGTTAATAAGTGGTCTACTTGTGACATCTGACCACCCATCCGAGCATATTGTTCCTCCGTACTTCTCGATAGAATGTTTTGTTCGATCTTCAACCGACCTTTGCACAGCTGCCTTCTTTGCATCGAGCATCGTAGTCCTTATAGCATGATACGAGGGTGGTTGATATCCACCAATACCCGCCTTTGCTGTCTCTTGAACGGCACTTATGAATTCCGGATGTCGTACGACATTGAATGCAATGTTTGCCTCATAGAAAAATGAAGCCCACTTTGCATCCAAATTTTGCCTAGTGGCAAGATCAAAACTATCCTCCATACTCCTTTGCCCATGTCGCCGTCCGCTAGAGAGTGTAGAGATCCTTTGTCCATTGCTGCTATGACTCCCCTTGTTAAAGGATGGCACCTGAATAGACCTTAGGTTAGGGGATGGCACTTGTACAGACTAGATGCGAGGGGAATCTATGTTCTCTATCGTTTCCCTTGCCACATATGGTATGCCGGCATCCACTCGTGAGTCAGGAACAACATCCGCATAAGGAATGTTGTTCTTTGGAACCATCCCTCCGCAGTCACGGAATAGCTCGAGAACTCCACGGGCTAACCTCGTACACCGAGGTAATGGGGATTTCTGAGGATATTTGAAATGAGCAAATGCTCGTTGCTTTACAAAGACTGTGCTTTTCCCACAGAATAAGCACACGCGAGTATTTGGCTTGTCGTTCCGTTCCGTGGATACTTGTAGCCAATCGTTCCATTTGTGAGTGTCTCTTCTATTATCTGCTACCCCGTTGGATTGGGAAGAATGCTCCATGTTCCGGAACCACACCTCCGCCGGTGCAATGAAACTGGTGACGACAACACGCACTACAAGGGCTCAAGTTACTCTTTGCACATATAGACCGAGCAGGCGGCTTCTCATGGGGAGACCCAAGACAACGGGCAAAGCGCAAAGGAAAGTGGCTTCGAGCCCGTGAACGACTCCTTATATACTCCATACTTTTGTAAGTCGGGGGCGAATGCGCATAGAAGGCGACCGACGGTTTTCCTAGGTCCCCCCAGCCAGATCGGCGGTCGCCCTAACGACAACGCTGTCTCGCCATATGAACTGGCGGTCGCCCTGGCCTTGACTTCATCGCGCTAGGTGGACCGCCGGTCGCCCTAGCTCTGACCCAGTTGGACCCCCGGTCGCCCTAGCGATGACAGATTTTTTTCGGCGAAGAGCACTTTACTCCCCAACCACAAATTTGTAGGGGGCCATAGTCAATATCCATGGTCCACGCAGTACAACTATTATTAACTAGAATCCCGGAGACCATGCGGCTCAAAAATGTTTGATTGGCAATTATGCTTTTATTAAAAAAAAAAAAAAAAAAAAACAAATAAAGGGAAGAGAGAGAACAATAAGGACTCATATTAGAAACTAGAGTTTTAACTTCTCTTGCTCCAAATCCAAAAAATAAAGGGATGAATATTGCTCAATCCACGTTTCCTAAATAATTAAGAATGGTAAAAATTGCCATATATCAATGAAGGTACCTTGGACATTGAAGGTTTTTCCCTTATGCTTATACCAAATGCAATAGTGAGATTTCATTCACCAAGAATATTTAAATTGAAGAAAATCAAAAACTTCATATTCACATTCAACGTTTTTGCATACAAAATGGCAATTGCACTTAGTGTTTGATATTGCGTACACTACTTTTCTACAACTGCTAAAAAAACGTGATTAACTAACTACCAGTCATTCTTCGCTTGGGCCCCCTTCATTGTAAAGTTGGCTTGGCCTCCCTTCTGTACAAACTTGGCTTGGCCCCCCTTCATCCAAATGTGCTTCATCTTCCTCCATCGTTTGGTTCGGCTCTCCTTCATCCACTTCTCGCCTTTCAGTCCCTTCTTCTTCCGCATCTGACCAAACTATGTCCTTATCAGGGATTCCTCCTTTGTAACCCCTAGGCGTTGTATGCCCTTCTCGTGGGTTGGCCGCTGGATAAGGAGCTCGCGGAATATGGGGTTTTTTTGGCTTAATTGTTTGAGGGGATTTTTTTAACGTCCTCCAATCCACCTCCCTCTGCAAAATTATCTCCTCGTACACCATTTGTGCTATGTTGTACGAAACCTCGTTACTCACCACATGCACACCGGCGTAGAAGAACTTCCACACTTCAATGCATCGTTCAACAAATTCATCGTGATTGCAATAGTGCAAATTTGCGCAATTCAGGCGGCGATGAAACTCGTGACGATAGTGTGGAAACAAATGGCCGATGTGGCACCAAGCAATGTACCACTTGCAAGTCTTAAGGGTCCACGGTCCCTCTACTTGCGCCCACCCCAGAAAAGCATGTTGCGTGGGATCTATGAGAATCTTGTGAAATCTCCTTTGTTTCTTTCCTTTCCTCTTGCGGTCCTTGTCTCTCGCTATCTTTCACTCCTGGCTAGGCGTCATGGTCACCCAAATGCTAACCAAGGAAGAAAATTTTTAAAATAACTCAAAACAAAGTTATATCTATTCCGTGGACTAACACAGAATTTGAAAAACTCGAAAATCGGGCAGCACGTATGTGTAAAATGTACACGTGTGGCACGTGTGTGCCAATCACCGCACGCTCTAGCGCTCGAACAAGCAGGCAGCAACCAGAGGTCGACACCAGACAATGCGCAAGGCCCGACCCGTGGAGGTGAAAAATGGCGACTGCCGGTGTCCGCGCGCGTATTTGTAACCCTGGTGCTAGGGCGACCGCAGATCCAGCCAATGGGCAAGCGTCGGTCGCTGGGGCGACCGCCGATCCACCCGATGGGCGAACGTCGGTCGCTGGGGCGACCGCCGATGCAGCGGACGGGCGAACGTCGGTCGCTGGGGCGACCGCCGATCCAGCGGATGGGCGACCGCCGATCCACCTAGTGTGCGACCTTCGGTCAGAGGGCGCGACTTCCAAATAGGAGGGCGCGACCTCTGGATCGCGCGACCGCCGATGTAGCGGATGGGCGAACGTCGGTCGCTGGGGCGACCGCCGATCCAGCTGGTGGGCGAACGTAGGTTAGTGGGCAACCGCCGGTCCAGCTCATGGGCAAGGACTAACCTTCCTCCTAGTGTATTTGTCAAAATTATCAAAGCAGTATCAAATTTGTATAATGGCTTTTGGTGGCAAGTATTTGGAACCATCAACACCATAAAAAAAAGAGATAAAATAGGTAAATGGGGCAATAATCTGATTTTAATACTTGGACTTCCTAATAATGACCCTATGAAAATGATCGAATCATAAAAAAGCCATAGGGAAATCGCATCCATATGTCATAATTTAGGTGCACCCACCACAACTTCGAAATCTAACACTAAATAGGTACATTAGTGTTAGATTTTTATAAGATTTGAAAATGCTACAAGTTTTTACTTTTGGTAAAAAAAAATTTACCAAGAATATTGATTCCAATACTATGTAAGGATCCCCATCTTGACCATTTTAGAGGGTACAAATATTGACTAATAGTAAAAACATATAGCCTATTCATGTAAATTAGTGTATCCAACACTAATCTACCTATTTAGTGTAGGTAATATGGATCATATAAAAATGATGGAACCATCAAAAATATTATAGGACAACCTGTACTATTTTTCCCAAATTAATATAGAATTTTCAAAGTAAGTAGAGCTTTAAATAATAGATAAAAAATAGTTAAATGGAGAGAAAAAATATTTTAAAAAGAACTGGACTATTTAATAACTACCTTATGAACATGATGGAGCTATAAAAAAAATCGTTGGAGTAAAGGATCTATAGGGTGGATTTTGGTTGCAAGCACTTAGAAACACCAAAACTTCAAAAAATAAGAAAAAGTAGATAAAGGGGGTAAGAGGACAATTTAAACCCTTAAACTACCTAATGATGACCCTATGGAATGATGGTGTTATTTAGAAAATCCTGGGGATATGTCATCTATAGGTCATCATTTACTTGTAAGTCTTTTGAATGAGTAGAATATTGAATGATATCCGGAAAATAGATTTGTGGAAAGGGATAACGATTTTAAAACTTGTGTTGACTAAAAAAGACCTTATAAAAATTATGGAAGAATAAAACTTCCCGTAAGAGAAACGTATCTACATGTTATGATTTACTTTGACTTTGTAGGATGCTGAGTAATAGAGGAAGTTATACTAAAGGGGGGAGGAGGTGGTTTTATTATTTTCTCTAACCGTATTAAATATATTAAATCATGAAAGAAGCCACATGGAACTTGGATTTACATGGAAGGAAATACTTGGTGTTAATTTGATTCAACCCTGGCATGGTATAGGATACTTGGTGTTAACTTCATTCAAAACATCCAGATCGCGCGACCGCCAATACAGCGGATGGGCGAACGTCGGTCGCTAAGGCGACCGCCGATCCAGCCGATAGGCGAACGACGCTGACAGGGCGACCGGCGGTCTACGTGATGGGCAAGGACCCAAGGAGAAAGTGTCCGTGAGCCTCCGCGCACCCCCTCCTGATGGGGCGACCGCCGATCCAGCCGATGGGCGAACGACGCTGAGAGGGCGACCGGCGGTCTACGTGATGGGCGCGAATATCTGCTTCCCCCCCTTTTGCTACAAATATTTTTCTGCATATTTGAAATCATGTACGATTGTACTGAATCATTACCTTTAGATGTTTTGGGGGGTTTGTCAAAATATTCATCGACTCTAAATACTTGCAACTAAATCTCACCATATATTTATACGTAACTTCAACAACTTAGTTACGATTCCAAATTTTTACAAATTATTTATCATTACTTCATCGTGGATTAATGCTAATCAAAGCTTTCCAAAATTCAATATCATTATCTATACATATGGAATGGCATAGACGACATACTTTTCTAAATTACCACTGTCCAAAGTATCCACCAACCTACCAACATACAAACCTACCAACTTAAATAATTACCAACCTACATACCATTCTAAGAACCTTTCTTTACATAATTCCAAATCATGCATTTAAAATAGAAAATAAAAAAATAAATAGAATTAACAAGATGATAAAACTAACACCGTGGGCATATATACAAATAATAAACATAACATCGTTCAACGGGTATCTTACTAGTAAAAACATATCATATAATCAAAAAGAGACATTGTATAACATCCAACCTAGCACTTATCTCCCAACTTTCAGTTCACAAATAAAATAAAGTAAATGGATATAACCAACACACGAACGTCTTTCTAAAATTTGATTCCGCTTACTCTAATCTTCTTCCATTGTACTTTAGATTTTATTTAGATGGTACTAGCTCCAACATTTCTCCTTTGTCTTATTTGCAATACATAGATCTTCGATCCTTGCTTTTAAGAACCTCTCCTCTTCCGCGAACACAAGTAGCTTTTTGACCAACTCCTCAGTTGTTTCATTGCGCTGTGAACTTTGACCCTCTTCCGCAATATCCACGGTTCCATCTATTCTATTGAGTACTAACTTATCCTTGCTCTCCTTCAATCTTCTTGATGCTAGGTTCACCCTTTCGATCTCAGCTCTCAAGGCATCGCATGCCGAAATGAATACCTTTAGCTCCTTCTCAAAATGACCTTGGTCCTTGGCTCCTTCAACCATAATATCCTTCTCGCGACCCCAATCATTGACCACAAACCATTCGTCGACGTGATTATATCTCCTTTGCACATCTTCGAAATGTTTCATCTGCTTTATGAGCTCTTTCTCATAATCGACCTGATCCGATGCATCGAGAGTTGGAAAAACGTTCGTCGCCACGTCTTGGATCTTCTTTTTTGCATCCTTGATTACCTGTATGTCATGTTGGAGTTCAACACACTTTGCCCGTTTGTATGACAAAGCAAGAAACAAATATTCATAATCCTCATAAGCCCTCTTCATCTCCTTCATCCACAAATTATCGATTTCATTCGCGCGTTTCGCTTTGAAGACTACTTGAACTTCCTTCTCCAGCTCTACTTCTTCATTTCCTTCTCTTTCTGGCTGTTCAGTCGTTTCCATTGGATATTCTAGAGTCCCATCCTCTACGCTAACATTTGTTTGAGGAGAGGCGCTCATAGCGGGCCGAACTATAACTTCGGGTGGACCCAAAGTACAAGCACCAAACATTCCATCAACCTCCATGTATTCAATGACATCCGCTTCTCCTTCTGTTCGTAGGTCCTCGACGTGCTTCACAGGTGCATCAATCACATCCAAATCTTGCACGCTTGTTTCACCCACATGAAAGTCTTCGACGCCACCAATAGAACCTTCTACAAGAGGAGTATGATGCTCTCTCTCGTTAACCTCTTCTTCATCAGAATTAGGATTTTCCCAAACAAACACCATATTCATTGTTTTGAGAGTTAATAATCCTTTCAAAATGAAATTGAGAGGTTTTAGAATGATGTTTTGTTGTACACAAATAACTTAGAAAGTTATGAATCTTAAAGTTTCCATTCAAATTATAGTATAATATGGGGGAAAGTTTGTGCACCGTGGAGTTTCTAAGCCGGACTTCCAATTGATTAATATAAAGACCGGAGTAATTTTGAGATGGACACCAAGTCATGAGCTCAGTGGTTGGATGAGAAGGAGTCTCTGTATAACGCAGGTGGTCCTAGTTCGATTCCGATCGGACTCGATTGAGCAGCTGAAATGTACACATGACTTGGTACTGCTAAGTGAGCTTCGGCGGACAGGAAAATATTTGCTACCAACCAATCACGTACCCTTAATTGTGACATGCATGACACACACAAACATCAGTGGTGCTAACCACTACTACCTTTTATAACAAATTAAATACATGTTATCATTTTTAATCACATAAATCAATCGACAAAAGTACTAAATAGAAAGAACAAATCAATACTATAATATAGTATAGAAATATATTTTCATAAATGCATACAATGTATTTTTGATTTCTAATTAAACCCAGTACCACAAACAAAGTGTTGCTCGAAGTGAGCTAAGTGACTTGAAAATATTCCATATTCCATTGATACTACCAACATCCTAAACCACACATCCTTGTAGATCATTTGGTCTAACATATCTTCTATATTTATAAATTCCTATAATCTTTTGAATTTGAAACAAAAGATTATTATTTCTAAGCCGTAAGACAAAGCCATAACTATGTAGTTGTTACAATACACAAATACAATTGCAATACATATAAGACCTTCAAGCATTAGAAAATTCAACTATAGTATCGTGAATGACTTTAATTTGATCCGCCGGAACTTTCAAAGTGCACTCGGTTGTATCCTTCTTGACCTTTGACTTCCATGAAGTCATCAATGAAGCTGTATTCTCCCACAAAGGAGGTTGAGTATCGTCAACCTTCCAACGCAATCCTTTGACCGAATTCCATCCATTGTAGGTCTCTTGCACATCTCGATCCCTTGATGTAGGCCGAAAGAATTGAATAAGGATGCAATCTGGCTGCTCGGGGTTTATGTTCGGATCTGACAACGCTCGAGCGATCCACACCGGTCGTGAGTCACCATCAGCAGGCCAAATAGCAAGAAAGTATCCTTCATAAACATCACGAGCTACACGAAAAGATGGTTGAGGGCGATCTCGGATCTCTCCAACATATGCCTCATCCTCTCCAAACTCCTCACAAAGTTCGCCATCTTCAGCAAATTGGTCCTCCAAAGTCGCATCTATTCCGGATAATGGCCAAAATCCGTCCCGAAGAACATTCGATGGTTCAATGGGAACCTCCAGTGCTGCCTTCACAGCACGCCAATAGAACACAAGATGTTTATAGCGTCTTCTATACTCTCCACTTCTATCTCCATCAGACATTGCCTCCCAGTACTTGATAAATCCACATATGCCCTTCACAATGTCCTCCACACCCCTCATTGCACGATGCGTCGTAGGAGTTGGATCACCACGTGGCCACAAAGAACGACCTTCCGAGTCCTCTCTCCACAACTTAATTCCGGTTGTATCATTTGGCAACCAATCTTCTGCTGTGCACGAAACCTTGTACTTCATCACAGAACAACCTGTAGAATCCAAAAAAAACTTGAATTGTTGTGCCTTCGTATGACCAACAAGTTCTTCCCCTCCATCCCTGATAAACCCATCGATAAATCCTTTAAAATCCGGCACCTCTTCAACAAGGTGGGGGACGGCTGGAATAGATTTCACGTCCATGAAAGATTTCATGAGTAACGGAATAGTGGGGAAATCGTCTTTCCTCAACAACATGCTCCACCTTCCAAACATTGCATCGATGTCATCATGGGTATGCCCAAACAACATGAAATTGACGTATACCTCGCGGAAGATCTTCTTCGCGACAAGGAGAGACCAGAAACAGAATACATATCTATTCTTGTTGTCCCCTGCTGCATTGTCCATCTGAACATTGAGAATTGGCGGAAGAGGAATCCCTCGAAGTGGAAGAGCTGGTGCTGGACGGAGTGACGATACACAAGTCTCTGCACCTTGGAGAACAGCATCAAAGATAGGTGCCGACCTCGACCCAACAAAAAGCTCCCTCGAAGAGTACTTTGGTGGCAACTCTATATCTTGGAGCAGCTTAGCAAAAGAGCCCATTGTGTAATTTGAATCGTGTACGAAAATATCTAGATAGTAATGTGCGTAGCGTACATCTCCGTGGCCATGAGCGATCATTCGTGTGACGGATACTGGTAGCTTCATCAAACCAACGAGTTCCTTACTCTTGTGAGAAAAGACAGGGGAAGCCGTCTTCGCATGATCCATTTTGTCATGCATAATGGTCAAATACTCATGCGAGTAGGTTTTCGACCTATACCTGTTTGCATAATATAACTCCCGATGAGCACGGGCTGCAGCCAAGTGTACCTCGAGCTTCTTTGCCCAAAGTAGTGCTTGTTGCGACCCAAAGAAAGAGCCACGACGGTGTGTGTGCAACTGATCACATTTGGAGCACCGAGCAAAGTTATCCCCGGGTTCCTTCGCATTAAATTCAGGAAAGTGTAACTTCCGAATTCTACTCAAAGAAGATGGTGAGACCATCTTCACACCGAAGCCTTCGTTTGCGGCGTTGATTTCCGGGATGGTACTGTTCCATTTCCATGTAGCGGGAAGAATCATGGATACAACCTTCTCTCTAGATTTTAGTGTCCTCGTTCGGTGCGGCATGTGATCCGCACAGTCCTCTAGGATGCAACGCAAGGTTGCAGTTGCCTGCGACGTGTGCTCGCGCGGTTTAAGCAAAGACGAATTTCCATGGGGATGCGCCATGATGCCATTGGCCACGTACGTTTGAAACCGATGAAAGGTTGCCTCGGACACTCCAGCAATATGTCTCCACGCAGACAAGCAAACATCGATTCCCTCAACCGTGACCACCCTCTTCCCGCCAGCATTTCGATGAACCTGCCTGTGAACGTCAAGCTTCATGTGAAACCTGAATTGGTAGGTTGTACCACTATACATCCGCTCTCGGAAACATCGGATCTTGTCCCTCCGGAAGGGCTGAACTTAGTTCGTGGTGCAGCATACTTTGCTTGAGATAGAATTGATAGACTCCTGAGTTAATAAGCCTTTGGATTTGACGGATGTTTCAGGAGGTGGGTTCCTAGATGTATTGTTGTAACTCCGGCTACGCGATGACTGAGGTCTTGCAAGACGTGCAACACGAGAGTCATGATCGTGTCGTATCTCATGGTCTCTGAGACTAGCCCCATTATAGAAGACTTTATCGATCGGCCACGCCCTGACAGAATATCTCCACTCATCTGGCACCACTGTGGCATCAAGGGTCCTCGAGATTTGAACTGCGACTTGGGAGTGCCCAAGTGGACCGTTGCTTCCGAGGACGAGATTGTAACTGATGCTCTGACAAAGGCCCTCCGCTACAGGGCGACCCTTGTCGTAAAGGGTAACAAGCTTTGTAGCCCAAAGACGCCGAGGGATATATTTACACATTGGAACGTCTTCCGGAACCTCGGGTTGCTCCACAACCTCCTCATCAGAGGAAAAATCACCAAGCAATTGAACATCTTGAGCAGCCATGGTAGAGTCTGCAAATTAATCACGCACGCGACTTGAGGAACAGAAGAATATGTGGCGGTTCAACTCGACTCGAGTTGAATACAATAATGACAGAAATCGAATAGAATTATTCACACGTAGACAAGATGTTGGAATAAATTCTCTGCCAGCTAAGATGTCTATGAATTCAACTCGAATCGAGTTGAATGCCCACAGATAGTTGAAGCAAATCTACTTCACGGAAATGTATATCTCTAAATATGTGCTAATTCTGATTTAACTCGATTCAAGTTAAATACTGTTAGGGTGATTACAATATCACGTATCTAAGCCCGAGATCTACACCGATAACTTCGACAAGACTCTAGTAAAACACCGGAATTACCAAGATTATATACACCCATGGACAAACAAGAGGACAGTGGGTGATGACTAAATCAACTCGACTCGAGTTGAATGTCAAGACCCACGACTATATCATTTCAGAGTCCGTGAGTTATATCGATACATGTAGATTACATCACGAAATATCTGGAATATCACAGTTAACTCGATTCGAGTTAAATCTAATAAAAACGATGTGATTCCAGGAACGCTTACAGATATCCACAGCGGGATTCAACTCGAGTCGAGTTGAATATCCGCACTATTATCGAAACATCCCATTATGACATTTGGTGATAACTATTTCAACTCGACTCGAGTTGAATGTGAAGACCCATGAATACAGCATTTCGGATTCCATGAGATTCATTGATACATATAGATTGTATCACATAATATCTAGGAATCCACATTTAACTCGATTTGAGTTGAATACAATTTGGCTGATGTAATGCTAGAATCGCTGTCTGATATCCGCACCGAGATTCTACTCGACCCGAGTTGAATATCCGCACCATAAAGGGAACATCCCCTTCTGAAATTGGATGATTTCCAATTCAACTCGATTCGAGTTGAATATCACCACCTATTACTATAACATCCTAATTATGAAATTAGAACTGAATTACAATTTAACTCGACTCGAGTTGAAATTGAACAGACCTACATACTATGGCAATATAAATTCAACTCGAGTCGAGTTGAATGTTTTAAATATGGAGCCCTGTGCTGAATACATTCACCCGGAAATATCGGCGGAATTCCCGGAACTCATAACCATCTAAAAATCAATGATACAAAATAATCGCTGAAACACTGAGGAATTCCGAAGCACGCTCACCTTCGAATTACAGATTTCGCGAGGAATACTAGGGCTCGCAACTGAAAAAAGCACGCACAACAATCAGCAATTCGTATGCAGAAGACAAACAATACAGGACGAGCAACTTTGATAACCTGAAACACTATCAAAGTATAAGAGCATGCGCCTCTTCTACAATACTGAAACCTCAAAATGCGAAACTACATTAAACGCAGTCAGCACCAACTCAAATACAATCTAAACAGACACGCAACTTTGAACAAGAACAGCGGAACGAAATCAAAGTAAGCGCACCTTCAAAGCACGGACGAGAGTGAGAGAAATTGAAATGAAACATGAGGGACTGCGTTAGCACCCCAACCCGACCTCAACGGTTGAATCGGTCGAGTATCCTCGACGCCCGATATCGTGCAAAAAGCCGACACTTTTTGTCGCAACCTGCATTTTGTCTTGATTGGGCTTTCAAATAGGATTCTACTTCTTAATACTGAATTTTGAAAATATTCGGCGGCAAAGATGTTTCGGCGGGAAACTGATTTTGGAGGGAAACCCACTCGTAAATATGGATTTTTTATTTTTTACAAAGAAATGTGTTTTCATGTTTCCTCCATAAAATTGAACATTTAATACATATGTATGAGTTGTGGAAAAAAAATACAAATTCGTACTCATATATTTATTGAATAAGATATAATAATTACAAAATTAGAGTAACTATAGTAATTGAGAACATTCCATTGACAATACTTTACTTAGTAACGCAAACTCAATGGAATCAAATATATGGTACACTACTAATAAAAAATACCATAAAAAACATAGAATACTAACATAGAATAAAATCACTCCAAATAAATGGGCATATGAATACATATACATCAATATATACATAATATTTTAATTCATGTATATACGAGTACAAATGTATATGAATAGATAAATAAGTACGTATATATACATAGATACGGGTATAGATGTTAAATACATAATATTTCAACTCAACGATGAATGATTATAAGATAAATTTGACTACGTATTGAGCATTTATTGTACTATCTTAATATAGAACAATGAAAGCTTAATTATATGCCCATACGAGTTCAAATAAGTATACGTAGATATAAACCCGAGTACAAATGAATACTAACAAGGGATGTCAATCCGGACGTCTTTTGGGTTTTTTTGGACGGACGTCCGTCCAGGACCGTTCGGGGGGTAAATTGAAATTACTATGCATGTAGAAAATTTTTTAACCGTCAGATCGTATTGAAAGTCGCATCGTAGCCGTTCAAATAGTATTGTGTGTGTAGGTGATTACCATTGGATTGAATTAGGCGGCCCAGGACCGTCCGATTGGCCCTGGCCGACCGACCGGTCGACGGCGTCGGATCGGTCGCAGCCGACGGATCGGTCGCTTGATCGGCCGCAGGCCGTCCGATCGGTCGCTTGATCGGCCGCAGGCCGTCCGATCGGTCGCGGTTTCGGTCGGCCGTTGGATGGGGCGATGTCGGCGTCGGCCGTCCGATCGTTTGCGGTAGGCGTCGGCCGTCCGATCGGTCGCGGTCTCCGTCGGCCGTCCGATCGGGTCGCGACCGGCCGGTCGTCCGATCGGTCGGCGCCGGCCGTCCGATCGGTCTGTCGCCCGCGGCTGATCGGTCGGGCCGGTCGGGGCCGGCCATCAGATCGGTCGGGTTGGCCACGGCTGATCGGTCGGGCCGGTGGGGGCTGGCCGTCAGATCGGTCGGGCCGGTTGGCCATCGGCCGTCCGATTTAGGTCGCCTGTCGGCCATGCGACCACGGCCTACATAAGGCCGACCGGTCCTCCACTCTCCTCACTTCTTTCATTCCTTTTCACGGTGCGGAGTGGCTGTAGGTTGGAAATTTTTTTAATTTTCATCCACTGGCTCTTTATCCTGGGGAGGAAAGAAGTCTTTCCGTTTGTAAGGGGGGAGATTTTGCTTTTTTTTTTCACAAAGATGCCCAAACATGGGGATGGGGGCAGTGGGGGGAATCGAGGCCGGAGACCAAGGCCTGTTAGACATCTTGAGAAGTGGGAGCACCCATCCAATAAGTGCAAGAACTTTCTTCGGGAGAATGTAATCGTGCGATTTTCTGAGGCTAACAGTCTTTCACGTTTGCTCAGCAAATACGTGAGATACAAAGAGGAAGCTCAGGCCAAATTCAAGGACGACATGATGGACCTCATTATGGAAGCGCTCCAAGATCCGGTGTGGAGACCGGAGACCGATAAGCGTGGATTTACGGATTGGATGGAGGATAGATTAATTGATGTTCTCTGGAACGCTGTCGACATATTGAAGAGTTATGAGAGAACGAGTCGAGCAGGTGATGAGGAGTTTAGGGATGTGGTATTGAGGGCGGAGGCTTTTCAACAAGTGATGAGGCCGTATTCCAATAATAAAAACCGGGTCGGCTTCATAGGATGGTGGCACACAGATCAAGGAAGGTTAATGGAGTTGGGTCGCATGAATAGTTTGATAGTAATTCCTGTCACGGCCCGTATCATCGAGCTTAAGAAGAGGACTTTAAGGGGAGGATACGGCACAATTTCCAAAGTTCACATAAGAGGGGTGTAGCCATTGAAGAGTTTGGGAATTTGCTGCAAAGACTCCCATCCATGGTGTGACACGACCAGACTTGGCCAAGGTGGAGCATCAGAATAAGGCGCTTGCTGTGAGGATACAACATCCAGGTGTTATTCGTTTTATAGCCATTCATGCAAATAAATTCCAAGTATATACGTATTGGTGGAATGGCGGCACGATTCAATCAATGTTGGCCCTTGATGCAAGATATGGAGATGATGTTCACGGAGAGATCGGACTCTCACCTCATTCTGATGATGAGCTTATTCGAGCTTGGCAGTTGGTCCGGTTTCGCAAAAAACGAACAGAGCTTGCTTGGGCTTTAGTGCATATCATGTGTGAAGTCCACCGGTTGAACTACCTCCACAACGATGTGTCTCCAAACAACATACTTCTTCACTTCCCTCAAGATGAATCACAAGTGTATATTGGAGTATGCGATTGGGAGCTAACCACGAGCATGGATGATAAAATGAGGTCCTTGTATACGTTCACAAAACCCCAAGAGAGAACTGATACTCTACAAGCACGATATTGGGTAGATCCTCGGGTGGCGTACTTGTACAAACGGAGTGATGACATTCACGTTATTCCCTTTTTTTATTGCGCTTCAGAGGAGTTTGCTACGGCACGGATAGCACAACAAATCCTCAAGAAGAGCATGTTGACGGCCTACGAGAATTTCCAAAGTACAACAGGGCCTGACCGGTGGTCAAATCAGGACTTGGCAAATGCTTTTGACCAATACTTGGAGATGGTTGCTGATGCAAAGTATACGCTGACCCACGTTGTCAACCGCTTCATGGAATCATTCCATTGGCCGGTGCCAAATGATCATTATCGCACCAAATATGATTAGCAAATTAGTTATGCACATTTATTTAAGTACTTGCGGCTTCATTAGATTTTTAGATTCTTCATTGAAGTTCTCATGTAGATGTAGGCAAATTTTTTGTAGTCAAATGTATTACATGCCTTCTATATGTAGCGGCTTCAAGTACATTCTTGTTTATATATACCTTGCAATGATTCTAATGAATGACTTCTTCTCCATTGTTTGTTATTTTATTCTATTACTTCATACCTTCAATAGAAATATCTCCAAATCTTCATGAACAATATTTGAGAATATATAATAAATTGTGGAACTTCTTCATTACATCAACCTTGCGTAGCTGCGATATTAATGGTTTGTCCGAAGTCAAGTCAAGCATAATATGACTTTTTCTTACATATGCCTTTTTGTATGAATTGATGAACATATCGTATGTTAGGTGAGAGTGTGAGACTGTGAAAAAAGGCTTAAAGCCAAACAAAAGAAATTATTACCACCAAGTGAACTCATAGTAAAAATAGAAGACATTGCGATAAAATCCTGAAATAACAAATTGCATAGTATATTAATGTATATTAATATAGTCCGATATTTGGATAATCCATTCATAAACAACATATAGATTTCGTTATCCTCAAAATTGGCCCCTAGCAAGGCGATAATAGTGTAGACATTATCCGTTGCAAAAAACAACATAACCTTCACTATAATGACACTATGTATGATGATTTGTCATTCTTAATCCGATTCTTCATCATCATGTTTATGACTTGGCGCTGCGCCGTAAGAAGGTGGTCCTCGAGAAGATTCTCCAAACAAGTAAGTTTGCCTAAAGTTTCTTTCGGCTTCAAGCTGTTCAATGTATTCCTGCTGACTTAGAAGTGTGGCTTGTTGCAGATCTCGTTGGTACCTCGCCTCTTCGTCCTTAAGAGAGATAGTAAAGGTGCTGAAGGCATGTCGTTACTTCCGTATGCATTCTGACCATATCCATAATTTGTGTAGCCAACAATGTCTGATCTTCTATCACATTGACCTCCATACTCGTATGATTCCTTCGGGTGTGATGGCCTACGGTACTCGGGACTTCCGAATGTTGTTCCATATTGGTTTCCACGATTGTATGGGTTTATGGGATGAGTTGGGCTTGAGTTGCATTGAGCACTGGATCCGCTACCCTGCTCACCCACTAAACCATGTGTACCTCCTGTATACATTGGAGATGGGTAGTTCGAACTAGATCCACCTCTACCGTACTCGCGTTCGGCTCCGTACGTGTTTTGCTGATGAGGTGGCATATAACTCACCGTAGTACTGAATTGGTGGTTTCCATGGTAATACCCCTCACTTCCTGTTCCAAAGGATACTGGTGCTTGACGATCGTCATGGTTTGAGTCTTGGTTAGTACCCCCATATGCCCTTGGAGTTCCATGTTGTTGAAGTTGGGCATCCATATCAGCTGAACGTTCTGAATAAGTAGTATAACAATCGCTTGGTCCCATCCAATTCGTTGGAATGAATCGGTTGCTGCGATCCAATAAATGCACGTTCAAACCTATCACAGTGGTCCAGTCAATGTCCTTGTGAAGGACTATTTCAGCCCACACCATGGCCATGGTAGAATACAACATCAATTCTGGCCTTGTGTTCTTGATTCCAACCGCAATTGTGACTTCATGATATCTGTGCGCAAAATGGTCGCTCTTGCAACTCTTCACTGGGCCTTCGCGACGAGGACCATATTTCTCTGCTTCGTGACGCGGCCAGAACTTCATTATGTGATACATCTTCTCGTACTTCTTGCACATGGTGCAATTCCAAATGTCTGCCCTCTCCTTTCGCCAACCCGGCTCTGCAAC
The DNA here is from genome assembly GCA_037043015.1 of Bryum argenteum. Classification (NCBI taxonomy): domain Eukaryota; kingdom Viridiplantae; phylum Streptophyta; class Bryopsida; order Bryales; family Bryaceae; genus Bryum; species Bryum argenteum. Next base: position 43,228,099 of record CM073321.1, read on the forward strand.
ACAGTTTGGGTCACTCCATGCTTCCCAATCCATTTGGGTCACTCTATGCTTCCCAATCCTTTGGTCGTGGAGACTTGGCTTCGCCCCTCGAACGTGAAAACTTTGGCGCCATTTCCAGCAGCGACAAGTATGCACAGTGTGAACATGGGTGACCCACGCGGACTCTGAGTAACTCACTCGATGCAACTTTAAAAAAAGCCGCAACATACAGCTCGTTCACCAGAGTGAGGGACAATGAGCCCCTCCCCTCCTATTTATGCCGACCGGGATCGGACGCCATTGGCCAGCTAGCACTGGCCGTCCGATCCCGGCCGGCAGCCGTCAAATCGGCGATCCGGCGGCTGGCGATCGACCAGTACGACCGATCGGGGTCGCACGACCAATCGGTCGATCGGGTCCGCCCAATGGCGCGGCCGATCGGTCGATCGGGGCCGCCGATCCCGGCCGACCGGCGACCGGTCCGCCGACCGACCCGGCGACCGGTCCGCCGACCGACCCGGCGACCGGCCCGGCGTCGAGCGACCGGCCCGGCGATTGGCGATCGGTCTGGCGACCGACCACGTCCCCTGGGCGACCGGTCGGTCGCTTCTTCCGCGTCCCTCCTTTCCCCTCCTCCTCTTACCTCTCCCCAACACTCCCCGTTTGCACAACTTCGATCACTTCCCCGCGTTGCATACCTGCATTTTCAAAACTACTATATTTAGCCTGTTTGGTCCATGTGGCGTCTAAATATGGATAGGGAATGTTCTGACAAGGGAATGTCGGGAATATCTTTTCGTCATAAACGGGAATGTTTTATGACAAGTATACTCTCGACTTTAAATAAATCCATAATAAGAGACTCTCTTCAAGGGGAGTTATGGCGAGCAAATCTCCACGCCAATACACTCACTTTTTGAGTTGTTGTGCCCAATTGGCTTGAATCGGAGTAAACATTTAACTATCAATATAGTGTGGTTAATTCTCTCATTTGTGAAGGCATTGGGAGTTGATGCCCTTGTCTATAAGGGAAGCAAAGGCCATGGGTCCAATTCTTATTATAAGTTAGAGACCATGTTTCTGATTGTACACCTTAATTTATTTTTGTTAAAATATTCCTTCTTAACCCCTAAAGATCCATGGGCACCAAAGTGGAGGTTTCCTATTTCGGGCAGCTTATATGAAGAGGTCAAAAGTAATTTTTTTTTAAAAATTTTTTCTGGATGCTCCTTACACGGCAAAGTGCATGTGGTAAAATTTGCAGATCCAAATTCCAAATTTACAACCTACATCTAGAATATTTAGGTCTGAAGTCCATTAAGGGCAGTTAAATTTAGTCTTTGTTTGAAATTCTTTTTTGGAAATATGTTCATGAACAATTTACTACTTGAGTTCCAAAGTGACCCAAGTCAAAATGTTTGTCAATTTCACAAGGGTAGCCTTGAGAGATTACAAAAATAATCTTCACAATTTCTAGTAATTTCCGAATTAACTCTTCCTTCGATTGATTGTTTTGAAAACATAATATTTTAAATAGGCATCTCTTCTTCATTTAGAGTATCTAGTGGATAAAATCACTTGTGGATAGGATTTATGGTTTATGGTTTAGAATGTATGAATAACTCTTTAGGCCTCTATGGTACAGGGTTTACGGATTACGGTTTAGGGTCTTGGGATTTTGGGATAGATTTCATTTTAATTCTAGTTTTGGTGTTGCAAAGCTTTGCAAACACCATTGTATGTGGAAGGGAAATATTGGACTCGTGTATGTATGGTGTAGTTCTAAGTTATATTTTAAATGAATAACAATTGTAGTACTGTACATCGCCTACTTAATATGTGCAAAATAATCTATTGTGTATTTATTATTTTTGATGAAGATGTTATTGATATGGAATAAATCACACATTTATTGCAATAAATATACTTGTACAATATTGAACATTGAACATTCAACATAGGATTTAGGATTATAGATTCTTCAATCTCATAGCCTATTTTTCACCAAATGACGCTGTTCCAAAATAAGTGTCCTACATTAAAATGAGGATACTCCAATTGACATTCTCAACCATGCAATATTGGAATAGAGTTACTGTTGTAGGTCATGTGGTTCAAAGTTTGATTCATGAAGCCAATGGTCAATTAATTTACAAAAGGAAAATAGAGAAGAAAGATACTGATTCGAAACCAAATGAATGCCTTATGTTTGAAACATCTATGAATTTGTGAAGATTTACACTTTAAAGAGTCCACTCAAAATGGTTATGAACTTAAAATTTAGAGTTAAGATGTATCCGTGAAAAAATAATATATTGCATTTTAGAAATCAACATAGGATTCCTTTTTTCAGTGTGGAAGAGATTGGAAGTTAGTCAATGGTACAAAGCTCCTTTAAGTTTCATGGTCATATTTTTTATTTTTTATTTTTTTATTTTATTTAAAAAATATTGAAACAAAAATTTAGAAAAAAACCGCAGCGGCCGCCCAGATCGGTCGGCCGACATCGAGCGGCCACGATCGGCGGGCCACATCGGTCGGCCGTAATCGGTCGGCCGATCGTGGCCGGTCGGCGGCGTCCGGTCGGCGCAAACGACCGGCCACGATCAGTCGGCCGGACCGGCCGGCCAGCATCGGTCGCGGCCGTGATTGGCCGAGCGACCAGTCCGTGCGGCCAGTCTCTAGGGTTGGGAAGGAGGGGGCATAAAAGGCCTTTGGGGCCTCATTTCCCCTCACTTCTCCTTGTATTCATCCATCTCAGCTGAGCTGCAACCGTGGGCATTAGCTTCTCGTGTGCTGCATTTGTGGTGGCGGGGGGAAGTCAGCGTGATACTTGCGGCTGCTGCATCGAAGTTTTGCATACTTGGGATATCTTCGGGGTATTTTAAATACTCCCTACTCTTCATGGCGACGGATATTGATAACACGAACATGGAAGCTGATTGTGAACAGACCTTGAGGTCACCTGCGACAGAAAACACAAACGCAGGATTGGTGGGGACTGAGTTGGTTTTACATGAGACACCGTCAAAGAGAGTGAAACCAAAAGGAGCGAGACATGAGTTGCAGTACGAGATCTTGGATAATGAGGCCATCAAAGCTGAAAGCGGTTGGGCCAATGAAACGGAGGAATACTGGAGAATGGCGACGTGCAAGAAATATGTGAAGATGTATTACGTTGGGAAACTTTGGCCTCGAGAACGTCACAAAGTGAATACCAATAATTTTACTTGCAACCCTCAAACATGCAAGGATGATCACTTCCTTCATCGTGCTGAAGAAGTTTGGGTGGCATTGTTTGGAACTCGTCCCAAGAGCAAGGGTTATTTTTCCTATACGCTCTTGAGCATGGTGTATGCAGAGCTCATATTGAAGCGCAAGGTGAATTGGAGCACATTCACGGCGAGTAGTGCATATCCTCTTCGAATCAGGAGAAATCAAAAGGATATCCCTGATACGTTTGATCCAGAATCAAACTCTACAAAGGCCTTATTGTAGCACTTGAGGAGGAAAACTCATGAGACGGCGGTGAAGGAATCTCCTCCAACAACCACGACACATCAGGAGGATGGAAGGAATATGGTTGCCACGGATGCCCCAATCGTAGAACCGACTATAACTGATAGGCTCGAAGGTGCAAACGTAGTTGAAGAACCTCATGTAACCTCGCTACCAACATCAGAGGAGGCAGGGCCAAGTGAACCACGGGAAACCAGAGCACCAACTTATGCCATGGATGACATGGATCTCGATTCGGGTGCGGCGCCAAAGTTCGAGAGGTATATGCCTTATCAAGTACATGATAACACATTGGTTTCGAAGGCACAAGACGATCTCAAATCGATTGCAGCTAGATCAAAAGAATCACGTGAAGTTGTAGATGCTTCATTGGAGAAGCTCTGTACGAACAGATCGAAAAAACGATATGACCCCGTAGAGGTCACTTTTTGGGGGGATATTGAAGAGGTGATGGAGCGTACAAACTACTCTAAGATGGGACGAAACAATGATGTTGATTGGACTATGGAGATAGAGGAAGGATGGGCGCCGTATAGTAGATTCTCATCGCACCTACAAGAGTCAGCTCGCATTGTAATCAACACATGCGACCCTCTTCCCGCAATACTTGAAGACAAATGTGCGGTGTGCCTACATCATTTTGGTCCAGAGGGCGTATACACGTTGGGCCAATGTGGCCATAACTTCCATGTTACTTGCATATGCGGATATGCGATGACAAAATCGGTATGTCCGGTATGTCGTTCCCCATTTAGCACGAGATTCTACGAGATGATGGGCATACGAGATCTTATGCCACCAGGGCACGAGTTCAACCAATGGAATCTTCCACTGGATGAATACCCAAAGAAATTTCTAAACTACTCTGATTGGGAAAATGCACTTAACTGGAGTACGTCCAAATCAAAACACCAACTAGCCATTCAATTTGGTGGGGATCATGATCAGTTATTTTGGATGACACGAGATTATGAAATTGAGATAAGAGCGAGGAATAGTGAAGGTGATGAGCAACGAGAGTTGTTTTGTCGTAATTTTGGAGGGCATTGGAGTGTCGAACACAACCGTTTCTTTCGATTTCCTCCGAAGAGAGTGGAAAAGGGAGAAGATGGTTCGTGGCACGAAATAACCGATTCAACCAGCTTTGGTGAGGAGTACAAGAAGTACGATCATACTCCAATTGGAAGAGCTGTGGTACTTGCGAAATTGGAGGAGGCCGCAATATACCGGACTTCGATACCGGAAAATTCTTTTGAAGATGTGGAGGTCTCATATTGGAATGCGGTGAAGAAGTTTGATGTGCGTATCGATGACGCCATTTCATTTTGGAGAGAATGTCTTTCAAACCCAAAAGACACACAAATTCTATTATTGGATGAGTTCGAAGGTGTTGTAGAGGATGTCGTTGCAAAGATCGAGAATGCCATGGAAATCTTACGTAACAAACAAGTGGATCCTAGCAAAAAGCGGAAGAGGCAATCGGGCGAAGATGGGGAGGATAGTTGGCAGGCGGAAATGAGAGGCGAAATCGCAGCCGTGGATCGAGAGTATGATGAGGGTGGTCGAATTGCCCGTCCAAGTCAAAGACTGCGTACTCGTAGTGTAGCTCAGATTGGCCAATCGGATGGATCTTCAGTTTGAAGTTAGAACGGATGATGGACCTTCAGTTGCACGCATATATAATATATATATATATATATATATATATATATATATATATATATATATATATATATATATATATATATATATATATATATATATATATGCTTTTTCTAGGTTGTATGGTCGTTGTTTTATAAATGATGAAAATGCCACCATTGATCCATGGGGCCTTATTTTTGAAGTAAAGGGTTACAATCTTTTTGATTTAATGTGCATTTCTTCTGTATGCTTGAGAGTGAAGACTATCGTACGACAAGTATGTAAAAATATATGTAATTTTTCAACACATTAAATGTAGTCATGTAGACAATAGAATCTCCAAATGCATTTGGAGTATAACAGTAAAGTACTACAGTAAACTCTAGCTACAATTTCTATAATAAGTATAAGTCCTATGAACCTATACTACATAAAGATGCCAAATTCAACTACTCATCAGGACCAGAGGATTGCTCATAATCGCTATCTCCCTTCACTTCAGCTCCACTAGACCTCGTAGGATCATATTCATAATCGCTTGGAACCTCCTCTTTGATCTTGGGTTTATTCTCCGGACATTGTATATTCCCATACTTATGCCAAGTATCAAATTCTGGGAAATTAACAGGGATCTTCGGTTTTTTAAGCAGAACAATTGGAACCGTTGCAAATTTTCATTTATGCGACATGGAAGTGCTAAGCATGTGCTGTAACCCCGTGGCAGTACGAGGAACATTGGCATTTTTTAAATACCTGCCGAACGATACATCAGAGTCACTAGAGATGCTCCAATATTTGGCTCTTGAAAGGGATACTAAACCCTTAGAGGATTTCTCCAAGGTTGTCATAACCCTTGTAGTAGAGGGTTGAAATAAAGCGCGGGGAGTAGCACATTGATCGGATACTTGATCCTTACTACCGGATGCGATTTTCTCCGCGACCGGATCAGAGCTCATAGTGCCCGCAGTAGTATTGCACGCAGTGGTCTTTACATCTATCGCCTCCTTTTCCAACCGTAAACTAGTAATGATAATAGGTAGGACGTTATTCGATTTGTCCATGCCGCCTTGTGTCATTAACCATGCTAACGGCTGCTCATCATCTAGATCATCCGCCAAAACACCATGAGCGATAAAATCACCATTAGCATCATGAACATTTGGAGCATCTTCATCATTTGAAGCGGGGAAGAAAGTCATATCATTGTCTTCATCACCAAATTCAAAAACATCATTGTCATCAGACTCTGATTCGTCCTCGACAGCTTCCTCATCATTCTCATGTACTTGGTCTTCCTCTAAATCCAAGTTCTCTCTATACCACCGCCCATCATCACTCAACTTATCATTCGCAAGCTATTTCAAGTTGAAATATAAGTAGACCAAGTCATCAGCTTTCCCTGGTAGTAATCGATTCCGTTTTTTGTCGTGAAAATAAGAGAAGCTACTCCAGTTACGTTCGCAAGCCGACGAGGACACAGCCTGTGCTAGTGTTCGCTTTGCAATTGGAGAGAGGAGCTTAGCACAAGCACCCTCAAACTCCCACCATGTATGTGGAGCAAGTTTTTGATTATTAGGCTCTAGCATGTCATGGAATGGTGGACCCCTTACTCAAAACGCAAGAAATTCACTCACTACCTCTGCGTAATCCTCCGCAGGACATAGTTTTTGTAAAACACGCTTGCAAGCTATTGTAAGATCAAGATCGTCAGCTAACTCTTGGTCATGTAGTAAATAAGGATTTAGAAGTGCAGCCGCGCCATGTAAATCAGTTGTCATGAGCCGTTTCCGATGGTAAAATTCCACTTTTGCGGTGGCCACCTCAAGTGGTTCCAATGAGATGGGCGGTGCGTGCAAAGTATGGACATGTCTCTCAAGATCACGCATGATATGCCAAGCCTTGCCCGTACTAGGAGCCTTGCCGTGGAATTCTCTCAGAGCGTACACTACGGGGGCAACCATATCCCATAGTCTTTTGCATTGCTCCCAAAAGTCATCGCTCAACACCACCTTCTTGACCTTACGGGAGAATATAAGCTTATCTCTAGCAGATACCGTCTTCTTCGAGGCATAGGCTGTAAACATAGGGTCGACAACAACTTGCTCCAATGATTCCTTGACCTCCAACAAGCGATCTATCATTATGTTTTGCTAGGCATCAGTAGGCTGAATTTCGCCTCGTGTTTACGAAACACAGCTAGGGGCATTTGTCGCCTCTTGATAAACTTGACCATTCTCTTCGCCATGACCAAAGTATTCGCCATCCATCCAGCCTTTCCCCAATCCTCCAACAACAAGTCCATTGCATGTGTCGCACACCCTTGCATGAAAATGTGCGGATATTTCTCAAGGACTTTTCTTGAGGCATTGAGCATTACAGAAGCATTGTCAGTGCATACTTGAACAATGTTCTCTGGTCCAACTTGTTCTATGTACTTCAACATGAGAGTTGACATGTACACCGCTGTTTTTTCTATGCCAGTAGTATCCACAGCACCAAGAAAAAGCTCTCCAGCTTGAGTCACGAGCATCGCATTCACCAAAGGGCGACTAGTCACAGATGACCATCCATCCATAGTCAAAGTTCCTCCAAACTTCCGAAGGCTCTCCGAGAGTCTACTATCTAGTTTCTTTTGTAACTCCGTCTTTACTTCTCCTGACAACCTTGTCCGAATGTCATGGTAAGATGGTGGAGCATAGGATTTTCGAAATCCAGCAGTCTTCATCACGGCAGCTTTGAATGCATCATTCCAAGCTACTGAGAATGGTATATTTGCTTCGCAAAAAAATTTCGCCAAGAGTTTATCCAACTCCCGCCTATCCGGTTCTGCAAAAGTAGCTTCAATTGAAGATTGCTTCGTTTGCTTCATAGATCCAAACATCGGGCGAGTATCCTTAATTCCCCTCATAAGCATGGAAGAAGCAGAGGTTGACCCTACCAAAAGATTTGTTGAATTCATGGGGGTGCCTAGCGAGGACCCTACACAAGAGTCACTCCTAGGGGTTTCAGGAATGTCATGTTCTGAAGCACCTTGAACGTCCGTGGATGGAGTGAGAGAACATTCACCGAGAAATACGTCCAATTTTCCGTTATATGGAGGGAACTCCCCACCACATCTTAAAATAACTGCCTAATTTCCCTAGGCAGCTCTGACAAAGGGCAGAACTCGAATCCCTATGTCCAGGAATCTTCTCGTACCCATAATGACTCAGATTCCGACTCTTCTTTTTAGAAACAATTACATGACATAGTGAGCACTGTAGGAAGGACCCAGACGCTTTGCCTTCCTTCTCGATGTCTCTAAACCAAGGCTCATATGGAGTAGGGCCCATTTTGATAAATAGGACGCCTCAAAGTCATAAACAGTGGTGGGACCGTGACGGGGAAAAAAATGGCAAGAGTTCCTTACGGAAATCCTCACTTCCGAACTCAATACCTACCAAGCAATGTACACATAAAATGAATTATGCAGCTCAAAGCCCTTGGAAAGTGTTCAAAATTTGGAAGTGAAATGAGACTCAATGTCTAATTCTCTTATATACCATCCAACTCTGAATATGACCGTTGCAATTTGAAATTGAAATGCTCATAAACCGTTGGATGCTCAAAGGGGCCATCTGGCCATAGGCGGTCGCCGGATGCGAGGGCTGGTCGCAGTGGCCGACGGCCGGTCGCCCGGGCCGACGGCCGGTCACCCGGGCCGACGGCCGGACCAAAGGCCGGTCACTGGGGGCCGACGGCCGGTAGTCCGGGCCGACCGCCGGTCGCCCTGGCCAACCGACCGGTCGGTCGGGCCGACGGCGAGCTCAGGGACCGGTCGACGGGGTGGTTCGACCAATGAACGCACCGCGTTGGTCATTTACCCTTAGTAAAACGATCAGAATCTCTTAGTCACGGACGGTCCCCGGACCCCAGCCGGACGTCCGGACGACCGAACGCTGTGACATCCCTGATACTAACATAGATAAATACGTATGTATATGTATATAAATACGGGTATAGATGTTAAATACATAATATTTCAACTCAATGATGAATGCTTATAAGATAAATTTGACTACGTATTGAGCATTTATTGTACTATCTTAATATAGAACAATGAAAGCGCAATTATATGACCATACAAGTTCAAATTGGTATACATAGATATATACCCGAGTACAAATGAATACTAACATAGATAAATATGTACGTATATGTATATAGATACGGGTTTAGATGTTAAATACATAGATTTCAACTCAGTCAGCTAATATGTTATAAGATAAATTTGAATATATGTTGAGCATTTATTGTGCTATCTTAATTTAGAGAAGGAAAGCCCAATTATATGCGCATACGAGTTCAAATATGTATGTACATGAATATATAAATAAATTAACATACGTATATAGAGATATATATAAGGTTTGTAGTCAGTAATCTACTTCTAAAACATAATACTGTTGGATGATCTTTTGGTATGTATGATGTATGGCTATGGTATGAATGATGTACGCCGATGATATGTGTGATGTATGGCCATGATATGTGTGATGCATGTCTATAGTATACATGATGTTTCTGAAAGATATCTTCTATCTATATACTCTCACAGTCTTATTTATATTGTCCAATTCGTTCTCTCAAACCTTCCTACCTGATTATATATCTATCCAATAATATTTTTAATATGTAGCTATTTATATTATTAATAAAATTTTATGTTGTAATAATATCAAAAATAAAACCAACAACAAAATAAGATGGTCACGAATAAAAATAATGAGCATGACAACATCTTAGAAATTGGTAGAGAGGGGATAATTTATTAGCTTCCTTTTCGAGTGAATGATGACCTTATTGGATTGAAGAACGTTAACTAATGGGAAGTTGGATATGAGCATAATCAAAGTTGAATTAGTGCTTGGGTATTGCCAATTAAATAATGTATTTTTTTCCCAGTTTGTATCTTATTTCAATATAAAACTACACACAACTTTTTAGTAATTAAAACATGGTATTTTTGCTGACACGTTTTATCTAATACTACACATACTATTGTAAAGTGTTGTGGAGTCTAAAGTTTTACGATACAATACATAGTGTTAGAATAGGCATTTATTGAACTTATCTGCTTTTCAAAAAAATTAAGTAGAAAAAGCATTTAGAAATAAATGAAAAATATAATGGAATTTAGTGTAGTGTTGAGACGGGCAGACATGAAAAGGGCAAGAAATTGCTGCCCGAAGCAATATACGGTGGGGGCAGTGTGTAAGGCGGCCCGGGTAGGCAGGGGCAGTGCAAAAGGCGGCCCGGGCAAGATTACGGGCAGCCCGCTCGAATTATAACCGGGAACGAAGAGCGGGGGGGGGGGGGCTAGGGTTTGGCCCCCATTGTCTTCCTCTTCTTCCTCGCTCCTACGCTGCGCTTGCTGAATTTGGCTGTCGGCGTTCTTGCATTCTTGCATTAGTTGGTGTTTTCTTGCATTCTCGCTCGCGTAGTTCTGGCCTCGATAGTCGCTAGCTCGTGGCCTCGAAATTAGCTATCTCCTGGCCTCGAAGGTCGTGTTCGTTCATGTTTATATAGTCTCTTTTGTATCTACTCGCTCTTTTTGCTCTGCTTCTTGCTTCTTGCTCTGCTCCCCGACGCTTTTTGCTTCTCTTAGCTCTGCGCGTCGACCCTGTTAGCTTAGAGTCTGCTTTTTGAGATATTCGCGGCATCAAGTGGGTGGCTCGTTTGCCGGCGCTTTTGCAGCTTTGGCAGCGCTCACCAAAGTTCCTGGACTTCACAACCTTCTCTGTAAGTTAACTGCCAATGTTTGTAACTTTTGGTTTGCAATTTCAGTCTGTGGTGTTTGCAATTTGTGGTCATTTCTGTCAGTTTTCCGGACGTCAGGAGTTGAATTTTACTAGGTTTCGGGATCCTTGAAATTTGAGTGACTACATTGGAAAAGATGAGGAGGAAGTTTGAGTTTAGATGTCTGATTTAGGAAAGCAGAGGAAACTGGCCTACTGAAGCTGGTTCATAAAAATTCTGAACCCTGATTTTTAAGAGCAGATTTAGAATGTGAATGTTGAAACAAAAGAGGTGGCTGTGTTTGAGCTGTTTAGGGTTGATTACAGGAAGTTAATGAACTTGATGAATTTCGAATTGGTGAGAGTTGTCAATGAGGTTTTTCCTAGTGATTTTAGGTAATTAGAATGCTTGTGTTCACTTTCAGAGCATCGGTATGTGAATCAATTGCAATTGAATTGGTCTACTATGTGATTCTTTCATACTTGAATCTGCGTTAGTGTTGAGAATTTCACTTTGAATCAGTCATAGTAAATTTTTTTGTTCTAATCATTCATTGTTTACAATTATTCATTGTTTGCTTCAGGAGTAGGACGAAGCCGAGGATTGTACAGTTTATTTCCGTATCCACAGTCTAGCAGGGAAGCAGACAACAGAATGGGTGAGTATTCAATACTTTACTCTCGCTAAATGTGACTAAGTTTCCGCGGAATAGTTTGGCATTTGATATCTGTGCTCGCATGTTCTTCAAATACTAGTTTTGTACATACTTAGCGTAGAGAACAGTTCAGATCGATTGAACCGTAGCCGAGTTGTGTTGATGTTCGAAAGGTTCAATAAAGATAAGCAGTTCAAATGGACCGGAGTTGAATTGGAAACACAGTTTTTTACCTTTGCATCCCACCGACATTATAGACTACAGTCAGATTCAACCCCGGCCGAGTTGAATTCTCCATCCATTCGTTTTTGGCGAGTTGAATAGTCCATCCAATTCGTTTCTGAGAGTTAAAACGCGAGTTCACAGACAAGGGGGAATTCAACTCGACTCGTGTTGAATCTCTGCCCTAGAATCCCTTTAACAGTGAATGATAGCTTAGGCTTGAACGATTCAACTCGATTCGAGTTGAATCCAGACAAGACGAGATATAAGGGACTGATGTACTTCCCCCACATGAGCTACTTACTCACCGCAGCCCGAACAATTTAACTCGACTCGAGTTAAATCGATAAATTACTGTTATAGAGTCAGTAAAATATTCAACTCGATACGAGTTGAATTAGTTTTGCGCATGTGCTAGAAAAGACAATTAATCAACTCGACTCGAGTTGAATCTATAAAATACGATAAGTGTTATCAGTGTACATATTCAACTCGACTCAAGTTGAATTACTGTAGTGCATAATAAAGCAGAAAAATAATCCAACTGGAATCGAGTTGAAATATGAAGAAACTTATAATAATTTCATGCAGTTTAAAGAGATCCATAATATTCAACTCGAGTTGAGTTGAATTATTCGATGATAGAAATTACTTAAAACAGAATGAGTATTCATTGGGCTGAAAAGTGACATGACAAACTCAACTACAGTAATGCACAATCCTCTGACTGAAATTGACAAAATACATGGGTTGATACAAACACCTTGATTAGAGTTGAAATGATGAACATTCAGTCTGAGCATTAATTCAACTCGAGTCGAGTTGAAAGTAACTAAGTTCTGTATTAAGAAACAAAAAAACGCCATGATGGATACTTTCAACTCGAATCGAGTTGAATCCCACTTCCTTGATAATGATAATCGTAGACTAACAGATAGAGATAGAATGCAATTTCAACTCGACTCAAGTTGAATAAAACTTACTTGGACAGTTGCTACCGATAATAGTAGACTATCAGAGAAAATTAGTAAGCTATTTCAACTCAACTCGAGTTGAATACTAATCCTTGCATAAATATACATAAATACTAAGTTTGCTTCTCTTTCTCATCAGGAGAAAATCCCAAGGAGAGGCTCTCAGCCTTCTTCGGTCTATATGTTCCTGTAAAAGACAGCGAGGTCGCAGATCCCAAAATATTTGGGGACATGTGGGTGCACAGAGAGCCTGCGGATGTCGAATGGTGGAGTATGCTCCTCACACCGCACACGAACAAGCTGGCTGTCGTCACCAAGTACAAGGGAGCAGAGTGCAACCTTCCTGTGAATTTGGAGGAGAACATCATCGATGTTGTCGTCCTCAACACGCAGTGGATTTGCGTGACGTGCATCGTGGACGACCCCAATGAGGACACGGCTGTGGACCAGGACTACAGGTTCACTTACATGATCGACACAACGAAGATGGATTTCGACATTTGGGCACATGTGGAGAGTATAAAAAATACTCCTTATAAACCTTTGGCGAAGAATGTCGAGCAACACATTCGCGAGTTTCGATTCACAACAGAACTCGGTGACCAGCAGCCATCAAGTATTCTCGCGCCTCGTCTCCGATCACTCGTCACTGCCATGGTGAACTTCAAGGCGAAGCTGCAACGCAAGAAGATGCAAATGACGCCCCTTCGTCTGACGCAGGAAGTAAGCATGCAAAGCGGCAGCCACAAGTCCATCCTATATCAGACTCCTCAGGCGACGGGATCGAAGAGGCGCAAGGCGAATCCGTCCACAGCTCAGCGGGGGCCGACACAAAAGAAGCTCAAATCAGTCACGACGAAGAAGTCGACCCTGGCCGACCCCACTGAGATTGAACAGGCGAGCTTAGTGTCGGCCTTGACGGAAGTACCCATCGACAATGTAGACAAAGTTGTCGATTACAAGGAGTCCATGAATGCCTTCAAGAACTACTGGGGGCTTTGCCAAGACTCATACATCTTCGGCTCAGATGTGACTTACGAGATTCCAATCGAGCGTCTCTTTACCCCCCCTACGGACCTGAACAACCGAAACCTCGAGCAGGAGAAAGTCAAGCACACGATGCATTTCCTAATTGAGATGTCCAATAAGAGCAAGAAGAACACCCTCTGCGCCTACCCAAAGGATAAGCTCGTTAAACCCCGATCTTGGGAGGAGATAAAGGACGGGGAGTTCTACATGGTCAACGGACAACATTGCGTCGAGGCATCCAAGCAGTTGCAAAACGGGCTCGATGTAGACGCTAGCATCAGGGATGCATTCAAGACATGGGACTGCTTCGTGGTATGGAATGAAGATAAGCCCATCATTCGGAGAATCTCTGCGTTCTACAACAGGGTCAACCACTTCATGAATACAAATCCGACGTGGGCGACAAACATCATCCAGGCGCGGGAGCTGTGGGAAAGCCTCGGTAGACCGGAGAATCCGAAGGAGGCTCTTGAGGTTGGCAGGACCGTCACACAGAGGCCCAACAAGGGCAAGAAACCTGCAAAGGACAATTTCAACGTATGTGTACCTCCATTCAACTCGATTAGAGTTGAATACTGTCCTACACTACTAACGATGATTTTTAGATTTCATTCCCGCTGTAACCTATTTCAACTCGACTCGAGTTAAATATCTAACTCAATATCATACTCGGTTGATACAGGAGTTTATGAAAGCTGTCAGGACTAGATTTGCTCTCATCGACGTCAAGAACACCCAGAGAGCAGTGACAACTAGCAAGGCGGCCAGAGAGAAACTCAACATCCAAAATGAGCTAAAAATTATCACAGCTCCAAATGATGTCTACGACGTCTGGTCTGAGCTTATCTCATCCGCATCCCAAGGGGAGCTCATCGACCCCGACACAGGAAGGAAGATGAAGGAGTTGGGGAAATGGAAGACTGATCATGGGCAGCTCACCAGGGAGTTCTTCTAATGGATCTGAAAGTGTAGCTACGCCCAGATCAAGCAATTAGCCGAGCATATGCTCAACAGACCGAACCCAAAATGGCGACACCAGTACCCCAAAGTCACATTGAAGCAGATGAAGGGTGTGATTCACAGCATGCGCCCTGACTTAATGCTGTTCAGCACAAGTGGGGACTTCAAGAAGGAGAGCTGGAAGAAATTCAAGACCGATTTCAAGATCACTCCAGCTACACTGAACGTTCTCATTACGAATCCCGGGGAATCCTTCTTCACGCTAGCGAAATTCCCCAGCAACAAGAACAAGTCCTTTGAGCAACTCTCGCCGTATGCAACAGAGTTCTTCAGATGCTTCCTCGCCAACAAGGGGAAGTTCCAAGTTCCAAGGGGCGAAACAAACTTCAGGGCCTACAACCTGGAGGACGATGTTCTAGGGGAATGGCAGGATGACTCTTGGAATGAACAGTCCGCTAAGAGAATCAAGGTCGGAATAATGGACTTCTGTAATATCCCCGGAGCACAGGAGGAATCAGCGTCATCGAGCTCGTCAGCAGGCTCCTACTTCTACAATGTCCTCCAAGTCCTAAAGTCTATCACGGACCCCGTGGTAACTGAAATCCCCGTGTGGGTTTGGATCTGCGGAAGTAAGGATGCTGAGGCGAAGATCAAGAATCACCTCGATAGTTGCGAGTTCATAGCAAACTACAAGATAGAGTATGCGGAATACGTTCCGGCTCCTTACGAGCGACTCGAGGATCAAACCTCGTCGAGGGCAGGGGCCAAGGATCATGTCCAGATCCTCTTCTTGTTTCGAAAATCTCAGAAGTTGAGGATTTCGAATCTCCCCAAGTTCTTCCAGGCCCCCGACACTCCACAGTTCAAGATCTGCAAGAGATACAACGAGCTCGAGTACCGTATTTATAATACGGAATTGAGGATGGAGTTCTACCTGAAGCTGCTTGATATTTTCTGCAATGAAGGAGATGCGATCCTTAGTGTTTTTGGAGGCGGAAAGCTCTACTGTGCGGCCTGGGTAAGGATATCCTATGTATTTCAACTCGATTCGAGTTGAATAGTTTGCCATGACTCTGTTGCTTGCTATGCTAATTGTATTTAAGTCGAGTCGAGTTCAGTGCGCACCTCAGTGACCAAGGATCGTTTTACACTAACTTGAATTCTATTCAACTCGACTCGAGTTGAATGGATTACTAAGTATGCTACGATATCATGTTCTTGCATGCGTTATTATATTTAACTCGACTCGAGTTAAATTTGGTGTTTGATGGTACTTAGAGTTTATATTTGGTATTCAACTCGACTCGAGTTGAATGCAAACAGCAGAGTGGTCTGGTCGTGCTCTCACACGCCACCTCCATTTCAACTCGATTCCAGTTAAACTTTCATATGATTGACGTTGCATCTCTTGATGTGTCTACTTGCAGATGTGTTCGCTGATGAATTACACGATCAGCTCCAGCGAAGAGCACGACAAAGTTGTCAAGCTTTCCTTGAATGTCTTCAACTTGGATCGTCGAGATTTCGAAGAAGGGTACCCGATCGATGAGGCTTCCTTATCCAAGGAGAGACTGGAAGCACCACCACCCCCCACAAAGACGGAGAAGGGGAAGGGGAAGAAGAAGGTCATGAGAGTAGAGTTACCACTTGACGTGAATGACCCAAGACCGATCGCAATCGGATCAAGAGATGACGATGACGATCCTGTCTAGGATGTTGAGGCCTACGGTTCCCAACACCCGGTAACGCCCCAAACTGGACGAGGCTCATCTTCTCATCTTCCTCATCCCCAGGAACAAGGCTACTCGGATACCTCTCTTCGGGCTTCCACGCCATCGCCTCAAAAGAGGAAAAGGGAGTCACTATCCGTTGAAACTCTGATGGATAAGTCGTCAGAATGCAGGAGGAAGCGCAGGCGCGACAAAGGGTGCAGCTCGAGCAAGCATTGCTTCGACAGCGGTGCAGCTCGACATGCATCTCCCTGACGTTCCCTCCAAGGCACGCCTTCTCAGTCGACTGCAGCTCCCTCACCTGCGGGCAACATCGCTCAAGTTGTTTCTAGGGATCAAGGCCCATCAAGTCGCTCCACACCATCGGACCCAGTCGAGTCGGAACGGAAGGCCGTGGATGAGGAAGAGCAGATAGGAACACGGGATCAGACTCTCGATCGGAACGTTACCGAATCAAGTTGAACTCCACGATATAGTCTTTCATTTAACTCGACTCGAGTTGAATTTCTCCTTCGGTTAATGGAAGTTTGCCTGTAGAAGCCTTCGACAGTTGTTGATAGACTAGTATATATATTCCCCTAGGATAGTTTTGTTAGATTGGACTTGGTGTTCATCGTGTAAATACTTTTTGTATATGACGCTCATTTTTGAACGCAGAGTTTGGAATACAATCATATTTTCTTACACATTTTCTCCCTCTGATATCTACGCAGGCTCTATTGATTTGCGAAGTGTTCCGAATGTTTGTGTGTCTCATGACGTCCCCCCTATGGAAGACACTAGTCCTTTAAGTCCGTTTCATGGTGAGCCAAGTAACACGCGGCAAGATGATCACAATGAAGGTCACATTCCGAATTCAATCCTACTCGAGGTTCACATTCCTCTTCCATCCTCGACCGCTGTACGTGATTCACAAACAGCTGAAACTCAATCAGAGACGCCGGTAAGCTGCTCCTTTTCCAAAATCTCATTCAATCCTTTCTTTATTAGTTCGGTGTGATCGCATTGTTTGGATTTGGGATTTCTTAGTGTTATAGAAATGGTCAGTCTCGAAATGTCGCGGTGTAGTACTTAACTGTATACACATTTGTCTGCCCCCCTTCTGAACAGGGGATGAGTCATGCGCACAATCCGGTAGTTGCAGCCGTGGAGGATATCCCTCGTTCTATTCCTTCAAGGGTGCCATGCAAGTGGCTCAATATCATCCTGGACTTGAACGGTATCCTCTGTGTCTGCAAGGAGAGGAGATTCATGCCAAAGGACCAAGTTTACAACATGGTCGCGAGTGCACATTCCTCTGTCCTACCCGATCCGATTGGTCCCAAGGCTGTTTTCGTTCGGCCCTTCTGCCTTGATTTCCTTCGTGACTTGAGTGAAGTTGCATACGTCTCCGTATGGAGTTCAATGGTGCATGGGACCACGAAGTCCATATGTGACTACTTGTTCCGGGGTGTGCCATCCCCGTGCCTTGTTTGGGGGCAGAACTCATGTGAGCTTGTCAAGGTTCGTGGACCGCGGAATAAGCTGTCCAACTTCAAGTTGAAGGGGACTAATAAGGATCTCTTCCTCAAACCACTAGATATGCTTTTCAATGGTCTAAACTCAAAGTTTAATGAGCATGACACGATCATCATCAACGATAGCCGTGAGAAGCACGTTGTGAATGAACCAGAGAATGTCGTACTGCCAGTCTCGTGGTCAGAGCATGATATATCTGACAGATTCTTGGTGGACGAGCCCCTCCCTTGGATTTGACGTCTACATCGAATCCGCGGTCAGGGCTTGTTGTCTTTCTGTAGGGAAGACAACATTGGGCGTAGAATGCTCTCTGAAGAGCTCGATACTTCAGAATACGAAGAGCTTAGTAACGCCGTAGAGGCTTCTTGGAAGATAGTGCTTGATTTGGCTAGTTATCCATGATTGCTCTCACCAGACAAGATTCAAACTTGTCATGTATATTGTGTAGATTATAATAAATGATTTCAATATTAATGTCTCCTCTCGGACTGATGTCATTTCAGAGCGGGCGTCTGACCTTTTAATTTATCGTAGTATTTGATGGTGCTAGTTCTCTCAGCATTGGTTTAACTTGAGTCGAGTTGATTTGGCTATATCATATTGCATATCATCCTTGTTGATGATTCCTCTAAAATGAATTTGTATCCAGGTGTCCAATTCCTTCTCGGTTTCGGACGATGATTTTGATTTCCGTTGCGCTGCTTTTGCTGATTCGATTTTGGACTACGGACAATACTCAATTTCGCAGAGTGGAATGGGCCACATAATGTACTCAGCAGCTACTGCACAATCAACTATGGACTACTCGACTATGGCAATTGATGATGGTGTTGTGGATAGTCCTCATTTTGGCAGAAAACGACTACACTCTGCATGTTCTTCTTTCCCGTTGAAGAACCGTACCATGAAAGACAAATCAAGTCGAGGTGGCGCTCCGCAAAGAAAGCTTTATGATGATTCTGAGTTAGTTGAGGATGCACTTCCGGTACAGGTATGACATACTTGAAGCAGTTCATTTATGAGTTTTTCTAAGTTTTTAACTTCAATCGTAGTTTGATTTACTTACATTTATCTATGTCTTTTCATGCACTTAGGCGACAACTGCAGCAGTCGTGCCCATACCGGTCATTTTCGAGTCCCCGGCACTTCGTGTACCACCCCATAAGGCATCGTCGCTGAAAATATCTCGTGGTGCGTCGACCCATTCTCTCTCTAAGCCTTGTCCATTGAAGTCTTTGGAGCCAACAGCAGAACTTGGAGACTGCGGGACGGAAGTAATGGGGCCACCTAATCCGTTTGTTGCCCACGCTGTTGATAACTCGCGTTTGCGCTTCCGTACTATGCGCTCGCCATTACACGAGGGTCACCGCCAGACTCAGTCACACGATGGATTTCAGTCCAGAGTTAGTTGTCCTCCAGTTCGCGATGCATTGGAGCAACGGATTTTAAAGCTTCAGCGATGTGAAAATTCAAGTTCGCGTTCGTCACCATCCACAGGCTACAGTCGTGGACCAGAAGTGTGGAAGGCACTAGCTGAAATTCGAAGCCGTTCGCAATTGTGATACGGCAACAGTCTTGATATAATTTAGAGTACATTGATCGGTATGGTTCTCCATGGATAGCCCACATTCAACACCATACTGTATTGTTCTATTGGTATAGAACTATCGTATTTACCATCGTACATTCGTATCATTCATATGTAACTAGAGCTCACATATATATTTGGATGAGCATATTTCCTTTGACGTGGTCAATTCTTGTATACAATGTCTATAAATAAACATACATTCATGTATATTCTAGTCTGGCATACAGTTATTCATCCATCTATATCTACTTTATACCATTTTTTACAGACTATTTGTATTTTTATCATTACTTCTGGGCCTAAACAATACTCTCATTATTGAGGGATACTCTCAAAATAATGAATATGGTGTTAACATACACATCATCAGCATCCCCATCTTTCTGATGCCTTGCTGCCGTAAGTCCTTCTCGTGGGTTTTCTGTCAATGGGGCTCTTGGAATGTCTTGCTTGGTTGGAAGAAAGAATTGAGGCAATTTTTTCATTGAGCTCCAATCCACCACTTTCTCCAATATTACCTCTGCATACATCATTTGTGCAATATAATATGAAACCTTGTTCTTGGTGACATTCTTGCCTTTATAAAGGAACCTCCACACTTCAATACATCGTTGTACAAATTCGTCATGCTTACAATAGTGCAGATTTGCAGCATTTAATTTCAAGTGCGTCTCATGTCGAAAGTGTGGAAACGACTTGCTGATGTGGCACCACGCGATGTAATTCTTCATTGTTGTCTGACTCCACACACCCTCTTCGGTCTCCCACCCCGGAAAAGCGCGTTGAGTGGCATCTTGGAGAATACGGTGATTCCTCTTCTGTGTTTTTCCTCTCTTCTTGCGTCGTTCACCGAGTACTATTTTACGTTCCGCAATTGTAGTCATTGTTACCTCCGATCACGGAAATGCCGCTATGATGTGATGTTAGATACAAAATACCAAAAATAGTGCAGTCCACGTTGGCTGACCAATCGAGCAAGCAAGTGACAACTTTGAGTCAACACCAGACAATGCGCAACACTACGGCACGTGGACTGAAAAGTGACGACTACGGCCAATAACGATTGTATTTAACCTCCTGTGGCAGGGCGACCGGCGGTGTCACGGCGACATCATTAGAGCGACCGCCAGTCCAGTGTTTCTTGCAAGACTCGCTCCGGGGCGACCGCCGGTCCAGCTGCAGCAGACCTCCGGGGCGACCGGCGGTGCAGCTTCAGAAGAGTATCGATCCAGCCTCATCGGAGCGCTTCGGGGCGACCGGCACTCTGTAGGGGCGACATCGCGAGAGCTTCTGCTCTTGTTCTTGGATCCTCTTTATGCAATATTCAAATTTTGAATTAACCGATTCAAGCATCTCCCCCATTCCCCCTTTCAATCCCCCTCATCCCCCCTCATCCCCCCTCATTCCCTCTCATTCCGACTCCGTTCTTACTATTTCTCATTCCCAATTAAAAATGATTCTCATGGTCATGGGCATTTTGCCAAGAGCGGTGACCATGATACATGAAAAATGTATTTAATGCTCATTGGATACTCTTGTGGTGTAATATGGATTTAGATCGATACAAGTTTAATCACAATTTACAAAATTATAATTTTCAACGTTCTCAAAATTCTAATATAAAATATTCATCAAATATTGGTTCCAAAAGTACCCTCAGTAATGGGTTGATAAGAATGTCCGCAAATCATTAGTCTTCTTGACTTCAAATATTTACCTTCATATGGTGGTCACACATTTTTTTCTCCAAACATATAATATGTCATGATATATCACCTTTTAATTTGGTAAGCAACTATTTCTCTTAGTGCTTACTAGGTTATATGCACTAATCCCATTCACTTGATTCTATTTCAAGACCTTATTATTTGACTTGCCAAAATTTTCAAAATCCTCCCCCCTCTCAATTTAACCAATTTCATAATGTTAAAAACTATAAACTCATTGCAAGGATAATCTATCAGTTGGATATTGTATTCGGAGATCTTATAATTTATTAAAGGCTCTACTGATATAAAAAGAAACTAGAAATTGTTCTTGAATGTGTTGTTAGAATATGAGGTGCAGTTCTGATGCAAAAATGGTATCTTATCTAGATGCTAGAAATTGACTACCTTGGATTACATTCTTAGATTGTAGGTATTGAATCGTTAGATTCATTAAAGTGTTTTCATGCATTGAAGAGGCTGATGCTCTATAAATGAATTCACATTTTATCACTTATTATAAATGGTTGGGCACAATATGACTTCTTAAAATATACATCATACAAAATAATATATACCATTCATGCCTACGAAGAGGACGAGGAACTCTCACCCCATCCTTCACCCATTCATTATTATCCATTTAGACATCTCTTGTCCATTTCATATGAATTGAATGATCATAAAATGGGAATTATGGGACCCACGATCCGAAATTCCTACCCTATGCGTACCTTCTTAATTTTTAAACTAATACATTATAAACTATAGGGCTCTTTTATCCCTCCCCTATCCAATATTCATCCTCATCTCATGATTCCCATCCTCGTAGGAGCTGCTATGAAACCTCATGCCCTCGCATTCAACATAAAGAGGTGAATTCCCGACTGGAAATAGGGCGACCGCCGATTCAGCGGATGGGAGAACGTCGGTCGCTAGGGCGATCGGCGATCCAGCTCATGGGCGAACGTCGGTCGCTGGGGCGATCAGCGGTCCAGCCAATGAGCGAACGTCGGTCACAAGGCGACCGCCGGTATAGCTTATGGGCGAACGTCGGTCGCTCATGGGCGAACGTCGGTTGCTGGGGCGATCGGCGGTACAGATAGGCGATAGCTAGACCGGCGGGCGACCGGCGGTGCAGATTTTGTAGACCGCCGGTCGCCTTATTACTGTGCTTAAGAACGCGACGGGCAGTCCATTTTCACACTTTGCGAGTCCCTCCTTTTTGCGCATTGACTAGTATCGACTTCAGTGTTGCTGCTTGCTTGCTCGTAGAGGGACTTTGAGTTTCAAATTTTTTTTTTTTGTATGGAGGCACTACCCATTGTAGCGGGTACATCCATGGTGCGCCATGACCAAGGTCGGATTGAGAAGAAGCGCATAGACATCTTGAAGAATCCTAAGAGGATGGGAGGAAGAGACGGGGCCGTGGTCTTTTGCCATATGTGAGAAATATGTGGAGTGGTGCCACATCAACAAGCACTTTCCTGTACATCGGCACAATATTCATCGGCACAAGAATGAAGCAAACCTCCAAGAGTGCCATCATGACCTATTTAAAGCAAGATGCATATATGCTTGGCATTTGATATACGGTAACAACCATATTTTTAAATATGAGGTTCCCTACTTTTTGGCAAAAATGGCATATGCGGAAATGATTCTCGGGAAGGAGGTGGATTGGTGGACGCATCCACGTTTGCCTATACAAGAGAAGACCGAACCAACAGAGGTTGGAGAGACATCAAAGACTATTGAAGGAGATGGAATTGGAACTATACCTATGAGTCCTAAGGCCAACGCGGAATTTTACACAGCAGGGTCTTCTTCCGAATCCTCGGAGGATGAACACACACACGAATACGAGCTCAGTGAACTGAGTGAACCAATTGGTCCTCCAATAAATTGGATGGAGGGGATTTCCTATGAGTCAAATCCACTCCGAACAGTGGGTGGAAGATTATCCAAATTCATAGATACTTTTATCATTTTGCACAATTTCAGTATAGGAACTTGCATGCAATTGGAGGAAGTAGTGCAGCATAGAAAGGAATTGGAAGCCCTCAAAGAAAGAGCCCTTTCTGCCACTCAACCATACGATGTACAAGAAGACTGTCGGGAGATTTCGGAAAAAGTTCTAGATAGCATAGTTGACATAGAGACCATGCTTGTGCTACGAAAAGAGGCTTGTGAGAAGTTTTTGGAGAAGAAAAATTCAAACAACCTTTCCATAGAAGACTACGTAGAGTTCTGGACAGCGAAACATACTTACCTAGAAGGGGTCCTAGCTGAGAGGAGGATTCGGTTGACGGATATTGAAGAATCTATTGCTCTAGAGGTAGATAAAGAGATGCTACGCAGTCGGGATTTGGCATTAGCGGGTAAATATGGCAAGACTCCAGAGGAAGTTGACAAATTAAAGAGGCTGGTGAAATGGAGTGAAGACCAGAATGTAAAACTCGCAAAGCAACTACGTGTAGCTGAGGAGAATGCTCGATTCGAGGACGCATGGGCAGAGTGGGCTCATCGTAAAAATAACGCAAAAGTTGACATCAACATAAACGCAATCGACGTTGATTTGGAACCGCAACGATCACTTTTCTCAAAGGGCAAGGAAAAAGTTGAAGATTCTTAACGTAGAGGCGATGGACTTACACCCCCAACATTCACCAAACGATATTTGATTTACGTTAATTAGGTGTAGGGAAAGTAAACGTAATTTCTTCTATGTACTTTTTCGCATACACTTTATATATGGAAGTTTGTTTTTACCTTTCATCATGCGTAAGTACGTGTTTGTGCATTGGTACAAGGGGTTGGGCGGGTTATATGGAGATGTAAGATACAATAAAAGCTTACAATGTACAATCGATAGACCACAAGCAAAGGAGTGAACCAAATACATACCATTGATTTAATAGGTGCAGAAAGTAGTACAATAGGAAATGAGATACATTATTGCAAAAAGTTGCCACTCGATAATATTATAATCAAATATAGTCCTATATAGCTAAAACCATACGCTATGCTGGAGTGTATGGATTGACAATATCGTAATTATCATTCACTAGACTGAGGGTTGGAACATTCTCCAACAAGAAGTTTACGCTTTGCACGAGTTCCATTGAATGGACCATCTGCATTTAAGATCAGATCTAAGACTCTAGAGTCTTTCAAGTCCTGCAAAGTCCTTCTTGTGAGGGGACTATGTACATCTAGTAAATAGTCTAGAGCTTGAGACTGGTATCGTGGCCTCCAAGTAGACTCAGCATATTGACACTCTTCCAAATCTTCCATGGAGGCATGACCTTCACCGTTGGTTACTCTCTTCCCATATTGATTCCATCGATGTCCCATTGGATGGGGCCCCCACTTGAATGTATTAGAGCTCACATCAAAATAGCCTCCAAGGCATTGGAAGAAGAACATCCGATTACCCTCATGCTGTGGACCTTGCCCGGCAAGTATTGGTGCAACTCTTAGAATCTCGTTTGGGTCAGTCTCCCAATTCAATTGGGAGCTAGGAGTACTCTTCTCGAGATCATGTTCACCTCTACGCCAACTCCAAATAAGGTCTTTACCCCAAAATCGAACCTCGTCAGTAGTCTCAGCATTGTGTTCCCAAGAAGGCGGCATATAAGTTCTTAGATTGAACATCTCGTAGAACCGCTCGTGAAAAGGCGCTTTGCATATAGCACAACGACTTTGAGTCAAACAATGAACTAAGAGACACTGCGGATGATACATATGGACACATGAGCCTAAAGCCCATCCACCCTCAGGTCCAAATGGATTTAGGCATATGGGACACGTAGAGTGATCCAATACAAATTGCGGAGGATTGGACCACAATAATGTCCTGGATGCTACATCAACATGTGCCGACATGTGGTGTTTGAAATTCCACCCGGCCTTGCTCCAATCTACAACCTCTGTAGAAGTGTCATCTTGCATCTT
Source organism: Bryum argenteum (assembly GCA_037043015.1). Classification (NCBI taxonomy): domain Eukaryota; kingdom Viridiplantae; phylum Streptophyta; class Bryopsida; order Bryales; family Bryaceae; genus Bryum; species Bryum argenteum. The sequence continues at coordinate 43,253,361 of CM073321.1, forward strand.
GATGTCCATAATAGGAAGATTATCAAACAATGTACCCACACTCGGCCACGAGGTCATACCGAACGTTCGTCGACCAGCTCCACTAGTAAAATTCTTATTGATCTTCTTCAGCTCCGCTGCAACTTGTCTCCCTCTGTCCACCGAAAGTATACATGCCACCTTCCAATGGTAGTAAGTGGCTGACAACTGCTCCAAACGAGCTTGCAGTTGTTGATTTTCCTTTAGTAAGGAGTTGTATCCATCAGAGGACATGAAAGGGGGATTACGAATAGGGGGGAACAACGGTAAAGATAAAGAATCTTGAGAATCACATCGTAAATCTTCTTCTCGTTTGAGGCCTGACATATTAACAACACATGGTTGAGCTTTCACAGGACGGCGCAATGTAGGGCGTTGCGGTGACATTTCTCCAAATCCCAAGTCTTCTGTAAGGTTGAAGACAACTCTATCAACATCCGCCATGCCTAATTTCTCTACATCTCCACGAATGTTACGTGCGTGAGATAGTTCTTGCATCTTCTCGCACATGCGTGCATATTCCACGGAAAGCTGGTCCCCTTCTTTCACCTTCTCCTCATACATTGCTCGTGTTTTTTCGAGATCCGCTTGCAATCTACCTATGACGTCGTCTTTGCTCTTCAAAAGAGCTTTGAGATCAGAAGATGTGTCAAGTTCTTCCAATGGTAAGATGCAAGTACCATGGGGCTCTACTACGGGTGGATGATTACTTGCTATTGGAGGGCGAGAGCCACCTATTTCAGGAACGCGGCCATGTAAATTACGACGATGATCCGCATCAATCACAACGCTGGAGGGAGGAAGAGGTTGTTGTACTTGACGCACCGCCTTACGAGGCCGCGAACCATCTAATTCATCGTCCTCTTCCGATGTAGCACTATGATAGGCAGCCTCTTCCATAGCCTTGGTAATAAACCTCGTCACTCCCATGCCACCATTAGGAGCGTCAGAGAATCTTAGAATGCCTGTCAAAATGTCACTCGTTGACGGTCGTATTACATGCTTCCCCTCTTTGACAGTTGTCCAATCCACTCGTTTACCAAGAGCAACCTCGGCGTATACTCCACGAGCAAGAAACAATGGAACCTCGTTGCGCTCCACACATGGCATGCCATACAGGACTTGGTAAACCTCAATGCATCGTTGTTTGAAGTTTGCGCATTCACAAAACTTAAGATTTGCCTTGTTGGTGCGCCGATGAAAATGGTGACAAGACAGAGGGAATTTCTTGTCAATGTGACACCATTCAATGAACCATTCGCAAGTAGCCATCGTCCACATATCTGGTTCATCTTCCCAACCTCTGAAGGCAAGCTTATTTGGATTTTGAAGCACGTGTAATCCTTTCCGTTGTGGAGCGCCCTTCCTCTTCCTCTTCTTGTCGTTTTCTTCCTTCCTAAGTTGCCCGAGAGTAGCCATGGATGAAACAGCCAAAATGGCGAATAGTTATTACCTACCCGGAACGAGCATGCAGCCAATTTAATGGATGTAAGACAACGCGCTAGGCCAGTAAACCCAAATAAGAAGTTCAGATACGATGGGGGAATATATAGGGCAACCTCGCGCCGGGGCGACCACAAAATCAAGGCGACCGGCGGTCCAGATAGAGGTACGATGTTGCGTGGCGACCGGCGGTTCAGTGAGGGCGCGACTGCAGGTACAGCTGTTGCGACGCAGGAGGTGGGGCGACCGCCGGTGCAGCTGTCGCGACATCGGGAGGTAGGGCGACCGCCTGTGCAGCTGTTCGCGACAGCGGGAGGTGGGGCGATCGCTAGTGCAGCTGTTCGCGACAGCGGGACGTAGGGCGATCGCCGGTGCAGCTGTTTGCGGCAGCGGGACCTGGGGCGACCGGCGGTGGGCGACTGTAGGGCGACCGCCGGTCTCCAAGGATATATAAACCCCAACGCGCGGGTTTGATATTACTTTTCCCCAAACCGCTACTGAACTCTCCTCTGCCCTGTGTCCTTGCTCGTCTTAATGATGCGCACTGCCGGGTCGTCTGAGGAGTTTTTGGGGTTTGGTGCACATTGATAGCAGGGGGGAGATTTTTTGCCGGTTTTTTCAAGAAGTTCAACGATGAGTAAATCCAAAAAGCACCAGGAGGGACAACGAACATGGGATCTTGATGCCCCCGAAACATTTGCACCAGACCTTAGTATGCAACAACCTAGTGGAAGTGGAGGCCATCAAAAGAAGAGGAGACACCCAAAAGAAGTTTCTCCCGGATTCCCAACATCAGATTATACTAGGTTTGCGGAAAAAGCATGTTTGGATTGGTATGAGGAAATGGAGGCTCAATTCCTAGAGCACAACTACTTGAAGAATGTTAGCACGGGCAAAGGGAGACTGAAGAAGAAATTGGAGGCGGTAATTTTGAAGGCCATGGCGGAATCGGATGAATTCCAAGATGTGGATTATCATTCGCAGTACCAATTGTGGAAGGATAATACAATTGAACAATGCATCTTCAATGTAAAGGAGTTGTGGAAGAAGCGATTTGGACAGAGGCGTCTAACACAAGAGGAGGACCGGTTTAAACGCAAGATGGATTGGTGGCAACTCTATGTCCAAAAGCTTAGCAAAAATAAAACCCGAGGGATGTCATGGAAAAAAACCGCTTTGCGCGCCACATTTGAACGAGACACGGGGTCGGGGGTGGTGTGGATTCCTCAAGACGCTACGATAGAAGCTCTATCAGCCCGCGACATGGAGGGAGGCTATGGACTGGTGCGGAAGGTGAAGATTGTTGGAGTAGACGACGTTCCAGGTAATATCGAGTTTGCAGCAAAGCTTTTCAAGAATATGAATATTCAGAAGAGGAGGATAGAGACTGCAGCAGAAGCTCTTGTATGTCCTTTGAATCATCCAGGAATTATCAAGTTTTGGGCGTTGCATACAAGGACATTCGAAGCTTACTCATATTGGTGGAATGGAGGATCACTACACATTGAAGTTAGATGAGAAGGTCGGCGACCAACATCTTCACTGGTCGAAAGTAAAGGAAGTTCCAAGTCTCACTTAAGAGGAGGCTTTCAGAATTAGCCTTTTCCGTCAGCATAGGATGAAGTTAGCTTGGACTTTAGTGTACATCATGAATCTAGTGCATAAGACAGGAGTACTTCACAACGACCTATCCCCCTCGAACATACTATTGCATTTCCCAACTGTCGGAGAAGACAAGATTTCTATTGGAGTGTGTGACTGGGGGATGTCATCTCGTATAGTAGAACAACAGTCTTCACGTTACGGATACCAGACGAAGAAGAAAAAAGAAGAAGATATGGCACGTCGATGGTGGGTGGCGCCCGAGATGTTCTATACTTATGGACCTGAAAGTTTTGATACAAATTTGAACGTCCAGGAACTTCGACATCAAACCACAGTAGCATCAGATTCGTATGCGGTTGGCAAGCTCATCCAGCTGATTAGTGTGCAAAACGAATTCGACGAAGAATTATTTTCGAATTCGACGGTGCGAGAATCATTCCTATCAAAAGTGTTATCACTGACCAGACATGAATCGGAGAAGAGAATGACCTGTGGGGAGGTAGTGAACCGCTTGATGGGAAAACCATATCATATGCTTCCACCAGAGTCTGTATTTAGAGAGGACAGTTATTAGTTTATAATATTTGTATATCTTCTTGCAATTCATAGACTCCTATGGATGACCATCTCACGTCATTGAGTGCTCATTTAGCCATGTAATTCACAAATTATACTTGCAATATATACAATCTACTTTGTGACATATTGTTCCAGATCTAATAGATTTTTGCAACTCTTATAATTATGTTCCCTTTATACACTAGTCACATATGTATGTCACCACATTTTTTGTTACATGAGTTTCAAACCTCATGGTTGATGTTAGCCTTTTCTTCACCGGTTCGTGGATTGTTGTAATTTGTTTCATCTTAAATTCTTAATGCTTCATCTACGTTTGGATAACGCGAACGGAAGAATTTTGGGTAATGTTGGATAGCAAAATGACTTATTCTACTCGGGGGAAGCCTCCAATGCAAGGCGACCCTAGGCGACCACCGGTCCAGCCGAGGCGACCGCCGGTCCAGTCCTACGTGGCGTAGTCGCGAATCGTATTGCTGAGTTGTACACACCACGTGGCAGCCACGTAGGATGCAACGTGGACAAGGTAAATCAAAGGTAAAAAAAGATTCTGTAGATTCTATTAGACATTCTGAGGCTCAATGTCTGTCTGACATGTCGTGTCTGTCTGACGTCCAACAGTGTCTAATAAGACAACCCTGTGAGCGGGGTGAGGATGAGGGTGGGGTGAGTGGGGGGAGTAGGGATGAGAGGGGGGGTGAGGGTGGGTGGGGTGAGGATGAGGGGGGAGTGAGGATGAAAGGGGAGGTGAGGATGAAAGGGGGGTGAGGATGAGAGGGGGGTGAGGATGAGGAGGCGTGTGAGGAGGGAGGAGAAGGCAAGAAAGGGAGGAATGGGGAGAGAAGGGGAGGGATGAGGAGAGAAGGGGAGGAAGTGGAGGAAGTGGAGGAGGAGTGGAATGATGGTCAATCCAATCATTGGAAATCCAAACATTCCCCCACTATATCCGGGATACTATAAATCTCGGCTTTAATGAGGGAATTTTTGGATTTGTTTTCCCATTAATGATGCTTGTTTGCAAAACATAAGATTGGTGAGAGAGATGACAAAAACATTTGCAAAAGTTTTCGAAAAACTACGTGTGGTGGGTGAGAGGGGAGGGGCGGATTACGGGGAGGGGCGGGTTACGGGTGGAGGGGCGGGTTATGGGGGGGAGGGATGGGCGGGTACCATGGGGGTAGGGCGGGTACCGGGCGGTAGAACGGGGTAATAGGGGGGTAGGGCGGGTACCGGGGGTAGGGCGGATACCGGGAGAGATAGGGCGCATATCGGGAGGTAGGACGCATACCGGGGGGGTAGGGTGTATACCGGGGGGTAGGGCGGGACGCATACCGGGGGGGTAGGGCGGAGGAGGTAAGGGGGAGTGAGGGGAGTGAGGGAGAGGGGGTGAGGGGGGTGAAGATGTGGGTGGGGTGAGGGGGGGTGAGGGTGAGAGGGGGGCGTGAGGGTGAGAGGGGGGCGTGTGGGTGGGGGAGTGAGTATGAGGGGGGAGGGCGAGGATGAGGGGGCGGGTGAGGGTGGAGGAGAAGAAAAGAAAGGGAGGAGTGGGGAGAGAAGCGGAGGGAAGAGGAGAGAAGGGGAGGAAGTGGAGGACAAGTCGAATGATAGTCAATCCAATCATTGGAAATCCAAACATTCCCCCACTATATCCGGGATACTCCAAATCCCGGCTTTAATGAGGGATTGTTTGGATTTGCTTATCCCACTAATGATGCTTGTTTGCAAAACATAAGATTGGTGAGAGAGATGACAAAAACATTTGCAAAAGTTTTCGAAAAACTACGTGGGGTAGGTGAGAGGAGGAGGGGCGGGTTACGGTGAGAGGGGCAGATTACGGGGGGAGGGAGGGACGGGTACCATAGGGGGTAGGGCGGGTACCGGGGGAGGTAGGGCGGATACCAGGGGAGGTAGGGCGGTTATCGGGGGTGATAGGGCGGAGGAGGTAAGGGGGAGTGAGGGAAATGAAGGTGAGGGGGTGAGGGGGGTGAGAGGGGTGACGATGAGGGTGGAGTGAGGAGGGGGTGAGGTTGAGAGAGGGAAGTGAGGGTGAGAAGGGGGGGTGAGGGTGAGAGGGGGGGATGAGGGTGAGAGGGTGAGGGTGAGAGGGGGGGTGAGGGTGAGGGGTGGGGTAGGGCGGGTACCGACAGAGGTAGGGCGGATATCGGGGGAGGTAGGGCGGATATTGGGGGAGGTAGGGCGGGTACCAGGGGAGGTAGGGCGGTTACCGGAGGTGATAGGGCGGAGGAGGTAAGGGGGAGTGAGGGGAATGAAGGTGAGGGGGTGAGGGGGGTGAGGATGAGGGTGGAGTGAGGGGGGTGAGGGGGGGAGGTGAGGGTGAGAGGTGGGGAAGGGCGGGTACCGGTAGGGGTAGGGTGGTTATTGGCGGGGGTAGGAAGGATACTGGCAGGGGTAGAACGGATATCGAGGAGGTAGGGCGGGTACCGGGGGGTAGGGCGGAGGAGGTAAGGGGGAGTGAGGGAAGTGAGGGTGAGGGGGTGAGGGGGGTGAGAGAGGAGTGGCAATAGAAGAGGAGGGAATGGAAGGAATAGTCAATTTTATAGTAGAAAAGTCAAACATTCCCCCACTATATCCGGGCAAGTCCAAATCCCGGCTTTAGAGAGGAATGTTTGGACTTCATTACCTTAAAAATACCCGGTAGGTGGAAGAAGGAGCTAAGAAGGGATCCAAGAAAAGAGAGAATTGAAGTTTCCGTAATTCCCCCTTTTATTCAAATTTGCCCACTACAAACCAATTCCCCCCTCTATTTCAAAGTCTAGCTACCACATCTCCAAAAAAATGATCTTCTTAAAATGTGTGCTATTTCTCTCCAATCCCACCTTCAATTATGTTTATTTCATTCTTCTTCCGAATACTATATTACAAATAAATTTATCATCTTAATGGTTTTATCATATATTTGATTTTACGATCACAATTTATATTAAGACTAGAGAATATACTGGTGGGTAGTGTTATGTTTATTTCATTCGTCTTCCCAATACTATATTACAAATAAATTTATCATCCTAATGGTTTTATCACATATTTGATTTTACGATCACAATTTATATTAAGACAAGAGAATATACTAGTGGTAGTGTTATGTTTATTTCTATCCTCTTCAAATAACATTTTATTTAAAAATATTTAAAAATTTTAAACAAAATCTAAAAAACGCCGCAACCCTCCTTACCCCGTCTTACCCCCTCTCGTATCCCACCTCTCTCACCATTATCCCTCCCTCTACCTTCCACCTTATCCATCCCCCTACCCCCGCCTTATTCATCCCCCTACCCCGGCTTTTCCTCCCCCTACCCTCCCTTATCACTCCCCCTATCCCCCCTCATCCCTCCCCCTACCTCCCTTTATCTCTCACTCTATCCTCTCCCCCCTACTCCTATACCCTCCTTCCCCTCCATTTACCCTTCCCCCTCCTTTATCCATACTCCCCCTTATCCCTCCCTCTACCCTCTTTACTCCCGTACCCCCACCTCCCCCACCCTACTCCCTCTCTCCTCCGCCCTACCCCCCCTCATCCGCCCTACCCCCCCTCACCCGCCCTACCCCCCCTTTCCCTACCGCCTTCCTCCTACCCCCGGCATCCGCTCTACTCCCTGCGCACCCGCCCTACTCCCCGCACACCCGCTCCACTCCCCCCAGCGCACCCGCCCCACCGCCCTCCCAGACTCGCCCCTACCCCTCCGGCACGGCCCCACCACCCCCCCCATACCCGCCCCACCTCTTCCCGCACCCGCCCCACCCCCTATTTGCCCCACCCCCGTATTTGCTCCACCCCTCGCACCCCCCCCACCCTGCACTCCCCCCCTACCCTCCCAGACCCGCCCCACCCCCCATACCCGCCCCACCGCCTACCTACCCACCCCTCCTCCACCTCACCCCCCCACCAATGTCAACCGCCCCTCATAAGTTCACCCGCCCCCTCTAAATTCACCCGCCCTGACAAAATTTTACCTACCCTGGCACAACTTCACCCCCCCGGCGCCACGATGGACTTACACGTCACATCCTACGTGGCTTTTTACTGCAAAGTTTCTTACCCATGAAAAAATTACACGCGTCCTACTATCAAGTTGGGCGGGCACGCCCGTCCGTCCGAGACAACTTGTATGTGTGTTTTGTCCGCCCGATTGCCTCAACACGCCCGATATGACAACCTTGGTAAGAAGACCCAGAAGAAGATGCCAAACAATAGAGATACAATCCGATTGAGAATCAGATTCAATCGCAGAAAGGGCTACAGCAGATGGTGATTTTGCAATTGCCTTCAGCTACTGTCGTGCCAATGCTGCTGCAGCTAGTGAAGATCAGAATTGATCTGACCGTTTAATTTTGCGTAGTAAACGAGAATTTTTTGTTTTTTTGTGTCTAAAGTCTCCGATTGTGCAAGATTACGTTGGCAACAGAGACTTCAACCTCGCGGACAACTACCACGATCTAGTGGATAACTGCTCTGGTATGTAGAAATCTGAAGATGTTGAGTCGTTAGGTCAACCAAGTGTCTCTTGGTAGAAGCAGATGAATTGCAAAATTAGAGTAACTACAGTAATTGAGAACAACACATTGACGAAACTTTATCTAATTAGGCACAATCAATGGAATCAAATATGAGGTACACTACTTATAAATAATACCTTAAAAAAACATAGCATACTAACATAGAATAAAAATTGCACAAATAAATGTGCATATAAATAAGTATAAATATACATATATATATATATACAAATATGAGTATAGAAGTAAAATTCATTATATCTTAATACAGTTATAATTGTTTTTAAGATAAATTTGAATACAAATTAAGCATTTATTGTGCTATCTTAATATAGAATAAAAAAATCGTAATTACAGTCCGTACGAGTTTTTATATATATATATATATATATATATATATATATATATATATATATATATATATATATACATAGATTTATATAAATACAAGTATAGATGTTAAATACATAATATCTTAATCCAATTATAATTGTTTAGAAGATAAATTTGAATACTAATTATGTATTTATTGTAATATAGAATAAAAAGCGCAATGAAACGCCCATATGAATACAAATATATATGAATATATAAATAAGACGTATATATACATGGATACTAGTATAGAAGTTAAATTCATAAAATCTTAATTCAATTATATTTGATTTTAAGATAAATTTGAATACAAATTAGGCATTTAATGTGCTATTTTACATAGAATTAAAAAAGTGCAATTACATGCCCATATGTTAATTCCATGAAAACTTAGTTCAATTATAGATATTTATAAGATAAGGCCTAAATTTGACTGCTAATTAAGCTTTCATTGAACCATGTTTTATTCCTTATGTTTTCAAACTGTCCTCTAGTCCAATAAGAGTATATTTTACTAATATATTAGAAACAATTACATGCGAAGAAAGAGTGGTTTTTAGATTCATAGATTTTTATTATAACAGCAATGTTCGTATGAATTCCATTTCAAAGGCAAGGAGTACTGATTTTAAATATTGTATGTAGACCTTATACGCATATTATGCCCTTGCAAATTATTGCTTAAGGTTTAAATTTTAGGGTTTAGGGTCCTCTATTTTTGTTTGAAATTGAAAAATGATGAAACTCTGTGATATCTTTGGAGTAATTACATATTAAATTCACGCAATCTATGAAGCCTCAAGACTCCAAATTCGATTCCTAGGCTCTAATTCCATCTTGTGCATTTCCTCGAGTGTAGACTAGAGTTTGGGACCTAACCACGTACAATAAGTCTAAGAAGTGTGGAAACCTAGAATTGCGACTTAAGTATGTTTATCAACAATTTTATTATTACAATGCTTCAGGAAATTTGTTACTTGGGTACAAATAGGCTCAGTAAACTAGCCAATTCTTACCAAAGTTAAACCTAAGGCCGGTACTAATATTAGTAACAAAGTTGGGCAATGAAAGCGACATTCAAAAGTACATGTATAAGAAATTTTAGTTGAAGAATATATATTTGAAATTAAGTAACAAGTGTCGTAACGTGCTTTCCCGATTCGTGCCCGGATAACCCTTTTTCACGGTAAAAGAGGTTTCCTAAACAAGAACCCGAGTATTCGTTCCACGGAGATCTGTGAAACGCAAACAGCTTCATTTCCATGATTAGCTAACCCGGATTTGTGCTATCCGGGTTCTATCCTATCCCCCTCTGTGCCCTATATCCCGTCTCCGGAAGAGTGCCCGGACGGGGAGAGGAGAGGGTGTTTAGTCTTTGTGGTTTAATTTAGCCTCTGTATTCACCTCGGAGGGATTTTCCGGACTTAGATAAGTGGGGGATTAGGCCACTTCTCCCGTTGATTAACGTGACCGGAAAGGTCACCGAGACTCTCTCTCTCCTTACCCTGTTAGGAACTTCCCTTATACCTCCCTCTACGCCTGGACTCTAAATCCACACGCATGTCACAAAGGTTGGTATCCGGTTCTCCTATGGTCCGGTTATCACAACTTACTACCCGGGTTAGTAGATCCGGGTTATCGGATCTGGGGATGGTGCGATCGGCCGGAGTTCACCGCTATCACCTACAGACAAACCTGCCTACCCGGACTTCAGCGATCTAGGGGGACTCAACCGATGGTGTTCTCGGAATCCCTTCCTGGCCGCTGTAATCCCAGACGCTACACGGACAGACCGGACCGAACCCTAAGTGGCAAGTGCCGTTCGCTAGCCGCACTCCTCCCCTGTCAGCTTCTCTACCTCCCGTACTACTCTCCGTTCAAGGACGGAACCGCTCTCTCTCTTGCCCGGATAGCAAGGGTCCTCTCGGACTCTGTAAAACACCCCGACCCAGAGACAAGACGGGGAAAAGGAGAAGGACACACAATCGACACACACACACACACACGAGGGAGATGAGAAAGAGGCGTGCTTGCACCTGGATTAGGGTATTGCAGAATCACAAAGACCCCGAGGGAGTATCCTCCCCTCGGCTAAGAGCGGATCCTCCCGGCATCCCGAGAGGACAAAACCCCGTGCTGGGAATCTTTCTAAATCTAGCCTCCGACACTCTAGCGCCATCATTCTCCTATCGCCATAAAGGCACCGAAATCCAACCCTATCTTCGGCCACCGCATCCGCCTCAATCGACTCGGCCTTGGTTCTTCCCGTCCCGCCCATCCTACTGGGCACCTCGCGATCTCGCGATCTCGGCGGTCTCAACCTTCTGCGCTCCCAACCCGGGTTGGGAGGTGACCTCCTCCTCCTCGTTCCCCGTCTTACGGAGAGCGAGCGGTATCCTCACTCCCAAGGATCTCGGTGTCTCCCGAGGAAGGCATCGGGCCGAGGTGTCGGGAGGGCCTCCCGATCTCGGGACCTCGATCAAGTCCTCGTGGATGAGGGGATGATCTCCGCGCGGCGTGCCTTCCGGGAGGGCCCCGAGATCGAGATGGCTCCAATGGGACGACCGGATCCGGGCGGGGGTGCCTGCAGATCTCTACGCTTGATCCCAGTTGCGGGTGCCGGCTTCCCTTTCCGGTCTGGTTGGATCGTGGCCTCCGCAGCAGGGTTAGGACTCTGCTTTCGGGGTCCACGGTCCGGTCCGAGAAATGGGAGAGGATTTCTTACCTGCAGTATCCTCCTCTGCTTTGCTCGGGAGACCTCCTCCCTGCCGGGAAGCGCCTCGACTACCCGGGTTGCCTGCCTCGACTACCCGGGAAGCCTCGCCTCGACTACCGGGAGCTCTACCTCGACTACCCGGGAGCCTCTACCTCGGTGCTCTCCGGTAAGTCGCCGAGGATGTGAAGTCCCCTGTCTCCTTGGGGTCTTCTCCGGGCTCAGCTCGTGGCGGAACGGTTCCTCCATTATCATGTGGTGCGGTGGGCTCCTCCTCCTCGGCCCCGACATCCTCGATCACGGGGTCGCGCGGATGGGATTATCCTCGGGGAGGAGTGGCGGTGCTCTTGCCCGGCCGGAACCCTCTCCTCGGCTGCGGACGGCGGAGAAACGGGCTCCTCCATAGCCGCGGGGTCGCGACCACTCTTTCTCGCTCGGACGGCCTCCATGAGACTCGTATGCCCGGGTAGAGGAGGGTTTTCAATCGCTCCCGGTGGGGTGCTTCTCGAGAGGAAAAGCCTTAGCCATTTCCCCAATGAGGTCCTCATCTCCTCGGGGAGGCTCCTCCATCCTCTCTCTGGGCCTTCACGTACGCGCCGTGTTGTGTCGCCCGACCCGTTCGTGGCTACGGCCAGCCGCCTTTTCCCGGTTGAGGTATCTGGTTGGAAGAGCTTTTCCTAGAGAGGAGTCAAGCCATGAAGAGCCGCTACGCGTTATCCGGTCCGCAATGGCCGACCTGATCACGACTAGGCGGGATCTCGGCTCGAAACGAGAGATACAAAGAAAAGAAAATTCAAAAAGGTAGTGCTACTCCTACCCCCGTCCACTAAGCCTAAGGATGCTCCCAGGTGGCGGAGTGTTCTGGCCGAGCTAACCTTACCCGGTCATTACCTGGGTAGGCCAGGATATGGGCGTTTATTTCTCCTAATTAGCTATGACTAACCGCTATCCGGACTTACGTGGGGCAAAAACGAAAAAATGAGGTTTGACAACAAGCTTAGAATAGCAAACTTTGTATTCATATGTCAACAAGAGTATTTATCAAAGCCAGAATAACTTTCTTGGAGTACTATTCTTTCCAATAAACTAAGTATGTGGAATACTTAGAAGAAGACTTAAAACTTAACTAAGAATATTAAACTTAGAATACTAAACCTTGAACACCAACTTGCTAAAAGTAATCTAGAAAACTAGAATCTAAACAAAGAATACTTAAAATAGTGTATGTGCACCCTTTTAATAAAAGCCAACTTAAATGAAAATGATAGAAAGTATTCTAATATAATTTTTGAAAAAAAAACTTGCCATGCCCATGATCATGTGCATGGGCATGGTCATGTACATGTGTATGCCCGTGCACATGATCATGGGCATGGGCATGAGTGCAATGATGGGTCATAATGACCCCCCTCCGCCGTCATTCCTCCCCTCTATCTACCTGGTCTACCTCCGCTCCTCTTCTTCGTTTGTGCTACACAGCTCCCCTCCTCCGGTTTTGTCGCGCTTCTCCGTTTCTGCTACACAGCTCGCCTCCTTTGTTGTTGACGCGCTCCTCCGCTTCACTTGCACTGTGTTTGTGTTGGCGCGCTTTGTTTGCGTTACTCCCGCTTTGCGGCTTGTACTCGCTTCCCTTGTTCTACTCGCGCTTCCAGCGCACTTCTATTTGTGCTTTATTGTCGTGCGCACTGTGGGTTTCGTCGAGTTTTTTTGTGGTGCTTAAGTGTGAAGTTTATTTGTCACGTCTTGCTTCCTGCGCTTGCCTTCTCCGGTCTTGCCATTTGTCGCTCGAGAGCTCCAGTATTGATTTCAGTGATTTTAGGTTTCTAGTAACTGGTGAGAGAACTGAGAGCAAAGAGCAGGATTGCGAGGTGTGGTGGAAAGAGTCGTAGTAGAGTCAATTCAAGTTTGCATTTTGAAGTACAAGGAGCAGCTACTGGACTTGCCAACACCTTCAAACAGCAGCGGAGGCGCCCATGACACTTCAAATTTGTATCAGTACTTATTCTGACTAGATTTTCCATCTCAACACATTCACTTTGCTAGATTTGTAAACATTGATGTTTTGAATTGGTACTAGGGTTTCAGCTCATTGAGTTGTATTTGCTTTTTATGGTTAAGGTTTTTGGTTCTGAGGTGTTGGAATTGCAGTATATAACTATATTCAATTGCAGCATTAGCAACGTAAAACCCAATTGCAGCATTAAATTGGGTTTTACGTTGCTATAGCACATCCAGCTTTCACTAAGCATTCTTTTCTGGACAGCTCCCTATTCTATTTGTTTTGCTTGGATTGAAGAACTCATTCCCATTGATTGAAATTGCTGTCGAATGCTAAAATTTACGTCGTATGTAGATATCAGCTTTGTTTTACATAATTCTCTGCATGCCAATGTGTAATGTATCATCTCTGGCTACCAATGTTATCCCCGGGCCGAAGATAAATCTTGCACATAGTCGAGTACTTGTCTTATGTACGAAGGAATTATCTCCGGCCCGGTTCAATATTGTAATTGTGCCATGCTATAACAAGAAAAGACTACAAATTATCCCCGGCCCGGAAATAATTCCTGTAAAAAGGCATAGATGTAGTCCTCAAAAGTAACAATTATTCCCCGCCCGGGGATAATTTTGTTATTTCGGAAAGATTTATCATATGAAACCAGTAGATTATCCCCGGCCCGGGGATAAATCCTGAAAAGTATTAGACAAATCAACCATTGAAGTAACATTTATCCCCGGCCCGGGGATAATTCTGCCGTTTTGCCTCAGGTCTACATAGAAGGACAGAAGTTTATCCCCGCGCCGAGGATAATTCCTAAACTTGATTGTAGATATCAGCTCGATTAGAAATAATTATCCCCGGCCTGTAGTTGTTGTTTTGTGTGGAAGGAGTGTGTGCGGGGAGATCTAGATTGTTTTTCGGGTCACGTGTCGGTGGCATGTTTTCGAAAAGTGTGCTTGTGTAAAGAGTTAAGAACTGAGGACGGGGAGCAGGGTGGAGCCGGCTCGACAACAGCAGCGCCAGCAGAACAGGATCGGTGACGGCGACGAGGAGGGATATTAGGGAGCGGCACCAGCGCAATAGCCAACTTCACAGTAGCGGCGATCACCACCGCAGCGGCGAATCCGACAGCAGGGGACCTCGGCAGCATCAGAAGCCTCGGCAAACGGGAGCGGCACCAGCGTAGTAGCCGCCTTCAGAGCAGCGGCGGTCACCACCGCAGCGGCGAATCCGACAGCACCGGCAAGGGAGATTGACCATCATTTCCGGCAGCCAACGCCAAAGGCGGAAGGTCGACCAGGAGCGCCGGCGAGCACGAGCATCAACGACCAGCACGAGGGACGAGGAGTTGGATCGAGGGAGGCGGTGACGGCGACGAGGAGGGAGATCAGGGAGCGGCACCAGCGCAATAGCCGCCTTCTTAGCAGCGGCGATCACCACCGCAGGGGCGAATCCGACAGGAGGCACGTCGAAGGAGGCCGGCGATCCAGCTTCGACGCCGTCCAACACCGACCTCGGCAGCGATCGGAAGGGTGATATTACAGAGGGTAGACAGGGTGGTATTATAGAGGGAGCTCCCTCTTCTTTTTTCCTCTTTTGTGCATTGTTCTTTTTGTTCGGTTTTTTGGGATGAATATGGTAGGGTTGTAAACTTTATCTTAAAAATGGCGAATCTTTTGCCCAAAAAGTGGTTGTGTTAATTTAATTCGTGTTACATACTTGTGTTTTTGAAGTTTGCCTTGGTTGGGATGTAAGTGCCTTGGTTGCATTTGCTATGTTGGATGATTAGATGCTAGTGAACACCACGTGCACGGGTAGTGCGGAAGCGCTGCCCAAATTTAGGCTGAATTTATAAACTTAGGTTAAAAATCGGGAATTTGAGAGCAAGCGCGGAAGCGCTGCCCAATTCACTCCCGAACTTCAGGGTTCATGTTGGAATGATTAGCTTGGGTGTCAATTGCTTCGAAGGTTACATTGTTTGCATTTCCCTCCGCGGCCCAACTTGTGAGCTAGGACCGGACTACCGGGATTTAGCCTCACAATACTCATTCCAAGCCGTTGCATATATATCCATAGGTAGGCACATGGTGCTACAATCAATATGAGACAATCGAGAGGCTCAGGCCTCTCACCACTCTCTAAGGCTCTTAGGACCAGCCCTCTTCACACACTCTAGAGGACTAAGACCTAGCCTCTATACCTCACATAAATGTACTCTAATAACTAATAGATGCTCTTATAACTACGAATAATCTAATCTTCAACACTCCCACTTTGCGAGTAGTTACCACCTCGCAATCCCATCACCTTTGTTAGCCTCTCGTGCCTCACCTTAGCAAGCGCCTTGGTCAACACATCAGCCACCATCTCCTCCGCTGGGCAATACCACAAGTTCACCTTTACATCATCCAACTTCTTTCGAATGAAGTGGTGTTGCACATGAATGTGTTTCGTACGTGAGTGGTGCTTGGGGCAGGATTGCTACGGTGCATGTAGTGAGCAGATTTCCATGAGCGGTGAGCAGACTTTCATGAGCGGTGGGCAGATTTTCGTGAGAGATTTTCCATTTTTAGAGGGAAGTTTTGACTCAATTTGGGCCAAATTATTTGGACCACATATGAGGGTCCTTCAATTTACTTAGAATAAATTAGACGTTGCTCCAATTTGGGTGGATTAATTAACGATTTGATGACAAAGAGTTTTGGAGAAGGAGTGTGTATAACCTTGCTTTAGCCTTTAGTGTGCCTATGGCCGTGAAATATCACGGTTTTAAGTTGGAACATCTCTTACTATGTTTTCTGGAAATTAGGGTTGACGTCATATATACATATATATATATATATACATATATATAAATATATATATTGTAACTAAGAGATTTAGGGCTGATGTTATTAATGTATAATATAATTTACATCAAGGTGGGTCCTTAGAATCGCAACCTTAGTATTCAGACTTGGGGCCCTGTATAAGTTTTGTAGTGATTCGAAGTCAAGGTATACCTCCAAATAAATTAAAATTATAAACCTTAACCCCTAAGATTTGAATCAACCAGTTTGGTGAGTTGGAAGACACATCCAAGTTACTGAACGTCGTTTGGGATCTTAGATAATTCACAATAAGGCGACCGAAACAAATTCAGCAAGGTTTTCTTAGTGTTAGGTAACCAATTGTTTGGGACTGTGCTGGTGTTTGTATTAGGAAATTTGTGGCCTATTTTGGGAGGACAGCCCAGAATGGGATCTCAACATAATTTTAGCTTGGGCATTATGAATAGGAGACTTTTGAATTTAAGCTTTGTGAATGAACCAATCAATGATGAGCTTGCAACATCCTACCAACTTCACAATCCTTTCAGAGTACAAAACTTACTTACAGCAAGAGAGGTGTATGTACCACACCTCGGTGCACCCACCCGATGGGGTCCCAAATTCAAACAGGTGTAAACAACTGAATAGCTTAGGTTCCAAGGAAAACAAAAAGTATTAGTCATAGTAGTCATAACATGAATGTGATATTATGCGCTCATATAGAGTAATCGTTTTTATGGCGATCGTAGTCTCGATCACGCACTTAGGTCCAAATATTGCCTAACCCGACTATGTATACGAGGTGGTGGGCTCATTCCATCACTAGAATCGGATATGACACTCGCAAACGCTTGAGCCGGGGATGCCGCATAACTTGGAGGCTGGAACGAAGGCGATGGGGTTGAAATGTGGATGAAATCCCCGCTTTCTCGATATGAGCGCTCGGACTCATTAAATCGCAGAAAAACACAATTTTAGTGAGTATTCGTAATCACTAAGCTATGAAATTTACATACTTCAAGAAAACTTACTTACAAAGAAGATTCGAATGGCGCATCTCGAAATAGGTGAATCTTCCATATCGGTATCAATGCTCGTTGTGGAGATTCTCGGTGTGTCGGACAGAGCGACTTGAAGAGGAATGAGAATCTCCTCGAAAAGCTTGGAGTCACTCTCCATTGCAAAGATGTTGCGATTGAGAGTCATCACAAAGAATCACGGAGGATCCCGCAATGGAAGAATGTCGCTAAACTTGATCCTGTAAATACAACATATAGGATGAAATAGATTTTAGTATAGTAATCTTACCAACTCCAGTTTTGAAGTCCACAATTGTGCCATTTTGAGAGCAAATCCCGTGAATTAAGGCTTTCAGAAGAAGCGTGAGACTTACGCTGCACCTCGCCAAGGTCGCCCATTCAACTTCTCGCACACAATGTCATCTACTCCCCGAAGGTTGTACAACATATCGTCATTCTTTGAGATCAACATCAGTACATGCGATCGGGGTTAATCTCAAGTGGCTTTGGCTGCCTGGAGACCTTCTTGTCAAGAGAGCGGACAAGTAGAATAGCTTTGAACATGTTTGTCTGCAATACAATATTTCAAGTTAATATATGAAACAAATAAGATGTAAACGCTTCAATGAATTCGAGATCGACTAAAAACTTTTTGTTTTTGATTTGTTAACGCGATCGCAAGAGGTAACGTTTGAAACACGTTCCATTCGTCAAACACCTTTAGCTTGAAATTCTTGAAGTAAGTCATGATTTCCTTTTTTATTGTCAAAGAGTCCGGGTAGAAGAGCAGGATCACCGCATCGTCATGCACATACTCGGGCAGTAGTATTGCATGACACTCTTGAGAAGGAAACGCCCCGCATGTTCTAGTTTGGAATTGCGTGTGGCGGATCGGAGACACCAGGCACGCGTAATCCGTCTGGATAATCTGCAATAATCAGATCAACAGCTTGAATGGGCTCTTTATCTGGCTTCATGAGCTTCCCATCCTTGTAAAATGTCCTCCCCTGCACCACCTGAATTCCATTCGAATCGTTGACAATGAGGCACTTAGATGTTGATTTCATCCGCACCTGCTAAGGATCGACCATCATTCGCACCATGGAGCTTGGGCAATGCTGCATTACGGGGGCAGGTGACTCGCTACGGGCGTGCTTCGGCCTTTTCTGCCTTGATGACTCTCCGAGAAAGTAGGCAGGCGTCACACAACGTGGACGCTCTGCTGGGGCGACCTCATCATCTTCTAGATCGTCGATCAGAAGCCTTTGTTGGCGGCGGTCTAACAATGGCAAGTTGGCCTCTTCAACTTCAGACTCCGGTGGCTGGGACCCGAACTCTCCTCAGCTAGTTGGGGTCCTACATCGGGATGTCCACCCTCAACCACGATCTGTTCAAAAGAGCGAGACTTCTCAGCAAGCCGTCCACCATCAAGCACGCTGTGCTTATGTGAGCGCGACTCTTCAACATGCCGTACTGATTCAACGACGCTCTTCTGTGAGGGACCTTTGCCCTTATCCAGCCTCGAAGTCAATGTCATCTGCGCCACTCGATCAGCATTGTCCACGTCATTTGTACGCGTTGATTGAGTTGCAGGTCGTTTCTCAAGTGCCGGTGTAGAGAAGGTTTTGTTCGTCAAAGCCGACTCCCCTCCATCTGACTTAGCTCATCTGTTAGAACACAGAAATGGAAAAATAGTCAAGAAAATTTATACAAGAAATGAGTTACAAATCTTATCCTATATCACAGTCTGCCTTCATATGATGGAGCTCAATCAAGTCTGGGCAGACATAGGGAGTTGCTGCAAAAGGTGATTGATAATTCTTGGGCGCAATGTCGACGTTGGGGTTTGAGGTAGTCGTCTCGGGTCGCTTTGATTTCACCGGCAAAGAGCGCCTTTGGGCTAAGGTCGGGGCAGGTAAGGGCGCCAAGACCCTGTCGGGCCTTCGACAACTGTGAGGCCCCGGCGATATAAGGCTCCATCGGGCGCCCGACCCCACCACGCCAACCACGGCAGGGAGTCGCGATGCGACCAACAGCAGCGCTTGGGTTGAGGTAGGTGAGTGCAAAGAGACTCCATCGAGCAACGGACCCTCCTCCGGACGGCTCCAGCGCTCGAACCCCGGCCTCTAACGTCGAGGCGCCTGAGTGCGCCAGGACCCCATCGGGCACCGGACCCTCCTCCGGTCGGCTCTAGCGCTCGAACCCCGGCCTTTGATGTCGAGGCGCTTGAGTGCGCCGGGACCCCATCGGGCACCGGACCCTCCTCCGGACGGCTCCAGCCCTCGAACCCCGGCCTCTGCCGTCGAGGCATCTGAGTGCGCCGGAACCCCATCGGGCACCGGACCCTCCTCCGGACGGCTCCTGCGCTCGAACCCCGACCTCTGCCGTCGAGGCGCCTGAGTGCGCCGGGACCCATATGCACCAGACCCTCCTCCGGACGACTCCAGCCCTCGAACCTCGGCCTCTACTGTCGAGGCCCCTGAGTGCGCCGGAACCCCATCGGGCATCGGACCCTCCTCCGGACGGCTCCAGCCCTCGAACCCCGGCCTCTGCCGTCGAGGCGTCTGAGTGCGCCGGAACCCCATCGGACACCGGACCCTCCTCCGGACGGCTTTAGCGCTCGAACCCCCGCCTTTGACGTCGAGGCACCTGAGTGCGCCGGGACCCCATTGGGCACCGGACCCTCCTCCGGACGGCTCTAGCCCTCGAACCTCGGCCTCTACCGTCAAGGCCCCTGAGTGCGCCGGAACCCCATCGGGCACCGGACCCTCCTCCGGACGGCTCTAGCGCTCGAAGCCCGGCTTTTGACGTCGAGGCGCTTGAGTGCGCCGGGACCCCATCAGGCACCGGACCCTCTTTCGGACGGCTCGTGCGCTCGGACCGCGGCCTCTAATGTCGAAGCGCCGCCGTGGGGGAAGTACGGGTTTCGTGACCCCATCGGCCGCCCAACCCCTTCCATCGCAACGAATCGAATAGAAATAGCCCATCGGGTACCCGATGGGCTTTTAGGTTGCCATTAGGTGTCGTGACAGGCGCTGCTGCAGTGCCGATGCGCGGTGCACAAATCATCCACGATACTCCATCGGTTACTCGATGCAGTGTTTAGGGCTCATCTGGGAGGCCTTGATTTGCATATCGAAGTGGCAGAGAATAGGGTACAAACGGTGAAGATCGTGATGCGATCCTAGCGAGTGCCGTGAGAGGTTCTCCGCATGTAGATTGGTCGGGCACCCTATGTGCTCGACTTGCTCTGCACTCAGCCCTACACAATGTCTGTGGAACCTACAACACACCCCAACCGATGCTCACCGCTCAGCAAGGTAATTCGGGATGATCCAAGCAATCTCAGTGAAATAATAGTTCATGTTTCCAAAACAAGGAGTAGCGCTTCTTTCACAGTACATGGACATTGGCATCGAGGTGGGGGTGGGTAGGAATCTCACCAGTCCTTGCAAGTTCCGCATTCAAGCATCACATGGTCCGGATTGTATGACATCTTGCACTTGCAATACCTGCAGTAAGAGGAATGCTTCATTATTATTATTTTAAGGGACGTGGAATGTTAGCTATGGAGTGGAGATTGAAGCAACGGCTTCTTACACGGCCACGCGGTCGAGAGTGTATCAAATGCCATCAAGACATGCATCCACAACCAATAAGAACACATCCTAAACATACTACACGGTACTGTATCCTCACAGCATTTTCTTACCATCCTGCACAAGAATGCGGTTGACACAAACGTAAGTCTGGCTGCGTTTTCGTAATTCCCCAGACAATTTGTTTCTTCACGGTTTTGGCAGCAGCAGCCATGCGTATTTTCCCGACATGAGTTGAACCAGTGAAAAAGATCTTCCGTACCCGACAGGGCATGCAATGAAAGGAACTTATACAAAGCGTTAGAGTCGTGTGGTTTCCCGCATACAATTTTCAGATTCTCAATTTTGATTAGGGCAGCCTGTTCCCGAGAACCATTTGATCCAGAGAATTAGATTGGTTCAGAGTTCTCACTGGGTCGGGGTAAGTGAGTGCGCCGGGACCCCATCGGGCACCGGACCCTCCTCCGACCGCGACTGCGGCTCCAATCAAAGATTGACCATTAGCTATTGATGATCGATAACTCCCCTACATATTCGAAACAGAGGATACCTGAAATGATCAATCCCCTTATTAACACTACATGTCACATGACGTAGGAGGCTGAAATTTGTAACCACGATTATAAATGCGTTGTACTCTTCAATCTACAGAAAAGCTGGATCAAACAATGAGAGGAAACACTTGTCATTTGCACGGTATACGTCGGCAGCATCTGAGGTCAATCTCAGTGGAAGTGCACCAATCTCAGTGGAAGTGCATACATACCTCTTCTAGGGCTGCCGTGAAGGCGGCCACTAAGCACTCTAGTGTCTTGAACGTCGACATCGATATTGCCTCGTGAGCCACCACTGCTGAGTGGAAAGACTGCAATTGCGACATATACAGCTCCTTCAAGCCTTCGAGTATCTTCTTCAGTTCTACCGCAGCCTGATCCCTGAACTCCGGGAACACCTGAAGTTGTTCTTCCAGGGTCTGCAGTTGCTGCTGCTAGACACCTACTCCACCTATAACTAAGCCCCGTAATTCCTCCAACTGTAACGCGAGTCCGCTTTGAAATGCGTCCACCATTTCCTGGTTCTTAAATTCCTCCTTCCGTTCTGCTCATAGATCACACATTACTATCATCAAAGCGCAACGACTCAGTTCACACCCATCGCAAAACTCAAGAAGCCATTCAAAAAAATGAGAAGAATCCCTTATCACAGATGACAAGCGCCGAGGAAGCATTGAAAGGGAAGTAGTCAGGTCACTGTACCAATCTTAGCAAACAGCCCCGCCACATCCTGTACAGTTGCTTCCAGCGCCTTTCTCATCTCTGCTGCCCGCCCATCGAGATCCCTCTCTGCATTTACCACAACACCGCATCAGTCTCACATCCACGTCGCCCGTTCTACAGTGTTAATCCGCATTCCATACAATGAATGCCGGCCGTGGAGGCGGCAGGTTGCTGACCTGCTTCCCTCTGATTCGCAATCACGAAGTCTCGCTCCCTAATGGCAAAATTCACCTGTTTCAGGCCTTCGGTTGTTTCGTACAGGTTTTTATGAGTCATCTCCAGTGATTTCTGCACACAACGCAATCCGAAGTCTCAACATATATACCTTCACACAATAAAATCTCAAAATACCCACAACAAAGCCTCTCACCTGCGTGTAATGCAGCTTCATCAAAAGCTCGAAATCTTTATTCTTTGTTGTGTTTCATTTCGCATCCGCAAGTCCTCTATTTGCTGCACCAGAAAATCATCGCTTGTTAGAAAACGTATAGTTCAATGTCCCAATCTCTAAAAGATGAAACAAGAGCTCAGCCCTGAAGTAACATACCTTGTCCCTCCCTTCCACATCAGATTCCAAGCGTTCGATCTTGTCCACCATAGCCTGCCAAAACGAACCACAATCCATAACTCAGGACATCGAACTCGAGAGAGGTATAAACAAGAGACCAAGGGACATGTAATACAACAGGGGTTCATAAAATTTTCTTTAACAAAATTTTCTCATGATTCACCGAATTGTAAAGTATCACTGGGGAAGTACCAAAAGACAATCGTCAATTAAAAGTGCACAAATCACCTTAAGATCGAAATCGAGAGAGGTATAAACAAGAGACCAACAGACATGTAATACACCAGGGGTTTAGAAAATTTTCTTTAACAAAATTTTCTCATGATTCACCGAATTGTAAAGTATCACTGGGGAAGTACCAAAAGACAATCGTCAATTAAAAGTGCACAAATCACCATAACATCGAAATCGAGAGAGGTATAAACAAGAGACCAACAGACATGTAATACACCAGGGGTTTAGAAAATTTTCTTTAACAAAATTTTCTCATGATTCACCGAATTGTAAAGTATCACTGGGAAGTACCAAAAGACAATCGTCAATTAAAAGTGCACAAATCACCATAACCGTTGATAACTTACATCGAGAACAAGCACTCACCGTACGAGCCATCGTCTTCACGGTACCAGTAACGATGCAGGATCAAATCCCTTGGTTTCATACGCCTGCATTCCATTCTTCCCAAATCAGATCCATGAAACATCTTCATCCAATAAAGCATTCAGCAATTGTTTTTATTTGTCATACCAAGGAAGCCAATATTTGTGAAACTGCTTATGGACAATATCCGAGTGACTGTCGATGTGCTCAATCACCCTCCCTTTCAAGTAGCAGAAATCCCACCTGAAACACACAAAATGAAAGATGATCACGCAACATGTTAAGTGTCGATGATGATGTGTACACCCTCTACGCAAAAGCGAACGTGTAATTCATGAAAGATTTTCACTCAGAGCTTTTCTTAATCTTAACAGCAAAAAATCTCAAAATACCCACAACAAAGCCTCTCACATGCGTGTAATGCAGCTTCACCAAAAGCTCTGAGTATTGTTGTTGCTGTGTTTCATTCTGCATCCGCAAGTTGCAAGTTCCGCATTCAACCCTAAACTTGCAAGTTCCGCATTCAAGCATCACATTGTCTTTTGGTTCACCTGCACCAACCAGTTCATTCAGTCAAACAGTGCTCACACTCGATTACTCGGGCGCAGATAAAACCCCATGCGGACGTCATAAATGCTTCCCAACACAGAGGAAACGCACCTCAGGCTTGTTCTTTATATTTTTTGCCCGATGTGCATAGTTCAGCGTGCTCAATGTTTCATCCAGGCATAGCACAGACGGCGATACCGTAGCAATGATGCACGTCTTTGTCTTTCCTCCCAAAGAGTCCCTCAGCAGATCTTGTCGACTTACTATCCCCATCAACAAATATTGGAAACGCACGGGATCATGAGACATGTCTTGGACCGGACATCCTAGCTCTAACAGAACCGATTGAACCCGGCTAACTCAAAGATCAGAACGGCATGCTCTACCTACAAGGAACGTGACCCAAGTGTTCCACTAGAGTTGTGATAACGCGTCTAAGGGTAAGCGGACTCTTGTTGATTTCTCCACCCCGCCGAAGCAATACCATATCAAGACATCGAACATGTCTAGAACTAACAGAGTCCGGACATGCTTGATGCCTTGGCGGCACTCCGCATTTCAATTTCATTCTAAACATTTCATTCAAACTACTTCAAGACAAATCAATATGTACATTGTATTCGCAACGCATGCACTACTAGAAAAGAAGAGCAACAAAGAATGGTCACATAGAAACTTCGCAGGACATGATCGCAATTAGCAACGTTCATAGGATCACGGAGCAATCTTTAAGAACGTCAAGGCATTGTAAATTCAAGCGAGGTCCCTCTCTTCGAGTAGCTTTTGAGAACGGTTCTAAAATTAACATTTCGCACTGTCGGGGATCATTTCACGCGCCCTATTACTCAACCTCAAGATCGGTTTGAAACTTACGTCTTTAGCACCGGACCGAGAGATGTTCTCGGATCCCGCCATGTCCACAGATTCAACTTTCCACATTTCATCGACTCTTCACCTCCGGGTGGTTTCCTTCATGTGGATGGCGATCAAAAATATGGAGTGAGAACGGCCGCCATTCGCACACACCGAAATTATTAACACACCTCTGTCGAGGTTTAAGAGCTTCTTCAACCAAAAGATCCAAGCAATCTCGGTGGAAGTGCATCTCGCTTAGCCTCGTACACGGCACCATTACAGAGAGACGGAAACCCTAGAAATGTGTTCGTACCTTTTACGAGTTTTGAGTGCCCTTAATCACGCACAAGTCCAGCGTCTTCTTCTTCTCATTCTTCGGCTTCGCCATAGCTCGCAGAAAAAAAGCACAACCCGATCACAAAAACTCCAGCTCAACGATACAGTCTTGCGAGTATTAGGTAATCGGGTATTTCTTTGTCAATCACCAAGAGCTCCCCGTTGATCTCGGCCGCGCTTGGGTCGGGGTAGGTGAGTGCACCAGGACCCCATCCGGCACCGGACCCTCCTCCGACCACGACCGCGGCTCCAGCGCTCGAACCGCAGCAACTCCCTCTCCGCCCTCCACTTGCTTTTTTGAGCTCCACCGACAGAAAGACGACTCTTACAGAATTCAAATTAGGTCACATGTTAAGAAAATTACCTTCGCTATCTTGTCGATCGGCTGCCGTGTCCTCTGAGACAATCAATGCAGTAACCACGTTGTCACTGAGCTCAGCCATATCCTACTGCCTCTTAACCTCACAAGTACACGTTTGAATTTAATTGCAAAAACTCCTGGAGAGAGCTATGGAGTACGATGACAACAGAGGGCAAGCATTTACGGAGAGGAGTTCGGGCACATAGAAGAGTGATCGAAGGAAATGTGAATGGACGAGACAAAGCTGTTGGAAGAATGGGAATGGAAGGTGGGAGAGGACGAAGGTCTTAGCGGCTGCCAAATTAGGTCACGCACAAACGCATCAACAGCCACTCAGCTGACCTCAATGAGGTGACTGATGTGACCTCAACTTGATTCGACGCTGATTAAGGTGTCAAATCAGCAGGAAAAGCAAACAACAATCCAATCAAAACTCACCCGAAAGTTCTTCGCTAGTTTCATCGCCTGCTGATTCTTGCATTAAGAATTAGAATGCCAAAACAATCGCTTAAAAACATCCTCTCCAAATTGTTTAAAAAATAAAAAATTGTTTAAGGTGCATCAATTTCTCATACATCATTACAGTCAAAGAATAAAATTCAATCGTCAGCAAAGAAAAAAATTAGTCAAGCATCCAATATCAAAACAGACTCCTTCAATTTTTGCGTACTCCGTCGAATGGTTCTTCGATTGGTCGTGCTCGTTGAGGATCTCCTGCAGCGTCCTCAAGAATTGGCAAAAGAGTCTTTGCGGTTTCTCCCATTGCACTTCTGTGATTTCCCTTAAGCGTCAATTGTCTTCTACTACTTTTGTTCGAAAAGTATAGCCTCCCTCCTGGAACTCGCTTTCTACGTCGCTTTCTTCGTTCTACTTCTACAGCTTCCGGCATCTCAGAGCATGACTGTGCACCAACTCATTGGATTTGGATCAACGTTATGTCGTTACGAGGAATATAAATACGACTACGTCGAGTTCTTACTATAGACGGCGCTGTCTTTTGCATTTACTACTCTCCTTTTACTACACTAAGTCTGCAATTCAAAACTGAAAAAGCACTGTACAAAATAATTACTGATAGCCACCATTTTACGTTCAGTTCAACTAAATCAATTATTGATCCTCAATTTGATGACGACTCCAGGCTGAGACACCCCCTTCTTGTCGTCCGTCATCTTCGACTTTCTTTTTCAGTTTAGTACTCTCTAATTGTTTTCGAAATCAATACATTTCTTATGATTGCATACTATGGCAACAATTCGTGTGGAGAGTGGTCGAGCCCCCTCGAGGGTATCACCTCAATTTGACGGAAGAATTGTTGTCAATGCTAGAATGCTCGCCTTGAAGTTTGATTTTAAACTAGACTCTACCTTTCTGGAGGAAGAGGTTTATGATGATTCGGGTTTGCTTCTTTACACTGATGCTATCAAATGTTGTGCAAACTTAGAAGGTGGTGTTTGGGTCCTAAAGCCTACTACGTACTGCATCAATGGTGAGCACACAGGAGTGATCCATCGCGCACAATCACAGACTGCAACACTTGGTGCAACAGTCTTAAGCTCTAAATCAGATGCCGCTGCACCTCTCACTTATGTCCCTGAACCCTCGAAGTCCGAGTTCATAAGTCTAAAAGACTCTGATGTTGTGTCAGATTTAGGCCACACAAAATTGAGAAACGGTCTAGGTCCTAGTGTTCGTCCACCACCAAGTGGTTCCGCTTCCCAGAAACCGCCATTGTCACCAGTGCCTGCCTCAACAGTTAGTTCTATAGCTTGCATTCGCAAACTCCAGTTTCTCAAAGGAGCCAAGAGTGAACTTAGCAAACTAGACCTAGATTCTTTCCAACATTCGTTCGTTCAGTGGTTGCCTGCAGAATACGATGGGAACCACGCATTTGAGTTCCCTCCACCCCCAAGTGATGTTAAGTCCGGCCATGCTAGAAAGCTGTACGGGATGGATAAATCTCATGACGGCCATGTTTGGTGCCATTCTGGTACTCGCAATATTCAAAATGACTTTAGATTAAGTTTCCATTCTGCTCACTGTGCTGGCCACCTTCGCTGTGAAAATCCGAGCTATCCATTTCAATTTCGCAAAGGCCATGCTGATAGTGTCAATGAAACGAAATGGGTTGGTCATGTGAAGGGAAAATTCCTTGGCAAGACCCGACCATTGAATTCAACGTTGGTGTGCGCAATTTGTAAGGAGCCACCTACTTGCGTGAAGCTTTGTCATGCTCTTATGTACTGGGTTACGGGTGGAGTTACAACTACCCGTGCTTGTATACATATTGGGCATCATGATCACCCAATTGGAAGAGGTGAATGCAGGGAATCTCGTGTCTTACGAGATCGTCTGATTTCGGATGCCGTCGACAGGACTCCAAAAGCGTCACCATCTTCTATAACAATGTCAGCAAGTTTGGAGTTCCTAGGCGACTTACTACTGGGTGAGGATGGAGAACCATATGTTCAGATGACGGATACAAAGATGCAAGACGTTATGCACAAGTTCGAGAGCTTTACCAGTCCGACCATTCGCCACAACATCTCTCAGTTTAAACGAATGGAGAAGCTAGGTGTGATTGATGGTGTATGCGAACTGAGGGGGACAACTTGCTGGCCATTTATCCAAGAGAATAGATTTCCGGGCCAAGGAAAAGACACTGACAAAGTTTTTGTTTTCAAGATGTCCGAGATTGGACCTGGATCAGGCGTCGACCTCGTTCGACGCATGCAATCCGGAAATCTGAAGGACTCATGGATCATGTTTGATCACGTTAAACGCATCAAACATTACACTACGTTTACTGTCATGTTTACAACTCAAACTACGCCAAGGTGATGACAATTGCTATTTGCGACATGCAATCTGAGACTATGGACGCACAGTCATACCTTTGGAGGATGCTTAACGAAGTTATGGCGCGTCATGGTGTCGTCAACGTCAATTTCAAAGGTTTTTCATGGTGCGGCGCTCAAGCCAATCGGAATCTTCAGACGAGATATTTACGGGACGGGAGACAAGACTGTGCCCATGAAAGACAAGGAGAGATCGTGTCTACTCCACTAGACAAAATGCATGCACAAAGTAACAAACTTATACGTAACCCCGGTGCTCCGCGAAGAGCATAAGCGAATCTGTACACAATATAAGGATGCAATCAATATGGACGAGGCCGAGACACGCTACCTTGCAATTCGATCGTGGTGGGTGTCAAGTGAAGCTGTTACGGATTCAAATTTGCCAGCCATGGAGTCCTGGCTGGCGTGGTGGCATTTCCATTACGAGGCAATGGGAGGCTTTATGGATCTTGTAAGCGTGCTTTAACTTTTGTTTCTGTGATATGCTTAAATATTTCTCTCGACGTACCATCCACCACGGCACTTTCCATTCTTTTCATACCTCTACTCTGTAGACATGCCTCCCTTGTGCCGCCACTCCGATACTTCATTTTCCTACACGATCCACATATTCTTGTACTCGGATTCGTTAAGATTTACGTAATAGTTGGTTTTCCATTTCCAACAGTAGAAATGACCTAATTTGACTTTTGCGGGGGGACTCATCGATGAAGAGAAAGTGAAATGCCAATGTGCAATTTATTTGAAACCATCCACGCTGCGTGGTCAAAACGATCCCCAGTAAAGACGTTGAGGATATTTTGAAGCATCGGTGGACGGTTTTGTCGGGCATTCACGCAATGCACACGTTACAATGCTTTTCTACACGGTAAAAGCGGTGGTACGAGACCGGACAAGGAGGATCTGCGCTTCAGGCTCGCAGTCGAAGTAGGGAATCAACACAATATACAAAGCCATGGAAGCCATCCCCGGTGCTAAGGACTTCTGGTTGCGGACCCTAATTATGTTGGCGAGGAAGTTTTGGATCAAGTAAAAGGCGTTTGGAAACGCAACCTGGTGCTGATGACGATTCTCATCGGTTCGACAAGGTTAACTTCTCTCAGCCAAAGCACTCCAAAAGGAGAACACGCTCTCAGGGATCTCCTTCTACTCCTATTCAAATAGATGACGAAGACGTAGACGATATTCTAGCGGCTGTGCCAGTTCCACCTGCACCCATTGTCCATGTTACTGAAGTCCAAGAAGATGACTGTGAGAAAGGAAAATGGCATATCCGTCGTGTTCCTGCAAATAGCAATCCGACTTGTATTGGAAACCGGAGCGTGTCAAAGCAATGCCAGCAGAAGATCATTGGGCCAGCACCTACGTTCCATGGGACTCGTTACTATCGCCCAAAGAACCTCGACATCAAGCAATTTTTCTACTTCTGCCCAGATGATCTGAACAGGTGTGTTAAAGGCCCCCGCAGAAGGTGGATTACGGATCTAATTCCTGATGTCCCAACGGTTTGGCCTGTTCAGAAAGGAACAAATCTAACTATGCGTGAGGTCTTGGCACTTCAACAAGGGGGATTCCAGCTACAACAAAAACGACCAATGCCGATGGAGCGTCAGTTTGGATATAACGTTGCTATTGCGGATCAAATTGAAAGCATCCCGATCCCAACACAATCAGATATTAAGTACATGACGGTGCGCAACGGCAAATCCTGCAAGCGTTTCGTCAGTCGTAAGAACTCGGAGAAGCAGCTCGCAAGGTGGGAGTCAGCAATGCTTCTTCACGCGGAGATGGCCCGGATCAACCTTATTCCTAGCCCAGGTATCGGAGCAGTCATTGATTTGAAATCAACCACCGGGTCAGAGGCAGCGGAGTACAAGGTTGTGATAGGATCATTCCCTAGCTGCACTTGTATTGATTTCACAGATATGGCATTGCACCACAAAGGGCGTGGAGGATGGTATAACTGCAAGCACCTATGCTACATTTTCCGCATGATTTGTGGATTCCGACTCCAAGACGACCACCTCGTGACCGCCCCTACCTTAAGCTTCAACGAGATAAAGCGCGTGCTGCTTGCTAGGATTTTGGATAGGATCCCGGTACAGAATCATTAGTTCTTGTTCACGAAGGTCCATGTCACAGCCTTCGGTGTCTAGACTACCAAAGTGGTTTAACCAACATCCCACTTAAAAAAAAAATGTTGTGACTTCAGATTTCCTTCATCATGAACATAGCTCACAAACATCTTGGATGCACCACCTTATCTTGAGTTTTGTTTTGTTGTTCAACTTCAACCCTCGCTCACTCACTCTGTTCACCCATGCTCACTCTCACTCTATTCACCCTCGCTCACTCTTACCCTCACTCTGTTTAACCTCTACCCTCGTTCTAACGTCACCGTCAGAAGCATGACCCCGTCACGGGTATGTTACCCCTCGCACAGCGCACTCGCTCCGGCGTGAAGTGAGCAATGGGTGAACACATCGCACTCGCTCCGGCGTGAGTGGTGAGTGGTGAGCGGTGAGGAACTAATAGATGGAACTTGTAACTACTGAATAAAATTACAGTAGAGTGAATAAATTTGACAATTACAGTATTAAAGAGTAAATGTTGTATTCTATGAGGCAATTGTACTTAGTGTCGTTAATGCGCAAGTGTTGACAGTCTCAATTTTGGAAAAGTGACGGCGGCCGTCACTGTCAGAGTATTTGTATGCAAATTCAAAAAATAGATTAGCATCTCATGTCAGAGACTGTCACATTTGGCAGCCCATCAGCCGTCATAGTTGTTGCGATAATTACTGATCAACTGCGCAAATTATGTTAGAGGCGGCTTCGAAGTTTTGTTTAAATAGGAGTAGGACGACAATATGATCCTTTTCATTGTTCGTTTAGTTGGTGTTGGTAAGGTTTTGAGACGGTACGAACTGTGTCCATTTGAATAGACTCTTGAACGTTATGGACGCGGTGAGCATGGGGTCTGAAAGATCCAGTGAGAGTGTGCCTAAGAAAAAGAAGAGGAGAGGGGGAACTCGTTTTAGTAACACAAACGAAGCGCATTGCGAAAGGTGGGTGCGCCTAGGTCGAGTGGAGATGAGGGAGGACCTGCTGATTTTGACTTGGACGATGATGAAGTCGGGCCGCAGTACAGGCGGAATCTCAGAATGCGGTCGATCAATCTGGACACCGTGCCCGAGATTGTTGAGAAGGATGCAAGTGAAGATGTGAACGAATTCAGGAGATTGATGAGGGAGAGCGCGGTAGAAGTGGATCGACATCGAGCGATTCTCTATGTTATTCCGTAGAAGGTGATGTGACTGCACAGGATTCCGAGAAGCAGGTACGGTACTATTCTTTACCTTTTGTTATTAAGTTATTGCAGTTTGAGTTTAATGAGTTGAATACTTGCATACTAGGCTAATGCCGAGGAAGGTCTCAAGGACGATGACGTACTTGGTTTAAGTTTTGACGATACGGAGAAAGATGTCAAGGATTGTTCTGAGAACGAGGAGCGGATAGGCAAGAACAAGGTGTTGGAAGATGTTGACGAAGATGAAGATACCACTGATCGCATTTTAGGGGATGAGGTAAATGACATGACGTTTTTCATAAGAGTAATGAAGGAGTCAAGGCACAATTTAGCGTTCACCTCTGTAGATTAGATATGCGATTATGATTGCATGGTTCGCCAATGTACATGTCATTTAACTATTGCTTTAGTAAGGAGAATATGACATTTATTGAATAAATGTTTGATTTGTGTTGATGATTATAAATCATGACAGTTCCGATTGGAGTTACTAAGTAAAGAGTTTGTCATACATATAAGTACTATACTCCTGTGTATGTAAAATTCTTTGGAAGTGTACACTTTACAAGTCTATATGACAGTATGCTTTCAGAAGTACTTGAAGAGTTTTTGGGTGACGACGTAGCATATCACAGAGGATGTATAATTGAAATTTTGAATGACCTTATTATATTATGTCTAATGTTACATGATTAGTTAGAATGTCAAAGTTGAATATTAGATCTTGAATACTTTGTTACACGAATAATAGTACTAGTATCAGAATTTCGAGTCTTAAAAATATATCTCGACTACGTAATATCCATTTTAATTAAAATGTGGTGCAATAGTAAAGACCCGTGCATAGAACAGATCCAGTATGATAATTAAAAAAGATTGAAAGGTTTAGACTGCTAGAAGGTACGGGTATTGCTTTGAACGGGGTAGAAAGAAAAACCGGCTCCGGGTATGCTATTGGCCATGGTATAAGGCTGCCAGGATAACAGGCT
Organism: Bryum argenteum; assembly: GCA_037043015.1. Lineage (NCBI taxonomy): Eukaryota > Viridiplantae > Streptophyta > Bryopsida > Bryales > Bryaceae > Bryum > Bryum argenteum. Next base: position 43,285,744 of record CM073321.1, read on the forward strand.
GCCTTTGTATCGGGCTGCCAGGGTAACTGGCTTCCAGGGTATCGGGCTGTCCAGGGTATCGGGCTACGAGGGTAACGGGGTTCCAGGGTAATGGGCTGCCATGGTAACGGGCTGCCAGGGTAACGGGCTGCCAGGGTATCGTGCAGGCCTGGGTATGGGGATATTAGGGTAACGGGCAGCCAGGGTATATGGCTGGCCTAGATAACGTGCTGGTAAGGTAACGGGCTGCCAGGGTAACGAGATGCCAGGGTATCAATTTAGGCAAGTAACAAGCTGGTAGGGTAACGGGCTGCCAGAGTAACGGGTGGCCAGGGTAACAGTCTGCCCAGGTAACGTGCTGCGACGCTAACATGCAGCCAGGGTATCAGGCTGCCCATGTATCGGGCTGCCCTGTTATCGGGGTGACCAGGTATTGGCTGGCGTGGATCGACATCGGGGAGCACCTCGTTTGCGTCGGCGCGGACTCTAGGCGTGGCGCATGCTGTGGCCCTCCGCAACGCTCTATGTCAGCCTCCGCAGCGCCTCCGATGGCCGGATTCATGAATGCGCATGTGACTCCGATGGGCCACAGAAACCTAATCCCTATCTTAGATGCCGCCAAGTCAAGTCGCTAAGTGATATGCTTGGCGGCCTTAGAATTAGTCAGTAAATATGCCTGACAGAAAGGGTGGCTAAATTGATCGTAGTACCAAATATAGGATTGACGGTGGCAGTGCAGATGCTTTCGTAAGTCTTGAATGGACTAGCTTAACTTATCTTCATGATCGCAGTGAAGGATCCTTACAAATGAAGTGTGTGAAAATCATCTTCGTTCCTTGGTTTCTGTAGGAAGGAGCTGCAAGTGTCGAAGTCCAAGAAGTCATGACGAACCTTGTGGAGAAGGAGGTGACAATGATCGAAGGAGAAGAGAATGCCGAGATGAATCCGGAGAATGTCACTGCCGATTCAAATACAAGCCTCTTTTCTGAGTTTTACAGGGAATACGCTCTCCGATACGCTCCAAGAAAAGAATTTAAGACTCGTGAAGAAAAGGAGGAATGGTTTGCGAGGGGCTTCAAGGTTAGAAGTACCTGCTTCATCATGTACTGAATTTGCTACTTGTGAATGCCGAGAAGACTCTGTCATCTATGAGGAAAGTACGAGTTTGTCGATTGTCTGCATCGCTCTTCTCAGAAGAGTGAATATTTTTTCAAAATTTCTGCCCTTGGAGTGGTCATAGAGATCTACACGTGTTTTGTTCTCGAAGGGGGTCGACACCCTCCCATCGCAGGCTGAGCTCAGAGAGCACGAAGTAATCAGTAATGCAGAAGATTCTTGTTCAACTCCCGGCTTGCAGTGGTCTTGTTGCCCGCCGAACTACGGGTCTCATCATCGAAGACCACAGCCACGGGGAGACCAGGAATTAACGACGACCCCAGGGCTCGAGGCCAAGGACACAGTGATCAGAGGACCACGAGGATCGAGACCGTGACACACAGCGAAGAAAGTCGAAGGGCAGCGCAAGGGATTAGGTTTTATTATAAATAAGGGTAGAATGATACAATAGCAGCTCCTTGTATTGCTAGAACAGGATGTTAGCCACGAGTGCGTACTCACGAACTTTGTAGCCTTACGGCATTCTCCAATTCAATGCAAACACAGGACTCAGTCCAATTCTATCTTACCCCGCCTCTATCTATTTTCTACTACTCTCCTCTAATCGCGCTACATCTGCGGAGGCCTTGGCACCGTGGTAGTCACCGAGTCGGAGCCGTGGTGTCTCAATCTCTCACGCGTGGTTGTCTGTTGGCCGCAAACGCCCCGCCCAAAGATCTGTCTCTCACGAACCAAAGACCGTGGCCGTGGAAGTGAGCCAAGGACGAGTCACCCGGAGATCAGAACCCCGGGTCTTGACCCCCTCGATCATACCTCGGCCGCTCGGATCGGCTCGCCCGACCGAATTAATCACTAGGTGATTGCGGCCCGGTCAACGACCGCCATACCCTACCCGGACCACAGGAGTAATTGTGAGCGTCGTCTCAAGCCCCGGTCTTCTCGCATTTCCTACCTTTACCTTCCCGTTCTCATACCTCGGGCATCTCCATACCCGTACCCCGGCTAACATTTTGGCGACCATGCTGGGGATGGAATGCTGAGGTAGAAAAAAAAAAAAAAAAAAAAAAAAAAGAAAGAGAGAAAAAGAGAAATCTGGCTATGAGCCACTAGGAAAGGAAATGCCCCCGAAAAGGCACGCCGCGGAAAAAGCTGTGGAAAATATTGTTGCAGATATGGAAGAAATAGTGCAACATGAGGATGAAACCAGGGAGATACTACAGTGGATGAAGCAGCAGATGACAGATCTGGCCGCTAAGAATGATGCCACGAACGCTAAGCTAGAACTGCTTAGCCTGAAATACCAAGATATCCAAGGTAATGGTAACCCCGAGGCTATCGCTTCCACACCAAGGAGTGAGGGGGAACCCGCAGAGGCAGCCAGATCGGGAACCATCCCTCGGGGAAACAACGCCGCGGCCAGCTCAAGCACTTCGGGAATGCCATCCCCGCCACCCGTAGTGGTACCCACGGGGATCCCAAGTGTATCACATAACCCCGGGAGCCTTGACGCCCAAGCCAAGTTACCCAAAATACCTTACCCCATGTTCGACGAATCGGGGGACCCAGACTGGCACATCAGGAGATTTAAGGTAATCGCGCGCACGAACGGCATTTTCCATGCCACGGATTTGCAGAACATTTTTGGTACCACGCTCCAAGGAAACCATATCAACTGGTACATCGACTTCGAATCAGAACACAACAATGTCAGTTGGGAAGATATGGAGCGTAGTTTTTTACACAAGTTTCGAAAACTTAAAACAAGTTCGGAAGTCCTCCGAGCATTAGGATCAATTACTCAATCCACAAACGAGCCTGTGGATAAGTTTTATGATAGATTCAAGCAGTTGGCGGATAAACTTAGCCAACGGCCCGAAGAGGAGTATATGTGTGAATGGTTTAAAAAGGGGCTACTTCCATGGATACAACAGGGCATTGTCATCCGTGGCGTAAAAACGTTGCCAGACATTCTCTCTGCTGCAAACGACATCAGCAGAGAGCTCACACGGCCTGGCGTACACAAGCCCCCATTTTACCACCGCCCTCGACATGGCAAGATGCCGGGTGACAACCCCTGTGCGCGAGACTGTGGAAAAACACACTTGGACGATCTTTGGTATTCCACCAATACAACGCCGCCCCAGGACCCCAGGCGCCCCATGAACACCATGGCCGCGGTATACCCCGACGAGGTTAACGTGGATGCCTTTCAGCCCGGCCGCTCGATGCATCTTGGGAATGCGGAGGATGGACCACCGACGGAGCAGTGCCCAATATTCAAACAGAAATGGGCTCAAAATCGAAACAATAATACCCGGGGCCCCGAACACAAACACCGCGGCTCACGGGGAGGGGAGGGGTAACGCTGACCGAGGTGCACGGACGAGAGACTAATGTGTCCACGATATCGGCCTCCGCATGGACGACAAGATCAAAAGCCGAGTTCCCGAACCACGTGGTGGAACACGAAAGCCATTTAAAAACACCGGGAGCGGCTACACAACCCGAGAACAGATATACAAAAAGAGACCGGAAGCCTCACTCCCGGACCAAGGACGTGCCACGGATCACACCGCAAAGAAATCATGGACACTACTAACGTGACCATCACCCTGGCAAAGTTAGTACAAATCAGCCCCCGAATCTGCAAGCAATATTTACAACGGGCTGCGTTAACCGAGGCAAAATCAGATCCCGCGTTCGTGGAAGTTAATGCCACCACTTTGGACCCCGACGCTGCAGTGATACGAGTGCAACTCGGGGGACAGACGCTAACCAACGTCCTCGTAGATGGAGGGTCGGGCGTGAACGTAATGAGCAACTATGTTCGACAAGCACTAGGATTGCCGCAGCCCCGAAGCGCTCGTTTCATTTTACGTATGGCTAATGACGCTCCAGTCACACCCCTGGGAATTCTCACCATGGTCGGGATTGCAATACACGGGTATCAACACCAAAGAACATTCGTAATCATCGATATGCCACATGACAGCAATTTTCCGGTAATTTTAGGGAGGCCGTGGTTGCGAGACATGCAAGCAATTCACGACTGGACAAAAAATCAGATCCACCTGCAACGCCACGGAAGAACCGTGGTCATCCCCGTGGATAGCTGTCTGACCCGTGCCTAGATGAACCAGATCCGAACTTCGGCCGGAACGGATTGGCCAGAAGAATTCACAACAGAGCAAGAGGCTCTCGTACTCCACGTGCACCCCAGCCTGATACCCGTGGCAGACATACATTTGGCTAGTTTGATGCAAGAAGAAAAACTGGATATCCCCGAGCACTTCACCCGGGAGATAGCTGGAGAGGTTGTGGTGAACGCCGTCCCGGCCAAAACGGCATTACATCACGAAACCATCACGGGATGGACACACGGGGCCAAGGAGAGAGTACAGTTGGTCAACCTCGGAACAACAGACAAGCCCAAGTACATTAAAATCAACACAGACGCACCACCGGGCATTAAGCAAGCCGCCATCGCCCTGTTCCACGAGTACAGGGACATATTCGCCTGGAACCACGAGGACCTGAAAGGCATCCCCAATTCCTTGGCCGAACATACCATCGATCTCATCCCCGGTGCAACCCCGGTACAGCAACGGAGGTACAGGATGAATCCGAACTACGCCGCCCGAGTCAAAGCTGAACTAGACAAACTACTCCACGCCAAGTTCATTTCGCCCGTGGATGCAGCACCGTGGCTCTCTCCCATGGTCATTATTCCAAAAAAAAAACGGCACGTTGCGCATCTGTGTGGATTTCAGAAAACTCAACGCCGTGACAAAAAAGGACCATTATCCATTACCATACATGGAAGAGATCATCGACGAGGTTGCTGGACATGAAATGTACTCGTTCATTGATTGCTTTTCAGGGTACTACCAAGTAGCCATGGCAGAGCAAGACAAAGGTAAAACGGCTTTTTCCACGGAATGTGGACCGTACCAATTCGAGCGCATGACCTTCGGGGCCAAAAACGCACCCGTGACATTTCAACGGGTCATGGAATTAATCTTCAGACCATACCTCAAACAGTTCTTCCGCATCTACTTGGACGATGGCACCGTCTACGGCAAGATGAAAGACCATGTTTCGCATCTCAGGCAAATTTTCCACGCCTGTAGAGCCAACGGGGTAAGCCTTAACGCGGACAAGTGCATGTTTCTGTACTTCGCGGGGGTTATCTTGGGTTACATCGTGTGTAAATATGGCAAGCTTCCCGATCATGAGAAGATCAAAGACATCCTGGACATGACACCACCAACAAATCAAAAAGGCGTACAACGGCTCCTGGGTCTAGCACAATTCAACCGAATTTATATAGAAAAACTAGCCCACATCACCGCCCCGATCACGGCTTTGAACCATGCCAAGTACACATACCCACGGGACTGGACACCCGAGGCACAAGCAGCGTTGGATAAGATAAAAAACGCATACTCCAATGCACCGATACTCATAGCCCCGGACTGGTCTAAACCATTCCACGTCCACACGGACGCGTCTAATCTTGCCGTGGGAGTAATGCTAGCACAAAATGTAAATGGCAAGTACGATCAACCCGTGGCATACGCTAGTAGACTACTCAACCAGGCCGAACGAAACTACTCCACCACGGAGCGGGAAGCCTTGGCAATGATATACGCCGTCAAAAAGTTTAGACATTACCTCCTCGGGAAGAAATTCCGGTTCATGGTCGACCACCACAGCTTGTCATACCTCGTAAACCAGACATTGGTCACGGGGCGAGTGGCTCGGTGGATCATGATACTCCTCGAATACGACTTCGAAGTGGTATACGTCCCCGGGAAGCGACACATTGTGGCAGACTACTTGTCCAGGGACACCAATGCCACGGCAGAAGGAATATATGACTCCTTCAACGAGGCTTATGTACAAGCCACGCAAATCGCCACGGACACCAAGGAGCACAGGGACGACTAGAGGGCCGATATCATTAGATATCTCACCACGGGCAACACTCCCGTGGACATAACGGGGACACGCAGGGTCAGCTTCGTGCAGACAACACTCCCTTACACCGTGGTCCATGGGAAATTATACAAACGGGGGCAGATCAAGAGATCCGGCTATGCGTACCCACTGAACAGCAGCAGCAGATCATCAGACATCTCCACGATGGACCCGCAGGAGGCCACCAGGGCCCTGACACCACCGTAAAAAAGATTCTCTCCGCCAAGTACTGGTGGCCAACGCTCCACAAAGACGTGATTGCCCATGTCAAAAATTGCCATGCCTGTCAAATTTCCACAACAAATTTTCAGCACCAAGGCAAAGTACCAATGAAGGCCATACCTCCCCTAGGACCATTTCAACGGTGGGGGTTGGATTTCGTGGGACCAATCAAACCAGTTACATGCCAGGGGTACAAGTACATCCTCGTGGCCACGGACTACACTACGAAGTGGGTAGAGGCCAAGCCTCTGCGGACCAACACCGCCGTCGTCACAGCCTCGTTCATTTACGAAAACATAATTACAAGGTTTGGATGCCCCCTGGAGATAGTATCAGACCAAGGCACGCATTTCGTGAATACCGTCATACAGGACCTCCTCGATAACCACGTTATCAAACATCGCACCAGCACAGTGTATTACCCTCAGGGAAATGGGCAGGCAGAGTCGACAAACAAGACACTAATTAATATGCTGAAAAGATTTGTGCACGCAAATCAGGCGGACTGGGATGATTGTCTACCAGCCGCACTCTGGGCTTACCGTGTCGCCGTCAAAACCGCCACAAATGCCAGCCCGTTCGAAATGGTTTACGGTACTCAACCCCTGCTTCCCACGGAGTACATCGTACCAACGTTCCAAACACTACAGCCGAGGGATTACACCCCCCACAGGGTGCTGGCAGCCCGCATCAACGACCTACACCACCTCGAAGAAATTAGAACCCTGGCTACATCGCACATACATCACAAACAGACCCTGACGGCCCGCCATTTCCAGGGAACGCAGCCTCCACGGGTGTTTCAAAAGGGTGACCAAGTACTTTGGTGCCCCCGAGACCCCAAACTCAAACGGTCTAAATTTGAGTCGATATGGCATGGCCCATATACGGTACAGTTGGTTCTACCTAACAATACCGTACTCCTCGTCAACAGCACGAACTACGACCCCCACGCCACGATAGTCAACGCCACAAAACTGAAACAATACTACACTACAGCACCACAACCCAGGACAGCCCTAAGCCTACAGGATATTCACACCACGTTGGCATCCGAGGCACGGGACATGGAAGAAAACCACATGGATCTAGCTAACAAACGGACACAGGCCACGCCAGCCGAGGACACACAACTCGGGTCACCAAACACCCAAGGCATCAGGCCAAGCCAGGCAAAAACCCCGGGGAATGAACACAGGCGGACACGTACAGGACCCGCGGAAGACACACACACCCACAACACCGAGGAACAGATCCAGGGGCACGGAGGAATCACAATCCAAAAGCACAAAACCAGTCCATGGGACTTAGCTGCAAAAGCGACCTCCCCTACCGAGGCCATACCCATGCACATCCCATGTGCATACATAAGCCACATCTATGTCATCCAGGGCCCAAACACAAGACGTCCCAATCATGAATCTACTCCCGAGGAATGCCACATCAACACCATAATTACCCCCCAAGTTCGGCCCGAGGCATCATCACCAGATTCTACCCCCGAGACACCATCACTCTATTCTATAAAGGCAGACACCGCCGCCACGGACAAAGCCATCATTACCACTACTCTCCCACTGCCGCAGTCAGTGCAAACTCAAATAGTGCGGACTTCCCCGGGGAGAACTCTCTTTTTTGCAACATCAGCTCACTTTCGTGCGCATTGCTTTTCGCGTCTTTTGCTCTCTCTACCCATCCTTGCTCCCAGTTCGGACCCCTTGCAGGTGTTAGCAGCCATGGCGCGCGGTGCCCCTCGGGAGCGGAAGCCACTGTACGTCCCACGGCAGATCGCGGAGTGGAAGAAGTACCCCGACGTTGAATGGCTCACCGAGGCAGGATTGTTGCGATACGCAAACCACCTCCGTGAGAATATTGACCTCGGACGATGCAGGGCATTTATCGCCTCAATGAGGAGCGGCGGCGCAGAGGATCCTAACAACACCGAGGTGGCCGGGGTCGTGGAAGGGGTCCTCGTTAGGTACTCCCCGAGGTACCTCCACCAATTCTTCGGTTGGGATGGCACGGGGGTCACTAGCTGGTCACCGCACAGCAGCAGTCTGCCACAGTCCGACACCACGGTTTACACCCACGGGTACCCTGTCCGAGGAGGAGGCAAGTTCGACGTTTACGATATCACACGGAACAATCCAAACATGCCCGACCCGTGGTTTGGCAGAATCCGTGGCATACTCAGCCAAGTATTTTTTCGGAATGACTGCAATGCAGTGCATCCGGATCAAATTGCATTGTGTGTCATGGCGGGCCGTGGCGAAAAGATTAACTGGGGTCGGCTCGTGGACAGAAGTGCGGTGAATCAAATCCAAGGGCATGTCCAGAGTGACGACTACGAGAGCCCCATCGCTCCATTTTTGATACAGTTTATCGGCCATTTCTTGGATTACCACCGGGTAAACCATCACCCCTGGGCCATGGGCACCTTCCTTGATGTACAACGCGAGGTGGCAGAATCCCAGCAGCCAAACACCACGCCAACCCACCGTGGAAAGCGGCCACGCACCGAGGAGGAGGGGACAACAGGAGGAGGCGGCCCCATGGAGATCGCCAGTACGTCCACGACCACGGAGTTCGGCCCCCGCGCCAAGGAGTTCGAGGCCCAAAAACGCACAATGGAGACTTATATGGAAGAGATGCTGCACTTCCTTCACAGCGCGGAGCAACAGCAGTAGACAGCCTCGGCCAAGTACAAAGACTGGGAGACTCGGCATAAGCGCCATACGGCACACGGTGATGCGAGACAACCTGTGCCACGGCTCGTAAGTCCATGGAGGAGTACAAGCGGAGGTCCAGCTCCACACCACCAACTCAGGACAGATAACTTCCCCGCAGAACCAACTCGATGCACGGGATCTAGAACTCAGTGCAAGCCACGGAAAGGTCCCGCACTTTCGAGGACCAAAGCACCGAGGACGGGGAGAGAATTGAGCGGCTAGACCGCCAAAGCGCCGAACTCCTCGCCAAATGCAAGACATTGTCGAGGAGTTGGCCCTCAAAGCCACGACCCCCTTCTCCAATGCCACGGACATGGACACGGTGCGGCGGCACCGCCAGAGGTGGAAAACGCCGGGAGAACTTGAAGCCAACAAGGTGGCTTCGACGAATCACGCGGCTAGAATTATTGCCACCACAAAGATACCACATGTCGCGATCGGAACCACACACATCGGAAGAACCCCCGTAGCATTCCTTGATCAATGCACGGGTGATGCATTAATCGCATTGGAGCTTGAGGGCTCCGACAACACAGGGCAGCCAAGGCGAACCCTTCCTCGGAGAGGATGACGAGGAGGTACAACCTCAACCCATGGAGGAGGAGACTGAATTGACCCACCCGGACATACACCCACGAGGAGGATTATAACAACATACGGGAGGAGGAGGACACCCACGAGCGGCCGACCCCTACACACGCGGGGACAGGCAATGGACACTAACTCCGGGAAGGCCTCTATCAATTCCCGACACAAATTGGAGAAGAGAGGGTGGACATACCGAGGGGTTTACTGACCACAAACAGACGCCACACCGGTCTCTCGCGGGCAAGACCTCGGCAAGCTCGCCCCCATACCACCTTCCGGTTCTGTCACCACCTACACAGTACGAGTCCCCGGTGAGACAAAATCCGGATGGTACTTACCCATGGCCGACTCGGGCCGAGTCCCCGGTAGCCCACTCGGACCCCCTGCCCACGTTCTCCCCGTTGCGAGTAATACCCTCCCCGTTATCTCTCGCCAGGCACAGGCAAATCCTCCTCCAGAAGGAGGAACAGGACGGGTGGAACATGGAAGACGCGGATGAAGACGGAGACGAGGCCTCGGAGTCCATGCAGTTCGTGTTGCGTTATTTCCACGAACACCCGGACCTCACCGCACATTATGCCAACTCTGAGACTACAGGGCGACAGTGCCCTGCATGCAATCGGACCTTAGGGGGTACGGTGTTCGATGTGTATACACATGCGCTCAATTTTCGAGGAAACCATGTCCTGATACATCGAGCAGTGGCCGAGGCACTCCGTCGACTGTACCACGGCGAAGAACCCCCTCGTAGCGGTCGGCAATTTCCCCGGGAGCAAGCCAGACCGAACAGAGGCCCGCCCCCACGCGCCGCTAAGCCAGCAATTCGAGGACGAATTGCACTCTGCAAAGGAGGGCAAAATGTTACCCGCCGAACCACGGGTATCATCATCGAAGACCACAGCCACGGGGAGACCAGGAATTAACGACGACCCCGGGGCTCGAGGCCAAGGACACAGTGATCAGAGGACCACGAGGATCGAGACCGTGGACACAGGCAGTAAAGTCGAAGGGCAGCGCAAGGGATTAGGTTTTATTATAAATAAGGGTAGAATGATACAATAGCAGCTCCTTGTATTGCTAGAACAGGATGTTAGCCACGAGTGCGTACTCACGAACTTTGTAGCCTTACGGCATTCTCCAATTCAATGCAAACACAGGACTCAGCCCAATTCTATCTTACCCCGCCTCTATCTATTTTCTACTACTCTCCTCTAATCGCGCTCGTCTCATGCGGAGGCCTTGGCACCGTGGTAGTCACCGAGTCGGAGCCGTGGTGTCTCAATCTCTCACGTGGTTGTGCTGTTGCCGCCGCAAACGCCCGCCCAAAGATCTGCTCTCGCCAACCAAGACCGTGGCCGTGGAAGTGAGCCAAGGACGAGTCACCCCGGAGATCAGAACCCGGGTCTTGACCCCTCGATCATACCTCGGCCGCTCGCCAGATCGCTCGCCCGACCGAATTAATCACTAGGTGATTGCGGCCCGGTCAACGACCGCCATACCCTACCCGGACCCTGGGAGTAATTGTGAGCGTCGTCTCCAAGCCCCGGTCTTCTCCCTGTTTCCTACCTTTACCTTCCCCGTTCTCATACCTCGGGCATCTCCATACCCGTACCCCGGTTAACAGGTCCTCGTGATCAACCAGTGCTGTGCCTCGAAGGGGGTCGGCCCCTCCCAACCCACGCTGAGCTCAGAGTCCGCTGTTGGGACGCCGGTGGCTGAAGGCTTTGGCTCGACATGGTGATGTTGGGCCGCCCGTTGCCGGTGATGGTACTCCCTGAGGCGTGTGGACCGCCGTCATGAGCTTCTGTGTGATCTTGCGTTTTGAACAGGAATGCATTTTTCTTTCGGGAAGCCTCCTCCGTGTGTCAAACTTTCGTCCATGAAAGTCTACCCGGGTCTCGAGAAATTTCGAATGAATTTGTTTTCAAATGTCTTGTTTTTCGTTCAATGTGAATTGTTTGAGAAATTCCTGGCTTGCAAGGCTGTGCCTCGAAGGGTGCTAACCCCTCCCTACCCACGGTGAGCTCAGATCCCGGTGTTGGGACGCTGTGTGGCCGGAGGCTACAGCTCGTCATGGTGATGCTGGGCAGCCCGCTGTCGGTGATGGTACTCCCTGAGGTGATGGGGCCGCCGTCCTGAGCTTGTGTGTATGTGATCTTGCGTTTTTGAACATGAATGCTGTTATTTGCATTTAAGTGACAGTTTTTGTCAAGCTTTCGGGCATTGATGTGGTCCTAGTGATATTTGGGGTGCACTTTTTTCAAATGGGAATGACACTCTTGTTGATTAATGGAGTTGAATTGTATTCGTTTAGCTCTATGTTCATGAAGGCTCTCTTGAAGTCGCCTTTCTAATGATTATGCGTGGTATTGCAGGATCAGTTAAAGCCACATGCAGTTCATCCAAATGAGGAATCTGATGCACATAGCGACCTCTCTACTTTGGGAGATGATGTGTTAGCTTATGTGGAGTCCCGTCGATTAGTAGTAGCTTTGACCTCGGTTCCCGGAAATCCGCCTCCTCTCACCCCTGTCAGTCACACTTCACGTGTGGACTTTGATTGGGTTGCGATTAACAAGCAAATCAAAAGGAATGATGCCAAAGCTAGACGTATCCAAGACAAAGCATTAGCTCGTAGTGCACCTCGTCGTTCTCCGCGTCTTTCCGCAAAGTTACAATTTGTTTGAATGTATCCTCATAGTACATGATATGTTTATCATATGCTTACTTATAAAGCGATTATGAAGTATTATTTATCTTATATTGTTAATTTGACACATTCTTATTCTTCTTGTGGTGTGTTGTACTTGCTTTCTGAATTGCCAGATGAATCTTGATCAAGTCGACCTTCTTCAAGATGCTGAAGATACCCGGCCCTTTCTTAATCATCCACAAACTGGATCTTCCGACGGCGACGAACTCTTACTAGATAGTTTCGTAACTGTTGGAGACTTGAGCAATAGAGTACCGGAGGAGACTACATCGATTACTGATCTCCAAGCTGAAGCAACGCAAAATCAAGATGAACACGAGTATCCTTCCGAGGATGAAGACCCCCCTATGTCTGGGGGTGTCACTCTTGGAATCGTCCACATGCCTCCTCCTCTTGAAAACAAAGATCCGGATTGGAGTGCAAACGAGATGAGAATGATTCACAAAACTGATTCAATTGCGATCATCAACAGGTTGTAATACAAACCTGTAAAAAAGTCTCGCATGCTAATTCCTTTGTGTCGTCTTGTTTGTTATCCCAAGGTTCGACCTATCTCCGAACAAGACGTACGAAAATTGGAGAATGAGTTCAACAAAGGCTATCGCGAAGGGGACCGGGTCATGTACGTATCTCCCTTCGATAGGAAAGGGAGAGAGAAAATGGTTGACGCCGGAGATGCAGTGTGGACGAATCCACTATGGAAATCTGCAAATGAAGAGTATGAGAAGACATTGTTCTCTGATCCGGATCTTCACCACTTGAGCGATAAGTACTCTTGCGTGTACGAAGGTAACCACCGTGTTACGGCGTGGATGCGTCACATTGAATGGTACCATAAGATGGAACCTTTGTCGCACATCTCCATGGATTGTATCATACTTGATGCACGAGGAGAGAGCAACCTCCTGCTTGACGCTATGAACGACATAAATTGATGAGTAATTGTTTGATTTTTTCTATTTGCCCTATTTGTATTTTGCTTAACTTCAATGTTTCTCATGTTTGATTTCGCTCGACACGTCAACTAAACATGACCATGTCGAAGACGGGTTGTGTGCAAAATTGCAGCGCATGAGGAAGTTCGGTAAACTAAAACTTGAGGATTTCAAGGACCTGATATCTCCAGAGGATTACAGAATATGCAAGAATGCCAAAGCCAAAAAAGATACTTGGTATCCTGTAACAATTGACGTTTTCGTAAAATTCTTATATGCGGTAAGTTGAGTGGAATGTGTTTGTAATGTGATTCTTTATATTCTATTTTTTTCACTTTATTAATCCGTCTTATATTATGTACAGAGGAGGTTAGCAAAGGCTTCAGATGACGCAGAGACGAATTACTACGCCACCGTCCCAAAGGAGAAACAAACAGGACTCGGAGTATGGAGTGCCATGGATGATGCGATCAAAGCAGAAATTAAAGCCATTCGCGGCAAAAACTTCGACAAGATGGTCGCTGTGGCAAACCACAAACTTGGGAAAGTATTTGCGAAGGAGGTAAAAATTGCACCCCTTTCAAGTTTTGTATGACTTTATTTGTAATCATGTTTTATAACTTGATTCTTACTTATGAATTACATGTGCAGATTTATTCCCATTACAGCAAGAACATGAAACCCGATATGACAATCGATTGCTCACAAATGGTAGCTACTACCAATGTTCATTGCAATTTCAAGTGAAAGTGGCTCCAATGGTGGAACTCATCAGACGACGTTCGACGATCTTTTCGCTTCCCAGATGAACGTCCAATGAAAGATAAAGCTCTGGTGGCATTTCTGCATCGCGCATCTCTTTGGGCACAGGTATCTTAAATTATCATTACGTGTTGTTAAAGTTAGAGTTCATATGGTATTTTCATCATTAACATGTTTTTTTTTTCCCCAGCTCGAGCAATCACTTGAAAGTGAATTGCAGAAATTGATTGACAACGAAAACCTCAACATTGAGTGGTCTAGTGTTGTCCTAAAGCCATCTGAATATGTGGAGAAGTGGAGGTTGCTCTTATGGGAGAAGGCATTCAACAACTACCTTGGTCCTAACGCTAGCCCTAAGTTCATCAAAGGCTCGAATATTCAAATAATTACAGGGGGCAAAGTTACAATTAAGCGGCTTTTATTCCAATATGTTTCTAATGTTCTATTCAATTTTAAGAAAATGGTATAACTTGTTCAATTTTCACAATTTAATTTGATTAATTTTTTTGTAGGTACATAAAACAGGAGCTCGTTGCGAAGGGAGCATTAGCTTTGTTCTCCATTCCAATGGAGTTCGAGAACGTTTCAGTGACAAATGATCCCCGCAGCTTTTTCTCCTCAGCCCAACAAGAGCGGTTTACAAACTCCCAATTGACGACCGATGGATGGTTCCTTGAGTGCGACGACAACTACGTGCACAAGGAGGAGAAGCATCTTCTTTGGAACCTCGCTTCAAACCCAGCTGACTCTGCACCAATGGAAATTGACGACGATGACGACGACGACCTCTCCATTTTACCAGACGCACCTGATCCAATCTCTTCTCCTTCTTCACCAGTTGCAGTGCCCAAGTCTTGTGCAAATAGAAAGCGACGCAACGCTGTTGCAGAGCCTGTTGTAGATCTTGAGCAAGAATCCGAAGAAAATGCTCCCCTCCCAGAAGACATTGCAGGGCCAAAAGATGCTGATCTGACTCAAGCTTCAGAGGGTGCGACAAACAATGCAAATCGACGCGGTGCAAGATTGACTCAACATTCTACAGGTAGACTTACGAATGCTGGGTCTCCACCTCAATCATTCACTGTTGACCACAACTTGCAGCAGTCCCCACGTCGCCTCAGCCAGCCAATTTTTGCCAAACGCCCTCTTCTGAAACCCAATCACATTGGTAGCAGCTCGTCGTCGAAAATATCTGTCACTCTGCCAATGTATCTCGAGAAGGGCAACATTGAAGAATTGGTTCATCAATCCTCGAAGACTGCAAAGTGGGATTCGCAAATCCTTGATATCATCGACCACATCAAGAAGGTATTACTTCATACGTTTGTCATCTATAATCCCTTTAATTACGTTCTGTACTTCTAAATCTATTAGTCACTATCTTATTTTTGACTTGTATCTCAGATTGGAAAAGACCGTAAGTACCCGTGTTTGGCGATGGAGTATGAACCCAAGTATCCAGGGATTGATCTCATCATTGCAGATGCTCCCGAGAACTTGCCTGTACCAGGTGTGTCTCCAACAGAAATTCCATCCTGAAACCGGCGTGACAAAACCTACTTTGAGAGCCTCTTCGTGTTTGCCGCGTATCATATGACAGACGTTGGAGCCATTCTTCTGATGCATCGAAAATGTCGTAGAATCGAGCGTACTCTCGATTCTGAGTCCCATACGTATGGTTTTCGTCTTGTTCGAGACTGGTGGGGATATAATCCTCTCCCTATGGCCTCTACCGTACCCAAACCGAAAGAGGTACGAATAATATTCTAGTTTCCAATTTCACAATTCATGGTTATTGCCTTCAATGCATCTATATTAATGTATCTATACTTCTATTTTGCAGACTCACTGCTTCCATATCAAAGTATATGTTCGCAAAGAGTATGTTTCGAAGTTCCAAACTCGGCAAGTGGCACACGCATACGCGAGTGTGGCAATTGTACTTGATGAGGAAGACCACCTCTGTAACTTTGCAGAGAAAGAAACCTTGCGTTATCGTCCGGACGGTACGCCGTGGCGAGGCTCACGAGAGAAGGACCCCTCCTTCATTCAATGTTTCGTCGATTGTCTCACGGATGAGGGAGGTATAGTCTTCGACTGGAGCGCAAGTACATGTAATGTTTCCGTAGACTGTACATTAGAATTCGATTCTACGTTTCGCATTTTTGACGTGGGCTTCTGATTATTTAGGTGCATCTGTGATTGCTTGCGCACGCTCCAACCGACACCTAATCGCTATAGAACCTGACGAAGAGATCTTTGATGGTGTACTCGCGGATTACAAGAATGTTCCTCCCAGTGATGAGGAAAGTGGAGAATCAGCCCCTCCCGGAGACTATGACTCTGACGAACCGGTCGTGAAGAAGCCACAAAAGTTCATTGGTGCGTAATACCATCTTGTATTCTCTTGCTCGATTTTAACTTACGCACTTACAAATCGGTAGTACTGACTTTCTTTGCAATTTTAGGATCGCTGGTCTGAAAGAGCGATTGACTCGCAACGCTCATCTCTTCAAGAGCCCTCCATCAAAATTCACCCTACCATCCTACGCTGAGCGTCTTGCTCAAGAGTTTGTTCAAGCTCCATCTCCTATTTTGTCTGACACTCCACGTCGACGTTATAGCAATAGTGTCCTCAAGTTTATAGACTTTGAGGCTGATCAGTGTGATCAGCACTTTAATGGTACTACACCTTCAGCCTAGTTTGTGATTTGTTTTCTGATAGGTACTGGACATGGTACCACCATACATTTGTAGTTTACCATGGTCTATTACTTATATACTATCTATATGTGTTTTTCAATATATACGGTTTTATATTTTTATTTATCGTGATTATCGTTGATAGCTTATCCTACACTAAGTGCTTCAAGTATTACTATAAGTATCTCAATACTGTGTGATCTAAAGCCATGCTTGCCTTTAATGGTGACGTCAGCCCTAATTTTGATGTATCTTCTTCAACTCCAATTTCAATGCATCGGTGTATGTAAATGTTTAAGTTCTAAATTCAATACAGACTAAAAGTTTCAGAAGCTTTTTTTTTATTTTCCATTGGAGTGATTGAATCTTGCCATTGTTGGTAGGGGCTATAGTCCAGTATTTGTATAGCTCAGGATAGCGGCTTTAAGACGCAATGCAACGCTCAAACGAGGTCAACGAGAATCGAACTCGGACCACTACAATGCCACGTGAATGTCTTTCTGTACACCTTACAAGGAGAGACGGAAAGATGACCTGTAGTTATAAATTTCAGATTATATAAACCGAAGCATTTACATATAATTTTGACAAGTATAATAGGAAATTGATGACGTCAGCCCTAATTAGTCTCTAAACCTTAATATTGATAAATTAAACTTATCGATTACCTAAATGGGCCATCCCAAATTTCGGTTTATATTTTGTATATGATTTTAATTGTATTTGTTACACATGATGATGCCAGCCCATAATTTAAAAAACTTTTATTTAAACTTGCAAATGTAGATAATTTATGAAATATTGTATAACCTCAATACCATGAAAAGAAATGGATAAAGGACCTATATCTACGGTGTTGGGTACTTTTTTGCCTAAAAACGACCATTTCGAAAATTCAGAACCACCCATTTCATGGTAATAGGGCTATTAACTTTTAAATTTTTTTTTTCAATGAGTGGTAATAGGGTCTTAATCCTTCATGAAAAAAAAAAAAAAAAAAAAAAAATCTGCCAATCACCGCTCACCGCTTACCGCTCTCCGCTTACCGCTCTCCGCTCACACCCTTGCATTCCCCGAGGAGGACCAGCAGATTCGGGAGAGAAGGTAACAGTTTTGACGCCGCAATCACAACCACGGCCCAGGATATTCAGAAAAGAAGGACAAGCAGATTCGGAAGTAGCGTTTCTCGGTTTTGACGCGGACCAGCTGATTCGGAAGGGGAGGACCAGCAAATTTGGAAGGGAATGTGTCAGTTTAGACGCCGCAAGTTCGGCTTGACATTCCAAAATCTTCCTTCCCTTGCAGAGAGATCCTCACACCACGACAATCCCAACCACGACCCAGCACATTCAGAAAAGAGGACCAGCAGATTCGGAAGTAGGGTTTCTGAGTAACGAGGCGGACGAGCTGATTCGGAAGGGAAGCACCACGACAAGCACAACTACGTCCCAACACCTTCGGAAGGGGAGGACCAGAA
The DNA here is from genome assembly GCA_037043015.1 of Bryum argenteum. NCBI lineage: Eukaryota > Viridiplantae > Streptophyta > Bryopsida > Bryales > Bryaceae > Bryum > Bryum argenteum. The sequence goes on from CM073321.1 coordinate 43,303,948, forward strand.
AATTTGAAGTAGGGTTTCTGAGTAACGACGCGGACCAGCAGATTCAAAAGGGAAGGACCAGGAGATTTGGAATGGATGGGAATGATCAGCAGACTTCGGAAGGGGAACTTCGGACATTGCGTTTCTTTGACTTCTCATTCGTTTGTCAGGAATAGTGTAGCGATCCTCCAAATAATGTCGTGGGGCTTGTTGCCACCACGGGAGGGTGAGATAGGATAGGAAGAGTAGGATAGAAAGGAGGCTCTTATTAAGTACTTCGGGAGGCCCTTAGTACTTAAGGGTGCCAAACCCTAGAAAGCTCATCTTTCTAAAGTTGAGCCTTCGGAGGAGCTTTTACTCTAGCTCTCTTTACATCTTAGCACACCTTCATGGTGTTCGTGTATGGCTTGACTTATGTCAACTAGTAGAGTTTTTGTACCCACACTGGGTTTTCTCTACGCATTATCATGACTTTAGAATGATCCTATTTCACTTATAAGTGTACGTGAGGTAGTTAGGACACTTAAAAAAATCGCAAAATTTAGTGTTTAGAGGTGTTTTATGGGCACTCTCGTGTGCTGATTTTGCAAAAGCGGAGATGAGATGGTCACCATAGCTTTCATCCAAAGCAATAACGGATGAAAGCATCAAGACTTTGTCTTGTATGGGATGAGTGACGGGTTTTCATCCATATTTGGGATCTTTCATCCTGACATTTCATCCTGACATGTCATTCGTCTCCCTCCTTCTTCTTTCTCGCGTCTAAGTTTTGCCCTAAGTGAGCTGCGAGAGGCTTGTGTGCTCTTGGCAAAGTTTGTGAGGAAGCATTGTTTGCAAGGATTGGTGACAGTAGAGCTTGACGTGGAGTGAGGCACTCATGGGTTTGTAGCGTGGCGCTGTGGACAGTGGAGCTGCGGAGTCGGGAGCAGAGGCGCCGCGGCGGCGCAAGCAGTATCGAGCAATGGCGAAGAACTGGCGGACGTAGAGTCGGTGACACTGCCTGTGGAAGTGGAACGCGCGATTCTACCTGACGGAGGAGGACACGTCGGAGTACGGGGCATACGAGAAGAGCGGGATCGTGACGGAGGTGAAGCTGCCAAAGGTGCTGAAGTTCGACCGGCCGCCGCTGCTGCACCTGGCATTCCAAGCGTTGGACGCATTTCGGCGGAGACTCGCCATTACCTTACCTTCGCATCGGAGCGGACGGGGCTCGGCTGGTGGAGATCGCGCACCGGACGAGCGAGGAGGCGGCGTTTCAGGGTATCGCCTGGGCCCTCAGCAGCATGATGTTCGCCCTTGTTACTGTACCGCAGGAGGTCCCATCAATCCGGCCGTGACGTTCGGCTTGTTCTGGTATCGTTGAAGCGGGCTCTGCTGTACATGATAAGATAATGCTTGGGAGCCAGTTGCGGAGAGCGAATCCCGGGCGGGGCTGAGTCCGACGGCGGCGATATTCGGCCGGGCTCGTAGGTCAGGTGGTGGTGTTGTTTACCAACTGATGCGTTCTGCAACGAAATCTTGTGCCTATGTGGTAGATTAAGGCTGCGACATCTGAGCAGAACCGAACCCGTTCGGAAGGAGCAGCTCCAGCCGGTGAACGGCCGAAGCACCTAGGTGGACGAACGACGAGAGTGGAGGAAGCCGCGACGCGTGAAGGGGGGACTCGCGATACTCGTTCCAGCTTCGGAGGAGACAAGGCGGAGCGTTGGGAGAGCAGACTTGAGTTTTGGAGTGGACGCAGTGGGTCCTGCCGTGAAGGCGGTGGATTCTCCCGTGAAGGCCGTTGACTGGTTTTGCTCTTGGTGCTCCCAACGCCGAGTGGAGGAGAAGGTGGCTCCCCTGCATTGGAAGTTCGGCGCTCACCTGACCAAATTCAACGACGACCAAGCTTCCTGCATCAGCGTGTCGGAGGTCCACACAAACCTGCCCACTGCGCATTCAATACTACTGCGATAAAGATAAAAAAAAGGGAAGGCTGCAGCATCCGAATCGAAGCCGCTGCAGTCGAATCAAGGAGGTGCTGCCAAAAGCACTGAGCAGATTTAAAAAAAAAAAAAAAAAAAAAAAAAAAAAACTGACGTGGCGGGGCCAATATACTGCTGACGTGACAGGGGCCAATATACTGCTGACGTGGCGGGGTCAAATATATTGCTGACGTGGCGTTATTGACTATTGCTGACGTGGCGTTATTGACTATTGCTGACGTGGCATCCACCTTGGTTAATTGTGTTGGTGTGGCAGGTCTACTGTACTTTGACTGGGCCTACCTAGCCTTAATTTTATGGTGGGGCATACCGATTCTAATATCTTGTAGTTGGCTCTATACGCCCTACATAATTATATTTTATGAGCGATGCGCATGAGGGGATACTGTGATGATCGTTAAGCACATGTATTATATGAGCATGAATCATGAGGGAGAGGCATTGAGGCATTGAGCGATGCGCATAAGGGGATACTAGGATGATCGTTAAGCACTCATAAATAGTTAACTAGATAACACTTACGAAATAATTAGGGACACTTAAGTACTAGTTAATTTGACTGCATGGATCGGGGGTTCTATCCTGCACCGCTTCTTATGCCATCTCCGAACTTCTCTATTTCTATATGCTGTGTTGCAAAACACCATCTAATTCAATACTTGATAACCCACTTTGGATATAACTTCATGACTACTGTTTTGACTATGCCTTCCCCCGTAATTCTTCCTTTAGTTTCTTACGCGGATGCATGGGTGTGCACCATCTACGTATTGTATTGACACTTAGGCGAGATAAGAGTAACAATAGTTTATGGAGGGACATGATTCTAACAGTGTTACTACTAACCTACAACGTCTTCGTATTCGTGGCAAAATAGTAGGAGATTGTAGTGAGCTAGTAGGACGAAGTGTAGACTTAACTGTTGTAGGAAGAATTACTAGAAGCATCGTAGGAGTTAGTACTTGTCGGTCTGTGCAGCCTCTGCCATTCACAATATCACCAGAAGCAGCATCGAGGTTGGGCACTCAAAGGTTGGGAGCGCCAGGAACCAAGGTGTTGGGACCGAGATCGATTGAATATTGGGGACGAGGGGGCGGCTTCAACGCAATACAAGCCTTGAAGACCCAACGTCGCGGATATATTTCACCGCAAGCACTCAATCGTGGGTTCGTGCGATTTGCAGATTTTGTGGTGAAGGCGGACGTGATCGTGGTGAAAAACCAAGGACTTCGATCCCAAGCAGAGTGGATTGGGAGGAGTGAAGTTGATTTACTACCCTTGTATTCTTTTATTTTCAGTGAATATTGGAACGCCGGCTATTCATTCCACACGATTTGGCACAAAGAAGAGACCGGGTGGGTTGAGAGAGCCACCATTGTAGTAGAGCAACAAACGCACAAAATTCTCGATTTTGAAGTTGCTCCTACTATATATTATCCAGCCGAACCAGGTAAACAGTCCATGTGGCATTTATATGCCTTATAATTTCCCGATTCAATCTGGATTTTCCACACGGCGTCACCAGAAGTGGGCGCCTTTACTTGACACCTCTTCCAGAAGAGTTGGAAGAAGTTGAAAGTGAGCAGGAGTTTGAAGCACCGGAATCCGATCTCACCGTATTCAGCGAGATACTTGAAGAGGTTGAAGAGTACGGTTACTACTACGATAGTGACGACGAGATGGCTCGCGTCTACGGAGCTTCCCAAGGCCTTCGTCGATTTTTTGGGGTGGTGGGCACCATTGAGTTGGAAGACTTTATTATCGAGTTTGGTGCCTGGTGCCATGGACAATCAGAACGACGTCCGGGATTTAATCCCTATAGTACATGGCAAGCACTCTTTCAACATTTGGAAGGTGCTCCAATGCATGACTATTCTCAGTTTGAAGTCAGACATACGACTGAGATTGACATTTTCCGTGCATATTGGGCACCTGATTTCAAAAACTTATTTGGTGGAGAAATGTTTATGGGAAATCGCCGAGTGGGTGCTGGCACACTTACTCTTGCAGATGTGGGACCTAAAGGAGAGGGTGAAGGAAGCTCTGGAGGAGAGAAAGGTAAGGCCAAGGTCACTTCAGGACCTAGGCCCTTGTTTAATCCTATCCTGTCATTCTTTGAAGTTTTGCGAGTAAACTATCAAGGTCAAAGACTCGACAAGATGTTGGAACTGCAACAATTTCAACTCAAAGACAAGGAGACCTTTCGGGATGCTTATCATCGATTGCGACGATTAGTAGAAAGCACTGAAGGCTTTACGGTTGCTCAAGCAATTAATTATTGGTACCACATTCTAGATTCGGAGCTGAAGCAACTCGTGAGGGCCAGAGTTTTGAGTTTACCATCTGCAACTCCACCTACGTTGGAGTTTGTTTTTCTTTCTACTGATTCAATTGCAGTAAATTTGGCGAGAGAAAGGTCGGCCATGCCGATGATTGGTAAAGCTTCAAAGACTGCAGAGAAGGCACAAGTTCTTGCCAAACTAGGTGAACCTGCCTTTGCAAGTCAACCTACAACAGACTCTAGGCCCAAAACACCTAGAGAGAAATACTGTTCTAGGTGTGGGGCATCTTCTCATCCAGCATTAAAATGTTGGATTCTTCATCCGGAGTTAAAACCAGCATATGCTAAGACCCGTGAGAATGCAAGCAAGGACGAGAAGAATGATTCGGAGCAGTCTAAATCAAATGCTAGGCCATCCACGAAAAAGGTAGGCCAAAACGAGTCTCGGTTTAAGACAATTGAGGCCCAATTGGCTTCAATTGTGGCAGCGTTGAAGATTAAGGAGGTGTCTGAAACTGAGCAAGGGCAAGCTCCATCGTATTATGGAGCTTGGGACGAGTCGTTTTGTGGTCTGGCGGAGGCAGCTTACGTTACAACTTGGGCTCAAGCTCACCAAGAGATACCACGTGGAGCTACCAGTGGCCTTGATCCACAAGTTGGAGAAGCACGACAACAAGTGAGACTTCCAGCATCATTTATTCTGGAGGACGTGGAGTCGGTTCCAACACACGAACAGCGTAGACCTCGGGTTATACGTGCACAAGAAGACAATATTTCCGGAGCTGCAACCATTGTGTGTCAACGTCCATTATTTTCTGCTGAAGTCGTCAAAGCACTTGGAGGTAACATTAGCTCGGTGTTGGAGACGGCAGCTGCAATGTGCAAAAATTCTAGCATGCGCCCCACTGCACCTATGGTGGGTAGGAGCGTTGCCACAGTCGATACCAATAGTGGACTTATGGAAGGAGAAAATTTGTCTGCAGCAGCCGCACGTATTCAAACTATGCCACATAGACCGACCATTGAGAGGGCTTCCGTAACACCAGGTGTTGTTGTGGTGGATAATAAACGTGGTGTTTTGCAAATTATAGGCTTTAATGGTCAAGTATTTGTACCACAACGGGTGTTATTGGATTTTGGGGCCCAACCGCTTATGTTGGGCAAGGCGGCCATTGAGGTGTTAGACTTACATGGAGGAGTTTTAGAACCATGTCCCTTTACTATTAACACCTCTATGGGCAGGTCTGAGAAAGCCACGGGTATCACCTCCCAACCATTGTTGGTACGACTCCAACCTGAAGACGTCATGAACTCAGTTGCAATTAAAGTGAAGGCTATTATCACTCCCGCGGCATCATACGATGTACTAGTTGGAGCTATGGTACTTTACCCTATGGGTTTTACACTCGATTTTTGGAATGAGACAGCCTCATATCGGCCAGGGTGGCAAGCTGGTGATGGTCGTCAGGCTATCTTGCCTGCACGGTTTATACGAGATTCCGTTAGTCACCATGTGGCATTTGCTATGGCTAGTAGTGCTAACAACTTCGATCTCAAGGCGACGACCAAGCCCAACACATCTCCGTCACATTCGCTTGTTACTCTCTCTCGAAGCAGCCATCTGGACCAAGTCCATAATGCTACCGCAATATGGAAATCTACGGCCGATCTGTTGGAGCACGCCAACCAAACTTTGACTAAGGTATGGAATGTCCTACCTTCACCAGTCCAAAAAGCTGGGGGCGTTGAGCAATTATCAAGTCATTCTTCATTGGTGACTACACCCCTTATTTGGCAATTTCCACATTCGGGAGTATGTTTATTGGAGTTATTTGGTGGAATTGGCACGGGCCTTGCTGCAACATTACAAGCCGGAATCAAAGTCCGCAAATATTTATATGTGGACAATGATCCTGTGGCTCAGAGGGTCGCCAAAGCCCATGTTGCCAAGCTCCAACGCCGTTACCCCAATTTATTATCATTGGAGGCTACTACCAACTCATTTACTGCCCTAGCCCAAGATGTTCTATTGGTAGACGCCCAACAACTACGTGCACATGGGCCTGTGGACTTGATCATCGCAGGATGGCCGTGTCAAGGACTGTCAATGGCAGGCAACCAAAACGGACTCCATGACACACGCAGTGCTTGTTTTCATGAACTCATCCGGGTTCTACACACTCTTCAAGAGATACAGACCACCGGTCCAGGTTATATTATTGAGAATGTGCCGGTCAGTTCACAGTCTAGAGGCAGAAATTTGAAGAGTGCACAACAGATCCACGCCATACTTGGACCTTCTATTACTTTGGATGCAGCTCAAATTGGTTCTCGAGCTCATCGGGCACGCCAATGGTGGACCAACTTGATTCCGGCAATTATTTTGCAAAGAGCTTATGCAAACACCTCACGGCCTTCAGAGTTGTTTGTCTAAGATATTTTGGATCCGCACCGACGCCCACGGGATGTGAAATGGGACGACAAACCTCCTTATGCGGTGGTGAACATAGCTGGAGAGCCTCGTAGAGCATTGCCGACGTTCGTGAGTTTTTCGAAGTCTTACGCATTTCGTGGGGATGGACCTGGTACTATCCTGGACATGAGTGGCACTGAGTATGTTACAGAAGAACCAAATGCTGATGAACGAGAAAGGGCTATGGGTTTTCTTACGGGAACAACTCACCTGCCGGATAATGCTATCTCTGAGTATCAAAGAAGAATGCTCATTGGTCAAGCGATGGACTTGAATGCTTGACTTGGATTTTGGCTATTGTCACCGCGGACCAGCGTTGCTTAGCTACATTGACGCCATCTATACACTCATATGCTTCCATGAGGGCTTCTCTTTTAAATCCACCTCATCCGGGGGCGACTAATGAGGTAGCTGGGGGCGGAGGAAGAGAGCCTATACATCTTTGGAGATTATGGGAAAATGAAAAATTTATCACACCTTTAGAGGCGCATATGATGGGCACAGAAGAAGACTCTGTGCTCAGAGGTGTTGCCTAGCAACGACGGAAAGTGCCATCCACTCCAAAGGAGGACAAGCCACCATTGACACCCGACAGTTGGGAGCCTAACGTGGGACTTGAAGGGGGAGTGGAACGGCAAGAAGAGCAACAATTCTTGAAGCAATTTAAGAATTGTTTTGCATATGGACTTAATGATTTAGGAGCCCTTAAAGGACAAGAGGTACGAATTGACTTGATGGATGATGCCCCTATTTTTCGCAAACCTTATTGGTATAGTGAGGCGAGAAGAGAATTAATCAAAGCACGTACCAAGGAATCGTTTGATGCTCAGTTGGTAGAGTTATCTAAGGGGGAGTACGCATCTGCTACCGTGATGCCTTCCAAGAAAGATATATTTGGCAAGTGGACGGAAAAACGAATGTGTGGAGATTATCGGCCGATCAACAAGCGAACTAAGTCCGATCGATATGCAATGCCAACACCTGAAGAAATATTTGACGCAATCGGGCATGCAAGGTGCTCAAGCGCTTCAACATGGAGGAGTGCAAGCCGATTGGCACGCTGCTTGATGTAAAGGGGTCGTTGTTGAAGCTTTCGGATGAGGAGTTTAAGGAGGTTGAAGAGGAGATGAAGGCTATTCCATACAAGGCTGCGGTGGGGTCGTTGATGTATGCAATGGTGGCCACAAGGGCTGGCCTTGCATTTCCGGTGAGCATGGTGAGACAATTCATGGCATTCATGGCAAAGACTGGTCCTCAACATTGGATGGCGGTTGAACGCATCTTGAGGTACTTGAAAGGCACCATTGACTACAAATTGTGCCTTGGTGGTAACAACCTTGATTTGAAGGGATATTGTGATGCGGATTGGGCAGGTGATGTGAATGAGCGCCGTTCCACGACGAGATATGTGTTCTTTGTAGGAGATGGTGCAATCTCGTGGAATTGGAAGAGGCAACCTACGATAGCGGTGTCTACTACGGAGGCGGAGTACATGGCAACTAGCCATTGCTTGAAGGAGGCGTTGTGGCTACGGCAACTATTTGAGGATGTTGGGTTTGTGCAAGCGGAGGCCACAAGGATCATGTGTGACAACCAAGGGTGCATTGCGCTTGCATAGGACCCCAAACACCACTCTCGTACGAAGCACATAGATGTACAACATCACTTCATTCCGGAGAAGTTAGAGGATGGAGATGTGAGCTTGTGGTATTGCCCAACGGAGGACATGGTGGCGGATGTGTTCATGAAGCGCTTGCTAGGGTGAGGCACGAGAAGCTAACAAAGGCGATGGGATTTCGAGGTGGTAACTACTCGCAAAGTGGGAGTGTTGAAAATTAGATTGCTCGTAGTTACTAAGGGTAACTAGAGTTGATTAGAGTATGTGGAGAGGGTTGGATGAATAGAGTCTTATCGTATATGGAGAGTGTTGGATGAATAGAGTCTTATCGTATATGAAGAGGGCTTGTCCACAAGAGCCTTATCGTGTGTAGGGAATGATGGACCACTAGAGCCTTATCGTATGTAGAGAGAGAAGGTCCTCTAGTGGTCTATCCTGTTTGTAGAGTGATCTTGATCACTCAAACCTTATCTTTGTTGTAGCACCTAGTGCCTTCACTTAAATATATAAGTAAGTGCTTGGAATGAGTGAGTATCTCATTCAAGCATTCTTTGCTCTACTACTTGTAAGCTTTGAGTGTATTGTATTCTCTCTCTCCCTCTATTGAATCTCAATATCAGGTCGATGAGTTTCATCTTCAGCACCAATGGGAACATCAGCCTTACGTTTCCTGGAACCAAAAATCTCTGCCCCCTCCAAGTGGGCGTCACGCGTACACTAAGCTTCAGCTTCAGGGAAGTCCGTAACAACCTTGTTGAGGCAAGATGGATTGCCGGATCGATTAGCCCGACGTTGAGCGGTATAAAGACGCTCACGAAGTTCTTCTACGGATGGTCCAGAACCACTTGCACCGCCTTTGTTGAATTGATGGTAGCCGACCACTTGGAGGAAGGCCCGAACGTAGTCATCAACGGCTGCAACGTAGAGATCCCTACCCTTATTGCCAGACGCTTGCAGCCACTTGTTATGGATTGACTCCGCAAGATTACATGAAGGCATCTCTGCGAGTTCTTCTGCCGAATATTTTTTTTCCTGCAACGTACAGATGTATTAAGACTTTATTCAGAATTTAGATTTGTACTTAATAGAGATTCACAGTATATAAATCTACATAAAAAATCAACTAATAATATATATTTTCAAAACAATAACTGTCAATTTCTTTGGTACTGTCATAACATTCGAGAAGTTGCCGTAGAGCATGTCATAAGCAAAGATACCACAAAAATTGAATACTTACTAGTTCCATAAATCCACCCCATTATTTGTATCTGAAGTGCTCGTACGCAAGCCAATGACCTAAGTGTTCTAAACCAATTTTGGAGGTGGCCTTCAAGGATGCCCACCACGCTCTTATAGTCCAATATCGGGTCTCAGCCTCTTCCATGGTGCGCGCATCCTTGTATAGCTTATACAGAATCCGGTGTTGGCCTTGCAATTCGGGCACAATGTATTGTTTCGTATGTTTCTCAAGAGACTGAGTCCAATGGAAATAACATTTTCGTTCGCGGCCTTCTATTGGGACAGCAAGGTTTCCTGAGCCGTAGATGATGCGCACAGCGTTCCGTTGGCTTAGGCACTATCAGCCATAAATCCCTGAAACTCCGGCTTAGGTACTCTGTTCCTTGCCATCACATGATTAAGGTTTTTCCAGAAGACGAGTTGAGCATCTTTGTCCTCTAACTGAAAATCACAGCATGCAATGGTTAGAATGTGTTGGTTACGTGAGTCGTACACGTGGCAAGCCATGGTGGTCCAATCCGTAACGCGTTTGACATGGTCAAATATCATCCATGCGTGAGAGAGATTTCCTCCAGGCTGCATACGGCGAACCAGATCAACACCGCTACCGAGGCCGACCTCCGACATTTTGAAGATGAAGACATTATTGGATTAGTCGCCTTGGCCAAGGAACATGTAGCGTTGCACATACGCCCAGTTGCTGAGACCTCTGAGCTTTGTGATCCCATCGAGAATGCCATACCTATGCAAGTACTTGAAAGTGTAGATACGATTCCGCATGCTGGGAGAGTTTTACTCTTTGCATTGTTCAAAGACTGGTTCTAGCTGCTGAAGAGAAAGATGGCCGGTTTCGGGGTCACCTTCGTCACGGAGAAGTAAGTTACCTAACAAGTCTTTGCTGGTTTCCATAACTATTTTGGAAATGGTTGCTTGAGGGTTACGGTCAACATGCTCTTCTAGTAACTCATCTATTTTTTTCCTTACACATCTATAATCTCCGACTTTGACAGGATGTTTGTGTGTTCCTATATGGACACATGCACGCTCTTGACAATCTTCTCCAAGTACGTAAAAAAAAATTTGCAGAATAAGGCGCAACACAAACACGAGGTTGTTTGCAAAGCTTACAGACCAACGTCGAGGTGGGCGGGAGCGATCCGCCTACTGGAAAGGGGTCTTTGGTAATGCCTTCAAACTAAACATTGTTCACTCCAGCGACTCGATCAGGTCGTTGCAAGAAGTTGCAGTTTGGATTGTGGCACTGTAGATGTCTTACACAGTTTGAGTATCGGAAAGACAACCCTTGCGTATTGGTGATTTTGGTGGTCATCGCCCTAGTCCACACATGACCGTCGTACCGTTTATCTATCCCCTCCATGGACTTCGCGACCTTGTGAGTTGAAGACGGAATAGTGGGCGGAAAGATGAAGAGTACATCGCCATTGAATGACGGAGGCAAGAAAGATACGTTGACAGTGCGGATGGTTTTGAAATTAGTTTTTTTGAGGAGAGTCTTGCTACTTGGCATTCTAGCAAGATTGCAGAGGGATGGAAGATTTTTTTTGGGTTTTACAATTTGCGATGAAAATAAAGAAGGAGGGGTGGCTCCAAGATAGTTATCCCTAACAGGAGGTGGCAATGGAATATGAGACGACAGACGACATGGTTGCAGAGGAGACTTCTTCTCGTCTTCTGATGAATCCGATATGTCAATGGTGACTTCCAGACCTGGTTCGACTTTGACAGGAGCAAGAGCTAGAGCAACCGTGGAGATAGTAGAAGAACTACGTTGGGTTAGGAGAACTGTTGACGCGTTCATGACGGACTCCGTCAAGCCGTAGAGGCGATACTTTCCACCTCTAAGCTTCTAGATTGTAGTATTATTCTCTAGGATGATTGGATCTACGACCATGGAGTACTGAACATGATTAGTATCAAGTTCTAGAACTTCTCTCTCTAACCACAGTGAAGCTGCATCGTAGCCAAATCGAATTCCAAGCCACAATGCACTGATCTCTATGACACCTTCAAGCCCTACGGACATGCAAATGGGAACAAGTGCTCCCTGTGACACAATCTCAACGATGTCTGTAGTAGTGGGTTCAGAGGAGGAGGAAGCCATGATGTGCGAGAGGACCAACGAGCATCGACAATGGATTTGAGAAAAGGATGCAGACTAGGAATGATGCAGTTTATAAGAGAAAATTGGTAGTAGGAACTCGTAATGAAGTAAATAAGGTTAGGAGAGTGAATAAATCAGACAATTACCATAATGGAGAGTAAATACTGTATACCATTAGGCAATTGTAATTAGTGTCATTAATGTGCAAGTGTTGACAGTCTCAAAATTGGAAAAGTAACGGCGGCCGTCACTGTCAGAGCATTTGTATGCAAATTCAAAAAATAGATTAGCATCTCATGTCAGAGTGTCACATTTGGCAGACCATGAGCCGTCATAGTTGTTGCAATAATTTATGATCAACTTTGCGAATTAGGTTAGAGGGCGGCTTGTAAACTTTGTTTAAATAGGAGTAGGACGACGAGATGGTCCTTTCCTTTGTTCGTTTAGTTGGTGTTGGTAAGGTATTGAGACGGTACGATCGGTGTCCTTTTGTCTTGACGTTATGGACGCAGTGAGCATGGGGTCTGAGAGATCCAATGAGAGTGTGCCTAAGAAGAAGAAGAAGAGGGGAGGTACTCGTTTTAGTAATATGAAAGCGCGCAAACGAAGTGCATTGCAAAAGGTGGGTGCGTCTAGGTCGAGTCGAGATGAGGGAGGCCCTGTTGATTATGATCTGAACGATGATGAACTTGGGCCCCAGTATAGGCGGAATCTTAAAATGCGGTTGATCAATCTTGACACAGTGATCGAGATGAACGAGAAAGACAATGTTGAAGATGGGAACAAATTCAAGAGATTTATAGAAGAGCAAGAGAGCGGTGGAAGTGGATCGACATCTAGCTCACCTCCTATGTTATAGCATAGGAGGTGATGAAGTTGCACAGGATTACGAGAAGCAGGTACGGTAGTATTCTTGAGTTTTTGCTATTAAGTTATTGTAGTTTGAGTTTAATGAGTTGAATGTTTGTCTACTAGGGTGATGTCGATGAAGGTCTCAAGGACGATGAGGTAGATGATTTAAGTTTTGACGGTACGGAGAAAGATTCCAAGGACTGTTTTTGAGAACGAGGAGTGGATGGACCATAAGAAGAAGTTGGTAGATGTTGAAGAAGATGAAGATACCACTCACCGTATTTTAGAGGAGGAGGTAAATGACATGACGTTTTTCTTAAGTGTCACGAAGGAGTCTGGGCACATTTTAGCATTCACCTCCATAGATTAGATATGTGATTATGTTTGCACAGTACGCCAATGTAGATTTGGATTAAATATTGCTTCAGTAAGAAAAATGTGACGTAATATTGAATAAATGTTTGATTGGTTTTGAAAATTATAAGTCATGTCAGATTTGAATGCGGTACAAGTGTAAAGTTCCTTGAATAAAAGAGGCCCAGTATGATAATATAAAAGATTGAAGGGTATAACCCAAAGTAGGTACAGGTATACATGGGGACATCCTTGGTATTGGTACTGGGGTATCGGGGTATCGGGGTATTTGGGGTATCGGGGTACCGAGTTATGAAGCCCCGGCCGAGGAAGTCTAGGCCCACAAAGAGCACGGTAATAAGGCTCCGGCCCAGGAAGAGCAGGGTATAAAGCCCCGGCCAAGTAAGACAAGGGTATAAAGTCCCGACCCAGGCAGAAGCGGAGTATTGAGGTAACGATGTATGGAGCCCTGGCCTCGGCAGCAGCGCCGGCTTGGTGTTTCGGGGTATGAAGCCCCGGCCCCGGGTTGGACGGACCCTGCCCTGCCCTGCTCTGATCGGACACTGCACTGCCTCGGAGTCGGTGATGCCCGGCCTCCGCGTCGGTAATGCCCTGCCCCCGCGTCGGTGATGCCCGGCCCTGCGTTGATACCCTGCCACCCACCGTCTTAAGGTTGTCCGCTTCCTTCTGCACTACCTCTCTGTCTGCTCCCTTCTCCGCTCCCTCTCCGTCCGCTTCCTCCCTGTCTGCTCACCTCCCCCTGCGCGCGTAGCTCAAAATAACCAGGTGATGCCGGCACCTTCGGCAAGTGATCCTGGGAAATTTCGGAAGCGGGAGGTCCTCCTTTGTGAGCCGGCGCAAAACCCTAGTAATTTAAAGAAAAGCCGCCGATGATGCTAGATCCGCCTCAAAAGAGTTTGGCAGGTGACAGTTTTGAAAAGCTGTCAGGAGAGATGACTGACAGAAAGAGTGACAATTTTGATTGTATCTCCAAGAATAGGTTGGATGCAATTAGTGAAGATGCTTGCGATGATATAATATGGCCTACCTGTTCCTATCAACAACTCCTTTCTTGTCAATGTTCAGTTTGGTTTGAAGAAAGGAGCTACAATGGCGAACTTGGGCGCACAAGAGGAGATGACAACGCGGCAAGAAGAGGAGATGACAATGCGGCGAGAAGGAGAGGACGTCGAGAAGGAGTTGGAGAATGTGAGTTATGAATCAGAGTCAAGCCTCTTTGCTGAGTTTTACAGGGAATACGCTCTCCGATACGCTCTAGGAAAGAAAATGAAGACTCGTGCTGAAAAGGAGGCGTGGTTCTCGAGGGGCTTCAAGGTTAGAATCACTTGCTTCATCATATATTAAATCCGCTACTTGTACTCAATCAGCTACTGTTCTTCCGTTTCTATCTAGACTTCTGTAGGAGAGATCTTGTAGTTCAGAAACAGGGCACATGGATTGGTGTATGTGCTATCTGACGCACCGAGGTAGCATCGAACTATCCGAGGTTGGAGATGCTCAGAAACTCTATAACCATCGTCGATTCGTGGGCCTGGATGTTGGTGGGGGCCTTCGTGCCTCACAATGGATTTGGTAATTTTTGTGTTTTATACTCGTATTGGTCGCCTGCTTGCCAGCTTCTCGCGGCGGGGTGCGCAGAAATATTCTTAATTTTTACTGTGGCCAGTTTGTGGACTTCCTGTTGTCATCGTGGACTTGCTCTCGTCAGCTTGCTGTGGTCGTTGTGAGCATCATGGGCCGCGTGCGGACACGCGCTGAGCTTGAGGTTATCGTTTGCTTGCAAAAGCGTGGCAGGGGGATGAATGCCCTGCCTTTGCTCGTGAAGAGTGAGCAGCATGCACCATCCAGGTGCTCGAAACTGGCCACAGCAAGTGAGGTTCAGTGCTTGATGATGTCGGGGCTTCGGGTTCGCCTTTGTTGCTTGAATTTCACAGCTGCATGGCAGCCTTTCGTCGACGAAATGCTGGGGGGCCTAGAAGAATCCTTCTTTTCTTGCATTCTGAATTGGACTTTGATAAGGCTTTTGTTTGAATTTTTGAATCCTCCCTTCTTGGCTGTAGTCGTCGTGAGCATTGTGGGCCGGGTTCAAACTTCGCTGTGGCACCTCGAGGTTCTCGTTTGCTTGAAACAGCGTGGCAGGGGGCCCTGTCTTGCTCGTGATGAGTGAACAGCTTGCCACCATCCAGATGCTCAAAACTGGCCACAAGCGAGTGATGATCTGCGCCCTGATGATGTCAAGGGCTTTTTGCATGCCTTCGTTGCTTGAATTTCCCAGCTGCTTGGCAGAATTTCGTCGACGAAATGCTGGGGGGGGCCCAGAAGAATCCTTCTTTTCTTGCATTCTGAATTGGACTTTGATCATGCTTTTGTTTGAAGTTTTGATTCCTCCCTTCTTGGCTGGGGTCGTCGTGAGCATCGTGGGCCGGGTACAGAGTCGCTGTGGCCACCTCGAGGTTCTCGTTTGCTTGAAACAGCGTGGCAACGGGCCCTGCCTTGCCTTTGCTCGTGAAGAGTGAGCAGCGTGCCACCATTGAGGTGCTCGAAATCGGCCAAAGCGAGTGATGATCTGCGCTGCTCTGATGATGTTGGGGCTTCGGGTTCGCCTTTGTTGCTTGAATTTCGCAGCTGCATGGTAGCCTTTCGTCGACGAAATGTTGGGGGGGCCTAGAAGAATCCTTCTTTTCTTGCATTCTGAATGAGACTTTGATCTTGCTTTTGTTTGAATTTTTGAATCCTCCCTTCTTGACTGTGGTCGTCGTGAGCATCGTGGACCGGGTTCAAACTTTGCTATGGCACCTCGAGGTTCTCATCTACTTGAAACAGCGTGGCAGGGGGCCCCGCCTTGCCTTCGCTCTTGAAGAGTGAGCAACATGCCACCATGGAGGTGCTCGAAACAGGCCACAGCGATCGAGCCTCCGACGACGTCAAGGAGCTCGAACTCGGACTGCCTGTGCTTCTTGAATTTGCCTTAGGCCATTAACTATGACATTTTGTGATAAATTTTATGATACAATGGTCAATGGTTGTATTTGTTTTGTTGTCTTTAATTTGTTTGTCGTTGTGTAATTTACATTTATTTGGTTGCTCATGGTTTTGAGTTGTATTGCAGGATGCGTTAAAGCGATATGAAGTTGTTGGTGAAGGGGAATCCGTTGCTGACAGCGACTTGTCTACTCTGAGAGATCATGTCTTGGCTGTAGTAGAGTCCCGGCGTTTAGTAATACCATTGTCTTTGGTTCCTGAATCTCCGCCTCCTGCCTCACCTGTCCGTCACACTTCATGTGTTTTCGTTGATCGGGTTGCACACGCCGTTAACATGCGACTTAAGAAGAATGAGGCCAAAGCTCGTCGTATCCAAGAGAAAGAATTTGCCAGACTTGCACCCAGACGTTCTTCGCGACTTGCCGGAAAGTTGCAATCCCCTTAATTGTATCCATCGATTATATGATAATTATGTTTATCATATACTTAATTATAAAAAGGTTTAAAAGTACTTTCTCTATCTCATTGTCATTTTGATATCTTCTTATTCTTGTTGTCCTATGTTGTATTTTGGTTTTTGGATTGTCAGATGAACAGTAGCTCAAGTCCAATCCGACTAAGATGAGGAACCCACACCACCTCCGCTTCATTCTCCACCAACTCGATGACTGGATAAAAATGAACTCTTATATGACAGTGGCAGAAGTGCTCAAGACATGGGCAAAGGAGTTTTGGAGGAAAGTCCAATGGAAACTGATAGTCAACCTCAACCCATGCTCGATCACGATGGAGACGTCTCCCATTCTGAAGATGAAGACACTCCATTGCCGGGAGGTGTCAACGTCGGGATTTTTCACATGCCCCTCACCTCCAAAACAAAGACCCAGACTGGAGTGCAAACGAGATGCGAATGATTCACAAGAGTGATTCAATCGCGATCATCAACAGGTTGCGTTTCAAACGTGTTAAGAAATCTCGCATGATGATTCCATTGTGTCGCCTTGTTTGTTATCCGAAGGTTCAACCTATCTCCGAACAAGACGTCAGAAAATTGGAGAATGAGTTCAACAAAGGCTATCGCGAGGGCAACCGGGTCAGGCACGTTTCTCCCTTCGATAGGAAAGGGAGAGAGAAAATGGTTGATGCTGAAGATGCAGTGTGGACAAATCCTCTATGGAAATCTGCTAATGAAGAGTTTGAGAAGACGCTGCAGTCTGATCCGAATCTTCAACACCTGAGTGACAAGTACTTCTACAACACGTAATTCATTATAATGGGAATATTCAAATTATCATCAAATAACATATTTCGTTAAAGTGAGAATATTTCAATTATCATCGACCTAAATCCCACAAAAAGGACTTCAGGTTGACCTAAAGTGCAAAACAAGAAACTCAAAACTCTCTAATATAAGCAAAACATCCCATTATCACACAATCGGCCAATAAAATGGGGGTCTTGCCCATATTCCTCGCGTAATTCGCCAGTGTTCAGATATTCTCGAGTCAACGGTACTCGAGACAAAGGCCAACATCCATTCTTCAAAGTAGAAGAAACCTCCATGGGCGCCAACAATAAATCATTGACTGCACGCCAATATCGTAAAACGGAATCATGTCGCCGACGAAACTCTCCTGACAAGTCTTGGGCACATGAAATTTCCCACAACTTAATGAAACTTGATATACCTTTCACAATTTCATCGAGATTCTTCATA
The DNA here is from genome assembly GCA_037043015.1 of Bryum argenteum. NCBI lineage: Eukaryota > Viridiplantae > Streptophyta > Bryopsida > Bryales > Bryaceae > Bryum > Bryum argenteum. Next base: position 43,321,574 of record CM073321.1, read on the forward strand.
GGAATTGACGCTAGAGGCTTCATTTCTCCCGTAGGCAATAGAGGCATACCAATAATAGAATTCTCTTTCCACAATTTTATTCCTTCACTAGTCGATGGAAGCCACTCATTGTCGGAACATAACATCTTGTACTTCATCATGGGCCACCCGTTGTCATGTTTGAAAAATTTAAATTGTTGCCCTTCCAAATTACCAACAAGAACTTCGTCTTTAGAAGCAATGAAATCCTTGATATATCCTTTGAAATCGGGAATCTCCTCAATCAGATGCGGAATAACTGGGAGTGCCTCGGCGTCCATGAAGGATTTCGTCAGAAGAGGAATCGTCAAATAGTCATTCTCCTTTAAAATCATACTCCAACGTCCAAATAGAGCGTCAATATCTTCATGAGTATGTCCAACTAAAAGAAAATTGACGTAAATTTCACAGAAAACGCCCATATGTACCAGAAGGGACCAAAAGCAAAACATGAACCGATTTTTGTTATCGGAGGCGGCGTTGTCAAGTTGCACATGTAAAACTGGAGGAAGGGATTCCGTAGCTCCTGATGACTCACTCTCAGGCAAAAGAGAGTTCAAACAAGCATCTTTTGCGACAAGCAATGCCTCAAACAAAGGATGCGTTCCAGATCCAGCAAACAATGACTTGGAATGTGATATCGGAACTCCTTCTAAATCTCGGAGAAGCTTCAAAAAAGATCCAACAGTGTGATTGCAATCACTCGAATAAATGTCAAGTCCATAGTGAGCATAACGAACATCGCAATGCTCGTGAGCAATCACTCCCGTCACAGCAATAGGAAGTTTCATAAGTGCATCATTTGTTTTTGTTTTGTGAGAGAACAAAGGACAAGCCGTTTTCGCATGATCCATTTTGTCGTGGATAATGCAGAGAACATCTTTGGGCCTTTGAATAGATAAAGAGCGGTTTGTATAATAATACTCACGATGTGTTTGCTGATGGTCCAAGTGCAATTTAAGCTTTTTGATCCACATGTTCTCTTCACTTGAATCTGGCACCATGGACTTGATCATGGTCTCAAGTTTATCACACGTTGCACATCGTGCAAAATTGTCTCCGGGTGCTTTCTTCGAATACTCGGAGAATATTGTTCGCCTAATCTTGCTGAGAGTACTTTGCGTGATGAATTTCAGCCCCAACCTCTCGTTGATGAGATTGATATCTGGGATCGTATCTTTCCATTTGAAGGAGGAAGGCAATGACCGTGATACTACGTTGAGTCCATTACTAAGCATCTTTGCTTTGTGCGGCATATGATTAGCTGCGTTGTCGATTAACACTTTAAGCGTTGCAGCAGCTTGCTTCACATGAAGTCGTGGTTTCTTGGAGCCAACATTCCCGTGATGTCGAGCCCGTAAACCAGCAACCGCCTCTGCTTTCTTCCTGTAAAACATTGCAGGAGGAACTCCAGTAATATTTTGCCAAGCTCGAGCACAAATATCAATACCTTCCGTTGTAACCATCGTACTTTCGTCAGCAGTTTTAAGAAATCGATGATGTACATCAATCTTAAAGTGCGCCTTGAACTTAAAATCTGAAGACTCGTACATCTGCTTTCTCAAGGTCAGAATCTTTTGGCGAGGGAATGGCTGACAGCAATTTTTACTGCAACACTTCATACTTGCAACCAAATTGACAGACTCTACGGTCAATAGTTGCTCTTCCCTCCTAGTTCTGTCGATCTTAGGATGTCGTTCTCCCAAAGTATACGGACGAACTCCTTTCCTCTTTGGTTGATCACGACCATAAACCGCAATATTGTATTGCTCCCGATGCAAATGATCAAGTAAAGACCAACCGTCATGAATGGTGTGGCTGAGATCCCATTTTAATGACTGAAATATTGTATCAGAAGGTAGAAACTCTAAATCCAAGCACTTTACGATCTAAACAACTACTTGATCATCTCGCAAAGGCTCGTCATCGGAGCCCAGTACACAATCAGACCCCACAATTTGAAAAATACCCTCTGCAGCAATGGCCCGTCCAGGATTCAATAGTGTCACAAATTTGGTTATCCATTTGCATCTCGGGAGTCCAGGACAATCCTTCAATCGATCCGGCAGAACGAGCTCAACATCTTCCAAATCCTAATAACCAAAAAACAATTATGTTAAACAAGGAACCACCTTAGACGTTGATGGAAACAAAGCCGTGAAGATTATAATACCTCTAAAGAAAGACCTCGATTGTCCCAGTCATCATCGGACGCACTACTTGCCATGTAGAGCGGTCACACCCTGATTATGGCTCCGTGAATAAGCTATACAACATTACAAAAGATTCAAATAACCATTAGTGGAAATGAACACGCAGACATAAAACCTCAGATCATGCTGAGAAAAACCTATGGAAGTAGTATTAAGCTCGACTGGACTTAATTTCCTACCTAATATACTAGTTTATAAATTATCATTTGACATCAAATAGGAACGATCTAAACCATCAGACTGTGGACATAGCTCAAAACAATAACTTAAACAAATACCGTGCGTTTAGGAGGCATCGACCTAAACAGATCGCGTTTACAAGGCAGCGATCTAAACACTATGCATTTAGCAGACAACGACCTAACCACTGCATCTGTTTGGGATCGACCTAAACGCTGCGTTTATCAGATAGCGACCTAACCACTACCTCTAGTTGGGTTCGACCTGAAAATTTCATGTTTGGGAGGCAGCGACCTAAACAATGTGCGTTTAGCAAAAAAAGACCTAACACTGCGTGCAGATCAGAGAGTACTTACAATTGTGCATTTAGGAGGCAGCAACCTAAACACTGCGTTAAACACGCAGAGACCAACACAGTGCGCTTAGCAGGCAGGGACCTAGTCACTGATTGAATAGCAGGCAGTGATCTGAACACTAATCATTATAAGGGAGCGACCTGAACACTGCGTTCGGTTGGTGGTGACATGAATAGTGCGTTTAGCAGGCGACCTAAACACTCAAAGCTAAACAGGCATCGACCTACACACCGTGTGCTTACCACGCAGCGACCTTAACACTCTAAGTTAAACAGGCATCGACATACACACCGTGTATTTACCAGGCACCGACCTAATATCTGTGCGTTAAGCAGGTAGCGACCTAAACACACTGCATTTAGCAGACATTGACCTATACAATGTGCGTTTAGCAGACAGCGACGTAAACACACTATGGGTTTAGAAGACATTGACATATACAATGTGCGTTTAGTAGACAGCGACCTGAACACATTGTGTTTAGCAGACATTAACCTATACAGTGTGCGTTTAGCAGACAGCGAGCTAACACTGCGTTAAGATGGGAGAGTCCTAACCACTGCGTTTATCAAGTAGCGACCTAAACACTGTGTTAAACAGGCATCGACGTATACACCGTGCGTTTAGCGGGTAGCAACCTAAAATCTGTGCGATTAGCAGGCAGCTACCTAAAGCTCTGCGTTTAGCAGGCTGCGATCTAACAGCTGTGCGTTTAGTAGGCTGCGACCTAAAAGCTGTGCGATTAGCAGGCTGCGACCTAAAAGCTGTGCGATTAGCAGGCTGCGACCTAAAAGCTGTGCGTTTAGCTCGTGAAATAGGAAATACCTGATTTTGGGACCTAAATGCACACCCATTGACCTAAATGCACACTGTGATTTTAGTATTTCTAGTAAGGTAAAATGAATCGCGCGGGGAGGTCGCAAAGAGCAAGATAAAATAACAATGCAATTGCGCATGGAATTGCAATTGCGTATGGAAATGGCGTACCTGATACACAACACCAACAAACCCTAGCTTACAGACGAACACCGTGGAACACAGACCGAATGCAAGCGCGACCTAGAGCAAATGCAAGCGCGAGCTCTGCGAAGTAGTGTGAGCAGCAAAACGATCAGGAGAGGGCGCGCAACGACGAGGAGCAGAGCGCTGGTATGACGGAGCGCTGGGTAGAAAGAGCGCTGGCTACAAGGAGCGGAGCGCTGGCTACAAGGAGCGGAGTGCTGGGTAGAAGGACCGAGCGCCAGCTTGCTTTGTGAGCGAGCGCGCTGCACGCATGAGCGAGCGCCAAGGCCGGGCGGAGCGCGGGCCGGGCCGGGCCGGGTGAGCGAGCCGGCCGAGGCCCCGGGCCGGCATCGCGAGGCGGGAAGCCCATTCGAATTCGGGCGGGAAGCTCACGCCAACGGGCGGCGGGCTGCCCAGCGCCTTGATGGCGCCCGCTGCCCGGCCTGCCCCGGCGACGTGGCGGCGTGGGGCTGCTGCCCGGGAAGCTTAGGGTGTCCAGGGGTGCCCGGGGGTGCCCGGGGTGCCCGCTGCTCCAGAATAAATTAAAATAAATTAATTACGAAATATATTTCAATTAAAAAATTAAGACATAACTCCGTAATGCAATTAACTTATTTGTTTCAAAATCATTGATTAAAATTTTAATTGTACATAGGCTAATAAATATTTTATTACTCTTTCTATGACACATTCTAACGTTTTGCTAAATTATTCACTTTAGATCAATCTCAAAATAGATAAATAAAAATAATTCAAATCGAATCATACAATAACACATTCAAAATAACTAAATTATTCCATACCTAGAATAGTATATATACTTTAAGAGTTACTAAACTTCGAATATTGATCATCAAATAACTCAATTAAAATCTTAGAATATTTCCCTTACAATATCTCGATTTGAATCGTAATAAACCAACTTTTAATGAAATTCTTATATATTATAGCTATCATATCAAACTTCATTTACGTAATATTTATTTTAGTATACCACAACAAATCTAGTAAATAAATATATTAACAAGAGAGAACATATTGTACGTAGGTAATAAAATTTGAATATTGCACTTACAACAATTTTAATCCTAGAATACCTCTATTAGAAATTATTAGTACTAATATATGTAGGTTACTGAACGTTATTTTCCAAGTACTTAGATTAGAATATTTTAACGCTTAAAATGAATAAACACAGAAATTAGAATACTACTTATAAAATGTTTGAATCCTAATTATTCTTATATTACATCACTGAATTGAGTAATAATTATGTTAATATAAGTTCATACTTATTTACTAAATACTAACTTAAGTATACTTTACTCTAAATTTGATCAAACTATTATCTATAATCGAAAAGAAAATAATTTAATATTATTTTCATACCAAAAATGATGTAACAAATATTATATCTAAAGTTATTAGGATATAACGATTATTAAGGCTCTAAATAAAGAATAACTATTTATTTTTATAACTTTTTGTAAACCAAATCATTCATATAACTTTTTAGAACAAATTAATTTTTTCAGAAAATAAATTCATCTAATATTGTTAACTTTGATATAATCTTTAGCTTATTACGTATCATTTGATATAAATTTTTTATGGATGTAACATTTTGCAAGTTATATTTATCAAAAACTTATTTATTCACGAAGATAATACATAAACCAGTTATAAATCATCAAACTGAGCATATATTTTTCTATAAAATCATTAAAATCAAACGAAAAAACAGAAGTAAAAAAATAAAAATACAATCAGAGTATTTTAATTTAAATAAATTTAAGAAAAAACTATAATACATTTTAATAGAGTAAAATTATTCTTAAATTTTATAGAATTTTATAATATTCAAATGTAAATGATAAATCAAATTTCCCTAAATAAATAATAAACAAAATACGTAAACACAATTTTCAACATAAATATTTATTTTATATTAAGTTAGATATACATGTCACTCGTATTATACGATCGACTTATTTTACGGGATAATATTATGTTAATATATACTTATCTACCTGCGTCGGTTTTACCATAGCAGTAACGGTAACTTTTTTACGACAACTTTAATATCCATATGAATACATCTTCATTAAAATTTGTTACAAAATCAAACATACACCTGATTTTTCTAAATTATATTGAAACTCGGATCTGTTGTTTAAATGAAATTCGCGCTAAACAACTTCCATATAAAATTAGTATAATTCCGTTCGGCTTATACTCTCAGTATTTCAAATGTTAGCTATTGTAAAAGCGCAACATATGCAAACCCCATTTTGCAATGCAATCACTCTTTCATCTACAACGTTTGAATAAGTAGAATAAAGCAGTTTGATGCTTACAAAGGAAAACATATATTCTCGAAAAGTAAAAATATTATCAAAAATCGCTAAGTTGTATTGTAACTAAAAGTAAAGGTACATTAACACAAACTGAATACAAATTTATAATTATACAAGAGACAAAAATTAATCTACTGTGACAATTTTTAATTAAATAACCATTTTATTCTTATCTTTAGTATTACTTATTTTACGACGTTATATTGGATTATAACTTTCATTTCTGAAGATTAAATAACTAAATAAACACTAAAATATTAAAGAAAATCTATGTGGGAGAAATTAAAACTATTCCATGCTTATGTCTTAGATTATTTGATCTCGTATAATCATAGGATTAAGATTCATGAAAAGTAATTAAAGAAATGAAATTTTTTAGTACTGAACGTTCTTAAGCTTAAACGTAAGCTTAAAACACGTACTTCGTTATAATGGAAATATTCATATTATGAAATTGATGAAAGTTGAGCTTCAGTTGAGCCAAATGTATAGTGTGGATACATCTAGTTCGACTCAAGTTAAACCCACATTTATGCATCATTTAACTAAGTATGGACTTTCGGCTTATTTATGGTTTTTTAAAACAAGGAAGATCTCTTTATCTATGATCTTAAAAGTTACATATTGAAAGAATATCTTCATAGAATCTAGATTTTAGAAATCAATTTCCAACTATTGTTCTTAATTATAGAACGCGCATTCTTCATATTTAGTCAAATATGTAATATATTTCAATTAGTGAATAATACCATTATATTGAATTACAACACTTCTCACAGTGAATAATATCAATATATTGAATTACAACACTTCTCTTTGTTGGCCTAGGAGAAGGTGTATCCAGTGGTCGTTTCTGACGTCCTTCCGAACAATCCATTCAACTTCGGACCGACATCCTCCCACGCGCTATCTACCTCATCAGCTATCCAGCTCACGATCTTTCACCATGTTGTCCGGACAAAGTGACGAACTCTTCCGAAAATCACTCCAATAAACTCCCAAGCAGCAACAATGTACATACATCTAGAGGATCCGATACAACACTTCTCACAGTGAGCGGCATTAGTACAAGTTGCTACTTTCTCGTTTATGATGAACAATCGAGCTGCAAAAATCCGACTATTGAGAGTGCGAGCCGAGAGATTGAATCCGATCACTCAGGTGCAGAGTACAGCCTACCGGAGCTGATGGACACTAACGATGTGAAAAGCATGTGGTTCAAAATTTCTGATGAAAAACTCGAAGTGCTTCTCATGTTGCAGAAGAGCTTATACTTTAAGAAGACTTTCACTCGGGCATGGACGACGAATTCAGCCTTACGTACTGGACCGCTAAGCGATGCAATTATCTTCGCTGACTGATAACTAATTATTGCCAATCTACCCAGAAACTGAACACTCTATTTCCATATCCACCTGCTTTTGAATGCTTCTTGCAAAGTAGAAATGACCCAGCATCATTGAGAGCTTTTCATTCTTAGCAATGCATTCAGAACGTAGTGTGTTCAGCGTTTTAGGTGCAGGGCTGCCTACAACGACGAATTCGCTTGATGTCGAGTGGGTGCTAACTCTCTTCGAATTGTGTAGCAATGGTATTAAGTTTCTTGAGTTTTAAATCTGGGCAAGCAACGTCCCTCGCGGAATCCATTGTACTACCGATTACGAATACATAAATCGATGGATTGATTATTAAAATTGAAACGAATGAAACTATTTGATCAAAAATAATTTATTTAATGTTTCATCAATATGGATAATTTTATCTTCTGGCGTGCACTTTAATACTTCCTTACATTTCTTTGAGGAAGTGAGAGACGACACTCGACTTGTGTTGAGTTTCGATTTGGTGCAAAAAGATTGCAATACGTCTTATATATTTTGCATTCTTCTATGTTGAGGAGTGTTGAAACATTGCTACAACTATGATAAAAGGTTGTAGAATCGACAAATACAAAGTTCTTTCCTACCAAGTTTGCGATTGTGTTTCTGATACAACAAATGCGCATAGGCGAATTTCAGTTCTGATACATACGAAAGATAAAGAATTATGTTTCTTTCTTTGATTTTAATTTGTGAACTGTCATTACTTAAACAATGTTTTTGTTTGATATGCACTGTTGCTCATTTGATATACACTGTTGCTTATTTGATATATACCGTTACAAATATGATATACACCGTTTCTTGTTTGATATACACCGACGTTTATAAAAACGAAAAAAAACCAAGAAATCATGTTCAGAAAAAGAAGAAATGTAATTTAACGGAATTTTTTTCATTTAAAACTTACTTTAATTGAAAATGCTTGCGAATATATTCTATATAAATTATATATTGATCAATTTTGCAATTACATTTAACTAACCAGTATCTTAGAGAATTGCAAAATTGAAATATCCATACTTTTATGAAACAAATAAACTATTTTACTCTATTTATCTAAGAATAATATAAATTGATACAAATTTCAAAAAAAGAAGTAAAACAGCAAATTTAAAACTAAGAAAAATTATAAATTTTGATTAAACTGAAAATTAGCGTGTATAAATTATAGAATGAAATATATAAAATTATATTAGTATTACATCTATACGGTGTTTTCTGATTAATACTGTTCAAAATGAATAAAATATTTAAAAATAATGGAAATATAGAATAATGAAACGATAAGAAAAATACCATTATTTGATTAGATAAGTATCATTTTATGATTATTATTAAAAAAAATTAAAAAAATTGTAGAAATGCAAAGAAATATTATTGACATAATCGCATCTATATGTAATGTTATGAATGCAATTTATATAACTAACAATAATAAATAAGTAAGGAATGAAAAAGTAGAATGTGCATGTAATAACAGTTTAAACATTCAAAATATATTAAAAAAATCAAATGAAAGTGTTATTTTTGTATATTTTTTTTTAAAGTTTAATTTCTGTATCTTATTATATAGCAAACAATTAAAATATAAAGGATACAACTACAGTAGACGTGTAGTTACAAATATATCAATAACAGTTAAAAGAGTTATATTCGAGCTAATAATGACTATATAGAAATGATACAATTTTGACAAAAACAAACGAATAAAGCAATCATATGTAATACTTTATATGAACTGACGAGATTTTAAATTCTTAAAACTCGAGAAGTTAAAAGAAAAACTTAGATGTTTTATACAATATGAACAACATAAGTATCATGAAGCATTGTCTTAAAAACTGTATAATAATCGTAAATTTTGAATTGTATGTATTCGAACAATGTTTGTAAATTAAGTATCATTTGTTTTATAGTTAATTAGGATGTGTATAATCTTTAAAATTAATCTAAAATGTTATTATTTTAGTTAGTACTTGTAAATAGTTATGATTGGCTAAATCAGTCATTATATGATTAAATCGAAATAAACTAGAAGTACTTAATGAAGAACATTAATATTTACGTAAAATAGAACAAATTATTAAAATAATAAAACTTTGTTGTGTTTATGATTGAAAGGTGATTCGAACAATTTAGCAAATCAAATAGCGAACTGTAAATTGATATTTTGAACTTAACTTTTAAACGGACGGGGCTATTTTTAGCAAAATAGCACATTTTCATAGAAATCGTTTTAGATAAAAACCATTGGAAGCTATTGAAAGTTAAATCGTACAAACTTGTAATAGTCTTATCGAAGATCCTGTGGATCAATATTTGAGGTCTTATAAATTGGAAGATCATAACATATTAATATCAAAAATAATCTGCAAAATTTTATTATTTACACTTTGAGGTAAAATTGCTATTAATTTACATATTGCAATGAAATTATAACCAACGCGATTAAGTTGTTCGCATTTATCTTTATGAGTTTTTTATTCAAGTAAAATACATCAAAAAAAATTCTTCACTGAAATAAAAGTTATGCAATGGTAAAACTACTGAACATTTCAAAACATTGGAAAATAATTTTTCTAGTTAATAATTGGAAACAGTTATCTTTGACTAAAATAACATATTGTATGATAAAATCGTAATAAAGTAGAAATAAATAATGGGAACTTATAATATTTACGTCGAATTCTTACAATAGGAAAATTTTGTCGTGTTTGTGATTGAAGGCTTATTCAGAACGATGTAGCAATTCAATTAGAGTCCTATGAATTGAATGGCGTTTATAACTTAATAAACGTGGAATATGTTACAAAATTAATAAAAAAGTAACTTTTATAATTTGCTGATTGTCCTTCAAAATAAATCTCAAAAAGTGTAGTAAAGTGGTCTAGAGAATATTCTGAGAATTAGAAAATTAATAAGTGTGGACATTTTGTAAGTAATGAAAGTGCAAAAAAAAACATACAAAGCTAGATATTGTGAATTAGAATGCTTGAATTTAACAAACTATAGCAATATAAAAAAAAAACATTCTCAATATTTTGACAGCGGGCACTCCGGGGCATTCGGGGCACACCGGGCAGCGGTGCTCCATCCCTTAAAGGCGGTGGCAAAGACGGGGCAGCTGGGCACCCGAGCGTGGCGCCCCATTAAGACGGGCGTGACGCACGCAGGGATCGGGGCGGGCGGCGGGCGTGACACGCCGCCAAAAACCCGCGAGGCAGCCCCCGCAGCCGCCACGTCTCAAGGCAGCCGGCGAGGTCGCCGACTGCTCCCGCGCGAAAAACCTGCCGACAGCTTCCATTCCTCCGCATTGTTTTTTTGCGCTCGCTCCTTGTTTTTCGCGCTTTCTTCGCCGCTCCTCCGCTTTCGTGCGATCGTCGCCATTGCTCTCCTCGTTCTTGCTCACTGCTGCCGCTCCGCGCGCCGGCTGCGCCTCCGACTTTGAGGGTTACTGCCGCTCTTGCAACGCCGTTCCTCTACTGCTCCGCTGCGCTGTTCCTCTACGGCATCAGCTCTTTTCCTCTATTAGATTGTGCTTGCAATCACCAGCTAGGGTCTCTACGCTTTGCTTGTTGCTAATCGCTCCATTCTATTCTGGTACGCAATTTGCATTCGATTACATTTCGATTTGCATTTTGCATTTCATTTTGCTTTTTGATGTTGCATTTTACGACGCAGTTGCCTTTCGATTTGTTTGTTACGCAGTTGCATTTCAAATTGATTGTTACGCAGTTGCATTTCAGTTTGATGTTGCATTTTGCGACCTCTCCGTTCGATTGATTTCACAGAACTAGAATAACGTTGTGCATTTAGGTCGATGGGTGTGCATTTAGGTCGATGGGTGTGCATTTTGGTCGCAAAATCAGATATTTCCTATTTCACGAGCTAAACGCACATCTTTTAGGTCGCAAAAACTGGTCTCTCCAATTTCACGAGCTAAACGCACAGCATCTAGGTAGCTGCCTGCTAAACGCACACTTTTTAGGTAGCCGTCTCTTTAACGCACACCACTCACGTAGCTGCCTGCTTAAATACTTTTTTAAGGTAGTTGCTTTCTAAACGCACAGCTTTTAGCTAGCCGCCTGCTAAACGCACAACTTTAATGTATTTGCTCTCTAAACGAATAGCTTTTATAAAGCACCCCGCTAAATGCACAATTTTAAGGTAGCTGCCTCCTTAACGCACAGCCCGTACGTAGCTTTCTCCTTAAAGCACAAATGTTAGGTACATGCCTTCTTAACGCATATCTTTTAAATACTTTTCTTTTTAACGCATATCTTTTAAATACTTTTCTTTTTAACGCATATCTTTTAAATACTTTTCTTTTTAACGCATATCTTTTAGGTAGCTGCCTGCTAATTGCACATCTTTTAGGTATGTGCTTGCTAAACCCACAGCTTTTAGGTAGCTCCCTGCTAAATGCACACTTTTAGTTAGCTCCCCCCTTGTTACACACCTCTTACGTAGCTGCCGCCTTAACACACTGCTGTTTGGTAGCTGCATTTGAAGCGCACATCTGTAAAGTAGATGCCTTCATAACGCACATCTTTTAGGTAGGTGGCTGATAAACACCAGTTTTAGGTAGCTGCCTGCTAAACGCACAACTTTTAGGTAGCTGCCTGCTAAACGCACAACTTTTAGGTAGCTGCCTGCTAAACGCACAGCTGTTAGGTAGATGCCTCCAAAACGCACAGCTGTTAGGTAGATGCCTGATACTGCTAAGCTTTTAGGTAGCTGCTTGCTAAACGCACAGTTATTGCGCTGAATTGCAGACATGGCTCGCACCAAGCAGACCGCTACAATTGTTCCCGCTCCCGCAGAGAGGGACATCCGTTCTGGGAGTCAGGATGAACCTCATGACAATCAGGTATGAATTTTTCTTGTACTTTAATGGTTTGTTTGAAAATTCATATCCAGTAGATGTTAGGTAGATGACATCATAGCGCACATCTTTTAGGTAGGTGCCTGCTAAACACACCACTTTTAGGTGGATGCCTGCTAAACGCACATCTTTTAGGTAGATGCCTGCTAAACGCACATCTTTTAGGTAGATGCCTGCTAAACGCACATCTCGTTGCTTCTTTAAACACAGGTACCATTTGACCTTAGTACTATTGAACGATACCTGGAGCCCCTTGTTGTCGAGCCTACAGATGTACTTGCCTCTACTGTCGCGGACGTCGAGCAATACGGCATGTTGTGGACTCCTAAGCCAAATTCCATTTTGTCGTGGTCCTTGTACCCGAATGAGAAAGGAATTTTCCACCTGTTTCAACAGTCTGGAACTAATCCTGCCCATCTCCCATTCTGCAACGACACTTTCATTTACGCGGTGAACTATGAGGAGTCACACCTTTTCATCACGCTCAAGGTGACCTACGTTTGTGGATTCGTCTTCATCATCGTCTTTCCCTTGAATGAAGTGCGATACTCGCACGACACTATCAAGGGTTACATGGCGGGGAAGACGGAGGCGGGGCTCGTTGACCACATCGTGGGTGGCATACTGAATGTGAGCTCTCCGAAGAAATTTGTGCAGACCTACCAGCAGTATTGCATGCATATCTGGAGTGCTCTGAACGACTTCAAGAGAAGCAAGGCGAAAGGCAAAGCACCCGCAAGGAAGGCACTCATGCCTGCTTTTGAAAAGGGTACCGGGTCAGGAAGAGCGCGGTCTGATATGGCCTCCATTGAGGTAACTCCTACGCCTTCGCGGAAACGCCGCAACTCGAACCCCTCGCCAGTTAAGCAGCCGAAGAGAATCAAGAGTAGTTTGGCAGGCAGTACAATTACGTATATGAATCCTTCAATCAAGCATGCCACAACCGAGAAGGACATCGACTACGAAGCTGCAAGTAAGACTCTTAAGGACTTCTGGGAAAAGTGCGAGCCTTGTTACGTTTTTGGCAAGGACTCGGCTCCTGTCAATGTGGACATCGATCTCCCCAAGAAAGCTGATGCGCGGTTCATCGTCCCAAAGCTTGAGCCTGCTGGAGTTGTCCATTACAAGAATATCCTGACGAATTCGATCGATTTGAATTCAAGGCAGACCATCATCATCATGCCCATCATCACTGTGGCTCCTGCGACTTGGGACTGGAATGCACTACTCGAGTCAAAGTGCAACTTCCGTGTGATCGATGGGCAGCATCACATCGAAGCTGCGAAGGAGCTTATCAAGGAGAATAGAATCTCCGCGGATAAGATTACCGCTTTGAAGACCTGGCGGGCTCATATTGTTTGGCATTCAGACGCGAAGATGTTCATGGACGTGTCCATCATGGCGAACAAGACCAACAACGCGGGAACATTCACACCATCGTGGGCCACAAACATATTGGCCGCGAGAAGTGTTTGGATAGAATACGGGTCGCCCGCGAAGTATGGTGCAAAGCCCAAGTCTGGTCGGGAAACAATTGAGCAAGCTATCGCTCGAAAGAACTATGAGGTGAGTCTTGCATTTCCTTATAATTTTATCTGCTTGAGTTGTGGCGTTTAGGTCGACGCGACCTAAATTTCAGGTGTTTAGGTCGATGCGAGCTAAATTCTGTGCGTTTAGCTAGACTCGACCTAAATTCCGTACGTTTAGGTGGATTCGAGCTAAATGATCATCACATCATGTTCTTGAATTGATGTCGCCCTTTTTTTTTCAGGATTTTGAAGAGGCCATGGTGAAACGCTTAATGAGTATCAACACGAAATCCCTCGACAAGCTCTTGAAGCCAGCGGACCTCCTCAACGAATTAGAAATCATCACCGCTTCTGAGGAGGTATACCATCTGTGGTCCGAAGTTATCATTGCAGTCGGGATGGGAGAGTTGATCGACCCCGACACTTGCGAGCCTTTCAACCAGGCTCCTGACTGGGAGTCAAAATCTAACGACATCGTCTTGACTCGCGATACCTTCAGGCAAATGTCTGGATTTGAGGAGCACGACTTCAAGACACTAGCACTTCATCTTCTGAATAGGACTCCGGACCGGGACCTACCGTATCCCAAGGTGTCCTTGAAGAAACCGAAGCTGAACTACTGGGAGTGCGTTTCGATAAAGGTGTGGCTGGAGAAGCAATAGAGGAAGAAATGCGTTGCACGAGAGTTCCACAACATCAAGCCAGCACTGGGGTTATTCGACAGTGCTGACAAGTTTGTGGTTGAAAAGTGGAAGCTTTTCAAGTTCGAATACAACGTCAATCGGCAGACCATGTCGATGCTCCTTTCCGTACCCGGGGACGTGTTCTTCAGCGACTACCGCCAGAAGAGGACGAAGAACAAGAGTTCTGAAGAGATCTCCGAGTACGCTGCGGAGTTCTTTAAGAAGTTTTTGGAAGTGAAAGGAGATTTTTCGCTGCCAACCCCGGAACTTCATACAAGAATGTTTGATGCTTAGGCGTTTCAGTTCGCTGGCTGGGATAATAGGTATACTTGGGACGATGGAAGATGCGCCTTGGGCATCATCGACCTCAGATGCGTCCCGGGCCATAGTAGCAGAGTGGATGATATTTCGAATGTCTACTTCAAGGACTTCCTGAATGCTTGGAAGGATTCTGTGTATGACCCCTCCATCAAGAATCCTGACGTCTGGCTTATTATAACGGAGACTACCAATCGTCATTGCCAGGCCGTTGTATATTTCAACTCTTTCAAGGATTTGTACAAGTCGCAGGCAGTTCACTACGCTCCCGCGAACAATGAGCGTCTCAACGGTATCTTGGAGGGGAAGGTCGTGGACAAACACCGCATTCCACTCTTGTTTCTTCTCAAGAGAACCCACCAGGTATCGGAGGTATTCGATGAAATTCCGGAGGTATTCTATGCCCCGGATTTGCCCCTGTATCAGAAACCAGGAGCTTACAGGGAGTTCGATTTCTGCATCAACGACAACGAGTTGCGCTTGGAGTTTTACATTCGCGTACTGCGAATGTTTACAGTTCCAGGAAACAGATTTCTGTCGATCATGGGTGGATCTAAGCCCATGCTTGCAGGAATTGTAAGTTTGTCATTCCTTTGGGCGTTTAGGTCGATGCCACCCAAATGTCTGTTTTTGTCAAGTTCGCATCGTCTCTTCCGTTTTACTTGTCAATTTAATTCGTCTCAATCTAAAGTACACTAGATATACTTGGCGTTCTTCAGACTTGACACTAATTTGGGCGTTTAGGTCGATGCCACCTAAATGTCTGTTTTTTCGAATTCCCATCTGCTCTTATGTTCTTCTTAGTGGACTAACTTTGTGTTTTCATTTTGCAGATGCTTAATCTTCAGACTCATATTGTCTACGAGGACAAAGATGAGTTAGAGAAGTACATAGCCGTCCATGACTGTAGTTTTAATCTCGATCCGAACGACTTCTGTGTGGACGCCTATGTGAATCTAGATTGGGTTCATGGTCCGAAGCCTGGCTTCTCGCCTCAGGCTGGGGTTACCGGATCTGCTCGTCGTGGTCGTAGCGAGGCATCGTCATCTGGTGGTCGTGCTCGTCGTGGTAAGGCATCCTCTCATGCTGTGGCTCCAGATGGCGAACCATCGTCTGCTGGTGGTGGGGATCCGTCGTCTGCTGGTGCTGGCGATCCGTCTTCTGCTGGTGTTGCTCGTGGTGGTCGTTCATCGTCTGGTGGCCGTGCTCGTGGTAGTAATCCGTCGTCTGGTGGCCGTGCTCGTGGTAGTAATCCGTCGTCTGGTAGCCGTGCTCGTGGTAGTAATCCGTCGTCTGGTGCCCGTGCTCGTGGTAGTAATCCGTCGTCTGGTGGCGCTCGTTCATCCGGTGGTCGTGGTCGTGGTCGCGCTCGCGCATCTAGTGGGCCTTCTGGCGTGCGGGCTTTAAGCATTGAGCCCATACAGAGCATCGATCCTGTTTACAGGAACCTGCTGATAGATATTGGCCCCGATGACGACGTTGATGAAGTTCTTCCATTGGTCGAGCGTCGCGGCTCCTTGGCCCGCGGTGGGGGTTTAGGTCGCATCGACCTAAATCCCCCTACACTCCTTGAGGAGACACTCGCCTCCACGGGCCTCCCCGAAACTCTTAGCGACGATGATAATGAAGAAGACAACTCCGATCATCGTCGAGAGACCCGCACCAAGGCTGCAAATGATGTTTTCGGGTCTGATTTGGAGGAGGACCTCGTTCTCAGGCAAGAGAGGTTGCCTAGAGATGCGCCTACTTTCGATAGTTCTCACGAAGAGAACGCCGAAGAGGGTGCCGAGGAGGGTACTGCAGGGTCTGACAAGGATAACAATATCGATCCCTCTCCTATGAATTTGGGAGATGATGTCGTCTCCTCCCCGGCTCCTATGCAAGCCGCATCGTCGGATCCAGCAGTACAAAGGGGATCAACGCCGCCTCCGACACTTGCAAGAGAGTCATCGCCGCCTGCGCCACCTGCAAGTTAATCATCCCCGCCTCCGCCGTCTCTTGTGCTCGCATTACCTGCTCCTGCCTCTGGCGCGGACGGTACCCTCTTTTGTTGAAGAAGGGTGTTTGGAATACTCACGCTGACGACCCTGCTGAGAAGGTGGAGAAGTCATTTTTCGATTTCTCGGGTGAGCCGGATTCCCCCACGCCAGCAAAGGAGGCTGACGATCTGCTCATCAATCTTGGTCTCGGTCCACAAGAGAAGGGTGAACCTTCACAACCGCGAGTAAAGATTGAGTCGAGCATTCCCGTTCCACTCTCGAAGGATGCCAAGCGTACCCTGCGTCAGAAGGAAAAGGAAGAGAGAAGGGCTGCCAAACGAGCTGAAGAAGAAGCAGCAAATGCAAGACGGGAGGCGCAAAGACTTGCGGATCTTGCGAGGTTGGACGAGCAACGGCGAGAGGATCAACTCAAAGTCGATTCGAAGTTTGCGAATTTGGAGAACTCAAATTCCAGAGTTCTTGGCGATTTAAGTGATTTGAGGGTCTTGTTGACGCAGATAGCACAGGTGGCTCTTCCCCTTGCCTCCTACAACCCCGTCAATCAGCCTACTTTGGCTATCTGTGGGCCTTCGACTTCAACCAGCCAAACTCCACCCCAACTCGCAGCACCTCCGAATCCTGCAGTTCCAGCCTGCATTCTTCCTGCTCCGGCTACGCCAGTACCCGACGTTGTTATTGAGGAGATCATTAGTGACGCATCTCGTTCAGAAGCTGATATCGCCAAGCAGGATGAGAACGATGGCGTTCATCCGCTCGAGACGCCGGACCACCGAAATGACAACGTTGATTACGAAGCAAGCGACCACGGACAACCAGATGAAGATCTTCTTGACAGTGCTTCCTCACTCTTGGTGACCTCCATTTCGGTTGATGCAACCTCCGTGCATGAGGTTCCCCTGGGTAGTCATGACTTGCAGGAAGATGCAGAAAGAGCGGTACAGGGTGCCCCAATCTCCCTTGACTCTGCGATCAACGAACTGGACTCAGTACCTGCGACTAATCCCACGGTGAGCTTCTTATCAATTGTTGCAAATCTTGTTTAGGTCGGGTCGACCTATGTTACCAAGCCAACGCTGTCAGCTGAAGGCACGCCCTTTTCGGAGGAAGACATCAGAAGGCAACGTCAGATGCGGCCATGGAGTCACGAAGGCCGCGACGTCAGCCCAAGGACGCGATCAGGGCGGAAGGATAAGGCCACCGTTAGTCAGTAGGATTCTTCGGCAGCGATGATTACTTAAGAGGTAGAAAACAGAGATTAGGGACTTCTTAGTCAACCGATGTCAACATGGAGCAGCACGCTGCGATTGTATTGCTTTGCTTATGAATACAACGGTCTGAGAACCGGTCCTTCTCTCTAAACTCTCTGATTCTCTGCATACTCCCTATCTCACTCTGTATTGCCTCGCCTCCCCTGTATTCTGTCTGATGCTATCTCTCCTCCTACGTCCCGCGTTATGACAACATTGAGGGTAATCCCTTGATGCCTCTCACTGCCTCGCACACGCACCACTAAAGGGTGAAAACCCCGCCAAGGGTGCCAAGCCACCAAAGCCAGCACGGTCTACGGCTCCGCTGTGATCACCAGGGTCAACAGAAACACTCTGTCGACTCTATGCGGGTGAAATCTTCTTGATTCACCTTCCTCTGCTGGCTTTTCGAACTCGTCACTCCCGAGCGAGTGACCCGAGTGCCTCTCCTGCTCTTTGGGAACCTCCTCTCAGACTCCCCTCTTCCCTTTGGGCCACAATAGTCAACGCTGCCCAGCCTACCTCGGTCAGTCAAAGTAAGGACACCTGCTCTCTCTCTCTCTCTTCCTCTTTTTAAAACTAAAGCGCATTCCTCCCCCTTTCTCTACACAGGTCGACTTGGGAGACTACGTAAAGCACTACTCTTGGAAATCCCAGCTAACATTTTGGCGACCATGCTGGGGAGTTAGTGTGGAGTCTCTCTATAGTCGACTTAAAGTTGTACATCGATAACAATGGCGCCACGGCAGCCCAAGGACAAAGAACCGGAAACAGTTCCACCAAACGATGACCGAGATTCTACCAAAGAATTTTTGCAATGGATGAGACAGCAGATGACAGAGCTAGTTGCCAAAAACGAGGCTACTAATGCACGGCTTGAAATACTTAGCCACCAGTATCAAAATCTACAGGGAACAGCCACCTCAGCTGCCATGCCCAACTCAGGAGTCGCAGCGATGCCATCAACGTCCACTTCGGTGCCCCCTATCAATCCTACGATGGCCACCTCAATGGACTCAGGGGAAAGGGATCGACTGAACAAACTACCAAAAATACCGTACCCGGTGTTTGACGACGCTGCAGACCCCGACTGGCATGTCAGGCGTTTCAAAGTTATTGCTCGTACCAATGGAGTCTCCACAACTGCTGACTTACAAAACATCTTTGGCACCACATTACAAGGGAATCACATCAACTGGTACATAGATTTCGAAGCAGAACATGTTAATCCCACTTGGGAAGACATGGAACGGAGTTTTTTACAAAAATTTCGTAAGCTAAAGACGTCATCTGAAATCCTCCGCGCTCTAGGAAACATCACGCAAGGCAAAGAGGAGACTGTCGATACCTTTTACGATCGTTTCAAACAGTTAGCTGACAAACTCAACCAGAAGCCAACTGAAGACTATTTGTGCGAATGGTTTAAAAAGGGTTTGTTACCTTGGATCCAGCAGGGTATTGTAATCAGAGGTGTAAAGACCTTTCCTGATATTCTTACAGCTGCCAACGACATCAGTAGGGAGTTAGGACTACTCCAAAAAACTCAAGCCCCGCTGTTGCCCCTACCAACATCCCGAAACGATACCCGCATCACGCTGACTCTCTGCACAACTTGTGGGAAGGCCCATAATGGTCGCTGTTGGTTTGCCGCGGGCAACAATGTGGGTAATGACAACAGAAGGCAACGACCTACTGCGGCAACTGTGTACCCTGAAGAAGTCCACGTTGACGCTTTCCAGCCAGGAAAAGGTGACGGCTGTTGGGAATGTGGATCTCCCCACCACCGAAGAGGACAATGTCCAATTCTGAAACAACGTTGGGCCCAAAATCGACATAATTCCGATGCAAGCCCCCAAACAACGACGACTACGGACTCGCAGAGACTGAACCCAAACAGAAGGGGGGGCGTTACGCTGACTGAAGTCCATGGGATGGAAACAAATATCTCTACTATCAGTACCGCCGCCGTAACCACGAGGTCTAAAGCCACGACACCGGATCACGTGGTGGAACATCGTAAACCTTTCCCTGACCAACATTGGGAAAGATTGCACAACCTTCGACAACAGATACAGGCGGACCTGGAAACTACCTCGGATGACAACATGCAGCAAATACTTGACAATACTACTGTGAGTATCACCCTAACAAGTTTGCTAAAGATTAGTCCAGAATTGCAAAAGTATCTGCAGCAAACAAATATGCCAGACACCTCGACAGCATTGATGACTGTTGACTCTAACGTGACCACCATCGATCCGGACGCTGCCGTCATACACTTACGACTGGGACAACATAAGCTGTCAAATGTCCTAGTCGATGGCGGCTCTGGTGTCAACGTAATGAGTGACAGCCTTAGACGACAGTTGGGATTGCCACCACCAAAGATGGCTCAGTTCATATTAAGGATGGCAAACGATGCCCCTGTGACACCATTAGGCATCTTGGCCACTGTCGCCATCACCACACACGGAGTGTCTACGCCGGCCACCTTTGTCGTCATAGATATGCCAGAGAGTACTAATTTCCCTATGATCCTAGGACGACCATGGTTAAGAGACATGAATGCGGTACATGATTGGGCACGAAACCAGATTCGTCTGCGACATCATGATAGAATAGTCATCATTCCAGTAGATAGGTGTATTACTAAAGCTAAAGTCGATCAGATCCGGTCCACGGCGGGAACAAATTGGGTCAAAGGACTAACAGCTGAGCAAGAAGCTTTAGTTTTTCACGCCGATCCGTCCTTAATCCCTGTCGCCGAAATACAACTAGCCAGCATTGTGACCGAACAAGAAGGCTTAGATATACCTGACCACTTCACACAAGAAGTCCAAGAGGACATCACTGTGAACGCAACACCGGCAACCAAGGCCTTGGAACAAAAAGTTGTCCCAGGATGGACCAACGGCGCCACTGACAACGTTGAATTGGTCAACTTGGGTACCACTGAAGAGCCTAAATATGTAAAAATCAACGCTGACGCTCCCAATGACATCAAACGCGCAGCAATTGCACTGTTCCAGGAATATAGGGATATATTCGCGTGGACCCACGAAGACCTCAAGGGAATCCCGAGAAACATCGCTGAGCACACTATAGATTTGAAACCAAATGCACAACCTGTGCAACAACGGAGGTATCGGATGAACCCCAACTACGCTGCCAAAGTGAAAACTGAACTGGAAAAGCTACTCACTGCCAAATTCATTTCACCCGTCGATGCCGCTCCCTGGTTGTCTCCTATGGTTATCATTCCAAAGAAAAATGGCACCCTACGCATTTGCGTAGACTTTCGCAAACTCAATGCTGCCACCAAAAAGGATCACTACCCACTGCCGCATATGGAAGAAATAATAGACGAGGTAGCTGGCCATGAGATGTATTCATTTTTGGATTGTTTCTCAGGGTATTACCAAGTTGCCATGGCTGAACAAGACAAAAACAAGACAGCCTTCTCTACCGAATGGGGACCTTATCAATTTGAACGCATGCCGTTTGGTGCCAAAAACGCCCCAATGACATTTCAAAGAGTCATGGAATTGATATTCCGCCCCTATTTGAAAAGATTTTTTCGTATCTACTTAGATGACGGTACGGTCTATGGCCAAATGAAGAACCATGTCGACAACCTAAGGCACATATTTCACGCCTGTCGTGCCAACGGAGTCAGCCTCAACGCCGACAAATGCATGTTTTTTTTTTTTGCAGGCGTCATCTTGGGGTATATCGTATGCAAGTACGGTAAACTCCCCGACCCAGCCAAAATTCAGGACATCATGGATATGACTCCACCCAAGGACCAAAAAGGGGTACAACGGCTACTGGGGTTATCGCAATTCAACAGAATGTACATTGAAAAGTTGGCTCATATTACTGCACCAATTACCAAACTCAACCACGCTGGCTACTCTTACCCGCGAGATTGGACACCGGACGCACAAGCTGCCTTGGAAGAGATTAAGCAAGCATACTCAAAAGCCCCAATACTGTTGGCTCCTGATTGGTCAAAACCTTTCCATGTTCACACCGACGCCTCTCAGATAGCCGTGGGGGTCATGTTAGCCCAAAACGTAGACGGCAAACATGATCAACCTGTTGTTTATGCCAGTAGACTACTTAATCAGGCAGAAAAGAACTATTCAACCACCGAAAGAGAGGCCCTGGCTATGATTTACGCAGTGAAGAAATTTCGGCATTACTTATTAGGAAACAAATTCAGATTTATGGTAGACCACCATAGTTTGTCCTATTTAGTAAATCAACCCCTGATTACAGGAAGAGTAGCAAGATGGATTATGATTCTCATGGAGTACGACTTTGAGGTAGTTTATATTCCAGGTAGAAGACATATCGTAGCGGATTATTTGTCTCGCGACACGAATACAACTGGAGAAGGTATCGATGACTCATTTAACGAACCATACATACACACGGCGGCTATACAGGCAACGGAGGAAGCAGAAGTCAACGATTGGAGGCAGTGCATTATGGAATACATGGCTAACGGCAAGATTCCCGAAGACACAACAGGGACACAAAGAATCAGGTTCGTACGGACAACGCTGCCATATACTCTGATCCAAGGGCGATAATATCGAAAAGGGGTCGACGGTGAAGTACGATTCTGTGTACCCTCAAATCAACAACAAGACATCATTTCCTACTTGCACGATGGACCAGCTGGAGGGCATCAAGGTCCGGAGACAACCATCAGGAAAATATTGACAGCAAGGTATTGGTGGCTAACACTGCATAAGGATACCATTGAGTACATCAAACGTTGCCATGCTTGTCAGACAGCCACCACAAGTTTTCGCTACCAAGGCAAGGTGCCGATGAAGCCCATTCTCCCCTTAGGACCCTTCCAGAGGTGGGGCTTGGACTTCGTGGGCCCCATTCGCCCGGTGACCAAACAAGGATATAAGTACATACTCGTTGCCACCGATTATACAACAAAATGGGTAGAAGCCAAGCCGCTCAGAAATAACACTGCTGTTGTCACCGCATCTTTCATATATGACAACATTATCACTAGATTCGGATGTCCGTTAGAAATTGTGTCTGACCAAGGCACACACTTCGTTAACGCTGTCATCGAGGAATTGTTGGAGAAACACCTCATCAAACAACGAACCAGCACGGTGTATTATCCGCAAGGCAACGGACAAGCCGAGTCGACCAATAAAACCATCATCAACATGTTACGTAAGTTTACCTAGGCCAACTATGGAGATTGGGATGACTGCTTACCCGCAGCCCTATGGGCATACCGAGTAGCAGTGAAGTCAGCAACACAAGCCAACCCGTTTGAGCTGGTCTACGGCACGCAGCCCCTGTTGCCAACAGAGTACTTAGTGCCGACATTTCAAACCTTACAGCCAAAGGATTATGCACCGCGCCGTGTGTTGGCTGCCAGAATGGAGGACCTTCATAAACTGGAGGAAATCCGCGATGCCGCGAACAAAAATATCCTGCACAAACAAGCTCTCACTACAAAGCACTTTCAAGGATCCCAGCCTCCTCGTATCTTTGCCAAAGGTGACCAAATCTTATGGTGTCCTCGCGACCCTAAACTAAGAATAACTAAATTTGAATCCATCTGGCACGGGCCATACAGGATACAACTTGTTCTGCCAAACAACACCGTGCTTTTGGTCAACTAGGACAACTATGATGCGCAGGCAACAATAGTCAACGCAGCCAAGCTGAAGCATTACTACGGAATGAATAAGCTACGGGTGCCAACATTGAGTCTAGGACAGCTACACAACAACTTAGTCACCGAGGCCCAACAGTGGACAGCCGAGGACAACCCCGCTAACACAGCGGAATTGCTCGATGTTAACAACGATGTTTCAGAACCCCCGCATAAAAATCCGCATCAAGATGCCTCGGTAGACACCAGAGACCACCTCAACAAAGAACTGACAACCGAGGACGAGTCTGCTGAAAACACAAACTCGCTCGAGGGCAACAAGGACGCCTCGGCAAATACCCACGTTGCCTCGGCAGAACAAGGGACAACGCATGGTCGACAAGGAGGGTATCATACCTCGGCAGACGCCCTGACCGCCTTTGAAACACAGATGACAACAGGGCCAACAAGGGAGGGGGAAGGCAAGGATGCCCCCACTACAGTATACATAAATTACATTCAGGTGGACAGGTACAGCCATCAAGGGCACCTTGGTGATTGGACCATCATCACTAACAATGATGGCCCCATGATGGATAGACAGCCGCCACCCGAGACAGGCACTCAATGTCCTATCCACGCCGCCAAATGCCATCCAAAGTACTCAAAGGGAATTTGCCCTGACCACCCATCGCCGCCAAAACCACCCGCCGAGACAGACCCCGAGCTACCCACCGAGACAAGCTCACCACCTACTGCCGAGACAGGCAACAAAAAGTATATAAATATGGCAGCGGGGGGAGAGGACCCTCATTGTTTATTGCGTTGTCTCGCTCTCTCCCTCCTCACCTCGCTCCTCGCTCTCTCTCTCGCCAGATGGCCCTTTCTCGTCACCCACCTCCGCTTTCACTACTCCTCTTCCTCGCACTCTTCACACGCCGCCACACCTCCGAGCTACTCTGCTGTTGCCTTTTGACGCGTCGGTGTGTCTCTTTGTCAACTATGGCGCAGTCGTCGAAATTGTTGCCGTTCCACACACCCAAGAATATGGTCGATTGGATCACGAGGATAGACACAAAGTGTGGGCTGCGTAAATAGGCATCAATCGCTCGAGAGACGACATGCACCATCGGGCGTCTTGACATCGGTCGTTGCCGGTAGTTTTGAGCAAAGATGGTACTCAAAGGCGACGCTTGCCGCATTCCCTGTAGGCACCGTGGAGGGGGTCGAACTCCAGTTCTCCCCTCATTACCTATTTCAGCACTACGGATGGGATGGCACCGGGCTTACGAGGTGGACGGAGGACTGCGGATACGAGAAGCCAGATCTACGCGCAAGGTTCCCCAACGTGCAATGCGACCCGAACAAGGGGTATGACGTGCGGCAGATCGGAGCGTTGCTAACGGAATCCTGGTACGTGCGCCTTCGAGGCATCCTCAGCCAGATCTTCCTTCGCGTCAACTGCAATATTATCACACCGTTGCAGCTCGAATTGCTACTCATGACAGAAGCTGGAGCCAAGATCAACTAGGGCCTTATAATGGAGCAGAATTTTAGGTTGGAGTTGAAAAATTACCAGCAGAGGGCAAATTATGTGAGTCCCATCGGGCCCTTCTTATCCACGTTCATCAGCCGAATGTTGGCACTCCACCGGGACCAGCGCCCCATGCCGCCATTGATGAGCTTTGCTGATATTCAGCAACACCAGCAAGCCAACCCCGCAGCCCTAACGCTGGCCAACTCCGGAGTCCCGAGTTCCGATAAGCGGCCTCGTACTCAATTTGAGACACAAGCAGCAGAGGCAACACAGCAGACCACACCCCGCGAGCAGCTGCAGGTTCACGCGGACGCACTCACGACATACCTGCAGACTCTGTTAGCCCAGTTTGATAGCGCAGAAACACAAAAGGAAGCATTGGATATCAAAGTCAGGGAGCTCGAAGTAGAGAACGCCCGAAAGCTGCGAGCCGTGCAAGCAGACGTTAGAAAAAGAGATGAAAGAATTCTACAGTTGCAGCGTGAGATGGACAAGGCTGCCACCGATCGACAACAGTTGGCAACCAAAGTTGGTATCTTGCAGATAGACCTGCAAACGGCCAACAACAGCGTTCAGGCAGTGGCACAGGAGCGCGACATCGCTATGGAGCGCGTCAAGGCCATGGAGAGTAGCCAAGTGGCCCTGAGACAGAGTTACGAGCAGTTGGCCAGCCAACACCCCCCGATGGCCATGGATGACGTGAGGCAGAGGGATCTGCAGAACGACATGGACAACTTTGAGGCGAACAAGCTCCTCTGGGTACACAACGCTGCCACCACCATAGCTACGGTGATGTACAATGCAATGTGTAAACTTCCAGCAACCCAACCGCTACCAGAGGACTTCGTTCCACAATGTGTACAGGACTCGCTGAGAGAATTAGGGCTGGACGAGCCAGACTACGAGGGCTCGTACGACAACGCTAATAGCATCGAGGTGATGGACACAGCCACGACGGGAGACATCGTAGAACAAGAAATAGGTAAACAACAACCCCTCCATTTGGATGTCGGAGCACCTGTCAACGAAGTCAGTGCACCCTCTGCCGACATAGACTTAGTGACATTTCAGGTGGCCCCTACTGAGGAACGTGATCGGGTGCAAATCCCGGATCATTTTACCGACACTGAGGAGACTCCCCAGCCATCACCGAGGCACCCCCCATCTGAGGAAATCACACCGAGCCGGGGAGTTTCGCCACGATCAACGGCCTCTCCTCCCCGACGTCAATCGGTAAATCCAATACCTCGATCTTTTGCGGAGCATAAACAAGAGTTACTTAAGCTGTCAGACGATGGATCGTGGGATGTAGAGACAGGAGATACCAGTGAGGACGAGGAAGAGTATCACCAGGCAGCAGAGGAAGTCTGCCAGTACTTCCTCCAGCACCCCGACTTAGCACAGCGATTCACCAACCCCGAGGCTGACAATGTCAACTGTCCTGGATGCAACAAGATGTTAGGTAAGACAGTTTATGACGTCTACGCCCATGCTGCCAATGTACGGGACAAACTCCTGTTGCACAGAGGAATTGCTGCTGCCATCAAGGATTTGTATGATGGCCATGAACCCCCTCGCCGTGGGCAACAACTCCCCCGAGAGGTTACCAGACCTAATCGTCGACCCGCAGAACGTACTTCCCGCCGATGACCAATCCGAGGACGGATTGTCCTCTCAGAGAGACGGCAAAATGTTACCAAGCCAACGCTGTCAGCTGAAGGCACGCCCTTTTCGGAGGAAGACATCAGAAGGCAACGTCAGATGCGGCCATGGAGTCACGAAGGCCGCGACGTCAGCCCAAGGACGCGATCAGGGCGGAAGGATAAGGCCACCGTTAGTCAGTAGGATTCTTCGGCAGCGATGATTACTTAAGAGGTAGAAAACAGAGATTAGGGACTTCTTAGTCAACCGATGTCAACATGGAGCAGCACGCTGCGATTGTATTGCTTTGCTTATGAATACAACGGTCTGAGAACCGGTCCTTCTCTCTAAACTCTCTGATTCTCTGCATACTCCCTATCTCACTCTGTATTGCCTCGCCTCCCCTGTATTCTGTCTGATGCTATCTCTCCTCCTACGTCCCGCGTTATGACAACATTGAGGGTAATCCCTTGATGCCTCTCACTGCCTCGCACACGCACCACTAAAGGGTGAAAACCCCGCCAAGGGTGCCAAGCCACCAAAGCCAGCATGGTCTACGGCTCCGCTGTGATCACCGGGGTCAACAGAAACACTCTGTCGACTCTATGCGGGTGAAATCTTCTTGATTCACCTTCCTCTGCTGGCTTTTCGAACTCGTCACTCCCGAGCGAGTGACCCGAGTGCCTCTCCTGCTCTTTGGGAACCTCCTCTCAGACTCCCCTCTTCCCTTCGGGCCAGAAGGGATGCTAATTTTAACGCCCAGAACTTTATTATGGTCGATAGCAATCCTGCGGCTTGTATGGCTGTTCCTCCACTGAACACTCTCTTTCCTGATCCTTCGGTCCATTCACATCTGGGTCCACCCTCAGACTCTTATTCACTGAAATTAATCCACGAGTTTTGTTTTGCCGTACATTTGAGAGGTCCGCAGAACTTCCGTCAAGTTATGACTAGTAGACCCTCTCACAATGACTTGTCCAAGGACTCGGAGTTGTACGGCATTATGTCTCGGAATTTGCCCTATGTGTGGAACCAGCTCCTACTAAATGGAAGAACCATGTCGTGATTACTTTCATTTACGATATTGGTTAAAGTTTGTTTTTTTGCTTTTTCCTTGACTCAGTGTTGTAATGCCTGGTCAGATCATCACCATTTCGTAGTCATGGATTTGCGAATTGCCACTCTCGATTGTTCTTGTGAGTCTGCCATTAGAATGCCTTTTAAAGATTTAGTGTTTGTTTTTATGATATTCAGGTTTTCAGCGATGGACAACAAAGTGCCTCCCTGGATGATATTCCCCCAATGGGTCTCTCCACGATGTCAGATCCCTCTTACAATAGTGAGGGGTCGAGGACACTCTCGGAGTTGGAGCGAGGGCGGTACATATATCTTGCTCGTGATGACGCATCTGCTGTGGACTACACCAAAGACGTCATGGATAATGATGATGATGATGTTGTTGATAGTTACGTCAATGTACCGAGTTGAATTGTGGCGGCTTCTCGTGATAACATCCCGGCTATGGCGACAGGCACCGTGGCACGGATTACTGATACCTCAAGTCGTTCTACGGCCCTAGGTGTACCCTGCGATTTAGCTCCCGTCAAGCTACATGATCCTTTGCAAACTACAATGGCCCGTGTCGGACTATCCTTTGAAGGAGACTATCCCTGAGTTGTTGGGAAGCGTGACAGAAATGAGGCTTTTGGTGATGCACGTCCACGTAGTACTTTGTAGATTTTTCTGGGCTTTACTTTAGGAGGTCTACAATTACACCAATAATTTGTTTTCTGGATTTTTCAATCAATAAACCTTTCTCCTTTAGTAAATTTGTGTTAATCATTGATTGTATTTAGAATGAATTCTTCTTTTTGATTAAGTATAGTTTGTATATTCATTACTCCGTCTTTTTATTTTGAGAATATTCTGCTATATTGATAAAACGTGCTCTATTTTGAGAATACTTCTCTCTATATTGATAAACTTACATTATTTGGTAATGTATTTGGCTTGGTGCAATCTAAGTGCGATTGTATTACCGTAAATCGTATTTACCATTTTGTGTATATATTCCCATTATAATGAATTACGTGTTCTACGTGTACGAAGGTAACCACCGTCTTACGGCTTCGATGCGACATATAGAGCAGTACCATAAGATGGAACCCTCATGGTACATCTCTGTGGACTGTATCGTTCTTGATGCTCGAGGAGAGAGCAACCTGCTTCTTGACGCCATGAACGACATAAATTGGTGCGTAATTGTCATAATTTTCCAACTTTATTTGTTTATATTTTGTTTAACTTCAATGTTGCTCATATTTGATTTTGCTTGGCAGGTCTACTGAACATGACCATGTCGAAGACGGGTTGTGTTCAAAACTGCAGCGCATGAGGAAGTTCGGTAAACTGAAGCTTGAGGACTTCAAGGATCTAATATCTCCCGAGGATTACAGAATATGCAAGAATGCCAAAGCAAAAAAAGAAACTTGATATCCTGTAACACTTGACGTTTTCGTAAAATTCTTATGTGCGGTAAGTTGGGTGCAATGTGTTTGTAATGTGATTCTTTGTATTTGGTTTTTTCTACTGTATAAATTCTTTTTATATTTTGTACAGAGGAGATTGGCAAAGGTATTCGATGACGCTGAAATAAATTCCTACACCACCGTCCCAAAGGAGAAACAAACAGGACCCGGAGTATGGAGTGCCATGGATAATGCGATCAAATCAAAAATTAAAGCCACTCGCGGCAAAAATTTGGCAAGATGGTCGCAGTAGCCAACAATAAACTTGGGAAAGTATTTGCGAATGAGGTTCAAAAAGCACCCCTTCCATGTTTGATATGAATCTATTTGTGATCATGTTCTATAACTTGATTCTTACTTATGAATTTCATGTGCAGATTTATTCTCATTACAGCAAGAACCTGAAACCCGATATGACAATCGATCGCTTACAAATGGTAGCCACTACCAATGTTCACTTCAATTTCAAGGGCAAGTGGCTCCAATGGTGGAAATCATCAGACGAAGTTCGACGATCATTTCGCTTCCCAGATGAACGTCCAATGAAAGATAAAGCTTTGATTGCATTCCTACATCGCGCTTCTCTTTGGGCACATGTAACTTGCATTTTCGTTCTCTGATTACAAAATTTGAGTATATATGTTACTTTAAATACTAACATGTTTCTTGTATTCTCAGCTTGAGCAATCACTTGAAAGTGAATTGCAGAATCTAGTAGATAACTTTATTTTTTGTTACGTGTTTTCAAAGTTAGAGTTCATATGGTATTTTGATATTAAATATGTTTTCTTTTCCCACAGCTCGAGCATTCACTTCAAAGTGAATTGCAAAACCTGATTGACAACAAAAACCTCAACATTGAGTGGTCTAGCGTTGTCCTAAACCCATCAGCGTATGTTGAGAAGTGGAGGTTGCTCTTATGGGAGAAGGCATTCAACAACTATCTTGGTCCTAATGCAAGCCCAAAGTTCATCAAAGGCTCTGTGACCCCGCGAAACGGTTCACTCTAGCGGGACTACACTCCCCGCAAGGTTTAGCGCGTAATTGTCAGGTTTTCATGGATTAATTAGACTTTTTAGCTCATTTCGTGGATTCACGGAATACCCGTGGTCTCAATGAGGTTTTGGCACAAGCGGCCCGTTCTTGCTCTAATTCATATCAAATTGGTATTTTTGATGAACGCCAATATATTAAATGGCGAGTTTTTAGTATGTTTTAGCGATTATGTATTCCTAAGTAAGGGCCGGGTTGCCCCATTTCGCCCTTACCTTCTATAAAACCCCTATATGAAGTGTGGTGCCTTTATCTTGCCTAATTGGTTAGAAAAAACGATGGATGGAAGTCCGTCCAATTGGACGGATGAAGCTTTTTGCTTCAACCTCCCTGGATCAGCCAAGGAGGGGAGGAGAGTCGGAGGAGGAGCCGTTAGACGAGTTTTTGGTTGTTGCTTGGTTTTCATGATTTTTGTATGGATTTAGGGATTGGTGTTTGATTGTGTTGGAACGATAAATCTGGTTGAGGTTTAGAATTGTTTTAGGGTTAGAGTTTTTTGGGTGGGAGTTCAGTGTGTTGTTTGGGTGGAAGTGTGCATGGTGGGAGAGCCGAGGGCTATCTGGAGAGGAGCCAGATTTAGCGACGAAGGACCAGTTGGAGTTCGGAAGAGCGCCGAAAACGTCGACACGAGGGAGCAGCCGCAAGCGGAAGCTGCAGCACCGCAGAAGCGCGATCGGCCGATGGTGGCGAGGACGACGAACTTGGCTTCGAGCTGCACGTGGAGCGGACAGCGCTGGGAGCACCGCGTCGGAGCAGCAGCGATCCGATCCGCCGCGTCGCGATGCGTGAAGGCGGCGGCCAAACCGGCAACAACCAGGCCACGCGTCGGTTTAGCAACAACAGCAAAGATCGACACGACGAGATCGGTAGGGCGGCACTCGCATTTTCCACGCACTCCCCCGCGTGATCGGGATCTTGCAATCACCCATGAGCACTTTGACCCAACTCCCATTTCTCTCGAGGTTGGGCGAATTTGGGGTAGTGGATCCGCTTTCCCAGGCGACAAGATCCTAACAATGAACGGAGCCAATTGGGCTGGCTGGTGAGAGCGGATTCATCGGATGGGAAGGTGGAGGAGCGGTCGCTAGGAGGCAGCAAGGTCGCGGCCCATCCGCACCGACGGAGCCCAGCAATTCGAAGTTCGAGGAGCAAAGACGCTCGTGAGCGAACGAGGCAGCGGAAGTTCGAGGAGCAAAGATCGTTTCCGAGAGCGACGGAGAAGCGTGAACGGCGATTGGAGGATCCACGGAGAGCAAAGAGACAAAGACCGGAGCAGAAGTCGACAAAGACCGGAGCGGATACCACCGAGCTTGGGGTCGGCAACCACCGGGACTGATCGATAACACCAACGATTTACGCCGATCGGCGTGGAGATCAAAGATCGGCAGCAAGTTTTGCTAAACACTGTCCCCTCCGTGATAATACGGAGGGCGCACAGGGTGGCATTAGAGAGGAAGCTCCTCTCCCTTTTCTTGTTTTTAGTTATTCCTGGTTGGTTGTTGAAGTGCTTGTAGGGTTTATGAACCTTGTGCCCTAAAAGAACGGCAAACTCTTGCCCAAAAAATTGATTGTTTGTTTCTTTTGTTTTTTCTTCTTTCTTTTGTTCTTTTCTTTTTGAATGGTGTTGCCTTATAATTGAGTGATGGTTGTTTTGTTGAATGAATCTGCCTTGCTGAAATGCTGTTTGGATTAGTTGGTGTGCACCACGAGTAAGGGCAGTGCGGAAGCGCTGCCCAAGTTTTATGCTGAATTTACAAGTTTAGGTTAAAAATTCGGAAATTTGGGACCAAGCGCGGAAGCGCTGCCCAATTTAACTCCGAACTTCATAGGATATGTTGAGAAGATTTGCTAAGTGTTGCTAGGTTGTCCATTGCTTGGAAGATTGTTTTGTTTGCACCCACCCCCACGGCCCACTTGTGAGTTAGAAACCGGAACACCGGGATTTAACCTCACAGGCACAGATATTAAAAAATTACCGGGGGCAAAGTTACAATTAAGCGGCTTTTATTCCCGTATGTTTCTAATTTACTATTCAATATTAATAAACTAAGTACAACTTGTTCAATATTCACAATCTGATTTTTTTACAATTTCGTAGGTACTTAAAAGAAAAGCTCGTTGCCAAGGAAGCATTACCTTCGTTCTCCATTCCAATGGAGTTCAAGGACGTTTCAGTCACGAATGTTCCCCGCAGCTTTTTCTCTTCAGCCCAACAAGAGCGGTTTACCAACTCCCAGTTGACGACCTGTGGATGGTTCCTCGAGTGCGACGACAACTACGTGCACAAGGAAGAGAAGCATCTTCTTCGAAACCCGCTTCAAACCCATCTGACTTTGAACCGATGGAGATCGACGATGGTGACGATGACGACCTCTCCATTTTACCAGACGCATCTGATTCAATCTCTTCTCCTTCTTCACCAGTTGCAGTGCCCAAGTATCGTGCAAACAGGAATCGACGCAACGTTGTTGCGGAGCCTGTTGTAGATCTTGAGCAAGAATCCAAAGAAATTGCTCCCCTCCTAGAAGACATTGATGGGCCTAAAGACGTTGATCTGACTCAGACTTCAGATGGACCGGCAAACAATGCAATTCGACGCCATGCAAGATTGACTCAACTTTCTACAGGTGGACTTACGAATGCTGAGTCCCCACCTCAATCATTCACTGTTGACCGCAACTCACTGCAGTCCCCGCGTCGCCTCAGCCAGCCAATATTCGCCAAACGCCCTCTTCCGAAACCCCAGCACATTGGTAGCAGCTCGTCGTCAAAAATTACAGTCACTCTGCCAATGTATCTCGAGAAGGGGAACATTGGAGATTTGGTTCATTAGTCGTCAAAGACTGCAAAATGGGATTCGCAAATCCTCGATATTGTCGAGCACATCAAGAAGGTATTATTTCATACATTTGTCATTTATAATCTACGTAATTACGTTTTGTACTTGTGAATCTATTAGCCACTATCTAATGTTTCACCTATATCTCAGATTGGCAAAGACCGTAAGTACCCGTGTTCGGCGATGGAATATGATCCGAAGCATCCAGGGATTGATCTCATTTTTGCAGATGCTTCCGAGAACTTGCCTATACCGGGTGTGTCTTCAACAGAAAATCCATCCTGGAACAGGCGTGACAAAACCTACTTTGAGAGCCTCTTCGTGTTTGTCGCGTATCATTTGACGGACGTTGGAGTCATTCTTCTGATGCATCCAAAATGTCGCAGAATCGAGCGTTATTGTCCAGACGGTACGCCGTGGTGAGGCTCACGAGAGAAGGACCCCTCCTTCATTCAATGTTTCGTCGATTGTCTCACTGACGAGGGGGGTATAGTCTTCGACTGAAGCGCAAGTACAAGTAATGTTTTCGTAGACTCTACATTAGAGTTTATTTATACATTTCGCATTTTTAACGTGGGCTTCTGATTTTTTAGGTGCATCTGTGATTGCTTGCGCGCGCTCCAACCGACACCTCATCGCTATGGAACCTAACGAAGAGATCTTTGATGGTGTACTAGCGAATTACAAGAATGGTCCTCCCGGTGATGAAGAAAGTGGAGAATCAGCCCCTCCCGCAGACAATGACTCTGACGAACCGGTCGTGAAGAAGCCACGGAAGTTCATGTTCGTATTACCATCTTGTATTCTCTTGCTCGATTTTAACTTACGCACTTACAAATCGATAGTATTGACTTTCTTTGCAATTTTAGGATCGCAGGTTTGGAAGAGCGATTGACTCGCAACGCTCATCTCTACAATAACCCTCCATCAACATTCACCCTACCATCCTACGCTGAGCGTCTTGCTCAAGAGTTTGTTCAAGCTCCATCTTCTATTTTGTCTGAAACTCCACGTTTACGTTATAGCAATAGTGTGCTTAAATTTATAGACTTTGAGGCTGATAAGTGTGATCAGCACTTTAATGGTTCTACACCTTCAGCCTAGTGTGTGATTTGTTTTCCGATAGGTATTCGATACGCTAGCACCATACATTCGTAGTTTACCATGATCTATTACTTATATACTATCTAAACGTGTTTTTCAATATATATGGTTTTATATTTTTATTTCTTGTGATTATCACTTATAGCTTAACTTATATTAAGTGCTTCAAGTATTACTTTAAGTAACTCAATACAATGTAATTGAAAGCCATGCTTGCCTTTAATGGTGACGTCAGCCCTAGTTTTGATGTAACTTCTTTAACTCCAATTTCAATGCATCGGTGTATCTAAATTTTTATGTTTAAAACTCAATGCAGACTAAAAATTTTAGAAGGTTTTTTAATTTTCTATTGGAGTGATTGAATCTTGCCAATGTTTATAGGGGCTATAGTCCACTATTTGTATAGCTCAGGATAGCTGCTTTAAGACGCAATGCAACACTCAAACGAGGCCGAGGAGAATCGAACTCGGACCACTACAATGCCACGTGAATGTCTTTCTGTACACCTTACAAGGAGACACGGAAAGACGACCTGTAGTGATAAATTTTAGATTATATAAACCGAAGCATTTACAAATAATTCTGACAAGTGTAATAGGAAATTGATGACGTCAGCCCTAATTAGTCTCCAAATTCTAAAATCGGTAAAATAAACTTATTGATTACCTAAAGGGCATCCCAAATTTTGGTTTATATTTTGTAAATGATTTGAATTGTATTGGTTGCACATGACGATGTCAGCCCATAATTTAATTAACTTTTATTCAAACTTGCAAAAGTGGATAATTTATGAAATAGTGTAGGACCTCAATACCATGAAAACAACTGGATAAAGGACCTATATCCACGGTTTTGGGTACTTTTATGCCCAAAAATAACCATTTCGAAAATTCAGAACCACCCATTTCACGGTAATAGGGCTATTAACTGTTGAATTTTTTTTCAATGAGTAGTAATAGGGTCTTAATCTTTTATGAAAAAAAATTGCCAATCACTGCTTACCGCTTTACGCTCTCCGCTCACACCCGTGCATTCCCCGTTGTGCCCGTGCAATTATTGTCATGGCACCCGAAGTATCCCAACACGCGCAATAACCAAGCATCTCTCTTCGTATAGGCGGGATTAATTTCTATACCACTCGATGATTGGAGGAGATCCTCGAGTGGGGTATCCAGAGTATGGAGCTTGGTAATACAGTGATGAGGAATGGACTATGGACAACCAAGGGTGAGACAAAGAACGCTTTGAGAATATTGTATCTGAAGACGAAAGTTGTGATCTTTTTGGCCACCATGAGGTACAACAACATTTTGAGAACGCTTTTAGAACCGCTGAAGAGTTACAGGAGATGACCCAAAATTGCGACAATATGACGACGGAGGACAATGATGAGGCAGAGGTTTCAGATAGCACAATGGAGGCCTTGAAGTTACTATGCTTGCAGGCCACACATCCACTGTATCCATGAAGTCAAGTGAGCCTCATTTCAGCAGTGGTGGTATTGATGACATTGTGCTTGACGCATGGGGTGAGCAACGCTTTTGTAACTGAGTTGCTTCATTATTTGTCTGCAGAGCTGCTTCCATTCAGAAATGTCTCGCCCGATTTGTATTACAGAGCAAAGAGGATGCAGCAGGCACTTGGATTAGCATATAATATTATACATGCCTGTCCGTCAAGATGTGTTTTATTTCGGGGTGAGGACAAGGACCTGAAATCATGTCCACATTGCGAGAGAAGCAGATACCGAGAAGGCACGAAGTCAACGCCAGTGAAGGTTGTACGACACTTCCCTCTCATTCCAAGGTTGAGGCGCATGACTGTATAGCTCTCCGGCAATTGCGAAGCTTCTGAAATGGCACTTGGAGCAAGAGATGCGCATGAATGACGATGGGGAAATCAAGATGGAGACCGTCATCGATAGTCGAGCTTGGAAATACATCAGAGTCATCGACCCCACGTTCGAGTCGGAAAAATGCAACATGCGAATAGCACTCTCTCTTGATGGCATGAACCCTTTCTCGGTTCGCATCACGTCACATTCTACTTGGGCTGTCCTCTTGGTTATGTTCAACCTCTCACCGTGGTTGCTCACGAAACGGTTTTTCATTGTGATGAGTATTCTAATTTCGGGCAAAGACTCTCCAACAGACAAGAACATAGATGTTTTTATAGCTCCTCTGGTCGAAGAATTACAAGAGCTCTGGAAAGGCGTACCAGCCATAGCCGCTTCAGCACATGACAAAGATCGGAGATTTACTCTTCGTAGCATTCTTTTATAGACTGTTTTTGATTTTCCGGCTTATGGCTCAATTTCAAATAACAAACTAAAGGCTACAAAGCTTGCCCCGTATGCGGTCCGAGCATTTTTTCCAGAAGTGTCAGAAGCCCCAAGAAAGACAAAATAGTGTATGTAGGTGCACGCCAACGTCTTCCGGAACACCATGTGTTCCGCACAGATCTCCGCTTCAACGGGCTTGAAGAGAAAGGGGTTTCCAGTTCGAGGATTACTGGCGAAGACGTTCTGCGCTTCGCACAAGAAAGAGACAGTTACCTTGTGTCGTGAGTTACCAAACCGATGAGACCAAAAACGACCCAATTTACCTCTAAAACCTAGCAAAATGGTCCACCTTTCGGGTAATGTTCCACGGAGACTCTGTGAAGTGTGAAGACAATGTATGATCCGGTTGGGTTACCGGTTCTACGCTACAAAGACCTATTACAACCCGGTTTACAGATCCGGTGACTCGTGCAGGTAGATCCGGTTGATCCTCTTAACCGACAACCCCAGGGTAACCGATCTATTCCTGATCCGGTTTCCCTTTTTTGAGGTGGTTATTCTACTGACCGGGTAGGACCTAGTAATAAATGGTGATTTAGTTTAACCTCCGTAAATCCTCGGAGATCCAGGGCATCCAGGGGTCCTTCCTATTTGTTTAGAAGAGTGCTGAAGGACCACTCTCTGCCGATTGATTAGGGTGACCGGAGTTTCACCTATTCGCGTCTCTCTCTTTCTCTCTCTCCTTGGAGTTCCTCCCTTACAACTACTCCTACTGCCCGGTTCTCTTTCCCGAACAGTAGGTCACACCAGCAGCTATCCGGTTCTCTCCCTCTCCCTAGTCAACACTACTTGTGATCCGGTTTACAGTGAGCAGCATCCCACCTCTCGGTCCGCGAGATTTCTACTGACGAGTCCTGAAGGCTAATTGGTATCCGGGTTTGCACAGGACCCCAAATGAGGACTTCCCTCAACCGAATATCCCATCCGGGAGGTTGGTACGCAGGGTGGCTTCACTCAGCAGCCTGACTCCTCTGTCCAAACCGGTTGGTACGAATATTCCCTTAATCAACTGAACACCCCAAGGAAGCTAGGACTCTCCCACTCGGACCTCTTACTGACTGCGTCACTCCTCTAGCAACCCCTCCTCGAGTATTAGAGTTATGACCACTGAATCAACAAGGGACTCCCTGTACCTACAACCGGATTCAGCCCTCACTTGCACACAACACTCCAAATTCACTCACACACAAAACAAGGACACGAGTTTTCAGATGCAAGCTTCAACCTTTACTCACAGATGCGGAATTACATAAGAGACGCGAAGCACTCCGCAGAGTCTTCGCTAAGTACTTAGGATCCCGGTTTTCCCGGAAACTCTATCGGATCCGAAATTCCCGGAATCCGAGATTCCCGGAGTGGATGTCAGTAAGGCATCTGCTATTTCTGGCTAAATCTAACCTAACTAATCCTGAATTCTAACTCCTACTGACAGCGTTCTGGCGGCTCGGGGTGAATGGCGGTGGTGTATTCCTCCTAGGGGTACCTTCTACCTACAAAAATGGGCCTTTGCTTTGCCCTATCCGGGGTGATGAGGGGAACGGGTGTCGCAGGATTTACTGAGTCCTCCTACTCTTCCACCGATTCCGGAGTGCTTGAAGTCTTGACGAAATGGAAGCGGGTTGGACCTCCTGTTCTTCTTGTGGGGCCATAGGCTCCACCGGTTGTACCTGCCTACCGTGATTCTCCACCTCCTCGACTTGGGGCTCCGGTTGAGGGTCTGCTACCTCGGTGTGCCCGGTAG
Source organism: Bryum argenteum (assembly GCA_037043015.1). Taxonomy (NCBI): domain Eukaryota; kingdom Viridiplantae; phylum Streptophyta; class Bryopsida; order Bryales; family Bryaceae; genus Bryum; species Bryum argenteum. The sequence goes on from CM073321.1 coordinate 43,360,169, forward strand.
GCACCGACTCTTCTCCCTTGATACTTGCAAGGGGATCTTCACCCGGTTGCTAGGAGGGACTGACCTCTTCTGCCGCTGCTCCCTCGTCCTCTGCAGTTCCGGATGCCCTCACTTCGTCCATGGTCTCACTCCCCCGAGGTGGTGTTGCGTCTCGTTCCTCCGCTCTCTCCTCCTCAACGGGTGCGGGCACCTCCTCGATTTCCATAGGACTCGGTCCCTCAGTGGACACTCTCGGGGGTGCAATTATGTCCTCTTCCTCCGGAAACGCTGCCTCCCTCCGATCCACGCAGGGTAGAGCCCCCAAAAGTCTGCCCGTGAGCGTCCGGAATTCCTTGAGGCACTGATTGATCCCCATTGAGTGCCTCCGGAGTAACTCCATCGATTGGGGTGACTCATCAATCCCAATCCGGGCGTCGTAAAAGGTCGCCTTAGTTTGGGCCTCCGCATCCGGTTCCAGCACCTTCAGGATGGAGTGGAGTACCGTCCTGTCGATACTCTGCAATTTGCGGAGGGCGGCCTCCTGCTCTTGAACGATCCTTCTGAGAGCTTCCACCTTCGGATGCGTCTGCGTGTCCGAGGATTCCGATTCGCATCGGACTCCCACGGAGGCCTTCTCCTTCGGCTGGGCTCTCAATACCAGCTCCACCTTCTCCCTCCGCAGCTTCGCTGCCTCTCGTTGCATCTCCTCGGCCAATTCCGGATATCGCTCCACGTTAGGCGTCTAGAAAACCCTTTCGAGTCGTGCCAGCGAAGTGAATAGCTGCTCATTCTCCCGGTCCACTACCTCCATGGCAAGCCGGATGGGGTGGAGGATACCCTCACTGGGTATCCGGTAGTAGGGGCGAGGGAGCACCGGAGTTGTGTTCCCCGTCCCTGGTGTTACACCTCCCCTGTGGGACGACTCTAGGGCCGCTACTGATGTCGGGGTTGCAGGGGCTGGATCACTCCTCTGCTCCGGTAGCTCCAGCCGAAGGGAGGTAGCCCTCCCCGGAGTGTCGTCCTCCTCCGCTGAGAGCAGCCTTCTCTTCACTTTGGGCTGACTCCCCGGATTTGGTTCTTCCACCGGAGTAGGAACCCGCTCCTGCATGGGCGTAGGGTCTGGACTTGGGGCCTGATCCTCCTCCGTGGCCCTCGGGTTTGCCTCTGGACTAGCCGACCTCCTCCTCTTCCTGGTCTTGCGCTTGAGATTGGACAGCCTTCCTCCTAGGGGTCCCGCACCGAGTGGGGACACAACCGTATCCCGTCCGGTTGTGGCCACTCGTTGAGCTCCTGAGTTGGAGGCTCCATGTGTTGCCGGAGGAGGAAGCCGGATGGGAGAACGTCTCCTCCCAAAACCCGTCGTGTCCTTCCTCCTTACTCCTCGGGATGACCCTGTGCGCTAGGGTGGAGTGTCTTCCTCTTCGTCTTCTTCATCTTGATCATCCTCCTCTGCGGATTGATCACCACCAGCCTCGGCTACTTCCTCGGCCCATCTTTTCTGGGCTCTCGTCCCCCGGATGAGGGGGACGCACTCCTCTTCCTCCTCTTCTGCACTCGACATGAACAGGGAGGGCACAGTACCGCGCGTCCGGGCAGTGTTCACCGGATTTACCTCCCTTTCCTGTGCAGCCACCCGGGGTGCAATACTGGGCCCGGCCTGATTGGGTCCCACCGTTTTGTTCTGTCTGGGGGCTGGCTCCGGTGACCCCTCCAAGTTGGTAGCTCGTACTCCTTCTACCTCGTCCTCGGACTTGGATGAGGAGAGCCCCTGGGGTTCCCCGGATGGGAGATCGTGCTTCTTGTGCCAGTAGAAGATCTCCTGGTCGGTGAGGATGCCATGCCGCTGATAGAGGTGAAAAAGGTAGGGGGCCAATGGGCACCCCTTCCGGTTACCGATTTTCACCACCTCCCGTTGCACCACATCATGGATGATGTGATGCCATCCGACCTGCATCTTCCCGTCATAGCTCGCCATGATCGCCTTCATGAGCTTGACGGTGCAGGTTGTGGGCTTGTCCGGGCTCAAGATGGGGAGGAGAAACCGGAGTAGTCGCATCTCCCGGGGGTTCCTGCAATCCTCGGGCTTGAATCCGTCCTTCTCCGTCGGTCCCTTGCTGAACCGGTTCTTCAACCCGTCGTCGCCCTTCTTCTTTATGTAGCCAATTGGGGACTCCGGAAATTTGTAAGTCGCCCTCCAATGGCGAGCTCCCCAATTATCCGTCTTCCCCCTCAGCAGATGCGTCACGTACAATTCGGGGAAGCGGTGGGTGACGGTCTCCTCGATGATGAGCTGGTCCGCCAAGTCCCACAGGGCATCGTAAAGTCCGGCGCACCCCATCCGGAGGAGGTTTTCCTTCAACTCCGCCTCGTGCTGCGGCGTCTGAGGAACCTGCGGCTTCACCGTCTTGAGGGGGATCGGCATCCCCGGTCGCCAGGGGGTCACTTTCTTCTTCTTCGTCATCGCACCTGGCTCGCTCTCCTGCCGGTGTCCGGAGTTCCTCGCCAAACTCTGCATTTCCGGACCCTCTCCGGTAGAAACCCTACTCTCCGTAACCCTAACCTCACTCCTGGCTTTTCTCTCTCTCTCGGATTTCTGAGCGCGCAGCAATGCTCGATCTCTCAAAATGCGCATGCTAGAATGACTGAGAATGGTGGCGGCAGCGTCTAATAACCACAATCCGGAGCTCTCCTCCCGAGAGATCATCACCCTGTCCTCGAGAGGTACACCGGGAATTACCCCGGTCATGATTGAGCCGCCGGTGGTTCCATCGGGCGCCGGCGAAGTTTCCGGCCCTTTCTTCGGGTCGACCAGTAGCCTCGGTGATCAGTCCGGTGGGGTAACCGGGCCATCCGGTCATCGCAGGGTATTAACCGGTTAGCCAACGTGGTTCCCCCGGTAAGCTTTAGAATCTCTTAAGGCTAACCGGTTGGGTCCTAACACACAAGTACTATCTACGGATCGGTTTAAGCGGTCCGATCTTTATTCCAAACGCTAAAATTACTATTTCAACTCTAATTATTCGTTAAAAACAAAAATGTTGGAGAACAGGGTTCGACACCTTGCCTCATGAGGGAGGGCGGATGGTCCACGTGATCCTATGAGGACCCACGGAGTGAAGAGATTATTTGTGCTCTTCTCGCTTCTGTATTGGAAGGTATGTAAACTTATTTACAACTCGTCAAAGAAACGTTGTATAACGTCAAATCATGTCAAACAGTGTCAAATGATAAAGGGTGTGTAGCAATAAAACATGTTAAACAAGTGTCACTCGAAACACATATACCACTATGTTAACCACCGTTCAGATTAATAGGAAGTAACTAATGTCAAACAGTGTTAAAACAATGTCAAACACTGTTAACACAATTTCACTCGAAACGCATCGAAAAGTACAACTCTGTTCACAAGCGTCCAAATTAACACGAAGTAAGTCAAGTAATGTTAATTATTGTTCAGCAGTGTCATGACGAACGCATAGTAACGTAAAAGTAACGAAAAAGTGAATTAACCACAGTCTTCGAAAACACATGACCAAGTCCGTTGGGAGCCACTGATCAGTCGATTCTCTTGTGATACATCAATGTAAGGTCTACCTAGTACGGATGTATAACCGGCCTAAACTTCCTCTTTTCAACTTCTTCAACCTATAGGAAATTAACAACCCGTATTCTTTATTAATTACATTGAATCAAAACTTTTTAGGTAGACTAATCGGACACTTCTTATGAAAGGTCCTACACTTGAAATTTGCAATATGAATTTCAAATTAAAAAACTCCGTGCAGATTCTTAAATTCATAATCTTGTAACATACTGGAATTTAGGGGTTAACAAACTTCGGTCACCCGCGAAAAGAAAGATCATGGGGCCAAGCTGTATAGTGCACCCTTGTAATGCAGGACTGTATTAACTGTTGTCACACCTCACATAGCATGACGTACAAATCTGGTTACTACGGTTAAAATAAACGCACTGTAACTTAAAAATGTGTTTGCCTTCGTTACAAAGAAAGTAACCGAAAAAAACTTCAATCAACGAAGTCTTTTTCAAGTGACATCTGTTTTGACACATCTCGGGATATTGACATCTGAAGTGTTCTACTGTGCTGCAGGACTTGCTCATCAGACATACACTGGATGTGATGCATTGTGAGAAAAACTTGTGTGAAAGTATAATAAAGACTTTGTTTGGAGAGACTGATTTTCCGCGAGGACGGATGGACTTAGAAGATATGGGAGTGAGGTCTGACCTGTGGTTGAGACAAACACATCGTCTAGATGGTTGACTATTCATGCTCCATGCACCGTATGCTCTCAGTCCCTGAGCGAAGACGGACATGCTTGGCGTGATAGGATCAACAAAGGTGCCCCAAAATTATGCTCGAGCAATTTACAAAAGGGTTTCTGAAGGTAGACTGAGGTTTCTTAAATCCCACGACTTTCACGTCCTCATGCAACAGATATTGTAAACTCACTTTTACCTTGCGCTACTTTGCTGTTAGAATTACTGAGTTCCATATAAACTGCAAACTAGTTATATTTCACTTGCATTTGCAGATACTACTTGTGTCACTACGAAATGTCGATGTTGGATGCCATGTATCCACGTTGCTTTCCCTTACACGTTTATGAGTGTAATACCCGTGTTTAGGTGACTCGTGTATTGCTCCAGAGATTCTGTAAAGTGACCAAGTCCAAATAGTGCTAAGACAACCAACCACCAACCGTTCTATTCTCAAACTTATGTTTAACCTTGCTTGGCAAGGGTTTTCCTTTGCAAGAGGGGATGCACAAAGACTCCTTCCCTTATGTTTACCGTGGCGGAAACTTCCACATCTAAACTCTACTCGCACAAACAACCACACTTAGGCAAGCATTACGCCCTCACAACTAATCCGACCAGGCCCAATTAGCAGGTCACGCAGGCCGTCATGGTTGCCCTAGCCCACTTACTACAATGACAGACTCCGAGAGATCCGAATCCGGTTAGAGGACGTCTACACGTATTCTGGTCACGTACTGTTCTTGATCCGTCCCCATAGACTACAGAGGAACCCAAGTCTGTAGCAATTGGAGGTCGGATTGTAATCCGGCCTTCCACACTCTACTCCCAGACCCTTCTAGACCGTAAGGTGTTTACCACAATAGTTTCCCTCTCTCAGACACCTAGACCAGTTCAAGACACAAGACACTCGCTAATACGCCCAACCCGACCTCAACTCCACAGATACAATTTAGCAAGGAATCCGGATTCCGAACCCCCAACTTACAACTCAAAAAACAGTAGATATGACTTCTAAGCACTCGACCTCAAAAGGGAGACATAGCAAGGATCACACTGAATATGCGCATAAGAGGTTGTTGATTAACAAGTAAGGAATGTTTTAGGTGATCAAACATTCACCTATAAGTACTTCTAAGTCAACGACTTAGAAACCTAACTAGATTGCGGCCGACCTATACGGTCTACTCCGCAAAAAGCGACTCGCTTCTCCAAAAAGATTCTATCTACTAATCTGACTTCCTAACTCTGGGGCGGATTCTAACTTACGGATTATGAATCCGTTTTACCTCTTCCGCTTGAAGCTTATTCCATGCTTCGGCCGTTTCAGGGGTGTTGCTGCAATCCGGCCTGCCTTGACTCTCTTTCCTGTGTCGCTTACGAACTCCTCGTCACTCTCATCCTCTTCCGTATCAACATCGCTCTTTAATTCTTCTTCTTCTGAAACGTTGATGCTGATCTCGTCGAGCTTCTAAGCGGCTGGAGATTTCTCCCATTCCTCGTTTGTAAGCCGCCTTGCCACTGAGCGGGTATTCTTGGCCGGAAAGTCAGCTAGGCCGGCTTTGCTTTCCTCTATCTTCATCTTGCCCTTGGCCGGACTCAAAGGTCCCGCAACTGTCCTCTGAACTTTGACCAGCTCCGCCTTCCCGACCGGAGTCTGCGCAGGTCTACTTGCAAAGGCCGGAGTTGAAGCCATCTCCGCAATCCGCTCGCGGACGGAGTCCAACACCACCTTCACTTTGATGTTGCTCTTCTCAATCTTAGTTGAGTAAGTCTTTGCTGCAAGCAGGAATTTGCGGAAAGTCTCTGCCTTGAAGACTCTCGACTGTAAGATTCCGGCCTCGAATAAATTTGCCCTTTGGAGGAGCTCGGCCGGAACCTCACAAATCTCCACGAGCTTGACCACCTGCTCGTGAGCGGTTTGGAGTGCTTGCCGGCTAATCACAAGCTCTTCCTCCCTTTGCTTGACCCTCTCCCTCAAGCGTCTATTGTCGATTGTCAGCTTCGTGATCTCCCTCTCCAATTGCTGATAATGCTCCTCGGTCGGCTTGGAGTCCCACTTCGTTTTCGCTTCCATCAATGTCTGCACTCCAAGCTCCTTACACATCCTTGTGATTAGTTCCTGATAATGGAAGTAAGTGGTGCGGGCCTCCGGAAAATGATGCCATGCCCTCATCATCCGGTCCGGATGGTTTGGAGACGATACGGCCGGACGGAGTCGGAGGTCGTTAGGCTTGATTGAAGTTGTCCAGTCCGTTGTGACCTCATAATCGTCTCTGGCCGTAGAAGCTTGGCCGCGGTTGGTTTGGACTCCGTCGGAGGCCAGACACTCAGTAGGGGACGGGGACGGAAGTACGATTACCTCCGATGCTGCTCGTCGCGGGGTCGCCTCGCGAACCGGCCTTTGGGAGTTGGGGCGCTTCAAGCTGCACCTCTTCGTCCTCGTATCCGGCCTCCTCTTTCTCATCTGAGTAGACAACCTTGCTTTCTACATCCTCCTCGGATTCAAAGACGCCGTTGTATTAAGCCGCCACGACATCTCGTACGCCGACTCCTCATACTCCGTCAGCACCTCCTCCTTGTGATACAAGTGGTAAAGAAAAGGGGTAATGGGCCTCGGCGGGCTCTTACCCACATTCTCCGCGAGCCGAGCGACTAAATCGCGGATGACGATCCCCCAATCCACCTCACGCTCTCCGCAAAGTAAACCCAGGACGGTGTTGGCAAGCCAGACGGTGATACGGTGCGGCTTTTCCGCATTTATGATCGAGGCCAAGAACATTACCACCGCGCACTCCCTTGGACCTTTGCAATCCTCCGCCGCGTAGCCGTTGTTCTTGTGCGGCTTTCCGTAAAAGGCCGTCTTCGCCCACTTGTGTTTCCGACTGCATAACCCTACACCGCTGTTTCCGATCAGGCCGTAAACCGCCCTCCAATGATCGGCCGTCCGGGTCGGTCGATTACCTGTGACCAGAACATTGCTACCGTGTGAGCGTTGAGCGGGGAGCGGTAAGATTTCAGAATTTTTAGGGCTGACTTTGTATTTTTAGTAAAAAATTTCTAAAATAGTTTAAAATTTTGTATTAGGAAATAATTCCCGAATATTCTTGGAAATTTTTGAATATTATTGACTTATTACCGTGGATTTAGCAACCCCAACTTGTGGAAATAAGGCTTAAGTTCCCTGAATCTGTTCGGACTTGAGCTACAAAAATCGACAGTAAATTACAATTTGTAAATGTCAAGAGGTTTCTAAGGTAATATTTCTAAGTGATAAGTACTTTAAGTTAGACAAATTGGCAAGGTTTACCGTACATGTAGGTACTCGTATAAATTTTTTAATAAGTTGTGAAAAAATATCACATACGGTGTAGAGCATCCAATCATAGGACTAACATGTAGCGTATACAGCTGAGAAGATCAAAGGCATTCTAGTCTGTAGCATGGTCTATGATTCCTCCCTCCTGAATCTTCTTCACCTCGTTGAAACTAAGAGTGGCCCCGTGAATGAAGAGGTCGGCATCCGCATCAAATGTAAACCAATACCGTGATGAAGTATAGGTGCTTGCATGGTCGATATGGATCTCTCCGTAATTACGCAGAAATTGTTTTCTTGAACGTTAGGCATGAGCAATTCGGGAATTTACTAATTGAAAGTCTATAAACTGCATCCGAATCCGACTCTAAGTCTACGATACACCCAAAACGAGGTTGCGGGATCATGGTCACCTTCAGAATTCTGGCCTGCATTGAGGTGGCGGACTCAATATTCTTCATGTGCTTTGAAGTCATAGCTGGATTGCGTTTCATGTTCTTCGATCTTCCTGACCTAGGGAACACGTCCGGCTTGTCTGGGACTGGGATATGCGACAAGTCTCCTGGTGGGGCATCATTATCGAAAGTGCGGTTTCTAGGAAGCTGTTGTTTTTGTGGTAGTCAAAATCCCGCATTTTCTAATGCCTCCCTTTCATCACGTATAAGGTTAGTCCCTATCTTAACAGGCTATATTGAAGGAATAGGGGGTCGTTCCTGAGTTAGACAGAATGGCTCATTCCACTTGCGACGATGACCCACAACACACTTATGTATATCATCCGCACAAAAAAAGAATTGATCAGTTTTTTTTGGACCTTCTTGAGGGAGCTTTCATACTCCGGTGGAAGTTGGAGCTGCAGTCGCCTTCCCCTTCTGAATAATTCGTGAGTCACATTTATTTTTACTCTTTCGCATGATACCCCAACAAGCCTTGGCAGAATTCTCCCTAAAACGGGCAATGTGCAACAGCCTCTCATCTACTTTAGTCTCCTGAACAGTGGTCACACGTTCAGTACTAGGTGCAGCAAAAGTGGATGGTAATGTTGGTGGCTCCTCAACTTCATCCTCTTCATGGATAGTACTCAGATTTTCAGCACAAGCTCGAGTAACCCTTCTCCCAATTTGAGGACGTGAGTAGCTCACGGTGTCAGGTCTGTGCGTTTCATCATTAGAACTCCAATTGGAACATCAACCTTACGTTTCTTGGATCCGAACACCACGGCCCCCTCAAGGTAGGCGTCGCCGGTACAAATCTTTTCAGCTTCAGGATAGTCAGAAACTGCCTTTGTGAGGCCTGATGGATCGCCAGTTCGTTGAGCTTTATGGGCAACACAAAGTAATAGTTCTTTGGATGTTGGTCCACTACCACCCTTGCCACCTGCGTTGAAGTTGTGTTAACACACTACTTGGAGAAAATCACGAACATAATCATCAACAACTGCAACGTACAAGTCTCCACCCTTGTTGCCGGACGCTTGCAGCCATTTGTTATGGATAGATTCCGCAAGGTTACATGAAGGCATCTCCGCTAGCTCATCTGCAGATATTTTCCTGCAAGGTGCAAATACATTTGACTTAGTAACAAAAGAAGTTGATCGCAATATCTAGAGCGGGTTAAACTTGCGGCGCCGCGAGTTCAATCTAAAAAAAGATTTTTTAAAAAAAATAATTTAAATAGATTTTAATGTAAAAGTTCAAAAAAGTAGGATTTTATCTAGTTATAAGTTAAATATATTTTACGGATTTACAAGACATAAAAGCACGCGTACATAATTGTTACGGTGACTACGGACTCACCAGTTCCATGAAGCCACACCACTACGTGTATCGGAAGTGCCAGAATGCAAGCCAGTGTTTGAGGTGACCAAATCCAACTTCGGAGGTGGCCTGCGCCGACGCTTACCACGCTCGGATCGCCCAATATCTTGTCTTCGCCTCAGCCATGGTGCGTGCATCTTTGTATTGCTTACAAAGATGTCGATGTTGATCCTGTAGCTCGTGCACGATGTATTGTCTGATGTGTTTCTCTAGGGATTGCGTCGAATGGAAGTAGCAAGTGCGCTCACGGCCTTCCATGGGCACTTTAGGGTTTTCGGAGCGGTAAATGATCCGCACAGCATTCCAGTTGGCTTGCGCACTGTTGGCCATGAACTCTTGAAACTGCGGCGCTTCCACTCCGTTCCTCTCCATGACGTGGTTGAGTTTCTTCCAGAAGAAGATTTGAGCTTCTCCGTCTTCAGACTGGAAATCACAGCATGCAATAATTAGAATGCGGCAGATTTTTGAGTCATAAACGTGGTACGCCATGGTGGTCCAGTTCTTGACACGCTTCACATGGTCGAACATCATCCTCGCGTGGGACAGGTTGCCTTGGGGCTGCATACGAGAAACAAGGTTAACACTGCTTCCGGGGCCGACCTCGGACATCTTGGAATTGAACACTTTGTCACTTTCATCTCCTTGGCCCCGGAACTGGTTACGTTGGATGTAAGCCGAGTTGCTGAGGCCTCGAAGCTTAGTGATCCCATCAAGAACACCGTATCTGCGCAAGTGCTTAAAAGTGGTAATACGATTCCTAACGCTCGGAGACTTCAGCTCCTTACTGTGATCAAAGATAGGTTCTAGCTCTTGGAGGGTGAGCTTGGAGGTTACAGGGTCACCTTCTTAACGGAGAAGTAAGTTTACAAGTAAGTCCTTGCTTGCCTCCATGACTATTTTGGATGTGGTAGCTTGTGGGTTGCGTTCTACGTGCTCCTCTATTAACTCATCAATCATTTTACGTGCACATCTATAGTCTCCGACCTTGACAGAATGATCGTGGGTACCGATATGCACACACGCCCGCTCTTGACTCTCCTCTCCGAATACGTAAAATATTTTAGAAGGGCATAGAGCAACACAAACGGGAGGTTCTTTGCACATCTCACAAACCAGTGTTGAAGAAGGAGGAGGCGCGTGGCCGACAGAGAAGGGGTCCTTGGTAAAGCCCTCGAACTCCACCTCATTCACTTGTGCCTTGATGTCAGGTCGTAGCAACAAGCCGCAGTTCTCATTGTGGCATTGAAGATGACCTACACAGTTAGAGTAGCGGAATGACAAACCGAGGTTGTTACTGATGTTAGTAGTCATTGTCCTGGTCCACACATGACCGTCGTATCTTTTGTCCATCCCTTCCATAGATTTGGCTACCTTGACAGCAGTAGTTGGTAGAATGGGAGGGAGAATGTAGAGGACATCACCATTGAAAGTGGGAGGCAGGAAAGAGACGCTGTGAGTACAAATGGAATGGAAATCAAATTTTTTGAGTATAGTTTTGTTGCGAAACATGCTACCTAGTCTATGGAGCGAGGAAAGAATGTTTTAAGGTTTTACGACTTTGGACGCGGGAAGAGATATGGGGGTGGTTGTGAGACTGTATTGAGAACGAGACAAGGGGGGAGGCAGATTCGATGGTAGTCGGCGGGACTGGATTGACGACTTTCTTTCATTGTCGGATGAATCAGAAATATCAATACGGACTACGAGTCCAGGTTTGACCTTAAGACGAGCAAGAATTGGAACAACTGTTGAGATGATAGAAGAACTACGAGGAGTGAGGAGGACGGTGGAGGCGTTCATGACGATCTTTGTCGAGCCGAACAGTCGATACAGACCAGGGCGTAGCTGATACATTTTACAATTACTCTCTAGGGCGACTGGCTCGACAAGGAGGGAGTACTCGACAAGATTAGTGTTTGGATCTAAGACTTGATTCTCTAACTAGAGAGAGGTCTCATCAAACTCGAAACGGAATGCTAGCCAAGACGGAGTCACTTTTGCCACTTCATCTACCCCCGGAGGATTGCAGATAGGAGAACTGAAGACTTCAGACCTAATGGCAATGATGTCTGTAGCGAGAGGCAGGGGAGCGGAAGATGCCATGATAGATGCAGGCGAGGGAGACAACATCAACAATTGCAATTGCACGGAGAGAGAGAGTCTCAGGTGTATTTCGAATGTTCAAATAGGGAAAAATCGTGTAGGGTGTTTGCATACGTATTAAAATCTTATGAAACATAATTTCTTATAATAAAATGTAGAGATACTCGATATTGTTAATCGTGAGCATTATGATTTGGAAGCACATTACTTACAATACTTGAATTCATTGGACTGACATAATCGCATTAAGTAGTCAGAGTTTAAAATATCAGATCCCTTGATAAAATAAGTAGATGTAGAAGGTAAAGTGACGGCGACGATCATTGTCAGAGATATAGTTGGATAATAGATGCAATCGAAAATTAGCTTATTTTGGAATGTCAGACACGGTCAGAGCGGAATGTAAGGGAATTAGCGTTGGCTCATTAGGGTTTGTTAGCCGCATACAGAAACAGATATAATGGAGTTGAATCCAGTAGTTTGACCTCCTTATTTGCAATGAGAACTCCTGAACACGTAAGGCGGGTCTTCTCATAAGTTATTTCCAAGCAACCACCATGGACGAAACCGCTAGCGGTAGTGAGAGAGGAAAGGAAATTGGTCAGAAAAAGAAGAAGCGAAGGGGTGGCATGACGATCAATAATTCGACAGCACTGAAGCATAGTGCTTTGCGAATCATTAAGCCTACCCGACAATTGTCTAGATATTTGTTGAGCCCTCGGTGATGGCCTCTGCTGAGAAGGGATCCGCAAGCCAGAGAGGGCATTTATATGGCACGTATTCAGAATTTTACAGCTTGTTGCGAAGTTTTGAATTTTGTCCCCTCAATCTTGCGGCGGCGAATCAGAAAGCCTGCCCATCGATTGTCTAGATATTCTATGAGCCATCAAAAATGGCCTCTACAGGGACGGGATCCGCAAGCCAGAGAGGGCTTTAGAATTCCTGGTATTCTGGTTTTTACAGCTTGTTGCAACGTTTTGAGTTTCCTCCCCTCAATCTTGCGGCGAAGAATCATCGAGCCTCCCAACGTTGTGTAGAATTTCGATCAGCCCTCTGTGATGGCCTCTGCTGGGAAGAGATCCGCAAGCCAGAGAGGGCTTTAGAATTGCAGGTATTTTGGTTTTTACAACTTGTTGAGGTGTTTTTCATTTTCTCCCATCAATCTTGCGGCAGCAATTTTGAAAGCATGCCTGTCAATTCTCTAGATTTTTTATGAGCCCTCTGTGATGGCCTTTGTTGGGAAGGAATCCGCAAGCCAGAGAGGGCTTTAGAATTGCTGGTATTCTGGTTTTTACAGCTTGTTGCGACGTTTTTAGTTTCCTTCCTCAATCTTGCGGCAGCGAATTTGAAAGCGTGCTCGACAATTGTCTAGAATTTCTATGAGCTCTTAGTGATGGCCTCTGCAAGAAAGGGATCCTAAAACCAAGGTGGGTTTTAGAATTGCTCGTATTCTGATTTTTACAGCTTGTTCCGACGTTTTAAATTTCCTCCCCTCAATCTTGCGGTAGCGACTTTGAAAGCCTGCCCGACGATTCTCTAGATATTCGATGAGCCCTTGCTGATGGCCTCTCCAAGGAAGGGAACCGCCAAACCGCAAGCCCAATCAGGCTTCGTTAATGCTCGTATTCTAGTTTTACAGCTTGTTGCAACGTTTTAAATTTCCTCCCCGCAATCTTGCAGCGACAAATCATTTAAGCCTCTAGACAATTATCTAAAAATGGGATGAGCCCTCTGTGATGGCCTCTGCTGGGAAGGGATCCGCAAGCCACCAAAGGCTTTAGAATTCCTTGTATTCTGGTTTTTACAGATTCTTGCGACGTTTCTAATTTCCTCCCCTCAATCTTGCGATATCCAATTTAAAAGTGTGCCCGACAATTCTCTAGATTTTTGATGAGCCCTTGGTAATGGCCTCTGCTAGGAAGGGATCCGCAAGCCTGCTCCGGCTTCGGAAATGCTGGTATTGGGGCTTTTTAGCTTGTTGCAACGTTTTTGATTTCCTCCTTACAATCATCAAGCCGCGAATCATTAAGCCTCCAGACGATTATCTAAATTTTGGATGAACCCTCTCTGATGGCCTCTGCTGGAAAGGAATCCACAAGCAAGAGAGGGCTTTAGAATTCTTGGTATTCAGGCTTTTAGAGCTTGTTGCGACATTTTTCATTTCCTCCCCTGAATCTTGCGGCAGCGAATTTGAAAGCCTGCCCGACGATTCTCTAGATTTTGGATGAGCTCTCTGTGATGGCCTCTGCAAGGAAGAGATCTGCAAGCCAGAGAGGGCTTGGGAATTGCTTGTATTCACATTATTACAGCTTCTTGCGACGTTGTTAATTTCCTCCATTCGATCTTGCGGCAGCGATATAGAAAGCGTGCTAGACGATTCTCTTGGTTTTTGATCACTATAAGAAACCTGCGTTTTTAGTGATGTTGTAAATGATGTTTAAAAAGACAATGTAGACATTAATTTGGATGTCTTATAGACAATAAGACATCCTAGACATGACAGTTGTCTAAGCAGACGTCTAAAAAGACAAGAAGATGTCTTAAGATCGAAGATGTCTTAAGGTAATTTTGGAAGGGTAAAAAGTGTGCCACGTGGGTGCCACGTAGATGACACATCAGCTTGAAGTGGACGGGCAGTGCCACATGGGGATGAAATTCATCATGATGTGGAATTTTACATGGTCCCACAAAAGATGACATGGCGGCGCCAGAATTCCACGTGGACCCGAGAAAATTCGACGTGGCACCCGGGAATATCCGACGTGGCACCCGAAGATATCCGACGTGGCACCCGGGAATATCCGATGTGGCACGCGGGAAAAGTTGACGTGGACCTCGGAAAATGACGTGGCATGCCACGTCAGCATATTGCGGAGGTTTTATGCTCCTATTATGATAGTTTTAGACATCAGTTAAGATGACTTAAATGTGTTGCAAGACATCTTAGATGTTGTACAAGATGTCTTGCAAGACGTATGCAATGTCTTACAAAATATCTTAGAAGACAATTTTTATGTCTTATAAGATGTTTCTAGTGCGTAGAATGATGTTTAGGTTGATGTCCTTATTAAATTTGTGATGTTTGCTCGGATGTTTGTAGCGACATCCCGTAGGACATCGATGTGAACGTTTTGTGTTAAACATGATGTTTGCAACAGTGTTACTATTGATGTTTTTTGGGCATATGAAAGGACATCTAGGATGACATTTTTAGATGTTTATATAGTCATCAGATCTGTAATCCACAGACGTCTCACATAACATCAACTGTAAACACTGTCACATCAAAAAGTATGAATCAAACATATATTGCTTAGGTCATTAAAACCTCAGATAACACAAACTAGAATATTTACTAATACGCATGTCAACAACTACGATATACTACGCACCCACAATTTGAACTGCGTAAGTCCCTCCACTACCATCGCTTGCTGTCGATACCCGTATGGTCATGTGCATGTCCCGCCGCTACACATATTAAATAAGCCAATATCAACTGCATTAAAAGAAGGGTTTGTAAAGGTAAAAAAATTCTGATTTAATTCCATTTAATTGCACTACCTAGGTTGAGATGGTTTACTTCCTAACCTCAAGATATCGACACAGTTAGACATTCTTACAAACATCTGCTTAGACATTTCTTCAGACATCCTTCTAGACATCATTAAAAACAACGTTATAGACATCTATACATACATATGTTCCACTCACCTACAAGCACGCATGTCGCTTCGCGGCCTCAGATCGTACTCGCTGCCCCGACCGCTTATGTCCCACCTTCCAAAACAGAATTCCATCAACACATTTAGACATCTTCATGGACATGCTCTAAGACATCTTGCAGACATCATCATAGACATCTTCTACAACAAATCAAATACTACAAGTACTAGGGTTTCCTTCACAACAAATCAAATTCTACAAGTCCTAGGGTTTCTTGTACAAGATGCTTTTGAAATCCAGTACCTCTTAAGTAGCAAATCTAAGCCACATGAAGAAGGAAACCTACTCTTGAGAGCTATTGGATTTCTACAAATACTATTTTCTCATTGTAGTTAACAATCATTCTGAAACTGAATGGAAACAATTTCGAAATCCTCTATACTTTAAACACAAACTCTTTGGAAAAACTAAGGCAAAAATGAGCTTTGTAATTCCATTTGAAGATCTCATGACCTAACTATGGTGGCGGCAACAAACCCTAGCCGCCTCTGTTCATCCATTGAAGTCAATGAAAATCATCCCTGTAGATGATTCTGGATGCTGTTGTAGATGTCATCTTCGACATCTTCATAGACATCATATTAGACATTTTCATGAACGTCATCTTAGACATCCCTGCAGACATTATCATAAACATCTGATAACATCTTCAGGGTTTCAATCACAACATATTAACTATAAAAGGTTTCTTGTTTTCCCTCACAACAAATCAAATACCAGATGCTTTAAAGTTCTTTCCATAACAAAGCACATATTGTAAGTCTTAGAGTTTCTTCCACAACAAATCAAATAATCTTTATCGATAGAAAAAGTGTGGAATTACAATCATGAGTCTTCCATGGTGATAGGCTGTCTTTTAAACTCTCAACTACCTTTTATTTCTACCCTAACTAACTTTCCAACTAACTTTCTTAATACTAATTCTATTCTAGAGTTGTCTCCTAAACTGTCTTAAATAGCTACTTTCATAAATTCATATTTCTTGTAAATTTGCTTTACTTTGTATAATATTGGTTGTTAATGATAGAGTAATGTATAGTCTTGCCATTAGACTATAATAATCCAATCTATAAGTAATCAATAATATTTAATTCCTTCTTGAAGTAAGCCAAAAAACACTGTTTATTGTTTTTATTTTCTTTTTATATTTCCTTTTAGTATTTGAGGATTACCCCAATCAGAGACCCGCGCCAATGGAGGACAAGCAGTAAGAGAAAAAGTTGATATTAATCTAAAAAGACCCTTAAGTACTTCCGCTTTTTAGTAAATAACGTCTAAGAGGATGTCGTGCAAAACATCTTCATAGACATCCAAGTAGATGTCTACGCGGACATTCATCCCTGACTGTAGTTATGGTAAGTTGGACATCGTGTTAGACATCCGACTAGATGTTGAATGACTTGTCAAATGGTCCGACGTGGAGTTTTGGTTGCCATGTAGATGAGTGCTGTAAATAACTTTATGAATCTATGTCCACGTGTTTTTTGAGGATTAAATATCCACGAAATTACTTTTACTTTTTTTGTGGCACCATTGTTATCTTATAGATATTATATTTCATATATAATATTTTTCAAAATATTTAAATATCTTTAAATCATTAAAAAATACAGAATTATAATGTTCTAAGTTATTTGAATATAATAAAAATTTACAAAATATATTTTTTATTGAAATATAGTTATATATTATAATATTTTTTTTAAAAATAGACCGATGAAAAAATAGTGAAAATAGCGTGAAATTGGTATTTTCAGTATTGCCACGTCACATAATGATTTAGCAAAAAAAAAAAAAAAAACCAAAGTGTGATGTTTTTTCTCTACTTTTGAAAAGCGCTGCCCATTCACCTACTCTTTTAACATTAGAAATGCTTTTTACCCTGTCCACCAGTAAATTTTGGTCGTTTTTACCTTGCTGGTCCAAAATCCCTTGCCAACATGGCAGTTTGATGTCTATCGAGATGTTTTCAAAGACATCTATGTCTTCACCAACATCTTCTTGTTTGGTGATGTCTTCATACCCCTCCAATCCAAAATGTGCCCGTTAGACGTACAGACATCCTCCTGTCTTCGAAGACATCTTTTAAGACAGTAGGACATCACAAAATATATTAGATATCACATAAGACATCGCAAAAAACAGGGGTTTCTTATAGTGCGATGAGCCTACTATGATGGCCGCTGCAAGGAAGGAATCCCCAAGCCATAGAGGGCTTTAGAATTGCTCGTTATCTGGTTTTTACAGCTTGGTGCGACGTTTAAATTTCCTCCCCTCAATCTTGCAGCAGCGAATCATCGAGCCTCCAAACATTGACTAGATTTTTTATGAGCCCTTCGTGATGGCCTTTGCTGGAAGAGATCCGCAAGCCAGAGAGGGCTTTAGAATTGCTCGTAATCAGGTTTTTACAGCTTTTTGCGACGTTTTTCATTTCCTCCCCTCAATCTTGCGGCAGCGAATCATCGAGCCTCAAAACCTTGTCTAGTTTTTGATGAGCCCTCCGTGATGGCCTCTGCACTGTTTGCAGGGAAGAGATCCGCAAGCCAGAGAGGGCTTTAGAATTGCTCGGAATCTGGTTTTTACAGCTTGTTGCGACGTTTTTCATTTCCTTCTCTCAATCCTAACGCAGCGAATTTGAAAGTCAGTTTGACGTTTCTTTAGATATTGGATGAGCCCTCTGTGATGGCCTCTGCTTTGAAGGGATCCACAAGCCATATAGGGCTTTTGAATTGCTCGTAATTTAGTATTTACACCTTGTTGCGACGTTTTTCATTTCCTCCCCTCAATCTTGCGGCGATGAATCATCGAGCCTCCAAACGTTGTCTAGATTTTTGATCAGCCTTCCGAGATGGCCTCTGCTGGAAAGAGATCTGCAAGCCATAGAGGTCTTTAGAATTGCTTGTAATCTGGTTTTTACATATTGTTGCGACGTTTATCATTTCCTCCCCTCAATCTTGCGGCGGTGAATCATCGAGCCTCCAAACGTTGTCTAGATTTTTTATGAGCCCTTCGTGATGGCCTCTGCAAGGAAGGGACCCGCAAGCACTAGAAGGCTTTAGAATTGCTCGTAATCAGGTTTTGACAGCTTGTTGCAACGAATTTCATTTCCTCCCCTCAATATTGTGGCGGCGAATTATCGAGCCTCCAAACATGGTCTAGATTTTCGATGAGCCTTCAGAAATGGGCTGTGCTTGAAAGAGCTCCGCAAGCAAGAGAGGGCTTTAGAATTGCTAGTTATCTGGTATCTACAGCTTGTTTCGACGTTTTTCATTTCCTCCTCTCAATCTTGAGGCAGTGAATTTGAAAGTCTTCTTGACGTTTCTCTAGATATTGGATGAGCCCTCTGTATTGGCCTCTGCTTTGAAGGGATCCGCAAGCCGGAGAAGGCTTGAAAAATGCTCTTATTCTGGTTTGTACAGCTTGTTGCCGCGTTTTTCATTTCCTCCCCTCAATCTTGCAGCGGTGAATCATCGAGCCTCCAAACGTTGCCTAGATTTTTGGTCAGCCCTCCGAGATGGGCTGTGCTGGATAGAGATCCGCAAGCGAGAGAGGACTTTAGAATTGCTCGTAATCTGGTTTTTTACAGGTTGTTGCGACGTTTTTCATTTCCTCCCCTCAATCTTGCGGCGGTGAATCATTGAGGTTCCAAAAGTTGTCTAGATTTTTCATGAGCCCTCCGTGATGGCCTCTGCAAGAAAGGGATTTGCAAGCCATAGAGGGCTTAAGAATTGCTCGTAATCAGGTTTTTACAGCTTCTTGCGATAATTTTCTTTTCCTCCCTTCAATCTTGCGGCGGTGAATCATCGAGCCTGCAAAGGTTTTTTAGATTTTTGATGAGCCCTCCGTGATGCCCTGTGCAGGGAAGAGATCCGCAAGCCCGAGAGGGCTTTAGAATCGCTTCAGATCTGTTTTTTACAGCTTGTTGCGACGTTTTTCATTTCCTCCCCTCAATCTTGCGGCGGTGAATCATCGAGCCTCCAAACGTTGTCTAGATTTTTTATGAGCCCTTCGTGATGGCCTCTGCAAGGAAGGGACCCGCAAGCACTAGAAGGCTTTAGAATTGCTCGTAATCAGGTTTTGACAGCTTGTTGCAACGAATTTCATTTCCTCCCCTCAATCTTGCGGCGGTGAATCATCGAACCTCCAAACGTTGTCTAGATTTTTGATGAGCCCTTCGCAATGGCCTCTGCAGGGAAGGGACCCGCAAGCCCTATAGGGCTTTAGAATTGCTCGTAATCAGGTTTTTACAGCTTGTTGCGACGTTTCTAATTTCCTCCCCTCAATTTTGCGGCGGTGAATCATCGAGCCTCCAAACGTTGTCTAGATTTTTGATGAGCCCTCCGTGACGGCCTCTGCAGAGAAGGGATCCGCAAGCCATAGAGGGCTATAGAATTGCTCGTAATTTGGTTTTTACAGCTTGTTGCGACGTTTTTCATTTCCTCCCCTCAATCTTGCGGCGGTGAATTATCGAGCCTCCAAACATTGTCTAGATTTTTTATGAGCCCTCCGTGATGGCCTCTGCAGGGAAGGGATCCGCAAGCCATAGAGGGCTTTAGAATTGCTCGTAATCTGGTTTTTACAGCTTGTTGCGACGTTTTTCATGTCCTCCCCTCAATCTTGCGGCGGTGAATCATCGAGGTTCCAAACGTTGTCTAGATTTTTGATCAGCAATCCGTGATGGCCTCTGAAGGAAAGGGATCTGCAAACCAGAGAGGGCTCTAGAATTGCTCGTAATCGGGTTTTTACAGCTTGTTGCGACGTTTTTCATTTCCTTCCCTCAATCTTGCGGCAATGAATTATCGAGCCTCCAAACGTTGTCTAGATTTTTGATCAGCCCTCCGTGATGGCCTCCGCAGGAAAGGGATCCTCAAGCCATAGAGGACTTAAGAATTGCTCGTTATCTGATTGTCGGATGCCATGTATTCACTTTATCTCCGCTTACACGTTTATTGGTGTAAAACCCGTGTTCAGGTGACTCGTGTATCGGTCCAGGGATTCTGTGAAGTGACCAAGACAAGTAGTGCTAAAACAACCAAAACCCACAAAAGTTTTTAGTCCCAACTTATATTTTAACCTTGCATGGCAAGGATATTCCTTTGCAAACGGGGATGTACAAAGACTCTTTCTCTTATGTCTAACGTGGCGGAAACTTCCACACTTAGACTTTCCCATACAAACACCCACTTAGGCACACATTACGTCCTCACAACTAATCCGTCCTAGCCGTCCGAATTAGCAGGTCACGCAAGCCGTCCTGGTTACCCTATCACACTTACTAAAATGACAGACTCCAAGAGCTCCGAATCCGGCTAGAGGACGTCTACACGTATTTCGGTCACCTACTGTCCTTGATCAGTCCTCTGAAATTACCGAGGAACTCAAGTCCGTGGCAATTGGAGGTCGGATTGGAATCCGGCCTCGCACACTCTACTCCCAGACCCTTCCAGACCGTAAGGTGTTTTACCACAACAGTTTCCCTCTCTCAGACACCTAGACCAATTCAAGACACAAGGCACTCAAGAATACACCCGACCCGACCTCAACTCCGCAGAAACAATCTAGCAAAAAATCTGGATTCCTAACTCGCAACTCACAACCCAGACACAGTAGATAGGACTTTCCAAGCACTCAACCAAAAAGGGAGACAGAGAAATGATCACACCGAATATGCGCATAAGAAGGTTTGATTAACAATTAAGCAAGGAATGTTTTTGGTGACAAAACTTCCACCTATAAGTACTTCTAAGTCAACGACTTAGAAACCTAACTGGATTGCGGCGCCGGCCTACAAGGCCTACTCCTCAAAAAGGGGCACGCATCCCCAAAAAGATATTTTAACTGTCCTAGGCCGGACTCCAATCCGGCTTCCTAACCCTGGCCGTCTTCTAACTTCCGGCCTCTAAGTACGTCCGACCTCTTCTTCCGCGAACTAACTCCGTGCTTCGGTCGCTTTAGTGGCGAGGCTGCGATCCGTCCTGCCTTAATCCTCTTGCCCGTATCTGCTATCATATATTCGTCCTCGCTCGCATCCTCGTCCGTGTCGTCCCCGCTCTTCAATTCTTCTTCCTCTGAATGTTGTAGGCCGATGTCGTGAAGCTTCTGGGCTCTAGGAGACTTCTCGTATTCCTCGGACGTAAGCTTCCTCTTCGCGGTACGGGTGATCTTGGCCAGAGAATCCGTTGGGACGGATGCACCTTCCTCCGTCTTCACCTTGGTCTTGCCCTTCGCGTCGGTCGGACTGGAGGGTCCAGCATCCATCCTCTCCACATTGATCGGATCCGGCCTCGGAGTCTTCACAGGAGTAGACGTGAAGGCCGGAGTTACCATCTCCTTCATCCGCTCTCGGACGGAGTCTAGCAACACCTTGACTTTGGCATTGCTCTTCTCAATCTTGGTGGCGTACGTCTTCGCTGCCAAGAGGAACTTCCGGAAAGTCTCCGCCTTGAAGACTTCCGACTGCAAGATTCCGGTTTTGTACACGTTGGCCTTCTGAAGCACCTCGGCCGAAGTCTCGCAAATCTCTACGAGCTTTAGGACCTGCTTGTTAGCCGTCATCACTGCTTGTCGGCCGATCAGGAGTTCTTCCTCCCTTCGCCTTACCGTCTCCCGTAGACGCCTATTGTCAAGTGTGAGCTTAGTCACTTGCTTCTCCATCTGCCGGAACTGATCCTCGGTCGCCTTGGAGTCCCACTTCTGCTTCACCTCCATCAATGTCTGCACTCCAAACTCTTTGCACATCTGCGCAATTAGACTTTGGTAAAAGAAATACTGACACCGAGCTTCCGTAAAGTAGTGCCATGCTCGCCTCATCGGGTCTGGATGGTTGGCGGACGGACTGAGGGGGGGAGGAAGTCTGGGGTCGTTCGGATTCATGGGGTTCACCCAGTCGGCCATAACTTTGTCATCTTCCACGGCCCTCGAAGCTTGGCCGCGCTCGGTCTGGGTTCCGGCCTTGGTCGGATTCCCAGGAGTGGACGAGGACGGAAGAATGATTACCTCCGGTCCCGTCCGTGGTGGGGTTGCCTCGAGAGCGGGCTCCTGTGGCGCATCCAGTTGGACGTCCCCATCGTCTGATCCGACCTCGTCCTCTTCGTCATCCGAGTAGACGGCCTTGCTGTCTGCGTCCTCCTCCGATTTGAACACACCGTTGTTTTGGGATCACAGCGCTATCTCGTAGTTGGCCTCCTCTTCCTCCGTCAGGACTTCCTCCTTTTTGTATAAATGGTAAAGGAAGGGAGTGATCGGGCTAGATCGAGTCTTACCGACGTTCTCCACGAGCCGGGCGACTAGGTCTCGGATGATGATGCCCCAGTCGACTTCCTGCTCCCCTCGTACGGACCCCACGACGGTGTTGGCGAGCCGGACGGTAGTCCGATGCGTCTTGTCCGCGTGGATGATCGGCGCTAGAAATTTGATCACCGAGCGCTCCCTTGGCTCCTTTCAGTCGTCCATCGAGTAGCCGTTATTCTTGTGCAGATTCCCGTGGAAAGCCGTCTTCGCACACTTGTGTTTCCGGCCGCACAACCCAACTCCGCTGTTTACGACCAGGCCGTAAACTGCTCTCCAGTGATCGGCCGTCCAGGAAGTCGGCTTCCCTCTGACCGTCCCCTCGAACTGGTTTGGCGCGCCGACCTTGATCTCGCACACCATCTCCGCGTCGCGAAGTCCCCAGGGTGTGCCCAGCAAGCCGGAGAGTCCCATCTTGTCAAGGTCCTCGGCTAAAAACTTCTTCTCCTCTTCATCGGCCGGAATGAACGAGAGTACCAGCTTGATCGATATCTAGAGCACCTCCTGCGCCTAAACGGAAGCGGAAGCTGATCCTGCCATCGGAAAGAAATGCGACAAAAAGTAACAAGTAGACGGGCTGAGATCGGCCAGTGGGCCGGATCAGAAACTAAAGGACGGAAAACGAAAAGACGGAAGGCAAGGGCGCAAGAAGACAAGAGGGCAGGTGACGACAAGGGCGGACGGGTCCCTTTTTACAGAGAAAGTGCGACCATCATGACCTGTCCCGCCGCCATCATTGCCGTCTCCGTACGGAGCCGCCTTCTGGATTGTTCGTCATTATTAATCTTCCCATTACTCCGTCCTCTAGCCGCCGTATTTACTCCCATTCCGGCTTCTGACAACACGTCCTCGCCGTTCGAGTGCGGAGTACGGGTTCGCAAACCCGTCCTTATTATTACAAACTCCATTCTAACTATAATACTTATTTGTAAAAACGTATTTGCCTTATAATATACAGCCTTGCACATACTTAAGTTGGATTCTTGACACTATACTTATTCTTAATGCGCATTAAAACATATTGGCACAATATCAAAAAAACAGGGTCCGACACTGGTTTTTACAGATTGTTGCGACGTTTTTCATTTCCTCCCCTCAATCTTGCGTCGGTGAATCGTCGAGCCTCCAAACGTTGTCTAGATTTTTGATGAGCCGTCCGTGATGGCCTCTGCAGGGGAGAGATCCGCAAGCTCGACAGGGCTTTAGAATTGCTCGTTATCTGGTTTTTACAGCTTGTTGCGGTTTTTCATTTCCTCCTCTCAATCTTAACGCTGCGAATTTGAAAGTCTGCTTGACGTTTCTCTAGATATTGGATGAGCCCCCTGTGATGGCCTCTGCTTTGAAGGGATCCGCAAGCTGGGGAGTGCTTGGACTATGCTCTTATTCTCGTTTTTACAATTTGTTGCGACGTTTTTAATTTCCTCCCCTCAATTTTGCGGCGGTGAATCATCGAGGCTCCAAACGTTGACTAGATTTTTGATGAGCCCTCCGTGATGGCCTCCATTGGAAAGGGATGCGCAAGCCATGGAGGTCTTTAGAATTGCTCGTAATCTGGTTTTTACCTCTTGTTGCGACGTTTTTCATTTCCTCCCCTCAATCTTGCGGCGGTGAATCATCGAGCCTCCAAACGTTGTCTAGATTTTTGATGAGCCCTCCCTGATGGCCTCTGCTGAGAAAAGATCTGCAAGCCATAGAGAGCTTTAGAATTGCTTGTAATCTGGTTTTTACAGCTTGTTGCGACGTTTTTCATTTCCCCCTCTCAATCTTAACGCTGCGAATTTGAAAGTCTGTTTGACATTTCTCTAGATATTGGATGAGCCCCCTGTGATGGCCTCTGCTTTGAAGGGATCCGCAAGCCGGAGAGGGCTTGGACTATGCTCTTTTTCTGGTTTTTACAGCTTGTTGCGACGTTTTTAAAATCCTCCCCTCAATCTTGCAGCAATGAATTATCGAGGCTCCAAACGTTGACAACATTTTTGATGCGCCCTCCGTGATGGCCTCTACTAGGAAGGGATCCGCAAGCCATAGAGGTCTTTCGAATTGCTCGTAATCTGATTTTTACAGCTTGTTGCGACGTTTTTCATTTCCTCCCCTCAATCTTGCGGCGGTGAATCATCGAGCCTCCAAAGGTTGTGTAGATTTTTGATGAGCCCTTCGTGATGGCCTCTGCAGGAATGGGATCCGCAAGCCATAGAGTGCATAAGAATTGCTCGTTATGTGGTTCTTACAGCTTGTTGCGACGTTTTTCATTTCCTCCCCTCAATCTTGCGGCGGTGAATCATCGAGCCTCCAAATGTTGTCTAGATTTTTGATGAGCCCTCCGTGATGGCCTCTGCAAGGAAGAGATCCGCAAGCCAGAGAGAGCTTTAGAATTGCTGGTATTCTCGTTTTTAAAGCTTGTTGCGACGTTTTTCATTTTCTCCTCTCAATCTTAACGCTGCGAATTTGAAAGTCAACTTGACGTTTCTCTAGATTTCGGATGAGCCCCCTGTGATGGCCTCTGCTTTGAAGGGATCCGCAATCCAGAGAGGGCTTGAGATTTGCTCTTATTTTTGTTTTTAGAGCTTGTTGCGTCGTTTTTCATTTCCTCCCCTCAATCTTGCGGCGGTGAATCATCGAGCCTCCAAACGTTGTCTAGATTTTAAATGAGCCCTCCGTGATGGCCTCTGCAGGGAAAGGATCCGCAAGCCAAAGGGGGCTTTAGAATTGCTCATAATCAGGTTTTTACAGCTTGTTGCAACGTTTTTAATTTTCTCCCCTAAATTTTGCGGCGGTGAATCATCGAGCCTCCAAACGTTGTCTAGATTTTTGATGAGCCTTCTGAGATGGCCTCTGCTGGAAAGAGAGTTTTGTGCCCATCTCTTTACATGCGTACTTCATGTCATAACGAATCTTTGGAAATCACAATAAGTTAGACATGTTGCAAGCGATGTGTTCCAATCAAAATTTCAGAAAGAAAATTATGTAATAAAACATTAAAGATATAATACCTTTCTGATGTGGTTGATGATGTCCATGACTTGCGTGTCCTAGTCTTTAGTTTCATGAGCTGCCTTTTGAACAGAAGCTCCAATACCCCCTTTTTTTCCAAGTACATTGGTAGAGGAATAGTAATCTTAGAAGACAAGCAATCTCCAACATGCTTCGGTTCAAGAAAAGGGAGTGAAGCGATCTTCTTTCTGGAGTTAAGGTCGAAAGTGCTTGAAGGCGGTGATGATGAATTATTTGTAACACCACCCGTCGAGACCCGAGTCGAAATTGCAGCGAGGCTTCGACGATTCCCAACAGCCCCATGAGAATGTTGAGTGAAATTTGGCTCACCAACACCTACATCATGTTAGCAATAGGATGATTACGCTGAGATTTGTCTTGAAGATTCGCAGAGCCATTGGCAGCAGTATTCTTGCGTTTCTTTCCCTTCGCCTGAGGTTGCGGAGGGGCTGCGACTGGTGGTCCTGCAGGTACTGCAATTACTGGCGGAGGGAGGGATGCACCAGACAAGATCGAGAAGTCGTTGTCGTCATCCTCAATCATTGCTTCGGTAGCAACGGCCGTGGAAGGTCCTTGAACCAGATGCTTCTTATCCCGAGAGACAAAGTTGTCGTCACACTTGAGAAACCAACCTCTTGTCATCAATTGAGCATTAGTAAAACGGTTCTGCTGGTGAGCCAAAAACATTTTGTCTGGATCTTCCTTGACCACCACGTCATTGAAATCGGGAGGGAATTTGCGCAGCAGCAAGGCTTCCCTTGGGCACGAGGTCATGCTTGATGTATGTGCACGTGGAAATAAACTTCTGAACGCTTGAAACCAAATGAAACTTAAGAATGCATGAGAAGAAGGTTATGAAATGGGAATACACCTGAAAACCAATCGATTTCCTGTCTCTATGGCACCCCCAATTTTCTCCACTTTAGAGCATTTAAGGAACTTTGGGCAGGCATTAGGCCCGAGGTAGTTCTCGAAGGCCTTATCCAAGAGAATAAGCCTCCATTTCTCTACGTAGTCTAAAGGCTTGAGAATGTTGTCATTCCAAGTAATGAGGAATTTTTTTTGTAATTTTATAGTGCTATGGTTTTCTTCAAGTTTTTCTTCCAAGTATTTGGCCAACTGCAATTGGATAACAAACGTTAGAACACAAGTTTGAAATACAAACATGGATTCAATAACTCAAGGACGTTGATGTCGTTATTTGTGTCCATAGAGAGGCGCGGTTGAGCCATACACTTAGAGGTTTATTCTGGTCGGGCACAGGGAAGTGGTTGGCCTCGCGAATCTGAAACGAGGAATTCGACCATCGAAGCCATTGCGTCTCAAAATCCTTGTGGCAATTCGTCGTTACTATCAAGTACAAGCGGTCTAGCGTGAATTCTGGAATCATGTTTTTGCTGTAGTGCGAGTATATTTGCAAAAGCGATGGACCATGAAGCATGTGAGTAAAGAAAAGATAATTAGATTTTTGGATTTCAAATGAACTAGAATGGCATACCTCTTTGGCCCATTTGCCCCCGAGGTCTTTGTTCGCAACGCCCAACATCCTGTCGAATTCTTTCAAGCGAATTTTTCTTAGTTTCATTTTTCTCGCAGTGTCCGGCGGTCCAGACTCCCGATGCAGTGCGCAAGTCTTGTAATCCTCTTTGTTGATTAGGTCTTTAAAATTTGTGAGTTTCAGTTTCCCGAATTTCCGCATGCGTTGGAGCTGGGAGCAAAAGTTATCTTCAACATGAGAATTTTCTGTAGACCTGTTCACAACATTGTTCACAACGTTGAGTGAGACAAACATTGTATGTAGTGAAAGTGATTAAATAAAATATATGAAACTTTGAGAAGCTCACCAGTTAATATCGTCCATCGCATTTAGGAGAACATTCATTTCTTGTTGACTGTTAAGAATAATGCAATCTACAGTAATGTACCATGGCCTTTCATCAAGATGGTAGTGCTCAATGTGCCTCCTTTATGCCGTCACTCGATGTTTTCCTTCATATACGTAGAATTATTTGTCACTAAACTAATGGAGGTCCGGATCAGCCATCAAGATCTCCTCAAACTCGTCATTAACCGCTTTCCAATGAGGATTTTCCAAAAAATCGTCAGTAGGTTTTACATGACACAGCTCCGCCTTGATAGAGTAGAGGGAAACGTACAGCACACGATCACCCTCCCGGTACCCCATGTTAAACTTTTTTATGAGTTTTTTGAGGTCAAGGTCAATGATTGGCCGGACCTTCGGAATTGTCTCATCTCTTCTCCAATCCATCCGGCGTCCTTGCCCTTAAGATGGTCCGGCATTTTGAAGCCCTCCACGTCATCTGAATCTAGCTGAGGAGCTCCATCACCACATTCGACAGTAGTATCTTTGTTTTGTGAGCTCTCTTGAGTACGCACCTGAGACAAAAGACGCTGAATGAGCAATGGCTCAAATTCCTCGGAGTCATTGTCACCTGTGGGAGTTTCTTGAGTGTCATCGCTTGGAAGTATCATCTCATTGTTGGGGGGAGGAGAATTGGTGCAGTTGGCAATGGTGCTTCACGAGTGGCCTCTTCATTGAATTCAAAATTGTCTGAAACTCGCATTTGTTAGCACCCGCTTTATATGAGAGACAAACCGGAAAAGCAAGAGTACTCAATGAAATCAAAATAAATGCCCTTACAGCACGCCAAGTGTCTACTACATTAGGTACAGGAGCGTAGAAAGCTAAAATGTAACTTTTACAATCCGATTCATCCTGAACGTTTTGCTTCTGCTCCATGTATATAATCTGTAAATACCTATAGCAAGTCAATCTACACATTTCTGAAGAAGGTGGGCAGCACGTTGACTTCAAATCTCAAACTGCTCATCAAAGAAAAATAGATGAAAATTTTGAAACAAGCAAGAAAGCACGAAAACAACAATTCAGAAGCCCCATCTGGCTTGCACATCCCTTCCCAACGGCGGCCATCACCGAGGGCTCATCGAAAATCTATACTACTCGTTTAGGAGGCTTTCTAATTCGCCGCCGCAAGATTGAGGGGAGAAAATTCAGAACTTCGCAATAAGCTGTAAAAACCTGAATACCAGCAATTCAAATGCCCTCTTATGAGCAATTCAACCGTAGGAAGAAAAGCCATAGAGATGGGCCGGTTGAGAGTGGAGACACATTAGCCTAACCCTTCCAAGCAATGGACCACCAAACTCTACCAGAGTGAAATCCTAACAAGCATTTACAAACACCACGCATCCACCATCACACGATCATCAAGACAAGAAATGCAATCAACATCACAAAAAAACCAATGGGGGGAGAAGAAGTACAATTGGGGTCCAACCTCAGCTGGACCCTCGGCCACTAAAATGGCCGTATCTCCCTCGTCCTTGCTCCTCTTGAGGCAAGCTAGGAGTCTACAGAGAGCTAGCTTGATGGTGTACTTGAATCAGAAGCACGTCCTGTGGTTCTTCCTACAACTTGAGTTATGCGGCCTCAAAGTCAGGTTCTCCATTTGCCCTCCACAATAGACATGCTTCCACTTAATCAATCAATATTCCTCCGTCCATGATCCAAGAAGAGAAAACCTAGGCTCTTTGGAAAGCTGGCTTCAAGACGCTCGTCCCCTCTAAAGGGCTTGTTCAAATTTGTCTTCTACTGATAGGAATCATTCTTCAAGTGAGCGTCGCCTCTTCTCGCTGTCCGCCGCAAGCCGGTGAGATCCTCTTGGGAGATCCCCCATAGCTCCCCTGTTGCTGCTCCTATGACCGCGCGCTTAGGGTTGTTGGAAAGCTGGCTTTAAGACGCTCTTTTCCATCAAAGGGCTTGCCCAAACTCGTCTCCAGCCAAACGCTACACCTTCTCAAAGTAGGCAGATCGAGATCTTGGTCGAGAAATCCACTCTCCTATCTTCTACCCTACCCTACCCACACTCACACCTACATTCAACAACTCCACACCTCCTACTTGCATATTCTCTTCTCATATTAGGTCACACATTTCAAATTTTCATAGTTACAACCCTAGAAGCATCTCTACTCACACACACACATCCCAGAAAACAAGAGAGACACAAAAGTAGCAAACTCTAGCCAAGAAGTGAGAGACGAAGTGGAAAGAAAATGAGAGAGAGAAAAAGAAATAGGACACCAAAGGAAAGATGAGGGGAGAGGGGGAAATATGAGAGAGGAATTGTCCTCTCTCACATTCCTTCTTACCTTGTTGCATTCTCAATTTCCTATCTACCTCTAACTCTAATACTACCTAACATCTAATATTCTTCAATTCTAAGAATTTAGTTATTCTTCCTAACATACAATCATGTAATTGTCACTAAGTTGCTATTCTCAATGTTTTTCATGTTCATTCTAATAACTCTCTAACCTAATTCTATAAATTCCAATTTAATGCATTTAGTCCAAAGGAACCACACAAACTACAATAATCAAATGTATTTTGTATCTAAATAATCAATAAAGAATACGTGAGCCATTTGGATGGCTCACACCTCTCTCACTTGAGGATCCCTTACCAGCACAGGCCATCACCGAGAGCTCATGAAAAATCTAGACAATCATCAGGAGGCTTGGTGATTCGTTGCCGCAGGATTGAGGGGAGGAAATTCAAAACTGCGCAACAAGCTGAAATAACCAGAATACCACCAAGTCTAAAGCCGTCTCTAGCTTGCGGATCCCTTCTTTGCACAGGCCATCATAGAGGGCTCATCAGAAATCAAGAGAATCGTCGCGCAGGCTTTCAAATTCGCTGCCGCAAGATTGAGGGGACGAAATTAATATCGTCGCAACAAGCTGTAAAAACCAGAACACCAGCGATTCTAAAGCCTGATCTGGCTTGCGGATCCTTTCCCAACAGAGGCCATCACAGAGGGCTCATCGAAAATATGGAGAATCGTCGGGCACACTTTCAAATTCGCACCCCCAAGATTGAAGGGAGGAAATTAAAAACGTCGCAACAAGCTGTAAAAATGAGAATACCAGCAATTCAAAAGCCCTCTCTGGTTTGCAAATCCCTTCCCAGCAGAGGCCATCACCGAGGGCTCATAGAAAATCTACAAAATCGTCGGGAGGCTTGATGATTCGCCGCCGCAAGATTGAAGGGACGAAATTCAAAACTTCCCAACAAGCTGTAAAAACCACAATACCAGCAATTCTAAAGCCCTCTCTGGCTTGCGGATCTCTTTCCAGCAGAGGCCATCAGGGAGGGCTCATCAAAAATCTAGACAACGTTTGCAGGCTTGATGATTCACCGCCGCAAGATTGAGAGGAGGAAATGAAAATCGTCGCAACAAGCTGTAAAAACCAGCTTACGAGGAATTCTAAAGCCCTCTCTAGCTTGGGGATCCCTTCCTTGCAGAGGCCATCATAGAGGGCTCATCAAAAGTCTAGAGAATCGTCGAGCACGCTTTCTAATTTGCTGCCGCAAGATTGAAGGGAGGAAATTAACAACGTCGCAAGAAGCTGTAAAAATTTGAATACAAGCAATTCCCAAGCCCTCTCTGGCTTGCGGATCCCTCCCGTGCAGAGGCCATCATAGAGGGCTCATCCAAAATCTAGATAATCGTCGGGCAAGCTTTCAAACTCGCAGCCGCAAGATTCAGGGGAGGAAATTAAAAATGTCGCAACAAGCTGTAAAAACCAAAATAAGAGCAATTCTAAAGCCCTCTCTTGCGGATCCCTTCAAAGCAGAGGCCATCAGAGCAGGCATATCCAAAATCTAGAGAAACGTCAAGCAGACTTTCAAATTCGCTGCCTCAAGATTAAGAGGAGGAAATGAAAAACGTCGCAACAAGCTGTAAAAATCAGATTACGAGCAATTCTAAAGCCCTCTCCGGCTTGGGATCTCCTCCTAGCAGATGCCATCACGGTGGGCTCATCAAAAATCTAGACAACGTTCGGAGGCTCGATGATTCACCGCCGCAAGATTGAGGGGAGGAAATTAAAATCGTCGCAACAAGCTGTAAAAACCAGATTACGAGCAATTCTCAAGCCCTCTCTGGCTTGCGGATCCCTTCAAAGCAGAGGCCATCACAGGGGGCTCATCCAAAATCTAGAGAAACGTCAAGCAGACTTCCAAATTTGCTGCCTCAAGATTGAGAAGAGGAAATGATAAACGTCGCAACAAGCTGTAAAAACCAGATTACAAGCAATTCTAAAGCTCTCTTTGGCTTGCGGATCTCTTCCTAGCAGAGGCCATTAGGGAGGGCTCATCAAAAATCTAGTCAACCTTTAGAGGCTCGATGATTCATCACCGCAAGATTGAGGGGAGAAAATTAAAAACGTCGCAATAAGCCGTAAAAACTAGATTACGAGCAATTCTAAAGCCCTCTGGCTTGCGCCCCTGCATCCCGATATTGATCTCATCTACACAAACGTTCTCGAGCACTTACCTGTGCCTGACGTGTCGCCCGTCGAAATCCCTTCATGGAACAAGCGAGAGAAAAGTTACTTTGAGAGTGTGTTCTTTTTTGCTTCTTACAACTTGACAGACGAGGGTGCGATACTTGTAATGCATCCCAAGGACCGTCGAGTCGAAAAAGCTCTGAATGCCGAGTCAAAGGCTTTTGATTTTCGAATGGTGCAAGATTGGTGGGGATATAATCCCATGCCAATGGCCTCGACACTTCCTCACGTGAAAACGATATGGCCTTCATTCTGCATTAAAATCACCATTCATGATTATTTACAATGTTTTTTTAAATCTCTCTCATGGATTGATTTTCGTAGACTCACAA
This sequence comes from Bryum argenteum, assembly GCA_037043015.1. Classification (NCBI taxonomy): domain Eukaryota; kingdom Viridiplantae; phylum Streptophyta; class Bryopsida; order Bryales; family Bryaceae; genus Bryum; species Bryum argenteum. The sequence goes on from CM073321.1 coordinate 43,392,397, forward strand.
CTACCACATTAAGGTCTTTGTTCGAAAGTCTTTCGCCACCAGATTCACCGTCAGGTAGGTTGCAAAAGAGTACGCAGGTGTGCCCATTCTTCCTGACAAGAAGAACCATGTTTTCAATTTCGCGAGCAAAGACTCCATTCGTAAGAAGGAGAATGTTACCCCGTGGCGTGGCTCGCGAGAGAAGGATCCCTCCTTCATCCAGTGTTTTATTGATTCTCTCACAGACGAGCGCGGAAGCCTCTTCGACTGGAGCCCTACTACATGTTAGTTGTTGCTAATACCAATTTTCATTAACCTTATTCAAGATTGTAGTTCTGATGTAGGTTGCTAATATGTAGGTGCTTCCGTGATTCCTGCGCGCGATCGAACCGTCATCTCATTGTTGTTGAAGCTGATGAAGAGATATTTGACGAACTTTTATTGGCATACGTGGATGGTACCGCTTTTGAGGAAGAAAGCGGCAATTCGGCTCCAGATTATGACTACGACAGTGATAGTTCTGAACCGCTTCAGAAGAAGCAACGTTCTACATTTTGCGCGTAGTTCTCTCTTACTTTCCTTCCTTCTATTGTCAACTTCATTTGCTAATAATTTATTGGTATTGACTTTTTCTGTACATTTAGAATCGCAGGTTCCAATCGACGCTTAATTGGCGACGGAAGTCTCTACAGCAGTCCTCCGCAAACCTTCACCCTACGATCTTATGCGGAGCAGATAGCTCAAGATTTTGTCGCTGCCCCTTCTCCCGTCTTATCAGACAGTAGTAGACGTCGACGCTTTAGCTCAAGAGTGCTTGCGTTTATAGACAATGAGGCTGATCAGTGTAGTTCACCATCAACATCCTAGGTGTTTTTATTTTCCTGGTTTGGATTGGACTACGTAGCGCCATATATCCGTAGTTGCCATACGGCATCGGTCATACATGTGGTTTTATCATACGTTTTTATATCTATATATGTCATTTACCTATTAATCATGAACGTTTAACAATTTCTTAATTTAATTCATCTAAATGTTTAAGTTTTTAACTCAATGCAAACTAAAAGTTTCAGAACTTTTTTTTATTTTCCATTGGAGTCATTGAATCTTGCCAATGTTGGTAGGGGCTTTGGTCCAGTATTTGTATAGCTCAGAATAGTTGCTTTAAGACGCAATGCAACGCTCAAACGAGGCCAAAGACAATCGAACCCCGACCACTACAATGCCACGTGAATGTCATTCTGTACACCTTACAAGAAGATACGGAAAGACGACTTGAAGTAATAAACTTTAGATTATATCAACCGAAGCATATACATCTAATTCTGACAAGTGTAATAGGTAATTGATGACGTCAGCCTTAATTATACTCGAAATTTTAAAATCAGTAAAGTGAATATGTTAATGTTCTACTGGGCCATCCTAAATTTTGGTTCGAGTTTTGTATTTGTGAGTGAACAAGGCCAATAGATGATTTGAATTGTATGGGTTACACATGATGATGTCAGCCCTACTTTAATTAACTCTTATTTAAACTTAAAAATGTGAATTATTTATGAAATATTGTAGGACCCCAATATCATGAAAAGAAATGGATAAAGGACCTATATCCATGGTTTTTGGTACTTTTATGCCTAAATATAACCATCTCAATATTTCAAAACCACCCATTCCATGGTAATAGGGCCATTAACTTTAGATTTTTTTTTTCTTACTTCTCAAATTTTGCCGCTCACCGCTCACCGCTCAACACTCACACCGGTGGGTTCCCCCCTCTGACTGTCCCCTCAAACTCGTTCGTCGCGCCGGTCTTTATCTCGCGCACCATCCCTGCATTGCGCATTCCCCAGAGGATGTCCAGCATGCCGGAAAGTCCCATCCAATCGAGGTCTTCGATCAACGCCTTCTTCTCTTTTTCCTCGGCCGGAATGGTCGGAAGTACCATTTTGATGGAAATTTTTAGTACCTCCTGCGCCGGAGCGGAAGCAGATGCTAATCCTACCATTGGGAAGAAAAATGACAATAAGTAACGAGTCGCTGGGCTAAGATCGGCCAGGAGGCCGGTTCGGAACAGTAGGACGGAAAGCGAGAAGGCAGAAAGCAGGATCGCAAGAAGGCGAGAAACCAGGAAAGCGAGAAGGCAGGTAACGACAAGAGCGGACGGGTCGCGTTTTATAGGGAGGGTCGGATTCAAATCCGGCCATCATAACATGTCCGTCCGCCATCATGACCGTCTTCGTACGCAGCCGTCTTTGGCACTCCGCGTCATTATTGTCCTTCCACCCACTCCGGCCTTCATCCATCGTCTTTAAACCATGCCCGGCTTCTGACAGTACGTCCTCGCCGTCCGAGTGCGGAGTACGGGTTCATGAACCCCTCTTTCTTATTCAAAAGCTACATTCTAAGGTTAACGTATAAATGTTTAAACTTATTTACCTTATAGTATACGGCCTATCACATACTTGGGTCGGATTCTAGACACTATACTTATTCTTAATGCGCATTTAAACATATTGAGCACTCAATCGAAAAACTAGGGCCCGACAGTCGACATGAATGAAGATGTTCAAACTTGTATCATGAGGGTCACCATGGTATTTAGACGCGTGTGCTCACGCACAGTCCACGTGTCTAAGGAACATTAGTATGTCGAGGACGCTTCCGAGACACTTTGTATGATTGAACGCGAGTTCCCTCTAGGATCATTGGTGATAATGACGCACCTTCTTGTGCATCTCATGGAGGAGCTCTTTCTATGCGGCCCAGTTCAAGCCGGTAGATGTACTCAATGGAGGGCTATATGAAGACCCTTAAGGATTATGTGCGTTCCTACGCTAGGCGAGAGGGTTGCATGGCAGAGGCATATTTCATGGAAGAAACACTTGAATTCTGTTCAGAGTATATGGAACGTTATGGCGCTATGTCGCGTAGAGTGTGGGATTCAAACGAAGATCAGGCAATGCACGATGAAATGGTGGAAGGCAAGGGATAAGACGACCCATGTCCCGCACTCTACGTGATTGGATTCACAGTTTCGTAGTCAAAAATGCTGCCACGCTATAGCACTACAGAAGGTGCCAAGTTTTGTCATGAAACCCGCTCTTGAATTTGTATCATTATCATTCACGTTCGTAAACATAATTTTACGTCATCAGGAACACTAGGTGACATAGACGTCAACAAAATCCACGTTAGCATGCGTAACAACGCGTAAAAACGCATAATAACATGTCACTCTGTACATTGTTCCCATCTACTCTTATGCCGCAGCTCGTTGACTACTGTTTTTGATTGCAGACACCACTAATGCTAAATGCACACTCCACGGCTTACAAAGTAGAGCAGAAGTCAAGGACCACATTACACCGTGCAAGAAATTGCGGAAGACCTAGGCGTAGGCGTCAAAAGCCTTCTGACATGCCGACAGAGTTAAGAACTTTGGAGCCATTTTCAGATTGGCTGACAGTCGCGGTCGACAGCAACCGTGAAAATAGCTCTTGGAACATTGACCAAAAAACAGTTGATTTGTCCAGGTCTCCCTCGCTAAATGGCACAGCTTAGCCGTCAATGAAGGCTTACGGCATGCACTTCTGTTGCCGCTCACTTGAAGCTTCAAGCGCTACTATGGATAGTGGCGTACGCGCAATCTTCACCAACGATGCAGGGGCAGAGACGAACGAGTACGTCGGCCATATTGAAGAAATACTCGAATTAGACTACAGGCGCTCGTGCATCGTAGTCCTTCTCTGTTCATGGGTTAAAGGAAGAATAGGAGGTGCTGCTGCAACAATGAAGCGAGACCAGCATGGTTTTCTTTCCGTGAATTTTGTAGATCACCACAAAGTACCTTTGGGTCCGACGTCTTTTGTGTTCCCCATTCACGTGTTGCAAGTGTATTTTGTAGCGGATGACGAGCCGTAGAAAGTAGTGTGCAAGGTTGAAGTTCAAGGCAGCCGTGGAGGTCGCGCATTTGCTATCGAACTGGACAATGTCATTTCACACACTACCGACCCGGTTTCATCACATTTTATTAACATAGACAGCTGTAGAATAGAATCTACGGAGGTGGAGGACTTCATAGTACAAGGGTCTCTTGTAGACAGGCACGTAGAAGAGCTAGTAGCAGCGGACATTGACGAGAAGGAATCAGACCACCTCCTTGGCCATTCATCAGATAGTGAACAGTGATCTCAAGAGTAGTGCTTTTGAATACAATTCTCGGAACACATGATGTTTATCATAACGCAGTTTAAGACGGACCTAATGTGTTTTTTATGTTTTGTGAGACACTATCGAATGCAATTTTTGTTTACAAAACGTCAGTACTGACGCTTTGACGTTAAACCATCGATTGTTGTGACGTGATAACGCTTATATTACGTCAATACTAAGGGGAATATGTTTAAACATTGTCAGCATGGACGCATTCACGTTCAGTCTACGTCCATAGTGATAAGTTCACAAATCCACGTTAAATCTACGTCAATAAAGACAGGTCCAAGACTTCACATTTATACAACATCAATTGTCACGCGTTCACTTAGTTGCAACGTCAACAAGAACGCTTTGGTTTAAAACCTACGTCAGTACTGACACATTCACATAAAACTAGCGTCAATACTCACGTGATTAAGACTTCATATTTCAAGAACGTCAATGGTGACGTGATGACGTTAATGGATCGTCAATAAGGATGCGATGACGTTATGACTACATCAGTACTAACGCGTCCACGTTAAACTAATGTCAATAGTGACGCATTCACAACTTCATGCTTCAACAATGTCACCAGTGACACGATCACGTTAAAAATGGTCACTAGTGACATGTTCACGTTATACAAGTAATACGACGTTAATAATGACTCGCTGGAGTTAACCATGCGTCAATAAAAACGCATGCATGATGACATCTTTAAGATCAGTGTTTAACGCAACTTATGTATTTTTAGACACGCGCGTTACTTTTGACGCAGGTCAAACCCTAGCCGCCGCCTAACCCTAAAGCACAGTTTAACATAATATATGTTACTTTTGACATTTACGTGACCATTGACACTCTCTTGGATCATTGACCAAGTCAAACCCTAACAGCCACGTCACCCTACCATAAATGCACTTGCTACGTCAGCTATGTCATTACGTTTCCTTAAACACACGTTGACACAATTGTGCGTCAAAATAAATGCCAACGTCACTATTGACATCCACGTGGAACCAAACAACTTGTCCTAGTCACCCCTATCCTCCACATAAGCCTTCCACATCACCAAGGCATTTCAAGTAGGATTTATGAATATGTCAAAAGGAACACACTGAACGTCACCCATGTCACTTTAAACGTCATCAATGTTAAAAGAAACCTGCTGACGTGGATCATGAATATATTTAATCATTTAAGTATTACTAGAAGGTAAAAAATGAAGTGCTAAAGTTACCCCTCCAAGGGCGTACATGTCAACGTTGACGTGGTTCTGTTGTTTTTAACGCGGGTCCGTTCTTCCAAAATCCATGAGTGTTACTATTGACACTCGCTGTCAAACCATAGTCAATAGTGACAGAAGTATGTTGAACTATTTAACATGTACAAAGTCACTGTGGGCAAGTTACCCACACTAATTTTGACTTTTTTGGGTGAACGTCTCTTTTGACGCAAAATAACATTGGACAAATCACAGTTTTCCTCTAGTGCAATGCTCGTTTGCAGGTCCCAGAGCAAGTAGAAACCGGATCCCAAGACTCAGTTGGTGACCCTGCCCCCATAGTAGGTGCATCAGTGAAAGCGTTGAGCTAACCAGAGGATACTAGAATGGCTGCCTCAAGCGGAGACAACAAAGTACTAGCCCTACTAATGGACACCGCAGTCGATGGCCCAAGTGGGAGCCACAAAGAGGCAACCGTATCACTGGACGCCTCAACCATTGCTCCGGAGGAGAATACAGAGGAACTTGTTGAAGTCTTGCCCAAAGTTCCACCTCGCCAGGAGAAAACCAAAGTGGATAATTAGGTAGAGAATGGAGAGCTGCTAAGGGAGGTATCTCTTGTAACCCCAAGGGCAGTACAGAATACGGGGGAAGCTATTACTGCCGTGCAGATCAAGGAACCGGATGATATCTTCCAAATTATCATGCTGCCAAGGGTGAAGGTTGGCTGAGTCGAATGGAGCAAGGCCATGACTGTCTTACCCGCTCTTCTCAGTCTCAGTGTATAAACATGGACCAAGGATACGAATCTGGAGGCCAAACATTGTTCCGGGAGTCTACAACAATAGAAGGGAAACCCATCAGTGTGAGCGGTGAGCGGTGAGCGGTAAGAACAAAATAGTATAAAAGTTGACGACCCTATTTCCATGAAATGAGTGGTAGTGAAATTATGAAATGGTTATTTTTAGGGTTAAAAGTACCCAAAACCGTGGATATTGGTCTTCCTCCCATGTTTATTCATAGTTTTGGGGTCTTACGTTATTTATTAAATAATCTACATTCGTATGTTTAAATAGAAGTAAATTAAAATTAGGGCTGACGTCATCCTACCAACATTGGCAAGTTTCGGTCACTTACAACGTAAATAGCAAAACTTGCTCAAACTTGTAGTATGCATTGAGTTGCATAATTAAAGATTTACATGAATTAAATAGAAAAATTGTGAGACTTCCACAATTAATAGGAAAACAACATAAATAGATATAAAAATGTATAATAAAACCACATGCATGACTAATTAGGTAGGGCTATTAAGAATAGATGACCCTACATAGTCCAAACGAAACCAGGCAAAAAAATACACCTTCGAAGCTAATGGTGAAACACCATTAAAGTGTTGGTCACATTGATCAGCCTCATCATCTATAAACGCAAGCATGCTTGGGCTAAAGCGTCGACATCGTGTAGTGTCTGATAAGATGGGAGAAGGCGTGGCGACAAAAGCGTGAGCAATTCTCTCCGCATAAGATGGTAGGGTGAATGTTGGCGGAGGACTATTGTATAGATTAGCGTCGCCAATCAAGTGTCCTTCGGAACTTGCAATCCTAAAAATACAAAAAAAAATCAATACAAATAAAATTTTAGCAAGTGTTGGTGACAATAGAAGGAGGGAAAGCAAGAAAGAATTACGCACAAAATGATGGACGTTGCTTCTTCTGAAGCGGTTCGTCACTATCGTAGTCGTAGTTTGGAGCCACGTCGCCGCTTTCTTCTCAATGGCAGTATCATCCACATAGGCCGATAAGAGTCCGTCAAATATCTCTTCGTCAGCTTCGAGAGCGATGATGTGACGGTTTGATCTTCCGCATGCTATTACAGAAGCACCTATTTTAGAAACACACGTTGGAAATACAATATTCAAGAAGTACTTTGAAAATTGGTTTGAGTAACAACATATTAGTACTAAGGTTCGAGTCGAAGACAATGCCCCGCTCATTTGTGAGACAATCCACGAAACATTGGATGGAGGAGGGATTCTTCTCCCGTGAGCCGCGTCACGGCGTACGATCTTCTCCGCAACGTATAGACTCTTTGGTCACAAAGTTACAAACATGGTACTGCTCGTCGGGAAGGATGGGCACACCTGCGTAAGCTTGGGCGACCTGCCTGGAATTGAATTTGGGAACAAATGTCTTTCAAACAAAGACCTTCATGTTAAAGTTGTACGTCTACAAAATACAACCAATAAGAGAGATAAAAGTTAAGCCTACAAAGAGGCATGATTGATAATTTAAAATTAGAATGATAGCCCTACCATTTTCCAGTGAGGTAGTGTCAAGGACATATGCATGGGATTATATCCCCACTAGTTACGCACAACTCAGAAATCATATCTCTTTGACTCAACATCAAGAGCTTGCTCAACTCGACGGTGTTTTGGATGCATAATAAGTATGGCACCATTCTCTGTCAAGTTATACGCAGCAAAGAAGAACAAGCTCTCGAAGTAGCTCTTCTCACGCGAGAAGGGGGTTTCGTCGGGTTTCACGCCTGGCACAAGCAAGTTTTCAAGAACATTTGCCTATATTAGATCAATCCTAGGATGGGGGTGTTTCTTGCCCATTTCTGAACATGGATTCTTCCTTTCCTTGCCAATCTAAAAAAATCACAAGTAGATAGAGATCGAGTAAGAGATGTGGTTGAAAAAAAAGGTATGTAACAATAAAATTGGTGAAAGTTGTATGGCATGTTACCTTCCTAATGTGGTTGCTGATATTTAGGACTTGCGTATCCCAGTCTTTTGTAATATGAGCCGCTTCTTGAACAGAGGCTCTGATATCCCCCTTTTCTAGGTACATGGAGAGAGAAATTGAAATTTCAGAGGATGAGTAGTCGCCGGTGTGCTTGAGTTTGGAAATAGGGAGTGACGTACTTTTTACCGGAGCTGAGTCGAGAGCGGTCGAAGGTGGTGGTGATTCAGAATTCGTAACACCACCTGTGAAAACTTGGGTCAAAATTGCAGCGGTGCTATGTCGATTACCAACTACCCTTAGTGAAGTTTGAGTCAAATCTTGCTCATCGCCACCTTCATTCAAGTTAGCTTGCGGATCCAGTAATTAGGCGGCAACAAGTGTCTTGTACTTCTTGCCTTTCGCCTTAGGTGGTGTAGGGGCTGCAGCTGCTGGCGGTGGGGCACATGCACCAGACATGATTGAGAAGTCGTTGTTGTCGTCGACCTCTATCGGAGCTGTAGCGGTGGCATTTGGAGGAGAACCTCGAACTAAATGCTTTTCGTCCCGGTGGATAAAGTTATCTTGGCACTGAAGAAACCAACCACCCGTCATCCATTGGGCCTTTGTAAAACGCTCTTGCTAACGAGTCGAGAAGATCTTGTTGGGACCTTATGGATTGTATTGTCTTTGTAGTCCTCTGGAACCTTATCAGCGGCAAGGGCCCCATAGGTACGAGGTCATGCCTGAAATACCTGCAGATGAAAGCAAGTATGTGAATGCTTCAAACTAAACAAAATTACAAATGTGTTAGAATGAAGTGATGAAATGGACACGGACCTTGCCCGTCGACCATTCGACTAGTCGAGTGCACAATTATACTATGCTTGCTCTTCTTAAAGTGGTCTCTTCTACAAAGATCTTTGCAGTCTGCCTTATCGATTGGTGGCTGAAACTCTACGTAATTGTTTACAACTTTACTTTAATATTTGTACCCTTTCACTGAATTGTATATTGCCAAATTGGCTAGAAATTTGTATAGTTCAGTTTTACCATATTAATAAAATTCCTTTCTGTATTCAAAATATCTTTGCTTTCATTTTATAATTGTGGTTGTGAAATCTTTTGACAAACACTTTCCAACACTCATTTCCAACCTTGATTTGTTTACTTTGTTTTTGACTATATTACTGGACGTTCCACTCATATCGGTTGCGGCTCGATACTTAGTTGCCTGTTAGGGATTCAGGGTCAAAGGTTTAGGGTTTAGGAATTAGCTTTTAGAGTTTAACGGTTTAGTTTTTAGGATTTGGAATTTTGGGTCTAGAATTTAAAGTATATGGTTATTGGCCTTTAGCCAATATTAGTTAATATTCTCGTGTTTGTATCTATGCCTATAGATTTGTTAGTGTGCATATAGATATGTATGTATGTATGTGTACAACTATTTATTATGGACTTGATATGTTTGGTTCAATTTGCTCGTAATGTGTTGGCAAACATTCGATAGCATACGATTGATCTATCAAAATGAAGTTCAATTTGATTATATTCATGTAATTTTTCTTGTTTAGTGTTAAGTCAAGTTCAATATTTGTTGTCATTCTAAGCTTTTCAACAGTGAATATTTGAGTAAAAATGTCTAGAATTTGTCATTATGCCCTTAAATATAAGCATGTCGCTTACTGGCACTAATTAACAATTCTTGTTTAGTGGAGAAGGACGTAGGAGATGGATAGACAGGCAGAGAAGGGCCTGGACATGACGAGCCAGGTAAAGATTGAATGCAGTGATCGGCTTACCCTACAAGGCATTAGTAGAAGGTAAGACGTCCATGGTAACAAACTGCCTGCTTTCATTTTTAACGGCTCCTCTTCAGATCCAGGTGCCACCCTGCTTCGTAATTTGCTCGCCTGTCAGGGCATTGTTGTCGCGCAGGATCATCGATCATTCTAACTGTTACTTTTGATGCGAGACTTAACGCATTCCACAAGGCTGGGTGTCTAATGAACTTTCGTAGAGCGGCTACTGTTGATGATCTTGGGTTCGACATCCCTGTGTGCATAAGAGCTCGTTATTGCAGTCAGGCACGTGATAAGTAGGAACTCGTCTGTCGCATCTTATGGTTTGATTTCTTGTTCTCCGCAACGATTTGTTGTGAGTGTGTTTCAAAAATACTCGTTGATGGGTTCGTAGGAAGATCCTTTATGTCGTGCGTCACTAAATTTGGCTCATGATCTTGGTTAACGGTAGCCTCGTGCTTGTACATGAATATGGGAAGGTGTCATATACAATGAATAATTTTAGCTACTTCGCAGGAAGAAACTTTGTCTGCTGTTGGCTGAGACATCCTTCGTTCTGTGTGGTGAGAGGTAGCAGATCTGTGTGCTGCTATTTCGACCTCCGTGGCTAATCCAAGGGGTCAATGCATGTACGTTCACTTCTATTCATCAAAGCCCAAGCGCTGTGTGGTTACATTCAAATGCCCGTTTCTCTACAGTTGACCGGACATTCATCGTTTCAGTTGTGATATAGCGTTTCGTTGCGTTCGTTCTCTAAGTCATCCTTGATTTGTACGGCCTCTGAAGTATGTCAATCATCTTTTGTGAATGGCCTAGCTGATTATCACAGTGCTATTAGAGCCAGCCTCAGTTTCTAGTAATGAAACATATGGATGTCAATGTCCAATTTATTGGAGGACCAGCCATTTGCGAATGAGCGCAGAGGTTCAGTTATGTATCTACACTTCATCGTGATAAAATTGTACTGAAGAACAGAGACACTGAAGAACAGAGACACTGAAGAACAGAGACACTGAAGAACACTTCGCCTTTGACAGCCTCTCCCTCGTCCTTCTATATAGAAACGTGGCGAGCCAATGCCTGTAGCTGGCTCTTAGTGATAACCATTGTCTGTAAATGCACCTCACCTTTGTACTCGATCGCTTTGATCATTGGTGACCAGAATTGTGCTCTTGCAGTAGTATCGTATAAGTTTCTTGCATACGAAATCAAAGGTGTGTCGTACCAAGTTTTGTATGGTCAATTGTCATGCCTTTATGTGCATGCAGAGGACACAGAAAGTATCGATCGCGTTGTACAGGAAATAGTCCAACACTTATCATTGATTGCGCCACTTGTTCGTTTCGCACAAGATTCAGTCCGACGTTGATATTGGATGGTTAGTTTGTTTATTCCACAGTTCATGTGACTGCAGCTGAACCGATTATGGATACCGTACCACCACGGTAAAAAGCAGGGTGTTCATGTTTGTTTCATGAAGTTGGTGATGTGCATGCTTGCATGAGAATTGTTTGTTAGCGCTAGTCTCCCTGTTAACTATGAGTATGCTTTGTTTTGCAGCTATGATTCTCCCTATCTTATTTCCGAGGAATGCTACGCACCTAGGATTTTCTCTTTCATTCACCACCGTTTTCCAGGTTTGTTTGGCATGAACGTTCTTAAAGCTTGCTATGTGTTCTTTCATCTTTGTCGATCATTCTGGCTACATTCAACATTATCTGAAAAGCTGGACTTATCAACGTGCAATTATCTTTGAGAAAGTATGTTCTTTGTGATCCCTTTTAGACCACTAATTTGTTGATCCTTTCTGTCCTGTCCTTCTGAAACAATCAGCAGGAATTGAAATTAAATGACAGATTACTAATATGTTCTTTGCAGAAAGTTGCGAACAACTGGTTTGTGCTAATTGAGTGCACTTTTAGCGATTCTGAAGGTTTCTGTAGTTGATTCTCCTGCATAAAAATAAAGTAGCTGGTAGATGCTAATTTCTGTATGTTTCTTCACGATTTCAGCCATGGGCAGCTCAAGCACGCACATCATTGCGTCCAATGCAGCCCGGGGTTCTCTTTGCGCACTTGCTGTGTTCCAACACTTCTCCAACATAGGTGTGTCCACCAATTCTTATTTCAATGCAATCTTTAAGTCAACCGTGACGCATTTTTCTCTATGTCGATTCTCAGTGTTCTGTTTGGTTCGGAGCATTCGTGGGCTCATTCATAGTGCTTAGTGATTACTCCCGGGGATGGCTTTGAGAAACTATTGTCGTTCGTGGTTTGTTGGGGTGGAATCTGCAGTGCGTGCCTTCTTGACTTATAAAAATCGTCAAATATTTCACTCTGTAGACGTTGTATGGTATCGATGGGAGTTTGGCTTGATCCGCTTCTGCTCTGCTCGGAGAGACTGGTTCATAAACATTTCAGAAGATTATTGCATCCTGTATAGTTTTAGTATCATATTCTAAATGTCGTCTGCGAAACACACAGATCCATCGCACATTTTAAGACCTTCGTGGATACTCATACACGAATTTGTCGTATTGGACCAGCTCTGATGCCCCCTTTTATTTTCACAGAACTTATCAAGAGTGTGCACCTTTACATGGATGGTGGCTCCATCACAGCTCTGCAGCAAGAGTTTCTCCTTTCAGCAGACGTTTATACTCAGATCAGTGATCCGACACCATCGTTTTTCAGCAAATTTGCTCACAACGGTGCAAAACAGTTTATTGACACACTGAAGGAGCTGAATGAGGCGGATTTATGGCAATGCGTGCTGGAATATCATGCTCAGACGCCCCAGGATACGTCCATAATCCCCTTATTGAGTGTATCCAAGTATGTGTCTTGGGGTTTATTTTGGTAGTGTTTAAGGCCTTATCATAAAGTATGGAAAAGTATGTTTTCAGTTTCACTTTAGTTTAAGGAATGGTGCGGAACTATTTCATAGACACCTACCTTACAGTATGCTAATATGGTGCAGGCCAAATTTACTGGGATTATGGATCTTGTGCAGAAATCCAGCTCTGTATTGCATTCCAACGTTGGCGGAGGATCTAGATGTGGTCGAGAGGGCTGTTCACAGCCAAGTGCTGGGACATCGGTCATGTATACCCCTCCTTGATCCGGATTCTCAAGATTATCAGCAACACTTTCCTGGTTGTGGTGGCCAGGCCTACCTTGATAGCGCTCACGTTACTTGGAATTCTACTAAATGGAACCTTACTGGCTTATCTGGACTCATCGTCGAATCATCTGAAGTAAATGATTCTTTGGGTGACGGATTGCACAGCGAGAGTACTTCTCAAGCAGAAAATCTCCATGATTGGGGCTCGGACTTAGAATTGGCAAGCCCTCGAGTGTTCGAGACATGTGTCTTGGGCTCGTCGTGGAGTACGGGCATCTCAAGCTTACCTTATACAGGTTGGATGAACAGCTGTTCTCTATTACTTTACATACTGTACAATCTGTCGACGAAGTTCCATCAGTATGAGAAGATGCAGGTTATCACTTTCTCGTGTGTTTCACTTGTTAAATATTGGGAACTTTTAAAGAGAGTTAACACATGAATACACGTGTTCAGATAGAGTATACCGTTCTTTGATTCTACTGCTTGTAGGACTTATGCCAGGTTCTTGCTCACTCTCGAACGTCAATGTCAACAATAAATCTGATCAAAGTTCTTGGAGTCCCTCAACTCTGGTCCTGGAAACTCAAGCGACCGGAGCTTATGCCTTCCATGAATCGCTGCCTTTTCCTAATGACGACAGCGGTGGTCAGGTCAAGATAGTAGCCTCCAATGATGCTTCTGAGAACTTCGCACTTTGTCATGGTGATCTATTTCCTAGACCACTCGGCACAAACTCTGATCGGGTCAGCCCACGGTCTCCTTCGGCGAAGAAAATTGTAGAGAATTTGGTATCTTATTGCAGCGATGAAAGTGTAAGTGAACCAGCTGGATTGGAGAGGTTGACTCGCGCTTTTCCGACTGCCGCTTCACATTATGATCCACAGAGTTGTAGTGCCAGTACTCACGGAGACGAGGAAACGTTACACCAGACTTGCCCATATGAGCTTACAAAACCAGGGCTTGATGTCGGAAATGTGGGGGCGTACCTTTCTATGAATATGTTGGAACAGGGACCTGGGCTCTGCAATCAGCGGGGAGCAACCGAAAGGATGACGGACATAACCTTGCATGAACTTTCTCAGTATTTTCATATGCCCATAACTCAAGCTTCTAAAGAGTTGAAAGTCGGTCTTACTGTTCTGAAAAAGCGTTGCCGGGAGTTTGGCATTCCTAGGTGGCCTCATCGCAAAATGAAGAGCCTGGACAGTCTTATCCAAAACATTCAGGTCAACTTCCTGCTGTGATCGACGTCTGCTCATACACGGCTGTGCTCCTTTTCAGTTGTTACCGAGTTTTTGATTTTTTCTGCTAGTAGGTTTGAAGCCACTTCCCGGTGCTAAGTCTCGATGAACGCACACACGATTTTTATTTTTTTCTCTGGTCTTTCCAAACTCATATATGTATAATTCATAGAGGTCAGTATGTGTCGATTCCTGAGAGTCGCTGAGTGGATTTTACATCTGCTATCGGATATGTCGATGAGGTTACATTTGCAATGTTTAGTGCCCCTCTCTGCTGATCTTACGTCCATATTTAGTGGGATAGTATTACTTTTGATGGTTAGTGACAGGGTAGGCAAAGTTGAGCTTTTGCTGGGGTTCCGGATCTTCGGGAACTGATGCAGAGTTGCTTTTGCTTGTTGAGTAGCATATCTCATTCAATTTATTTATAACTTCGTCCGTCTACAAGTTCTTTTGAGATTTAAGTATTGTTCGATCGAGTCCTATATTCTGCGCCTCTGCTGGCATTATGCCCTTATCTTGTACATTTGGCTTCACTTCATAGTTCTTCCGTTGCATGCGAGTGTAGAATCGTGAGCTGTATTTTAGCAAGCTGTTTGTGGACATGAACGCCTACATCACTGAAAGGTTGTCCCTGCATCTATTTGTTCATGAAGCGGAAAGAATATTTTAGTGCTAACATTTTGAGGAGAACGAAGCTTTTTCTACTACTTCATGTATTTTTCATACAATCCCTAATGATTGTAAGTACCCTAATGATGAAAGTATGTTAAATACGCGTCGCTTGATGGAACGGGTGGCTACGAAATGACTGTTGATGCCATGGAATAATATGTTCGTTGTCTTTATTATTGTGCTGTTACAGGAGTTGGCTAGAGGCCCTGAAGGGGGACCATTAGGGCCAGTAATGAGTGCTGTGAAGGAGCTCAAGCATCAGAAGAGACGAATGGAAGAACGTCCAGGTACTGAGCTTGCTGAACGAACCAAACGCTTAAGACAAGCTTGTTTCAAGGCGAGCTACAAAAAACGTCGTCAGGCGCTTACGAGTATTCTCCAGCAAGATGTGGGAGAATTGGGTACTGATTCAGTGGTTGGTGAGCTCTCTTCAGTCCAAACTCGGTAACTTAATCCAACTTTTTGACCTCGGAGTATGACTTACTTTTCCTACCTGGTCGATTTTGATAGCAGAGTGTAATGGCCATCCCGTGTTTGGGAAGGTTGACTTTGAGACTGATCTTCTGATGATTATACATAAAGGCATGAGTACCTGTACTCAGTCTAATTTGTGGTAAACTTTGTAGTGCATGTAAGGTAGGAACACTTATTCTCAGACATGATGAGATGTGTGACTTACTTTTTCTATGGCTAGCAGGTGACACTTTTCCTGTGGTTAGCTAGTAACTAGTATAGCTTAATCTAAAACCGATTACTTCACTTCATGTACACATGAGGTAAAACTGATCACTCCACTCCATGTACACATGAAATACACTTGACAATCAGACTTTAGGCATGACTTAAAGTACACGCAAGGGTGGTGAATTTATGAGAGGTTTAACAGTTTGTCCATTCCTCATAAAGCATGATTTAAATCATGCGAGGTGACTATCAATTCCAAACCAGATCATTCTTCCTGAGGCTCTTGAGTACACTCTTGTTTTATTTGGAATTTCCATTGAACTACAGATTGGTACTTCCCCTGTCCCATTCTAATCGTCCAATAGGTTCTCTCGTTCTCTAATCGTCCAATAGGTTCTCTCAAATCTACTACCTGGAGAGGTAGATTTGAAAGAATCTACCGGACAATTACAATGGGACGGAGGGAGTAATTCTGTTCGTGTCCTTGGGAAGGAAAATGATAAATTACATGTATTCCAAAACAGTTCGACTTTTAATATATATCTTCTCCTCCGGCACATCAATTCCATATTCTTGTCTGATTTCTGTAGAAATAGGTACGATATGCCTTTGAAAGGCATTATAATTTATCATGTTTCCACGTGGGTGATACACGGTGTTGAAGCACCCAACTGCGACGGGTTCAGGGATCTTGAATGGGTAATGAGACGTTTGCTATCCTTTCCTTTACATAACTAAATTCTTGAATGCATTGGGGTAATGACGAGTTGGCTATAATTTGCATACGCAGAGGATGGTCAAGAAGATGGTTACGTTTGAGAGAGTACAATTTGAAATATCGGGTATATCTTGCGAAGGGGAATGGTCTCGCCCCAGCCATGTGTGTTGTGTACGAAATTGAGCGAGTACTCCTGAGTGCAGTACTGCATGTGAAAATAAATTTTATGATAGTATTGATCATCAATGAAAATTACTGTGACTGCTGTGATGTAAAAGTACAACTTATTTTGAGATTGTTCCTTCTTATACTGATTCACCAAGTGATGATTATTACTATAGTCATTCAAATCATAATAGTATCTTTAACTAACACAAAGGTCAAATATTAGAAATGTACAATGAAACTCTCTTAAACTTAACTCCTAAACATTCCAACCTATTTTTAGCCCAACAACACATTCTTGGAAAAAGCTTCATGAAAATGAAGATAAGCTATTTGGATCTCAACCGTACAAATTTGTAACACACTTGTTGTACGTCATAATTATTGGAACTATACAAATCCAGCAGTTTACAAGCAGTGAGCTCGAGCAGTGTAAGCAGCAAAATTAGCATGCACAAATACGAAAATTGTATTATGAAGATCAGAGTTATATGCACACAATTTTCCCGCCGGTTTGCATCAGGATGAACAGATAGTTTTCCATCCACATGATGGTCGGACAGATATCATCTAAAACTCCCACTCGACCTCATGTGCACTGTGAAAAATATCTGACTCCCACTTCAGGGTGCAACAATGAGGGAGGAATCATGCAGCCTGGCGATGAACACCAATCCGATCCCGTAGCTGAAGAAACTGAGCCGGGGGTAATGCTTTGGTAAGAATGTCGGCTGTCTGAGCGTGAGTAGACACATAGGAAACGGTGATGTCTCCGTTCGCCTGATGTTCACGAATAACATGGTACTGGATGTCGATATGTTTCGTTTTCTGGTGATACTCAGGATTGAGGATGAGTCGAATAGCAGACTGATTGTTGGAGTAGAGCTGGGTGGGTCCTTGCTGAGGACAACCAAAGCCAGCCAAAAGCCTCCTGGTCCAGATGATTTCTTTAGTCGCAACGTGAGCTGCTAGATACTCAGCTTCTGTCGTTGAAGAGGCGGTGCAGGGCTGCTTCCGACTGAACGAGGCAATGGGACCATTGTTGAGGATGAGAACAACACCGGAGCGTGATTTGCGATCATCGAGGTCTTGACCATAATCTGCATCACAAAAAGCTTGTAATACATGAGGGTTATCAGTAGGAGAAAAACTGATGCCGTATTCCTTCGAGGACTTGAGGTAACAAGCGATCTTCTTCAGGGCGGTGCAGTGTGACTGCGTGTAACAATGATTGAACCGAGCGCAGCTGCTGATAGCGAAGGCTATATCAGGCCGAGTTCCAAGAGCAGAGAAAGCAATACTTCCCAACAATTGCTTGTAAGGAAAGGTCAGGTTTGATGGTTTCGACTTATCATGATCCATGACAATGGAAAGCTTGGAATTCGGATCTGCAGGTACTTGGACAGAATGAAGGTCGGTGTAGCCAAATTTTTGGAGAAGACGCTCCACATACTGCGTCTGATCAAGGAAAATGGAGCGCAAAGCTCGATTTCGGGTGATGTGTAAGCCCACGAAAGTATCAGGGTCGTTGCGGCGTACCTTGAACACATCATGCATCTCGTCCAGGATCGTATGAATGGAAGTGATCTCAGCAGAGGCCATGAGTCCATCATCTACGAAGATGGCCAAGAGTATAACTGGAGGAGTTGCCGAAATGTAGAGACATGGATCGGCATCGGTTGATCGAAGGTGATGATTCTGTAAAAATTGGTTGAACCGCCGATTCCAGACTCTGGAAGCTTGACGGAGGCCGTAAATGGACTTCTTTAAGCGACATACCTTTTTGTGGATGGGACTTGTCCTCGAAGTATGGTGGTTGTGTCATATAGAGTTCTTCGTCTAGCTCCCCATGAAGAAAGGCAGTACACACGTCAATTTGTACCATGTTGAGATCATTCACCGCAACTAGGGAAAGAAGCGTGCGAATGGAATCAAATTTAGCCACGGGACTAAACGTTTCGGTGAAGTCAATGCCGTATCGCTGAGTGAAGCCCCGAGCAACTAGGCGAGCCTTGTAACGGTCAATCTGACCTTGAGCATTGTATTTAAGCTTGTATGTCCATTTACATGTAACTGGCTTGCGTTGGAGAGGGAGATCAGTAATTTCCCAAGTTTCGTTCTGAAGCAAGGAATTGTACTCATTTTGCATGGCACTGATCCACATGAGAGCTTCAGCAGAAGATAAGGCCTCGGTAAGACTGGTTGGCTCGAGGATCGTGTTGGTGGCCGCAGCAAGACGAGTCATGAATGCCCAGTCACGGTCGTAGTGATCAGGTAGACTCGACAAGCGAGAAAGGTTGTCTAACACAGTGTGAAGATCGACCCGGTTAAGAGGATCAGTCTTGTGAAAGAAAGGTACAGAAATAGAGGCTAATGCTGTTGTAGAGAGAACGGTGGATGAAGGGACAGAAAGAGTAGAAGGTGACGCAGGCACCACAGTGGAAGAATCAGTAACTGTCGTAGGAGACAGAGAGGTAGACGGTGTGGAAGCCATAGAAAGAGGCTGATGGAAGACAATGGGAGGGTGGTGAGACGAGATGGAAGAGACAGATTCAGGAAAGACAAGCCGACCATGCTCGTTGAAAATCACATCTCGAGTGATAACGACATTGTTCTTGGTAAAATCCCAGATTCTATATGCCTTAGACTCATCAGAGTAGCCAACAAGCATGCCAGGGCGACTCTTGGGCTGCAACTTGGTCCGTGTGTGTTTATCGGCATGGATAAACGCTGGACACCCAAAAATGCGTATGTGATTGAGTGACGGTTTGATACTGAACCAAGCCTCATAAGGTGTCGTGGTAGACCGAGTGAACGAGGCGGTTCTATTGAGAATGTAAATGGCAGTCTGAACTGCTTCACCCCAGAATTTCAGCGGAATCTGGCGGGAGTGCATCATACTGCGAACCAGCTCCATCATTGTTCGATTTTCACGTTCAGCCACACCATTCTGTTCAGGTGTATAAGGAGCCGTAAGTTCTTGGCGAATGAGCTGTGCATCAAAGAATTGCTTAGCTCGATTGCTGGTGAATTCGCCACCACGGTCGGATCGGAGAACGCGAACATGATAGCCAGTGCGACGAAGTACGTACCGAAAAGCTTGCTGGAGAGCAGGTAAGGCGTCAAACTTGAGCTTAAGGCAGAAAACAAGAGGATAGCCCATCGCATCATCCTTGAGCTGAAGAACGTAAAAGACACCACCAACAAATGCAGTGTCTATGGGACCCATGATGTCAACATGAAGTAGATCTCCAGGATGATTAGCAGTGGTACGAACGAGATTAACCGGAAAAGGAGTCCTATGCTGCTTTCTATAACAGCAGCCTTCACAGAAAGTATGTGTAGATGTGTCACCGAGAAGTTCGATGCCATATGCTAAATCCCGGCGCACCAGCAACTTGATGGAATCATAGTTGAGGTGGCATAAGCGAGCGTGCCAAGTCTGGAGAGACTGCCGAGACTCAGTGACCGTTGCAGGACGAAAAGAAGCTGCTACGAGAGCAGTCTCGGGGTGAGGGGAAAGCACTCGCAGATGAAGCTCGTACAGATGATGCTGAAGAGTTCCGCGGAGAACTGTAGTGCCATGATGTGTCATGGTACATCCATGAAGAGAGAAAGTGGTCTCGACATTCTTCTGTGCAGCTTTAGTGATTGAGAACAGATTAGTTGCAAGATTAGGAACGTGAAGAACACCGGCGATGTGTCCAGGGAGCCAGCGAATGTTGAATGAAACATTCAATAGAAATGTTTCCAATACGAGCGGCGTACAACGGTTCTGGTGCTATGCCTTGAATCGGCCAGTAAAAATCTGGAAACTCGATGTAGGTGACAAACCATCCGCAATGGCTGGTCATGTGACTGGATGCCGCACTATCGGCATACCAGATAGCATCAATATCAGAAGTGATAACGGCAGTAGGAGAGCATTCGAATGCCGTGAAGCCAACATGTGTTTCTTCCGGTATAGGAAGTTCGGAAGGAACGTCAATAGCGGAGAAGGCATGAACGGAAGGTGCTGGAACAGATCGCTGTCGACGTTGCTTACGAAGTTCAAGCTTCTCGGCGTCTGATAGGGTCGGACACTCGCCTTGCCAGTGACCAGAACGTCCACAAGAATGACATGATGTGGTTTTCTTTAGTTCATCGAAGTACTTTTGTCTCGCTTGGCGCTGCTCAGGAGTCATGGCATTCGGTCGTGCTAATGATTGCTGTGAGACGGGTGGAGCAGTTGATGTAGATGCATGAGGTCCCTTGTGCATCTGATGAGAGCAAGTGCTCCCACTGCAATGATGAGCTCCGATGGAGCTGACAGCAGGTGAACGTGGAGGAATGTGATGCTTCGAAGTGCTGTAGAAGGCTTTAGACACATCGAGAGGCATGGTCGCGGCACTCTGAAGCTTAGTCTCTTCTTTCACCAAACCGATGGAGAGATTGGCTACAGTTTTATCAGAAGAAGAAGCTAATTCCCATGCTGTTGTAAAAGCATTGAAATCCAATGGAAGGCTTGAGATCACTTTTAAAATAACGGCATCGTCATCAAAAGTCTTCTGAGAGTTCATGTCGCGAAGTTGGCTGTTTATGTCATTGAGTTCAGACATAAAAGAGCGAATACCCTTGGCTGGGACAGGCTTGAGATCAAAGAACCGTTTCTGGAGAGAATGAATTGAACTGATAGCACGCTTATCGTAATGCAGCTGCAGACTCTGCCACATCTCATGAGCGGAAGAAGCACCTAACAAGGGACGTACCAAACCTCGATCCATGGTTTGTACAAGAATGTCCATTGCCTGTTGATCCCTTCGTTTCCAATATCGACGTATCTTCAAATCAGCTTGCGAGTCGTATTGTTCCGTGCCTTCCGCGATATTCAGTAAGTCTCGAGATCTGAAGATGCATTGAATCTGAAACTTCCAGAGATGAAAGTAATCTCCAGTAAATGGCGTAAGAGTGACCGAAGCAGTATCGATCGGGATATCGTGAAGATCAGAAGTGACTTTGGAGTACAGTGTGTCCATTGGATTAGGAGGAGTGTCGACGGAAGAAGAAGACGGTGGAGGCAAGACTTGACCGGAGCGAAAGGATTTTACCATAGCAAAAAACAAGAAACAAGAAACAAGAAACAGGTGGATATCAAGAAACAAGAAGACACGAAGCGGTAAGAGTATCAAGTGATCGGTAATTTGATCAAGAAGAAAGGAGAAAAACACGAAGCGGTAAGAGTATCAAGTGATCGTTAATTTGATCAAGAAGTAGCAGAAAAGA
Source organism: Bryum argenteum (assembly GCA_037043015.1). NCBI lineage: Eukaryota > Viridiplantae > Streptophyta > Bryopsida > Bryales > Bryaceae > Bryum > Bryum argenteum. The sequence continues at coordinate 43,414,200 of CM073321.1, forward strand.
AAGAGATGTGAAGCGCAGCGAGAAAGATGTCGGTAAAATAGGCCCATAACCTATTGGAACTATACAAATCCAGCAGTTTACAAGCAGTGAGCTCGAGCAGTGTAAGCAGCAAAATTAGCATGCACAAATACAAAAATTGTATTATGAAGATCAGAGTTATATGCACACAATTTTCCCGCCGGTTTGCATCAGGATGAACAGATAGTTTTCCATCCACATGATGGTCGGACAGATATCATCTAAAAATAATGACCTAAATATGGGTCATGAGGCCTCACTGAAATGCAAAATACGTCAACATTTTCTCTTTTTCTCTTTGACGAGGAAATGCTACAAGTGTACCTTTCTAGTTGGTGAATCTTAGGGCTTAAAATTAAGACATTAAGATTTAAGATGGAGATGAACAACTTTCTAGTTTGAGATATTTTTTCCTTTTGCGTACTAATACAAAATCTATGAGGCCTTATGGCTCACATTTTGGTCCACATGACCTAAAACAAGCCTATTATAAGTTTGTACGGCTCAGATTCAAATTTCTTATATTCATTTTCATCTATGACACTTCTTTTAACAATGTGTATTTTGGTTAGAAATAGACTGGGAATTTTAGGGGTTAACCCCTAAACACGCCAAAATGTTGAAAAATGACATTTTGGATGGAAGGCAAGAACTTTGACTAGCCATAACTTCTTCATCTAAATTCTGTTATGGATAAAATCACTTGAATTAATTTCCAAATCAAGTATAGTTTATGAGAAAAATAATTTAGGCCAATAGAATAATGCATGAGTTTATGACAAGCATTTTAGTGAAGGCAACCGTAGTTTTTGGGGTTTCTAATATGGGGCACGCTTTTTATATTGCAAGTCACCTATGTGATATTCAATTTAGTTTTTTAGGATTTTTCTTTCTATGAATATGATTTTAGGATGAAATAACAACTTTGTGGTTGCAAGATTTTGAATCTGAATATTTTAGGCCTCGGATTTGCTCAAGTAGGATCTCTGAGGACTAGGAATGTGGCTGCTTGGAACAGCCCGCTTTTGATACGATGGTGGAAGGTCGAATTTGATAATAGAAGATTAGATCTGGGCTTTTTGGAGATTTAAGGTCTGCTTTGGAATCCATTGGGCACAATGAACTCCTTGTTTCAAAACTTATACATATCGGGGGACTTTCATTTCTCTCCTTTTTCAAGTCTAAAATCCTCAAATTACATCGTTACTATTTACTACTATGAGTGTTCATTTTTGAGTGCTTGCGTTGTTTGGGTCAAAGTTCGTAGTAATGTGTAAGTTGGTATGCTTGGTAGCTTAATAGACATGGTTGGAAAGTTGCTTAGGAATTCTCGTACCAAAGAGTGACGACAGTTGGAAAGAAATAAGGGAATGTCGCATGAGATCCCAACCGTTCAGGGATTGTAAGGGATTCATTGTGCCGGTAGAGTGACTACCTTCATAGGTAAGAGCATCTCCAACGGTGCCATTGGGAAATGGCTCTGCCAGAGCCTCCCTCGGAGCTCGCGGAAAGTGGCAGAGGCCATATTTTTCGGGCCAGTGCCACCACACCCACCGGAGCTCAGACATTAGACAATCCTCCCGACACCATCGCTAACATCGGACGCTCCAGCGGCTTAAATGGCTCCCCTGCTACTGCCATCGTCGGCTTCCAGCTGCAAAAGCGAGGAAAATTCGCTTTGACTAGCTATCAAGTGCGGCGTACAGAGCTCTGCATATCTTGAAATTTGGCCGTGCCCTGGGCCTCCTTGGCCGAGTCCGAGTTTCACGCTACCGTTGCAGAGTTGACGGTGCGATTCATTTTTATGAGTTTGACAGCAGGTTCCCGTTTTCTTGCCTCCCAGAGTCTCCGCTGGAGAAGCTCTAATGGAGTTATGTGAATCCTGTAGTAGAGGAGCCACTTGTCAGATGAGGGAAAGAGTAAGAGGAGAATTCAGAGTTGTTGGCGGTGGCTTTTGATTGAGACTAGTTGAACGTTACTGCCCCTGTGAGGTTTTGCCGCAAAGGAGGAAGTGTTTCAATCTGACAAGACAAAAGATCATAAATGTGAGTATTTAGAGTTTGACATGAGTCTCACCAATCATGGCCTCTGTTGCAGTAAGGAAAAAAACGTTTCAGTTCATGCCTAAAGTGGACTTTTAGGCTAAGAAGGAAACATTACTTAGGACTACCTGCAAAGGTTGCGCGATCTTATATGAGATTAAGAAAATGGGATTTGGGTGCGTTCAGAAGGTGGTACTTTCCCCCACCTAAAAGATTGGGAGGCATTAATTTACGTTATCCTTTAATATTGACCCCTAACCATGGTGTTTTGAGAGCTCCAAACTCCAAAACTGCGATTTCATACCACCTTGTAAACTTTGGTGTATGAGATTTTTTTTTTACAATTTTTTGAAATTATTAATCGTAGGATCTTAAAGATAACTATCATCAAAGATAGTGTTTAAAATTTCAACCGTTGGATCTTTGCCATTTGTAAGATCACAACATTCAAAGTTGATGCAAACTTTTTTTCAGTAGACATAGTCTACTTTGTGGAAAGGATAACGTGATGCTTAATACCTCAAACATCTTGCTTATATTTTTTCCATGTAGATAACTAAGTTGAGCATTACCATGCAAAATTTTAGACACTCATTTGGCTTTTTGAACCTTCATGCAATTTCTTTACTAGAAGAAGGTAGAAATCAAGGATTCTGTAAAACATGCACCACATTTGTCGTATTTGGTTTAGGAGGAAAATGAATGGTGAGTAGGTGCCTTCATGAGTTTGTGAATTTTGAGAAAAAAGAAATTCAAAAAATTCCAAAATCTCAAATTATAGCAAATTTCGAAAGAAAAAATTGGATATATTACTAAAACTTTGGATCTAGTTCTTGTACTTTTTTGAAGGGAGCCCTTGTAGAATTGGTAAAAGATGTGACTTGGGTCACTTGGAAACCTAAGTAGGAAATCAGTCAAGAAAAGAAATTCTAAAAATAATCTCAAAAAAAAGTTAAAAATAATAAGTTTTTTTCTGCCCGCCCCTAAGCCGAAAACGAAAAATTGCGTTTAAAGACTCCAAAAGTGGAGTTTGACTTTGCAATTTTCCCACATACACCTTGTAGTACAGGGAACATCCAATAAAAATCTTAGGCAAAAATATTGATTCTAACCCCTTCATCTAGGCTGCTCGAAATAGCAAAACAGCCAAATCGGAGGTCTTGGTCGCTTAGGGGTTAAAACAAACATTGATCCTTATTCCTTACTAAGGTAAAATACTTGTTGCCGTATGAAGCAAATGAGAGGAAAAAGGCCAATTAAAAGAGACCTTGTCTCTAGAAAAAGCGTTATCCTTGCTAGGTTGGACTTTTGTTTTGGTGTTTTTTGTTATAGGTGAAATATAGATAGGCATATGTTTAATATTTTCCGATAAAGTACTGTGAAAAAAATTGTGATATATGCATTTGCTAAAATAGGTTAGTGAGTGGGATTTGGAAATAGATCAAATGGAAGGAAAATGCAAGAGTTCAGCATTGTCAATCTTCAACTTAATTTTCTAGGGTCGTGTGGCACAAGGATTTGATTGAAATAAGCAATTTGAGATTGTAGACGATATTGATGAAGATAACAAAGTTTTTGAGAGATCAAAGAATCTGGTGTGCATAATGGAGAAGAGATGGCAGATAAAGTTTAGTAATTCTAAGGCAGTGAAGTGTAGTGTGTCAGGGACGAGAGGTGCATCCTGCTCTAATGGGGATATGTAGTTGGCAAACTACTAAAAGAAATCTAATGATAAAGAGGCATTGACATTTAGGCGGCAATTTAAAATGGAATTGATCATTTAAGACATTGTTGCTAAAAATGTTGAGGTAGAAGAAGCGGAAGAAAGAGATGAGTGGAAGGATATCATAAATGAGTAAATGCCTTCAAGACGGTCTCCTTCTCGGAGTCATTCATTAGAATTTGATAATGAGAATAAAGAGTGTGGTGTGTTGTTTCAGAGACTTTTATGTGAAAGACTTTAAGGTTTTGCAGATGTTATTAAGTTTCTTGTATATATAAATTACGTTGTATGGTGTATAGAAGGAATTGTGGTGATTTTAGAGTTGAAGAATTGATAGCAGATGATGTGGAAAAAATAGTCATCAATAGAGTGACACTGAAGATCGTATGGAAGCAAGTGAAAGATCAAAGGCCATAGAGAAGGGAGAAGTGACAGCTGACAAGAGGTCAACATCTAGAGCACAAGATAATTGACATAGCTTGGCTTTGGATAGTCATGAATGAGTTCTCCTATATTCAATGATTTCCTTCTACAAAAATTATTGATTGAGTTTCATTTGAAGGATTTGAATTCTTATACGTTACGCTATGCTTGAATCATATAAGAAGTTAGAGAAATGTTTAGATATGTACTTGATACAATATGATATTCAAGAATGTCTTCAATAGCGGCAAAAATGTAAGCAAGTTCAATCAATAGATTGATCATTAGAGGAAATTTGGGGTTATTTGTAGTCGGTATGTTTGGTTCAAAAGTGAAAAAGTCACTTTAAAAATTGGCCAATATTGAAAGGAGTGTTACCTTTAACATATTACAATTATATACGCAAGCCAATTTCAATTTAACGTCATGGTCTTGTTCGCAATGTGATGGGTAGATGTGGCAGTGTCGTGGGCTGAGTTCGCAATGTATAGGCCGAGGTGGCAAGGACCGTGCATGTCCAACATGTACTTGTGTTGGTTACTTTGATGAGTGCATTCTTAAAAAGAATGTCGAGCCATATTTAAGCAACTCTCCAAGTGCTAGAAGTACTACGAATAAATGTTGTATAAATTAATGTAAATTACAAACTCGTGTTTGAGATGATGCTACTTGCATTATACACAGGGAGGGGAGGAGTTCTAGCATAGCAGGAATTTTCTACATAACAAGAGCTCCAGTGCTAATCTTGTTTCCATGTGAAGATGTTGCGATAATTATTTGTACGGTAGGTAATTAATTAGTTAGTGTATTGAGGGAATAGTGTTAAAAGACGGTATTGATACGAAGTATTGTTTGAGTAGTAGTACTATTGTATTGCAGTCAAGGAACTCTGACAAAATTTGTATAAGTCCTCCCGAGGATGAGTATTGAGTAAAGTAATAGACCGTTTTTGGATCTAGGCTAAGACCAGTTGGGTGCCGAGGCCATAACCACTTTAAAGTCCAAGCCACAAGTAGTATGGGGTCGGGGCTAGTTTCAGTTACAGCGAGGATAATTTTTGAGTCGAGACAATGACCACTTTGGAGTCCAAGACAAGACCAGTTTTAAGTCTAGGCTAGACTGAGGTCTAGTCAAGGACCAATTTGAGGTCTAGTTTGGGGGCGAGGTTCATGTCCAAACAAGTTTCAGATCCATTGCTGCACCTGTTTGAAAGTTAGTATGGGGTCTACTTTAGAATCTCGTTAGGGCGCTCATTTGAGGTCGATATTAGTTTTTATGTCTAGTGCAGAACAAGTTTGGGGTCTAGGTTAAGGCCCAGTTTGGAGTCGAATTTGGATCTAGTTGGAGGGCAAGTTTTAGGTTTAGGCATGTTTCAGGTCTAGTCTAGGACATGTTTATAGGCTTGTTTTAGGACGAGTTCAAGACTAGTTTTGAGTCGAGTTTAGAAGTAGTATTAGATGGACAATTTTTGTATCTACTGGGTGAGAAGTAGAGACTTGTTCTAGTATTCCAGATAGTTGGAGGTCAGTACATAAAACACATAATTCATCATAATGGGAATATTCAAATTATCACCAGAAAACTTATTTCGTTATAGTGAAAATAGGTGTATTATCATCAACCTAAATTCAGCAAAATGAACTTCATGTAGAACTAAACTGCAAACCAAGAAAGTGAAAACTTTGAAATATAACAAAATCATCACCTTAAAACAATAAACTCAAATAAATTGAGAGTCCAATTATGAACGGTCAAAGCACATTCAATATCCAATTTCAAAGTAACAGGACACTATGACAATAAACCCAATTAAAATGCGAGACAATCACAATGTCAAATACCAAGTATAGTTTCAAATGCAAAGGATTACATATGAAGTAACTCTAGAGTGCCGTAGAAAAAAAGAAACAAAATAGAGTTAAAGGGTAGAAAATTGCGCCGATAATGAATAAAAGTCATAATAGAAATAAAATGAATTTGGCTTGATCAGAGCTAAAATCTAATGTGAGGGATGATATGGAAGTATCCTTGTACTCCTTGTCCGCCTCAAATCACACAAAACTCTACTTGATGGTATTGAATTGTTGCTAAAATAATGAGATTGTGGGACACAGTTACCGAGCTTGTACACTAGATTTCGATAACAAAAAAAGTGCGCCAATCAACTTGAAAGCCTGAAACCGGGATTGACTAATTTAGCTCGATCAGAGCTAAACTGCCATGGCTCGAATGATCTCAAACTGTCGTCCTAATTCTCATCCGCCTCAAACTGTACAGTACTTTGTTTAATGATATTAACCTGCTGCTGTGATATTGAGATTGTTAGACGTTGAGAGCCAGCTTTTGCACTAGATTTCCCTGACGTAAAAATAACACCTACATGAAGCGACACCAAGTCCTAAGTGTCATCAAAAATCCATTTGAAATTTTTTTGCATATTCCAACTCACATAGGTATTTCAAATGAAAAGTTTGAAAAATTGGATTTGAATACATCCAAGGTTGTTGCAATCAACATCAAAATCGGTTTAAGCCCTCGCAATCCAAGGTTTCACCCTTAGGCATTAAAGGCATTATTTGTATTTTCCTTCCACAATTTGATACCTTCACTAGTAGATGAAAGCCATTTATTGTCAGAACATAACATCTTGTACTTCATCATAGGCCATCCATTGTCATCTTTAAAATACTTAAATTCTTGGCCTTCCGAATGATCAACAAGAATTTCATCTTTAGAGGCAATAAAATCCTTCATATACGTCTTCAAGTCAGGAATCTCCTCAATCAAATGTGGAATCACAAGAAGTGCCTCTTCGTCTTTAAATGACTTCATCAAAAGAGGAATTGTGAGATAGTCATTTTCTACTAGACTCATACTCCAACGTCCGAGGAGAGCGTCAATATCTTCATGAGTATGTCCGATTAGAAGAAAATTGACATAGACTTCACGAAACACTCATATGTGTACCTGAAGAGACCAGAAGCAAAACATGAACCAGTTTTTGTTATCAGAAGCCGCCTTGTCAAGTTGAACATGCAAGACGTGAGATAAAGACTCTGCAACCCCAAAAGTCTCAGTTTTAAGTAGAAGAGAGTTTGAACAAGCTTCTTTTCCGGGAAGCAAGGCCTCAATAATGTTTGCCTTCCTGCTCCAATAAACAATGACTTGGAATGTGATATCGGAACGCCTTCAAGATCTCGCAGAAGCTTCAGTATAAAACGAACGGTGTGATTGCAATCACTAGGATAGATGTTGAGTCCGTAATGAGCGTACCGGACATTGCTATGCCCATGAGCAATCATCCTAGTCACGTCAATCAAAAGTTTCATCGACGCATTGTTTGTTTTTGATTTATGCATAAACAATGGGCAAGCAGTCTTCGCATGGTCCATCTTGACGTGAATGATGCATAAAACATCTTTAGGTCTCTAAATTGACAACGCACGGTTTAATAATAATACTTCCAATGCGTTTGCTGATGCTTCAAGTGGAGGTTTAGCTTCTTAATGCACATATCATCTTCGGATGAATCCGGCACCATAGACTTGATCATGGACTCAAGTATATCACAAGTATTGCATTGGGCAGAATTATCATCAAGTGCTTTGTTGGAGTACTCAAAGAATGTTGGTCTCTTGATCTTGCTAAGAGTGCTCTGAGCAATAAATTTCAAGTCCAACCTCTCATTGATGAGATTGATATCCTGAATAGTCCATTTGAAAGACGACGGCAATAAGCGAGAAACCACTTTCAGACCACTTCTTAGTTTCTTGGCTTTGTACGGTTTATGATCACCGACGTACTCAATGAAGACCTTCTCTATTGCAACAACTTGCTTTACATGGCGTCGTGGTTTCTTTTATACGACATTACCGTGATGTCGAGCATGTAGACCAGAAGCCGCCTCGGCCTTCTTCCTGTAGAAAGTAGCAGGAGATATAAACTCTAAATCCAAGCACTTTACGATCTGAGCTAGGGTTGTCATACATGACACTGTCGAATATCAGATAGACACAACATGTCAGACAGACATTCAGCCTCGGAATGTCTAATAGAATCTACAGAATTCTTTCCTTCAAAAAAGTTACCCTTAATGTACCCTGGCCACGTTGCATCCCGCATGGCTGCCACATGAATCGTACAACTCAGCAATACGATATCTGGAGTGGAGCGACTGCGCCACGTAGGACTGGAACTCGTCCTGGACCGGCGGTCGCCTTGGACCATCGCGACTGTGAGCGATCAACGGTCGCCTGTTGGCGACGGACTGTCGCGCCTAGGCTACCAATGGTCGCCCCTAGGCGACTGACTATTGCTCCTAAGCAACCGGCGGTCTCCTTGGACCGACGGTCGCCCGCGACCGACGGTTGCCTAAGGTCACCTTAGATTGGAGGTTGCCCCCGATGAGAATAAGTCACTTCGCTTTGCAACATTACTTAAGCACTATAAGAAACCTGCGTTTTTAGTGATGTTGTAAATGATGTCTATAAAGACAACGTAGACATTAATTCGGATGTCTTATAGACGATAAGACATTGTAGACAGCTCAGATGTCTATGCAGACATCTAAATAGACAGGAAGATGTCTTAAAGATCGAAGATGTCTTAAGGTAATTTTGAAAGGGTAAAAAGTGTGCCACGTAGGTGCCACGTAGATGACACATCAGCTTGAATTCAACGGGCAGTGCCACATGGGGATGAAATTCATCATGATGTGGAATTTTACATGGTCCTACGAAAGATGACATGGCGGTGCCAGAATCCTACATGGACCTGGGAAAATCCAACGTGGCACGCGGGAAAATCCGACGTGGCACGCAGGAAAATCCGACGTGGCACGCGGGAAAATCCAACGTGGCACGCGAGAAAAGTTGACGTGGACGCGGGAAAATGACGTGGCATGCCACGTCAGCATATTTTGGAGGTTTTATGCTTCTATCATGATAGTTTTAGACATCAGTTAAGACGACTTAAATGTCTTGCAAAATATTTTAAATGTCATACAAGATGTCTTGCAAGACGTATGCAATGTCTTACAAGATATCTTAAAAGACATTTTGTATGTCTTATAAGATGTCTCCAGTGCATAGAATGATGTTTAGGTTGATGTCCTTCTTAAATTTGTGATGTTTGCTTGGATGTTTGTAGCGACATCCCGTAGGACATCCATGTAAACGTTTTGTGTTAAACATAATGTTTGCAACAATGTTACTATTGATGTTTTCTGGGCATAATAAAGGACATCTATGATGACATTTTTAGATATTTATATTGTAATCAAATTCGTAATCCACAGACGTCTCACATAACATAAACTGTAAACACTGTCACGTCAAAAAGTTTGAGTCAAACATATATTACTTAGGTCATTAAAACCTCAGATAACACAAAACTAGACTATTAACTAATACGTCTGTCAACAACTACGATATACTACGCACCCACAATTTGAACTCCGGAAGCCCCTCCACTACCATCGCTTGCTGTCGATACCTGTATGGTCATGTGCATGTCCCGCCGCTACACATGTTCAATAAGCCAATATCAGCTGCATTAAAGAAGGGTTTGTAAAGGTAAAAAAATTCTGATTTAATTCCATTTAATTGCACTACCTAGGTTGACATGGTTTACTTCCTAACCTCAAGATATCGACACAGTTAGACATTCTTGCAAACATCTGCTTAGACATTTCTTTAGACATCCTTCTAGACATCATTAAAAACAACGTTATAGACATCTATGCATACATCTGTTTCACTCACCTACAAGCACGTATGTCGCTTCATTTTTTCTTCGCAGCCTCACATCGTATTTCGCTGCCCCACCCTCATGTCCCACCCTCCAAAACATAAATTCCATCAACACAATTAGACATCTTCATAGACATGTTGTAAGACATCTTGCAGACATCATCATAGACATCTTCTACAACAAATGAAATACTACAAGTACTAGGCTTTCCTCCACAGAAAATCAAGTACAAGTGCTAGGGTTTCTTGTACATGATGATTTTGAAATCCAGTTCCTCTTAAGTAGCAAATCTTAGCCACATGAAGAAGGAAACCACTACTCTTGAGAGCTACTAGATTTCTACAACTACTATTCTCTTATTGTAGTTAACAATCATTCTAAAATTGAATAGAAACAATTTTGAAATCTTCTATACTTTAAACACTAACTCTTTGGAAAAACTAAGGCAAAATTGAGCTTTGTAATTTCATTTAGAGGTCTCACGACCTAACTATGGCGGCGGCAGCAAACGCTAACCACATGAAGAAGCAAACCTTAGCCTCTACATTCTAAACACTAACTCCTTGAAAAAATGAAGGCACAAATGAGCTTTATGCGACCTCTAATTCCACTTAAAGGTCTCATGACCTAACTATGGCGACGGCAGCAAACCCTAGCCACCTCTGTTCATCCACTGAAGTCGATGAAAATCATCCCTGTGGATGATTATGGATGATGTCGTAGATGTCATCTTCGACAACTTCATAGACATCATGTTAAACATTTTCATGAACGTCATCTTAGACATCCCTGCAGATATTATCAAAGACATCTGATGACATCTTCAACTACAACACGTTAATCATAAAAGGTTTTTTGTTTTCTTCCACAACAAATCAAATACCAGATGCTTTAAAGTTCTTTCTACAACAAAGCACGTATTATAAAACATAGAGTTTCTTCCACAACAAAGCACGTATTGTAAGACATAGAGTTTCTTTCAAAACGAATCAAATAATCTTTATTGATAGGAAAGTGTGGAATCACAATTATGAGACTATTTATAGTCTCCCATGGTGATAGGCTCTCCTTCCAACTCTTAACTACCTTTTATTTCTGCCCTAACTAACTTTCCAACTAACTTTCCTAATACTAATTCTATTCTAGATTTGACTCCTAAACTATATTAAATAGCTACTTTCATAAATTCATATCTCTTGTAAATTTGCTTCAATTTGTATAATATTGGTAGTTGATGATAGAATAATGTATAAACTTGCCATTGGACTATAATAATCTAATCTATAAGTAATCAATAATATTTAGTTCCTTCTTGAAGTAAGCCAAAAAATACTGTTTATTGTTTTTATTTTCTTTTTATAAGTTTTTAAGTATTCGAGGATTAAGGGTTATCAGAGACAGAGCCTAATCAGAGACCCGCGCCAATGGAGGACAAGCAGTAAGAGAAGTAGTTGACATTATTCTTAAGAGACCCTTAAGTACTGCCGGTTTTTGGTAAATGACGTCTAGGAGGATGTCGTGCAAAACATCTTCATAGACATCCCAATAGATGTCTACGCGGACATTCATGCCTGACCGTAGTTATGGTAAGTTGGACATCGTGTTAGACATCCGACTAGATGTTGCATGACTTGTCAACTGGTCCGACGTGGAGATTTTGTTGCCATGTAGATAAAGCGTTGTAAATAACTCTTTTAATCTATGTCCACACTTTTTTTGAGGATTAGATATTCACGAAATTACTTTTACTTCAAAATTCTATTTTTCGGCACCATTGTTATTTTACAAATATAATATTTTTTATATAATATTTTTAAATATTTAAATATTTTTAAATCATAAAAAAATTACAGAATTATAATATTTCAGTTTATTTGAATATAATAAAAATTTACAAAATATATTTTTTATTGGAATATGATTTTTTATTTTAATATTATTAAAAAATAGACCAATGAGAAAATAGTGAGAATAGCCTGAAATTAGTATTTTCAATATTGCCATGTCACATAATGATTAACATTAAAAAAAAAAAAAAAAAAAAAAATTACAAAAGTGTGATGTTTTTTTTTCTACTTTTGATAACCGCTGCCCATTCAGCTACTCTTTTAACATTAGAAATGCTTTTTACCTTGTCCAACGGTAAATTTTGGTCGTTTTTACCTTGCTGGTCCAAAATCCCTTGCCAACGTGGCAGTTTGATGTCTATCGGGATGTCTTCAAAGACATCCATGTCTTCACCAACATCTTTTTGTTTGGTGATGTCTTCATGCCCCTCCAATCCAAAATGTGCTCGTTAGACGTACAGACATCCTCCCGTCTTCGAAGACATCTTTTAAGACAGTAAGACATCACAAAATACATTAGACATTACACAAGACATCACAAAAAACAGGGTTTTCTTATAGTGAAGAAATCTTCCGTTTACGTTATCCAAAGGGAAAAATCAAGCAGTGAAATGAACTAAATTACGACAATCCACAAACCACCTAAAGACAAGTCTAACATCAATCATAAAATTCTAAACTCGTCTAACAAGAAATGTGGTGACATACGTGTGTGAATAGTGTGAAAAACGGACATAATAAAAAGAAATGCAGATTTCACGAAAAGTGAAACAATATGTCAAAAAGTAGATTGTATGTATTGCAAGTATAATTTGTAAATTACATGACTAAATGAGCACTCATGTGAGATAGTCATCACTAGGAGCCTATGACTTGCATAATAAAATACTGATATTGTATATTGATTACGGTCCTTTCTAAATACACAATCTGGTAAAAGCATAGGATATGGTTTTGCCATCAAGCCGTTCACCACCTGAGCACATGTCATTCTCTTGTCCAGTTCAGCCCTGGTCAGCACTAACACTTTTTATAGGAATGATTTCCGCACCGTCAAATTTGATAATAGCTCTTCATCGAATTCGTCATGCACATCCATCAGCTGGATGAGCTTGCCAACCCCAGATGAATCTGATGCAACTGTCGTTGGATGTCGGAGTTGCTGGATGTGCAAATTCGTATTAGAATATTCTGGACCAAAAGTATAGAATATCTTGGGCGCCACCTACCATCGATGTTTTATCTACTGTTTCATTTTCTCTTTCGACCGGTATCCATAACGAGAAGGCTGTTGTTGTAGTACACAAGACGTCATTTCTCATTCACACACTCCAATACAAATCTTGTCATTTGGGACCTCTGAGAAATGCAATAATATGTTTGAGGGGGATAGGTCGTTGAGTACGCCAGCCTTATGCACCAGATTCATGATGTACACTAAACTCCAAGCAAGCTTCATCCTAAGACGACGGAAAAGGCTACTCATGACAGCGTTTTCTTCAGTCCTTTACTTTTGACCAGTGAAGATGTTTGTCGCCGACCTTCTCATCTAACTTCAGCATTTGGTGTAGTGATCCTCCATTCCACCAATATGTGTAAGCCTCGAATATTCTTGAATGCAACACCCAAAACTTGATAATACCCAGATGATTCAAAGGACATATAAGAGCTTCTGTTGAAGTCTCTACCCTTCTCTTGTGCATATCCAAATCTTTGGAAAGCTTAGCAGCAAAAGGGACCCAATTTGGAACGTGGTCTACTCCAACAATCCGCACCTTCTGCACCAGTCCATGGCCTCCTTGCATGTCGCGAGCCGATGGAGGTTCTATCGTAGGGTCTTGAGGAATCCACACCCCTCCTGACCCGGTGTCTCGTTCAAATGTAGTCATCAAAGCGTCTTTTTGCTATGCCATCCCTCGGGTTTTACCTTTGGTAAGCTTTGTGATTGAGCATTGCGACCAATTCATCTTATGTTTAAATTGCTCCTCCTCTTGTTCTTTGTCCAAATCGCCTCTTTAACAACTCTTTCACATTGAAACTGCATTGTTGAATTGTATAGCTTACCCAGGTTGACAATTTCGATTGATAATCAACCAGCGGTCGCCTCAACGCGAGGTTGCTCTATATGTTCCTCCATCGTCTGTGACCTCATTATTTGAATTACCAGCTTGGCACGTAGACTTGCATCCATTAATTTGGCTGCATGCTGGTTCCAGGTGGGTAAAGACTATTCTATTGTATCGATTTTGGCTATTTCTTACCATCCATGGCTACTCCTGGGCAACTTAGGAAGGCAGAAAACGACAAGAAGAGGAAGAAGAGGGGCGTTAAGGGTTGTTTTTTAGACAACTTTTAACTGGTTTTGCTAAGAGACTCGACTAGACAGTAGCGATAGGTCGAGTCGATTGACGATTTGATCGAACTGTCGAAACAGGATCCATATCTCCAAGTACCTAGAATTGCATAGAAAGCAGAAACCTAGTCGACTTTTAGAAGAGAGGACACGTCAAGTTCTACTACTTTCGAGTGTCTTGTCCGCTTCTAACCTCCTATTACTGCAATAATTGAAATCAACCAGACGCACAACATGCAAGACAAAGTCGACTACAGGTGGGTAAAGACTATCCACTAGGTGTGGACAAGCCAAACTTAGCCTAAGGGAATATTTGGAGAATTTTTGGTTAACAAGGGGCAACCCCCAACGGAAAAGATTGCACGTGCTTTAAAATCCAAAAAAACTTGCCTTTAAAGGTTGGGAAGATGAATCAGATATGTGGACCATGGCAACCTTGGAAGTGTACATTGAATGCTGTCAAATTGACAAGAAATTCCCTTTGTCGAGTCACCATTTCCAGCAGCATACCAACAAGGCAAATCTTAAGTATTGCAATTGCCTAAACGGTGGGAGGGATAGTACACCGTACTTGACGACATCGTAAAGCGGTGTACTATCCCTCCCTCCAGCGTTGTGATTGATGCGGATTATCCTTGTATTTTGTCTGGCCGCGTTCCACAAACAGGTGGCTCTAGCCCTCTAATAGCAAGTAATCATTCTACCGTAGTAGAGCCCCATGGTACTAACATCTTACCATTGGACGAACTTCACATGACTTCTGATGTCAAAACTCTTTTGAGGAGCAAAGACGATGTCATAGAAAGATTGCAATCAGATCTTGTAAAAATACAAGCAATGTATGAGGAGAAGGTGAAAGAATGGGACCGGCTTTCTGTGAAATATGCACGCATGCGCGAGAAGATGATAGAACTATCTCACCCACGTAACATTCCTGAAAAATCAGAGAAATCGGACGTGGCGGATGTTGATAGAGTTGTCTTCAAACTTACGGAGGACTTGGCTTTTGGAGAAATGTCACTACAATGCCCTCAACTGCGCCGCCCTGTGAAAGCTCAACCATGTCCCGTTGTTAATATGCATGGCTTGGAACGGGAAGAAGATGCACAAAGTGATATCCAAGATTTGTTATCTTTTTCCCTCCCCTTCGTATTTCATTTATGTCCTATGATGGATATAGCTCTTTACCAAAGCAAAATCAACAACTGCGAGATTATTTGTCGCAGTTGTCTACCACTCACTACCATTGAAGGTGGCATGTATACTTTTGGTGGACAGAGGTAGAGAAGTTGCAACCGAGCTGGAGAAGATCGAGAAGAATTTTACTAATAGAGCTAGTCGACAAACGTTCGGTATGACCTTGTGGCCCGCTGTGGATATATTGTTTGATAATCTTTCTATAATGGACATTAAGAAGAAAGATGACACTTCCACAGAGGTTGTAGATTGGAGAAAGGCCAGGTGGAATTTCAAACACCACATGTCGGCAAACAATGATATAGCATCAAGGACATTATTGTGGCCTAATCCTGCGTAGTTTGTACTGGATCACTCTACGTGTTCCATATGCCTAAATCCATTTGGACCTGAGGGGGGTGGGCTTTAGGCTCATGTGTCTATATCTATCATCCGCAATGCTTCTTGATTCATTGTTTGACTCAAAGTTGTTGTGCTATATGCAAAGCGCCTTTTCACGAGCACTTTTACGAGATGTTCATTCTAAGAACTTATATGCCGCCTTCTTAGGAACACAATGCTAAGACTACTAATCAGGTTTGATTCTGGGGTAGAGACCTTATTTTGGAGTTGGCGTAGAGGTGAACATGATCTCGACAAGAGTGTTCCTACCTCTCAATTGAACTGGGAAATTGACCCAAATGAAATTGTAAGAGTTGCACCAATACTTGGTGGACAAGGTCCACAGCATGAGGGTCTTCGGATGTTCTTCTTCCAATGCCTTGGAGGCTATTTTGATGTGAGCTTCAATACATTTAAGTGGGAGCCCCACCCCATGGGACATCAATGGGATCAATTTGGGAAGAGAGTAACCGATGGTGAAGGCCATGTCTCCATGCAAGATTTGGAAGAGTGTGAATTTGGTGAATCTACTTGGACGCCCAATACCAATCCCAAGCGTTGGACTATTTATTAGATGAACATAGTCCCCTCACAAGAAGGACTTTGCATGACTTGAAAGACTCTAGAGTCTTAGATTTAATTTTAAACGCAGATAGTCCATTTAAACGAACTAGTGCAAAGCGTAAACTCATTGTTGGAGAATCCTCCAACCCTTAGTCTACTCAATGATTATTAGGATATTGTCATTCCATACACTTCGCTTATGGTTTTAGCTATGCAGGACTATATTTGGTATCAGTATTATCTAATGGTAGCTATTTGCAGCAAGGATTGTCACTTACTATTGTACTACTTATAGTACCAAATGAAACAACGGTATATATTTGGTTGACTCTTTTGCTTGTAGTCTATCAATTGTAACTTGTAAGCTTTCATTGTATATTTTGTCTCCATAGTCCATATAACCCACCCAACCCCTTGTACCAATACACATACACATACACACGCATGATGAAAGGTAAAAGCAAACTTCTATATATATAGTATATGCAAATAAGTACATAGTAATAGTTACGTACACTTCCCTACACCTAAAACATATATTGTTTCGATGAATGTTGGAGGTGTAAGTCCATCGTCTCTAGCCTATGAATCTTCAACTTTGTCATTGCCATTTGAAAAATGTGATCATTGCGGTTCCAAATCTACATCGATTGCGTTTATGTTGATCTCATCTTCCGCGTTGTTTACACATCGAGCCGACTCTGCCCACCTGTCCTCAAACCGAGCATCCTCTTCAGCTAAACATAGTTGCTTCGCGAGTTTTACGTTTTGGTCTTTACTCCATTTCACAAGCCACTTTTATTTATCAACTTCCTCTGGAGTGTTGCCATACTTACCCGCGAACGCCAAATTACGAATGTATAGCATCTCTTTATCTACCTCTAGATCATTAGATTCTTCTATATACTTCAACCCCACATTATTTTCAAACGCCTCCCCCCATTGGTTAAAATGAAAGAGGGAAGGAATTTGAAAATTTTGGCGGGTTAAGTATTAACACCTTCTAATACAATTAAGAGTAAGGGGTTAGTGCATATAGCCTAGTAAACGAGTGAGGAAAAAAGCTGCTTGTCAAATCAAAGGGTTATATATAACATATTATATTTTTGGAGAAAAATTGAGTAACTACCATATGAAGGTAAATATTTTAAGTCAACAACAATAACCATTTACAGAACTTTTAACCAACCAATTACTCGTAGTAATATTTAACCCATTATTTGTGAATTACGTGCAAATATTTGATATCCCTTGCCCATATTACGATGAATAAATCAAACTTAGATATTGAGACAATCAAAATGATTCCAACACTTCTATTCACTATTAGAACATTATAGGAACTTGGAATAAGCGTACCTTTACTCTACTTGTTTTAGGGTCACTTTACACCGTGGACCCTCAAGATTGACTATTTGGCTTTACAATACCTTGATGAAAGGAGAATGATCACTAACTTCAAAGTCCTCTTATTTATCCATAATGATTAACGATTTTATGGTCTCTTTGATTGTGGTTGAGTGGAAGTAGCTGAGCGCCCCTCCTCAAATTAAAGGATAGCGTAGAGAAGGAAACTCAAGAATATCCAAAGGAAACGACTGAAGGGACTAAAAGAAGAGGGAATGAAGAAGGCGAACACGAGAAGAAATTTAATTAGTCATCAATGACCTCATGGAGGAAGCCAAAGATAACTGCAACGAGGAGATCAAGATGGCTTTAGAGGAGTTACATGACTTCTTTAATGCTTTGAATTGGAAGAAAGAAAGTGTGTTGAACTGGATTGTGACATTCATAAAGTCAACGATGCAAAATTTAAGAGTAGAAATGCGACGACGAATGTCTTTCCAGTTCCCAATGCCAAGGATCAGGTCGATTACTATTTAATACTCATGGAGCAGGCAAAAAGTTTTGAGGAAGTAAAAAGGAGATATTATGAGGTTGACGAATAGTATCTGGTCAATAATTGGGGTCGCGAGGAGGAAATTATGGTTAGAGGAGCCAAAGACCAAGCTAAGGGGATTCTTTAAGGCATGCGATGTCTTGGGCACTAAGATCAAAAATGTGAAATTGGCTTGTAGTGGATCAGGAAGATTGAGGGAAAAAGAAGAAAAGCTAGTACTCCATCTACTAGATTGCATTGAAATTGCAGAAGACGGTCAAAGTTCACAAGGCAGTAAAACAACTGAGGAGTTGGTCAAAAAGCTACTAGTATGCGGAGAAGAGGAGAGGTTGTTAACGGCAAGCATCGAAGATCTATGTATTGCAAATAGGACAAAGGAGAAATTTTGCAAATGGTACCAAGGAGAACAAAGCAAGCTTGGGTGGAGAGAGCGTCGTGTGAATGATAGTTGGGAGGACTTAAATGAAGTGGCCGCTAGAAATGGAAGTACAATGGAAGAAGATTAAAGTAAAAGGGTTGAAATTTTAGAACGATGCTTGTGACTTGGTTATTTCCATCTTTTTTTTGAATTAAAAGTTGCAAGATATGTTGAAGGGTGGATGTTATACAATGTATCTTTATGATTATATGATATGTTTGTATTTTGAGTTTTGAAATGCTCGAGTTGGTTTTAATCGTGGATTAAGCAATGATTAATAATTAATAAAAATTCGTAAATCGTACCTAAGTTATTGGAGTTTCATATTAATATGGTAGAGTTTACTTGCAAGTATTTAGAGCCAATACAAAATTGGACAAATCCACAAAACATCTAAGTGTCATGATTCAGTAGTATCCTATATTCAAACATAAACATAAGGAGATATTGGAAAAAGAGGGGAAACTAGATACTCGCAAAGGGGAGGGGGGGCGGCCCAAGGGGTGATCGGCATCAAAACATGCTTCCTCAAGTCCCTGGAATCTGAACCGATGGTCGTTGCATCGGGGCAACCGCCTATCGCCCTAAAAAAAGAGACCGTCGGTCGCCCCTTTGCGCGGTTGCTCTGATTTATTGGAACGCTTGTCGCCCTCTTATGAATGCGCCCATTGGGTGGACCGCTGGTTGCTCTAGCAGGAGGGGTACACAAGCGGTCGCCCACACCTGCAGTCGCCACTTCTTACCTGCACTTGTCCTGCATTTGCGCATTGTCTGGTGTCGACTAATTGTTGCCACTTGCATGCACGAGTGCTCAAACGGGACGTGATTCACACATATATGCCACACGATTACATTGACGTGCCACCCGCAGCCGCAATGGATAAAACAATTAGTTTTTCCAACATTTCATGAACCATTGTTGTATTTGTAATTGATAAAATTGTGTTTTCTTTCATAGAATATATAAATTCTTGTTCAAAGTTTTGTTATTGATTTTAAGTTAGTTAGGATTTGGGTAACAATGAAGACCGGCCCGGAGCGGAAGATAGAAAAAGAAAAGAACTGCAAGAGGAAAGGAAAGAAGCAAAGGAGATTTCACAAGATTCTCTTAGATGCCACACAACATGCTTTTCCTAGGTGGGCGACAGTAGAGGGACCGTGGGACGAGAAGACCGCTAAGTATTACATTGCTCAGTGCCACATCGGCCATTTGTTTCCACACCATTGTCACGAGTATCACTGCCGCTTGAATTACGCAAATTTGCACCATTACAATCACGATGTATATGTGCAATGATGTATTGATGTGTGGAGGTTCTTCTACGGCGGCAAGCATGTGGTGAGCAACAATGTTTCATACAACATACTACAAATGGTATACGCGGAGATAATTTTGGAGAGGGAGGTGGAGTGGAGGACGTTTAGAAGAACGCCTCAAGTCACAAAGCCAATGGAACCCGACATTCCACGAGCACGTTTTTCCATCGCAAAATCCACGAGAAGGTTTTACAACTCCTAGAGGTTACAGAAAAGGAATCCCTGATGAGGACATAGTTTGGTCGGAATCGGACGATGAAAGGAGCCAAAGGCGAGAAGTGTATGAAGACAAGCCAAACCAAACAGTAGATGAAGATGAAGCACGCTCGAATGAAGGGGAGCCAAGCCAATTTCATGATGAAGGGGGCCCAAGCAAAGAAGGATTTACTTGCTACAATTACTTGTAGTATGTGCATCACGTAGAAGTGCAATTGCTGAACAGTAGTGTACGCAATATCAAACACTTAGTGCCATTGCCATGTTCTAAGTATGCAAAACTATTGAATGTAGGTATGAAGTTTGGTTTTTGCTCAATTTAAATATTCTTGGTGAATGAATTGTCACTATTGCAATTCATATAAGCAAAAGGGAAAGACCTTCAATGTACAATGTACCTTCATTTTTATATGGCATTTTTGATCATTCTTAATGATTTAGAGAAAGAGAGTTGACCAACATTGATCCCTTTATTTTTTTTCGAACTAACGGTCCCTTTACAATATGGACCAAGAGCCATGGCTAAGAAAATTAAAATCATTTTCATATTCATAGCT
The DNA here is from genome assembly GCA_037043015.1 of Bryum argenteum. Taxonomy (NCBI): domain Eukaryota; kingdom Viridiplantae; phylum Streptophyta; class Bryopsida; order Bryales; family Bryaceae; genus Bryum; species Bryum argenteum. The sequence continues at coordinate 43,434,907 of CM073321.1, forward strand.
CATGGCGAAGAGCCTAAACCATGATAAAACATAAATGGATTTTTAAGTAGCTTGGTCACTCTTGTAGTGTGAAGTGGATTTGGAGCGGGATAAGTTTAGGCTCAATTTTTTAATATGAATCCTCATTATTCCTTCTCTAACCCTCCCCTTTTCTCTCTTTTTGTTTTTTTTAAATAAAAGAATACTAGCCAATCAAACATTTTTGAGCCGCATGGTCTCCGAGATTGTAGTTGGAGGCCGCTTTACACTATGGACCATGCAGATTGACCATGGCCTTCTAAAATTCTTGATTGGAGAGTAAAGTACTCTTCATTGCATTTGGCTTTACACTGCCTTAAAAAAAGGAAAATGGCCACTAAATTTGGGTTCCCCAAAGTATGCTAAAGTTTGCATTGTGGATAATGTTTTCATGCTCTCCTTGATTATAGTTGAGTCAAAGCAAATACCTTGACTCAACTACATTTAACGAGACCATGACGCTCAAAAATCTGTCATGACACGAGAGCGTCAGCGCAAGAGCGACCGGTGGTCCAACTGGCACGACAACATTAAGGCTAGGGCAATCGGCGGTCCAAATGGCGCAACAGCGTTAGGGTGAGGGCGACCAGCGGTTTGGCAGTAGCAACTTTGCTAAACCGTTGGTCGCCTTCTATGTGCACTCGCCGCCGACTTTCAAATTTTGGGGTATACATGAAGTCGTTCAAAAACTTGACGCCACTTTACTTTGTGCTATGCCCTTAGTCTTGGGTCTCATGAGAAGCCCCCTGCTCGGATTTTATGTGCAAAGAGTAACTTCAGTACTTAGGCTGTGTGGTACTTTCACCAATTTCACTGCATGGCAGGTGTGCAATTCTAGAACATGGACCATACTTCGCAATCTAACGGTGTAGCAGATGATCGAAGAGATACTCGCAAATGGGACGATTGGCTTCTATTATCATGGGAACCAAAGGACAAGCCGGATATTGTTGGATGCAATTTGGATACAATATGGGCCTCATTTTTAGTGTCGTTCAAGAGAGAGCAAAGGCGGATACTGTTGGATACCAACCAGGCTCGTATCATGCTATTAGGACTACGATGCTTGATGAAAAGAAGGCAGCTGTACAAAAGTCGGATTAAAGATTATGTGAAATAAGCCAAGAGAACGTATACATTTATTAAAGGGTCGCACATGCCACTTGCTCTATTGAGGAAGTACTCCCTGAAGCTGCAGATGAAGGTACCACGTCAAACTCGATTTGCAACAAAGTACTTGATGATAGAGTTGTTGCTAAAGCTACAACAACCTCTGAACAACATGGTGATCAATGCAGAGTGGCATGTATTTGTCCAGACATTGTAGAATAGGCAAAACAGACGCCAGTTGCAGAAAAAGGCAAGGAATGTGAGGAACAACATTAGGAACGATGAGTTCTGGGAGAATTGTACAAAATTTGTGAAAGTAGTTGAACCAGTACTGATAGCTTTTTGGGAGTTTGACAGGGAAGTACCAACCATGCGCTGGGTATATGTGATCATGTCAGACCTTAAAGAACACGTGTTCTCTTTGCGTGAACCTCTATTAGAACTATCTTTCCAACATAGCTACGAAACATGAGGATGTATTTGAAAAATGATGGGAAATGATGCTTACAGACCTCCACTATACAGCAGCTTTGCTGAACCTGTATTTGCCAAATATGGGAGCAATTCAAAACAGTGGAGAAGCAAAAAGAGTTTTAAATCGAGTTGCAAGGAAGCTTAGTGCCCCTTTGGGAGTAATCTATGAAGAAGTGGTGCGGGAACTCATACAATATGAGAAGAAGACGGATTCATACAACACCAATTTAGTAGCCCCTCATCTTGCTCAATGTGAGTTGTTACCACATCAATGGTGGCATCAAGTCGGCGGGAATGACTTGCCAAACATTGCTAAGAGGATTTTGGCATCGACATGTTCAACTTCATGATGTGAGAGGAATTGCAGCATGTACTCTTTTGTGCACAACAAAGTAAGGAATCGGTTGTCTACTTCCAAAGTAGAGGCCCTTAAGGGTATATTCATCAAATTGAGACAATTTGCAATCTCAAATTTAATTGATGAACATAATCTTTTGAAATGTATGTCAAATAAAATGAGACAATTACTAAAATTGGAGTGAGAACTTACCAATGTAAAATTTAAGTTGCACCTTTGATATTAGAACAAACTATAAATATAAACAATGTCTCTTATAACCAATTGAATTGAGACACCAATTAAATTGAGACATTACAAACATTGAGACAACTTTAGATCATGTCATTCTTGGATACAAAATTTAAAGAAGTAGATTAATTAGCAAGTAGGATTGCACCTTTCATATTCAATTATACTTAAAATATACACATGTTCAAGTACAACCATGTGTATTCACACATGTCAACACTATAATATTAAAACAATGACATAATAGACGCTACTACTCTAATAAGCTAGGAGCATAATTAGGTCTCTATATAATAATAAGGAAAGCTTAAGGTAATCACAATATAAGTGATGGCAACAAATTAGTCGAGAAATTCCGTAAGTGAATCTTTGATCACATTGATTTGTGTTGTCCGTATGGACATCTTCGGATTCATGGTACCGGAATGGAATCTTGGTGTCCAAGCTGTCATAATGGAAGTAGTAGCCATCCAAGTAGGTGGATACTTTGTGTCTTTCAACCAAGAGTTACCATTTTTCGTGTCCCACCCTTCGTAAGTATCAGGGTCAACATGATTATAAGATATTGGCTCCCAATACTCTAGCAAAATTGAATTAGGGTGCTTCACACTATCATGAGGGTTGCTCAAAGCTCGGGCGATCCAAACCTTCTTAGGATCTTCATCAGCTGGACGAAGGGCAAGTAGATATCCCTCATAACAATCGCGGACAACTCAAAATGACGCGTTAGGACGGTCTCGCCTTTGTCCTACAAATAGAGGATCATTAGCAAATTCCTCACGCAATTCTCCGTTGTCTTCAAATTGATCCTCTTCACTCGGAGAGAACCTTGATGTTGGCTAGAATCCGTCCCTAAACGCAGAAGGAGTAGAAATAGGCAAGTCTAGAGCCTCGCGAACATACTTCCAATAGTATGTGAATTGCTTGTGTTGCCTACGATAATCTGCAAATGGACCAGCATCCGCCAATGACTCCCACATGTTCAGAAATCCACTGATGTCCTTACGAATGTCGTCAATTATCCTCATCTCATTTGGAACCACCAATGTTGGCTCTCCAAGAGGAACCTTGAGTTGACCACTAGGTAATACTTTCCACAACCTAATTCTGCATTGTCTTTTGGGAGCTACTCACTATCCGTACAAAGAATTTTGTATTGCATAAGAGGCCACCCGGATGTATCTTTGAAGGACCGAAATTGTTGTGCACTGGTATGTCCCGATGATGATTTGTCTCCATCACACAAGTAGCCTTCAAGAAAATTCTTGAAGTTTGGAACTTCCTCAATCATGTGAGGAATGACTGGCATTTCCTCCGTAACCATGAATGATTTCATGAGAAGGGGTACAGTGGGTAACTGTTGCTCTTCAACTTATTGCTCCATTGCCCAAAAAGAGCGTCAATGTCTTCGTGAGTGTGCCCAACAATAAGGAAGTTCAAGTAAACTTCCCTAAAAACGCCCTTATAAACTAGAAGGGAAAAGAACGCAAATACGAATCGGTTCTTGTTATCTCCGCACGCATTATCGAGCTGCAAATGCAACATCGGTGGTAGTGATTTAGCAAGGATTGGTGCCTCCGGTATAAGACCCAACGAATCCAAGCAGATGTCGGCACCATCTAAAGTTGCTTCAGAGAGGGGGCTACTTCTGCCTCCGGTAAACAATTCCCTTGTAGAGCATTTCGGTGGAGATTCTAAATCTCTCAGTAGTTGAGCAAATGACCCAATCGTATGATTGGAATCCGTCGGGTGAATGTCAAGGCCATAATGTGCATAGCGTATGTGCCCATGCGCAATCATGCCCGTGATAGAAATTGGCAACTTCATAAAAGAATCTGTTGATTTGCTCTTGTGAAAGAGTTGTTGATAGGCAGTCTTTGAATGATCCATTTTGTCATGTATAATACACAACTCCTTGTTTGAATATGACTTAGATGACTCGCGGTTGGCGTAATACAATAGCCTGTGCGACATTTGAGATGTGTTGTGTTTTTTTGCATCTGGCATTGTGAAGAGCCCATGCACGACTACCAGGCGTACTAGACGCTCGAAGTTGCTTGATCTCATCACATTCACCACAACGAGCAAATGTGTCACCCTTTAGCTTCGCATAATACTCCGAGAAACTATCTTGTCATATCCTGCTCAAAGATGAAGGCGATATGGGAGACAGGCCATTCGTGGCGTTCACAACATGCACTTGTGGTAAGTTGTCTCTCCAACGGTAAGAGGAGGGCAAACATTTTGATACTACCTTCTTGCATGTGGAAGCTGTTCTAGTTCGATGAGGCATGAGGTCGGCCGCATTTTCCGCAATAGCCTTGAGGGTAGCAGTTGCTTGCACCATGTGAATACAAGGCTTCTTGGAACCACGATTTCTATGATGATCTGCTTGTGCTCCGTCTCGTTAAAGAGACCTATACCGGAAGAACGTTGCCCTTGAAACACCCATAATCAAGGCCCATGCAATGCAACAGACTTCAATACCCTCCAAGTTTATCATATCGTATCGGTCTGCATTTTCATGGACTTGGCTATGAACGTCTAGGAGAAAATGATTTAAAAAGAAAACGTCTTCAGTCACATAGAATTGTGTCCTAAGATCTTCAATCTTTCCTCGACGGAAGGGCTGTACACAATTCTCCGAACAACATGCGTTGGTTGAAACATAGTTGATCGACGCAGATGACAAGTGATATTGTTTTTTCCATACTGAATTACAAGGACGCCTCTCACGGATACTCTCGTACTTTCGAACGCCATTCCAAGGAGGTCTTCCAAATGACTTCATTGGTGCATTGTATATGGCGCGTTGGTCGTAATCGTAAAGGGTGGCACCATTGAGGATGACACGTTTGATCAGCCATGCACGCAAGGAGTAAATCCATCCATACAGAACAACAGATTCCACCAAAGACTCTGCTATTTGAAGACAAACAAAGTTTGTGCCCAGTAATCTACCATTTGTCTCCGAAACAAGAGTTGAGTCGACGGAATGACACACCGCCTTTGCGACATCATCTCCACCTTCATTCAAGAGTGTGACACGTTTAGACACCCAGGAGGATCGATTGAAACCTTCACATTGAGCAACATTATTTTGAAGCATGGGAGGCCGAGAGTCCACACCATCGATGACAAAGTCACCCATTCTGCAAGCATTGACAAGTGTGGGTATTATACCATAATCTGAAAGAGGATGTGAAACAGCTCTGATGTGAAAGGTCCAACCAGTAATACCCTTGAGAAATGACAACGAAAACAATTAAGGTTCAAAAACGCCTGCAACTATGATTAATTATCTTTGGGTAGGGGATAATTTCATAGTAAGAGCAGATTGCAATCCAAGCGATTATCTCTGGCCCGGAGATGATTATGACCGGCAAGAGATCGTATATCCTATAGCAGACAATGATTATTTCTAGCTCGGGGTTAATGTCGGAATGAACTAGATATGATTAGGGATCTATATATTCTCAATCCAACGACAAAATTACCCCCCGGTCGGGGATAAATACGAACGCTGTCATTATCTTTGTGTTGAGGATAAATACAGACGATGACTTTATCACCGAGCCGGGGATAACGCGAATATTTCTGGGTTTGAAAGTATCTCTAGTATGGGGATTATTATATATCTCTATATTCCATTGGTCTAAACCGACTACGGGATAATAGACTAAGTATAAGTTCTAAGTCATGCAAAAACGAAGAAGAAAAAGAACATAAGTATAGAATAGGGTAACCATGCATACCTGGACCGTGCAAATTCAAAGAGGAAGAAGTTCGCTACGAAGCTGAAGAAATAGCAGAATCGACTAGTATGAGTGTCCAAACAATTCCCTACAGAAGACTATGACTATGAAGGTACAAAATTGGTCATACTAGCTTGAAAATGCTCCCGCATCCTAGAAAACCCAGTACTGCCCTCTTTGAAGAACAACGCCACACACGCGCGCTACAACAACACCATACACACCAAACGGCAACAATTAAACCTAGATGTGAAGACAACACAAAGAAGCCGCAGCTTAGTCGAGCGAAACAGAGGGAGAGAAACAACTTCCCAAAAGTAAAGAATGGGACTTAACCCAAGCTGCAAGCTTAACAGCTAGAACGTTGTTTGAATCCTGAGGCTTGAAATCAGAAAAAGACTAGCTATGGCCTGTCGCTACTCGAAATGTGGTGCCGCCGTCAGAGGAAAACATTAAAGACTCTGCTTTTTTGGCGAGAAACTATTTGGGCTGGAAGCTATTTTTATCATATCACATTTAATAAATAATCAGTTAGGGTATCAAGTAGAAAACTGCGATTTTCAACCACTATGTACTTTTGAGAGTATGGTCCAATTTCTTTAACCAACTCTGAATTTTTTAACCGTAAGATCTTGTAGCCAACCTAATTTGAAAGTGCTGATCTAAATTTTAACCGTTGGATCTTATCCATATGTGAGATCATAACGTTCAAAGTTATAGTGCTTAATGTCTCTCTATGTGCCATTGTATCTATGTTATGAGAACTTATAGTGCTTGGTGTCCCTCTATGTGTCCTTGTATCTACTTCTATGTACCTATTCTTGCAAACAAAGGAAGGAAAATAAATTTTAAAAAATTGAAATAAGCTAATGAATCTATATATACAAGCCGTCAAAATTATTTTTATTTTTTCATTGATATAATTAAAAATTTACATGTACATGATATTAAAAGCCGCCAAAATTTACATATACATGATATTACTCATTGCTTTGAGGCAGCGTTGTCTTATGAGACACTGTCAAACGTCAGACAGACACGTCATGTCAAACAAACATTGAGCCTCAAAATGTCTAATAGAATCTATGGAATCTTTTTATTCTGAAAAGTTACCCTTGATTTACGCTGTCCACGTTGCATCCTACGTGGCTGCCACATCGACTGTACAACTCGGCAATATGATGATTGTACTGGAGCGACAGCGCCACGTAGGACTAAAAGTCGCTCTGGACCGGCGGTATAGGGCGACTGGTGGTCATTTTGGGCGAATGGCAATCATTTTAGGGCGACTAGCGATCATTTTAGAGCGACCGGCGGTCTAAATAGGGCGAGCAGCGGTGTAGTTAGGGCGACTGGCAATCATTTTAGGGCGACTTGCGATCATTTTACGGCGACCAGCGGTCGAAATAGGGCGACCAGCGGTGTAGTTAGGGCGAGTGGCGATCATTTTAGGGCGACTGGCAATCATTTTACGGCGAGCAGCGGTCTAAATAGGGCGACTGGCAGTGTAGTTAGGGCAACTGGCGATTGAGAAGGGCAACCGACGGGATGTGACTGGACCGCCGGTCGCTTAGGGTCGCCTTAGATTGGGGGCTGCACCCCATTGGAATAAGTCAATTTGCTTTGCAACTTTACCCAAGAATTCTTCCGTTCACGTTTTTAAAGGGAAAAATCATGCATTAACATGCAACAAAATTCAACAATCCAATAACCCCCTAAAGAGAAGGTTAAAATTAACCAGGAGAAACTAACTTTGTGTTACAAAAAAAGTGGCGACATACGTGTGTGAATAGTGTGAAAAACGAACATAATAAAAAGAGATGCAAAAATATAGAAAACTGAAACAATATGTTATAAAAATAGATTGTATGTATTGCAAGTACAATTTCAGAATTACATGGCCAAATGCGCTTTCATTGAAGTGAGATGGTTATCACTAGGAGCTTATGACCTGCATGAAGAAATACTGGTATTGTATACGAATTGTGGTTGTCTCTTAGTACAGTATCAGGTGGAAGCATTTTATATGGTTTTGCCATCAAGCGGTTCACCACCTCTACACAGGTCATTCTCTTGTCTGATTCAGCTTTGGTTAGTGATAACACTTTCGATAGGAATGAATCTCGCATCATTGAATTTGGGAATAGCTCTTGGTCGAACTCGTTGTGTACATTACTGAGCTAGATGAGCTCTCCAACCCCATACGAATCCTATCTATACTCCCGATTGCCCCATATGCACCGCCAATTGCCCTAGCCACCAGCGATCGAGCTAACTACACCGCCGGTTGCCCTATTTAGACCGCCGGTCGCCCTAAAATGATTGCCAGTCGCCCTTAAATGATCGCTAGTTGCCCTAAAATGATCGCCATTCGCCCTATGTGCATCGTCGGTAGCCCTATTTGCAAGCAGCAATTCTCCAAAGTATGTTTCATGCAAGTCCATGAGGGTTCTCGCTGGTCCGCCGGTCGCCCTATCTAGACCGCCAGTTGCCCTAAGATGATCGCTAGTCGCCCCTAAATGATCACCAGTCGCCCTAAAATGATCGCCATTCCCCCTATGTGCACCGGCAGTCGCCCTATTTGCAAGCAGCAATTCTCCAAAGTATATTTCATGCGAGTCCATGAGGGTTCTCGCTGGACCGCCGGTCGCCCTATCTAGACCGCTAGTTGCCCTTAAATGATTGCCAGTCGCCCTTAAATAATTGCTAGTTGCCCTAAAATGATCGCCATTTGCCCTATGTGCACCGCCGGTCGCCCTATTTGCAAGCAGCAATTCTCCAAAGTATGTTTCAAGCGAGTCCATGGGGGTTCTTGCTGGACCGCCACTTGCCCTATCTAGACCGCCAGTCGCCCATAATTGATCGCCATTTGCCCTATGTGCACCGCCGGTCGCCCTATTTGCAACTATTTGCAATCAGGAATCGGGAGTCCATGGGGGTTCGTAGCAGCTCCGAGGAGGATGAGATGAGGATGAACATTGGATGGAGAAGGAGTTAAAGACCTCTATAGATTTTAATGTACTAGTATAATTTAACAAGGAACCGGCACATGATAGTAATTTCGGATAGTTGGTCCCAGGAGTCCCATTTTATGGTCTCTTACTTTATAAAAAATGGACACAAGAGGTCTAAAACCCTAAATTGAAAGTTATGAATGGGAGGGAGGATGGGGTGACATTGTCTCATTCTCTTGGTATATACTTCATTAAATAGTGTATATTCGAGTTAGTCATATTGTGCCGGAGTATTTGAAATGATCGATAGAATGTGTATAGATTTATTGAGTCCGAGCCTCTTTTATGCATCAAACACTTTAATGCACCAAACTTTTTAATATCTACAATCTTAGAATCCAATCATGTGCATCAGTATCTAGGATTTAGATAAGATACTATCTTTGCACTAAAACTTCACCATATATTCTAACATCACATTGAAGAACAACATTTAGCTTATTTTTATATTTATGGAGCCTTTACTTATTATAACTTCTCCATATACAATGTCTAAGTATATATATGCTAATAGATCGTTCTTGCAATTACTCTACTACCCAACGACATCATATTATTGGTCACAACTCAAAAGTAGGGAGGGGAGGATTTTGAAAATATAAGTGGGTTATATAATAACGCCTTCAAAAAAATTTAAGAGTAAGGGATTAGTGCATACAGCCTAGTTACAAGTGAGAGAAAAAGTTGCTTGACAAATTAAAGGGTGATTTATAACATCACTCATGATTTACAACCCATTTTTTGTAAATTACGTGAATGTATTTCATATCCCTTGCCCTTATTATGATGAATACATCAAACTTAGATATCACAAAGGTCAAAATTATTTCAACTATTTTATAGGCTATATAAAAGAAAACATGAGGCTCCAAAATCATTGATTGGCTAAAGTTATATCATTTAAAAGGGTTGGAGGAAAAAAAGTAAAGGTAAAAGAAAGAATAATGAGAATTTTATTTTAAAATTGAGATTAAACTTGTACTGGTCTAAGACTCTAATGCCATATTACACCACAAGAGTATCCAAATTGCTCAAATTTCATTTTTCATTTATCATGGTTACGAGTCTTGGCCAAATGCCATGACCATGAGAATCAATTTCATTTGGGAATGAGAAATTGGAAAAAGCAGGAAATATGAAATTTGAAGAAGAGAAGGAATGAGAAATTAATGGAGATTGAACGGGGAATGAGGGGGGATGGGAAAGATGCTTGAAGCAGGGAAATCTGAATTAAAATATTGTAAAAAGAGAATTCAAGAAGAAGAGCGGGAGCACTTGCGTACTTGCCCCTCCAGACTGCTGGTTGCCCTGGGCTGTCATGGCAGCTGAACCGCCGGTCGCCCCAGACCGCAGTGCAGCTGGATCGCCGGTCGTCCTATTTGCAAGCAGCAATTCTCCATTCAAACTATCCCCCAAGATAGCTACGAAATACAAGGATGCATTTGAAAAACGATGGGAAATGATGCTCACGGACCTCCACTATGCAGCAACTTTGTTGAACCCTTATTTGTCAAACATGGGAGCAGTTCATAACAATGGAGAAGCAAAAAGAGCTTTAAATCGAGTCACAAGGAAGCTTAGTGCCATTACGGGAGTAAGCTATGAAGAAGTGGTGCGGGAACTCATACAGTATGAGGAGAGGAGGGGTCCATTTAACACCAATTCAGAGGCTCCTGATCCTGCTCAATGTGAGTTGTTACCACATCAATGGTGGCATCAAGTCGGCGGAAATGCCTTGCCCAAAATTGCTAAGAGGATTTTGGCATTGACATGTTCAGCTTCATCATGTGAGAGGAATTAGAGCATGTACTTATTTGTGCACAACAAAGTGAGGAATCGGTTTTCTACTTCCAAAGCAGAGGCCCTTGTGTACATCTATGCAAATACCAAACTCGAGCGCGAAACGTAGAAAATCGCCGAGAACATGGTCTGAAGATTATTTTGAAGAAGACGAATCAGACCTAAAAGAGGACTCATACCAAGAAGAGGATATACCGGACAATGATTGGGATGATGGTGAATTGGGCGATATGCCAGAAGCGGACGACAACAACAATCTCAACGACGGTGGCTAACACGATGACCTAGAGAAATGGAATGAGGACGAACTTCCATTGATTCAACATGGAAACATGCCTATTCCGGTCAACGACCCATTTGACTTCGATGACGACGAGGAGGTTCTACAACGGCTCTATCAGTTTTCGGTTCCAAAGATAGACATGGAGGAAGAAGGAGAGGCAAATGTACGGCTACAACAGAGTACTTGCCTAGCGAACCAAGACTCGGTAAACCGAATCGATGTAGCAAGCGTTGGTCCGCTTAAAGACAGCCCAATATCTAATAGCGGCGGTACACTTGATCGTGTCAAGAGTACGACTATCTTGGTAGGAGTTGAAATGGGCCAAATTAAAGTGGAACATGACAATGTATCAAATACAGGTTGCTTGGAAATGGGATCACCTAGAGTTTCGACTATTCAATCAGGAAGTGCAACTCATAACGAAGATGACTCCATAGGAACCACTACAACGGTTGTTTCCAAGGGTTATTCATCCTAAAGGGGACCCTACGACTCATATGATATTGCCGAAGACGGAGGTCAAAATAGAAGCAACGATTCCAACATGCACCCGAGCATTGACAATGTCGCGAGACATTGGGCCATCTTCAGAACCTCGCAATCGTATTACACGAGGACAGAAGCGTTTGAGGAAGGCACACAAGCAACGAAGTCAGAAAGGAGCACGGATACACGAAGAAGCCCATGCAGGTACAGCATCCTCGAAGAATCCAAACACACGTACAATGCGGCATCTACCACTCAATGCAAATGAGACCACTAATGCTTCACGGTCATTGAAGCGTCTCGTTACAGTGAACAAGAAAAAAACTACAGACACGGAATTACGCAATTTGGGGAATGAGGTTGAGTGTGAAGTACGCATCTAGAGAGAGGATGAGGTCGAGGATGGCTGTCGTTGATACTTCATCTGCGTTTGGATCGATTTCTTCTAGAGACTCACCCATATCTACAGAAATAACAGGTGCATGTTGAACTTCAAAAAAGTTTTTCACCTCCTTACCAAATTTAGGTAGATGTTGTCAAAGGAAAAACGCTTACCAAGATCTCTAAAACTTTCTTGGACAACGTTTGATACCTTTTTTCTATTGTACCTTACTACATCACCTTCTGAACCTCCATGTGCTAAAAATCCATGACTAGTGAATTTACATGTGCCTCTTTGTGCATTGTCATCAGTTTTTTTGTGCATTGTCATCAGTTTTTTGTTCCATATAGAGATGTCTCAAAATAGGTGTTAGCGGTAGCCATGGTATGTCAATAACTTAATCTATTATCCCATATCTTTTGAAAATATACTAGCATTACATGATTGAATTTCATGTTTTGAGTATTTGTAATTTTTGGTTTTATAATACCATAACCGTTCAATACTAAAACATTTTTCTTTTGAATGGGGAATATATTGTCATCCTCATAATTCTCCTCCCAATTGGCTTCAAATTGTGGATCTATCCAATATGGTAGTGAGAAATTCTTTTCTTTTTCGTTTTTTTTGCTGGAATGTTTGAATATGAAATCATAACTTCCATCTTCTTTTTGATACCAAACTTTTGTAAAATCTGTTATTCCTGAATGGAATTTTTTTAAAACTTGCAATTTAGAATTCTAAACGGAGATTCATCTTTTGATGTGTTGAAATTTGATTTATCTTTCAAAAAACCAGAAGTTCATCATATACATTGTGAAATTCTTCTAAGTTTTTTATTGTTATGGCGTGTGTCAAACTGAAATTAAAAATTCACTTTTTACTTTTTTTCAATTTGTGTATCTTTGTCAGCGTCGCATATAGGACAAATTGGAGGATCATCAAGACATTCTCCACACAATTTGTGACACAAATGTACGTAGTATTGTAGCTTTTGCAAAATCTTCAAATCGGTATTTTTGGTTTTATTTACAGAAACTGTCTTGAAATAAGGGGTTGTCAACGTCTTAATACATGGTACTATAAATAGCTTTGAAAACTTTTTTCTTCCATGTTTAGGAGTTTTACATCCTTGTGCACTGTCATTATTATTAAACGATACTATTACATTTCACATTTTTAGGAACTTCGCTTTGGTCACTTGTTGGATTCATTTGTTTGACTTTTTGGGTGTTTGAGTACATGTTTTTGCCATGTTATAAATATTGCAAGCCTACGCTTCAAAAAGGCAACTATATACTATCTCCCAAAATCAAAACATTAAAATCTATAATTATAACAACTTACCTTTATATACAAACACATATCTTAAAGGTTTATTAAAAATAGAATTATATCTATAAATACAAAGTAAAAGTATACTTATAATATGAAAAAACTAGTAAAACTAAATAAAAATATGTAATCTAAAAAACAAAAATATGTAACTAAAAAAATTCAAATTAAAAGTATAAGAATCTGAGACGCATTGCTCGGAGGCCCCAGATGCAAGATTGCTACCGTGGGAGCGGTGAGTAAAACTTTGCAAGTGGTGAGGAGATTTTCATGAGCAGTGAGATGGACTGTAAGGGAAGTTTTGAGGATATAAAATATTTGAAACTTGTGATAGGTTTAGGAAAGTTAAGATTTTAAGATTAACACGAAAAGTTTCCGAAGAAGTACGTAAAACCGTGGATAGAGCTCCTATGAGCGTGGAGGACTTTCACATATTGGGATGTAGAGAGTTTTAATACAGCCCTATCTTTGTTTAAGGGTGACATCATTATCACTTCTATATTAAGGTAGATTCGGGGTGAGCTTCGCATTAATGCCAATCCATGATGACTTGGCTTTAGGGTCATGATCAAAACTACAAAATATTAGAAGATTTGAATATCCAAATTGTTAAGGACCATGTCCAATGAATTGGACGGCCAAAGAATTCCAAATTTCTTTCATATATGTAATAAGGTAATAAAAGGATTTTCAATTGAACAAAGAAGCTCTATGTGCAATTATCATTTTAAAGCACAAACCATTCACACATTTATTATTTTGATTTTGTAAAATTTTACTTTGTGAATGCATTGTAAGGTAACTCGAAAGATAATAAATAATTAGTAAAAACTTGGTACAGAAGAATTGGTTGAGAACAAGCCGTTCAAGCTTACATGGGCGATTGAGTGTTAATATTACCTAATCACTTTTGAGTTTCTTATAATTATATCATGCAATGTAAATTAAAGACAATGGACTATGGTTTATCACTTACCTAATTTTTCGATGAAGAATTTTGGTCTGAAATGACAGTTGTATGATAACGACTTGAAATAGCTTGAGTTTCTGAACAAATGCAATTATGAAATCACAAGTTTAGAAGAAGAAAAGAATAGGAAAATGTAAGTGCCGCGGAGACAAAATATTCTAAAGAATGTTTGAATCAAACTCTCTAGCACTGGAGTCAAAATACTGCCTAATTCTGCAATCAAAACGTGGTGGTGGAGATATTTCATCACTAGAGTCTGATGTGAAAAATACTGCCTAGCTCTGCAATCAAAACGTGGTGGTGGAGATATTTCATCACTAGAGTCTGATGTGAAAGTAGAGAAGGCATGAGCCATTGAATGTGCATAACATGGAAGTCGATACGGAGGAGAAAGGCTTTGAATCAGTAAATCAAGAGCCCTCATAGTTCTTTGCGGACTCACCGAACTGCAAATGCCATGAAAAGTAGTGTTAATACTTAAATCATGTAAAAGTTCAATTAAAATAACTCAAAGATAACTTACTTATAGAAGGATTCATGGAGAGCGTCGGCAATCGGGGATTCATCCATGTTTGAAGTCTCTATTGCTCTTTGATGAGGTTCAGGTGAACCTGATGTCTGAGGTAGTTCTGACTTGAGAGGTACAAGCATCTCATGAAAAATCTTCAAATCATTCTCCATTGCTAAGTTATTTCGATTCAAGCTCATGGCTGCTGAGACCGAAGCACCTGCAATATGAATCATTAGCTTAAAAAGGTACCTTCGAGAGAATAAGAAAAGTGATTTAAAGTATATGGAGTGCGGAAATTACCTACTCCAGCCTTGAAATTTACTATCATGCCATTTGCTGGGCAAATGCCATATATTATTGTTTTTAGAAGCAGCTCAGATTTTTGTTTCGCTTCGCGCCAAGGTTTGCCATTAGATTTCTTGCAAATAATGCTCTCTTAGTACTAAAGAATGTAAAGCATTTCATTGTTCCAAAGGTCCACATCTGGGACATACGGGTCAGAGTTAATTAGGAGTGGAAGCGGTTGCCTTGCAACTTTCCTGTTAAGTGAACGAACAAGTAGAATCGCCTTAAACATGTTAGTCTGCAAGAAAACTAGTAGTGTTCGGAACAAAATGAGAAATGTAGAAAAATATAAATGAAAATAGAAATTAGAACTTCATATTGAAATGAAAATGAATATCAGTGAATTTGGTGCTCATAGTCTTCAAGGATTCACGTGACTGGCAAGTGGGAGAGTCTGAAAAACATTTCATTTGTCGAAGATCTTAAGCTTGCAATGTTTGAAAAATGACATAATCTCTTTTTTGATTGTCGTTGAATCTGGGTAGAATATAAGCATAACACCGTCATCATGAAGGAACTTCGTGAAAAACTGCATGATACACTTTAAGAATGATATATTCTGCTCGTTCCAGTTTGGCACAGCGTGTAGCGGATCAAACACTCCTGGGACTCTCATGCTGTCAAGATAGTCAGCGATGATTAGATCAACCGCCATAATAGGATCGTCACCTACAACCATAAGTTTACTATCTAAATGGAGGGACCTCCCTTGCTCAACCTGAAATTAACTAATCAATATTAATACAACAACAAAGAAATGGGTTTCCATACCCAAAGTATGAATTGGAAAATACCTAGGCAAGAAATGCCTTCATGTTCATACATTCTTGTGGCGAAGGGTTTGTTCAAGCTTCTTAACTCCATCCACCTAAGAAAGGAGTCGTTGAGAATCAAACACTTTGAGGTACTTTTGAAATGTATTGGTTGGATATCCACCATCATTCCAAGAAGTGAAGAAGAGAGCTGTCGAATTTGTAGAACAGTATAATCCTAGTGGTCATGTCTTGGTCGTTTTTGAATGCTCCTTGACTCAAAGTAGGTTGGAGGTGGCACAAATATTGGGCCTTGCAGCAGAGATGTCCGCACAGTCTTCATCTGTTTTCTTCTCATCATCCCTAAACCGTCTTGTACGTCGTCGCAAAGGTACAGGCGCTATCACCGGTACTGCGATACAGTCATTCTCAATTGCTGATTCTTCAATCTGCAAAGCTTGAGTGGTTGTGGAGACGCTTGCTAAAGTCTGTGTCGCTTCAGTAGAGAGAGAGAAGTAAAGTGAGTTGTTGGAACTATTGAAACACTGAGCTCAGTAGCTGATTCTTTCTTGCGTTTACGTATCCGTAACTTCTTCTACTTGACAGCAGCAGTTGTCTCTTGACCGTCGTCCAAATCTACCACTTCTTTCTGAAGAAATCCATGATCAACGTTGCTTCGGAGTTCCACCTCCCAACTTGGGCATCTATTGCGAGTGCAATCCAAATACCATCCACACTCCACAAAGTGCTCGGGCACATACATTGAGATAATTCCAGGTGTGAGCATGGTACCCTCGTCTATTGGATGAAAGCACACTACGATGGTCCAAATTCGTAGTCACAGCAAATTTCATACTCACAATTCGTACTTTGTTTGCACTTTATTTTGTACTTTGTTTGTACAATGCGCACCAATTGCTCCGGTATGTACCAATCAGCGAAGTCCATGAGGCTAACAATTTTGGATTTTTCTGACATCTCCACGTTGTCAAGTATTTGACAAAGATACGACAAACACCTTGTGCACGATGTGCACGATCCCTTGTTCCTATTGGACGTTTCGAACATATATTGTATTATTCAAAAATATATTGTATTATTCGTACTTGGAATGTTCATAGGAGAAGTAGCCATGCTCCACAACTTCTCTAAACGCATCTCGGGCGGTTCAAAAAGCTCGTAGTGAATCTTCACTTGCTTCAAGAATTTGCCGTCGTATTTCTTGGCACAAATGGGAAGTTGTTTCCGTAACTCAGATTCCAAGGCAGCCTTTGTCTTTGCAACTGCCTTATTGACAAAGTCGTGTCTTTTCTGTCCAATCCAGTCGTCTTTGTTTGGATGTTGCTTCTCAAAGTTGGCTGCTGCGATTGATGCCGCTTGTGCAATCTCTTGCTGTTGCATGAAACAATGCACATTAAGTCGAAAGATTATTTATAAAAGAAGAGCAGTAAAATTAAAGCCTAGGAAATAAGAATAAGGAATAGAATGCACATACCTGGTAGAGGACATTAGTAAAAGCGGGGACTGTGAGTGTGTACCAAGTACTCACAATCTTCACTTCACATTTCTTATACGCTTTCTCTAAAAGGAGATCCTTGAAAGTCACAAGAGGCTTCTAACCAACTAATTGTAGACGATATAATTTGTGAACCAAATTCTCCTTGACATGGCTTTTCTCATTACGCCTGCATTGCAAAGAAAAATGATTTTTATTCCCATTTCTACCATGTACATCTCAACCAAAAAAACGACATTGATGGCTTACAAGTTTATATCATGAAGAATTGATAACGTGTCTACTACTCTAACTTTAACTTCTAGAAGAATACAGTCCACTACGTAACGCCAATGAAGATCGTCATGCTTGTTGTTGATTATAGGCATTCATGCTTGCAACCTATGATTGCCATCCCACACGTGGAATAATTTGTTTGAGAATTGTGTCAAGTCAGCGTCATCGCTCAACTACTTCCCGAAGTTATTGTTTACTAAGTGCCAATGATCACTCCATGATGCCTTGACTTCATCCGTGACGTCGTCTATTTCACCATTGTCATTCTCCAATGAACCCCATATTCGTTATATTGGGAAATATGCAGGACTTTGGGAGATTTTAGAGTAGAGAATCATCTAAAATATCGATCAATGTTAAGCATAAAGTACTAGATCATGCATCAAACATGATATGAATATATGCAAATACAGACATTGCTCTGAACAAGCCATAGAAAAAGGATGGGAATAAAAAAAGATTCTGATTATTCGCTTGTGAATATCAATCATGATTCACAAAATATGTCATACAAGAGTGATGACTATCAAATCTGTACATAATTCTTTCTGTAGCTAATAGACGTAACTACTACGGAGTTCCACCATAAGCGACAATTTGAGATTGGATGAATGCTCGTTGACGTCGACGTGTCTAGCTAGAATCATTGTCTTGCATCAATGGACTATCAAGAAGGCGTTGCAGTCTTTCGCGACGCCGGTCCTCAATGCTTGACTTAGGTAGCGAGTGGCGGCGGTTTTTTGATGAAGTCTTGATTGCTCCCTGTTCCGTGGACTTCAAAGGACATGCTTTTGGACTCTCCAAAACACGATCCTGAACAAAATAAAACAACGACATTTCTTATAAGTGAACGAGCAAATAGATACATACGAGCAATAGGTAGCATATGAGTCCAATGTCTAAGAATTGTCTAACGTATTGGAGTGTACAGTAGTAGATCTACAAATAGTTATTTGTTGTTGCAAACACTTGACTCAAAGCATAAAATGGACACTCTGGAGTAACTTCTTAAGGGACGAAGAAACAAACCTTTACAAAAACTTCTTCAGAAATAGCCACGTCAATGTCGTATAACATACGCTTCACAGGCGTACATGTAATTTGAAGAGGAGAACCATTATGATTTATCGTTGGAGGCCACACGGAGGAAGCGGATTGCAACACTTTTGGAGGTGATGACTTAGTGACAGGGCTGTTAACTACTCCATCTTCTACCGCCATTGTCGAAAAATCCATCGTAGATTGAACCGTTTCAACAGACTGCAAGAATCGTCCTCTACTCCGAAGTGAAGGCCCGAAATCCGCAACATTCATAAAAGAATCCACAAAAGCACGACAATCACTCTGCGTAATCTATTTCAACAATATTCCAAACAAATCATCAATTATCCAGAGTACATAAAGTTCATGCAAGAGAGGCTTGTCTTAAGAGGAACTAAAGATCACATTGTCTTCGTATTCACAAACTGTAAATTCAGAAACCTATGAAAAGTCCTACAAAGCTACTACAGGAGCTTCAGATTCTTAGATACGAATTCAAATTAAACCAAAGGGTCGAAAATTACCCGACAATAGAATATAAAATAATTGTTCATTCTATTAATACCTTTTGTATATCATTATACAGACCTAATGATGTACGATCATCATATATCATGGCACCTCCAAAATGAAACGATGACCGAAACTTGCTAAGGGGACCGTCAAACTAATGGAGCTCTAACAAATACGGCAAAAACTCATCTAACAAAATAGAATCCTCGTGTGCCCTATTCTCCTTGTGAGACCAAGATCGTAGTAAAAGAACATTTTCCCGCTGATTAAGCACGTGCTTAATCGGACTATCATCTATGATGAGCGTATTAGCCTCTGTATAAAAACCATCAAAGCTATTGAAGAGATGAGCTGACAAGGTCTTAAGGAGGATAGACTTCAAAGTTCCCGGTTCCTTCATGAACAATGGTCGGCTCCCACCAGATTTCAAGGGAATCATGTCACAGTCTTCTTGACCAAGAATTTGTAGTGGCCTTGTAGGGTTTATAGGACCGAAGAGAAAATCACAAATGGCTTTTGTGGTTGTTCTCATCATCGAACTCCAAACCGTGATGGTAGCAAATGATGCCACCCGAGAGAGGAAGTCCTTACAGTTGGGCCTCACCCAGAAAAGCTTCTTCCCCACCTCGGTTGGCAACGTGGCCGAGTGAACACGGAAGTCACGGTTTCTGTATCCTTTAGCTTTTCAAAATGGGATACAATTGCAGAGCATACCATTGAGGTCGAGAACAACATTTAACCAAGTACCGGAGGATTTCCTTGGAACCCAAGCTATGCCTTCTCTAGAAATTAAATCATTGACCGATGGTAACCTGAAATGAAAACGGCGCACCACGACAAAATTAGTGGGGAGCTTTCGTCACTGGTGCGATGAATTCAAGGTCAGAATCATGTAACACATCGCAACGATGGCATGGGTGAGAGCAGAGTATGTGGAACAGAAAATACCTGATTATCATAATTGCTCTCTTCTAAGTCAACTTGGATACCCATTGACCCGAGTGACTGCTCAGTGCAATCTATCTCATCACGGATAGCTACAACATTCTCTGTATGTGAGACATCATGCATTTTAAGTGTGTCCTCCACCGGTGGAACCCACTCATGGCGATAACATTCAAGCGTGACATCATCCATGACTAGAACATCGATTGCTTTGACATCCAAATTTACATCTGGCATCGCAATACAAATTCATGGAATCAGGAAACGATAAGATGGAGGAAATATAATATGGGAGCAGACAAGAAGCAGATAGGAAAAATGGCAACAGTTTAGCTCGAGTCGAGCTAAACTGGAAAATAGTAAAGGCCTATATTAATTACAAAGAAAAGTGTCAGAGTTTGATACAAAATTTCACATGTATATGTGTTTTCCGGCATTTACAGCTTAAATACTATACACTCGATCCAGAATCTAAGTTGAAGGAGGACCTGTAGATTCTTCTTCTGTGTCACCCTCAGGTCGTAATTCAGGCGTAGGAGAGGAAGGCGTAGGCGCGGAAGGCTCGGTAGTTGGAGGCAGCGAGGACGTGAGTGGTTGCAAAGTGGTAGGACCAGCATGTGTAGCACCTGCATCACCACTTTGAAGAGTAGTGATTGCCATTGTTTGAACTAAAGTTAATGGCTTGCTGGAAGATAAAACCCGCATCATCTCCATCATCTGGACATGGCGTTCCTGGTCTAACTTATCCCGTTGCTTCTGCGCAGTTTGCTGTTGCGCAAGGAGCTCTTCTAATTTCTTCCGGTGTGTCGTCTCCTCCTCAAACTTCCGCTGTAGAGCTGCGAATTTGGCACTCTCCTCAGCCTTGAACCTACTTGAGGGTGAGTCCTTCGACAAGGGATTACGTTTCCGCTTTGCACTCCCCCTACCGCCTCCTCGCGCAAGAGCGATACGCGACTTCTGCGGTGTCCGAGGGGTCGTATCCAACTCCATGTCTTGCTCTTTGACTGGGGCGGAGTCATCTCCTCCGGAACCAAGGTTGTAAGTGTTGCCTTCACCTTCAAGTAGCCTTCCGCTTGACCGAGAATCCTCTCGATCGGGGACGTCCGCCTCATTGTCTAGGGCCTCGTCATCCAAGGACGCACAGCTTTGCGCTTGCCCTTCAAGAGCATGCCTCCGACCTCCAGAAACTCCTCTTTGTCGACAAAATAACCATTTACAGAGAAGTCAGTGGGATCAAGAGTAAGCCCTTCGTTGTACGCTTGGTCGATGTCCTCTTTATCTTCAGCATCAAATATGGCGTAGGCATCGTGAGACAACATCTACAAAAAAAACACTGCAGCTTAGACAACGGATTAATTTGAAGCTTGAGCAGATATGGTTGGA
Organism: Bryum argenteum; assembly: GCA_037043015.1. NCBI lineage: Eukaryota > Viridiplantae > Streptophyta > Bryopsida > Bryales > Bryaceae > Bryum > Bryum argenteum. The sequence continues at coordinate 43,456,405 of CM073321.1, forward strand.
AAACAAGCATGGCAGTTTAGCTCGAGTTGAGCTAAACTGTAAGAGGCCTTTCAGGTCCATATGGGTATGACAGCTTGAGTCGAGCTAAATTGTAGGGAATCCTATGAGCGCAAATAGAGTACGACACTTTAGCTCAACTCAAGCTAAACTGTAAGGAAGCTTACCACGCTTGCGCAGACAACTTTTCTGCCGGCGTAGACAAGAAAAATATTCTTGTGCTCCTGGCAAAAAAGCTGGATGACATGCAAATAAAAATCCATCTTCAACTCGATCGGGTACATGTGATACCGAGACTCGTTGTACTTCCGCGGCTTCTCGTAAAGCGCGTGCTTTGGAGCGCGATACTCGGTCTCTGGCAATCTCGCGAGTTTTACATTTGCCCTAATCATGAAGAGAAGACGAACGAGCTCCGAGGCTTGCTTCGCTTTCGCGTTGAAACCAACAATCCGTTTGTGCGGGGATGGATAGTACAATGATGGAATCAGCTTATAATTCGACCCTGGGAAGTAGGCCGGATTTGTCGCAAACGCCTCAACTTGCGCGTAATCACTGTCATCTCCGCAAATAAATAACCGGCAGGGTACATCTGTGAGAGCTGGCTTGTTCTGGGACGATAAGATTGCCATGAACATCTCGAAAAATGGGTGGTTAGGCAAGGAATCGGAGGTGCTACCACTACCCGGAACCAATCTGAAGTCGATGATTCCAACGTTTATCTCAGGTGCAACTTCCGGCCATGAGTTTTCAGCCAATCTTTAAGCCTCTGTGGTGTTTTGCGCTGGAAGGGACGGAATATTACAATACCAACAGGGCCTATAAACTTCTTGCGCTCTTCCAAAAACACCTCGAAGGACCTCTTTGCGTAGGGAGAGAGATCCTCGCAGGTGGTATTCTTGTGCTGGGTTTGCCTTTGATCCGCGTAATACTTATCGGGATTACCCATTCCAAAAGTGCGCGCTTGGAGGCCTTTGTAATGTGGTAGTGTCTCTTGAACTTCTTCCACGCATCCACGTTGAACTCGTTGTTCTTGAAGATTCCGAGTGCGGGTTGGATCTTGTGGATTTGAAGTTGGGCGGTCGCCTTCCGCTTCAACCGTTCAACGGACCCCTTGACGGAGTAGCAATCTTCAAGAAGGGTTGCTGGTTATTTAAGGGTAACCTTCGGATATTCGAGATTCCGAAACGGACTTGATCTATTCAACATATGTGTACAAAGTTTTCTATGGTCCGGCTCTAAAAGGTTATTGCGGTTTTTAAAAAATTCCCTCGACAGGGTTTGGTCGTTGTCCGGTTTGAACCCTGGTTTGTCACACAGCTGCCTCAAGGGATAGGGGTCGATAAGGATCCCCTGAGCAACATCAATCATGGCGAACCTATGTTGAATAGAGTCGACAAATTTCTACAATGCCAGAGAAGAAGATTGTAAGAAGACTTTAAGAGAGTGATCACTTTAGCTCGAGTCGAGCTAAAGTGCGCATGCAAAATTCTGAAGCAGTTGTTGATAAGAAGTGTTGGGGTTCATTAAGCAACAACGAAAATTTAGCTCGAGTCAAGCTAAACTGATATTGATAAATGAAGCGTAGATACATCAATCACTAGTTTAGCTGGAATCGAGCTTAAGTGCGAGCTACAGGGTTAGAAGCAATTAAGATCAAAATGCAGAACTTGATGAAACTGCAGTGACAATTTAGCTCGAGTCGAGCTAAACTGCCACGAGAAATTATTCACAATTAAAAAAGGTAGAGTTGCTATGTGACTTGAGATAATACTTACGTCAAAATTTGCGTATTGTGACACCATTCGCTTTGCTTGCACTCGTTTGTCCGCCACCCCAGCTGCCGCATGTCTGTTTGGGGGTCGCCCGTAGTTCTGCCACACCGTGCGGGCGGCAAGGATGTTCAATGCCCATGTCGACTTAAACGGAGTGAAATGGTTCACTTTGTTGTAAAACGCCAAAATCTTGCGGAGCTTGGCTTCATCCTTTGTCCAAACGACAAAAGCTGACCATACCCGGAAGTCCTTACGAATTGTTTCCGGGACTTTGGACTCAAGCATCTGCTTTGAGGTGGCAACACTGTGTTGGCCGTTGATTATCCAAAAATCGAAGTCCTGCATATCTTCCACGCCGTTCGGCTTCACCTTCAATTTTGGCATTACGCAGAGCGTCTACTTCTACGATCTGTCGGGCATATTGATGAGAAAATTCATCAAGTCCGTCTTGCCCTTCTTCTTGAATGCCCGGATTGTCCATTGCGGGGGGGACTCGAACATCCTCATCGTGTCAATCTCCATCTTTGTGTCAGGTTTTGGAAAGACGAAAGCATTCTGACAGTCTGTGAAGAACTTCTGATAGATCAGGTTCACGTTGTCGAAGTCGATTTCCTCCACGGTATTCACGTTATTCGGAATGGCATGAATCGCTTCGTTCAAGGCCGTAAAAGCATCATCTGCTGGTGATGAGCATGCTCTTCTTCTTCTTTGCCTTGGTCGACTTCTTGACTGGAGCTTCTCTCCTCTTCACAGGCAAGTCAGTAGTAGTGGTGGTTGTAGGGGCAGGCCTTGTAGCACGTTGCGGGCGTGATGGGGTCCTGCTCTGTACGCCGCTCCCCATTGTAGTCAGCCCAGATCCCTCTAGTGGAGCTTTTCTTTTGAGGTGGAGAGTCTTCGCCAGAATGTAAGCGTGTATGAGATGCGAGGATAGAGATCGTAGTTTGATCGCGTGTTGCTTGGCCTTAAGATCTCTCCCCTGTTTGGTTTGCCATGCTTTATTAAGCGTATCCTGTTTCAATGCAGTTTCTATTTCATTGAAACTGGACGCCTCTAAACTTTCTACTAATTGCCCCAAGTCAAAACGAGTCTGCTTGATATTGATCAGTATGGCGTAGTTGTAAGCACACTCCTTGTCCTTTTCCTTGAAGGTTGTTAGTTTAGCTATGACTTCCTTCTCTGTTTTGTAGTCGAAGTCCATGAGCTTGGAGTCTATGTCAACGCAGATGGGGTCTTCTACATCTCCTTCGTAGGTCACGACAAGGCTGAGGAATGTTGTAAATGGAATCCATCTCGCAGACCACAATAGTACTTTCGATGGGTCCTTGAATTCCCACCAGTCTAACTGCTTCGTGTCGTCGCCATCATCTTCGTCAGTGTCCAATGGCCTAAGTTTGAAGAAGTGTTGTAGCGCCTCCTGAACTTGTGCCTTCTCCTGACTGTGAAGAGAAAGTTTGTGTAAGTTGATAAAAACGGTTTGGATATACATGAAGCTTGATTAATCCTTCCTAGTACTACTTACAGTTTAGCTCGAGTCGAGCTTATCTGCAGCCTAGCAATTATTGAGCAAGCTAAATGGGATTTATAGTTTAACTCGACTCGAGCTAAACTGCACGCTACAAGCTACGGGGGTATCTCTTGCTAAGATTTTACGTAATTTCAGTGTAGCCTACACTCAGCGTCGTAATTAAAAATTCGTTGTTTACTTGGGCAGCAGTTTAGCTCGACTCGAGCTAAACTGTATGTCACACTTAGTGTAACCTGTACAGTTTAGCTCGACTCGAGCTAAACTGTATGTCACACTTAGTGTAACCTGTACAGTTTAGCTCGACTCGAGCTAAAGTGTAGAGACATGTGTCATCTACAGTTTAGCTCGAATCGAGCTAAACTGTTGCCGCTTCTATTAAGGCGTTATTTTATTCTAAGGGCAGTTTGTACTTGGCTCTAGCTGAACTACAGTGTGTTAATGGGAGTTTAATGTCATTTCAATATAGCCTATACCATCTACCCAAAACCCTTATCTGCGTCGTAATCAGGAATTTGTTGTTAACTTGGGCAGCAGTTTAGCTGGATGTCCGCCCAGCGTGACCTCTACAGTTTAGCTCGAGTCAAGCTAAACTATAGAGACATTATCAGCTACAGTTTAGCTCAACTCGAGCTAAACTGTAGAGGCATTTGTCAATTACAGTTTAGCTCGAGTCGAGCTAAACTGTAGAGACATGTGTCAACTACAATTTAGCTCGAGTCGAGCAAAACTGTAGAGGCATGTGCCAACTACAGTTTAGCTCGAGTCCAGCTAAACTGTAGAGACATGTATCAACTACAGTTTAGCTCGACTCGAGCTCAACTGTGGGGAGGACCCATCTATATATTGGCAAAATTGTCATTTGTATGCTGGTGATGATCATCACCTGTCTGCCATTTTCCTTCTTTTAGTCGGCTATCCGCTTGTGTGATGCGCTTGACCTTGGCTTGACCTGCACAAGAATGTGATTGGTCATGATTTGGGAATGATGTGATTAACTTCGTTGGCTTGTTAGCATTTGTGGTGAGTTACAGACCTTGTATTAAAAGAATTGCTTGGGTAGTTCGATTGGGAGTTTAATGATAGTGTAGCTCAAAGTCAAAGCCTAATTTCTCCATTCATAAGCTGACCCAATCCAACAGAATTTGTTGCATCTATTGTTGTTTTAAAAGCTTAAAATGAAAATGAAACATGTACAAGATTCAACAGCAATGCATTTTGAAAAGAAGTGCTCTTGTGAAGAACAGAAATTAAATACTGCTTGGCACATTCAAAGTCAAAATGAACAAAGAAAATTGGTACTATAGTGCTGGGCACATTCAAAGACAAAATGAAAGTGGTATTGTAAGTTACAAAAAAGAACATGACAAGCAATGCACAACAATGGAAGCATGAATCAACTCAAGAATACAAACACAACCCTACTAATGACCGACTCACTCAAAGTGCGCACATACTTCACTGTCGAGCTAAATCTAAAACTAACAATTTTAAAATCTCGTAAGAGGGAGAATATTTGGGCTCAAACGCATTCCTACCTGAGATGAATCAAAAATTGCGTGGATGTATGCTTCTCAAATGGGATGCAGTCATAGTAGATTAAAATTGGGACCGAGGACTTACAAGGAAGAAGAATTCAGCAAAATTCCGTCGCCGCAAATCACTTTCGGAAAGCAGCAGTCGCCGCAAATCACTCCTCCGTCCTCCGCAAGCAGCAATGTCCAGCAACCCTCGGCGCAAACCGGAACGAGCAGGAACACCAAATTTCTCTAACGAACATGAACACCAAATTTCTCTAACGAACATGAACACCAAAATTCTCTAACTCAGAAACTCTAAATTTCTCTAACGAACAGATGTACCAAATTTCTCTCACGCAGCAACGGCAATCACTTTAATTTTCTAGCGGCAATCACTCTCTTCATCTCTTTTAAGCTAAGCAAGCGCAAACGACTAAACCCTAGTGAACAGGTAAGAGAAAGTGATGACCTAGCATACTTGCGATGTACGTAGCCGCACCGGCGATGAACGCGCAGCAGCACCGGCGATGGCACAGAAAGTAGAACCTCCGCCAAGCAGCACCTCCGGCAAGCAGCTGCACCTCAGGCAAGCAGCACCTCTAGAAAAGCAAACCTCCACCAAGCAGACAGGACCGGCGAGCAGCACCTCCGCCAAGCAGAAGCTCCGGGCGCCGCTCCTCCTCGCCGAATACTCCTCCACCTTGCTCTGCACAGGAGAACTCCTCCTCGCCGCTCTCCGCAAAGGAACTCACCTCGGCGCAAACCCCTAAACCACTTAACTACAGCGCCTAGAGCAAAATGGCGCCAAAGCAAAATCAAACTCTACAGGAACGCAATACGACAAAACCTTGATCCTCAAAATCCAGCGCAAAACGACAACACTCAAAAGGACAACAACCGGAGGACCCGCATGAACCGAGAGAATGAGAAATGCAGAAGCACGACTGTGGCAGCGCAGAAGAGAGAAAGAGGGAATGCAGGAAATGCGCCTAGAATGCAAGAAATGTGGGGGGGGGGATGGACATTGCCTCGAAATGGCGGCGGTGGTGGGACGTTGGGATCTCATAATGAAAAAGTTTTCCATGCCCATGATCATGTGCATGGGCATGGTCATGCACATGGTCATACACACATACATGGCCATGTACATGACCATGCCCATGCACATGATCATGGGCATGGAAAACTTTTTTACTTTAGTGATTATTAGTCAAAAGTTTGTTACGTTTTAAGTATGTTTACTAAATTTTCACTAATTCTTGGCTAAATTTTTACTACAATTTGACTATGTTTATGTCCAATTTTTGTCCAAATTTTGACTAAGTAAATGTTTAGGTTTTTAATGGAAGTTTGTGATTAAATTTAGTACTCTAAAGTACTCTAAATTCTTAGTTTTAAACTCGTAATCTAGAGAGTACATTGTTCCCTAAACACGTAATTCATATAATGGGAATATATACACAAAATGGTAAATACGACTTAGAGTAATACAATCGCAGTTAAATTGCACAAAGCCAAATACATTAGTAAATAATGTAAGTTTATCAATATAGAGAGAAGTATTCTCAAAATAAAAAGCACGTTTTATCAATATAACAGAATATTCTCAAAATAAAAAGACAGAGAAATGAATATACAAACTATACTGAATCAAAAAGAAGAATTCATTCTAAATACAAACACTGATTAACACAAATTTACTAAAGGAGAAAGGTTTATTGATTGAAAAATCCAAAACAAATTATTGGTGTAATTGTAGAGCTCCTAAAGTAAAGCCCAGTAAAATCTAAATAGTACTACGTGGACGTGCATCACCAAAAGCCTCATTTCTGTTACGCTTCCCAACAACTCAGGGATAGTCTCCTGCAAAGGATAGTCCCACACGGGCGATTGTAGTTCGCAAAGGATCATTTAGCTTCACGGGAGCTAAATCGCAGGGTACACCTAGGTCCGTAGAATGACTTGAGGTATCAGTGATCCGTGCCTCGGTGCCTGTCGCCGTAGCCGGGATGTTATCACGTGAAGCCGCCACAATTCGACTCGGTACATTGACGTAACTATCAACAACATCATCATCATCATCCATGACTTCTTTGGTGTAGTCCACAGCAGATGCGTCATCTCAAGCAAGATATATGTACCGCCCTCGCTCCAACTCCGAGAGTGTCCTCGACCCCTTACTATTCTAAGAGGGATCTGACATCGTAGAGGGACCCATTGAGGGAATATCATCCAGGGAGGCACTTTGTTGTCCATCGTTGAAAACCTGAATATCATAAAAACAAACACTAAATCTTTAAAAGGCATTCTAATGGTAGACTCACTAGAACAATCGAAAGTGGCAATTCGCAAATCCATGACTACGAAATGGTGATGATCTGACCAGGCATTAGAAAACTAAGTGAAGCAAAAAGCAAAAAAACAAATTTTAACCAGTACCGTATATGAAAGTAATCACGACATAGTTCTTCCATTTAATAGGAGCTGGTTCCACACATAGGGCAAATTCCGAGACATAATGCCGTACAACTTGGAGTCCTTGGACAAGTCATTGTGAGAGGGTCTACTAGTCATAACTTGACGGAAGTTCTGCGGACCTCTCAAATGTACGGCAAAACAAAACTCGTGGATTAATTTCAGTGGATAAGAGTCTGAGGGTGGACCCAAATGTGAATGGACCCAAGGATCAGGAAAGAGAGTGTTTAGTGGAGGAACAGCCATACAAGCCGGAGGATTGCTATCGACCATAATAAAGTTCTGGGCGTTGAAATTAGCATCCCCTCTAGTGAAGAGACGTCGAAGTGGATATTTAAGTAAGATAGGATTAGTCGTGCCAGGGTACATGGCCGTCGTGTAATTCTTCAGCAAAAGACCATCGCAAGAGTTTGAGGCCAATATGATTTACGGAACGGCAACAGTTCTAGAGAAAACGAAGGTGCAGAGACCGTCGACTACTTCAGGTTGAAGGGTACTCCAAACGTGGATGTGGCAGAAACGGTCTAACACATTGAGGAATGGGGTAAGTCTAGGACGACAATATATACTACCGTGTCAGCAACTACGGTGGGGATAGTTGAGGAAGAATAGGAGGGTGTATGGGATCGGGAAAAATAAGGTATTGAGATGGGGCTTGAGACATAGGGGTAGTGGAACAAAGGACGCCGTTCAACTCCAACACCACATTCAACCACTTGAGCATGGACCGGTGTCCATTGAATGATGGCACAGGCGGTAGGGGTTGACCGAGGGTTGTAGGGAAAGTCTTGCTTGAAGATTTGGACAATCTAGCCTGCAGCACGACAAATGACAATAGTGGATGATATTAAAACAAGAGTGTTACCTTGTGAAATGCGGAAGCATGCAAATGACTGCTCGGAGTGATTGAAGACCAGACCACGACAACGACGCACAGCTCAAGGTGGTCGGTGGGGGTTCTGGTGGCAAGCAGACGGAATAAGGTACTCAGAGGCACGGCCTGATAGAGAAATGACGATATTTAGTGCCAAGAATGAGGGAGAATGACGCGGACGCAGTGCAGACGCAAGTGATAAAATAAAAAGTCTTCATTTTATTTAATGGAGAGTCACTACATGGTACTATCTACAATTGTGGCACACCATCCAATAATTCGAAGACTAACTCTCAAGACCTACTGGTCGTCTTCAATGCCGGACTCCTGTAAATCAAGGAGCGCCGGCTTTAAGAATTATTACAAAATGAAAAATCATACAAGCAGAGCAATAATATGAGCAGATGCTCATCAACCAGATAAACAGAATTTTAGGTCGACTCGACCTAAACAAGATTTGCAACAATTGAAAGAAGCTCACCGTGGGATTAGTCGCAGGTACTGAGTCCAGTTCGTTGATCGCAGAGTCAAGGGAGATTGGAGCACACTGAATCGCTCTTTGTGCATCTTCCTGCAAGTCTTGACTACCTTCGGGAACCTCATGCACGGAGGTTGCATCAATCAAAACAGAGGTCACCAAGAGTGAGGAAGCACCGTCAAGAAGATCTTTATCTGGTTGTCCGTGGTCGCTTGCTTCGTAATCAACGTTGTCGTTTCGGTGGTCCGGCGTCTCGAGCGGATGAACGCCATCGTTCTCATCCTGCTTGGCGATATCAGCTTCTGAACGAGATGCGTCACTAATGATCTCCTCAATAACAACGTCGGGTACTGGCGTAGCCGGAGCAGGAAGAATGCAGGCTGGAACTGCAGGATTCGAAGGTGCTGCGAGTTGGGGTGGAGTTTGGCTGGTGGAAGTCGAAGGCCCACAGATAGCCAAAGTAGGCTGATTGACGGGGTTGTAGGAGGCAAGGGGAAGAGCCACCTGTGCTATCTGCATCAACAAGACCCTCAAATCCCTCAAATCGCCAAGAACTCTGGAGTTTGAGTTCTCCAAATTCGCAAACTTCGAATCGACTTTGAGTTGATCCTCTCGCCGTTGCTCGTCCAACCTCGCAAGATCCGCAAGTCTTTGCGCCTCCCGTCTTGCATTTGCTGCTTCTTCTTCAGCTCGTTTGGCAGCCCTTCTCTCTTCCTTTTCCTTCTGACGCAGGGCACGCTTGGCATCCTTCGAGAGTGGAACGGGAATGCTCGACTCAATCTTTACTCGCGGTTGTGAAGGTTCACCCTTCTCTTGTGGACCGAGACCAAGATTGATGAGCAGATCGTCAGCCTCCTTTGCTGGCGTGGGGGAATCCGGCTCACCCGAGAAATCGAAAAATGACTTCTCCACCTTCTCAGCAGGGTCGTCAGCGTGAGTATTCCAAACACCCTTCTTCAACAAAAGAGGGTACCGTCCGCGCCAGAGGCAGGAGCAGGTAATGCGAGCACAAGAGACGGCGGAGGCGGGGATGATTAACTTGCAGGTGGCGCAGGCGGCGATGGCTCTCTTGCAAGTGTCAGAGGCGGCGTTGATCCCCTTTGTATTGCTGGATCCGACGATGGGGCTTGCATAGGAGCCGGGAAGGAGACGACATCATCTCCCAAATTCATAGGAGAGGGATTGATATTGTTATCCTTGTCAGACCCTGCAGTACCCTCCTCGGCACCCTCTTCGGCGTTCTCTTCGTGAGAACTATCGGAAGTAGGCGCATCTCTAGGCAACCTCTCTTGCCTGAGAACGAGGTCCTCCTCCGAATCAGACCCGAAAACATCATTTGCAGCCTTGGTGCGGGTCTCTCGACGATAATCGGAGTTGTCTTCTTCATTATCATCGTCGCTAAGAGTTTCGGGGAGGCCCGTGGAGGCGAGTGTCTCCTCAAGGAGTGTAGGGGGATTTAGGTCGATGCGACCTAAACCCCCACCGCGGGCCAAGGAGCCGCGACGCTCGACCAATGGAAGAACTTCATGAATGACGTCATCGGCGGGAAGATTTATCATCAGGTTCCTGTAAACCGGATCGATGCTTTGTATGGGCTCAATGCTTAGAGCCCGCACGCCAGAAGGCCCACTAGATGCACGACCATGACCACGACCACGACCACCGGATAAATGAGCGCCACCACGAGCGGGAACAGCGGATGCAAGACCGCCTACACGGCCACCAGACGACGGATTACTACCACGAGCACGGCCACTAGACGATGGACAACCATCACGAGCAAGACCAGTAGACGACGGATCGCCACCACCAGCAGACGACGGATCCCCACCACCAGCAGACGATGGTTCGCCACCAGGAGCCACAGCAGGAGAGGATGCCTCACCACGACGAGCACAACCACCAGATGACGATGCCTCGCCACGACCACGACGAGCAGACCCGGTAAACCCAGCCTGAGGCGAGCACCCAGGCTCTGGACCATGAACCCAATCTGGATTCACATAAGCGTCCACACAAAAGTCGTTCGGATCGAGACTAAAACTACTTTCTCAGACGGCTATGTACTTATCCACCTCATCTTTGTCCTCGTAGACAATATGAGTCTGAAGATTAAGCATCTGCAAAATGAAAACACAAAGTTAGTCCACTAAGAAGAACAGAAGAGCAGATGGGAACTTGAAAAAACAGACATTTAGGTGGCATCGACCTAAACGCCCAAATTAGTGTCAAGTCTGAAGAACGCCAAGTAAATCTAGTGTACTTTAGATTGAGACGAATTAAATTGACAAGTAAAACGGAAGAGACGATGCGAACTTGACAAAAACAGACATTTGGGTGGCATCGACCTAAACGCCCAAAGGAATGACAAACTTACAATTCCTGCAAGCATGGGCTTTGTTCCACCCATGATCGACAGAAATCTGATTCCTGGAACTGTAAACATTCGCAGTACGCGAATGTAAAACTCCAAGCGCAACTCGTTGTCGTTAATGCAGAAATCGAACTCCCTGTAAGCTCCTGGTTTCTGATACAGGGGCAACTCCGGGGCATAGAATGTCTCCGGAATTTCATCGAATACCTCAGATACCTAATGGGTTCTCTTCAGAAGAAACAAGAGTGGAATGCGGTGTTTGTCCACGACCTTCCCCTCCAAGATACCGTTGAGACGCTCATTGTTTGCAGGAGCGTAGTGAATTGCCTTCGACTTGTACAAATCCTTGAAAGCGTTGAAATATACGACAGCCTAGCAATGACGATCGGTAGTCTCCGTTATAATAAGCCAGACGTCAGGATTCTTGATAGAGGGGTCAAACACAGAATCCTTCCAAGCATTCAGGAAGTCATTTAAGTAGACATTCGAAATATCGTCCACTCTACTACTATGGCCCGGGACGCATCTGAGGTCGGTAATGCCCAAAGCGCATCTTCCATCGCCCCAAGTATACCCATTATCCCAACCAGCAAATTGAAACGTCTCAGCATCAAACATTCGTGTGTGCAGTTTCGGAGTTGGCAGCGAAAAATCCCCTTTCACTTCCAAAAATTTCTTGAAGAACTCCGCAGCGTACTCGGAGATCTCTTCAGAACTCTTGTTCTTCATCCTCTTCTGGCGGTAGTTGCTGAAGAACACGTCCCCGGGCACAGAAAGGAGCATCGACATGGTCTGCCGATTGACGTTGTATTCGAACTTGAAAAGCTTCCACTTTTCAACCACAAACTTGTCAGCACTGTCGAATAACCCCAGTGCTGGCTTGATGTTGTGGAACTCTCTTGCAACGCATTTCTTCCTCTTGCGCTTCTCCAGCCACACCTTTATCGAAACGCACTCCCAGTAGTTCAGCTTCGGTTTCTTCAAGGACACCTTGGGATACGGTAGGTCCTGATCCGGAGTCCTATTCAGAAGATGAAGTGCTAGTGTCTTGAAGTCGTGCTCCTCAAATCCAGACATTTGCCTGAAGGTATCGCGAGTCAAGACGATGTCGTTAGATTTTGACTCCCAGTCAGGAGCCTGGTTGAAAGGCTCGCAAGTGTCGGGGTCGATCAACTCTCCCATCCCGACTGCAATGATAACTTCGGACCACAGATGGTATACCTCCTCAGAAGCGGTGATCATTTCTAATTCGTTGAGGAGGTCCGCTGGCTTCAAGAGCTTGTCGAGGGATTTTGTGTTGATACTCATGAAGCGTTTCACCATGGCCTCTTCAAAATCTTGAAGAAGAAAGAGCGACATCAATTCAAGAACATGACGGGATGATCATTTAGCTCGAGTCCAGCTAAACGCACGGAATTTAGGTCGAGTCTAGCTAAACGCACAGAATTTAGCTCGCATCGACCTAAACACCTGAAATTTAGGTCGCGTCGACCTAAACGCCACAAATCAAGCAGATAAAATTATAAGAAAATGCAAGACTTACCTCATAGTTCTTTCGAGCAATAGCTTGCTCGATTGTTTCCCGACCAGACTTGGGCTTTGCACCACACTTCGCGGGCGACCCGTATTCTATCCAAACACTTCTCGCGGCCAATATGTTTGTGGCCCACGATGGTGTGAATGTTCCCGCGTTGTTGGTCTTGTTATCCATGATAGACACGTCCATGATCATCTTCACGTCTGAATGCCAAACAATATCAGCCCGCCAAGTCTTCAAGGCGGTAATCTTATCCGCTGAGATTCTAGCCTCCTTGATAAGCTCCTTTGCAGCTTCGACGTGATGATGCCCGTTGATCACACGGAAGTTGCACTTTGACTCGAGTAGTGCATTCAAGTCTAAAGTCGCAGGAGCCACAGTGATGATGGGCATGATGATGATGGTCTGCCTTGAATTCAAATCGATCGAATTCGTCAGGATATTCTTGTAATGCACAACTCCAGCGGACTCAAGCTTTTGGACGATGAACCGCGCATCAGCTTTCTGGAGGAGATCGATGTCCAAATTGACAGGAGCCGAGTCCTTGCCAAAAACGTAACAAGGCTCGCACTTTTCCCAGAAGTCCTTGAGAGTCTTACTTGCTGCTTCGTAGTAGATGTCCTTCTCGGTTGTGGCATGCTTGATTGAAGGATTCATATACATAATTGTACTGCCTGCCAAACTACTCTTGATTCTCTTCGGCTGCTTAACTGGCGAGGGGTTCGAGTTGCGGCGTTTCCGCGAAGGCGTAGGAGTTACCTCAATGGAGGCCATATCAGACCGCGCTGTTCCTGACCCGGTACCCATTTCAAAAGCAGGCATGAGTGCCTTCCTTGCGGGTGCTTTGCCTTTCGCCTTGCTTCTCTTGAAGTCGTTCAGAGCACTCCAGATATGCATGCAATACTGCTGGTAGGTCTGCACAAATTTCTTCGGAGAGCTCACATTCAGTATGCCACCCACGATGTGGTCTACGAGCCCCGCCTCCGTCTTCCCGACCATGTAGCCCTTGATAGTGTCGTGCGAGTATCGCACTTCATTCGAAGGAAAGACGATGGTGAAGACGAATCCACGAACGTAGGTCACCTTAAGCGTGATTAAAAGGTGAGACTCCTCATAGTTCACCAAGTATATGAAAGTGTCGTTGCAGAATGGGAGATGGGCAGGATTAGTTCCAGACTGTTGAAACAGGTGGAAAATTCCTTTCTCCTTCGGGTATAAGGACCACGACACAATCAAATTCGGCTTAGGAGTCCACAACATGCCGTATTGCTCGACGTCCGCGACAACAAAGGCAAGGACATCAGTGGGCTCGACAACTAGTGACTCCAGGTATCCTTCAATAGTACTCAGGTCAAACGGTACCTAATTTAAAAGAAGCAACGAGAATTAGCTCGAAATGCATGTCCTGGATATGAATTCAGAATTTCAAAAACAAACCATGAAAGTACAAGAAGAATTCACACCTGATTGTCAAGAGGTTCATCCTGACTACCAGAACGGATGCCCCTCTCTGCGGGAGCGGGAACAATTGTAGCAGTCTGCTTGGTGCGAGCCGTGTCTGCAATTCAGCGCAATAACTGTGCGTTTAGCAAGCAGCTACCTAAAAGCTTAGCAGTATCAGGCATCTACCTAACAGCTGTGCGTTTAGGAGGCATCTACCTAAAAGATGTGCGTTTAGCAGGCAGCTACCTAAAAGATGTGCGTTTAGCAGACAACTACCTAAAAAATGTGCGTTTAGCAGGCAGCTACCTAAAACTGGTGTTTAGCAAGCACCTACCTAAAAGATTTGCATTAAGAAGGCATCTACATTACATCTGTGCGCTTCGAATGCAGCTACCGAACAGTAGTGTGTTAAGGAGGCAGCTACGTAAGAGGTGTGCAATAAGGGGGCAGCTACCTAAAAGTGTGCATTCAGCAGATAGCTACCTAAAAGATGTGCGATTAGCAGGCAGCTACCTAAAAGATATGCGTTAAGAAGGCATGTACCTAAAAGATATGCGTTAAGAAGGCATGTACCTAACATCTGTGCGTTAAGGAGGAAGCTACGTACGGGCTGTGTGTTAAGGAGGCAGCTACCTAAAAATTGTGCATTGAGCGGGGTGCTACCTAAAAGCTGTGCGTTTAGATAGCAAATACATCAAAGTTGTGCGTTTAGCAAGGAGCTACCTAAAATCTGTGCGTTTTGAAAGCAACTACCTAAAAATAGTAGGTTAAGCAGGCAGCTACGTGAGAGCTGTGCGTTAAGGAGACGGCTACCTAAAAAGTGTGCGTTTAGCAGGCAGCTACCTAAAAGCTGTGCGTTTAGCTCGTGAAATTGGAGAGACCAGTTTTTGCGACCTAAAAGATGTGCGTTTAGCTCGTGAAATAGGAAATACCTGATTTTGCGACCTAAATGCACACCCATCGACCTAAATTTACAATGTTATTCTAGTTCTGAAAAATCAATCGAACGAAGAGGTCGCAAAATGCAACATCAAATTGAAATGCAACTGCGTAACAATCAAATTGAAATGCAACTGCGTCGCAAAAATGCAACATCAAATTGAAATGCAAACGCGTATGCAAATTGCGTACCTGAAAGGATGGAGAGAGCAGAAACAAGCGCTAGGGCAGTCCGAAAGCGCAGAGACCCTAGCCGCTAATCACGCAAGCACGCACGCAAAAACACACGACCTAATCGACAAAAACAACTGAATGCGGTAGAGGAATGGAAATGCGGCAAGAGCAAGCGCAGTGCGGCAGTGCGCCAATGTAGTAACCCTCACAGCTCACAGCTCGGAGGCGCAGTCGGCGCGCGGAGCGGCAGCAAGAACGAGGAGGACAAACGCGACGATCGCAAGGGAGCGGAGGAGCGGCAAAGAAAGAGCATGAAGAGAAAATGCGGAGGAGGAAGGCTGTTGGCGAGGTTTTCGCGCGGGAGCAGTCGGCGACCTCGCCGGCTGCCTTGAACCGCGTGGCGGCTGCGGGGGCTACCCCGCGGGTTTATGGCGGCGCGTGCCCGCTGCTCGGGCTGCCCCGGCTGCCCCTGGGTGCCCGCTGGCCGTGCGTAATGGGGCAGCGCTGCCTGGGGTGCCCTGGCTGCCCAGTGGTGCCCGCTGCCCTTACGGGATGGGGCACCGCTGCCTGGTGTGCCCCGACTGCCCCGGGATGCCCGCTGCCGTACTATTGTGAATGTTTTTTTTATTATATTGCTACAGTTTGTTAAATTCAAACACTCTAATTCACAATATCTAGTTTTGTATGTTTTTTTTTGAACTTTCATTACTTACAAAATGTCCAAACTTATTAATTTTCTAATTCTTAGAATATTCTCTAGTCCACTTTACTGCACTTTTTGTGATTTATTTAACCCCAAAGAGTCCAAGCAAGCGGATTATAATCAAACTTAAATTTTGAAGAACAATAAGCAAATTATAAAAGTTACTTTTTTTTAATTTTGTAACATATTCGAAGTTTGTTAAGTTATAAACGCCATTCAATTCACAGGACTCTAATTGATTTGATAGATTGTTCCGAATAAGCCTTCAATCACAAACACAACAAAGTTTTCTTATTGTAAAAATTCGACGTAAATATTATGGGTTCCCATTATTTACTTCTACTTTATAACAATTTTATCATACAATATGTGATTTTAGTCAAAGCTAATTGTTTCCAATTACTAACTAGTAAAATTGCATTGATACATGGTTTGGTATTTAATCAGGTCTAGTTCGTGTTGTAAAATTTGTAAGTGCATACAATAAAGTATGAATTAATTGTATGCACTTAAGGGAAGAGAACTTTTGTTTTTGGGTTTCCAAGCCTGAGGCATGTATTACCATTGCAAGCAATTATGTGAAATTAAAAATAGTATTTCAATATTTATTTTTTTCATGGTTAAATCTTAGGAAATTCTTAACAACTTTGAAATGAGAAGTTTTTAGATTCAAATGATTTTGCTATTGCATTTGCAATGATGTTTTGACAACAGTAAAAATGAAGAATGTATGATACTTGAAAAACTATATGTCCCTCATCTACCGTTGGAATTCAACTTAATTTTTTGTGATGACACTCAATTAGAGTGTAGTCTAAGTGGTAGAAACTTGAACAAGATCGAAAATGTTTTGAACATAATGCATTAAATTGATTGATAAGAGTCTAATTTTGAGCTATATTTTTTTTGAGTAAAGGACTCGTAAAAATGAATAGTATCAACTTTTTCTCGTTGGTGATTATTTCATTGCAATATGTATATTAGTAGCAATTTTACCTCAAAGTGTAAATAATAAAATTTTGCAGTTTATTTTTGATATTAATATGTTATGATCTTACAATTTATAAGGCCCCAAATTTTGGTCCACACGATCTTCGATAAGTCTATTACAAGTTTGTACGATTGAACTTCTGATAGGTTCTAATGATTTTTATCTAAGACGATTTTTATGAAAATGTGCTATTTTGCTAAAAATAGCCTCGGCCGTTTAGAAGTTAAGTTCAAAATATCAATTTACAAATCTCTTTTTGATTTGCTAAATTGTTCCGAATTACTTTTCAATCACAAACACAAGAAGGTTTTATTATTGTAATAATTTGTTCTATTTTACGAAAATATTAAGGTTTCTCATTAATTACTTGTAGTTTATTTTGATTTATTCATATAATGACTGATTTTAGCCAATAATAACTATTTACAAGTACTAACTAAAAAAATAAGTTTTTAGATTGATTTAAAAAATTATACACATCTTAATTAATTATAAAACAAATGATACTTAATTTAGAAACATTGTTCGAATACATACAATTCAAAATTTACGAGTATTATAGAGTGTTTAAGACAGTACTTTATGATAATTATGTTGTTCATATTGTATAAAACATCTAAGTTTTTCTTCTAACTTCTCGAGTTTTAATCATTTAAAATCTCGTCATTGCATATAAATAATTACATATAGTTGCGTTATTCTTTTATTTTTGTCAAAATTGTATCATTTTTATATAGTCTTTATTAGCTGGAACACAACTTTCTTAGTTGTTACTAATATATTAGGGATTACACTTCTATTGTAGTTGTTTTCTTAATGTTTTAAATGTTTGGTATAAAATAACATACATCAATGCAGTTTAATAAAAAAATACAAAAATAACACATTTATTACATTTTTCTAATATATTTTGACTGTATAAAGAGTTATTACATTTACATTCTACTCTTTCATTCCTTACTTATTTATTATTGTTAGTTATATAAATTGCATTCATAACATTACATATAGATGCGATTCCGTCAATAATATTTTTTGCGTTTCTACAAAAAAAAAATTTGTTTATATAATATTCATAAGATGATATTTACTTAGCCAAATAATGGTATTTTTATCATCATTTCATTAATCTATTCTTCCATTATTTTTGAATATTTTGTTCATTTTGTACAGTATTAATCAGAATCAACCGTATAGATATAATACTGATATGATTTTATATATTAAATTTTATAATTTATACACCCTAATTTTTATTTTAATCGTAATCTATAATTTTTCTTATTGTCTAATTTGCTATTTTTCGTTTTGTTTGAAAATTAAATCAATTTATATTATTCTTAGATAATAAGAGTAAAATAACTTATTTATTACATAAAATTATGGATATTTCAATCTTACATTTCTCTAAGATTCTGGTTAGTTAAATTTAATTGCAAAATTGGTCAACATTCAGTCTATATTGATTATATTGGCCAGCATTGACAATTTTAATAAGTTTGAAATTAAAAAAATACTGGTAAATTACATTTCTTCTTTTCGTGAACATGACTTCTTAATTTTTTTTTAATTTTTATATGCGACAATGTATATCAAACAAGGAACAATATATATTAAATAAGCAACATTGTATATCAAATGAATAACAGTGTATATCAAACAAAAACATTGTTTAAGTAATGATAATTTACAATTTAAAATCAAGGAAAGAAAATTGATATTCTTTATCTTCTTATGTTTCAAAATTGCAATTCGCCTATGCGTATTGGTTGTGTCAGAAACACAATCGCAAACTTGGTAAAAAAAAACTCTGTATTTGCTGATTCTACAGTCTCTTATCATAGCTGTAGCAATGTTTCAACACTCCTCAACATAGAAAAATGCAAAATATATAAGACTTATTGCAATCTTTTCGCATCAAGTTGAAACTCAATACAAGTCGAGTGTTGTCTCTCACTTGCTCTAAGAAATGTAAGCAAGTATTAAAGTGCACGCCAGAAGATAAAATTATACATATAGATGCAACATTATGAAAATCATTTATGATCGAATTGTTTCATTCGTTTCGATTTTAATAATCAATCCATCGATTGATGTATTCGCAATCGATGTTAACAATGGATAATGCGTGGGACTTTGCTTGCCCAGATTTAAAACTCAAGAAACTCGATACCATTGCTATACAATTCGAAGAGAGTTAGCACCCACTCTACATCAAGCCAATTCGTCGCTGTAGGCAGCCCCGCGCTTAAAACGCTGAAGACACTACGTTCTGAAAGCATTGCTAAAGATAAAAGGCGCACAACGAGGCTAAATCTTTTTTACTTTGAAAGCGGCATTGAAAACAAGGTGGATTTGTCAATAGAGTGTTGAGTACATGGGTAGATTGGCAATAATGAGTTATTAGAAAGGGTAGATAATATGCATCGCTTAGCGGTTCAGTACTTGAGGCTGAATTCGTCGTCCATGCTTGTGTGAAAGTCTTCTTGAAGTACAGACCCTTCTGCAACGTGAGAAGCACTTGGAGCTTTTCACCATGAATTTTGAACAGCATGCTTTTTACATCGTTAGTGTCCATCGGCTCTGGTGAGCTGTACACTGCACCTTCGTGATTAGACTCAATCTATCGGCTCGCACTCTTTGTTGACGGACTTTTACAGCTCGAGTTGTTCATCATAAACAAGAAAGCAGCAACTTGTATTAATGCTACTCACTGTGAGAAGTGTTGATAATCCAGTTCTGAGATTTTCGGTGCCCACGCATGGCTATAAGTGATGCAAGATTTGAAAACTGCACAACTCTTGACGTGATACAATTGCTACGAAAGATGATTGATATCTCGATCAAGAGTAGCAAAACATTTTTAAAATAAGTAACCTAACATACACATGATGCTAAGCAATATGTTTGAGTAATTTCTAGACGATAAAGATGAATAATTTCAGTCATAATGCTTTACAAGTTTTATTTGTAATACCTTTTTAGCTTGCTTGTTAAATTATAAATAAATTTTACTTAATGCTGCTTTTCTATAAATTATATTTTAATAAAGTATAGATAAATATAAATGTACATTGCAGTGTCATGTTGTTAATGCATAATGATATATTGTAGAGTACTGTAAGATAGTCTTATAGAGAAGTTTATTTATTTAAAAGTATAGTTTCAACAAATAATTTCAAAAGTATAATTTCAATAAACGTATATAATTTTAACAATCCTTAATTTGAAGTATGAACATCTTTTAAAAAAAGAAATGTCCAGGATTAAGCACAATGCTTAAAATAAATTTAAATTATATTATATTGCTTAGAATACATCATAATAAGGCGTAAAGAGGTTTATATGTTTATGATTCATTATAATTATTACAACGTAAAAAATATATGATGAAATAAACTCGATTCGGTTAAAAGACGTAATTCATTATAATGGTATTATTCACTGAATTTGAGAAATATTACATATTTGACTAAATATCAACAGTTCACAGTTTACAATTAAGAACAATAGTTGCAAAATATTTCTAGAATCTAAGTTCTATGAAGATTGTCTTCAAATATGTAGATTTTAAGGTCATGGATAGAGGGATCTCCCCATATTTTAAATCGCTAAATAAGCTGAAAGTCCATATTTAGTTAAATAATGCATAAATGTGGGTTTAGCTTGGGTCAAACTAAATGTATCCAAACAGTACATTTCGCTCAACTCAAGCTCAATTTTCATCAATTAGGTAATCTCAATATTCCCATTATAACGAATTACGTGTTTTAAGCTTACGTTTAAGCTTAAGAAGGTTCAGTACTAAAAAATTTCATTTCTTTAATTAGTTTTCATAAATCTTATTCATATGATTTCACAAGGTCAAATAATTTAAGACATAAACATAGAATAGGTTCAATTTCTCACACAAAGACTTTCTTAAATATTCAAATGTTTATTTAGTTATTTAATCCTCAAGAATGAAAGTTAAAATCTAATATAACGTCATAAAACAAGTAATACTAATGATAAGAATAAAATGGCTGCCCTGCTTTCTCCAACATGGACTCAGTGAAATTGAACTCTTCGTGATGATGCGGAGTGCCAACGGCTAGACGGTAAGACTCCGTGCACCTTTACTATAGCTTTGCAGTGACAACCTTGATTGAATGTGTAAGATATGTGGGAGGTGGTAACGTGCAACGTCACCACCAATCTTGAAATACCACTCTTTTGTCTAAGTATAAAATCTAATAACACGTCGTAAAATAAGTAATATTAATGATAAGATTAAAATGTTTATCTAATTAAAAATTAACACAAAAAATTAATTTTTGACTCTTGTATAATTAGGAATTTGAATTCAACTTGTGTTAAGGTACCTTTACTTTTAGTTACAATACAAATTAGAGATCTTGGATAATATTTTTACTTTTCGAAATTGTATGTTTACATTTGTAAGCATGAAACTGCTTTATTCTACATATTCAAACGTTGTGGAGTAATGACAGCTTGCATTGCAAAATGTAGTTTGCAAATGTCGAGCTTTTACAATAGCTAACATTTGAAATATCGAAAGTATAAGTCGAACCGAGTTATACTAATTTTATATAGAAATTGTTCAGCGTGAATTTTATTCAAACAGCAGATCCGAGTTTCAATATAACTTAGAAAAAACAGAATGAGTTATATTAGTGGTTAAATGTATCTCTGCTTTTGTCACAAATTTTAATCAAGATGTATTCGTATGGATATTAAAGTTGCCGTAAAGATAGTTATTGTTACTGCTGCGGTATAACCGACGCAGTTAGATAAGTATATATTGACATAATATTATCTCGTAAAATAAGTCGATCGTACAATACGAATGACATATATATCTAGCTTAATATAAAATACATATTTATCTTGAAAATTGTTTATTTTAAATTATGTTCACGTACTTTGTTTATTATTTATCTATGAAAATTTAATTTGTCATTTGTATATGAATAATATAAATTTATATAAAATTTAAGAATAATTTTAGTTTGTTAAAATATATTATAATTTTTCCTTAAATTTATTTAAATTAAAATATCTTGACTTTTTAAATTTTTTACTGCTGTTTTTTCGTTTAATTTTAATGATTTTATAGAAAAATTTATGCTCAGTTTGATGATTTATAAATGGTATATGTATTTGAAATATACATTGAATTATAACTATTATCTCTTGTGAATAAATAAGTTTTTTATAAATATAACATGTAAATGTTACATCTATAAAAAACTTATATCAATTGATACGTAATAAGCTAAAGTCTATATTAAAATTAACAATATTAGATGAATTCATTTTCCAAATTTTTTTTTTTTTAAAAAGTTATATGAATGATTTAGTTTTCAAAAAGTTATAAAAATAAATATTTTAAGCCTTTATACTTTATTTAAAGCCTTAATAATCGTTATATCTTTAGATATAATATTTGTTACATCATTTTTGGAATCAAAATAATACTAAATTATTTGCTTTTCAATTATAGATATTAGTTTCATTATATTTAGAGTAAGTTATACCAAAAGTTAGTATTTAGTAAATAAGTATGAACTTATAACACTATTCCTACTAAATTTGGTGAAGTAGTATGAGAATAATTAGGATTCAAACATTTTAAAAGTAGTATTCTAATTTTTGTGTACAATTATTTTTAGCGTTGAAATATTCTGATCTAAGTATTTGGAAAATAACGTTCAGTAACCTACATATATTAATACTAATAATTTCTAATAGAGGTATTCTAGGATTAAAATTGTTGTAAGTGCAATATTCAAAGTTTATTACTTAAGTACAAAATATGTTGAGTCTTGTTAATTTATTTATTTACTAGATTTGATGTGGTATACTAAAATAAATATTACGTAAATGAAGTTTGATATGATAGGTATAATATTCAAGAATTTCATTAAAAGTTGGTTTATTAAGATTCGAATTCAGATATTTTAATCAAAATATTCTAAGATTTTAATTGAGTTATTTGATGATCAATATTCGAAGTTCAGTAATTCGTAAAGTACATGTCCTATTCTACGTATGGAATAATTTAGTTATTTTGAATGTGTTATTGTAAGATTCGATTTGAATTATTTTAATTAATCTATTTTAAGATTGATCTAAAGTGAATTATTTAGCACATCGTTAGAAAGTGTAATAGAAAGAGTAATAAATTACTTATCAGCTTATGTATAATTAAAATCTTAATCAATGATTTTGAAATAAATGAGTTAGTTGCATTACGGAATTATGTCTTAATTTTTTAATTAAAATATAATTGAGACTTAATTTTTTTTTACCATTGGATTTATCTGGGGCAGCGGGCACCCCCGGGTAGCGGCCTTACGCCGCCACGTCGCGCAGGGCAGGCCGGTCAGCGGCCCCACTCCGCCATCAAGGCGCAGGGCAGCCCGCCGCCCGTTGGCGCGAGCTTCCCGCCCATTTTCAAATGGGCTTCCCGCCAGCCAGGGGCCCCCGCCGGCTCGCTCCGCCAGCCAGCCCCCAGCGAGCGCTCCGCCAGCTCCCGAGGAAGCCAGCGCTCCGCTCTGCACAGCCCAAGGCAGCGCTCCGAGGCAGCGCTCCGCTCCGCACAGGTGCACAGCCCAGCGCTCTGCTCCGTAGAGGCCAGCGCTCCGCTCTCGAGCAGGCGTTGCTGCTGCCACCACCCGCGTTGTTGTGCTCGTCGTCTGCCCTCGTTGTTGCGCGCCCTCTCGTGCTGCTGATCGTCGTCGCTGCTGCCACCACTTCGCACAGCTCGCGCTTGCATTTGCCCTTGGTCGCGCTTACATTTGGTGTGTGTTGAAGGGTGTTCGTCAGTGCGCTAGGGTTTGCTTTTGCTCTCTATCAGGTACGCCATTACCATACGCAATTGCAATTCCATGCGCAATTGCATTGGTATTTCATCTTTCTCTTTGCGACCTCTCCGCGCGATTCATTTTACATCACTACAAATACAAGAATGACAGTGTGCATTTAGATCGATGCCTGTGCATTTAGGTCGCAAAAACAAGTATTTCCTATTTCATGAGCTAAACGCACAGCTTTTAGGTAGCAGCCTGCTAAACGCATAGCTTTAGGTAGCTGCCTGCTAAACGCACAGATTTTAGGTCGCTACCCGCTAAACGCACGATGTATACGTCGCTGCCTGTTTAACGCAATGTTTAGGTCGCTACTTCATAAACGCACAGTGGTTAGGACTCTCCCATATTAATGCAGTGTTAGGTCGTTGTCTGCTAAACGCACATTGTATAGGTTAATGTCTGCTAAACGCATAGTGTGTTTAGGTCGCTGTCTGCTAAACGCACATTGTTTAGGTCATTGTCTGCTAAACGCACATTGTATAGGTCAATGTCTGCTAAACGCAATGTGTTTAGGTCGCTACCTGCTAAACGCACAGATATTAGGTTGGTGCCTCGTAAATACACGGTGTGTATGTCGATGCCTGTTTAACTTAGAGTGTTAAGGTCGCTGCCTGGTAAGCACACGGTGTGTAGGTCGATGCCTGTTTAACTTAGAGTGTTTAGGTCGCTGCCTGCTAAACGCACTATTCATGTCACCTCCAACCGAACGCAGTGTTCAGGCCGCTCCCTTATAACGATCAGTGTTCAGGTCACTGCCTGCTATACAATCAGTGATTAGGTCCCTGCCTGCTAAGCGCACTGTGTAGGTCTCTGCCTGTTTAACGCATTGTTTAGGTCGTTGCCTCATAAACGCACGGTTGTAAGAACTCTCGGAACTGAACGCGGTGTTAGGTTGTTGTTTGCTAAACGCACAGTATTTAGGTCGCTGCCTGCTAAACAGGCAATTTTCAGGTCGATCCCAACTAGAGGCAGTGGTTAGGTCGCTGTGTGCTAAACGCAGTGTTTAGGTCGATCCCAAACAGATGCAGTGGTTAGGTCGCTGTCTCCTAAATGCATAGTGTCTAGATCGCTGCCTTGTAAACGCGATCTGTTTAGGTCGATGCCTCCTAAACGCACGGTATTTGTTTAAGTTATTGTTTCGAGCTATGTCCACAGTCTGTAGGTTTAGATCATTCCTATTTGATGTCAAATGATTATTTATAAACTAGTATATTAGGTAGGGAATTAAGTCCAGTCGAGCTAAATACTACTTCCATAGGTTTTTTTCAGCATGTTCTGATGTTTCATGTTTGCGTGTTCATTTCCACTGATGGTTATTTGAATCTTTTGTAATGTTGTATAGCATATTCACGGAGCTATAATCAGGGTGTGACCGCTCTACATGGCGAGTAGTGCGTCCGATGACAACTGGGACAATCGAGGTCTTTCTTCAGAGGTATTATAATCTTCACGCCTTTGTTTCCATTGACGTCTATGGTGGTTCCTTGTTTAACATAATTGTTTTTTGGTTATTAGGATATGGAAGATGTTGAGCTCATTCTGCCGGATCGTTTGAAGGATTGTCCTGGACTCCCGAGATGCTAATGGATAACCAAATTTGTGACACTATTGAATCCTGGAGGGGCCATTGTTGCAGAGGGTATTTTTCAAAGTGTGGGGTCTGATTGTGTACTAGGCTCCGATGACGAGCCTTTGCGAGATGATCAAGTAGTTGTTTAGATCATAAAGTGCTTGGATTTAGAGTTTCTGCCTTCTGATACAATATTTCAGTCATTAAAATGGGATCTCAGCCACGCCATTCATGACGGTTGGTCTTTACTTGATCATTTGCATCGGGAGCAATACAATATTGCGGTTTATGCTCGTGATCAACCGAAGAGGAAAGGAGTTCGTCCGTATACTTTGGGAGAACGACATCCTAAGATCGACAGAACTAGGAGGGAAGAGCAACTATTGACCGTAGAGTCTGTCAATTTGGTTGCAAGTATGAAGTGTTGCAGTAAAAATTGCTGTCAGCCATTCCCTCGCCAAAAGATTCTGACCTTGAGAAAGCAGATGTACGAGTCTTCAGATTTTAAGTTCAAGGCGCACTTTAAGATTGATGTACATCATCGATTTCTTAAAACTGCTGACGAAAGTACGATGGTTACAACGGAAGGTATTGATATTTGTGCTCGAGCTTGGCAAAATATTACTGGAGTTCCTCTTGCAATGTTTTACAAGAAGAAAGCAGAGGCGGCTGCTGGTTTACGGACTCGACATCACGGGAATGTTGGCTCCAAGAAACCACGACTTCATGTGAAGCAAGCTGCTGCAACGCTTAAAGTGTTAATCGACAACGCAGCTAATCATATGCCGCACAAAGCGAAGATGCTTAGTAATGGACTCAACGTAGTATCACGGTCATTGCCTTCCTCCTTCAAATGGAAAGATACGATCCCAGATATCAATCTCATCAACGAGAGGTTGGGGCTGAAATTCATCACGCAAAGTACTCTCAGCAAGATTAGGCGAACAATATTCTCCGAGTATTCGAAGAAAGCACCCGGAGACAATTTTGCGCGATGTGCAACGTGTGATAAACTTGAGACCATGATCAAGTCCATGGTGCCAGATTCAAGTGAAGAGAACATGTGGATCAAAAAGCTTAAACTGCACTTGGACCATCAACAAACACATCGTGAGTATTATTATACAAACCGCTCTTTATCTATTCAAAGGCCCAAAGATGTTCTCTGCATTATCCACGACAAAATGGATCATGCAAAAACGGCTTGTCCTTTGTTCTCTCACAAAACAAAAACAAATGATGCACTTATGAAACTTCCTATTGCTGTGACGGGAGTGATTGCTCACGGGCATTGCGATGTTCGTTATGCTCACTATGGACTTGACATTTATTCGAGTGATTGCAATCACACTGTTGGATCTTTTTTGAAGCTTCTCCAAGATTTAGAAGGAGTTCCGATATCACATTCCAAGTCATTGTTTGCTGGATCTGGAACGCATCCTTTGTTTGAGGCATTGCTTGTCGCAAAAGATGCTTGTTTGAACTCTCTTTTGCCTGAGAGTGAGTCATCAGGAGCTACGGAATCCCTTCCTCCAGTTTTACATGTGCAACTTGACAACGCCGCCTTCGATAACAAAAATCGGTTCATATTTTGCTTTTGGTCCCTTCTGGTACATATGGGCGTTTTCTGTGAAATTTACGTCAATTTTCTTTTAGTTGGACATACTCATGAAGATATTGACGCTCTATTTGGACGTTGGAGTATGATTTTAAAGGAGAATGACTATTTGACGATTCCTCTTCTGACGAAATCCTTCATGGACGCCGAGGCACTCCCAGTTATTCCGCATCTGATTGAGGAGATTCCCGATTTCAAAGGATATATCAAGGATTTCATTGCTTCTAAAGACGAAGTTCTTGTTGGTAATTTGGAAGGGCAACAATTTAAATTTTTCAAACATGACAACGGGTGGCCCATGATGAAGTACAAGATGTTATGTTCCGACAATGAGTGGCTTCCATCGACTAGTGAAGGAATAAAATTGTGGAAAGAGAATTCTATTATTGGTATGCCTCTATTGCCTACGGGAGAAATGAAGCCTCTAGCGTCAATTCCTATGAAGAATCTCGATGAAATTGTGAAAGGTATATCAAGTTTCATTAAGTTGTGGGAAATTTCATGTGCCCAAGACTTGTCAGGAGAGTTTCGTCGACGACATGATTCCGTTTTACGATATTGGCGTGCAGTCAATGATTTATTGTTGGCGCCCATGGAGGTTTCTTCTACTTTGAAGAATGGATGTTGGCCTTTGTCTCGAGTACCGTTGACTCGAGAATATATCGAACACTTGGCGAATTACGCGAGGAATATGGGCAAGACCCCCATTTTATTGGCCGATTGTGTGATAATGGGATGTTTTGCTTATATTAGAGAGTTTTGAGTTTCTTGTTTTGCACTTTAGGTCAACATGAAGTCCTTTTTGTGGGATTTAGGTCGATGATAATTGAAATATTCTCATTTTAACGAAATATGTTATTTGATGATAATTTGAATATTCCCATTATAATGAATTACGTGTTGTAGAAGTACTTGTCACTCAGGTGTTGAAGATTCGGATCAGACTGCAGCGTCTTCTCAAACTCTTCATTAGCTGATTTCCATAGAGGATTTGTCCACACTGCATCTTCAGCATCAACCATTTTCTCTCTCCTTTCCTATCGAAGGGAGAAACGTGCTGACCGGTTGCCCTCGCGATAGCCTTTGTTGAACTCATTCTCCAATTTTCTGACGTCTTGTTCGGAGATAGGTTGAACCTTCGGATAACAAACAAGGCGACACAATGGAATCATCATGCGAGATTTCTTAACACGTTTGAAACGCAACCTGTTGATGATCGCGATTGAATCACTCTTGTGAATCATTCGCATCTCGTTTGCACTCCAGTCTGGGTCTTTGTTTTGGAGGTGAGGGGCATGTGAAAAATCCCGACGTTGACACCTCCCGGCAATGGAGTGTCTTCATCTTCAGAATGGGAGACGTCTCCATCGTGATCGAGCATGGGTTGAGGTTGACTATCAGTTTCCATTGGACTTTCCTCCAAAACTCCTTTGCCCATGTCTTGAGCACTTCTGCCACTGTCATATAAGAGTTCATTTTTATCCAGTCATCGAGTTGGTGGAGAATGAAGCGGAGGTGGTGTAGGTTCCTCATCTTAGTCGGATTGGACTTGAGCTATGTTCATCTGACAATCCAAAAACCAAAATACAACATAGGACAACAAGAATAAGAAGATATCAAAATGACAATGAGATAGAGAAAGTACTTTTAAACCTTTTTATAATTAAGTATATGATAAACATAATTATCATATAATCGATGGATACAATTAAGGGGATTGCAACTTCCCGGCAAGTCGCGAAGAACGTCTGGGTGCAAGTCTGGCAAATTCTTTCTCTTGGATACGACGAGCTTTGGCCTCATTCTTCTTAAGTCGCATGTTAACGGCGTGTGCAACCCGATCAACGAAAACACATGAAGTGTGACGGACAGGTGAGGTAGGAGGCGGAGATTCAGGAACCAAAGACAATGGTATTACTAAATGCCGGGACTCTACTACAGCCAAGACATGATCTCTCAACTAATATGAGAATTCAACTAATATTTTTATTGACATTAAAAGGCTTATAAATAAGGACTCCAATAAATATAGTATTTTATAGATATGTTATATAGATATAACACATTAATAAATACACTAATTCATAATACATTATTTGAGAGAAGGTTAGCAATAGATTATAAATACATATGTAATACACTTGTTATTTGGGAATAAGTTGTTATTCAATAGAGTTATTGTTGAATATATTAGTTTATATATAGATTATTAAAAAATATGATATTTATTTTTATTTTTGATACTTTTCTAAATAGAGTGTTTAACAAGTAAAAGTTAATAAAAATAAATCTTATTTTTAAAATATTATAAAATTCAAAATTTGAGAATAAGAGAATAGTGAAAGTTCGCACAAGTGCAAATTTGAATTTTTTTGATGTCTAATATAGATTAATGATATTAAGTGTTTTGAAACTTTGAAAACATGTTATTCCATACAATGTTTTAATGAAATTCTGAAATTATAAGCTATAAATATTGCCTATTGTGTAGAATTTTACAAGCTACATAAACTAAAAAAGACATATCTTAGATAGTATAATGACTATGGTTAGATTCAAAAAATATGAAAGCATGTATTAGTTTACATTGTTGCTCACATTGTTGTTTACATTGTACAACGATCATTTGTGTACATTTATTCTTCTTGCATGTTTATTTAAAAACATTGTTGTTCTTTAGTATGCGTTTAAATATATTTATAATGTAGTAGAATAAAGTATTAAGGAACAGTCACGTCTAAAACATAAAAACGTCGATGAAGTTCATCACTCTCAAAGGTTGTTTAAAATTTTTAATAATTGCAATACATATATTTGTGAATCTCGATAATGTGAATCACGTAAAATATGTGCTGAAAGGATGAATTTGTAAATGGCTCAAAAAATATTGTTGTTGTTTGTTTTCTAACAGTCTTAGTGCTGATATTTTTGAATAAACGCAAAATTAATTATATATTAAAAGTACATAACCAATACCAACACTAGACTTTACTCCGCTAGCAATGTTTACAATCACCTGTACAGATGTACATGACGGTGTATACAGACAACATCTACAAAAAAACAGTTCATTTCAAACACAAAATCTGTTCATTCGATAAACAAACATTCAGCTCTTCTGCCTATTTTACAATCATTTGTTTTGTTTGACATCGTACAAAATACTTTGTACTAAAATTTAATACAAACCACTACATACCAATTGCGTTTGGAGGATCAAAGCTTATAATAGTTCTTACACTATACACTATGCTTAAAGACATTGAAATGCATTTGGAGAGGATAGTTAATAGGTAATTTAAAAGTTACTAAAATTTGCAAAATAGAATTTCAACATTAAAGATCAATGAATGTATTGTTTGTATTTGATAAATGAATATTTGAAACAAAAAGATATCCATATTTGCAATTGATTTTGAACATTCTGAAATCCAATTGTAAGGTTAAACATCTACAAATCAAATTAAAATGTTCAAAAGTAATCTTATTTAGGTAAGCTTTATGTTAAAACAAATTAAATTACATATACACCATTGAGCATGTATACATTGACATTAAGTTTAAATATAAAATTTTATGTACATCAAAATTTCTTTTATTAAATATTTCAAAGTGTACTTAACAAGGTTTACAAATTTACTTATCAAATTGTATAAAATTTTCATCGTAGATTACTTTGAAGATTTCTTTTAAAATTAAAATTTAAAATATTTGATTTTATTACCAAGGATGTCACAGCGTCCGGACGTCCGGACGTCCGGCAGGGGTCCGGGGACCGTCCGTAACTTAGAGATTCTGGTCGATTTACTAAGGGTAAATGACCATCGGGGTGCGTTCATTGGTCGAACCACCCCGTCGACCGGTCCCCGAGCTCGCCGTCGGCCCGACCGACCGGTCGGCTGGCCGGCCGTTGGCCAGGGCGACCGGCCGTCGACCCGGGCGACCGGCCGTCGGCCCGGCGACCGGCCGTCGGCCACTACGACCGGCCCTCGCATCCGGCGACCGCCTATGGCCAAATGGCCCCTTTGAGCATCCAACGATTTAGGAGCATTTCAATTTCAAATTGCAACGGTCATATTCAGAGTTGGATGGTATATAAGAGAAGAGACATTGAGTCTCATTTCACTTCCGAATTTTGAACACTTTCCAAGGGCTTTGAGCTGCATGATTCATTTTATGTGTACATTGCTTGGTAGGTATTGAGTTCGGAAGTGAGGATTTCCGTAAGGAACTCTTGCCATTTTTTTCTCCGTCACAATCCCACCACTATTTATGACTTTGAGGCGTCCTATTTATTAAAATGGGCCCTGCTCCATATGAGCCTTGGTTTAGAGACATCGAGAAGGAAGGCAAAGCGTCTGGGTCCTTCATACAGTGCTCACTATGTCATGTAATTGTTTCTAAGAAGAAGAGTCGGAATCTGAGTCATTATGGGTACGAGAAGATTCCTGGACATAGGGATTCGAGTTCTTCCCTTTGCCCAAAGCTGCGTAGGAAAATTAGGCAGTTATTTTTAAGATGTGGTGGTTAGTTCCCTCCATATAACAGAGAATTGGACGTATTTCTTGGTGAATGTTCTCTCACTCCATCCACAGACGTTCCTGGTGCTTCAAAACATGACATTCCAGAAACCCCTAGGAGTGACTCTTGTGTAGGGTCCTCGCTAGGCACCCCCATGAATTCAACAAATCTTTTGGTAGGGTCAACCTCTGCTTCTTCCATGCTTATGAGGGGAATTAAGGATACTCGCCCGATGTTTGGATCTATGAAGCAGACGAAGCAATCTTCAATTGAAGCTACTTTTGCAGAAGCGGATAGGCGGGAGTTGGATAAACTCTGGGCAAAATTTTTTTACGAAGCAAATATACCATTCTCAGTAGCCCGGAATGATGCGTTCAAAGCTGCCGTGATGAAGACTGCTGGATTTCGAAAATCCTATGCTCCACCATCTTACCATGACATTCGGACAAGGTTGTCAGGAGAAGTAAAGACGGAGTTACAAAAGAAACTAGATAGTAGACTCTCGGAGAGCCTTCGGAAGTTTGGAGGAACTTTGACCATGGATGGATGGTCATCTGTGACTAGTTGCCCTTTGGTGAATGCGATGCTCGTGACTCAAGCTGGAGAGCTTTTTCTTGGTGCTGTGGATACTACTGGCATAGAAAAAACCGCGGTGTACATGTCAACTCTCATGTTGAAGTACATAGAACAAGTTGGACCAGAGAACATTGTTCAAGTATGCACAGACAATGCTTCTGTAATGCTCAATGCCTCAAGAATAGTCCTTGAGAAATATCCGCACATTTTCATGCAAGGGTGTGCAACACATGCAATGGACTTGTTGTTGGAGGACTGGGGAAAGGCTGGATGGATGGCGAATACTTTGGTCATGGCGAAGAGAATGGTCAAGTTTATCAAGAGGCGACAAATGCCCCTAGCTGTGTTTCGTAAACACGAGGCGAAATTCAGCCTACTGATGCCTGGGAAAACAAGATTTGCTAGTCAATTCATAATGATAGATCGCTTGTTGGAGGTCAAGGAATCATTGGAGCAAGTTGTTGTTGACCCTATGTTCACAGCCTATGCCTTGAAGAAGACGGTATCTGCTAGAGATAAGCTTATATTCTCCCGTAAGGTCAAGAAGGTGGTGTTGAGCGATGACTTTTGGGAGCAATGCAAAAGATTACGGGATATGGTTGCCCCCGTAGTGTACGCTCTGAGAGAATTTGACGGCAAGGCTCCTAGTACGGGCAAGGCTTGGCATATCATGCGTGATCTTGAGAGACATGTCCATACTTTGCACGCACCGCCAATCTCATTGGAACCACTTGAGGTAGCCACCGCAAAAGAGGAGTTTTACCATCGGAAACGGCTCATGACAACGGATTTACATGGCGCGGCTGCACTTTTAAATCCTTATTTATTACATGACCAAGAGTTAGCTGACAATCTCGATCTTACAATAGCTTGCAAGCGTGTTTTACAAAAATTATGTCCTGCGGAGGATTACGCAGACATGGTGAGTGAATTTCTTGCGTTTCGAGTAAGGGGTCCACCATTCCATGACATGCTGGAGCCTAATACTCAAAAACTAGCTCCACATGCATGGTGGGAGTTTGAAGGTGCTTGTGCTGAGCTCCTCTCTCCAATTGCAAAGCGAATACTAGCACAGACCGGTCTACATATATTCCAACTTGAAATTGCTCGCAAATGATAAGTTGAGTGATGATGGGCGGTGGTATAGAGAGAACCTGGATTTAGAGGAAGACCAAGTACATGAGAACGATGAGGAAGCTGTCGAGGACGAATCAGAGACTGATGACAATGATATTTTTGAATTTGGTGATGAAGATGATGATATGACTTTCTTCCCCGCTTCGAATGATGAAGATGCTCCAAATGTTCAGGATGCTAATGGTGATTTCATTGCTCATGGTGTTTCGGCGTATGATCTAGATGATGAGCAGCCGTTAGCACGGTTAATGACACAAGGTGTCATGGACAAATCGAATAACGTCCTACCTCTTATCGCTAGTAGTTTACGGTTGGAAAAGGAGGCGATAGATGTGAAGACCACTGCGTGCATAACTACTGCGGGCACTATGAGCTCTGATCCGGTCGCGGAGAATATCGCATCCGGTAGTAAGGATCAAGTATTTAATCAATGTGCTACTCCCCGCGCTTTATTTCAACCCTCTACTACAAGGGTTACGACAACCTTGGAGAAATCCTCTAAGGGTTTAGTATCCCTTTCAAGAGCCAAATATGGGAGCATCTCTAGTGACTCTGATGTACCGTTGGGCAGGTATTTAAAAAATGCCAATGTTCCTCGTACTGCCACGGGGTTACAGCACATGCTTGGCACTTCCAAGTCGCATAAAATCTGCAACGGTTCCAATTGTTCCGCCTAAAAAACCGAAGATCCCTGTTGATCTCCCCGAATTTGATACTTGGCATAAGTATGGGAATATACAATGTCCAGAGAATAAACCCAAGATCAAAGAGGAGGTTCCAAGCGATTATGAATATGATCCTACGGGGTCTAGTGGAGCTGAAGTGAAGGGAGATAGCGATTATGAGCAATCCTCTGGTCCTGATGAGTAGTTGAATTTGGCATCTTTATGTAGTATAGGTTCATAGAACTTATACTTATTATAGAAATTGTAGCAATAGTTTACTGTAGTACTTTATTGTTATACTCCAAATGCATTTGGAGATTCTATATGGTCATATTCGTTACATTGAGACAATATGTGCACTTCGAGACTTTGAGCATACTTTAGGTCTGTTGGAATTATCCCTGGGCCGGGGATAAAACTTGAATGCAACCTTTGGGCACTAGAGGTATTCATGTGTATTGATATATAAAAGTCTCAAATAATAAAAACATTTCAATATTGAAGATGTTGAACGGTTTTTCTTTATCCCCGGATCAAATATGAGACTCCAAATCGTACCAATATAATGAATATCGCCTTCTATTGTCTACATGACTACATTTAATGTGTTGAAAAATATTACATATATTTTTACATACTTGTCGTACGATAGTCTTCACTCTCAAGCATACAGAAGAAATGCACATTAAATCAAAAAAATTGTAACCCTTTACTTCAAAAATAAGGCCCCATGGATCAATGGTGGCATTTTCATCATTTTTGAAACAACAGCCATACAACCTAAAAAAAGCATATATATATATATATATATATATATATATATATATATATATATATATATATATATATATATATATATATATATATATAGTTATATACGTGCAACTTAAGGTCCAACATCCGTTCTAACTTCAAACTGAAGATCCATCCGATTGGCCAATCTGAGCTACACTACGAGTACGCGGTCTTTGACTTGGACGGGCAATTCGACCGCCCTCTTCATACTCTTGATCCACGGCTGCGATTTCGCCTCTCATCTCCGCCTGCCAACTATCCTCCCCATCTTCGCCCGATTGCCTCTTCCGCTTTTTGCTAGGATCCACTTGTTTGTTACGTAAGATTTCCATGGCATTCTCGATCTTTGCAACGACATCCTGTACAACACCTTTGAACTCATCCAATAATAGAAGTTGTGTGTCTTTTGGGTTTAAAAGACATTCTCTCCAAAATGAAATGGCGTCATCGATACGCACATCAAACTTCTTCACCGCATCCCAATAAGAGACTTTCACATCTTCAAAGGAATTTCCCGGTATCGAAGTCCGGTATATTGCGGCCTCCTCCAATTTCGCAAGGACCACAGCTCTTCCAATTGGAGTATGATCGTACTTCTTGTACTCCTCACCAAAGCTGGTTGAATCGGTTATTTCGTGCCACGAACCATCTTCTCCCTTTTCCACTCTCTTCGGAGGAAATCGAAAGAAACGGTTGTGTTCGACGCTCCAATGCCCTCCAAAATTACGACAAAACAACTCTCGTTGCTCATCACCTTCAATATTCTTCGCCCTTATCTCTATTTCGTAATCTCGTGTCATCCAAAATAACTGATCATGCTCCCCACCAAATTGAATGGCTAGTTGGTGTTTTGATTCGGACGTACTCCAGTTAAGTGCATTTCCCCAATCAGAGTAGTTTAGAAATTTCTTTGTGTATTGATCCAGTGGAAGATTCCATCGGTTGAACTTGTGCCTTGGTGGCATAAGATCTCGTATGCCCATCATCTCGTAGAATCTCGTGCTAAATGGGGAGCGACATACCGGACATACCGATTTTGTCATCGCATATCGGCATATGCAAGTAACATGGAAGTTATGGCTACATTGGCCCAACGTGTATGCGCCCTCTGGACCAAAATTATGTAGGCACACCGCACATTTGCCTTTAAGTATTGCGGGAGGAGGGTCGCATGTGTTGATTACAATGCGAGCTGACTCTTGTAGGTGCGATGAGAATCTACTATAAGGCGCCCATCCTTCCTCTATCTCCATAGTCCAATCAACATCATTGTTTCGTCCCATCTTAGAGTAGTTTGTACGCTCCATCATCTCTTCAATATCCCCCCAAAAAGTGACCTCTACAGGGTCATATCGTTTTTTCGATCTTTTCGTACAAAACTTCTCCAATGAAGCATCTACAACTTCACGTGATTCTTTTGATGTAGATGCAATCGATTTCAGATCTTCTTTTGCCCTCAAAACCAAGCTCCTCCTATCTTGAAGTCGATGAACCCATCCCAACCATGGTAGTATGCGTAGGTGGATTGTTGCCTCTGTAGAATCTACCGTTTTGAAGGTTTTCCGTAATGCCTCCAATTCAGCGACTGCCTCATCTCTCTCTTTACTTGTAGCCTCCAACTTCATTGAGCATGCTTTTGCTTCCTCCTCCAATTTCGCAACTGTAACATCTCTCTCCTTCTTCACTGCCGCGAACTTCATCGCCCATGCTCGTTGTCGCTCAACCTGTGCATCTATCTCCTTTTGTGATATTAACTTCAATTCCCCCGGAATTTCATCATCGTCATCATCGTCTATTTCGATAATGGTTTTTCCCTTATCTTCTTTACCATCCTCTTCACCAACCTCTCTGAGAGGAGATAAACCCTTGATATAGGCTTGTCCATTATCTTCTTCAGCATCCTCTTTACCACCCGCATCAATTTGTGAAAGAAATAGACTATCAGAAGTCCCGATAATGGTCTTCCCCTTATCTTTATTACCATCCTTCTCACCATCCTCTTTACCACCCGCATCACATTCTGGAACAACATGACTACATGAAGCCCCCTGAGTATCATTCTGTGATGGAACAAAGTTGTCATTATCTTCTAAGTCTTCTAACGCATCCCTTTGGCGCATTGCTTCTTGGTACTTTGCCACCTACTCGCTAGCAGGACCTTGGCCAAACAACCGCAATTCCCTGTAAAACTCGTCAAGGAGACGTTGCGTAATTTGGTGTTCTTGTTGCTTTTTGATAATGATCTGATAATCTTTCACTCGGCCCGTCAGTAGAGGATCAAACCGATCTACAAGTGCCTCAAAATTTATGGCACCTCGTAGAACGTTGGGCGTGATACCTGCAAAAGTGTGAGCCATCTCTACAAAACGAGGAGCCATATCCGCAAGTATTTCTGACCCTGCCTTCAACTTGAACCCTAGAGCAGTTAACCTTTCAGCCGAAGCATCTCCCCAATGATTCCCTAGCAAACCTTCCTCTTTATCTACCCCATTGCACCAATCTGCCAATCTTTTTGTTTTTTTCATCCACTCATCCAATGTGTTATCCTGTACTACATAATGCATATACCCCTCGAAATTTGGCGCTACACCCGAATCGAGATCCATGTCATCCATGGCATCAGTTGGTGCTCTGGTTTCTCGTGGTTCACTTGACCCTGCCTCCTCTGATGTTGGTACAGAGGTTACATGAGGTTCTTCAACTACGTTTGCACCTTCGAGCCTATCAGTTATAGTCGGTTCTACGATTGGGACATCCGTGGCAACCATATTCCTTCCATCCTCCTGATGAATCGTGGTTGTTGGAGGAGAATCCTTCACCGCCGTCTCATGAGTTTTCCTCCTCAAGTGCTGCAATAAGGCCTTTGTAGAGTTTGATTCTGGATCAAACATATCTGGGATATCCTTCTGATTTCTCCCGATTCGAAGAGGATATGCACTACTCGCCGTGAATGTGCTCCAGTTCACCTTGCGCTTCAATATGAGCTCAGCATACACCATGCTCAAAAGCATATAGGCAAAATAACCCTTGCTCTTGGGACGAGTTCCAAACAATGCCACCCAAACTTCTTCAGCACGATGAAGGAAGTGATCATCCTTGCATGTTTGAGGGTTGCAAGTAAAATTATTGGTATTAACTTTGTGACATTCTCGAGGCCAAAGTTTCCCAATGTGATACATCTTCACATATTTCTTGCACGTCGCCAATCTCCAGTATTCCTCCGTTTCATTGGCCCAACCGCTCTCAGCTTTGATGGCCTCATTATCCAAGATCTCGTAGTGCAACTCATGTCTCGCTCCTTTTGGTTTCACTCTCTTAGACAATGTCTCTTGTAAAACCAACTCAGTCCCCACCAATCCTGCGTTTGTGTTTTTTGTCGCAGGTGACCTCAAGGTCTGTTAGAATCAGCCTCCATGTTCGTGTTATCGATATCCGTCGCCATGAACAATAGGGAGTATTTAAAATACCTCGAAGATATCCCAAGTATGCAAAAATTCGATGCAGCAGCCGCAAGTATCACGCTGACTTCCCCCCGCCACCACAAATGCAGCACACGAGAAGCTAATGCCCACGGTTGCAATTCAATTGAGATGGATGTATACAAGAAAAAGTGAGGGGAAATGAGGCCCCAAAGGCCTTTTATCCCCCCTCCTTCCCAACCCTAGAGACCGGTCACTCGGCCAATCACAGCCGCCACCGATGTTGGCCAGCCGGTCCGGCCGACTGATCCTGGCCGGTCGATCCGGTCGACCGATCGGGGCCGGCCGATCGTGGCCGCTCGATGTCGGCCGACCGATATGGCCGGCCAATCGTGGCCGCTCGATGTCGGCCGACCGATGTGGCCGGCTGATCGTGGCTGCTTGATGTCGGCCGACCGATGCCGGTCGACCAAGGCGGCTGACCGATCTCGGCGGCCGCTGCG
Organism: Bryum argenteum; assembly: GCA_037043015.1. Classification (NCBI taxonomy): domain Eukaryota; kingdom Viridiplantae; phylum Streptophyta; class Bryopsida; order Bryales; family Bryaceae; genus Bryum; species Bryum argenteum. Next base: position 43,494,883 of record CM073321.1, read on the forward strand.
GTTTTTTTTTTTCAAATTTTTTTTTAAAAACAAATAAATAAATAAATAAATAATAAAATTAAATTTTAAAAAAAAAAAAAAAATATATATATATATATATATATATATATATAGTACAGAGATCTTACAAAATTGCATAGGATCCTTTTTTATTTCGCAAAGATTTCGGTTATTTGATTCTTAGTGATTATTACACAATGAAGAAAGGAATCCTATGTTGATTTCTGAAATGCTATATATTATTTTTTCACGGATACATCTGAACTCTAAATTTTATGTTCATAACCATTTTGAGTGGACTCTTTAAAGTGTAAAGCTTCACAAATTCATAGATGTTTCATACATAAGGCATTCATTTGGTTCGAATCAATAGCTTTCTTCTCTATTTTCCTTTTGTAAATCAATTGACCATTGGCTTCATGAATCAAACTTTGAACCACATGACCTACAACACTACCTATTCCAATATTGCATGGTTGAGAATGTCAATTGGAGTATCCTCATTCTAATATAGGACACTTATTTTGGAACAGCGTCATTTGGTAAAAAATAGGCTATGAGATTGAAGAATCTATAATCCTAAATCCTATGTTGAATGTTGAATGTTCAATATTGTACCAGTATATTCTTTGCAATAAATGTGTGATTTACTCCATGTCAATAACATCTTCATCACAAATGATAAATACAAAATAGATTATTTTGCACATAATAACTATGCGATGTACAGTAGTGCAATTGTTATCAATTTAAAATATAACTTAGAACTACACCATACATACACGAGTCCAATATTTCCCTTCCACACACAATGGTGTTTGCAAAGCTTTGCAACACCAAAACTAGAATTAGAATGAAATCTATCCCAAAATCCCAAGACCCTAAACCGTAATCCGTAAACCCTATACCATAGAAGCCTAAAGAGTTATTCATACATCCTAAACCATAAACCATAAATCCTATCCACAAGTGATTTTATCCACGAGATACTCTAAATGAAGAAGAGATGCCTCTTCAAAATATTATATTTCCAAAACAATCAATCAAAGGAAGAGTTAATTCAGAAATTACTAGAAATTGTGAAGATTATTTTTGTAATCTCTCAAGGCTACCCTTGTGAAATTGACAAACATTTTGACTTGGGTCACTTTGGGACTCAAGTAGTAAATTGTTCATGAACATATTTCCAAAAAAGAATTTCAAACAACGGCTAATTGTAACTGCCGTTAATGGACTTCAAACCTAAATATTCTAGATGTAGGTTGTAAATTTGAAATTTGGATCTGCAAATTTTACCACATGCACTTTGCGGTGTAAGGAGCACCGAGTAAAAATTTAATAAAAAATTATTACTTTTGACCTCTTCATCTAAGCTGCCCGAAATAGGAAACCTCCACTTTGGTGTCCATGGATCTTTAGGGGTTAAGAAGGAATATTTTAACAAAAATGAATTAATGTGTACGATCAAAAACATGGTCTCTAACTTATAATAAGAATTGGCCCCATGGCCTTTGCTTTCCTTATAGACAAGGGCATCAACTCCCAATGCCTTCACAAATGAGAAAATTGACCCCACTATATTGATTGTTAAATGTTTACTCCGATTCAAGCCAATTGGGCACAACAACTCAAAAAGTGAGTGTATTGGCGTGGAGATTTGCTCGCCTTAACTCCCCTTGAAGAGAGTCCCTTATTATGGATTTATTTAAAGCCGAGCGTATCTTTCTCATAAAACATTCTCGTTTGGGACAAAGAGATATTCCCGACATTCTCTTGTCAGAACATTCCTTGTCCATATTTAGACGTCACGTGGATCATACAGGCTAAATATAGTAGTTTTGAAAATGCAGGTATGCAACGCGGGAAAGTGATCGAAGTTGTGCAAACGGGGAGTGTTGGGGAGAGGCAAGAGGAGGAGGGGGAAGGGGGGACGCGGAAGGAGCGACCGACCGGTCGCCCGGGGGACGTGGTCGGTCGCCAGTCGCCGGGCCGGTCGCACGCACGCCCGCCCGATGGCGGCCGACCGATATGGGCGGCCGCTGTAGGGTTTTCTTTTAAACTTTTTTTTAAAACTTTTTCTTTTCTATATATATAACTAAAATCTAATAAAATTGCATAGAATCCTTTTTTTATTCCTCAAAGATTTTTGTTACTCGATTTTCGATAATTACTAGACAATGAAAAAAATAATCCTATGTTGATTTCTGAAATGCTATGTAATCTTTTTTCACGGATACATCTGAACTTTAAATTTTAAGTTTATAACCATTTCGAGTAGACTCCATAAAAGTATAGATCTTCACGAATTCAAAGATGTTTCGTACAAATACTACTTTAGTACTCATACGTTATGATCTAGGGATCTATGAGGCTCTATGAATTAAGTTTTGAGCCACGTGACCTACAATAGTAACTCTATTCCAATATTGGTTAAAAATAGGCTATGAGATTGAAGACTCTGGAATCTTAATTCCTATGTTGATGTTGAATATTCTATATATTCTTTGCAATAAATGTGTGATTTATTCCATGTCAATAACATCTTCAATCAAAAATGATAAATACAAAATAGATTATTTTGCACATAATAACTATGCGATGTAGAGAAGTGCAAATTTTATCCATGTAAAATATAATTGAGAACCACACCATACATACAGGGATCCATTATTTTACTTCCACACACAATTGTGTTTGCAAAGCTTTGCAACACAAAAACTAGGATTAAAATGAAATCCACCCCAAATCCTCAAGACCTTAAACCCTAAACCCTAAACCCTAAACCCTATACCCTAGAGGCCTACATAGTAATTCATACATCTTAAACCAAGAACTTAAATTTTATCTACAAGTGATTTTATCCATTACATACTGTAAATGAAGAAGTGATGGCTCTTCAAAATATTCTATTCCCAAATCAGTCAATCATAGTATACGAATAATCAATTTTATATAACATCTAATCTTAGTACTAATGTACTATACGTGTACAATATCAAATATGATTAAAAATTTAGAAGTTGATGCCATTATTGCCATATGTTAAACACTTATTTGTAAGAGGGAAATAAGTAACTATTCAAATCCATACAATAAGAATAATGCTACAATTAATTTTTGAAGTATATTTGCAAATGAGTTACAATTATATGTACTAGATTATATATATACTCCTAGGTTAGTTGAAGATTGTCAGACAAAAAATAGCGAATAATAGAATTAAATGTTTAAGCACAATGTTTTTTATAATAAGTACTACTAAATTAGATACACAACGATGGAGTAATTTCCAAATACCCATCAAATAATATAGACCATAAAATGTGGAAAAGTTAAGGCCCAAATAGAAAGTCTAAATATTGACAAACACAGTAATACCAAAGATATGAAAAGTAAATGCTCACACATGCTCACCTACATTTCATATATACTTGGATCTCTCCAATGTTAGACATCAATATACTCTCACCGAGGAATAGTTAAAATTTATAGAATGTAATCTGAGAGGATTTAGGGCCACCTCAGGGTACACACTAGGCGCCAAGCCATGAATGGGGGCCAAAACATGGCAAAATCTCATAGTGAGAATGGATAACTTTTAACAAAAGTTGGGAGATAGAAGAAATGAATGTGAATCCATGGGAGCTTGCAATACTAGCACTCACCACTATGAACTATGGTGAAACCACCTAAAGGCGGGCAACCAAGATTCTTGCCTTTATAAAGATCTCACCTCCCTTGCATGTACCTCATGCGTACATATTTAGGGTGCCCGCCTTTAGGCTTCTCCTTCTAAAATTTGTATTTCTTTATGTGTGTGCTTTAAAGAAGCACATAAATAGGGTTAGCTTGTCTTTTTCTATTCCCTATCCATGAAAAATGATAACCCACTCCTTTCTGACACCAAGTATATAGATTCCCTCAATTTTCCTTAAGTGCACGAGAATAGGTGGTTTCACCATAAAGGGGCTATGTCCAATATTATTGGATATATATTATAATTTCAACCATAGGATCTTGAGTAGACTACCATACGTAGTAGTGTGAAATCTTCAACCGTTGGATCATCACTAGATGCGAGATCATAACATTTGAAGTTGAATATGAAACATTTTTTGGCCGTGACGATAAAAGACGAAATGGTGGCCATGTTTGTTAAGGTGTTAGGAAAGAATATTTCAAAAAAATTAAAAATAAAAAATAAATGTGTACAAATAAAAAATATGGACTCTAGTTAATAATAAGAATTGGCCCCATGGCCTTGGCTCTCCTTCTAAACATGGGCTTCAACTCCAAATGACTTCACGACTCGGAAAATTGGCCCCACTAAATTGATTGTTAAATGTTTTGTCCAATTCAAGCTAATTGGGCAACATAACTCAAAAAGTGAGTGAATTGGCTTGGAGATTTCTTGGCCTTCACTCCTCTTGCAAAGAGTCCCTTATTATAGATTTATTTAAAGCCGATAGTATCTTTGTCATACAACATTCCCCTTTATGACGAAAAGATATTCCCGACATTCCCTTGTCAGAACATTCCCTGTCCATATTTAGACGCCACGTGGACCATACAGGCTAAATATAGTAATTTTGAAATTGCAGGTATGCAACGCGAGGAATTGATCAAAGTTGTGCAAACGGGGGGTCTTGGGGAGAGGCAAGAGGAGGAGGGGGAAGGATGGACGCGGAATGAGGGACCGACCGGTCGCCCGCGGGATGTGGTCGGTCGCCAGCCCGATCGCCGAGCCGGTCGCCGGTCGCATGGCCGGTCGCCAGTCGCCAGGCCGGTCGGCCGACCGGTCGCCAGTCGCCAGGCCGGTCGGCCGACCGGTCGCTGGTCGCTTGGATCGGTCGGCCGGTATCGGCGGCCCCGATCGACCGATTGGTCGTGCGACCCCAATCGGTCGTACTGGCCGGTAGCCGGTCGCTAGCCGCCGGATCGCCGATGTGACAGCTGTTGGCCGGGATCGAACGGCCAGTGCCAGCTGGCCAATGGCGTCCGATCCCGGTCGGCATAAATAGAAGGGGAGGGGCTCATTCTCCCACACTCTGGTGAACGGGCTGTACGTTGCGGCTTTTTTAAAGCTGCATCAACTGCGTTGCTCAGAGTCCGCGTGGGTCACCCACACCCACACTGTGCATACTTGTCGCTGCTGGGAATGGCGCCGAAGTTTTCACGTTCGAGGGGCGAGGCCAAGTCTCCACAACCAAAGGGCGACCCTGCAAAAATGGATTGGGAAGCATGGAGTGACCCAAACTGTGTTGCAGAGCCGGGTTGGCGAGAGGAGAGGGCAGACATTTGGAATTGCACCATGTGCAAGAAGTACGTGAAAATGTATCACATAATGAAGTTATGGTCGCGGCACGAAGCAGAGAAATATGGTCCTCGTCGCGAAGGCCCAGTAAAGAGTTGCAAGAGCGACCATTTTGCGCAGAGATATCATGAAGTCACAATTGCGGTTGGAATCAAGAACACAAGGCCAGAATTGATGTTGTATTCTACCATGGCCATGGTGTGGGCTGAAATAGTCCTTCACAAGGACATTGACTGGACCACTGTGATAGGTTTGAACGTGCATTTATTGGATCGCAGCAACCGATTCATTCCCACAAATTGGATGGGACCAAGCGATTGTTATACTACTTATTCAGAACGTTCAGCTGATATGGATGCCCAACTTCAACAACATGGAACTCCAAGGGCATATGGGGGCACTAACCAAGACTCAAACCTTGACGATCGTCAAGCACCAGTATCCTTTGGCACAGGAAGTGAGGGGTATTACCACGGAAACCACCAATCCAGTACTCCGGTGAGTTATATGCCACCTCATCAGCAAAACACGTACAAAGCCGAACGCGAGTACGGTAGAGGTGGATCTAGTTCGAACTACCCATCTCCAATGTATACAGGAGGTACACATGGTTTAGGAGGTGAGCACGGTAGCGGATCCAATGCTCAATGCAACTCAAGCCCAACTCATCCTATAAATCCATACAATCGTGGGAACCAATACGGTACAACATTCGAAAGTCCCGAGTACCGTAGGCCATCACACCCGAAGGAAACATACGAGTATGGAGGTCAATATGATAGAACATCAGACATTGTTGGCTACACAAATTATGGATATGGTCAGAATGCATACGGAAGTAACGACATGCCTTCAGCACCTTTACTATCTCTTGAGGACGAAGAGGCGAGGTACCAACGAGATCTCCAACAAGCCACACTTCTTAGTCAGCAGGAATACATTGAACAGCTTGAAGCCGAAAGAAACTTTAGGCAAACTTACTTGTTTGGAGAATCTTCTCGAGGACCACCTTCTTACGGCGCAGCGCCAAGTCATAAACATGATGATGAAGACTTGGATTAAGAATGACAAATCATCATACATAATGTCATTATGGTGAAGGTTATGTAGTTTTTTGCAACGGATAATGTCTACACCATTATTGCCTTGCTAGGGGCCAATTTTGAGGATACTGAAATCCATATTTTGTTTATGAATGGATTATCCGATATCGGACTATATCGTTATATGTTAATATACTCTGCATTTTGTTATTTCAAGGATTTTATCGCGATGTCTTGTATTTTTACTATGAGTTCACTTGGTGGTAATAATTTCTTTTGTTTGGCTTTAAGCCTTTTTTCACTATTCACACTCTCACCCAACATATGATATGTTATTCAATTCATACAAATAAAGGCATATGTAAGAAAAGTCATATTATGCTTGACTTGACTTCGGACAAACCATTAATATCGCAACTACGCAAGGTTGATGTAATGAAGAAGTTCCACAATTCATTATATATTCTCAAATATTGTTCATGAAGATTTGGAGATATTTCTATTGAAGATATTAAGTAATAAAATTAAATAACAAACAATGGAGAAGAAGTCATTCATTGGAATCATTGCAAGGTATATATAAACAAGAATGTACTTGAAGCCGCTACATATAGAAGGCATATAATACATTTGACTACAAAAAATTTGCCTACATCTACATGAGAACTTCAATGAAGAATCTAAAAAGCTAATAAAGCCACAAGAACTAAAGCAAATGCGCAGAACTAATTTGCTAATCATACTTGGTGCGATAATGATCATTTGGCACCGGCCAATGGAATGATTCCATGAAGCGGTTGACAACGTGGGTCAGCGTATACTTTGCATCAGCGACCATCTCCAAGTATTGGTCAAAAGCATTTGCCAAGTCTTGATTTGACCACAGGTCAGGCCCCATTGTACTTTGGCAATCCTCGTAGGCCATAGACATGCTCTTCTTGAGGATTCGTTGTGCTATTCGTGCCGTAGCAAACTCCTCCGAAGCGCAATCAAAAAGGGAAATAACGTCAATGTCATCACTCCGTTTGTACAAGTACGCCACCCAAGGATCCACCCAATATCGTGCTTGTAGAGTATCAATTCTCTCTTGGGGTTTTGTGAACGTATACAAGGACCTCATTTTATCAACATGCTTGTGGTTAGCCCCCAATCGCATACTCCAATATACACTCGTGATTTATCTTGAGGGAAGTGAAGAAGTATGTTGTCTGGAGACACATCGTTGTGGAGGTAGTTCAACCGGTGGACTTCACACATGATATGCACTAAAGCCCAAGCAAGCTCTGTTCGTTTTTTGCGAAACCGGACCAACTGTCAAGCTCAAATACGCTCATCATCAGAATGAGGTGAGAATCCGATCTCTCCATGAACATCATCTCCATATCTTGCATCAAGGGCCAACATCGATCGAATCGTGCCACCATTCCACCAGTACGTATAGCCTTGGAACTTATTTGCATGAATGGCTATAAAACGAATAACACCTGGATGTTGTATCCTCACAGCAAACGCCTCATTCTGATGCTCCACCTTAGCCAAGTCTGGTCGTGTCACAGCATGGTTGGGAGTCTTTGCAGCAAATTCCCAAAACTCTTGAATGGCCTCAACCCCTCTTATGTGAACTTTGGAAATTGTGTCGTATCCTCCCCTTAGAGTCCTCTTCTCAAGCTCGATGATACGGGCCGTGACAGGAATTACTATCAAATTATTCATGCGACCCAACTCCATTAACCTTCCTTGATCCGTGTGCCACCATCCTATGGAGCCGACCCGGTTTTTATTATTGGATTACGGCCTCATCGCTTGTTGAAAAGCCTCCGCCCTCAATACCACATCCCTAAACTCCTCATCACCCGCTCGACTCGTTCTCTCATACCTCTTCAATATGTCGACAGCGTTCCAGAGAGCATCAATTAATCTATCCTCCATCCAATCCGTAAATCCACGCTTATCGGTCTCCGGTCTCCACACCGGATCTTGGAGCGCTTCCATCATGAGGTCCATCATGTCGTCTTTGAATTTGGCCTGAGCTTCCTCTTTGTATCTCATGTATTTGCTGAACAAACGTGAAAGACTGTTAGCCTCATAAAATCACACGATTACATTCTCCCGAAGAAAGTTCTTGCACTTATTGGATGGATGCTCCCACTTCTCAAGATGTCTAGCAGGCCTTGGTCTCCGGCCTCGATTCCCCTAATGCCCCCAACCCCATGTTTGGGCATCTTTTTGGAAAAAAAAGCAAAATCTCCCCCCTTACAAACGGAAAGACTTCTTTCCTCCCCAGGATAAGGAGCGAGTGGATGAAAATTAAAAAAAATTCCAACCTACAGCCACTCCGCACCCTGAAGATAATATTGCATTGAATTTATTGTATAGGAATTTTATTTAAAAAGAAAGGTTTGATGTTAACGATACTCAATTCACAAAAATACGAAATTAGAAGTTGTATCCATTGTATTGCTTCCAAGTAATTTAACTAAGATTTTATTTTCTCAGTGAGTGTTTGCTAATATAGTATACCTCACAGTAGGTGTATAAAGATTAACATTTTTTTGACCAATAACAATTATCACACACTTGTAATCAGAAACCCTAAACACTAAACCCTAAACCCTATAATCCCAATCTCGCCAATTTTTAAATGTCGGGACTTTTGTTCCCGCTCAATATTAACTGTTGACACTTCAGATCCCGTCAATTTTCAATTATTCAAACATCATATCCCTCTCATTTTCTATTCTTGGGAAAGCGCAAAAACGGAATTGCGCTACGCAATGACCTTCAAAATCCACGATAGAATGATTCTTTTCTTTTCAATCCTGAAGGTGCTGAACTCTGTCGACGTATTTGAGTTCTCCGTGCTTCCTATCGCTCGCCCTCTGCCTTCGCGTACGTGTTTTTGGATTGCATCTATGCATGATTTTTTGTCGTTCAATTATCTTTGCACAGCTTCTCGCATTGTTTGTTCCGTTATTCTTCATAGTTTTCTCCTTATCTTGAGTAGTAGTAGTTGAAAATTTCTTTTCACTTATTGTAATTTAACGGCTTCAAGATAACATTTATGCATTCAGAGCCGTTGTTGTTGACATCTTCTTTTGATTTGACGATTACGTTGGTACATGAGTAAATGTTGATTCCTGCGTGTGATGATAGAATAGGAGAGCACTCGTTGTAACTGAATTTTGAATTCTATTTGAATCACGTGAAATACGCCGGAATTTTCGAGTCTAGTCCTGTCACTTGTCATGCAGTTTAGCTCGAGTCGAGCTAAAGTGCAGGACGATCCAGGCCGTTTGTTTAGCTTGACTAGAGCAATACAACACGTTGTGTACGTTTGTGCAGTTTAGCTCAACTCGACCTGAACTATATGGCAGGCATATCTCTGCAGTTTAGCTCGACTTGAGCTAGACTGTATGGCATGGATATGTCTGCAGTTTAACTCAAGTCGAGCTAAATTGTATGGCAAGCATATTTCAGCAGTTTAGCTCAAGTCGAGCTAAACTGCAGTATGTATCTGGTGAATGGGTTTAGTTGGTGTTAAGCTAATGCAAAGCGCAGAGCTGTACTTCCACTTCTGCTCGAATCCAGCTTAACTGCGGGGCAGTGTAGGTTAGACAGTTTAGCTCGAGTCGAGCTAAACTGATTGATCGAATACATAATGCATTTTAGCTTGAGTTGAGCTAAACTATAGAATGTATTCTCGTAGTCAGTTTAGCTCAACTCGGGCTAAACTGCATGTGTTCGTTTCTCATACCGTCCTGAAGTTGTGACCATGTTTTTATTCAATTCGATTTTTCACTCTGTAAAATTATATTACAGGATGGATTTCTCTTCAGACGATGACACTTTCGTCGATGCACCTATGAATCCTGGTTTACATGCTGCTCAAGTTGTTCCTCCACGGCTCTGGACAGGGAGGACTGTTGCAATGCTTCATTCCGTAGGACTCAGAATCCCTGAGGGTTTACTTCGAAACCTATGATCTGGCGCCGTACCTAATTGTAATGGCTTACTCGGTGAATCCCAAGTTGTGGTGCAAGTTTCAATTTCGTTTGTTGCGGTCGAGGATCCAGACGACTAGATATACTCCTTCAAGTCGTGGCCCATCCAACAAGTCCTCCTAGACGGTGTTAGTCTTTTTGACTATAGTGAGCAAGATGTTTACAACAGATGGGTCCATGAACGTAGTCGGCGGCAGGGGTCATTTTGAACTCGATCGTATGATAATTCTTCAAGGAATGAGTCTACTCCAGTTTCACGCAAAGCACAGTTTCTGATGACAGCGGAGTCAATCAATGCGGTCGCATGTAATACCTACTGTAGGCACAACTGTGTTCAACTATACCCAAAGGAGAAGATTAAGGTTCTCAGGTGTCGCATGTACGACAAGACAACTGTGCAGTTCAAGAATCACGTCAAATTTGATGTCCATAGGCAGTTCCACAGAAATGCTGAAAGGCAAAATGTAGTCACTCTAGAGGGTATTGATGTTTGCGTGGATGAAAATCATGGGCGTGAGCAACGGTACGTTTTATCGCAACGCCCAGAGTGCAGCTGATGGTCATGAGGCCCAGTTACACAGGAACAGGGGCTTGCGAAAGCCTAGGAGTCATACGATTGTTGCTTCTGCCGTCTTAGCGGCAATACTTGATAAACATGCCGATTACATGCCTCACAAGTCCCGAAGCCTTCCATCAGGTGAGAAGGTCGTTGCCAAGGTACTTCCTTCAAGTTTTTAATGGAAGGACCAAATTCTTCTTCTTGATCATCACCTTGAAGAGTGTGGGCTTTCGCCGGTGTCAACTTTAAACTTCAGTAAGATTTGCCGCCTCAGCTATCCAGAATACTATGCCAAAAGATCGGGGGACAATTTTGCGCGTTGCTCCAAGTGTGATGAGTTACAATCACTGATGAAGCTCACTCTTCCTGGGACACAATCATCTCTTATATGGTCGAGGAAGTTGAATGTGCACTTAAATTCCGCATACGTGCACAGAGACTTATACTACCTCAACCGCTTTAGGTCTAAGGAGTCGCCTCAAGATGTTTCGACCATTATGTATGACAACATGGACCAGTCAAAAACATCATTACCTGCCTTGTCTCATAAGGTGAAGAACTTAGACGGACTCATGAAGTTACCTCTTGCAATTACGGGAATTCTTGCTCATCGTCATGTAGACGAGCGATACGCTCATTATAGACAAGATGTTTACTCACATGATGCCAATTACACGGTTGGCTCGTTTGCAAAACTTCTGCGGGATCTGGAAGCTGCACCTAAATCCTCATCTAGAAAACTCTTTACAAAGCCCCCATTGCATCCACTGTATACTGCTCTTTTACGAGGTTCAGAGGTGTGTATGGATCCATTAGGCCCGATTCCTGACATCCTAGTTCTAGCAAAGTCTTTGCCTCCGATTTTGAATATCCAAATGGATAATGCTGTGAGTGATAACAAGAATAGATTTGTTTTCAGTTTCTGGTCTCTTTTGGTAGCAAAACAAGTAATTCGAGAGATATATGTTAATTTTATGCTCGTCGGTCACACTCAGGATGACATAGATGCATTATTTGGGCTTTGGAGCATGGCATTGCGAAAGGAGGATTATTCTACCATCCTTCTTCTCATGAAATCTTTTATGAGGATAGATAAACTTCCGGTTATTCCACACCTCGTTCAAAAGGTTCCGGACTTCAAGAAATTCATTGAAGAGTGGATGTTAATCGGCGACGAAGCATTGGTGGGGCATACGAAGGCGCATCAATTCAAGTTTTACATGGATCCAAGTGGATGCCCCGTAATGAAGTACAAGATTTTCTGTCACGACGAGGAATGGCTTCCTAGAGGTGATCATGCTGGTATTAAATTGTGGAAGGAGGATTCTGAAGGCAGATCATTATGGCCACGTGGTGACCCGGATGCAATGCGTCCAAACGAGATGCGTCATTTGCCTGAGGTGGTAAAAGGGATTTCAGGCTTTGTCGATCCTTAGGAACGATTATCACGTAAGTCAATTGAACCGCAAAGATTGTATGAGCCTCTCTCATATTACTGGAGCAACGTTAAAGAGGCTCTTTGTATACCCATGGATGTACTTGCATCGTCGCAAAATGGGATTCCGCCAACTTTGGAGGTACGATTACCGTTACAACATGGTTTTTGCCGTCAACTCGACTTGCACATAATATGGAAGATGAGTTTACTTTAGAAGGGAATGTGCGCGAAGAGTACGACGACGATGATGATTTTTTTGGCCAGAGACGTGATCGTCTTGCTCCTTCATTTCGAGTTGGACGTGACCTTTATAAGGGTTATTTTGTTGCACTACGTCTATGCGGCACCGATGGCCGGCCTTTCTGGCTCGGGCGTGCAATGTATGATCGAAATTCAAACCCAGACCTACCCAATACGGTCGACATCCAGTTCTTCCGTCCAATGTCACGCTGCAAAGAAATTCTGAAGTATTACACAGATTGGGATACAAATAGAAAGCTTCGTTGGACTGTTGAGAAAGGTGTTGATGTATCTTCGCAACCTATAGATGCTATTTTCACTGCTTGGAAATCAAGAATTACGCATTCTGACGAGGAAAGCAGTGAAGGTATAGACGCAATTACTACAATACCCAAGAAGCAGGTTGAAATCATCAAGGCTTCTTTGCGGGAGCTTGCTTGATCTTTTCTAGAGTAGTCTTCTAGTATATAGTATTTAATATGAAAGTAGGTGTGTTAGTACTTAAACTTGGTATTGACGAATATTTTACTTTGATATTTAGTATGTAGAATATTATATTTTTGTACGATTTACTATCCATATTCAATATATTTATTTTGTATAAGAAGATTGTTTAAGTTAACTCCATCATTATTATCAATTGAAAGAAAATTATCCTTTGTTGGTATGTTTATTTTGACATATATCGTATCAAATATATGTATGGTTGAAACTTTTTTTAAGATAAACATACTTTCTAAGATTCAAGAGGTCTCATATCCTCTCGAAATATAATGGAAATTAGTAACTTCAAAGTACATATGCCTACGGTGAAACCCCTCTAAATGTTGATTTTCGCTTCATCCGTTGTCTTGTTTTAATTTGGGAGATAAAAATGTTCCAAATATAAAGAATATGGGGTTAATGCATCGTAGAACACTCCATGCCCCTCTAGGTACCCTCCATGGACAAAATGTCGTTATAAATGCTGAATATCATTCTTCATAGCTGGACGCACAACAGTCAACCCCTTCAACTTGCATAATAGAATGTTTAAACAAGATTTGGACTTTGGTTTGAATCACAAAGCCTCGATTCCAGACCCTGTATTAATCGACTTCTTAATTCCAGACTCCTCCACAATTCTGTTAAGTTCAACTTCAACCTCTTTCTCAGACTATGGAATAGAAGCTCGGTTAACAACCTTTATTGCAACCTCTTCGTCTACCATCGTATCAGCTCTGCCTGACGTACTTAAATTCAAAGCAGCAATGTTATCTGGCTCCAAACTCAGGTTTGATGTTTGCTTTAGCTCAACTTCTTTGCTTAAATCCACGTTGAACTCCAATGCTTCTACTATGAGTGCTTCAGCATCCACCTCGTGCTCATCTTTTGAACAATAAGAGAATGTGAGAAATTGACCATTTCAATTCCAAGCATCATCCAAATTTAACAAGTCTCTCACAAGGTGGCTAGAGCATTGTGCTTCTAGCGATGGTGAGGTGATGAAGTTGTTGGCCAATGTAAGTTGTTGTTGAGTAGCGTTGGTCATTAACCTGTAGGCTGCATTCACTAGAGAGCTTTGTAAGCAGAATGAGTATAAGCTTGGTATCACTCAGTGGAAGTTGCCAGTACCGGCAGGTTCCACTACTATAACACTATGTGAAAATCTCTATAACACATGTTCACTTTGAAATGAGGAACAGAATTACAGTAAAAGCGAACGGTCAACAATGAAGAGATTCAAGGACTATACTAGAACTCCACATTACAAGAGGTGGCCACAAGTATTTGCCGGTACCGGCAAGATGATGGTACTCCATTTGAGCGTGTTCAATTTGTTCATTAGTGTACCAGTCATCCATGTAGTTTAACAAACTCCATTTTCTTCCCAAACTGGTCTCATGCGCCATCCAAGGAACATAAAAATTATTCCAATTGAGCAAACATGCTCATTTTGAAACCTACCGGTGTCGTCGGGTTACCTACGGTGAGTTTCAAGAAGTGGAATCACTTTATGCATTGTGAAGAAATGTCACCCCTATGCATGTTGGATAAGACCTTACAACTTATAATTTGTAAGGTCTTATCCAACATGCATAGGGGTGACATCCCTAGACAACCGGATTCGGCACCTACCGGTACGTAACATGTCACTCCGGGCCGCCTTGTTGCAACAAGCATTTACTTATGAATGGAAATATGCATTCTGTAAGACAATCAAGGTACAACAAGGCTATCAAGAACAATCCACATTGAAGAACATAATCTTGTGATTGCGAAGAAAGTGATGATGCCGGTATTGGCAGCATATAATAAGCCACAATTCAATCACTGAAGTTCACCAAATCATTGACCTATGGTTTCGAAGAAAGTGATGGTGCCGGTACCGGAAGCATAGAATAATGTAAGTCACAGCCACGGATGGTTTCTGTTTGGATCAAACCATCTACAAGTGTGAGACCATCTACAAGTATGGTTTCTGTTTGCATCAAACCATCTACAGATTCTTTTACAGCATGTAATCAACCTGGACATACACAACCTCAAACCATCTACAGATTCTTTTACAGCATGTAATCAACCTGGACATACACAACCTCATTCAGTCCATCGACTCTGAACATCGTTTTCAAAGAGCAATACTAGTCGAATTTGGACTATCACCAACCAATCTTTGTGGATGTTGCCATGCATTGCCCGTGTATGCAGTGACTAGATGAGTTCAAGTGGGTTATACCTGTTGCTGGATCACTTCTAGAATTTGAATTGGCTTGACAGAAGTTACTCCGCAATTGACTGAGCTCACTCTGGCCTCCGCGAGATAGTTGGAGTAGACTTGGAACAGGAACGTGGTGGCTACAACATGTTGTCTGTACCCGCTTCATCCGGGAATATCAACAATCCTCCTGAAAGGTCACACGCAATTATACATCAACAAAAGCCTCTGTCTTTGCGTTCTCTTTAGAAACAAACGTAAATCCCCTCATCGCGTACCTTGCCCGTATGAGCGTAAGAAAGCAGCCCCTCCACGCACTTGTAAGGAGCTTGAGATTATACTACCCGATGGCCCTGGGGGAAAATTCAAAATGGTCAAAAGGCGAAAACAGCAGATTACGACAGCAAAGAAAAAAGTGGAAATGAGAGAGGAGTACCGGATTGTAGGACGAGGAGCAGGGTGTGAGCAGCAGGTCCCATGGCACGTCAACGATAGCGCATGCCGGTCCCGTTGCCTTCCAATCCTTATCTGCCGGTACCGGCAGGTACTGCAGATGAACGTCCGATGAACGTCCAGATGTTGTCAACTTCGGAGTGCGTTTAGAAGCTCCCAAGGCAGTGCTACATTTCAATGCACTTCTTGACCTGGCCACCCCTAGAATCGCTCATTAATTGCACAACTACTATATATCCCATTGTGAGCGAATGCCAAAATGCATCCGAAACCTCATTCGTCCGAGAAGACAGTAGGAACCGAGAAGAAGAATGTGCCTGCTTGAAGAAAATCAGAACGGCATTGCACTTCGGCCTACTGAATTGCACACCCTGCGGTTGCCAATTTCCGAAATCTCTATTGTACTGTTTAAGAGTGCAGTTAGGAGCCCATTTGTTCGACAATGACAGTACACATAGGGAAAGTTGAGAGTATAACGAAGAATAGGGTAAGATTGCGCAACACGATGCATAGATGCACACGAACAAAATTTCTGTAGCGCCAGACAAAGATCCAGAGCATTCTCGTTGACTCCAACAAAGCTACCGTGGGCCACAATCAAAGGGCTTTGCTGAATCTTGGTTTCAGTGAGCCGGCGACAAAGCATCGTAAGATTCAAAGGAGAGAAAGCCCATTGGATCGAAGGATTGTATACATTTTGGCCCATGGCAAAAATCTGCACGAAATGAATGTTTGTGACGACACCCTGCTTCTTGAGAGTGAAGAGTACCGATGAGAGCATTCACCAGAACAAAGATGCGCTAACCTAATGCTATGGACTGTCTGAGATAATGGATTGAATTGAGACAGTCCAATCCTTCCAAACCTTATCTACCGGTACCGGCAGGTACTCCAATCACTACAGACACACATCGAACCGTAACTAACCTCACACTAGAATGCACCATGTTCAGAGTATCGAGGAGATGAAAATGCATCTTTCATATCATTATTTCTTGCTATGATCATTATAATGAAATAGAGTCGAGTCACAGATGCAGGGTATGCAAAGAGCAAGGTACCTTGTCAAGGACGCGCTCTTAAGTTGAGGTAGGAGCTACAGAGGCTTTGTAGATGTGAACCTCCTTGTTATTTGGACAGATTGCAACCACTGCATCCACGAACTTCAATTGTCAATCCAAAACCCTAAAGCTGAACCTTAATTGGAAATCTAGAGTGGCACGTACTGGACATATCCGCATTCCAGGCATGGCATGTGATGCATTGCGCCAGATGATGCACTCCACCTGCGGCCATGCCTGCCACCAAAAACAGGCACACCAACAAGCTCGATCACAAAATAGAGCCGAAATCTCTCAAATAGGTTGCAAGTGGGTGCTACGGAAAGTGACATTAGGGTTACAAAGAAGGATCGAAGCCAAGAATTGGGTAGCTCGCAAATTCAAGCTTCGACTGTACTTCGCTTCGACCGTGCTTCGCTTCAACCGTGCTTAGCTTCGACCGTGCTTCGCTTCAACCGTGCTTCGTTTCGCTTCAAGCTTCGACCGTTGTAGGGTTCGGGCGCACCTGCACAATGCACTGGTTGTCCTCCAATCCTTATCTGCCGGTACCGGCAGGTGCACGAGATACCCACAAAAAACCCCAATAAGCGGCATTTGAGTGGAAGAGTGGGAGCTGAAGGTACGTACCATTTTGAGAGCGGATATCTTCGCCTGTCTGCCGATCGGATCCATATCTGCTGAACTCAAAGAGGTTCCCGAAATCCTAGGTTGCAAGACTACAAATTCAGGCTTGTGATTGATCATTACCTTGTTGGCACGTATGTCCTTCGATCTTCCCTTCATCACCTCATCACCGCCTTGCCACCACTGCGACTGCATTGTCTGGCGTCCAAATGGGAAAACATAACGAAATGAAAGTTTAAAAACGAACCTGCTCACTGCATCGAATCATGTGGTGATCCTTCTAGCAATGCGGACTTATGAATGTCAGTACGGTCGTTCATGTTCCCTACTCAAGAGGAAGCAAAACGCCAACTTCGATCCAACACGCGCTATACCTAGCCCAACCCCGACAAAGCTAGTGAGCACACGCACTGGCTCCTTTCAAAATGGTCGTGAGACCGGAGTCTGTTCCGAAAGTGTTAATCTAAGCATCTCAAAGACAAAATCGGTGCGCGATCACAAGAGGTTGCAACACAGACGTGCAAGCCCACCATGAATATTGCCACCAAACACAAAGATAATGGCGGCTGGAATCAGGTGAACATGTCAAGGGTTTGTGCTCAAGATGGATGTGACGTTATCCTAATTCAAAATGAGATAAAACTCTTAAGATAGACAGATAGAAACTGAGGTCTCTGTACGGGGCTAGCATGAATGAAGTGTCCGTTCGTAATGCTAATGCTCCCATGCCCATCGGACAAGGGAAAATTGGAACAATTCTACTCTCTCCTTTAGAGGATGGACACTACAACTTATAATCCTTAACTCTAAATTAGGAGGAATACTTAGGAGAGTACTCGTGACTTTCGTCTTCACTCTCGACTTCCTGTTCAACACATTCCAAATTATTGTTAGAATGTCTGTAAACAAACATGCATTTATTTGGTATAAACATTCAAAAACTGATGGTACCTCTTGCGATTCATCTCCTATTGGAAGCTCGGCTTGTTGCATTGTTTTAGTGATAGGAGATTGATATGATTCATGAGCAACGTCCTCTACAATAGGAAAAAGGCTCTTTGTTGTATCCCCTATTCCTCTTAATCTACTCTCTCTGTAAATCCTTCGTCTTGCGCTGCTCTTCGTGTTCGTAAAGTACAACCGCCCACCTCGCACTCGCTTTCTATGCTTCTTCTTACGGACTGTTGAACCTAAGTGATCCTCAACTTCTAAGGCTCTCGGCATCTGTAAACACGTCGCTGCAAGATGAACATCTGAAATTGCATAATTGACTTGAAACACTCATCTCTAATTAACAAATATTATTCTTTTAGACCCATACCTAGTTCACATTGAGCAGCATTTTACTATAATTTGTCAGCGCAAACAATATTATTAATTACCCCACCACATGTCTGGATGGTGGCTATTTACTGTAAATGGATTCCGTAAGTAGTAGATTCTACTTCGATTAATACAAGCCACCACTTCTGACTTTTCTACTAAACTATTATCCTCCTCTAACTAAGTTTAAAGAGGAGTTGTCCTATTCCATAAGCCGTCGATATATTATACTCTGCATACAGGGCTATCAATGACTTTGGATTTGAAATGACATCGTCGATAGGCTTTATTAAGCCATACTATCCCACCTCCATCATTTTTTCATAGCCCCATTACAACTTTTGGCGGCTTTAGCTGTTTTGTGCGGTCGGTCAAATTATTGGAATGAAGTCCATAGAGCACGCTTCGTGGGCCATCAATGTCAGTAGAGCCTCCACTTCGATGTTTTATAGTACTACCACTTTCAGCTCTTATTTTACCCGACGGCTACTATCATTTAAAAATATAGCGTGCTTTGTATAAGCAATGTACTTTGACTAAGTAATGCTCATCTTCTACCTTCCTCACGTCATGCGTTATTGTCACCCATGGCGACTATTCGAGTAGATGTTGGGCGAGCCCCTTTACGTGTTCTACCACTATCTCATGGTTGTATTGTTGTCAGTGCTAGAATGTTGTCTGCAAAGTTGAGTCTGAGGTTAGATTCGATCTTCCTAGAGGAAGAGGTCCTAGACGACATCGACAACTTGTGTTTTAGCGTGCACATGGAGCCGTGTGTCAAAAAAGATGTATTTTGGATACTACAATCCACGCAGTATCGTGTTCAAGGAGCTTCCATCCAGTCTCATCCAAATGTAGCAACATTTGCATCTGAGTGTGGCATCGTCCGGTCATCTACAACGATGACTCCTGTCATTTGGCACTAGATGACCGTGATGTAGAGTCCGCGAGAGATTGCAATGCACCTGCTTTCCAGAATACTAAGCTACCGGAGACTCCTTGGACGACGTCGGTAAAAACCATCTCCTTGTAGGTCCGTCAGTTTTATCAAGAAGCCCCTGCGTCCACCGAACAATACAGCTTCTATGAGCGCAGTCACATGCATCCGCAATCTACACTTCAGGAAGGGGGTCAAAAGCGAACTTAGCAAGTTAGATTTAAATACATATCTGTACTCATTTGTTCAGTTCCTACCGGCCCTGTATGATGACAATCTAATTTTCGAGTTTCCGCCGCCTCCTCATGACAGCAAGTCAGGCTCTGCCAGGAGATCGTCTGGAATGGACAAGCATTACGACGGTCACACATGGTGCCATTTGCAGACTCGGAACATTTAAAATGACCATGGTCCCACAATCCGCACTGCTTTGTGTGCTCGTCATTTGCGATGAGAGAATTTAGAGTGCGGTTTTCTTTGCGGAGCGGGGCGGGTGGACGAGGTTAATGAGAATTTGTGGGATGGCTTCGCAAAGAAGCCGTTCCTGGGGAAATGCCCAAACTCTGAGTCAACTCTAATGTGCGCTATATGCAAGGAATCACCGACTTGTACTTTGCCATGCTCTGCACTGATGTATTATGTCACAGGTGATACTAATAGAACCATAGCATATATCCACGTTGGATACCACAGTCACCCGGTAGGACAAGGTACTTGTAGGGAGTCTTTAGAGCTCCGTAATCAATTGTTGAAAGGAGCTCTAGAAAGAACACCAAAGGCCTCACCCTCCGCGATTGCATTGTCTGCAAGTTCAGAATTCCTTGGGGATTACCTGTTGAAGAAGGAAGTAGAGTCTCAGTCAATTTTAACTGAATCTGAAATGTAAGATGTCATGTTCAAGTTCGAGAGCTACACGAGACCAACAATTCGACACAACATGTCCCATTTTAGAAGGATGGGAATGAAGGGCATAATAGATGGAGTGTGCGAGTTGAGAGGCACCTCACGGTGGCCCTATGTGCAAGAGAATAGATTCTCTGGCCAAGGAAGTAAGACCGACAAGGTGTTTGTCTTCAAGATGTCAGAGATTAGACTGGGATCGAGCGCTGACCTCGTGAGGAAAATGCAACTTAGAGGGGAGCTAGAACACGCATGGGTGATGTTCGACCACGTGAAGCGCATAAAACGGTACTCAACGTGTGCCTGCCACATGTACGAGTCAACGTATTGCAAGGTGATGACGATCGCAATCTCCGACATGATTTCCAAAACTCAAGATGCACAGTCATACCTCTTGAGAGGTATCAACGCCGTCATGGCTGAGCACGGGGTACACAATGTCAACTTCGCGAACTTCATGGCTGACAGTGCGTAGGCAAACTGGAATGCCGTCCGGGAAACCTACAGTTCAGATAATAAATCTTTTCCAATGCCAATTAAGGAACGCTCTTGTCTGCTACATTGGACTACTTGTATGTAGAGAACAACAAACTCTTACATTAAGCCTGAACTTCAGGACGAGTACAAGCGTATTTGCACTCAGTACAAGGATGCACGTACAGCAGACGAAGCGGAATCTCAATGCATGGCAATCTAATCATGGTGGTCTACGAGCGGAGCAGCAAGTGACTCTGATATCCGTGCGCTCGACATCTAGTTGGCATGGTGGCACTTTCGATACTGGCAGTGGGGCGGATATATCAACATGGTACGATTTATAGTATTTTATGAATTAATTCTCAATATTAAGTCTTTTAAAACACCACTCTGAACTATGGTCGGAGGCTTGCTGATGAGTTCTCCTAAACTATGATCATGGCCTTTTGATGCAGGATCTCACGGAGGATCAGAGGAGATGTCCATGTGCAATTTGTCCGAGACTGTGCATGCGTCATAGAGCAAACAATCCGGCGAAGTTTGTGATAACATTTTTGAGGCCACTATTGAAGACTATTGTCGTGCCTTTGTTCAATGCACCAGGTACAATGCCTATAACAAAGGTCGAGGATCAGGTACTGGTCCTACCATTGACGAGTTGCGCTTTTGCGTTGCTGCTCGCTCTGCTTCTACAACTGGTAATTTTTATCGGGCAATGGACCTGATCTTAGGAGCGGGTAAATTTCTCCGTGGAGTAGAAGAAGAGATTTTCGGATCTATGAAACAAAGGCTCGATGAGAAACCAGGCTGCGAGGATGGCTCTCAACGATTTGACAAGGTCAACTTTTCGCAACCAAAGACCATAAAAACCATGCAGCAAGGTTCACCTTTCACTCCGATTCATCTTGAGGATGACGGTATGTGAACCTGTGAAACGGTTCAATTTAGCGGAAACGCATTCCCGCAAGGTTTAGCCATTTTTATTCTCTCTATAACTTCGTAATTTGGGCATTTTTTTCAATTCCCTTGATTTGGTGGTTTTGAAGGGGGTTGGCATATTTTTCTCATGCTTTCTCTAGTAGAGGCTAATAGGTTAATTATGCTTAAAGCCAATTTATGTGTGGCAATTTAGGTGCTTTCTATGAATTGCACTTTATTTTCTATTGCTTATGATTGTGGTGTTTACTCTAATTGTAAGGCTTAAATGCCCAATTGACTTCCTTCTTCAAAAGACTCTCTTGTGGTATCTAAAAACCCTAGAGAGAAGGGTTAATTCTAAGGATGATTTCTTGGACGGATGAAAATCTATCCAAGAAGGGATGGATGAAGCTTTTGCTAGTTTACCATCCCTGGTGGAAGTCGTTAGGTTGTGTCGATATGTGTGGTGAAAAGGTCGGTGGTGTGTGAGAGAAGTGTATTAAATTTGAGATCTAGATCTAGATTTTTGTAGTGTGTGTTTTGGAGCCTTGTGTGTGTTTTGGAGCCTTGTATGTGTCTTGGAGCCTTGTGGGTGTTTTTGGAGCTTGTGTGTTTTGTGTTGGTGTTGTATAACCGCTTTTGCAGCCTCCAAATGGAGCAGCAGAGCTTTGGAAGACAATAGCGGTCGGCCAACAACAATTACAAAGCTAAGATTTTGAGACAAGGTAGATCAAGTTGTCTTTTCTCCAAGGACTTTTTGCAAGCTTGATTTGAAGCAACGAGCAAGGATTTAGAGTTGTTGGAAGGAGGAGGAGTGGTGCAGGCGCTGAATGAAAGAGTAGAGCTTTTGAGGACAATAGCGATTGGCCAACAACAATTCAGAAGCTAAGATTTTGAAATGACATAGATCAAGCCGTCTTCTCTCCAAAGACTCTTTGCACACTGGATTTGGAACAACGAGCAAGGATTTAGAGCCGTTGGAAGGTGGAGGAGTGCTGCATCGTGCGTGGGATCATGAAGGGAGCCTCCCCTCTCACTCATTGAACTTAAACTTTGAAATGGCAAATTAGTTGCCTCCAAAAACCTTGTGTAGTTGTTTGATATGAATGTTGGTGTGATTTTCTTGGATGTTTTTGTGAGTTGTTTGAATGTATGTGATGATAATTTCTTGTCTTAAATTAATTGGATTGCTCTTGTGATTGCATGTGGTGAATTGGTGTGGTTGTATTCTGAAGTTAGGGTAGAATTTTGGAACTATTGAGGTACGCGCGGAAGCGCTGCCAAAATTCCTGTAGAAAACACCCTAAAGTCTTATTTAACTCTAATTTTGTATGAGTAGAGTGTTGTATGGTTGTATGGGAAGTTTTTGGTAGTATGAGAAGGGAAGAATATGTGTTAGAGGTGAATTCACCACCTTTGAGAGCTTCCATAGTATGCTATAATAGTTTGTTGTGAGGCTTTTTGAGGTGCCTTGGTGGGTTTTTTGCCTATTTTGTCCTTTCAGTCTAGCCTTGTATTATGGTGATTGATTGGAGACCATTTGAATTCCTTTAAGTTTATAAGGAAGGGGATTTAGGGCTCAATTCATAGCTTAAATCAATTATTTGAATGAGGTGTGAATCCATTTGAGCGTTTGGTTCATGTTGATTACAATTGCAGTTAAATTATATGTCCATGTATAAATTGATTGTCTATTGCTTGGAAGGCAAAGTTTTATATGCACCACCCCTTGGCCCCAAATGTGCCCAATTCCTAGTTAAGGGGGTATTGGTGCCACACGGTGATGATAGCGAAGACGTCTATGTTCTAGAAGAGACAACAATTGTTCAGTCACATCCCGTGCAGCACGTCACAAGGGTTCTCGAAGAAGAGTGCTCACTAAAAATGTGACACATTTGCCGCATGCCGACAGTGGGTTCGCGGATTTGTACTGCGATGACTCCTGACTCTAACCGGAAGTGCAATCGTCGGCTCTGAAATGGTGATCCTCCTCCAACATACCACGGCCTGAAGCACGTCCGCACTCAAAACAAGAATTATGCACAATTCTTCTATTTCTGTGCAAACAGTGCCGTAGGGTGCGTAGCGGGTAAGCGGCGGAAGTGGTTCCTGGATTCGCCCAAGGTACCTAGAATCTGGCCAGTGCTAAAGGGAACCAACCTCACGACATGTGAGATTCTCACTCTAGAGGAGGCAGGATTTCAGCTGCAACAGAAACCACCTAAGCCGACTGAGAGGTACTTTGGAGATGACATGGCGATTGCCGCCAGTATTGCAAGCATTCTACCACTGGAAAAACCCGACAAGTTCCTCAACATCAGAAGCTCTTGTCCCTGTTGTCGCAATGCTACAAAGAGGGTGGTAACTGAGCAATTAAACAAGTGGGAATTAGCTATGCTACTCGACGTCCACCTAACTCGGATTATGTTGGTGCCAAGCTCAGGACTCGGGGCCGTCATTGATATCATTTCCAGAATGGGTCGTGAGAAGGATGTTCAGAAATACAAGGTTAGCATTGGTACACTTCCATAGTGTACATGTCCGAGCTTCACAAGCATGAACGATAAGTTCAAGTCGCGTGGATTCTACGCAAACTGCAAGCACCTTTACTACATTTACCGTGTGGTATGTGGTATTGA
Organism: Bryum argenteum; assembly: GCA_037043015.1. Lineage (NCBI taxonomy): Eukaryota > Viridiplantae > Streptophyta > Bryopsida > Bryales > Bryaceae > Bryum > Bryum argenteum. The sequence goes on from CM073321.1 coordinate 43,519,508, forward strand.
TCGGGAGATGGATCGGTTCGTCCATGCTCCAACTCTTAGCTTCAACGAGATCAAGTGACTTCTCCTTGGTTGAATTGTTCAGTGTGTTCCAAGCGCCTAATGCCGTTTCGGAGATTCCGACATCTGTAAGGAGCTTTAAGCGGACATTGTGGTTTAAGCAATATTCCACATTAAAAGTAAAATGTTGTGCCAGTTTTGTCATCGGATCAGCATATGACTGATATATATATCTACTTATACTTTTCAATGTCCGTTGCCATAGAACAGACATTCACATTTACAATCTCTTCTATTCCCTAAATTGTACTTGCTCACAGATAGTGTCATCTTCTATACATTCCTCTACGGCATCTACCCAAATGGATGGTAAGAGTAGGGGGTCATAGTTCGTAGGTCTGCAAAATGGTCTGCATTTTTATAACAGATAATTCTGTTTTTGAAAATATCATCCAATTTTCAGACGAACAAGTGAGACCATTTCAGGGATAAATGGTGGTGTTTTCAAATTTATCACGGTTATAGGATCTAAATTGTCGTGTAATGTCCACTTTTCTACGGCTTTAGGGTCACCCAAATATTGGAATCTTTAAAAAAATTCAATAATATTCCTCTTTGTACAAGCATATTCCAAAAAAGTCTGCTCATTGCTCATTGATTTGTGCCTATCACTCGCACGGGAATTGCATTGGCCCTAGATGCACCGATTGGGAGCCCTAGACGCACCGATTGGGAGCCCTAGACGCACCGATTCGGAGCCCTAAACGCACCGCTTGAATAGAATACTAGACCTAAATTACTAAACACTTATCTTAGAATATTTCACTTGAAATAACCCAATTCTAATCTTAGAATACTACTTTTAGAATATTTGAGTACTATACTTAAAATGCCATATGTGTCGGACCCTGTTTTTTTTATTGGGTATTTTATATGTTTGATACGCAATAAGAATAAGTACAGTGTCTAGAATCCAACCTAAGTATGTGGTAGGCTGTATATTAGAAGACAAATAAGTTTAAACAAATACATGTTAACATTAGAAGTTAATTTTGAATAAGAAGGCCGGGTTCACGAACCCGTGCTCTGCACTTGAAAGGAAAGGACGTTCTATCAGAGCCGGATAGGGCTTTGAAAGACGGCGGCTGAAGGACGGAGTGGGCGGAAGGACAATAATATCGATAGCGGCCAAAGACGGCTCTGTACACGGTCGGACATAATGGCGTACGAACATGTTATGATGGCCGGCTTTGCATCCGGCCCTTCCTATAAAACGCGACCCGTCCGCCGTTGTTGTCAACTGCCTTCTCACTTTCCTGCTTTCTCGCCTTCTTGCCATCCTGCCTTCCGCTTTTCTGCTTTCCGCCCTGCTACTTTCCGACCTTCTGTTTGCGATCCGGCTCCCTGGCCGATCTCAGCCGAGCTACTCGTTCCTTTTTTTTGCTTTACTTTCGAATGGCAGGATCAGCATCTGCTTCCGCTCCGGCGCGGCAGGAGCTCAAAATCTCGAATAAGTTAGTGCTTCCGCTCATTCCGACCGAAGATGTAGAGAAGAAGACGTTTGTGGAGGAGCTTGTTCGGATACGCCTCTCGGAATAGCTGGATGCGCTGCGGGGGGTATGCGACGCGGAGATGGTGCGCGAGATCAAGAAAAGAGCGCCGAACCAGTTCGAGGGGACGGTCTGAGGGTAGTCGCACACATGGACGACCGATCACTGGAGGGCGGTTTACGGCTTCTCTGCAAATAACAGCGTGGGGTTATGCGGCCGAAACATAAGTGGGCAAAGACGACCTTCCATGGTAAACCGCTCAAACACAACGGCTACGCGGTGGAAGATTGCAAGGACCCGAGGGAGCATCATAATGTTTTTAGTGCCAATTATTCATGCGGAAAAACCGCACCAAATCACCGTCCGTCTCGCCAACACCGTTCTCGGCTCTCTTCATGGAGAATGGGAGGTAGATTTGGGAATCATCATCCGGCACTTAGTTTCCCGGCTTGCCGAGAACGTGGGTAAGAGCCGACCTAGTCCAATAACCCCCTTCCTTTATCATTTGTATGACAAGGAGGAGGTTCTAACGAACGAGGAAGAGAGGACGTACGAGCTGGAGTTGGCGGCACAGAAGCAGGGAGTGTTTGAATCCGAGGAGGACGTAGACAGTTGGTCGTCTTCTCGAAGAAGAAGAGGAGGCCAGATCCGATGATGAAGAAGTGGAGCCGGAGGCACCACAATAATAAGTACCGGAGTCGATCCCGCAAGCAGCACTGGAGGTTATAATACTTCCATTCCTGTCCCCTACCGAGCGTCCGGCCCCGGAAGGAGTTCGACCCGGCCGAGGTGAGACTTCCGCGGCCGGCAAAAAGCAGGCGGTCCAAAGCAACCATCCGACCAGACGACCCCCGACTTTGTCCGGCGATAGCATCCCCAGATTATTCGGATCCAATGATGAGAGCATGGTATCAATTCACAGACGCTCGCACCTAATAATTTGCCTACTAGGAGATAATAGTGAATATGTGCAAGGATTTTGGTGTTGAGACAATGGTCGGAGTCAAAGCAGCCGTAGACGCCAGACCGAATGTGAGCCAAAAAACCACCATGGAGTGGCCTTTGGTCACAAGAGGTTTTAGTAAACGAGATTACATGAAGGAAAAAAGAAGAGATAAGAGGAGAAAAGAAGAAAATGTGGGAGAAAGAAAAGAAGCTGGAAAGAACCACCGGGCGGTTGCCTTGGAAAAGACCTCTAGTCTTTTGATTACCATTTCTTCATCGTAACTCCAAATGGAGCGTGCTTTAACTTTTTAGACAACTAACTTCATTTTGCATGAACCCCTAAAATTTCAAAAGCATAGAGTTAAAAACCCAGGACTGATTGCCATTTGACTGTGGCTCTTTTTCGCCACTGTCGGGGGGAAACCGTTTTCAACACCCCAACTTGGAAGCCCGTTTCTCCCTCTCTAACAATCAGATGAGAGCATGCCATATACCCCTAGAAAGCTCTCTTAAATCTCTACCTATCCTAGAAATCTCAAAAGCATCGGACAAAAACTCTGTGACTGATTGTCATTTGAATACTGCTGATTTGTTCACTGCCGGGGTGAGAACTCTTCCAACACCCCGACTTTGGGAGCCCATTTCTCCCTCTTTCGAATTCGGAATTAGACATGCCAGTTACCAATCGAAAGCTACTGAGGAGATCTACCATTATGTCAAATCATGAAGTATTTGGACGAAAACTGAGGTACTGAGGCGGAAAAATTTGAGAGGTATTTAATGGGGATTGAGAGAATTGATAGAAGAGGCCCACGGCCTTCTTCTTCTACCAACAACTAAGCAATTCAAGAAGAGATCAAGAGGAACAAAATTGAGAGTGTAGTCCACCTACCTCCCTGCTCCTACTCTAAGTAAGCATTACAAAGAAAAAGGGGTAGACAAACAAGAGATTGATGAGACAAACAAGATGGAGGAGAAGGAAGCCCATGACCTTCCTTCTCCCACTCTTACTAAATTGAGTGGTCAAGATAGCTTGGAAACAAGCTATTAAGTACAAAATAGGAGTCGCCAAAGAAGCGGCTCACCCTAGTCTTTATTAACGCTCAAGCCCTAACTAGGCCTCTATGGATGAATGGTACTCCTCCACGGCGTTCCATCTTGAAGAACCTTCACAAATGGATGCAACTCTCAACTACCACTACGAAGTTAAATGAACAAAACCAAGACAATCAAGCCATAAACACAAACATGAATATTAAAAGCTAATTCCGCAAGACCCATGGTAAAACACTCAATCCTAAATTAAGCAACTAACCATATTCTTAATTCGAGGATTCACTAGGGGGAATCTTCCCTCCTTTGGTCCTTCTCTATCATCAATTGGATCCACTAGGAGGGATCTTCCCTCCTCTAGTCCTTCCATACTAAATCTTACGTAAAACTTAAATTAGTACCAAACATCCTATCTAAGGCCTTGTAACAACCATCTTCTAACATGTATATTGTATTTATAGCTTAATTCACTTAAATTTCATCATATTACCTCATAAAGGCATTGCTTGTTAACCCTTAAACGTCAGACCCAGCCCGAGGGGTTGGGTTTTTTTTTGAGAGAATCTTGCTCATAACTTACACTCCATTATACCAAATGGAATTTTTAAAATTCCGAACTGAGCACCTTAAAGAGATCTATACTTTCTTAAAATAGAGCTCACGCAAATTAAAAATAGAATAATGCTAAAAGTGGAGTTTAAAAGAGATTTTGGGTGTGGTATCAGAACAGCATATGATGTTTAAGGGTTAACATTACATTCATAAAGGTAACAAATAAACAATAACCAAACAAGAGAGGCACTACGAGCTCTCACACCGACTCAAGAGCAATACCAGCAGTTGGAGAAGCAGATCACAAAGCTTACCCTCGACAATAGGCGCCTGCGGGATACGATGAAAATAAGAGACGAGGCGCTCGCAATCAACAAGCAAGCAATTCAAACCGCTCACGAGGAGCTGATCAAGCTCACAGAGATTTGCAAAGTTTTGGCCGAGGTACTTCAAAGGGCGAATTTCTTCGAGGTCGGAATCCTCGAGTCGGAAGTGTTCAAAGCAGACACCTTCTGCAAATTCCTGCTGGTAGCCAAGACGTACCCGACAAAAATGGAGACGAGCAATAAGAAGGTGAAGGTTGTGTTGGACTCCGTCCGTAAGCGGATTGCGGGTATGACCTCGATTCCGACCTTTACGGGTACGCCAGCGTAGACTCCGGTCGAAGTTCAGAAGTCAGATGCGGGACCCTCGAATCCAACCACGCCCAAACGCAAGGCAAAGGTGGAAGAAGGCACACCCCCCCCCAACTGATTCTCCAGCCAAGAACACACATTCGGTGGCTAGGCGACTTTTGACCGAGGAGTGGGAGAAGTCCCCAGCCGCTCAGAAGCTTCACAATATTGGCATCAACGTATCGAACAAAGAGGAGCTGAAAAGCGACGCCGACACGGAGTACGAGAGCAACGAGGAGTTCACGACCGCGCAAGGAAAGAGTCCGCGCACGACGGATTTTGGCTACACCCTTGAAACGGCCTAAACATGGTATAAGTCGAAGGGATAGGAGGATGTAGGCCGGATTCAGAGTCCGTAGTGTGATTCCGACCCAGGGTTAGGAAGTCAGCCTAGGACAGTAGATAGGATCTTTTTGGGAAAGTGAGTCGCTTTTCATCGAGTAGGCCATGTAGGTCGGCCGCCGCAAAGTAGTTAGGTTTCAAAGTCGTAGACTTTGTGAATTTTAGGTGAAAGTTTTGTCACTTATAACATTTCTTACTTGTTAATCAATAACCTCTTATGCGCATATTCAGTGTGATCCTTACTCTCTCTCCCTTTTGAGGTTGAGTGCTTAGAAGTCGTATCTACTGTTTCTGAGTTATAAGTCAAGGGGTTAGAAATTCGGATTCCCTGCTAGATCGTATCTGTGGAGTTGGTATTGTGTTGGGCGTATTAGGAGTGCCTTGTGCCGGTCTAGAGTGTCTAAGAGAGAGAAACTACTGTGTTAAGCACCTTACGGTCTGGGGGTCTGGGAGTAAAGTGTGCGAGGCCGGATTGCGATCCGACCTCAGGCTGCTACAACCTTGGGGTTCTTCTGTAGTCTCAGAGGACGGACTAGGAACAGTACGTGACCGGAATACGTGTAGCCGTCCTCTATCCGGATTCGGATCTCTTGGAGTTTGTAAGTGTAGTAAGTGCGATAGGGCAATCAGGGCGTTCTGCGTGACCTGCTAATCCCGCCTGGTCGGATTAGTTGTGAGGACATAATGTATGCCTAAGTCTCGGTGTGTGTGTTTGTGTGGGTAGAGTTTATACGTAGAAGTTTCCGCCACTCAAAACATAAGGAAAAGAGTCTTTGTGCATTCCCTCTTAGAAAGGGATACACTTGTCAAGCAAGGCTAAAACATCAGTTGGAAGACAGAAATGATTGGTCCATGCTTCCATCATGATAGGGTCATGATGGCCCACTGCGCTGCCATTTGCAAACGCAATCCTTTCTATTACTCCGCAGCCAGGTTCTCCCCGCACAATGTCTCACCTCCGCGCATTTGTTACCGTCATCGTCGCAGCACATCTCTCCGCCTGCTCTTTGCGCTTGTCATCGTCTCCGCGCTTGTTTCGTCTTCGTTCCTTTGTTGCTAGACTCGTTTCAACGGTTTCCTGCGTGCTCTCGCCTTCGCTTGCCCTAGCACGCACGCGGACAGTCACTTTGCTTACCTTGCCGATGCTTCGAGTACTTTGGATATGTTAAGAGCTTGCTTTGTGGTCATCGTCTCCGCCTGCTGTCCTGTACCCTGTCTGAATAGACTACTTTTAGGAGGTACATTTAAGTTTTTGAGAGCTGCGGAAGTAGAGTTTTTTAGTTTTTGAGGAAGAATCGAGCAAGAAAGAGCTGCGCAATAGAGTTTCACAGGTTTGTGAATGCTTTTCATTGAATTTGTAGTTCTGTTTTTGTGCTTTGGTTTTGAATTTCTAGTTTTACATTTCTGCTTTTGTTCAATGTGCAAATGTGTTGCAATGTGCTTTGGTTTGCATTGTTTGCTGCGATGTGCTTGTGTGTGCATCAGTTTGCATAGTTTGCATCATTGGTTTTGTATCACTCTGCTTCATCTTGTGCTTCTCATTCTGATCCAAAGCACCTTACTTTTCTTTTTTCATTCGTGTATTTGTATACTTTTTGAAGAATCCACAAGTGTTGTTGCTCAGCATTGTTGCCACGTGATTCATGTCTACGTTATTCCTTATATTGCGTGAATCGCCAATGCAAATTGCTTGTCGTTTTGAAATCTATAGCACTGTTAGATTTTAGATTCTGGTGTTAGCAGGTATTAGCAATGAGGGTTCTATTATCCCCCCACCGTCTATAATTTGCTTCTACTGAATGGAAGTACCGGGGATAATTTGCCTCTAATTATCAGCAATTATCCTCGGCCCGAGGATAATTTGCCTTAAATGATCAGCAATTATCCCCGGTCCGGGGATAATTTGCCATTAATGATCAGCAATTATCCCCCGTCCGGATATAATTTCCTCCATATATCTAAAATATGTCCCGGTCCGGGGATAATCCGCCACTATTTATCAGCAATTATTCCCGGTCTAGGGATAATTTGTTCTCTATATCAGTAGTTATCCCCGTTTTGTGAATAGGTTTCCTCAACTTATCAGGAGTTATCCCCGGTCCGGGGATAATCTGCCTCTATGTTGAGATTCACAACAACAATTACATTTTGATAGAGCCCCTCATCACAGATCAAAGATATATCCTCTGTACATAAGAAGTTATCCCCGAAGCGTAGATACTCTGCCATTGATGATGGGTAGTAACTTCCAGTTGAGGAGAAATTAACCTCAAAGTAGTAGACTATGTACTCTTGGTGTGCAACAAGCCACTTACTTGATACAAATATTCCCGAACCGGGGATAACATGCCCTACACATCAGGAAAATACCATCCCGCGAAACTATTTTTCTACAGAAAAACACATTTTACTCCCCCTCCAGATTTAAGTGAATATACGGTTTTTAGTCTGTGACAATCTAAGTGTCGTGAAATAAATCATTGATGGTTACAGTTTAGTGAGATTATGTAGTAAGACCCAGCCAAAAAAACGCATTATCCCCGGGTCGGGGATAAATCAACCTACGCTCCTACAAATTATTCGTATTGTCGGAACAAACTAACGATTTATTCCATCTGTTTCACATAGTGGTATCATCAAATCTGGGGCGAACAAAGCGCACCGCTCGGATCGTGAGGGCTAGCCGTGACAAAGTTCAAACAGTGTTTGAGAAGCGTCGCAAGTGGTTAGTCGAAGACTGTGACGTATCCAAGAGCTCGAATCATCAGTAAGTCTAACAATCCCAATATCCGTAGATGACATTAGTCATGATCAAATATTGTCGCTCGTTAGTACATGAATTATCCCTGGGTCGGGGATAATTTGAGTGACAATCATGCTTAGAACCTAGCGTCTCTGGATTTGGAGAACCAAGATGGCACTCGCAGTCACAGACACGAGCCCTATGTTCTTGGTCATGGATCTATTCCAGAATCCATTCCGGGGACACTCCATTCCACAAAGAAGACGACCTAGAGGCATCCAACCTCTTTCAATTCAAGGATGTCGTTGAGAGCTGGACCCTGAAGATCGTGAGGAACACTTTGCTCATCATACATCGTGAGGAACTGAACGACGACTACATTCCTTTGCATCAAAACGTTTGAGTTGTAGCTTTTGAGCCACACCAGTCCAAGTTTGTCCTCATTCGTTGCCACCAGCATTTCCATGAAAAGGACAAAGACATCTACGAATTTGGAATTATTGTGGAAGTTGGAACAAAATACGGTCTCCGGTTCGACCCGGATGGTTTTGTCGAGCACCTTCGAAAGGTGCAACATGGATTCCTCGATTCATGAATGAACCTTGTCCTTGCCTAAAGCGAGCCTAAGGCGAATGACCTTACGCGGATACTGAACCAATTGTTGACAAATTTGTCAAAACAATCTGCCTCATCCAAAAAGGAGGCTTCTCTAGTGAAACCCGTTATGTCAGTTCCAGATGAGAGTGTGCAGACGGATAACCGTGAGTCCTCAGCCCCAGCGCGGTCGACGAGGAAGAGGACATCAAACGCACAAGAGCAACCAAAGCCTCAAAGGAAGAGGAGATGCATAGCATCTGAGGCACCGAGCAACGTCTCAGAGGTTCAAGAAACGGAGGCAGGCTCTTCGAAGAAGAAGAAGGCAAAGAAGGACAAGCAGAAGAAGGATAAGGACGATGGCATTGACTGGGAGAAGATGCATTGGCCCAGACAGAGTTCTAGAAGGATTACAAAGTTTCCTTACTCTTCAACAAGGAACCAAAAGCAGTTACCTTAGAGCAGTGGAGCCGGGGGAAGGCCCAGTGGACGATTCGAGCGTTCGAGGAAAAAATCGAGGACAACCTAAAAGTATACCTCTCTACGTTAGGAGAAATCCAAGCTCGCAGGACTCTTGTCATCACACCTATCAAGGAAAACGATGATCTTCTCGATAGGAAGCCCGAAAGTTGGAATGATATCAAATCCAAGAGTTTTGCGATCATCGACGTCTAGCACTTTGTCAAAGCTGCCCTGGAGCTAATTTACGAGTAGCTCCTAGAGGACCAATGTGTATTCCTTAAGACTTGGGATGCGTACGTTGTCTATGATAAGGACCCGACTCGACTCACTACCATATCTGCGCACTACAACATAACGAAACATCTTACCCGTGCCCAACCGACATAGGAGAACCAGATTCAACCGGGGCGCTGCATCTGGATCGGCTGTGGACGTCCTTCAAACAGGTCAAACGAGTTTGAGCGTCAATCCAACGCAAGCGCAATAACCCAAAGAAGTACAACGTATTTTTGACGAATGTTTTCATTAGTATGTATCTTTGACCCTTGGAAAACTTTCCTTTGTTCCCCGACTATGTATGCTTGCGAAGGAATTCGGAATTGGAATTATCTCCGACCCGGGGTTAATCTAAATCAATTTGCATTCCGGTCTGTTTTTCCTTTTGAAGTTATCCCCGGTTCGGGGATAATTTATTCTTATGCGTTCGTGTATTCTTTCTCATTATCGGCAGCTGTAATGACTACTTCAGGAGTTTGTCGATCTCTTGATTATGAGATTCAAGAACATTGACACTAGCAAAGAAGGCAAGAAAATCCAGTGGGTCGCAGATCTGTAGCATGAGATCCTCATAATGCTGCAGGATGCGTGGTATGAGAAGTTCAAGGAGTTTTTGGAGAAGCATGCCGTTGGAAATCTCATTGACCCGGACACGGGAGACTACTACTACAAGAACTGGTCTTGGTTCTCCAATTTCAAGCACCACATCACCCAAGAATTCTTCCAAAAGCTTGGGAGGCTAACAGACAAGTGAGAAACTACAAGCACACACGCAGAGACTCACTGTGGGAAACAATAAGTTTATTAAACGAAGAGGCAGAAGCTTATAAATAGCCTCGAGAATACCAAGGAAACTCACTGGGATGGTGCCTGACACGTTCCCCGGTGGGAACTTCAAGGACCCGAGTGAGCACACAGTTTAACAACAAGGACATATACAAAATGTCTTGCCTTCTAGTCGATGTGTCCAATGGGCCTGGTAGTGGTCGGTACCCCAAGTTGTTGAATTCGAAGTGCAAGCATTATCACTTTGATCAACGGTCTTGTTCTGAGTGGTGCCTTCGCCGGAAGTCCAAGCGTATAGCCTCTCAAGAAATGAAGGCTGCAAAGTCTTTGCTTCCATTCTTCGAAGAAGATTCTTAAGATATTGACGAGGAGATGTGGAAGTTGTGGAAGCCGGCTCATGAATTTACATCCGCGTCTTGGAACATACTGCTTCGTCACATCGACAAGGGATTCTACTTGGCCAGGCTGCAGAACCAAGGAAAGCTGAAGACAACAAAATATTTGGAGGACAGGTATCCTGGCGTGGAAAAATTCTTCAAGAAGTTCATTCGCCTCCACAAGAATCCAGTCGGAGAGGTTGAATGGTGTTACCTTCGCTTGGTAAAACTTGCAACAGAAACAACAGTGAGCCCTCAATGGGCAGTACCATTGGGGAATGGCGTCTGCGGCCTTGGTGTGTTTGACCTTCAGGACACCATATATAGCGCCAACAAAAGGGAGGACATGAAGATTGCTGCACTTCAGTACAACATGAAGGCAGCTCAGGGTCTAAAAGACCCAGCGTACACGGCTCCCCCCATTTGGGTCTGGATAGCACAGAGGCCTTTGAAGTCCCTTGTAACTTTGAGGAATGTGCTCCGACACTATTATCTGGGGCACCACATGGAGGTCTCGCAGTATAAGAAAGCTTCAAACCAGAAGCTGTTCAACGAGACAGCTCCAGAAAAGTCTGCGAATGACATCTGCCTCATATACCTATTCAGTAAGGGAGATCTCCACGCCGACAACTTTAAGAACATGATCAAACCTGAGTACAAGCTTGCTTTGGTGCCATACTATTCGGAGGCTGAGTTGTTCGCTGAGACAAAATGGATATCAAAACAATCAGAACTCAGGACGAAGTTCTACATCGACCTTGTTGACAAGTACTGCCAGATTGGAGATTCAACATTAAGAATCTTTGCCGGTTCGAAGTTCATGGTCGCGTCCGTTGTAAGTGCCTATCATGTATTATCCCCAGACTAGAAATAATTCTTAACTGTTCCATGTTGCTTTTATAGCTCTAAGTAAAATAGATTTGTTTTATTATTCGCATAGTTATCCCCAGTCCGGTAATAACGCCCATTATCGAAAAATTCATCTGTGCTTTGCTTGACTTCATTGTCATCTTCATTTATATTATCCCCGACTCGGAGATAATTACTCAAATGCCATTGTTGAGTATGCCACTCTCTTTTTCAAATCCAGGGGCATTTACATTACGGTTTGGTTGAATCCCCTCACCTAGACCGACATGCCGCGACGCTTAAGAAAGCGGCAAGGGTTGATTAGCGCGGAACTCTCACCAACACATGGGCATGCCACTTGGTGGCACGGGGCGGCCTTCCACAAATGTCCAAGCTCCCAAGGGTGCTACTAATCACCCCCGGAGCTAACCGCCCTTATCTATTGTCCAACTTCCCACTAGTCCCCCTTCCACTCTTGTTTCTCACCCCATTCGGGACTTTGCCGGAAATCCTCCCGGAATCCGGCACTAGTTTTCCCGGGGACTAGTTTGGAGCGGGACTCTTTCCAACCCAATGTTGCGGGATACTCAAGAGCATCCCACAATGCCCAAGGTGTAGGAGTGAGGCTTCATTTCCATGCCTCACCCTTTTCAGCCATTCCCGGTTACTCCCGGGAACCGGCACTACTTATCACGGGGACTAACTTGGAGAGGGACACTTCCCAACCCCATGTTTGGAGATGCTTCAAAGTACTCTCGATGTTCCCCAAGGTGCGGGAGTGAGGCCCATCCCAAGCCTCACCTCTTGGAGCCACCCCGGCTCCTCAAGGCACCATGTGCAAGTGAGGAGGGAGACCACCCCTCCTCATAGTACTCTCCGAGGTCTTCCGTACGCCCCCCCCTCTTGTGTTGAGGGGCCTTCCGTAACACACTTTTGTTTTGGAAGACCACCCGTTTTTGCCTTAGTCTCAAAAACGGGCCGTATTTTCTTCTCGGGCTAACTTATAGTTCAGTTATCCGAATGGGACGTGCAAGCCCATTTTCGACATCTACTCTTTGAGTAGATGTCGATAGACTCCTCACTTGTTCCAATCGAAGCTTCTATAAGGGAGCTATGCTCCTCTGAACATTCGGGAGTCCCGGGAGGCAGCAGTCCCGGAGTCCCGAAGTCCCGATGCTTTGGAGAGCCATATCTCCCAAAGCATTGCTTTGCTCCTCACGAGCTTTAGCATTTTGGAAAGCTCCTGTCCAGAGCTTACTAAAGACATGCAACATGCCGCCATCCAAGAACCTTGCAATTGTGCTTCAAAAACTTAGGGACAATAAGTGGTATACAAATGGGGAGAAGAGTGAGTTTGGCTTGCAAGAGATTGAGTTCTTGAGACACATTATGACGGGGACTTTCCAAAGACATGCAACATGCCGCCATCCAAGAAGGGCGACATTTTGAGTCCCGAAAAGTAACACTCCCAAGTCCCGGAGTTTCCCGGAACGCGCTTCAACTTTGGAGAGCCATATCTCATTGTCGGATGCCATGTATTCACTTTATCTTCCCTTACACGTTTATTGGTGTAAACCCCGTGTTCAGGTGACTCGTGTATCGTTCCAGGGATTCTGTGAAGTGACCAAGACAAGTAGTGCTAAAACAACCAAACCCACAAACGTTTCTAGTCCCAACTTATGTTTTAGCCTTGCATGGCAAGGGTATCCCTTTGCCAGAGGGGATGCACAAAGACTCTTTCCCTTATGTTTATCGTGGCGGAAACTTCCACACTTAGACTCTACTCAACCACACACACACACTAAGGCACACATTACGTCCTCACAACTAATCCGTCCTATCCGTCCGAACTAAGCAGTCACGCACGCAGCCGTCCTGGTTACCCTATCACCCTTACTACAATGACAGACTCCAAGAGCTCCGAATCCGGCTAGAAGACGTCTACACGTATTCTGGTCACGTACTGCGTTTAATCCGTCCTCTGAGGCTACAGAGGAACCCAAGTCTGTGTCAGCTGGAGGCCGGATTGGAATCCGTCCTCACACACTATACTCCTAGAACCTCCCAGACCGTAAGTGTTTACCACACGCCAGATTTCCCTCTCTCGGACACCTAGACCGATTCAAGACACAAGGCACTCAAGAATACGCCCAACCCGGCTTCAACTCCACAGAAACGATCTAACAAAGAATCCGGATTCCTCACTCCCAACTCACAACACACAAAGTAGATCCGGCTTTCCAAGCACTCAACTGAAAAGGAGACAGGGAAATGATCACACCGAATATGCGCATAAGAAGGTTCGATTAACACTCAAGCAAGGAATGTTTTGGTGGACAAAACTCCCAACGACTTAGATCCCTAACTGGATTGCGGCGCCGGCCTATCAGGCCTACTCCTCAAAAAGCGGCACGCATTCCCCAAAAAGAAAACACTATACTGACCTAGGACGGATACCAATCCGGCCTCCTAACCCTGGCCGTCCTATGACAGCCGTCCTCTAAGACGTCCTACCTCTTCCTTCGCGAACTAACTCCGTGCTTCGGCCGCTTGATGGCGTCGGCTGCGATACGCCCCGCTTCACTCTCTTGCCCGTGTCGGTGATCACGCACTCGTCCTCGCCGGAGTTAGTCTCGCCCCCGCTCTTCAACTCTTCCTCTTGAGAATGCTCGAGGCCGATGTCGTGAAGCTTCGCGCCCGGGGACTTCTCGTATTCCTCGGCCGTGAGCTTCCTCTTCGCGGTGCGCGTGTTCTTGGCCGGGCGAGTCTGGCTGGGCGGGTGCATCCGACTCCGTCTTCACCTTCGCCTTTGCCCTTCGTGTTGGTCGGATGGAGGGCCCGGCATCCGTCTCGTTTGTATCCGCCGCGGAGTCTTGGCCGGAGTAGAAGTGAAGGCCGGCATCACTACCTCCTTCATCATTCGCTCCCGGACGGCGTCGAGCAAAGACCTTGACCTCGGGCGTTGCTCTTCTCTACTTTCGTGGCGTACGTCTTCGCTGCCAAGAGGAATTTCTTGAATGTCTCCGCCTTGAAAACCTCCGACTCCAGGATTCCGGCCTCGAACAGGTTCGCCCTCTGCAGCACCTCGGCCGGAACCTCGCAGATTTCCACGAGCTTTACGACCTGCTCGTTTGCCGTGATTACGACCTGCCTTCCGACCAGGAGTTCCTCCTCCCTTCTCCTGACCGTCTCGCGAAGACGTCTATTCTCTAGAATCAGCTTGGTCACTTGCTTCTCCATTTGTCGAAACTGCTCCGCGTCCGGCTTGGATTCCCACTTCGCCTTGACCTCCAGCAACGTCTTTACTCCAAATTCTTAGCATAGCTTCGCGTGATCCTTGGTAGAAGAAATGCGCACTGGCTTCCGTGAAGTGGTGCCATGCTCCCCTCATGGGATCCGGGTGATTGGCGGACGGACTGTTAGGTGGGGGGAGTCGGGGGTCGTTCGGATTCATGGGGTTCTCCCAATCGGCCGTAACTTCCCCTTCATCCACCGCCTCGAAGGTCTGTCCTCCTCGATCCCGAGTTTCGGCCTCGGTCGGGTTCGTGGGAGGGGACGGGGACGGAAGGATGATTACCTCTGGACGCGTCCGCGGTGGGGTTGCCTCTGGAGCCGGCTCCTCTGGTGCGTCGGGTGGAACGTCCCCTTTGTTTGATCCGACCTCGTCCTCCTCCTCTTCCGAGTACACGGCCTTGCTATCCGTACTCTCCTCCGACTCGAACACGCCGTTGTTTTGCGGCGGCGGTAGCGATCTCATAGTTCGACTCCTCCTCCTCCGTCAACACCTCCTCCTTCTAGCATACGGTGGTAAAGAAAAGGAGTAATAGGGCTAGGACGGGTTTTACCTACGTTCTCCGCAAGCCGGGCGACCAAGTCGCGGATGATCATCCCGATCCGTCTCCCTTTCGCGCGCAAGGAGCCGGGGCGGTGTTGGCGGCCGTCACGGTGATCTGTGCGGCTTCTCTCCGTGAATAATCGGCGCCAAGAACTTGATGACGGCGCGCTCCCTCGGATTCCTGCAATCCTCGATCGAGTAGCCATTGTTTTTGTGCGGATCCATGTGGAACGCCTTCTTCGCCCACTTGTGTTTCCGGCCGCACAACCCTACTCCGTTGTTTACGGTCAGGCCGTAAATGACTCTCGGTCTTTCGGCCGTCCCGGAAGCCGGCTTCCCTCTAACCGTCCCCTCGAACTGGTTTGGCGCGCCGACCTTGATCTCGCGCACCATCTCCGCGTCGCGCAAACCCCAGGGCGTATCCAGCAGGCCGGCTAACCCCATCCTCTCGAGGTCTTCCGTCAAGGACTTCTTCTCACTCTCCTCGATCGGAATACACGGCGACACGAGCTTGATGGAAATCTTCAGCTCCTCTTGCTCCTGAGCGGAAGTGGACGCCGTTCCTGCCATCGGAAAGAAGTGCGCAAGGAAATAGAGAGTCGCCGGGCTGAGATCGGCCAGTGGGCCGGATCGCAGCTAAGGACGGAAAGCAGGAAGACGGAGGGCAGGAGCGCAAGACGACAAGGGGCGCAGAAAACGAGGAGGCAGGTGACGACAAGGGCGGACGGGTTGCCTTATATCGAGGGGGCCGGAGTTAAGTCCGACCATCATGACATGGTCCGCCTTCATCATTGTCCTCCCCGTACGGAGTCGCCTTCTAGGTTTCTCGCCATTATTAAATTCTTCGCCACTCCGTCCTTCACCTACCATCATAACTCCTAATCCGTCCTCTTACAGCACGTCCTAGCCGTACGGGGACAGAGTACGGATTGGCAAATTCGTCCTACTTAACACAAACTAGAGTTTAACTAATTCCTTTATTTGTAAAAACGTAATTGCCTTATACTATACGGCTTAGCAAATACATAGGTCGGATTCTAGACACTATACTTATTCTTAATGCACATTAGAACATAATGGCCAAAAATCGAAAAAAACGGGGTCCGACACTCATGACTTAAAACTCCAAATCGCGCGTTCTTTGGACCCATGGGTGCGTGTTCAAAAAAGGTTTCCAACCATGTAAGGCACGCTACCCAGTTTGTCCCAAGCACGACGCCATTGCGTGCTGTTTGCTCGGGACTCCCCTTGGTCACTTCACCTTGTCTCTTGCCAAGCCCGGAACGTCACTCCCGGGGTCCTCTTGGCTCACCACGGTGTTCGGGCATCCTTTGGAAAGGGATGTGACAGGTGGTATCCCTCCTCACTTGCACATGGTGCCTTGAGGAGCCGGGGTGGCTCCAATGGGTGAGGCTTGGGATGGGGCCTCACTCCCGCACCTTGTCAAAAATGGAGAGTGCTTTGGAGCATCTCTAAACATGGGGTTGGAAAGTGTCCCTCTCCAAGTTAGTCCCCGTGATAAGTAGTGCCGGTTCCCGGGAGTAACTGGGAATGGCTCAAAAGGGTGAGGCATGGAAATGAAGCCTCACTCCTACACCTTGGGCATTGTGGGATGCTCTTGAGCATTCCACAACATTGAGTTGGAAAGAGTCCCGCTCCAAACTAGTCCCCGGGAAAACTAGTGCCGGATTCCGGGAGGATTTCCGGCATAGTCCCGAATGGAGTGAGAAACAAGAGTGGAAGGGGGACTAGTGGGAAGTTGGACAATGGATAAGGGCGGTTAGCTCCGGGGGTGATTAGTAGCACCCTTGGGAGCTTGGACATTTGTGGAAGGCCGCCCCGTGCCACCAAGTCGCATGCCCCTGTGTTGGTGGGAGTTCGAGGTAATGAGTTATGAGTATCCGGTAATGAGTTATGGAGTCAAGGTGGGTTGGACACCTTGACTTAGAATGGTGCTAACATTGTGTGTGTGGGCACATGCAAGTGTTAGCAAAGTCGTGGCCGGTTGCTACCAACTAAGTGAGCCGTGATTCCGCTACCAAGTAAGGCTCACTAAGAAGAAAAATGAGAGGGAGTAATTAGGGTCGCGACACCTATCCACTTTGAGACTCACTTGGATTGCCCCCAATGGCCCCAAGTTAGGCACAACTAGCCCATCATACTCACATGACTTAGGATTGAATTCAAGGCTAACCAACACTTTCTTGGTCGCAACACCAAGCCCTCTTTTCAAACACTTAGGCTCTCAAGTGGTGAACTTTGCTCGCCTAGGGGTAATGCTAAGTCCCACCCGACCTAGCCTTTGCTTCACTCTACCGAGACATGGGTGATCAAGCCATGCGTTGACGATGGTCAACCCGCAAAGGGCACTTTTATGAGCCCGTGCCACTACCTTGCTCCCGCCCGAGCAAGTCCTAAGCTTGAGAGTCGTAGGGGTTCACCCACTCACAACTCTCGAGCCAAGGTCCCTGTTTTGCAGCACTCCAAGTATTGGCTTTGCGTATCCTTCAACCTCTTCATACCAACCTAGCAATCCAAAATGAGATTAGGACTCATCTCACTTCCAACATGCAATCAAGGAACTTGCCAGCAACTTAATTGTCAACCAAGTATTACAACATGTGTCATTTGCACCAAATGCTAGACAAAACTTAGGCCGAGTGTACACAAGTGTGGTGATTCACCCCCACTTCAAAGGTTGATGTCCTCATCAATGCTTTCTCGGTGTCTTGGATCTCCGTTGGCTTTCATACCTTTCCACCATCTCTTTTGCATTGGCCATGGACTTGGCCTCAACCCATGTTGTTTCCTTCTCATGGTACCCCCGCCTCTTCACCAAGTATTATTTGCCCTTTTTCTTGGTGATCCGGTAGTTCATAATGCCTTTTACTCCAAACTCCAAGTGATCACCAAGTAGTTTGGGTGGAGGCCGCAACACTTGCTTGCGTTCCGGCCTCACCTTATCTTTGTGATATGGCTTGAGCAATGAGACATGGAAGGTGGAATGAATCTTGGTCTCCGGTGGTAAGTCCAACTTATACACATCCTCAAACAACCGTTTTGCAATGACAAATGGACTCACATACTTTGCCATGTATATGGGAGTCAAGCCATCCGGTAAGGTGAAGTTCTTCACATTCTACCACACCTTTTAGCCCTCCTCATACGCCTCATGGCGCCGCCCTTTGTTAACTTGTTTCACATACCTCTTTGGGCCTTGTCTAGGTTTTTCTTGGTCCTTTCCAAAAAGTTGCTATCTCATGGCTACCATGTCTTTTGCACTTTGGATATGTTCCATCTTCGATTGCAATCCATTCAAAAGCTAGGTCATTAGGCATAAGTGGCTTCACACATAAGCCACCTTGGGCGGCGATTGACTCATAGCACTATGCCTCAATGCATTATAGCTACCAACCGCCTAACCCAAGTAATCACTCCAATCACTTTGGTCTTCGGCAACCTATGATGTCGTCACCAAACGCTAAAAAGGAGCACCACCTTGTCAGAGACGGTCGCCATCCCTTTTGTTGGCTCCATCCTTGCCAACTTACAAAACCTATCCACCACCACAAAGATGGCGTTACTTCCTCGTGACTCCGGAAGGCTTGTAATGAAATCCATGGAGACACACTCCCATGGACCATCCCGGATATGAAAAGGCCGTAACAAACCCACTTGCTTTTGATATGACGTCCGGTTGGCTTCACATTCAAGTGATACAAGTTTTCACATAATGGGCAATGTGTTCCTTCATTTCGGGCCAATAGACTCTATTTGAAACCAAACATATGGTGGACTTCTCCCCCCTATACTCGGCCAAGCGGTTGTCATGCTCCTCCTTGAGCACACTCAACCTCCACATGCACTTTGGAACACACTCCCTATTTTGCTTTAACTTGATCATAGATTGATGAAGCCGGATACCTTTGAGCTTCTTGCCACACATTAGTTCACTGAAGAACTTTTGAGCCTCGGGGTCTTTCATATAGGCCTCTCTTATCCGTTTTGCCAAATCACCTTCTCCCGCATACATCACTCTCAAGATTTGCGTGGTATTTGACTTATGTTCATCATTCCAACCTAGTGCCTCCGGTGCCCATTCACTCGGTCCGGCTTATGAATCAACTCCACATTTATGAGCACTAAGGTAACATGCCACCTCAATTGCTTGGGTGTAACTTTGGCTTATGTTTCAAAGTACTTCAATGAAACAATATTGGTGAATACATTGGTCTTGTGGAGACCAAGGTAATGCTGCCATGTTTTCAAACAATACACTACGGCAAACATCTCTTTTTCATGCAATTGGCTTCCTTCTTACATGAGCACTTCCCCGATGGCAAAGTCACTTGCATCGGTGTGCACCTCAAAAGGCTTATCAAACTCCGGGAACTTCAATACCGGCGGGGAGGAGAGCTTCTCCTTGAGTTTTTTGAAATGCTTGTACACATGAATCGGTCCCATCTAAGGCCAAGTTTTTCTTAAGCAAACCGGACATGGGCTTAACAATCTTGGAGAAGTTCTTTATGAACCTCCTATAATAATAGGCCAACCCAAGCAATGACCTCACTTCCTTTTGTGAAGTGGGTTGGCTCCCCTTCTTGATTGCTTCCACCTTCTTGTGGTCCGGTTTGCCACTTTGCCCCGTCATAATGTGTCTCAAGAACTCAATCTCTTGCAAGCCAAACTCACTCTTCTCCCCATTTGTATACCACTTATTGTCCCTAAGTTTTTGAAGCACAATTGCAAGGTTCTTGGATGGCGGCATGTTGCATGTCTTTAGTAAGCTCTGGACAGGAGCTTTCCAAAATGCTAAAGCTCGTGAGGAGCAAAGCAATGCTTTGGGAGATATGGCTCTCCAAAGCATCGGGACTTCGGGACTCCGGGACTGCTGCCTCCCGGGACACCGAATGTTCAGAGGGGCATATCTCCCTTGGCACAGACCCGATTGAGGCAAGTAGGTAGTCCATTGATATCTACTCAAAGAGTAGATGTCGAAAATGGGCTTGCACGTCCCATTCGGATAACTGAGCTACAAGTTAGCCCGAGAAGAAGATACAGCCCGTTTTTGAGGCTAAGGCAAAAACGGGTGGTCTTCCAAAACAAAGGTGTATCACGGAAGGCCCCTCAACACAAGAGGGCGGGGCCTACCGAAGACTCCAGAGATTACTATGAGGAGGGATGGTCTTCCTCCTCACTTCCACATGGTGCCGAGAAGAGCCAGGGTGGCTCTAAGGGGTGAGGCTTGGGATGGAGCCTCACTCCCGCACCTTGGGCACTATGGGATGCTTGTGGTGTGCATCCCAAAACATTGGGTTGGAAAAGTGTCCCGCTCCAAACTAGTCCCCGTGAAAAGTAGTGCCAATTTCCGGTAATGTCCCGAATGGAGAGTGTAGACATGAATGGAAGGGGACTAGTGGGGAGTTGGACAATATGCAAGGGCGGTTAGCTCCGGGGGTAAGTAGTGCCACCCTTGGGAGCTTGGACATGTGTGGAAGGCCGCCCCGTGCCACCAAGTGGCATGCCCATGTGTTTTGTGGGAGTTCCGGTTTACGGGTTCCGGGTAATGAGTTGGGGGAGTCAAGGTGGGTTGGACACCTTGACTAGAAATGGTGCTAACATTGTGTGTGCTTGGCATGTGCAGTGTTAGCTAAGTTGTGGCCGGTTGCTACCAACAAAGTAAGCCGTGATTCCGCTACCAAGTAAGGCTTACTTGAAGAAAAAGAGTTGGGAGTAATTAGGGCCGCGACAAAGTTGGTCTTGCACAACATGCGGGAATAAAGGCTTGATCCTCTTTTATTTTCGCAGGTCCCCTTGGTCCTCTTTTATTTTCGCCGGCTCCTCCGAAGGACCTTAAGAAGACTCCTTGTAAGGGGTACCCGGCCTCAAAGGCTTAACTACGTGTCCTCGGGCCACATCACGAGCTTCCGGCCTCTCATGCCATCCTACTCTTGATTGGATCCCGTAACGTAGCCTGCTCTGATACCAAGTGTTGCAATCCTAATTACTCCAACTTTTTTTTTTCTTAGTGAGCCTTACTTGGTAGCGGAATCCCAGCTCACTTAGTTGGTAGCAACCGGCCACGACTTTGCTAACACTTGCATGTGCCCACACACACAATGTTAGCACCATTCTAAGTCAAGGTGTCTAACCCACCTTGACTCCATAACTCATTACCGGATACTCATTACCCGGAACTTCCATCAACACATGGGCATGCCAACCCGGAACTCACACCAACACATGGGCATGCCAACCCGGAACTCCCACCAACACATGGGCATGCCACTTGGTGGCACGGGGCGGCCTTCCACAAATGTCCAAACTCCCAAGGGTGCTACTAATCACCCCCGGAGCTAACCGCCCTTATCCATTGTCCAACTTCCCACTAGTCCCCCTTCCACTCTTGTCTCTCACTTCATTCGGGACATTGCCGGAAATCCTCCCGGAATCCGGCACTAGTTTTCCCGGGGACTAGTTTGGAGCGGGACTCTTTCCAACCCAATGTTGCGGGATGCTCAAGAGCATCCCACAATGCCCAAGATGTAGAAGTGAGGCTTCCTTTCCATGCGTCACCTTCTTCAGCCATTCCCGGTCACTCCCGGAAACCGGCACTACTTATCACACTTACTTGGAGAGGGACACTTCCCAACCCCATGTTTAGAGATGCTCCAAAGCACTCTCCATTTTCCACAATGTGCGGGAGTGAGGCCCCATCCCAAGCCTCACCCCTTGGAGCCACCCCGGCTCCTCATGGCACCATGTGCAAGTGAGGAGGGAGACCACCCCTCCTCATAGTACTCTCTGGAGTCTTTGGTAGGCCCCCCCCCCTCTTGTGTTGAGGGGCCTTCCGTGACACACTTTCTTTTTGGAAGACCACCCGTTTTTGCCTTAGTCTCAAAAACGGGCCGTAACTTCTCCTCGGGCTAGCTCCTAGCTCAGGTATCCAAATGGGACGTGCGAGGCCATTTTCGACATCTACTCTTTGAGTAGATATCAATGGACTACCTACTTGCCTCAATCGGGTCTGTGCCAAGGGAGATATGCCCCTCTGAACATTCGGTGTCCCGGGAGGCAACATTCCCGAGTCCCGAAGTCCCGACCACTTTGAGGAGCCATATCTCCTAAACTATTGCTTTGCTCATCATGAGCCTTAGCAATCTAGAAAGCCCTTGTCATTAGCTTTCCAGCAGCATGCAACATTCTGCCCTCCACGAAGGTCAACAGATTGAGTCCCGAAAGGCAACACTCCCGAGTCCCGGAGTGTCCCGGAACGCGCTTTAACTTTGGAGAGCCATATCTCATGACTCACAACTCCAAATCGCGCGTTCTTTGGACCCATGGATGCGTGCTTGAACAAGGTTTGCAACCATGTAAGGCGCCCCACCAAGTTTGTCCCAAGCACGATGCTATTGCTTGTTGTTTGCTCGGGACTCTCCTTGGTCACCTCTCCTTGTCTCTTGCCAAGCCCGGGGCGTCACTCCCGTGGTCCTCTTGGCTTACCACGGTGTTCGGGCATCCTTTGAAAAGGGATGTGACAAGTAGAGACTGCCGGCACGAGCATTCTAGACCGTAATAGATCGCCATCTTTGCCTTCCTCAGACTGCCGGCACCGACACTCCGGAATCCTAAACCGTAATGGCAGATGGATCGCGGCTGTCAACACCGGTACCCTCGAGACATACCCTAGCTTCATGTCGTCTGCTCCTAACAAAAGAACTTGGGCTGTCCACTTAGCAAGCTTGTTGGCGTTGTTTTTGAGCTCTGTAGCTAAGACCTGACAACATATGCCAAATCATCAAGGAATGCTCATTCTAATGCAAATGCATTTAAGTAGTGTACAAATAGAAACATCATTTATCACAACTAGTCATTCTACCACTAAGAACAAATGAGCACGCAATAACGAGATGATTTGCAAGCAGATTCAGCACTTACTGCTCCAGGCTGGTTCTCGATCTTTTGTCGCCAATCGACACCCGTAATTCTAGAATCAAACTCATTAAGTGCATTGATAGTCAATAAGACCTCTGAGCCCTTCACTTCTGACACTTTGTGAAGTTCACACCGGGCCACCAAGGTGATATCCTGAACAAAAACCAGAGGTTTGTCAATAACAGAACCAAGGTACTTGGTCTACTCCTGGTTCAAGGCAGCAATGTTGAGAGGATAAAGCTTATCGCATCCAATTTCCACTTGCGATATCTGTAGGCAACGGACGCCACTTCTTCATTCTCTGATGCAAAAGGGTTCGGCTCCTTGAATTGGAATTTCTTCCCCTCTTGTAATAAAGAACTTCGAAATCAGCTAAGAAGGAACTCAGCTAAATTACCATCAGGAGGGCAGTAAACATATCGTCAAAACATCATTCGCCTCAACCAACTCTGGCTTCACCTCGATTTCAGGAGGTGGAACATCTATCTCCTCTAGAAAAATTCTTACACAGCAAAATCTAATCATCTGTGCGTTTCGTGTTGTTCGCAGAGAAAGGTAGTAAAGGAAGAAGCACTACTAGAAAAACGTGTCAATTCTGACCGGGTTTTCTGACTCAAAATCGACGTCTGACTGCACCTGACGGCACTACATGTAGTCAGCCAGTAGTCGGGTAGCTAGTCAGATCGGACACCCTTTTTGGATGACTGCAGGCGTTCCTATAGGTTTGTTCCCAAAGGACAATTTTTGAGACCTCGTTTGGGGGCTGCCCGGGCAGAGTGACGTGGCATAGTCATCTGACTACAGACAGTCATATGGCGACGTCAGCAGTGACCATGTGAGATGACGTGGAAATATGGCCACGTCAGCAGTGACCATGTGAGGTGACGTGGACATATGACTGTCTGTAGTCAGATTGGCTAGAAGTGCGACATGACTACGATTAGTCATGATATTCTGACAGTGTGTGACTAAACATAGTCACAAGATAATATGCAACTGACTACATAGAGTCATCCTCGGTAGGTATTCACTGAAACGGTAGTCATGGGACTGACATAATCTAGTCTTCACTTCGCATGTGAGGACTATTCATGGACGGAGAGTTCTGTTGCTGATGACTACGTGTAGACGTGGGTTTTAAACACTATACAGAGGCTCACTACGAATAGTCATGCGTTCCAGAACTTCACTACAAATACTGACTACGTATAGTCATGGCAATGAAACAATGCATGCTACGTGACTACATATAGTCATTCTCTCTCAATACAGTCACAGTGCAGTCATGCATTCAACAACAGAAGTATGGAACCAGCGTAATGAATATACCAAAATGATTATTTGTGTGGAAATGTACGTGGACATTGACTAAGCATAGTCATATCTACGAGCACGAGACTACGTCATATCACTACAAATAGTCATATGCCTACATATACTGACTATGATTAGTCATGGTTCGGAAATAATGAGCTAGATAGGATGACTACATGTCTACATGTCGTCACCGTTTTTCGATTCTGATACTAGAGAAGATACTACATATGGTCTACTAGTGATCGTCCGGTAAAATGGCTAGATATACGCCTGCGCACCTACGACTACACGAGAGCGTCACGCCATTTTGACAGCCTCGTTGAGGAATTCCAGAGGCCACAATATGTAGTTGTTTACTGCATGCCCCATATTTGTGATCAGAGGCTCGTCCTTATTCACCAGTTCGTTTAGCAGGTACGCCGAGTCATTTATGAGCAATTCAACCCGTAGGAAGAAAAGCCCTAGAGTTGGGCCGGTTGAGAGTGGAGACACCTACCTAGCCCTTCCAAGCAATGGACTCTAAATCCTAACAAGCATTCACAAACACCATGCATCCACCATCACACGATCATCAAGACACGAGATGCAATAAACATCACAAGAAAACCAATGGGGGAAGAAGAAGTACAATTGGGGTCCAACCTCAGCTGGACCCTTGGCCACTAAAATGGCCGTATCTCCCTCGTCCTTGCTCTTCTTGAGGCAAGCTAGGAGTCTACAGAGAGCTAGCTTGATGATGTACTTGAATCCGGAAGCACGTCTCGTGGTTCTTCCTAAAACTTGAGTTATGCGGCCTCAAAGTCAGGCCTTCAATTTGCCCTCCACAGTAGACATGCTTTCACTTAATCGATCACCATTCCTCCGTCCATGATCCAAAAAGAGGAAGCCTAGGCTCTTTGGAAAGCTGGCTTCAAGGCGCTCCTCTCCTCCAAAGGGCTTGCTCAGATTTGTCTCCTACCGATAGAAATCGTTCTTCAAGTCAGCGCCGCCTCTTCTCGCCGTCCGCCGCAAGCCGGTGAAGTCCTCTTGGGAGATCCGCCAT
The DNA here is from genome assembly GCA_037043015.1 of Bryum argenteum. Classification (NCBI taxonomy): domain Eukaryota; kingdom Viridiplantae; phylum Streptophyta; class Bryopsida; order Bryales; family Bryaceae; genus Bryum; species Bryum argenteum. The sequence continues at coordinate 43,544,837 of CM073321.1, forward strand.
AGCTCCCCGTCGCTGCTCCTATGACCGCGCGCTTGGGCTCGTTGGAAAGCTGGCTTCAAGACGCTCCTTTCCTCCAAAGGGCTTGCTCAAACTCGTCTCCAGCCAAACGCTACACCTTCCCAAAGTTGGCAGATCCAGATCTTGGTCGGGAAATCCACTCTCCTATCTTCTACCCTAACCTACCCACACTCACACCCACATCCAACAACTCCACACATTCTACTTGTGTGTTTTCTCCATCTTAGATCACTAACTCCATTCTCCATAGCCACAACCTAGAAGCATCTCAAAAACCACACACATACACCAAAAAACAAGAGAGACAAAACTAGCAAACCCTAGCAAAAAGAGAGAGACAAGTAAAAAGAAATGAGAAAGAAAGAAAAGATAAAGGGGAGAGGGGAAGCATGAGGGAGAAATCCTACTCCCTCACCTTCCTTCTTACCTTTCTACTTTCTAAATTGCCTATCTACCTCTAACTCTAATACTACCTCACATCAAATATTCTTCAATTCTAACAATTTAGTTATCCTCCCTAACATAAAATCATGTAATTGTCACTAAATTGCCATACTCAATGCTTTTCTTAATTATTCTAATAACTTCCGAGCCTATTTCTATAAATTCAAATTTAATGCATTTAGCCTATAGGAACCACACAAACTACTATAATCAAATGTATTTTGTATCTAGATATTCAATAACTAATACGTGAGCCATTTGTATGGCTCATGTGTGTGTCACCATCTGCGGGCATTCGTGAGAATGCAACGGGCCTAGAGTCTTGAAGCCTCGTAGGCAAGAGGCTCCCCATTGGGCAAGCACGGTCACACATGGTATGTCTTGCATCTCTCGCCATTCGTACGTGTGGGAAAATATGTCCCATCCAATGTTGCCAATTGAACTGTGTTGTTTGGATACACCTCCATAATCCAATATGGTCCCAACCAAATTGCATCAAGCTTGCTTGGAAATTCAAGCTTCTTACCATCTTGTAACATCACCATGGTCAGGGGATCAAAGTTCGTTTCTTGTGGGACTTGTCAAATGCGGCCTTCTTCCTCCGTTGAGCCGTCTCTATGTGTTGAGCACTAAATCTCCTTGTTTCATTTAAGCCTTCTAGCATGAGCACCCTATCATGAATTGATTTTGAAACGGCCATCTATCATTGAGGGCAATGCGTAATGAAGGAATTTCAATCTCAATTGGCAAGATGGCTTCCACGCCATAGACCAAAGCAAATGGAGTTTGCTTTGTGGTGACCTTGAAGGTAGTACGATATGCCCACAACGCCGCATTAAGTTTAGCATCCCAATCTCTCTTGTTGTCATGTACGGTCTTTCTTAGAATCCTTACAATGGTTTGGTTGACTCTTTCCGCTAAGCCATTGGTTTGTGGGTGATAGGGTGTGGTCTTCCTATGATCAATGCCATAAGCGTTAGTGAGTTCCTCAATAAGGTCATTGAGGAAATGAGTACCACGGTCACTAATCAATATTTTGGGGACTCAAAGCGAGTGAAAATATGCTCAAACATAAACCTTGCCGTGGTCTTCTTGTCTGCGGTCTTAACTGCCTTGGCTTCTACCCATTTGGTCAAGTAATCCACCGCCAATAGAATGTATGCATTTTGACGTGGTGATGTAGGGTGAACCGGTCCAATATAATCTATGCCCCATTTCTCAAATGGGAGCAAGGGTAAGGAAGGATGAAGTGGAAGTGCCATATGAAGATCATTCCTTGCATATCTTTGGCAAGCATCACATCGAGTGGCATGTCGATGTGCATCTGCAAATAAGGTGGGCCAAAAGTAACCGGCGCGAAGAATTTTAAGTGCGAGAAGACGCCCGGAAAAATGTCCTCCACAAGCGCCATCATGACATGCTTCAATGATTTTAGTAGCCGGGCTCACTCACACATCGACGAAGAACACCATCAATGCCTCGTCGGTACAACCGATTTGCAATGATTGCATAGTGCCGGCTATTCACTCTAATCTTCCTCCTCTCATTAGCGTCCAAGTGCTCAGGAAGCTTTTGAGTACTTAAGAATTCGGATATGTAAGTATCCCATGTAGGAACTACGGTGATGGAAAACAAATTAGCATCGGGAAGCTCATCATCAATCTCCACCATACCCAAGGATTCCGAAATTCTAGATAGATGATCCGCTTGTAAGTGTAGACGCCCGGGTTTGTACTCCACCGTATAGTCAAGCTCTTCTAAGAGCAACACCCATCGAGCCACCCGACCACTAAGATCCGGTTTGTTGACCATGTATCTCAATGCCAAATGATCAACAAAAACACCACCGGATTCATGAGTAGGTAATGGCGGAACTTCTTTGCACTAAAAACCATGGCTAAACATTCCCTATCCGTGGTGGAATAATTCCGCTCGAAAGTGTCAATTGCCTACTAGCAAAAGCAATAGGACGGTCTTTGTTCTCAGGACCATGAGCTTGACACAATGTAGCTCCAACGGCCACTGCCGATGCATCACAATATACATGGAAGGGCTTCTCCCAATCCGGTGCAACAAGGCAAGGAAAGGATGTCAACTTGGATTTGAGAGCAGCATCAAAACCGCTTGACATTCGGGGGTCCACACAAACTTAACATCCTTGCGTGTGAGATTGGTGAGTGGAATGGCCGCCGTGGCATAATTTGGCATGATGTCTCTATACCACCCAAAATGTCCTAATGCTCGTTGAATTCCCTTAACCGTAGTTGGAGGCTCAAGATTGAGAATCACTTCTATCTTCTCGGGATCCGGCTCTTTCCCAGCCTTAGATACTACATAGCCAAGCAACACTCCTTTTTGTACCCCCATATATACTTTATTTGGATTTAATGCTAGTTGGTTGCGCCGACACCTCAAAAAACATTCACGCAACATGACATAATGGTCTATTGCTTTGGTTTGGGTGCTAAAATCATCAATGAATACCGACATGGATTTGTGAAGCAAATCAAAGAAGATGGCGGTCATGGCTCTTTGGAAGGCTGATGGAGCATTGCACAATCCAAAAGGCATGACTACATAGATGAAGGTTCCCCAAGGTGTGGTGAATGCAGTCTTGTGGTAATCATTTGGATGTATGGACACTTGATTGTAACCCGAGTATCCATCAAAAATGTGTAGAGTTCATGACCGGCTACCTCATCTAGAATTTGATTGACAAATGGGAGAGGAAAATGGTCCTTTTGAGTGGCCTTGTTCAAGCGCCGATAGTCAATGCACACTCTCAATTTGCCGTTCTTCTTCTTGACAAGGACCATAGGAGACACCCAATCTGTGATCTCTCTACAGTTTAATGAACCCCGCTTCCAAAAGCTTCTCTAACTCGCCTTCACAATAAGTTGAAGACGGGGATTCATACGCCTCTCCTTTTGTCGAACCGGTTGAGTACTGGGAAGAAGAGGTATAGTGTGTTGCACTATCTCCGGTGGAATGCCCTTGAGATCCTTATAAGACCAAGCAAAAATGTCTCGAAATTCTAGCACTAGCTCTTTGTACTTTGCTATCTCCTCCTTTGTCAATTGAGCTCCCATTTTGATGAATCGTGCCTCCTCATTCTCCAATGAAACATCCACATCTTGGCAATCATTAATAGGAACCGTAATTGGATTTGTAGGGCCATGATACCAATCACAGGAACCGCGGGGTATATAGGGAGGTCACTTCCAACCTCCAAACTTGTGGAGGTTTTGCGGAAATGAAGTGGTGGTGGTAGAATGTCCTCTTCATTCAACAATCCTTCCATACCATGAGGTTGGGTGCCATCAATCTCAAGATTATACACCGCTTCATACTCCACTTCATCAAGCAAGGTCACCAAACCGGAATCAATGTCAACCTCATGTACTTCCTCTCTCCTCGTGGAAATGACATGCACCGCTTGGACTCGAGGTGTCTCATGATCCTCAAGATGCTCTTGAAGCCACGTAGTGAATTCACCATCATCTTCCCAATCATAAAGGCCGGGACCTAAATTCTTAATTGGCCCTAAATCAATAGGATTCTTTCCCACAGTCAACATAGGATGTACATAGCCCACCTTCTCAACACTAAGCTCATCTTTGGTTTTTGGTTTCTCTCCTATGATTGAACTTTGTGAAGTGGTTGAGTACCCAACGTCACCAAGGCCCGGTTATCAAATGGACCAAATGTCAAGGTGGATGTAGTAATAGACCAACAATCGGAAGCATTGGCCCTCCTCAACCAATCTCGGCCTAAAATAAGAGGATATGCCCCCTCTTTTTGTCAACCTCAAAACATGAAAAGTCAATGTGTAGATTTCTCCTCCGGCTTCCATTTGACAATTCACAATTTGGCCAAGTGGCTTGATGGAGCGCTCATCCGCCACCTTCACTATGTATGGTGAAGGACCGGTTAGTACCAAACCCAAACTCTCCATTGTAGAAAGTGGCATGATATTAATACCGCTTCCTCCATCTATCAAGGCATGTGGAATCACCTTGTCTAGAATAGAGACATCAATTTCAAAAGCTCCATCATCAATCAAGCTCTCTACATACACCCTTATAGTCATGATCTTTTGTTTAGGTCTACGAGGCATTGTGGCTCCTCCTTAAATTCCTTCCTCAAAGAAGGAGCAACTTGGATGAGTTGGGCTATAGAGATATTAGCTTGGAGAGTGCAAAGATCAGACCACAAATCATACTCCTCCGCCGGATTGAATACACGGCTATGCCGATTTTTTGACACCCTCTTATCTTGATTGCAAACCTCCATGGGTTCCACAAATTGGTGAAGATCATCTTCCTCATCACTAAGTAGCTCATATAGTGGTGCATCTTCCATGGAGGGATTATCTAAAGGTGGCTCATGAAGAATCTCTCTAGTTTGCTCACCAACAAAATTCTTCATAGCTTGAACATCATGGGCATCTCCTATGCTACTAGTTTCTTTTGAGATGGCATCCAAGGAAGGATTGTTCAAGCGTTGTTGCCTTGTCATCACCGCCACATGTTGCATGGGTGGATGGTGACTAGATGAGGTCATGACTTGTGTCTCCAACTCATGAATGATCATATTGGCACTTTGATTTGCCTTGAATTCCGATTGAGTGGAAGATGTAGGAAATTGAGCCACATTGGGATGAAAAACCACTTCGTTTCGAGCATCTTGTGAGACAATTGGAGGTTGATGAGTGACACCCTGTTGCATATGAGGAGGAGTAGGATGAATTCCCATGTAGTATTGAGAATGCACATGATTAGGACTGGGGTTGGCACTTGGTGAACATTTGGTGGTTGGTGAGAATATGATGAGTGTGCCACCATAGGAGGTCCAAGTGGTTGTCCAACACCTTGAGGGTACCATTGGGCCGGTTGGGGATTAATGTAATAACCTTGTTGAGTCCCTTGAGGTGGGCGGTTGTAGAACAAATTCGGAGGAGGGTTTGGAGTGGTTGAATTGCCCAAGTTGGGTTCCCTTGGAGGTCTTCTACACCTCTCGGTAGGATGATTGCCTCCGCAATTTCCACATGTTACACCAGATTCTACCCAACAAAGTCCAGGGCCAAGAGGATGCATTCGATGACAAGTGGGGCATGGAATACCTTTGGATTGAGGTTGAGCACCTCTTGGTTGCATAGGTGGATTTGGACGTGGTAAAGGGGCCACATACGGACCTTGAGTCTTTGGCAATTGGCAATGTGTCTCACTATGGCCATATTGGTTGCAATTCCTACACCACATGTTGGTGGGGAAATTTCCGGTCTCATTCAAGGGAGGAGGCGCATGTGCTGATTTTGCATTGATAGCCATAGCAATTTGGTTCCCAAAGCTCTTAATTGCATCATCAAGCCTTCTCTCCATCTTCTCAAATCGTGAGGACTCCGCTTGTGCATGCCATTCAAGTTGAGGAACCGGCAACCTAGAGTCCAAAGGCACCGGTTGATTGTTAGGAGGAGTATAAGATTGCTCTCTAGAAGGGACCAAAGGATTTGGAGGTGTATAGTGTGCAGGAATAAATGCCGGCACCGGTGCTATGGTTCGATTCCACATCCTATCATTTTCCTTCTCAATCCTCTCTACATGTCGGGCAGCTTCTTGCGCATCCTCCAAAGTTCGTGGCTGTGCATTTAAAATCTCTCTCATAGTGGCATGCTTGTTGAAGCCTTGAATGAAGTAATACCGGATGGTCTCATCAGTGAGGTGGTTACCAACAAAGCGGGTTATAACCGTATTGAAACGGCGAATGTATTCCGAAATTTCTTCGGATAGACCTTGGCGCATTCCCGTGAGAGCTACTAAGGCACTTTGTTGTCCAGTCTCCGGTCTAAATTGTCTCAAGAATGCGGTTTGAAGAGCTTGCCAATTAGCAAAGGTTTCGGGAGCATGTGATCGGTACCAATTGTAAGCTTGGCCTTCCAATGTAGTGGAGAACCAAACTAATCTATAAGTCTCTTCGGGAATCACGTTTGTAATAAGAGCCTCTATATACCGCTCAATGTGGTGTGAAGGATCCTCATGAGACATTCCTGAAAACTTAGGCAAGTGTATGGGCATGGATCGTGGTGCTAAGTTTTGGGGCATTACAATGGGCAATCCACGGGGTGCCATCATGGCATCCGCCGCATTGTTAGGATCCATGGGTGGGAGTAGATTGTCTTCCTCTATCCTATCGTTTGGCTCTATAGTGTAAGTGGATTCCTCTTCTAAGGGTTCGGGAGCAACAACAGAAATTGGTGATGGTTCTCTATTTCTTCCAACTATTGGGCTTGAATGTTTTTCCCTATTAGTCTCTTCTTCTCTATCGTGTAAAGATTGGCGTTGACGGTATTGTGATCGGGTAGTCACCATTCGGGCGTACTATCCATGTCATCCTTAGGATGCTATTTGAGCTACTCAAGGTTTGACCTAAACTAAGTTTTTTTGTAACCGTGCCAATCCTTTCAACACCGAAGCAAGAAGATGACTACAAGGACTATTTCACCCAAATGTTGAAGAGATGCAATAAACGGTTGGAGGTCCAAAGATACTATATATAGCCAAGTCAAGGTTTCAAGACCTCATGCCTCTACTACCCACTTCATTCAAAGGTGTAACAAATTCTACTCATTCTAATGGTTTCCTAACAAGGTTTAGAATCATCAATCACCACTGGCTCACTTGAATCATATAAGAGTACTTGGGTACAAGGTCCAGATTACTATTAATAGAAAGTCACTCCAAACTCAAAAATAACTATCAATGCAAAATTGTGACTCCTAGACTTGCAATGGAAAGGAGGTAGCAAAGATAGGAGTTAAGGTCCGGGAGTTCGAGTAAAGTGTGCAATTTTGTATCAAAGTTATCTTAATCCAATTAAGTCATGATCATATGTTTTGCAAAATAGAGAAGGAAACGGTAGCCTTGCCTTCTACCCTTGTTTCCTCATAATCACACAACTCTTTTGAAATGATCAACCTTTGTACATCCTCACACACACTACTTGAAGTAAGTGTGCAATTTTGTATCAAAGTTATCTTAATCCAATCAAGTCATGATCATATGTTTTGCAAAATAGAGAAAGAAACGGTAGCCTTGCCTTCTACCCTTGTTTCCTCATAATCACACAACTCTTTTGAAATGATCAACCTTTGTACAAGCCACACACACCACTTCAAACTCAAGACCCTCCTACCTACCTCCACCTTATAATTGCCTCTAAGTTCCTTTCAAACACCACTCTTACATAAATTTAAGAATAAAAGCAAGCAAGGGAAGTACATCAAGCAAAGGGTGAAATTTTTGAGTCCATTAAAGTGTTTGGATGACTTAAAAGGCCAAAACACACCTCTCTAAGAAAATTTCAGCATGCGAAGTCCATACCTTCCTTCTTGGTGAGTGAAAATTACAACCTAATGCCTTACTACATTCATGAACAAATAATCCTCTACCCCTTACCGTATTGGTGCACGTCTTGGAAGTGGAATCCAATCAAGAACCTCGTGCGGTTCTTGAATGGGCGGCATCACCCAATCCACTTCCAATTTCCCACTTGGGTTACCGGATCAACGAAAGGTTTACAAGAATTTAATTTATTTATTTTTTTCTTAAGTTCACACATGGATGGACCACAAAAGATGTGATGGACGGGTGAAGGGCAACCTGTATGTTCAACCTGCATCCACAAGCTCTTAGGATCCTTGGGGCATCACTCCCAATTCCCCCAATTTCAACGACATAAACGGTCCCGCGGCCACTAATCCGACCTCACCGTCATACAGAAACCACGACCTAATAAAGAAAAGCGACTAATACAACACCAAAGGAGCCCCACCCAACAATGGTGGCACAATCCCCTTCACACTCACGACGCAATGTCATGAGCTACTCACAAGGGCAACAACACCCACAAAACGCCCAACCCACAATTGCAATTGAAATGAAAACACAAACACAAACAACACACATGCCTTCAAGCTCCTAGTCCGTACGCATATCCTTCAAAAATCATTTCACACACTTTTACCACAAGTTAGATGACACTCTCTCCCGGCAAACGCACCAAATTCTATGAGCAATTCAACCCGTAGGAAGAAAAGCCCTAGAGTTGGGCGGTTGAGAGTGGAGACACCTACCTAGCCCTTCCAAGCAATGGACTCTAAATCCTAACAAGCATTCACAAACACCATGCATCCACCATCACACGATCATCAAGACACGAGATGCAATAAACATCACAAGAAAACCAATGGGGGAAGAAGAAGTACAATTGGGGTCCAACCTCAGCTGGACCCTTGGCCACTAAAATGGCCGTATCTCCCTCGTCCTTGCTCTTCTTGAGGCAAGCTAGGAGTCTACAGAGAGCTAGCTTGATGATGTACTTGAATCCGGAAGCACGTCTCGTGGTTCTTCCTAAAACTTGAGTTATGCGGCCTCAAAGTCAGGCCTTCAATTTGCCCTCCACAGTAGACATGCTTTCACTTAATCGATCACCATTCCTCCGTCCATGATCCAAAAAGAGGAAGCCTAGGCTCTTTGGAAAGCTGGCTTCAAGGCGCTCCTCTCCTCCAAAGGGCTTGCTCAGATTTGTCTCCTACCGATAGAAATCGTTCTTCAAGTCAGCGCCGCCTCTTCTCGCCGTCCGCCGCAAGCCGGTGAAGTCCTCTTGGGAGATCCGCCATAGCTCCCCGTCGCTGCTCCTATGACCGCGCGCTTGGGCTCGTTGGAAAGCTGGCTTCAAGACGCTCCTTTCCTCCAAAGGGCTTGCTCAAACTCGTCTCCAGCCAAACGCTACACCTTCCCAAAGTTGGCAGATCCAGATCTTGGTCGGGAAATCCACTCTCCTATCTTCTACCCTAACCTACCCACACTCACACCCACATCCAACAACTCCACACATTCTACTTGTGTGTTTTCTCCATCTTAGATCACTAACTCCATTCTCCATAGCCACAACCTAGAAGCATCTCAAAACCACACACATACACCAAAAAACAAGAGAGACAAAACTAGCAAACCCTAGCAAAAAGAGAGAGACAAGTAAAAAGAAATGAGAAAGAAAGAAAAGATAAAGGGGAGAGGGGAAGCATGAGGGAGAAATCCTACTCCCTCACCTTCCTTCTTACCTTTCTACTTTCTAAATTGCCTATCTACCTCTAACTCTAATACTACCTCACATCAAATATTCTTCAATTCTAACAATTTAGTTATCCTCCCTAACATAAAATCATGTAATTGTCACTAAATTGCCATACTCAATGCTTTTCTTAATTATTCTAATAACTTCCGAGCCTATTTCTATAAATTCAAATTTAATGCATTTAGCCTATAGGAACCACACAAACTACTATAATCAAATGTATTTTGTATCTAGATATTCAATAACTAATACGTGAGCCATTTGTATGGCTCACATCATTGCTCTTTGTCACCTCCACGGTGGCCATTCCCTCCGGGATAGCCACCCCATGGAAACTGGATCCTTCGAGGTTAATAACCTTCCCAAAGCCGACTACCATAGCGTCTTCCCCATCACCAATACCCTTGATTTCTACAACAGAAATTCTGGTGATCCTCCCTCGTTGTGATGGAGGCATGGAGCTTCATCTTTTTGCATGCCTGCCTGCATTCCATACAAAGGTGACTACATACCATTAGCCAAGCACGGACGATGACTGAAGGTAGTCAGACTGTCTCAAAACATGACTAGAGACCATGACATTCCAAAGTCGCACATGACTTTTGACAAATGCAAAGTACATTACCACTGTTGTGCCCTTATTGTCATGGGGCACGACTTTCTACATCCCCGCCTTGGTATTGTCTTTCCCCACAATAGTTGGGTTCTTGAATTTCTTGGGCTTACAAAAAACCTACAAGTAAATTACTACCACACTACATGACCACGAACTTAGGTTCTGTTACAGCCCTTTTCTACAAGGCTTGTGACCTTCATCACACTCAACCACAGTCCGCAAGCTCCCTACAACCACGCTAGATAAAAGCGCACCCCGCACCTGCAGGAACTTGTTGATACTAAACAAGTAGTTGATGGACGCCTTGCTGCCGCTCGCCAGTCGCCACGGCGGGACAACCCTCCTGTCACACACACCACATTCTAAGCTCCGCTCCACAACTTGTGGAAGCCCTAACACGGACTTCATGACCAGCCTGTTTCCCAAAAGCTTGCATAAAAAACACGAGATTATAACTAGTGGTCATTTCCTTCATGGCCATCGACGGCATGTACCTTGACCGTGAAGTTCTGAACGATTAGACGGTGGTCATGTAGAAGGTGCAGAGAGGCACGGGCGTAAGCTACAGTCAATGGAGCAGCACCTGTGCACACACTTTTCCCAGTTAACTCATTATTTCAATCCAGACCCAAAGGAGATTATCCTGTAGACACTATGCAGTCGATTAAAGAATATCTAAAAGGGCGAGTTGCAACAACCTCGAATTTGCAATTCAATTGGAAAGTGAAATGCTCACCATCGTTCTTGATATTGATATTGATTTGGAAAGCCCAGTAACTTACCCTTGCCGATATTCTTCGGAAAATATGCAGAGGTGCTGACACCCTCAGCTTCACTGCTCACAACTGGTTTCGCTGCGATACCAATAATCGCATTGTCAACACAATGCACGCAAACCCAAGTGGAGTAACCGTCGTATTAGAAAACCAGCAATTTCGGACTCATCAGAACTCTTGCAAGGATCATATCAATGCATAAAAAACTCGGTCGTAGAGGCAGTGGAGTGGAGAGGTTGTGCAATTGAGTGAGATCTCATATCGGAGATCAAGTTCAAAATTTGGCGGCTGGGTGCAATAAATGATCACCGCCGCCATTTACTTTCAGTCAATTCAAAATTTCAAACTCATGACTAGTCGTAGTCATATCTTCGTTGAGATATTTTCAATTGGTTTTTTTATTGCTAGATATTTTATGTCATCATCTCCTCGACAACCATGTCACCTCTCATTCCCATCAAATCGAACTGCAGGTACAGCTGGAGTCCTTCACCTAGGAGCAAAAGACATTATTCATTGCTTGATTCAATCTTCAAGGGTCCGTTTTTTCTCAGGTGAACGGATAATTTTCTTTCACTTTTAAACGGACTATTTAGAAAATGGATAATTATGTTTTCTAAAAATAAAGACAATGAACTTTGATATGTTCGCAACCCTTTCATTGTAAAAGATGAAGTTTGGTCGCAGGGCACAGTTAAGCTAAGGGTGTCCAAAAAAGTTGTTCCAAGTCCAATTTCAACTCATGCAAGTGTGTCAAACATGTCCATCTTCTAAATAAAGTCGAGTATGAGAACACCAAATGTGATTTCAATCTACAGCACTTATAGCCTACCCAAAAAAATAAATTCATTCGCATTGAAGAATATTAAGAGTTTTTATTAGATATTTTAGTTGAAAAAGTAAGTTGTGTCCCAATTACACAAAATCCATAGAAACAATCATTTGATACATCAAATGAGCACATTTTGATACCATTTTTGGATATGACTTACATGTACTTGTGCATTATATAAATGTGTCAACACATCCGCACTCGTATATATACGTACTTATTTATCTATTCATAGAGTGTCAACACATCCGCACATGGGATGGGGCCTGTATTCTATGGAGGCAACAAAATTGGGTAATGAGTTATTGTCCTTTGTTGGGAATGTTTTCTCCGAGGCCGAGGTCCTTCAAAAGTGTGAGTCAGACCCGCGATTTCTGAAATACGTAATACGCATGAAGAAAAACACCTACCTCGATAGAGATGTGTTGAAAGGAAATGTAGCAGGATTTATAAATAGTTCAATTAGACGAGAGCACATACAAAATGTGATTTGGAAATATGTATCCTTGCCTACCCCATGGAATCCGTATACTTGGGGGTATATCATGACTGTAGCAGCGCGTGACAATGAAGTCGGGGAGGAACTTTTTACATCTTATCTTGTAAACTGATATGTCCTTTAGAGGTTGTTAATGAATAGGGTAGCAACACACGAATTTGTACTCTTATACATCGTTTGATGACTTGTGATATTAATCATACCTAAGTGACTGCATGCACTCACATGTTCTGTACAGATGACTAGTCTCACAATGGTCATGTTCGTGATCTAAGTGTGCAACTACAACTTTTCTCGTCGATGACTACTTGTAGTCCTCCTTTTCATACATATGACTAAGTTTAGTCATATTGCCTAAGACACGTCCACCGTTTGCCGACTAGCAATAGTGAGTTGTTTATCATGTATGACGCGGTCATGTTTTGCCCAAACCGATAAAATATAAGTCACGTTTCTAAGTGATGGGGAACAATTCCTCTACTGAAATTTATGGCTCTGAAGATTACAACTGTTCCGAACACCAATAGATCATATTTACATCGATATATGTATGCCTTACAAACTCATGCGAGTGTCTAAATCATGGGCACAAGTGGTGTTGTACTGTACGTGGGCACAAGCAAATAGAAGGGGAGCTCGTGCTACAATGAAAACCGACAAATATGGATTCACATTGTTCAGATTTGATTGGTTGGTTCCATACTTAGCGGACTCCTTCGCGTTTCCCCTTCACGTACAACAAGTATTTTTCTGCGATGAAAAGAGAACAGTGGATGGAAGGTCGTTTCGCCCAAGCGACCGCGTGGTGCAAGAGTGGAGTCAAGAGCTACGGGAAGACCGGAATTGCGAGTCTACGGTTAGGTAGAGACGAAGAGTATGAGGGCACGAGACCTCGAGACACACTCATGGAAGCGAAGTACAAACTCATGATCACGACATCGCTAGAAGATTGACCGCGAGAGGAAGCCCACCGAGAACTTCTTTGGATTAGAAGAGGATGCGAGAGGAGTGATAGGAAGCGTTGTCGGTATATTCGGTCATGTAGTACACGTAGTGTAAGAAATAGTGTGGACGAGTACCTGATGAGAATCGGCTACATGTTGATTTTTGTCGTATGAACGACTTACTCCTAATTATAGTAATATAGTCATATTTGTTGAACCAGTGACTGCATAAAAAAAACCTTGGGTTGACTAAATTATGAGTACCGTAGTCATAAGGCAAGTAGGAATCTATTGTAGACAATAAATTAGTCTTATTAGCGCAGATGTAAAAAAAAAAATTTTAAAAAAAAACTAACTGCCTTTTGACTAAGTTCTGACTACGACAGTCATAAGGCAGGTAGGAATTTAGTGTAGACAATAAATTAGTCTTATTAGCGCAGATGTAAAAAAAAAAAATTAAAAAAACTAACTGCCTTTTGACTAAGTTTCGACTACGACGGTCATAAGGCGGTAGGAATTTAGTGTAGACAATAAATTAGTCTTATTAGCGCGAGATGTAAAAAAAAAAAAATTAAAAAAACTAACGCCTTTTGACTAAGTTCGACTACGACGGTCATAAGGCGGTAGGAATTTAGTGTAGACAATAAATTAGTCTTATTAGCGCAGATGTAAAAAAAAAAAAAAATTAAAAAAACTAACTCGCCTTTTGACTAAGTTCGACTACGACGAGTCATAAGGCGGTAGGAATTTAGTGTAGACAATAAATTAGTCTTATTAGCGCAGAGAAAAAAAAAAAAAAATTAAAAAAACTAAGCGCCTTTTGACTAAGTTCGACTACGACAGTCATAAGGCGGTAGGAATTTAGTGTAGACAATAAATTAGTCTTATTAGCGCAGATGATAAAAAAAAAAAATTAAAAAAACTAACTCGCCTTTTGACTAAGTTCGACTACGACGGTCATAAGGCGGTAGGAATTTAGTGTAGACAATAAATTAGTCTTATTAGCGCAGATGTAAAAAAAAAAAAATTAAAAAAACTAACTGCCTTTTGACTAAGTTCGACTACGACGAGTCATAAGGCGGTAGGAATTTAGTGTAGACAATAAATTAGTCTTATTAGCGCAGAGAAAAAAAAAAAAAAAAAAATTAAAAACTAACTCGCTTTTTTGACTAAGTTCGATTACGACAGTCATAAGGCGGTAGGAATTTAGTGTAGACAATAAATTAGTCTTATGAGTAGTCGCGGCAAAAAAAAAAAAAAAAAAAAAAAAAAGCGCCCTTTGACTAAGTTCGACTAGAGCAATCATAAGGTAGGTGGGAATTTAGTGTAGACACTAAATTAGTCTTATGGGTGGTCGAAACCACTTCTTATAAAACTACCCCGATGACTAAGTTATGACTACGGTAGTCGGAAGGCGGTGTGAATTTAGTGTACATAGTAAATTAGTCTTATGAATGGTAGAAAACGAAATAAAACATACGAGATGTGATGACTAACGGATGACTACAAAGTAGTCATAAGACGGTGGGAATTTAGTGTAATCACGAAATTAGTCTTATAAGTGCTCGGAACCAAAATAAAAAAAACCATTGTGGTAGTCAGATGACTATAAGAAAATCATGCGTAGTCATATCGCTGCCCGAAACCGTAGTCAAGAAGATGACTACTCTAGTCATATGCCTGCCCGACCGTAAATAACCACGTTCTCGGCGTTCCCCAACCATAAAATCATCGAGGTGCCTAAAATATCTGACTACGAATAGTCGTATGACTACAAACATGACTACAATATGACTAAAATATGACTAAAATTATTACTACCCCCGTAGCTGACTAAGGTTTTTCGATCTGAATACGCATTTGACTAGCCAGAGTCAGAATTGACAGCATAGTCATTCGCAACTAGTCAGAATTGACATGGTTTTCTATTAGTGAAGTGCACCAATGGCTCGTGGTGAGGAAAGAGTGCAATGAGTAGTGAAGGCGAAGTTCGCAATTTGCTTCGGAGATGGCCGATAACATTTCATTGGGCCAAAATCTTGCACGAATTGGCTCGTTCGAAGCGCAGTGTTGCGAGTTTCAAGGCGCAGAAAGAGCTGATTGTGGAGATGCGCGCAAGTGAAGAACTGTGCGTGAGATTCGGACGAGGGTAGCAACTGGCGACTGGCGCCTCCGCCGGATACATGGTACACTGCGGATGAACTTGCTGCCACCAGTAACTTGGATCACCGGAACACTGGAAGTTGGATCACCAGAACCCTAACTCGTAATTGTCCTTCTTGAGACTGCCGGCACCGGCACTCTAGACCGTAATGGATCGCCTTCTTCGCCTTCCTCAGACTGCCGGCAACGGCACTCCGGAATCCTAAACCGTAACGGTAGTTGGATCGCGGCTGCCGGCACCGGCAATCTCTCAACGCCTAGCACGCCCGGCACGCCCTGCACACCCCCAAATTCCCTCAAATCTTACAGATTCGATCTTTACCTTCATGTTCTGGCGATGTTGGGCCGTCATGATCCATTGATCCACCTTTGGAATACTCCTCGCCTTCATCTGACAGGTCCATTTAGCTTCACATAAACCTTATTCCACAAACAAATCCTAAATCCAACCAAAAACAAGCCTTCTAACAAATGCAGAGAATAAAACGAAGACCTCCTAGTAGGAAGAAGATTATTAAACCCTAAATTGGATAGACTACAATAACCTTCTAGACGGTCATATTTGAAAATCATTAATAAAGAATGTAGAAAATTGATTTTGGAAGATTCAACCGTAAGATCTCGTCTATAACTGTCTAATTAGTTTATCCGCCAATTTTTATTCAATTTTACCGTACGGATCTTGAGATATATATTGAGCTGCAATTTCAAATTTTGTTAAAATTATGCATTTATTTTAAAAACCGACCCTTCTCTCTCGGTTAGGAGTTAAAGGAAGATGGCACATGCGAAAAGGAGGAAATGGCGACGGCTAGGAGAAAAACTCATTCTTCGACTCTAAAACACAACAGTTGACCGCCATCATGTTGCCCTAGAAAGTACTCCAAACTTACTTCATGGCAAACTGTATACAATTTTCGTTCGACCAATCCTTGGTATGTGCTTGGTCATCCTCTGAGCAATAATCAAGTGAAAGGAGCCTGAGCGATAATTAAGTGAATGGAGGTTGTTAAAATGATCAAGCCTATGCTACTAAAATTAATGAATGAAAACTTACCAACTTGATCTTCATCTTCATCAGACTCGTTTGCTTCTTCGTTCAGTTCTTCTACATCGCGATACTCTTCATCTAAATTACCCTGCTCGTTGGTATTCAGGTCATGTTCATCACTATCCTCATTGTGCACTTCGTGGTCAACCTGATTTTCAAGCACCTTAGCATGGAATTGCAACAAAAACGAAGTAACAAAAAGAAGTATCCTCATACCTCTCTAATGTCAGGTTGAGGGTCACGACGTGATCTTGACATATTTGTCTGAGGCGCAATAACTCTTGAAGAATCAACCTTAGAAGCAGACTCCAGAATGGAATACAAAGACCTCACGGTTTCTCCTAGATACACGCCTGTTCTACTCTGCACACGATTTCTCATTCGGTCCGAACTAGACTTCCTCTTTGAAAAATATAAACGGCCACCAGCAACCCTCTTTTTTTGTCTTCTCGGTCTAGACCTTCTATCTTCAATCTCTAAGTTTCTTGGCATTTGCATTACACTACAGTTGTACTTGCACAAAACATTTGCAAATAAGTGAAGCTCCAATCTTGTTTTCTATCACGCTTACAACCGCGTTTTTGTCAGAAAACAAGTACACATTTTCAGCAGAATAACATGTCGCTGCATAATTTGAAATTCTAATTTGGAGTCGGACCGATTATAGTTTAAAGTATATAGGTGAATTTTATTCAAACTGTATGCAATGGTCAGATACA
Source organism: Bryum argenteum (assembly GCA_037043015.1). Taxonomy (NCBI): domain Eukaryota; kingdom Viridiplantae; phylum Streptophyta; class Bryopsida; order Bryales; family Bryaceae; genus Bryum; species Bryum argenteum. Next base: position 43,562,034 of record CM073321.1, read on the forward strand.
TACCAAATGGAAAAGCAAATTGATTATGCTTTAAAAAGGTTACGGCGGCCTTCTTTGTCAGATTAGTTCCATATATGAAATGGCGTTCAGTTAATAGATTAGCCGACATATATCAGGCAAATTGATGATAGGATCATAAAATTGGGCCGCCGTCATGCAGACTTGACTCATGCATCCTCATCCCTTCTAACCCAACTTCAGTCCCCACTGACCAACCCTAATCTTTCCAATGCGTATACCTAACATATCAATGCCCACAATATCTTTTTTTACGACATGAAATTGTCGTGTCTGACATCCATTTCCAATCTCTTTTTCAAAAGCATACACTTATATGGAACTAATCAGACATTGACGGCCGCCGTCATCTTTCCAGATAATTGACCGCTCATCTTTTATGCATTTGCTGAATTCAGGTCTAACCAATGCAAGCAAATCATATTCTTCACCCCAAATTACAACAACAATTGGCGTGGCCACAATTTGGTAAGATCCAGTAGCTTCGTAACTTAAAACTCTGCAACATTTACAATAACCACGGTAATTATCATAATAAATATCCGTGTCGGCCTATTGTAGTTCATAGCGATTCAACAGTAACTTGATTAGAATATAAAGATCTGAATCTCATGTTAAACCCTCTTTCTCTACCTCCATTGTAGCGACCCCTCTTGCTAGCTTGCTTCATGGCTTCCTCCTCTCCCTAGCCCTCTGCTCTGAAAGTTATAGAACTTAGGTCCGGTCGCTCTGCAGCCCCTACATGCGTTCCTCCAGGTCCTGAAGGTGTGGTAGAAATCACACCACAATGGCTTGGCATTCGATTTGGTTTTGACGCCGCTTCTGTTTGGTTAGAAACAGACGTCGTTGACTCTGTCACTCAAGACATTCAGTATTCCTTGGTTGTCAAGCCAATCCTCTTAGAGAACAACTCTAGCATATGGAAACTACCGGACGGAAAGTATGGCGTATATGGCATGAGCGATTCTATTATGAACGCAACCACTCAACTTCTCACTCCGCGTAGTTCGTCTAATCTCTCCACTGTTGCTCCCCTACTTTCTCGTATCAAGGTCGAACCAGGACTACGTTAGAGTATCTATTTGTCAGATTCTGAAGAAGATGAGCAAAGGCCTTCTTTTCAATCCAGTAGACCTTCTACAATACTATCATCTCCTTCAATTGCTTCTGATAGCTCCTTACGATCTATGCACTCTTCCTTCCACTCTATACAATCTTCAGAATCCAAAAAAATTCTTCATTCCATCCGCAAGTTAGGTAGTATGCCTGGTAGCAAAACAATGCTCAAGAAACTAGATTACACAAATATCCAAACTCTGAATGTTCATACTCTGCCCCCTTCATTCAATGGGGACATACTCTTCATTCTACCACCGGCTCCATCTGCAGCTCATAAACAAGCAAAATCTATGGAAGGCATGGACAAACGATTTGACGGACATATCTGGACCAGAACCATGACCACTAACATCTCCAACACCATGGGATTGACTTTCAAATCTTCCAACTGCGTTGGTCATGTTCAGTGTCACAATCAAAGTTGTGCGTTTCTACAACGATCAGGACGATCAGCTGGCGTGAACGAAGTCGAGTACGAAGGGATCTCGAAGGAAAGCTTTCCTGTTGGTGGCCCACCTCCTCCTACATCCACCATCGTCTGCAAGATCTGTAAGGAGCCTCCTACTTGTGTTGCAGCATGTAGCGCTAAGATTTTCTATATCTTTGGAAGTAAAAACTAAGAGAAAGCATGTGTTCACATTGGGACTCATCATCACCCAGTCAAGGTTGGTGAGTATAGGGGCACCCGTAGAACGATAGACAAACTTTTAGAAGATCACGTCGAACGTAACCCCCAAGCCACAGTTTCTAAGATTGTTATGGAGACTAGCAAGGACCTATTAGGTGATTTCTTCCTTCACAAAGAGGGTGAGCCCAATACACATCTTTCATTGAAACAGTTAGAACCTCTATTTGTCAGTTGCAAGGAGCTCAATTCTCCAAGCGTGAAAAATAGGATATACGGGTTCAAGTACTTACGCCGATTTGGCATCATGGACGACATTACGAAATTGAGAGGGCTTAGTAATTGGGCCTTCGTTCAGGGCAACCAATTTCCAGGGCAAGGAGATGATGGCGACAAAGTCTTCATCTTCAAGATGTCAGAGGTTGGCCCAGGTAGTGGGGTTGATCTAGTCCGACGAATGCAGCCCGACGCTCCCCTGAAAAATGCGTGGATGATGTTTGATCATGTCAAACGAGTAGCAAGTTGGACAACCATGGCGTGCCACGTGTATGACTCAGATTTTTTCGAGTACTCACCATTGCTTGTTGTGATTTTCAGTCTGAGGACAGAGAAGCGCAGATTTTGTTTTGGAAAAACCTTAATCACGTCATGTCCCGGCACGGTATTCCTAAGCCATACTTTAAAGGCTTCATGGCTAATAGTGCTCAGGCCAATTAGAATGCTGTTCGAATTGTATATGGTTCGGACAATCCCGCTGATCCCCTCGAAGGTCGTGAGAGAACGTGCTTCTTCCACTAGACCCAATCTCTAGAGAAGCACACGAAACAATACATCATTCATGAATTGCAAGATCAACATAAGCATCCATGCTTTCAATATAAGAATGCATCGTCAATGGAGGAGGCTGAGACGCGGTTTTGGCTATCAAAGCGTGGTGGACATCCTTGGGAGCAGCATCTGAAGAAGGCGTAATTTGATTGGGATTCTGGCTAGGATTCTGGCATTATCGATATCACCAATGAGGGGGATTCATGGAACTGGTAAGAATACTCTTACCGATGTGGCGGATTATTTATTCTATTATTTACTACACTACTGCAATCACCGTAGGTGTCCGTACAATATTCTAAAAAAATTCCACCTTAAATTTACTAATTGTTCTTTAATAAAATTATTTTTAGGGAACCTATCTTATACGAGAGGTTTCTCCAATCACCATTTTTCCTGACTCTGATTTCTCCTTGATTTCCCTAAACAGGAGAAAAAATACACTCCAGAGGAAATTGCGGAAATGCCATCTTGTAATCTTGCAGAGACTGTACACAACGAATGGCTACAAGCTTCGGGAAATAAAGGTACAGACTTGAACGTTGCGGCGGTAGACGACTATGTTCGAGCATTTCTGCAAGTGGTAGCTTACCATCATTTTTACAATGGTGGTAATGGTGGTGGTGGACCTTCAGTAGAAGAACTTAAGCTACGCTCAGCCCAACGAAAAGCACATCGTACTGGCGATCCATCGGCCCTCAATGTTGCCATAATGGAGTTGCCTGAAGCTCAAAAATATTGTACTCGGGATGCACATCTAGAGGGAGCTCAGGTATTTGGTTCCAAACCACGAATGCCAAATGTACCAATTGGAGCTGAGGAGGAAACTCATCGGCCGGACACTGTGAACTTCTCACATCCTAAAATAGGGAGGAGGGTTACTCGAGCTCGTGCTCAAACTCTTATTACAATCAACGAGGAAGATGATGTTGAGAAACGCCCAGTTGAACCACTAGCATCCGTTGGAACCGATATCACACGTGTCACCGTTGTTCTTGAGACTAAAGTGAACGAGAAGCTATGGCACATTGCTCGTCTCAAGGAGTCTTCATCCAAGGCTTGTTGGGCAATTATGGCCGGGAGCAAGAAAAATTGCAAGTCCCGCATTGTCGAGCACGGGAAGGCTACCCCAGCTCCAACCTACACCGGGATATGGCATCCTCCTAGAAAAAACAAAGTGGAAGAACATTTCTTTTGCTGTGCTGACGATATTGAGCAGTGTATGAAAGGCCAGCGTCAAAGGTGGGTTGAGCAGTTCTCCCGTTACTAAGATAAACCGCCTATTCCTTCAATTTGGCCTGTCAAGATAGGGACAAAGCTCACACGTACTGAGATAGTTGCTTTGGAGAATGCAGGATTTTAACTCCCTCAAAAGGAACAGCTTCCTATCAACGGCACGTTTTCTAATACTGCATTGCCAAAGGATTTGTCTCACATTCCAGTGCCAGACGATGCTGATGTTTTTCCTAAGAGGCGAAACTTATAAGACCCTTCGTCGTCTCATCCATAGTGCTAGCTCAAAGTATATGAAGAACGTTTATTCTGCCCAAGCTATGGAAGCAACCATTCTGAAGGTGACCATGATACCTCAACCCGCTCTTGGATGCATTGTTAAGTTGCGGTCTAAATCGGCGCCCACCGAGCCAGTTTACCATATCACAATTAGTTCAAACCCAGCATGCACATGCCCAGCGTTCAAGGATACTCTAGTCACCTTAGGGAGAAAAGGACATCCGTATAAAAATTGTAAACACATGTACTACATCCTGATGTCGATGTGCAATCTAGATGTTGACGTGGACCTCTTTGTGCATGCCCCTACCTTCAGTTTCAACGAGGTGAAGAAGATCATTGAGAGCGGACTTCTAGACCATGTTACATCTTAGGTCACCACACTTACATGATTACTAATACAAAATATCTACCACTTTCTCGAGTATCATTAAAATATATATATATATATATATATATATATATATATATATATATATATATATAAAATATTGTAGTATATGTATTTTCACCACCCAATATGGCAATATTCGTTACGTTGAGACAATAGGAGCACTTTGAGACTATAAGGATATTTTTGGTCTGTTGGATTTATTACCAAGTCAGGGGTAATACTTGTATGCAACCTTTGGAAAACAAAGGTATTCATATATATGGATATGTAAAAGCCTCAAATTATCAAAAAAAATCAATATTGAACATGTAGAACAGTTTTTCTTTATCCCTGGATAAAATATGAGTCTTCAAATTGCCATCAATGTAACGAATATCGCCATCAATCTTGAATTATACTACCCTAAATTCCATGGTAATGGGTACCAAGTTCCATGGTCATGGGTCAAGAATATACAAATATTCTCAAGAATATTCTCATTTTATGATTTTTATATCTATTTTTAGTATTTGTTTTACTAATAATAAAAAATCATCGCTCGCAATTTTGAAAATGTACGCTCACCGCTCTCCGCTCCACGCTCTACGCTCACATACTAGCTACGTCCCGTAAATGATGACACAAAGATACGTTACTCCTATGATTTATATTATGATCCCATCATTTTTGTAAGGTTCTTTTAATCTAGTCGCATTACAAAAATCTTTATTTCCCACATTTAATTTTGTTTCTCCTCTATTATTCAAAGTTCCAATGTGTTACAATGTTTGCAAGAAACACCTAGCATATAGATGCTTCTTTCTCGAAAATTTATAAATAACACCATCATTTTTTCAGGGTCATAATTAGCAAGTGAAAGATTTTAAAATTTAATTTCTCACCTTCTTTATATTTCTATCAACTATCCAAAGTTCTGGTTCATAGAGATAATTTAAAGTAAATCGGATAAATAGTTCAGATTCTTCAAAAATTATTTTGATGATTCAATTGTTTTAGTAGGGTTCTTAGAAGCTACTTTAACTATAATTACCTTTTTAAATTGATGTTTTAATGTACATCTGCAAGCGCCCGTCATTTTGATAAGTTTAATTAAACTCCTGTATTTCTTGAAAAGTAATTTTATTTCTTCCATGCTTTCTAAACACACCTTATATTTTTTAAAGGGTACCAATAACCTACAAAAATTTTAAAAATAATTTCAACCCTTTTTTATTCCTATTCAAAGGCACACATCCCCTCTTTCAATACTCCAAAGAGTCCTAGTTAAATCAATAATGATTACGTATTTCTTTTTGGCACTAGGATTATTTTCATGGCTTGTTTAGGTTATAAAGTACATAAGAATATTTTTTCATCATTTTAATTTTTTTAATTTTTTATAAGAAGTATTTAATATCTAACTTTTTCTAAAACCCCAAACGGGTTTTGGAGGTTTGAAAGGGGTTTGGGTATACTAGCGAGAGTGTGGAATTTACCTCTGGCACCCCTGGCAGCAGGCACCTCGCGCACCAAGGCAGCGGGCACCTAAGGCACGCCGCGCACCATGGGCAGCGGGCAGCCTAGCGCAGTAACATTCACCACGGCCACCTCGCGAGTTGACATGCATTCTGCTCCCACGTTCTTCTCCTTCCGCTCCCGCTCTACTTTCTTTTAATCGCAATTGTTAATTGCCCTGCTCTGAAGTCTTCGGCGCAATTGCTACATTTAAGCTCTTCTCGCCGCTCGATTTGTGTACTTCATGTTTGTTCACGCTTGATTGCTTGTTTTCAGCTCGTTTTGCTTCATTGCGAAGTAGGGTTTGTGGTGGTATGCTTGCTCATCACGTACGCCACTGTGCCATTGCATCGTGCATTTGAAGTTGAAATTTGCAAGTTCATGCTTCGCGGATAGAATTTTTCGCTATCTAGGTTTCGAGTGTGCATTTAGCTAGATCCGTATTGAGCTCGTATATCCAGTATCTTTACATCCTAGGAGCTACAATCTGAGCTATTAACTCGATTCGAGCTAAATATTTCACTGTTTCAGAACATATCTTGGGCAATTAGCTCGATTCGAGCTAAGTTCCCACCCGTTTTAGTATCCTACGTAGGGAATTAGCTCGACTCGAGCTAAAAAGTCTATGTTGTCCTCTCTTCCGTACGTGAGCATTGTAGTCATTATGTATAAACACATCCTTTAGCTCATTATGAACGTTATTCTCATGCCAATTTAGCTCAACTCGAGCTAAAATACCTGACTCTTTTTGGCGGTTGTCCATGGAAATGTAATTCTTGTACGAGACGGTTGATTCACGGGACCAAATCATGCCTGACCAACGCCCTTTTGGCTCAATTCGAGCTAAACATTCAGAACATCTTATGCCACCACCATGTGAAATTCATAATACTCATTGTAGTAGAAAACTATAAGTTAGTGAACAACACACATACTAACCATTTTAGTTCAAACTTGATTCTAGAATCCTCAACGTCTTTCGTAGGAAGCGGTCAAAGCATGGGCATTTTAGCTTGACTCGAGCTAAATATCCAACACATCTAACACGATAACCATTTTAACTATATCGTACACATTGTACTAAATAACCATGAACTAGTGAACAACATACTAACTAAGGAATTTTGTTCAAACTTGGTTCCAGAATTACGTCATATTTAGCTCGTCTTGAGCTAAATTGTCCCAGCTAGATGAACATGTCTAGTTTCAGTAGAAACGTCATATTGCAATTTCTTCTGAATATGAAATCTGGCATTCGACCTTTGAGCAGAGTTTTGTTTGGATTATATGGTTATGGGGAATGCACAGGTGTGAGTGGAGAGCGGTGAGCGGTGAGCGGTGATTGGCAGAAATTTTTTTTTTTTCATGAAAAATTAAGTCCCTATTACCACTCATTGCAAAAAAAAATTTCAAAGTTAATAGCCCTATCACCATGAAATGGGTGGTTTTGACTTTTTGAAATGGTCGTTTTTAGGCAAAAAAGTACCCAAAACCGTAGATATAGGTCCTTTATCCATTTATTTTCATGGTATTGAGGTTATACAATATTTCATAAATTATCCACATTTGCAAGTTTAAATAAAAGTTAATTAGATTATGGGCAAGCATCATCATGTGTAACCAATACAATTAAAATCATATACAAAATATAAACAAAAATTTGGGATGGCCCTTTAGGTATTTAATAAGTTTAATTTATCGATTTTAAGATTTAGAGACTAATTAGGGCTGACATCATCAATTTCCTATTACACTTATCAGAATTATATGTAAATGCTTCGGTTTATATAATCTGAAATTCATCACTACAGGTCGTCTTTCCGTCTCTAATTGAAAGGTGTGTACAAAGACATTCACGTGGCATTGTAGTGGTCCGAGTTCGATTCTCCTCGGCCTCGTTTGAGCGTTGCACTGCGTCTTAATGCAGCTATCCTGAGCTATACAAATACTGGACTAGAGCCCCTACCAACATTGGCAAGATTCAATTACTCCAATGGAAAATAAAAATACCTTCTGAAACTTTTAGTCTACATTGTGTGTAAAACTTAAACATTTACCTACACCGATGCATTGAAATTGGAGTTAAAGAAGTTACATCAAAACTAGGGTTGACATCACCATTAAAGGCAAGCATGGCTTTCGATTACATTGTATTGAGTTACTTAAAGTAATACTTGAAGCACTTAATGTAAGTTAAGCTATAAGTAATAATCACAAGAATTAAAAATATAAAACCATATATATTGAAAAACACGTATAGATAGTATATAAGTAATAGATCAAGGTAAACTACAAATGTATGGCGCTAGCATATCCAGTACCTATCGGAAAACAAATCGCACATTAGGCTGAAGGTGTAGAACCATTAAAGTGCTCATCACACTCATCAGCCTTAAAGTCTATAAACTTAAGCACACTATTGCTATAACGTAAACGTGGAGTGTCAGACAAAATAGGAGATGGAGCTTGAACAAACTCTTGAGCAAGACGCTTAGCGTAAGATGGTAGGGTGAATGTTAATGGAGGGCTATTGTAGAGATGAGCGTTGCGAGTCAATCGCTCTTTCAAACCTGCGATCCTAAAAGTACAAACAAAGTCAGTACTACCGATTTGTAAGTGCGTAAGTTAAAATCGAGCAAGAGAATACAACATGGTATTACGCACCAATGAACTTTTGTGGCTTCTTCACGACCGGTTCGTCAGAGTCATAGTCTGCAGGAGGGGCTGATTCTCCACTTTCCTCATCACCGGGAGGATCATTCTTGTAACCTGCGAGTACACCATCAAAGATCTCTTCGTCAGGTTCCATAGCGATGAGGTGTCGGTTGGAGCGCGCGCAAGCAATCACAGATGCACCTAAAAAATCAGAAGCCTACGTTAAAAATGCAAAATGTAGAAACAAATTCTAATGTAGAGTCTACGGAAACATTACCTGTACTTGCGCTCCAGTCAAAGACTATACCCCCCTCGTCCGTGAGACAATCGACAAAACATTGAATGAAGGAGGGGTCCTTCTCTCGTGAGCCTCGCCACGGCGTACCGTCTGGACGATAACGCAATGTTTCTTTCTGTGCAAAGTTACAGAGGTGGTCTTCCTCATCAGGTACGATTGCCACACCCGCGTATGCGTGTGCCACTTCCCGAGTTTGGAACTTCGAAACATACTCTTTGCGAACATATACTTTGATATGGAAGCAGTCAGTTTGCAAAACACAAGTATAGATACATTAATATAGATGTATAGAAGGCAATAACCATGAATTGTGAAATTGGAAACTAGAATCTGATTCGTACCTCTTTTGGTTTAGGTACAGTAGAGGCCAAAGGGATGGGATTATATCCCCACCAGTCTCAAACAAGACGAAAACTATATGTATGGGACTCGGAATCGAGAGTACGCTCGATTCTACAACATTTTGGATGCATTAGAAGAATGGCTCCAACGTCTGTCAAATGATACGCGGCAAACACAAAAAGACTCTCAAAGTAGGTTTTGTCACGCCGGTTCCAGGATGGAATTTCTGTTGGAGACACACCCGGTACAGGTAAGTTCTCGGGAGCATCTGCAAAAATGAGATCAATCCCTGGATGCTTGGGTTCATACTCTATCGCCGAACACGGGTACTTACGATCTTTTTGAATCTGAGATACAAGTCAAAAATTAGAAAGTGGCTAATTGATTTAGAAGTACAAAACGTAATAAGGGAGATCATGAATGACAAAAGTATGAAATAATACCTTCTTAATGTGGTCGACGATATCTAGGATTTGCGAATCCCATTTTGCAGTCTTCGATGACTGGTGAACCAAATCTCCAATGTTCCCCTTCTCCAGATACATTGGCAGAGTGACTGATATTTTCGACGACGAGCTGCTACCAATGTGATTGGGTTTCGGAAGAGGGCGTTTGGCGAATATTGGCTGGCTGAGGCGACGTGGGGATTGCTGCGAGTTGTGGTCAACGGTGAATGATTGAGGTGGGGACCCAGCATTCGTAAGTCCACCTGTAGAAAGTTGAGTCAATCTTGTACCAAGTCGAATTGTATTGTTTGCGGCTCCCGCTGAAGCCTGAGTCAGATCAGCATCTTTAGGCCTTGCAATGTCTTCTGAGAGGGGAGCATTTTCTTCGGATTCTTGCTCAAGATCTACAACAGGCTCTGCAACAGCGTTGCGTTGCTTCATGTTTGCACGGGACTTGGGCACTGCAACTGGTGAAGAAGGAGAAGAGATTGGATTAGGTGCGACTGGTAAAATGGAGAGGTCGTCATCGTCATCGTCGTCAATGTCCATCGGTGCAGAGTCAGCTGGGTTTGAAGCGAGGTTTCGAAGAAAATGCTTCTCCTCCTTGTGCACGTAGTTGTCGTCGCACTCCAGAAACCATCCATCGGTCGTCAATTGGGAGTTAGTAAACCGCTCTTGTTGGGCTGTGGAGAAAAAGCTGCGGAGATCATTCGTGACTGAAATGTCCTCAAACTCCATTGGAATGGAGAACGAAGCTAATGCTCCCTTTGCAACGAGCTCTTGTTTTAAGTACCTACAAAAATGTGAACGAATCAGATAGTGAAGATTGAACAAGTTATATCAATTTTATTAATATTGAAGAGTAAATTAGAAACATACCGCAATAAAAGCCGCTTCATTGTAACTTTGCCCCCGGTAATCTTTTGAAGATCTGAGCCTTTGATGAACTTTGGGCTTGCATTAGGACCAAGGTAGTTGTTGAATGCCTTGTCCCATAAGAGCAACCTCCACTTCTCCACATACTCAGATGGCTTTAGGACAACACTAGACCACTCAATGGTGAGGTTTTCGTTGTCAATCAGGTTTTGCAATTCACTTTGAAGTGAGTGCTCGAGTTGTGAGAAAAAAAACATGTTAATGATGAAAATACCATGTGAACTCTAACTTTAACAACACGAAACGATAATTTAAGATACCTGTGCCTAAAAAGAAGCGCGATGTAGGAATGCAATTAAAGTTCTATCTTTCATTAGACGTTCATCTGGGAAGCAAAATGATCGTCGAACTTCGTCTGATGAGTTCCACCATTGGAGCCACTTGCCCTTGAAATCGAAGTGAACATTGGTAGTGGCTACCATTTGTAAGCGATCGATTGTCATATCGGGTTTCATGTTCTTGCTGTAATGAGAATAAATCTGCACATGAAATTCATAAGTAAGAATCAAGTTATGAAACATGATCACAAATAGATTCATATCAAACATGGAAGGGGTGCTTTTTGTACCTCATTCGCAAATACTTTCCCAAGTTTATTGTTGGCTACTGCGACCATCTTGTCGAATTTTTGCCGCAAATGGCTTTAATTTCTGGTTTGATCGCATTATCCATATCACTCCATACTCCACGTCCTGTTTGTTTCTCCTTTGGGACGGTGGCGTAGTAATTTGTTTCAGCGTCATCTGATACCTTTGCCAATCTCCTCTGTACAAAATATAAAAAGAATTTATACGGTAGAAAAAACCAAATATAAAGAATCACAATACAAACACATTCTACCCAACTTACCGCATATAAGAACTTTACAAAAACGTCAGGTGTTACAGGATACCAAGTTTCTTTTTTTGCTTTGGCGTTCTTGCATATTCTGTAATCCTCGGGAGATATCAGATCCTTGAAGTCCTCAGGCTTTAATTTACCGAACTTCCTCATGCGCTGCAGTTTTGAACACAACTCGTCTTCGACATGGTCATGTTTGGTAGACCTGCCAAGCGAAATCAAATATGAGCAACATTGAAGTTAAAGAAAATATGAATAAATAAATTTGGAAAATTATGAAAATTACGCACCAATTTATGTCGTTCATAGCGTCAAGAAGGAGGTTGCTCTCTCCTCGAGCATCAAGAACGATACAGTCCACAGATATGTACCATGAGGGTTCCATCTTATGGTACGACTCTATATGTCGCATCGACGCCGTAAGACGGTGGTTACCTTCGTACACGTAGAAGTACTTGTCACTCAGGTGTTGAAGATCTGGATCAGACTGCAGCGTCTTCTCAAACTCTTCATTAGCAGATTTCCATAGAGGATTTGTCGACACTGCATCTTCAGCATCAACCATTTTCTCTCTCCCTTTCCTATCGAAGGGAAAAACGTACATGATCCGGTTGCCCTCGCGATAGCCTTAGTTGAACTCATTCTCCAATTTTCTGACGTCTTGTTCGGAGATAGGTCGAACCTTCGGATAACAAACAAGGCGACACAATGGAATCATCATGCGAGATTTCTTAACAGGTTTGAAACGCAACCTGTTGATGATCGCGATTGAATCACTCTTGTGAATTATTCGCATCTCGTTTGCACTCCAGTCTGAGTCTTTGTTTTGGAGGTGAGGGGGTATGTGAACAATTCTGACGTTGACACCTCCCGGCAATGGAGTGTCATCATCTTCAGAATGGGAGACGTCTCCATCGTGATCGAGCGTGGGTTGAGGTGGACAGTCAGTTTCCATTGGACTTTCCTCCAAAACTCCTTTGCCCAAGTCTTGAGCACTTCTGCCACTGTTATGTAAGAGTTCATTTTCATCCAGAGATCGAGTTGGTCAAGAATGAAGCGGAGGTGGTGTGGCTTCCTCATCTTGGTCAGATTGGACTTGAGCTATGTTCATCTAACAATCCAAAAACCAAAATACAACAGAGCACATAAAGAATAAGATGACATCAAAATAACAATTAGATAAAGAAAATACTTTAAAACCTTTTTATAATTAAGTATATGATAAACATAATTATCATATAATCGATAGATACAATTAAGGAGATTGCAACTTTGCGGCAAGTCGCGGAGAACGTCTGGTTGCAAGTCTGGCTAATTCTATCTCTTGGATACGACGAGCTTTGGCCTCATTCTTCTTAAGTCGCATGTTAACGGCGTGTGCAACCCGGTCAATGAAAACACGTGAAGTGTGACGGACAGGTGAGGCAAGGGGCGGAGTTTCAGGAACCGAAAACAATGGTATTACTAAACGCCGGGACTTCACTACAGCCAAGACATGATCTCTCAGAGTAGACAAGTCACTATCAGCAACGAATTCCTCTCCACCAACAACTTCATGTCGCATTAACGCATCCTGCTATACAACTCAAAACCATCAACAAACAAATAAATGTAAATTACAGAACGACAAACAAGTTAAAAAAAACATTTCAAATACAACCATTGACCATTGTATAAAAAATTAATCACATCAAGTCAAAGTTGATGGCCTAATGCAAGTTCAAGAAGCACAAGCACTCCGAGTTTGAGCCCCTTGACGTCGTCGGAGGCTCAATTCTCAAGAACAACGGCAAGGCATTTGATACCCCTACCACGCAGTTGCAAGCAAACGAAGACCTCGAGGTGGCCACAGTGAGTGTGCACCCGGCCCACGATGCTCACGAGGACCACAGCCAAGAAGGGAGGATTCAATAATTCACCAAAATGATGATCAATCTCAAATTCAAAATGCAAAAAAAAAAAACGGATTTTTATAAGCCCCCCAGCATTTCGTCGACAAAAGCCTGCCAAGCAGCTGGTACTTTCAAGCAACAACATGCCGCCCACATCATAAGAGCCCAGATCATAAGTCCCTGCGGGCAAGTTTCGAGCACCTGGATGGTGCATGCAGCTTACAATTCACGAGCTGAGGGAGGGCATTGAGCCCCCTGCCACGCCATTGCAAGCACATGGCAATCTCGAGGTGGCCACAGCGAGTGAGCACCCGGCCCACGATGCTCACGAGGACCACAACCAAGTAGGGAGGATTCAAAAATTCAGCCAAATGATGATCAATCTCAAATTCAAAATGCAAAAAAGAAAAAGATTGTTTGAGGCCCCCCGAGCTTTTCGTCTACGAAAGCCTCCTAAGCAGCTGGTACTATCAAGCAACGAGATGCCCCCGACATCATAACAGCCTAGATCATCACTCCTTTTGGGCAAGTTTCGAGCGCCAAGCAGCTGGTAATTTGAAGCAACAACATGTTCCCGATATTATAAAAGCCCAGATCATAAGTCCCTTCGGGCAAGTTTCGAGCACCTGGATGGTGCATGCAGCTTACAATTCACGAGCTGAGGGAGGGCATTGAGCCCCCTGCCACGCCATTGCAAGCACATGGCAATCTCGAGGTGGCCACAGCGAGTGAGCACACGGCCCACGATGCTCACGAGGACCACAACCAAGTAGGGAGGATTCAAAAATTCAGCCAAATGATGATCAATCTCAAATTCTAAATGCAGAAAAAAATAAGGATTGTTCGAGGCCCCCTCAGCATTTCGTCGTCGAAAGCCTGCCAAGCAGTTGGTACTTTCAAGCAACAAGATGCCCCCGACATCATAAGAGCCCAGATCATCAGTCCTTTTGGGCAAGTTTGGAGCGCCAAGCAGCTGGTAATTTGAAGCAACAACATGTTCCCGATATTATAAAAGCCCAGATCATAAGTCCCTTCGGGCAAGTTTCGAGCACCTGGATGGTGCATGCAGCTTACAATTCACGAGCTGAGGGAGGGCATTGAGCCCCCTGCCACGCCATTGCAAGCACATGGCAATCTCGAGGTGGCCACAGCCAGTGAGCACCCGGCCCACGATGCTCACGAGGACCACAACCAAGTAGGGAGTATTCAAAAATTCAGCCAAATGATGATCAATCTCAAATTCAAAATGCAAAAAAGAAAAAGATTGTTCGAGGCCCCCCGAGCTTTTCGTCGACAAAAGCCTCCTAAGCAGCTGGTACTTTCAAGCAACAAGATGCCCCCGACATCATAAGAGCCTAGATCATCAGTCCTTTTGGGCAAGTTTGGAGCGCCAAGCAGCTGGTAATTTGAAGCAACAACATGTTCCCGATATTATAAAAGCCCAGATCATAAGTCCCTTCGGGCAAGTTTCGAGCACCTGGATGGTGCATGCAGCTTACAATTCACGAGCTGAGGGAGGGCATTGAGCCCCCTGCCACGCCATTGCAAGCAAATGGCAATCTCGAGGTGGCCACAGCGAGTGAGCACCCGGCCCACGATGCTCACGAGGACCACAACCAAGTAGGGAGGATTCAAAAATTCAGCCAAGTGATGATCAATCTCAAATTCAAAATGCAAAAAAGAAAAAGATTGTTCGAGGCCCCCCCCCAGCATTTCGTTGTCGAAAGCCTCCTAAGCAGCTGGTACTTTCAAGCAAGAAGATGCCCCCGACATCATAAGAGCCTAGATCATCAGTCCCTTCGGGCAAGTTTCGAGCGCCAAGGAGCTGGTAATTTCTTGCAACAAGACGCCCCCGACATCACAAGAGCCGAGATCATCAGTCCTTTCGAGCAAGTTTCGAGCACCTGGATGGTGCATGCAGCTTACAATTCACGAGCTGAGGGAGGGCATTGAGCCCCTTGCCACGCCATTGCAAGCAAATGGCAATCTCGAGGTGGCCACAGCGAGTGAGCACCCGGCCCACGATGCTCACGAGGACCACAACCAAGTAGGGAGGATTCAAAAATTCAGCCAAATGATGATCAATCTCAAATTCTAAATGCAGAAAAAAATAAGGATTGTTCGAGGCCCCCTCAGCATTTCGTCGTCGAAAGCCTGCCAAGCAGTTGGTACTTTCAAGCAAGAAGATGCCCCCGACATCATAAGAGCCCAGATCATCAGTCCTTTTGGGCAAGTTTCGAGCGCCAAGCAGCTGGTAATTTGAAGCAACAACATGTTCCCGATATTATAAAAGCCCAGATCATAAGTCCCTTCGGGCAAGTTTCGAGCACCTGGATGGTGCATGCAGCTTACAATTCACGAGCTGAGGGAGGGCATTGAGCCCCCTGCCACGCCATTGCAAGCAAATGGCAATCTCGAGGTGGCCACAGCGAGTGAGCACACGGCCCACGATGCTCACGAGGACCACAACCAAGTAGGGAGGATTCAAAAATTCAGCCAAATGATGATCAATCTCAAATTCAAAATGCAAAAATGAAAAAGATTGTTCGAGGCCCCCGAGCTTTTCGTCGACAAAAGCCTCCTAAGCAGCTGGTACTTTCAAGCAACAAGATGCCCCCGACATCATAAGAGCCTAGATCATCAGTCCTTTTGGGCAAGTTTGGAGCGCCAAGCAGCTGGTAATTTGAAGCAACAACATGGTCCCGATATTATAAGAGCCCAGATCATAAGTCCCTTCGGGCAAGTTTCGAGCACCTGGATGGTGCATGCAGCTTACAATTCAAGAGCTGAGGGAGGGCATTGACCCCCGTGCCACGCCGTTGCAAGCAAATGGCAATCTCAAGGTGGCCACTGCGAGTGTGCACCCCGCCCACGATGCTGACAAGGACTACAGCCAAGCAGGAAGGATTCAAAAACTCATGTGCAAAAACCTAGGCCGGAATCCATGTGCCCTGTTTTGAAATCCTACAAGATCTCTCCTACAGCGTTCTAGATAGAAGGGAAGAACATTTGCTGATTGAGTACAAGGAGAGGATTGAGTAGATGATGAAGCAGGTGATTCTTACCTTGAAGCCCCTCGAAAACCACGGCTTCTTTTCAGCACGAGTCTTCATTTTCTTTCCTGGAGCGTATCGAAGAGCATATTCCCTGTAAAATTCAGAAAAGAGGCTTGATTCTGAATTGGAACTCACATTCTCCAACTCCTTCTCGACATCGTCATCTTCTCCCTGCATTGTCATCTCCTCTTCTTGCCGCGTTGTCATCTCCTCTTGTGCGCCCAAGTTCGCCATTGTAGCTCCTTCCTTCAAACCTAACTGAACATTGACAAGAAAGGAGTTGTTGATAGGAACAGGTAGGCCATATAAGATCATCGTGAGCATCTTCACTTATTGAATCCTTTCTATTCTGAGAGCTACAATCCAAATTGTGACTCTTTCTGTCAGTCATCTCTCTTGACAGCTTCTTCAAGTTGTCTCCTGCCAGGCTAATCTGAGGCGGAGCTAGCCTCATTGGCTGCTTCTCATTAAATTGCTAGGGTTTTGCGCCGGCGCACAAAAAAGGACCTTCTGCTTCCGAAATTTCCAAGGATCACTTGCGGAAGGCATCACCTAGCTATTCTCAGTTTCGCGCCGCAAGGGAGGTGAACAGACGGGGAGGGAGCGACCGGAAAGGGAGCGCAGAAGGAGGGAGCTGGCGGACAGGCGGACTCATGACGGTGGGCAATTGGGACAGGGTAGGGTATCAACGTCGGCAGGGCAGGGTAGGTATCAAAGTCGGCAGGGCAGGGTAGGTACCAACGTGGGCAGGGTAGGGTAGGTATCAACGTGGGCAGGGTAGGGTAGGGTATCAACGTGGGCATGGCAGGGTAGGGTATCAACGTCCGCAGGACAAGGTAGGTTTCAACGTGGGCAGGGCAGGGTAGGTATCAACGTGGGCAGGGCAGGGTAGGTATCAACGTCGACAGAGCAGGGTAGAGTATCAATGTCGGCAGGGCAGGGTAGGTGCCAATGTGGGCAGGGCAGGGTAGGGTATCAACGTGGGTAGGGTAGGGTAGGTATCAACGTGGGCAGGGTAGGGTAGGGTATCAACGTGGGCATGGTAGGGTAGGTATCAACGTGTGCAGGGTAGGGTAGGGTATCAACGTGGGCATGGTAGGGTAGGGTATCAACGTCCGCAGAACAGGGTAGGTATCAAGGTGGGCAGGACAGGGTAGGTATCAACGTGGGCAGGGCAGGGTAGGGTATCAACGTGGGCGTGGCAAGGCATCAGCCGGGGGGAGTGCAGGGTATGCGCGGCGGTGGTACCTCGATACCCCGATACCAAGGAAGTGTCTATGTATACCCGTACCTACTAGGGGTTATATCCTTCAATCTTTTATAGTATCATACTAGGGCTCTTTTATTCACAAGACTTTACACTTGTACCGCATTCAAAACTGACATTATTTATCAAAACCAATCAAACATATATTCAATAGTACGTCACATTTTTCTTACTGAAGCAATACTCAATCAAAGTCTACATTGGCGTATTGTGCAAACATATTCACATATCTAATCTATGGACGTGAATGCTAAAATGTGCCCAGATTCCTTTATGACACTTAAAAAAAACGTCATATCATTTACCTCCTCCTTTAAGATACGATCAGTGGTATCTTCATATTCTTCAACATCTACCAACTTCTCCTTTTGGTCCATCCGCTCCTCGTTCTCAGAACAGTCCTTCAAATCTTTCTCCGTACCATGAAAACTTAAATCATCTACCTCATCGTCCTTGAGACCTTCATTACCATCACCCTAGTAGACAAACATTCAACTTGTCGGATGCCATGTATTCACTTTATCTCCTCTTACACGTTTATTGGTGTAAAACCCGTGTTCAGGTGACTCGTGTATTGTTCCAGGGATTCTGTAAAGTGACCAAGACAAGTAGTGCTAAAACAACCAAAACCCACAAAAGTTTTTAGTCCCAACTTATATTTTAACCTTGCATGGCAAGGGTATCTCTTTGCAAGAGGGATGCACAAAGACTCTTCCCCTTATGTTTACCGTGGCGGAAACTTCCACACTTAGACTCTTTACACACACCCACACACTAAGGCACACATTACGACCTCACAACTAATCCGTCCTATCCGTCCGAACTAGCAGGTCACGCAGGCCGTCCTGGTTACCCTATCACCCTTACTACAATGACAGACTCCAAGAGCTCCGAATCCGGCTAGAAGACGTGTACACGTATTCTGGTCACGTACTGCGTTTGATCCGTCCTCTGAGACTACAGAGGAACCCAAGTCTGTGGCAGCTGGAGGGCGGATTGGAATCCGGCCTCACACACTATACTCCCAGACCCTTCCAGACCGTAAGTGTTTACCACAGCAGTTTCCCTCCCTCAGACACCTAGACGAGTCCAAGACACAAGGCACTCAAGAATACGCCCAACCCGACTTCAACTCCACAGAAACGATCTAACAAAGAATCCGGATTCCTAACTCCCAACTCATGACCCAACACAGTAGATCCGACTTTCCAAGCACTCAACTGAAAAGGAGACAGGGAAATGATCACACCGAATATGCGCATAAGAAGGTTCGATTAACACTCAAGCAAGGAATGTTTTAGGTGGCCAAACTCCCACCTATAAGTACTTCTAAGTCAACGACTTAGATACCTAACTGGATTGCGGCGCCGGCCTACCAGGCCTACTCCTCAAAAAGCGGCACGCATTCCTAAAAAGAAAACACTACACTGGCCTAGGACGGATACCAATCTGACCTCCTAACCCTGGCCGTCCTCTGACTGCCGGCCTCTAAGACGTCCTACCTCTTCCTTCGCGAACTGACTCCGTGCTTCGGCCGCTTCAGTGGCGTTGCTGCGATACGTCCTGCCTTCACTCTCTTACCCGTATCGGTTATTATGTACTCGTCCTCGTTGGAGTTGGTCTCGTCCCCGCTCTTCAACTCTTCTTCTTCGGAGTGCTCGAGGCCGATGTCGTGAAGCTTCTGGGCTCCGGGGGACTTCTCGTATTCCTCGTCCGTGAGCTTCCTCTTCGCGGTGCGAGTATTCTTGGCCGGAGAGTCTGCTGGGACGGGTGCGTCTCCCTCCGTCGTCACCTTCGCCTTGCCCTTCGTGTCGGTCGGACTGGAGGGCCCAGCATCCGTCCTCTCCATCCTCATCGGATCCGGCCGAGGGGTCTTGGCCGGAGTAGAAGTGAAAGCCGGCATGACTACTTCCTTCATCTGCTCCCGGACGGCGTCGAGGAGCACCTTGACTTCAGCGTTGCTCTTCTCAACCTTTGTTGCGTACGTTTTCGCCGCCAAGAGAAACTTCTTGAAGGTCTCTGCCTTGAATACTTCCGACTCCAGGATTCCGGCCTCGAACAGGTTCGCCTTCTGCAGCACTTCGGCCGGAACCTCGCAGATCTCGACGAGCTTTACGACCTGCTCGTTTGCCGTGATTACGGCCTGCCTTCCGACCAGGAGTTCTTCCTCCCATCCTCTGACCGTCTCGCGAAGACGTCTATTCTCCAGGATCAGCTTGGTCACTTGTTTCTCTATCTGTCGGAACTGCTCCTCGTCCGGCTTGGATTCCCACTTCTGTTTCACCTCTAATAACGTCTTCACCCCAACCTCTTGGCATAGCTTCGCCAGCAGTCCTTGGCAGAAGAAATACTGGCACCTGGCTTCCGTGAAGTGGTGCCATGCTCGCCTCATGGGATCCGGGTGATTGGCGGACGGACTGAGAGGTGGGGGAAGTCTGGGGTCGTTCGGATTCATGGGGTTCTCCCAATCGGCCGTAACTTCCGCTTCATCCACCGGCCTCGAGGGTTGTCCCCCCTCAGTCTGAGTTCCGGCCTCGGTCGGGTTCGTAGGAGGGGACGGGGACGGAAGAATGATTACCTCTGGACCTGTCCGCGGTGGGGTTGCCTCTCGAGCCGGCTCTTCTGGCGCGTCCGGTGGGACGTCCCCGTCGTCTGATCCGACCTCGTCCTCCTCCTCGTCCGAGTACACGGCTTTGCTGTCCGCGCTCTCCTCCGACTCGAACACTCCGTTGTTTTGTGACGACAGCGCGATCTCGTAATTCGACTCCTCCTCCTCCGTCAGCACCTCCTCCTTCTTCTACAAGTGGTAAAAGAAGGAAGTAATAGGGCTAGGACGGGTTTTACCTACATTCGCCGCGAGCCGGGCGACCAAATCGCAAATGATCATCCCCCAGTCGACCTCCCGTTTGCGGCGCAGGGACCCCAGGACGGTGTTGGCCAGCCGTACGGTTATGCGATGCGGCTTCTCTCCGTGGATGATCGGTGCCAAGAACTTGATGATGGCGCGCTCCCTCGGATCCTTGCAGTCCTCCACCGAGTAGCTGTTGTTCTTGTGCGGACTCTTGTGGAACGCCCTCTTCGCCCATTTGTGTTTCCGGCCGCACAACCCTACTCCGCTGTTTACGGTCAGGCCGTAAACAGCTCTCCAGTGGTCGGCCGTCCAGGAAGCCGGCTTCCCTCTAACCGTCCCCTCGAACTGGTTTGGCGCGCCGACCTTGATCTCGCGCACCATCTCCGCGTCGCGCAAACCCCAGGGCGTATCCAGCAGGCCGGCTAATCCCATCTTCTCGAGATCCTCCGTCAAGGGCTTCTTCTCGTCCTCATCGATCGGAATGCACGGTGATACTAGCTTGATGGAGATTTTCAGCTCCTCCTGCTCCTGAGCGGAGGCGGACGCCGTTCCTGCCATAGGAAAGAAATGCAAGAGGAAATACAGAGTGGCCGGGCTGAGATCGGCCAGTGGGCCGGATCGGAGCTAAGAGACGGAAGGGAGAAGACGGAAGGCAAGGCGCAAGACGACAAAGGGCGCAGAAAGCGAGGAGGCAGGTGACGACAAGGGCGCACGGGTGGCCTTTTATCGATGGAGCCGGAGTTAAGTCCGACCATCATGACTTGGTCCGCCGCCATCATTGTCCTCTCCGTACGGAGTCGCCTTCTAGATTTCTCGCCATTATTAAATTCTTCGCCACTCCGTCCTTCACCTGCCGTCATAACTCCCACTCCGGCCTCTGACAGCACGTCCTAGCCGTACGGTGACAGAGTACGGATTGGCAAATCCGTCCTTCTTAATACAAACTAGATTTTAACTAATACGCTTATTTGTAAAAACGTAATTGCCTTATAGTATATGGCTTAGCAAATACATAGGTCGGATTCTAGACTCTATACTTATTCTTAATGCGCATTAGAACGGGGAATGTAGAGGCGTGAGCGTAGAGCGTAGAGCGTAGAGCGGTGAGCGGTGAGCGTAGAGCGGTGACGGGACAATTTTGACTATTTTTTAACAATTTTTTTTCAAAGTAAAGTACCCTATTACCACTTAATTTTTTACTGTACTATTTTAAAATGTCTATTTTTAGGGGTTATGGTCCCTAATTCCGTGGTGTTGGGTCTACTTTAAATGTGGGTCCCACCTTGCAAGAATATTTCATTTGTATTATCTTGAAGATTTTATGTGAATATATTGAAAGTAGGGCTAATGTCATCATATTGATGAACGTGTGAAATGGAGGCATGACGATTTAAAGGTTATATTGAACATATGATTTAGGTTATTATTAAACTTGTTTTTGGATTTACGGTCTAGGGATAAAGTAGGGCTGACGTCATCATGGCGAAAGCAAAGAAATCCCTCTAGATCTATACTTCATCCTTGGATAGTTGCCTCTTTGTGTAACGCCACCGCTCCCACGATCCCGGCAAGGAATATTGCGCATGTTGGTAATCGTCTCCGATAAAGGAAAAATATAAATGGCAATGGAATATATAATCCAAATATCGATAATAGAAACTGTCTCATCGTTTACTCTAATGTAGTGGATGGATTAGACATAACGATGGCATAGCGAAGGTCCGGGTTCGATCCCCATCGGGCTCGTTTGAGCATCGCGTAGCGTAAAAGGCAGCTATCCTGAGCTAATAGGGACAAAATATAAGCTCCTGTAGACATTGACAAATTTAGGGAAGCATTGACCTATAAGAATCGGTATACATTTTAGAATTTTAAATGTCATTTAAAATAGTGGGGTATAACAAGTGAATCCAACATATAGATTGAGATGTAATTGGACTTTGAAAATTTTCAATACGGTTTAAGGCAAAGACACATATATGTAAAATAATGTAAAACATATGAAAAGTAATGACTTGTAGGGTAAGGCAACTCATGAGAGTTGGCCCTACATAGTCATCTCTGAAATAGAAAACAAAAAATAAACACACTACGATGAAGGTGAAGCACCATTAAAATGGTGGTCACACTGATCTGCCTCTAAATCAATGTATCTAAGCACACCAGCTCTAAAGCGTCTTCGTGAAGCATTCGGTACAGGAGGAGTTGGAGCCGCGACGAAAGCTCGAGCTACATGCTCCGCATAAGAGGGTAGAACATGTGTGGGAGGTGGGCTATTGATGAGATGAGCGTTTTGGGTCAAGTGTCTTGAGATGCCTGCATAGCTAAATAATCATAACCAGTCAATGTTCTGATTGTAGTACAGACTTTGAAATCACAAAAAGTCAATGAATTGAATTGAGTACACACCAATATAAGTGCGAGGTTTCTTCAGATACGGTTCATCGGAGTCGTAATCGTCACCAGAGGCTGATTCCCCACTCTCTTCTTCCAACGGTTTAGGGTGTTTGAAGGTCGCCAAAAGCCCATCGAAGATCTCCTCATCTGCCTCAAAAGCAATGAGGTGACGATTGGAGCGTGCACATGCGATGATTGAAGCACCTGCACATTTGAAAATCCACATGAGTATTGAAAATATGAGTATGCAATGACTTATAAATGGGTAATCAAATTTTTACCCGCTTAGCGGCCGAAGTCAAACACGATTCCCCCATCGTCCGTAAGGCAATCCACGGCTAATCGCAAAAACGACGGATCCTTCTCTCGCGCGCGCCACGGCTTCCCGTTAGTGCGGTAGGTAATGGAACTCGCGTCAAGAAAGTTATCGACCATGTCATCCTCGTCGGGTATGATCGCGACTCTGCGTATGCTTGCGCCCGTCGTATGTTGAACATCTTCACGAAGTCCTTCCGAGCATAGACCTTGATGGTAAAGTTATGGGTCCGCAATAAGCAATTCGATATTCGTAAAACGTAATGTTGAATTGAGAGATAAAATCAAGTGCGAAATTCGAAGAATACCTCTCTTGCGTTAGCGCCTGTGTCTAACCAAAGGAAGGGGTTATAGGCCCACCACTCATGCACAAGCCGGAAATTGTAAGTACTAGCACGATCGTGTAGGATGCGGTCAATTTTGACGTCCTTGGGGTGCATAATTAGGATAGTCCCAAGGTCCGTCAAATGGTATGAGGCAAAGACAAACACGGACTCAAGTAATACGAAGCACGCTTGTTCCAGAGAGGAGGCGCATCCGGCGAGACATTAAGCACGGGCAAGTTCTCGGGAACATCCGCAAAGATAAGGTCAATCCCGGGATGTTTGGGCACATCTCCATCTTTTCGCAAGGGTAGTCCCTACCCTTTCCAATCTGTGAATTAGACACAAAGTAATCGAAACCAATAAAATGAGGATAGAGTAACTTCAAGACAAAAACGATTCATAGTTAGAGAGGATTTACCTTCTTGATGTGTTGAACCATAGCCGAATAGCATCAACCCGGCCCAAGAAGACCCTTTGTAGACTCGCTCAACCAAGGCCGTTGTGTCTCCTTTCTCAAGGAACATAGGGAGCGTCACCGTTATAGGAGAAGAGGAACTACTACCCACATTTTTGGGAAAAACTATGGGACGCATGGGTCCATTAGATTGCGTCGGTCCATGTGAGAGGAGACTCACGAGGGGCCGACGACGAAGGAGGAGTAGATCTCACATTCGAAACCCCACCCTCGAGGCTTGTATCCACCTCGACCATGCCTTTCAGGCAGAACTGCCTGCCTATCCGAGGCAACAGGACCTCTTACACCACACCCAGCGTTGTTGACAACCGTCCCCTGCGAAGCTTGTGTCATTTCAACCTCCCTTTGAACTGCAATGCATACAAAAGCGCACATGTTACATAAATAACAAAGTACAACTAGAGTAACATACATACATTTCAATCTACAACACCTGCAAGCTCATCGAGAATGGGAACATCTCCATGCCCTCCCTCGTCGTCTTCGTCATTGTCTTCGTGCTCTTCCACCTCCTCTTCTTGTTCTTCCTCTTCTGGCTCAGGGGTATGCTCATTTCTGCGACGTTTCCGGCTGCCACCTGCAGTACCTCTATCTTTTGGTGCAGCGAGGGGGGGTGGTGGTGGAGCGCCTGGAAGCATGTAGAAGTCGTCGTCATCATCATCAACTCAGAGTGCTACAGAGCGGCGTCGACCGATTCCGCTATCAGACAAGATGCTTCTCTTCGTTGTGAACATGGTGGGTTTGAGACTCTAGAAACCAACCACCAGTCAACAGTAAAGCCATCTTGAACCGTTGCCTCTGATCATTCGAAAAAATCGACCTCGGTTTCTTCTTCAAGCAAGGGATTTGGAATTCAGACGGAATGCCCACTGGAGCGAGACCACCCTTAGCAACGAGCTCGTGTTTGAGATACCTACAAAGAGTAAAAACAATTAGAAACACTTTTCTGAATATAATATTCAGAAAATTGACAATACAGAACGGCGTGGTCAAACCTGAACATCAATCGCTTCTTAGTTTGAGCACCTCCGCCAATCTTGTCGATGTGGGAGCCTTTAATGACCTTAGGGCTGGCTTTGGGCCCCAAATAAGCATCGAATGCCTTATCCCATAAAAGAAGACGCCATTTTTCGACGTACTCTTCGGGCATCAAAATGGCGTCAATGTTCGGGATGTGGGGATTCTCTTGTTTGAAGAACTTGTCCACCTCCTCCTTCAGATACGTCGCTAACTGTGGACAACAAGTGAAGTTAGTAAAAATCAGGAAAAATGGGTATGGTCATATCGGTGTAACGAATGTGATTGAGTGCATATGTAGTACCTGAGACCACAAGGCAGCACGGGCAAGCCATGCCTCCAACACCCTGTCTTTCATCTCGACCGGGTCCGGAAAGCGAACACTCCGTCGGAATGCCGGAGTGTTGTTCCACCAACGAAGCCACATGGTTTTCACTTCCTTCGAAACGTTGGTGGTGGCGACCTTCTGGAGGCGCTCCAGAGACATCTCGGGATCCTTTTGACGACTATAATGAAGATTGATCTACATCAAATTACAAGAAAGAGATTAAGAAATATAACAGAGGGATGTGGAGAACGAAATTGAGAGATAGAAGTAAGATAGGTCGAGTGAATTCATACCTCTTGCTCAAAAGCTTTTCCTAACTCGGGATTAGCAATGGCAAGCATTTTGTCGAAATCTTTCGTCGGATTCGTTTAACCTCGCTTTGAGAGCATCGTCCATGGCCGTCCAAACTCCTTGCGCAGATCCTCTCTCGTCGACGAGAGTGTCCTCGTAGTATTGGGCTTGGGCTTCGTCGGCGACTTTAGCACATTGCCTCGGACAATCAAAGAACTCATGTTGGATAAAGTAAAAACTCAATTTAAAACGAATTCATACAAAAGATATGCAAAATGACCCACCGCATAGAGGAACTTTATGAAGACGTCTTTAGTAACGAAGTACCAAGTCCGCCTCGACTTATCTTTTGCGGTGTAACAGTACTTCCAGTCCTCAGCAGAGATGAGGGGTTTCCATTCTTCTAGTGGCATCTTGCCAAACTTGCGCATGCGTTGCAACCTCGATGGCAGGCTATCTTCAACATGATCATGCTCTGTGGACCTGTTGATGAGGTTAGTACAAAATATATGTAAATTGTGTAAAAAATACTACAGCCAAGGAAAAATAATACAAAATCGAACTCACCAGTTGATATCATTCATCGCGTCGATAAGTACTTTGTATTCTGCACGTCCGTCAAGGACAATGCAGTCGACAAAGAAATACCAATCAGGGTCATCTCTGCGCATTTGCTCAATGTACCGCATCCAAGCAGTAACGCGATGATTCCCCTCGTAGACGTAGAAGTATTTGCCACTGAATTGGCAAAGGTCCGGATCGGCTTGCAATGAGACTTCGAAGCGATCATTGGCCGCTTTCCAATGAGGGTTATTCCAAACGGCATCATCGTCCTTTACCAACCGCTGCTTACCGTTCTTGCTGAAGGGGGAAACATAAAGAACACGATCGCCCTCTCTGTATCCTTTGACAAACTCGTTTGCCAACTTGCAAACATCTGTTTCAATGATAGGACGTACCTTGGGGTAACACGAGAGGCGACAGAGGGGAATTCGAAGTCGAGATTTTTCAACTGGTTTGATACGCAATCTGGATATAGTGTTGATTGAGTTTCCCTTTTGTTGAGCGCGTAACTCGTCAGCGCTCCACATAGGATCCATCTCTGCCAAATGACTTGGCATTTCAACAACCCCAACCTCCAAAGTATCTGGGAGAGAAGGAGATTCCCTCGCAGATCTTGCAGTTGGAGACGCAGCTACCGTAAATGTGTTCATCTCGTCAACTGCATCAATGTCGCGCAAACACTGTGTACCCCGAACAATCTCTTGAATGTCATCGTCATCGTCTTCGGCAATTGGAGATTGAGATATGAGTTGGCGGCTTGGGGAGATAGTCAGTGGCAAACATGACTGCTGTTCCGCGTCACAACCGTCAGTTGTTGCCATGTTGGTGGGATCGGTCTCAGATGACAGCGGGGCAATCGAGAGAGGGGTCACAGGAGCAGTCAATGTTGATTGAACGTAGTCGGTGTTAGTATCTATAGTAGCAGCTGGAAGTGCTCGAACCACCGTGCGTTTAACCTCTACATCTAAGACTCTAGTTCGCGTGCAAGACGTAGCACTATCGCTCTCAGATTCCACAGAAGAGAACTCCGGCTCGATGTCAATCGACTCCTACAAAAGCAAACACAACAAAAATTCAGAGCGTTAGTATATTCACAAGGAGATGAGAGAAAAGAGATTAATGTTAATATTGAAATGATAAGAGGTGTAGATATGAATCACCTAATATTCTCCTACTTTCAGATACAAACGCTATACGTGGATATATATTTATCTTCCACATATTAACCAGAGAGAGGATAAGGTAGTTAGGGTCAATGTCCCTGCGAATTCTGACTACACATTCGAACAAGGATCCACGAGCAGAATCCATGCCTGCAGATCACTTTCATTTCAATCAGATGGCAAGGAAGTTTCGTTGACGAAACTGCTCCAGGTGACCTGCTTCACGAGCCCCGCTACTACAGCGCTCCCTAAAAGTCTACAAAGCTGCGAATTGCGACATGCATTCATACCGTCCATCCCAGCCACCTTCTTGAGGGCTCCGAGCAAGGTACATTCGTTGACGAAGGTGCTCGAGGTGAGATGGTTCAAGAGGCCGTTACAACATGCAGACAGCGCTCGCTGAGAGTACGATTATGCGAATTCGGCGAAGGGAAGACAACACTCTACCAGCCAGCTTCTAATAGGCTCCGAGCCAGGGAGTTTCGTTGACGAAAGTGCTCATCATGAGCCGGTTCACTAAGCAGGAAGCTCACGAGACAGCGCCGCCGTAGTCTACGTCTTCGGCATGCATTCAAACGAGAGAATCCAGCCAACATCTACAAGTCTCCAAGCAGATCTTGCACACCCTACTCACAATTACCGAACGTGGTTTCCTCGAACATATTCTAAGCACACCGATTACAAGGATTAGAATTGCGGAGCAAGGTAGTTTCGTTGACGAAACTGCTCGAGGTGACCTGCTTCGCGAGGCCGCTACTACACAGCGCTCCCTAAAAGTCTACGAGGCTGCGAACTGCGACGTACATTCATACCGTCCATCCCAGCCACCTTCTTGAAGGCACCGAGCAAGGTACATTCGTTGACGAAGGTGCTCGAGGTGAGATGGTTCAAGAAGCCGTTACAACATGCAGACAGCGCTCGCTGAGAGTATGCAAATGCAAATTCAGCGGAGGAAAAACAAAACTCTCCCGGCCAGTTTCTAATAGGCTCCGAGCCAGGGAGTTTCGTTGACGAAAGTGCTCATCATGAGCCGGTTCACAAGGCAGGAAGCTCAGAGACAGCGCCCGCCCAGAGTCTACGAATTCGGCATGCATTCATACGAGAGGGTCCAGCCATCATCTACAAGTCTCCAAGCAGATCTTGCACACCCTACTCACAATTACAGAACGTGGTTTCCACGAACATATTCTAAGCACACCGATCACAAGGATTAGAATTGCGGAGCAAGGTAGTTTCGTTGACGAAACTGCTCGAGGTGACCTGCTTCACGAGCCCGCTACTACACAGCGCTCCCTAAAAGTCTACGAGGCTGCAAATTGCGACGTACATTCATACCGTCCATCTCAGCCACTTTATTAAGGGCTCCGAGCAAGGTACATTCGTTGACGAAGGTGCTCGAGGTGAGATGGTTCAAGAGGCCGTTACAACATGCAGACAGCGCTCGCTGAGAGTACGAGAATGCGAATTCGGCAATGGAAATACAAAACTCTCCCAGCCAGCTTCTAATAGGCTCCGAGCCAGGGAGTTTCGTTGACGAGAGTGCTCATCATGAGCCGGTTCACAAGGCAAGAAGCTCACGAGAAAAAGCCCGCTCAAAGTCTACGAATTCGGCATGCATTCGAACGAGAGGATCCAGCCAACATCTACAGGGTTCCGACTAGATGTAGCACACTCTCATCACAATTACGAAGAGAGGATACTGCGAGCAGATCTTTCACATTCTATGATGAGAATATCCTAAAGCGAGCAAAGGAGTTTCAGTGTCAGGCAGGGCAACGATGCTTCGAATGCGGGCATGAATTTAAACGAGGCTCCAGCGAGCTTCTACAGTGCGCAAGGGTCATGCTCGAGGTCTTAGTCACTATGAATTCGGGCTTCGCAATCAAACGAGGATCCACGAGCATATTACGGGCAAGGTAGTTTCAGTTCCAAGCAAGGCAACCAGGCTGCAACTTCTGGCACGCATTCAATCGAGGATTCAGTCGTCTTCCACATGGCTCAACGGTCAAGCTCAGAGTCAATGACGCTGCAAATTTGTAGTACACAACTCGGCCAAGCCTCGATCTTTCAATCATCCAAATCACAGCGGGCAAGGCAATTTCGTTGACGAAAGTCTCGACGTGAGCAGCTTCACGAGTCTGCTACTACCCGGACAACAGCTCTCGCTGATAGTCCACGAGGCTGTGAATTCGGCAAAGCATTCAATCGTCCCTCTGATGCAGGTTCTACTAGGCTCGGAGCCATGTACTTTCGCTGTAGATAGTGCTCGAGGTAAGCAGGTTCCCAGAAAGCAAGCCCACGCTCCATTCTCATGCTGAAAGTAAAGAGGTTGCGAATCTGGGCTAATATTCAAACGATGCTCCAAGCTGGCTTCTATACGGCTTCGAGCATATCTTTCACATTCAAATGACAACACATCTTTCGCATTCAAACGAGGTTCCAGCCGGCGTTGACAGGGCTTCGAGCAGATCTTGCACACTCTACTCACATGAACAAAACAAGGATTCGGGGAGCATAATTCAAGCACACCGATCTGAAGTATTAAAATTCTTGAGCAAGGATGTTTCGTTGACGAATGTGCCGAGGTGAAGTGGTCCACCGATCTCCAACAGCCTGTCAACGAGGATGGGAATTCTGCCCAGCTCGATGCTCATGCTGGAAGTGCACGAGGCTGCGAGTTCGGCCATGCTTTCCATCGTCCCCCCACGAACCTACTACGTGGCTTCAAGCAAGGTAGTTTCGCGGACGAAACAACTCAAACAGAGCACATTCACGAGGCAGCTGGTTCATTCACGAGGCAGCTGGTTCACGCTGAAAAAGATGCTGCGAATTCGGTCATGCCTTCAAACTACCTTCCCAGCCAGCTTGTACATGGCTACAAGCGAGTAGATTCGCATTCTAAGCACAAAACAGAACGAGGATTCCGCGAGCATGTTCTAACCACACCAATCTCGCGAGCAAATCCGTCAATGTCAATGCTCATGCAAAAAGTCTACGAGGCTGCGAGGCTACGAGGCTCTGAGGCTGCGATGCTGCGAGGCTGCGAGGCTGCGAGTCTACGAGGCTGCGAGGCTGCGAGTCTACGAGGCTGCATTCAAACGAGGATACCAGCCGGCTTCTACTGGGCGCAATTGTCGAGCTCAAATTCATTGACGCTTCAAATTCGGCCATGCACTGACATTCTGAGAAGAAAAATCATCACATACCTGCTCAGGAAAGCATATGCCCTTCGACGCGATTGTCTGAACTTTGGTGACCTCGAACTTCCCAAAGTGGTTTTTCCAAGACATCCTTCGCCAACCGAGAGAGATCAAAAACGTGGAGGGGCGCTTACATCAACGACTTTGCTTGGGTCCTGCATTGCCGTTATCTCCCCTCCGCAGCTCGCCATCTTCGATTCGCGCTGCAACTGAAAGAAAGAAAGCTTAATTCCTCTCTCTGTGATAGTACTTCGTTCTAGCAATGTATCTCTCCCACCCGCACCAAACCAGATCTCCTTCGCAGTTCTCGGTTTTCAACATGACCTCCGATCATGAGCCTCGGCCACCGAGGATATCTGGGAACCTTATCACGGAAGTCACGCTCATCTCTGCTACATGCCCAGCCCGATATTACACCATCGGCACTTTCGAGATAAGGCACCTCGGTGGAGTCAGCCCGCTTATGCGGCATCAGCTGGTTATGCGGCAGACAGCCCGCCATCTGCGCTGCGCTGGCATTTAAGATCTCAAAACATCCGATCCTACGCGGGGGGTCTACTATCTGCGGTCAACGATCTGATCGGGAGGGTGATGTAACTTTGGTGCCCGTCTCCGATGACTTTGCATGAAATCCGGCCTCTGCTGGCAGTTCAGTCCAGATCCTCCACCGAATTGCTAGAATGCCGTGTGCTAAAGGTATAAGCTTCTAGCTACTAAGTCAAACAATTTTGGCTTCTACGTGCAAACCGATATCCCAGAGACGGCTTCTGTGCGCCAACACTCTACATAGAAGCTACTATCAGTTCACTTCTACTTTATTCGTCCAAAACATACGCAGCTTTATAATACCAGCGCGAATGATAAACAGCCTTACTCGATAGCTCACGATGGAAGCTTTTTTGTTCGCACTTATATCCTTTAATTCTACATGACTTCATGACTTTGATGATGAGAGAGTTTGGTACGTGAATGTCGCTCAATGCGACTATCCGCAATGCCGCCGCCGTCTTATGCTACCCGGGCGTCCGCAGACGCAGATGGACGACAGTGCTAGATGGGGAGTTTGCCGTATAACATAATAAAATGATGATTTACTGCGACATGAGTGGTTTCGGTAACGTATATAACAATATAGATAAGATATCACTATTTTTATTTTTCTTCTTATATAGCACCGAATATGAGTTTAGAATGTTCTCTACTAAAAATGTCATCTAAGAATTGTTGGGCTATGGTCTTTATTCATGGGCGACCGTCTCACATAAATTGGACTTTTTCCACAATATATCCAATTTCTGTTCTAATACATGTAGAATAAAAGGCTTCAATGGGTCTATATCCTAGTCGCACGTTAACTATCAGCATCTGCTTCGTCCACGTCCTCACGGTCGGCCCAGGGGAACTCATTATTGTCTATCAACCAACATTGAATGAAGCCATTAGGGTGTTCATAAATCATAAACTCATGTCGACATCCTAGATCTACCTCCTCTCTAAGGTTTGGGAATTGTACCGTAAACGTTCGGGTCTAATTCCATTTCGTCTTTTTCTTCATGGCCATCCACTGCATTCCGTTCTTCCACTTGACATTCTGGCTTGCTCCATGTGTTTCGGCTTCAAATTGCTGAGGATGAACACCAAAGATGTCATCAACGAATGTCTCCATATCATCCCACTGAACAAACCCATTAAAACATTTAAGACTGTACATCACATCAACTTTAACACATTGTGCAAACCCAGACTCCCATTTATACTTACTACTTTTTCGAACTCTTTATCCACTCCATCACGTTCAATTTCTTGAGATCCACACTCCCGCTGCGATTTCTTACTAGCATCTACCTCCTTCACTCCTTCGTTCCAATCAAGCCGTTCTTCTTCGTCTTCACCCATTTGTATTCTCGTGAGCATCGTCCAAGTACAATGTTCGAATCTTTACATTCCTTCTAAACCTCCCGGGAAGGAACTAATCAATCGTTTCATCTATGTCTTGCATATGATCGTCATCAGACACATCCGGCGCATCTTTCTTCCGCATGGCACTCCGCCGCAATGCTTTCGATCCAGAAAACTTTATGCCACCTCTTTTCTTCTTCTTCCCGCGTACTCCATCCTTCCCTCTCTCGACTTGACTACTATCACCCTCCATTGCAAACAATCACAAACTCCTCGCTCTTAAGACACGATATTCTCAAAAGCGTGACTCTGAGAATACAACTATATCATACAACAGAAACAAAGAGGAATATCTCTTGTAACCCGATGACTTTATACTCTTTGGATGCGCCGTTCTTCCTAAACCCTAACTACTCTAAACGCGTAACCCATTAACACTCATAGCCACTTTCGCACACCGATGCAAGAGACAAAATCTTTTACCCGATTCCGTGTCGACACTATATACTAATCTATTTTCAAGTAGCCTTTCGGCGCACTTATTCTCTCGACACACGCGGCCGCCGTCTCGAATTCAAATCTCAATTCCTTAATTAGTTTTACCATCTTAATACTTGTGCTTAATTAATGCGCGTGTTCAATATTTAAACAAAGTGGTTGTAAGATACGTTTTAAATACGTATACGTTGTGGAGTTCGTGCGTCCAATATTAGCCTCACATCCAACCTCTTCGAATATCTTTCACTAGATAATTTTGCAACTCTTTTTACATTTACTACTTACAAGAGCACATTATTTTAGTACATAAACATCGCCGCAGGTACTCATTATCTCTTTTGTACCACTCGTTTGTCCATTCTCTTGTACTAGCTTCAATCATGGCTTCCTCCTCTCAGAAACCTTGCCCGGATTTGATCGAGATTAAGTCAGTTGCCTCTGATGTCCCCGCTTGTCCTCCTCCTCGCCCTCATGGCGTGGCTGAAGTCATGGCTTCCACCACGGAGCCTCCTTCTCTGGATTTGATCGAAATTAAGTCAGTCGCCTCTGATGTCCCTCTCTGTCTTCCTCCTTGCCCTGATGGTGTGGCTGAAGTAACCTCTTCTTGGCTTGCAATTCGCTTTGGCTATGATGTATCCACATTGTGGTTAGAAACCGACGTTCTTGATCCTCAAACTTATCATGTCCTGTACTCCACGGTTGTAGAACCAGTCGTCTTAGATAATAACGCTACCATGTGGAAGCTCAAGTCAGGAAAGTATCGCCTATACGGTTTGATGAGTCGGCTATGAACGCATCCACTCAACTTCTAACACCTCGTAGCTCCTCCACGATCTCTAACGTTGGTCCCCTCTTTGCTCGTGTCAAGATCGAACCAGGCAAGCGTGTTAGTATCGATATATCAGATTCATCCGATGACGAACGAAAGCCATCGGTTCCACCCCGTCGTCCTTCAGCCAAGCTTCCATCCATCTCCTCTATCTCTCAGAACTCTTTTCAATCAACGCCCTCTTCGTTAGCCTCTCCCACACCATCCTCTCAAACAGGAAAACCCAAAAACATTCTTCCATGTCTACGCAAACTTGGTAGCATGCCCGGTAGCAAGAATATACTCAAGAAACTAGATTTCAATTCCATCCCTACTCACATTGTATCCTTTCTGCCTCCATCTTTTAATGGAGATGCCCTATATGTCCTCCCCCCGACACTTCCTTCCGCTGTACTCAAGAATGCAAGATCAATGGAAGGGATGGACAAACGGTATGACGGACATGTCTGGACTAGGACGATGACAACTAACATCAGCAACACCCTGGGCTTGTCATTTTGATATTCAAATTGCGTGGGTCATCTCCAATGCCACAATTACAAGTGTCCTTTCTTGGAACGGCCGGATCGTGCGACGGGAGTCAATGAGGTGGAGTTTGAAGGTATCACCAAAGAACCTTTCTCAGTAAGTGAACCGCCTCCCTCATCGTCCACCCTAGTCTGTAAGATTTGCAGAGAACCTCCAGTCTGCGTTGCTTTGTGTCCTGCCAAAATCTTCTACGTCTTTGGAGATGATATTCAAGAGCGTGCATGTGTGCATATCGGTACCCACGAGCACCCTGTCAAAGTCGGAGACTATAGATGCGCACGCGTCAAATGATAGATGAGTTAATCGAACGACATGTTGACCGCAACCCCCAAGCAACAATTTCGAAAATTGTCTTGGAGACGAGCAAGGACGTAGTAGGTAACATTCTTCTACGCGATGAAGATGACCCCAAATCCGGACACCTAACTCTTGAAGAACTTGAGCCAGTTTTTGATCGATGTAAACTCTTGAACTCTCCAAGCTTGCGGAATCGTATCTATTCTTTCAAGTACATGCGCAGATTTGGCATCCTTGATGGCATCACGAAGCTAAGAGGACTCAGCAACTGGGCGTACGTGCAACGCAACATGTTCCCCGGCCAAGGGACGATTACGATAAAGTCTTCATTTTTAAGATGTCGAAGTTGGACCCGGTAGTGGTGTCGACCTTGTCCGCCGGATGCAACCTGGAGGCGACCTCTCCAATGCATGGATGATGTTTGACCATGTCAAACGAGTGAAGCCATGGACTATCATGGCGTGCCATGTGTACGACCCTAATTACCAGCGCATTCTAACCATTGCATGTTTGATTTTCAATCTGAAGATACTCAAGCTCAACTTGTCTTCTGGAGGAATCTCAACCACGTCATGGCTAGGCACGGAGTACACAAACCTAAGTTTCAAGGATTTATGGCTGACAGTGCTCAAGCCAAGCGGAACTTGATGCGGATCGTTCGGCTCTGGAGATCCTTCAATTCCCATGGAAGACCAAGAACGTACTTGTTACTTTCATTGGACGCAATCATTAGAAACTCATACCAAGAAGTACATCGTCCACGAATTGCAAGATCAACATCGGGTCCTCTGTAAGCAATACAAGGATGCTCGTTCATCCGATGAAGCTGAGACCCGGTATTTGGCAATCAGAGCGTGGTGGTCATCCTCAAACGCCACCTCCGAAAATGGCCTCTACCACCTTGGCCTATGGCTTTTGTATTGGCATCACCGCTATAGACAGTGGGGTGGATTCATGGAACTGGTAAGTAAATGCTTACTACGGTAATTTTCAAGTTATAGCAATTTCGATTTTACAATTAAGTCGGGATAACTGTAAATTATTATTTCTTTCCAATAAAAATTAAAATAAAAAAATATCTATTTTTAGGAGGCAATTTCGTCAACGAAATAGCCTCTTCCTACACTTTGAGCTTGACATCACTATTTATGTACCTGTCAGGAACAAAAATTATCTCCAGAAGAGCTAGCTGAGATGCCATCCTGCAACCTTGCAGAATCCATTCATAACAAATGGTTGCAAGCTTCGGGAAATAAGGGTGGTGATCTCTATATGGCAGCTGTTCATGATTACGTTCGTGCTTTCCTTCAAGTTGTGGGTTACTATCAATACACCAAAGGTGGAGCGGGTGGACATGGTCCGTCTAGGGAGGAACTCCGACTTCGCAGTGCACAACGCAAGGCTCATAGAACCGGCGATCCATCAGCTCTCAATAAGGCCGTAATAGAGTTCCCGGAGGCTGATATATTTTGTACTCGCGATGCTCACTTGGAGGGTGCCGAGATTTTGGTTCGAAGAAACGTAAGCGTGATGTTCCAATCGGAGCGGAAGAGGAAACCCATAGGCCTGACATAGGTTTAGGTGACAGCTGTACAAGAGACAAAAGTGAACGAATACTTATGGCATATTGCTCGATTGAAGGAGCCCTCACCCCAAGTCTGTTGGGACAAAGATGCGTGTGAAGAAGAAATGCGAGTCTCGTATAGTGCAAAACGGGAAGTCCACACTGCACCAACTTATACCGGAATATGGATGCCTCAAAAAATGGTCACCGCAAGAAGGTGGAGAAGTTTTATTTTATTTACGACGATATTGAGAGGTGTGTGAAGGGCACTCGTCGGAAGTGGGTGGAGCCGTTCTCTCGAACTGAAGATCAACCCCCAATCCCAACAATCTGGCCCGTGAAGATAGGGACAAATGTGACACGTTCGGAGATGGAGGTTAGAGAATCTTGGTTTCCGACTCCTCCCTCAGAAGGAGAGACTACCACTCAACCGCACTTTCAACAATGCATCTGCGCCACGGGACCTGTCACATATTCCTGTGCCGGAGAATGCAGATGTCTTCCCAAAATCAAGGAAGTCAAGGAACCTCTGACGCATCTGCAACGTAACTTCTAAGCACATACGGAATATTGATTCCGCCCGTGCGATGCAGGCGAAGATACTAAAGGTCACTATGGTCCCATCGCCAGGAATTGGATGCATTATTTCCATGGAGTCAGATTCGCAATCGATTTATCAACTATCAATAGGTGCATTACCAGATTGCACTTGTCCGGTGTTTAAAAGCACAATTGCAAAATTAGGGCGGAGAGGAGAACCGTATAGACCTTGTAAGCACCTATACTATGTCTTTGTGTTGATATGCAAGTTTGAACCAGATGTAGACCTCTTCATCCATGCGCCTACCCTAAGTTTCAACGAGGTGAAGATGATCATGGAGAGAGGCATCCTTGAGCTCGCCATAGTTTAGATGTCATAGTTTTGTACACTTTATTCCCTATTTGCCCTTAACCCTATACCGTGTTGTGAACACGTCGTGTGACTCAATCTTGCAATATAGCATTAAAAAATATATATTAGTATCTATGTCCACAAAATTGTTTAAGTAATGTCACACCATAAGTGTCTCCATGTCTTTTGAATGTTGTTGAAGTTTGCCAAATTTCAGAACTTTTTCCCTCATTTCCACGGGTTTGGGTTCCAAATCCACGGTAATAAGTCAGGAATATTCGAATATTCTCTAGAATATTCTGTATAAATTTAGAATTTTTATATTTTTAGTAATATTTACCAAAAAAATGTTCTCACCACCGCTCTCCAATCTGAAATTCTCCGCTCTACGCTCTACGCTCTACGCTCTACGCTCACGCCCAAGTAACGTCCGCATTAGAACTTAATGGCCAAAAATCGAAAAAACGGGGTCTGACACAACTCATTAAACTCATACTGCAATAACTTAATAGCAAAAGCTCTAGAATACTACCGTACCTGCTTCTCGAAATCATGTGCAACCTCATCACCTCTTGTGGAATAACATAGCGATTCACTAGATGTCGATCCGCTTCTACCGCGCTCCTGCTCTTCTACAAATCTATTGAATTTGTTCCCATCTTCAACATTGTCTTTCTCGTTAATCTCGATCACTGTGTCAAGATTGATCGATCTCATTTTGAGATTCCGCCTATATTGGGGCCCGACTTCATCTTCGTTCAAATCATAATCAGCAGGGCCTCCCTCATCTCCACTCGACCTAGACGCACCCATCTTTCGCAATGCACTTTGTTTGTGCGCTTTCGTATTACTAAAACGAGTACCCCCTCTTTTCTTCTTCTTTTTAGGCACACTCTCATTGGATCTCTCAGACCCCAAGTTCACCGCGTCCATAACGTCAAGACTCTATACAAAAGCACAGAGATCGTACCGTCTCAATACCTTACCAACACCAACTAATTGAACAAAAGAAAGGACCATATCGTCATCCTACTCCTATTTAAACAAAGTTTATAAGCCGCAAACTAACCTAATTTGCGCAGTTGATCATAAATTATTGCAACAACTATAACGGCTCATGGTCTGCCAAATGTGACAGTCTCTGACATGAGATGCTAATCTATTTTTTGAATTTGCATACAAATGCTCTGACAGTGACAGCCACCGTCACTTTTCCAATTTTGAAACTGTCAACACTTGCACATTAATGACACTAATTACAATTGCCTAATGGTATACAATA
This sequence comes from Bryum argenteum, assembly GCA_037043015.1. Lineage (NCBI taxonomy): Eukaryota > Viridiplantae > Streptophyta > Bryopsida > Bryales > Bryaceae > Bryum > Bryum argenteum. The sequence goes on from CM073321.1 coordinate 43,600,472, forward strand.
TTTACTCTTCATTATGGTAATTGTCTAATTTATTCACTCTCCTCACTTTATTTACTTCATTATGAGTTCCTGCTACCAATTTTCTCTTATAAACTGCATCATTCCTAGTCTGTATCATTTTCTCATATCCACTGTCGATGCTCGTTGGTCCTCTCGCACATCATGGCTTCCTCCTCCTCTGAACCCACTACTACAGACATCGTTGAGATTGTGTCACAGGGAGCACTTGTTCCCATTTGCATGTCCGTAGGGCTTGAAGGTGTCGTAGAGATCACTGCATCGTGGCTTGGAATTCGTTTCGGCTACGATGCATCTTCCCTGTGGTTAGAGAGAGAAGTTCTAGAACTTGATACTAATCATGTTCAGTACTCCATGGTCGTAGATCCAATCATCCTAGAGAATAATACTACAATCTGGAAGCTGAGAGCTACAAAGTATCGCCTCTACGGCTTGACGGAGCTCGTCATGAACGCCTCAACAGTTCTCTTGACCCCACGTAGTTCTTCTACTATCTCCACGGTAGCTCTAGCTCTTACTTGTGTCAAAGTCGAACCAATTTTGGAAATCACCATTGACATTTCGGATTCATCTGCAAGTCTCCTCTGCAACCATGTCGTATGTCGTCATATATTCCATTGCCACCTCCTGTTAGAGATAATCTAAGAGCCACCCCTCCTTTACTTTCATCGCAAATTGTAAAACCCAAAAAAATTCTTCCATCCCTCTGCAATCTTGCTAGAATGCCCAGTAGCAAGACTCTCCTCAAAAAAATTGATTTCAAAACCATCCGCACTGTCAACGTATCTTTCTTGCCTCCGTCATTCAATGGCGATGTTCTCTTCATCATCCCGCCAACTATTCCGTATGCATCTCACAAGGTCGCGAAGTCCATGGAGGGGATGGATAAACGGTACGACGGTCATGTGTGGACTAGGACGATGACCACCAACATCAGCAATACGCAAGGGTTGTCTTTCCGATACTCGAACTGTGTAGGACATCTACAGTGCCACAACCCAAACTGCGACTTCTTGCAGCGACCTGATCGAGTCGCTGGAGTGAACGATGTGGAGTTTGAAGGCATTACCAAAGACCCCTTCCCAGTAGGCGGATCGCCCTAGCCCACCTCGAAGTTGGTCTGTAAGCTTTGCAAACAACCTCCTTTTTGTGTTGCGCCTTGTTCTGCGAAAATCTTTTACGTAGTTGGAGAGGATTGTCAGGAGCGTGCATGTGTCCATATAGGAACGCACGAGCACCCTGTCAAAGTTGGAGATTATAGATGTGTACGGAAAAAAATAGATGAGTTACTAGAAGAGCATGTTGACCGTAACCCTCAAGCAACCGTTTCCAAAATAGTTATGGAAACCAGCAAAGACTTGTTAGGTAACTTACTTCTCCGTAACGAAGGTGACCACGAAACCGGCAATCTTTCTCTTCAGCAGCTGGAACCAGTCTTTGAACAATGCAAAGAGTTACACTCTCCCAGTATGCGGAATCGTATCTACACTTTCAAGTACTTGCGTAGCTTTGGCATTCTCGATGGGATCACAAAGCTCAGAGGTCTCAGCAACTAGGCATATGTGCAACGCAACATGTTCCTTGGCTAAGGCGACGAATCGGAGAAAGTCTTCATCTTCAAGATGTCCGAGGTCGGCCCCAGTAGCGGTGTTGATCTGGTTCGCCGTATGCAGCCTGGAGGAAACCTCTCCCACGCATGGATGATGTTTGACCATGTCAAACGCGTTACAGATTGGACCACCATGGCCTGCCACGTGTACGACTCACGTTACCAACGCATTCTAACCATTGCATGCTGTGATTTTCAGTGAGAGGACAAAGATGCTCAACTCGTCTTCTGGAAGAACCTCAATCATGTGATGGCAAGGAACGGAGTACCTAAGTCGCAGTTCCAAGGATTTATGGCTGATAGTGCCTAAGCCAGCTAGAAAGCTGTGCGCATCATCTACGGCTCTGGAAACCCAGCTGTCTTCATGGAAGGCCGCAAACGCACATGTTATTTCCACTGGACACAGTCACTTGAGAAACATACGAAACAATACATTGTGCCCGAATTGCAAGGCCAACACCGGATTCTCTGTAAGCAGTATCAGCATGCGCGCACCATGGAAGAGGCTGAGACCCGATATTGGGCTATAAAAGCGTGGTGGGCATCCTCGAAGGCCACCTCCAAAGTTGGTTCAAAACATTTAGGTCATTGGCTTGCGTACTGGCACTTCAGATACAGACAATGGGGTGGATTTATGGAACTAGTAAGTATTCAATTTTTGTGGTGTCTTTGCTTATGACATGCTCTACGGCAGCTTCTCGAATGTTATGACAGTACCAAAGAAATTTACAGTTATTGTTTTAATAATATATATTATTAGTTGATTTTTTATGTGGATTTATATACTATGAATTTGTATTAAGTACAAATCTAAATTCTGAATAAAGTCTTCATACATTTGTACATTGAAGGAAAAAAAATATTCGGCAGAAGAACTCGCAGAGATGCCTTCATGTAATCTTGCGGAGTCAATCCATAACAAGTGGCTGCAAGCGTCTGGCAATAAGGGTAGGGATCTCTACGTTGCAGCCGTTGATGACTACGTTCGGGCCTTCCTCCAAGTGGTCGGCTACCATCAATTCAACAAAGGCGGTGCAAGTGGTTCTGGACCATCCGTAGAAGAACTTCGTCAGCGTCTTTATACCGCTCAATGTCGGGCTAATCGATTCGGCAATACATCTTGCCTTAACAAGGCAGTTATGGACTTCCCTGAAGCTGAAGCTTTTTGTACGCGTGACGGCCACTTGGAGGGGGCAGAGATTTTTGGTTCCAGGAAACGGAAGGCTGATGTTCCCATTGGTGCTGAAGATGAACCTCATCGACTTGACACCGTGAGTTACTCACGTCCTCGAATAGGGAGAAGAGTCACACGAGCTCTTGCTGAGAATCTCAGTCCTATCGACGACGAAGATGAAGTTCATGAGCAACCGCTGGAACCCCCCGCTTCTCCAAGACCCTGTATTCAGCGCGTCATTGCTATCCAAGAGTCTTGTATGACATGCCATGTGTAGAGCGCAACGAGGTTCCCTTGTTTCTTGCTCATGGAGTATACGCTGAGGTTGCTCTAGGTAAACGAGTGGATTGGACAACTGTCAAAGAGGGAAAGCATGTAACATGACCTTCAACGAGTGACATTCCGACAGGCATTCTAAGATTCCCTGATGCTCCCAATGGTGGCATGGGAGTGACGAGGTCTATTACCAAGGCTATGGAAGATGCTACCTATCATAATGCTACATCGAAAGAGGACAAGGACTCAGATTGTTCGCGGCATTGTAATGCGGTGCGTCAAGTACGGTGTGCTATTCCTCCCTCCAGCGTTGTGATTGATGCATATCATCGTTATAATTTGTCTGGCCGCGTTCCTCAAACAGGTGGCTCTCGCCCTCTTATAGCAAGTAATTATTCTACCGTAGTAGAGCCCCATGGTACTAGCATCTTACCATTGGACGAACTTCACACGTCTTCTGATCTCAAAGCTCTTGTGAAAAGCAAAGACAATGTCATAGCAAGATTGCAAGCAGATCTCTAAAAAACACGAGCAATGTATGAGGAGAAGGTGAATGAAGGGGACCGGCTTTGTGTGGAATATGCACGCATTTGTGAGAAGATGCAAGTACTATCCTACCCACGTAACATTCCTAGAGAAATAGAGAAATCGGACATGGGCGATGTTCATAGAGTTGTCTTCAACCTTACAGAGGACCTTGCTTTTGGAGAAATGTCCCGGCAACGCCCTCAACTGCATTGCCCTGTCAAAGCTCAGCCATGTCCAATTGGTAATAAGCATGGCTTGGAATGAGAAGAAGATGTACAAAGTGATACCCAAGATTCCTTATTCGGATCCCCCCCCCTTTGTAATTCCCATTTCATATCCTATGACGGGTACAACCTTTTACTAAAGAAAAATCAACAACTGCGATATCGTTTGTTGCAGTTTTCTGCCACTTACTATCACTGGAAGGTGGCATGTATACTTTTGGTGGACAGAGGTAGACAAGTTGCAGCGGAACTGGAGAAGACTGACAAGAATTTTACTAGTGGAGCTAATCAACGAACGTTCGGTATGACCTCGTGGCCAAGTGTGCATACATTGTTTGATAATCTTCCTATAATGGACATCAAGATGAAAGATGACACTTCTGCAGAGGTTGTAGATTGGAGCAAGGCCAGGTGGAATTTCAAACACCACATGTCCGCACACCTTGATGTAGCATCGAGGACATTATCGTGGCCCAACCCTGCGCAGTTTGTATTGGATCACTCTACATGTCCCATATGCCTAAATAATTTGGACCTGAGGGGGGATGGGTTTTAGGCTCCTGTGTCCATATGTATCATCCGCAGTGTCTCTTGGTTCATTGTTTAACTCAAAGTCGCTGTGCTATATGCAAAGTGCCTTTTCACGAGCACTTTTACGAGATGTTCAATGTAAGAATTTATTTGCCGCCTTCTTGGAAACAAAATGCTGAGACTACTGATGAGGTTTGATTTTGGGGTAGAGACCTTATTAAAAGTTGGCGTAGAGGTGAACATGATTTCAAGAAGAGTACTCCTAGCTCTCAATTGAACTGGGAAACTGACCCAAATGAGATTCTAAGAGTTGCTCCAATACTTGTCGGACAAGGTCCACAACATGAGGGTCACCGGATGTTCTTCTTCCAATGCCTTGAGGGCTATTTTGATGTGAGCTCCAATACATTCAAGTCGGGGCCCCACTCCATGGGACATCGATGGAATCAATTTGGGAAGAGAGTAACCGATGGTGAAGGCCATGCCTCCATGCAAGATTTGGAAGAGTATCAATTTGCTGAATCTACTTGAAGGCCACAATACCAATCCCAAGTGCTGGACTATTTACTAGATGAACATAGACCTCTCACAAGAAAGACTTTATAGGACTTGCAGTAAGGTTTCTCACTTCCTATTGTACTACTTTTTGTACCGATTAAAACAAGGGTATATATTTGGTTCACTCCTTTGCTTGTGGTCTACCGAAGTATCGATTGTACCTTGTTAGCTTTATTGTATCCTTCATGTCCATAGTCCATATAACCCGCCTGACCCCTTGTACCAATACACATACACACGCATGATGAAAGATAATTACAAACTTCCGTATATATAGTATATGCGAATAAGTACATAGAAGTAATTACGTACACTTTCCCTACACCTAAAACATATATTGTTTCGATGAATGTTGGAGGTGTAAGTCCATCGTCTCTACCTTAGGAATCTTCAACTTTGTCCTTGCCCTTTGAAAAATGTGATCGTTGCGGTTCCAAATGAGCGTCGATTGCATTTATGTTCATCTCAATTTTTGCGTTCTTTACACAACGAGCCGACTCTGCCCACGTGTCTTCAAACCAAGCATCCTCTTCAGCTAAACGTAGTTGCTTTGTGAGTTTTACATTCTGGTCTTCACTCCATTTCACAAGCCTCTTTTATTTATCAACTTCCTCTGGAGTCTTGCCATACTTACCCGCGAACGCCAAATCACGAATGCGTAGCATCTCTTTATCTACTTCTAGATCATTAGATTCTTCTATATCCTTCAACCGATCGATTTCCCGAGCAAGGACCTCTTTGAGGTAAGTGCCTTTCGCTGTCCATATCTCTACGTAGTCTTCTATGGAAAGGTTGTTTGATTGTTTTCTCTCAAGAAACGTCTCACGAACCTCTCTTTGTAGCACAAGTTTGGTCTCCATATAAGCTATGCTGTCTAGAACTTTTTCCAAAGTATTCCGACAGTCATCTTGGAAATCGTATGGTTCAGTGGCAAAAAGGGCTTTTTCTTTGAGGGCTTCCAATTCTTTTGCACGCTGCATTACTTCCTCCAATTGAATGGATTTCATTATACTAATTTTGTGCAACATGATAAGCATCTCTATGTAGTCGGATAATCTTCCACCTCCAGTTCGCATTGGACTTGCTTCAAACGTATTCCCCTCTGTCATATTTGTTATAGAACCAGTAGGTTCACTGAGCTAGTATTCGTGTGTGTGTTCATCCTCCGAGGATTCGGAAGACCATGTTACGTAATTGCGTTGGCCTTAGGACTCATAGGTACAGCTCCAATTCCTTCTCCTTCAATAGTAGTTGATGTCTCTCCAACCTCTACAGGTTTAGTATTTTCTTGTATAGGCAAATGTGGACACATCAACCAATCCACCTCCTTCCAAAGAATCATTTCGGCATATACCATTCTTGCCAAGAAGTAGGGAATCTCATCTTTAAAAATATGGTTCTTACCGTATATCTTATGCCAAGCGTATATGCATCTGATTTTAAAATCGTCATCATAGCACTCTTGGAGGTTTGCTTCATTGTGAGACCGATGAATGTTGTGCCAATGAAGAGGAAAGAGCTTGTTGATGTGGCACCACTCTACATATGTAACAGACATGGCAGAAGACCACGGCTCCGTCTCTTCCTCCCATCCTTTAAACGCTAATATCATCGGATTCTTCAAGATCTCTATGCGCATCTTCTCAATCCTCTGCTTTATGTTCCGACCTTGGTCATGTGGCTCCATGGATGTAGCCGCTACAACGGGTAGTGCCTCCATCAAAAAAATCCGTAGAGATGCAAATTCTCTCTACGTGCAAGCAAGTAGCAAGACTAAAGTCGATACTAGTTAATGCGCAAAAGGAGGGACTCGCAAAGTGTGAAAATGGACTGCGGGTTGCCTTCTTAAGCAGAGTAATATGGCGACCGGCGGTCTACAGAATCTCCACCGCCGCTTGCCCAAGGCACCAGCAATCGCCCTATCTGTACCATTGATCGCCCTATCTGCACTGTCGGTCGCCCTTCTAAACCGTCGGTCGCCCTGTCACAGGAGGTCGCTCTATCTGCACTGCCAGTTGCCCTATTTGCAATCGGGAATTCTCCCAGTTTATGTTGCATGCGAGTTCATGAGGTTTTGTAGCAGCTCCTAGGGAGATGAGATGAGGATGAATATTGGATGGGGGAGGGGTAAAAGAGCCCTTTAGTGTATAATGCATTAATTTAAATTAACAAGGTACCCATAGGGTAGTAATTTGGAATTGTTGGTCCCATAGTTCCCATTTCATGATCATTCAATTCATAAGAAATGGACATAAGAGGTCTAAATTGATAATAATAAATGGGAGGGAGGATGGGGTGACACTTTCTTGTCCTCTTGGTAGGCATCACATGGTATATATCTTTTTGTATGATGTATATTTTAACAAGTCATATTGTGCCTAACAATTTATAATAATCGATAAAATGTGTATTCATTTATGGAGTCTCAGCCTCTTTAATGCATCTAACGATTTAATAGCTACAATCTTAGAATTAAATCCAGTCAGTCAATTTCTAGCATCTAGATAAGATACCATCTTTGCACCAAAACTTCACCTCATTTTCTAACATCACATTTAAAAACAATTTGTAGTTTCTTTTTATATCAAAGGAGCCTTTAATAAATTATAAGTTCTCCATATACAATATCCGAGTATATGTATGCTAATAGATTATCCTTGCAATTAGTTTATCGCCCCATAACATTATAACATTGGTTAAAATGAGAGGGGGGAGGATTTTGAAAATTTTGGCGGGTTAAATAGTAACGCCTTCTAATACAATTAAGATTAAGGGATTAGTGCATATAGCCTAGTAAGCAGTGAGAGAAATAGTTACTTACCAAATTAAAGGGTGATATATAACATATTATATATTTGGAGAAAAAATGAGTGACCACCATATAAAGGTAAATATTTTAAGTCAACAACAATAATCATTTGTGGACATTCTAATCAACCAATCACTCAGGGTACTATTTAAACCATTATTTGTGAATTCCGTGAAAGTATTTGATATCCCATGCTCTTATTATGATGAATAAATCAAACCTAGATAGTACAAAAGTCACAAATATTTCATCTATCTTATTCACTATATGAAGGAGAACATGAGGCTCCAAAATCATTGATTGGCTGGAGTAAAGTCATTTGAAAGGAATGGAGGAAAAAGAGGAAGGTAAAAGCAAGAATGTTGAAAATTTTATTTTAAAATTGTGATCAAACTTGTAGCGATCTAAATCCATATTACACCACAAGAGTATCCAATGCACTTAGAATTTCATTTTTCATTTATCATGGTCATGGCTCTTGGCAGAAGGCCGTAACCATCAGAATCATTTTCATTTGGGAATGAGAAATAGGAAGAACCGAGCGAAAATGAGGGGGAATGAGGGGAGATGAGGGGGATTGAAGGGGGAATGGGGAAGATGCTTGAAGCGGTCAATTCAAAATTTGAATATTGAAGAAAGAGGATCCAAGAACAAAAGCGGGAGCTCATGCGCAGTCGCCCCTGCAGACTACTAGTCGCCCCGAACCGCTGCTGCGGCTGGACCTCTTCTCCAGCTGTACCGTCGGTCGCCACGGAAGTCTGCTGGAGCTCTACCGCCGGTCGCCCTGGAGGTCTGCTGCAGCTGGACCGCCGGTCGCTCCGGAGCGACTCTTGCAAGAAATATTGGACCGCTAGTCGCTTCAATGATGTCCCCCTTGCACCGCCGGTCGCCCTGCCACAGGATGTTCTATACAATCGTTCTTGGTCGTAGTCGTCACTTTTCACTCCACGTACCGTGCTCTTGCACATTGTCCGGTGTCAACTCAAAGTTGTCACTTGCTTGCACGATTGTTCGAAGAACGTGGACTGCACTATTTTTGGTGTTTTGCATCAAATATTACATCCAAGCGGCATTTCCGTGTTTGAAGGTAACAATGAGTACAATTGTAGAACGTAAAATAGTACTTGTCCAACGATGCAATAGAAAAGGAAAGAAACAATGGAAGAATCACTGGGTGGGAGACTGAAGAGGGTGTTTGGAATCAAAAAATAGTCAAGAATTACATCGCTTGGTGCCACATCGGCAAGTTGTTTCCACGCTTTCGACATGAGACGCACATCAAAGTAAATGCTGCAAATATGCACTATTATAAGCATGACAAATTTGTACAACGATGTATTGAAGTGTGGAGGTTCCTCTATAAAGGCAAGAATGTCACCAAATAAAAGGTTTCGTATTGTATTGCTCAAATAATGTATGCGAAGGTGATATTGGAGAAAGTGGTAGATTGGAGCTCATTGAATAAAACGCCACAAATATTCCTTCCAACCAAGCGAGACATTCCAAGAGCTCTATTGTCAGAAAACCCACGAGAAGGTCTTATAGCAGCAAGGAATTGGAAAGATGGGGATGCAGATGAAGTGTATGTTTGGGAAAATCCTAATTCTGATGAAGAAGAGGTTCAAGAGAGAGAGCATCATACTCCTCTTTTAGAAGGTTCTATTAGTGACGTAGAACACTTTCCTGTGGGTGAAACAAGTGTGCGAGATTTGCAGGTGACTAATGCATCTGTGAAGCACGTCGAGGACCTACGAACAGAAGGAGAAGCTGATCTCATTGAACACATGGAGGTTGAAGGAATGTTTGGTGCACAAGGTTTGGGTCCACCTGAAGTTATATTTGGGCCCGGTATGAGCGCCCCTCCTCAAGCAAATGTTATCGTAGAGGAGGAGACTCAAAAATATCCAATGGAAACGACTGAAGGGCCAGAAAGAGAAGAAATGAAGAAGTAGAAGTAGAGAAGGAAGTTCAAGTAGTCATCAACGATAACCGCTTGAAGAAAATTGAAGATAGGTGCATCGAGGAGATCAAGTGGGCTTATGAGGATTATGATTATTTGTATCATGCTTTGTCATTGGAAGAGTGAAAGTGCGTTGAACTCCAACGTGACATTGACGAACTCAAGGATGTGAAACTTAAGGGCCAAGAGGTGCCGACAAATGTCTTTCCAGCTCCCGATGCATTGGATCAGGTCGATTATAAGTTAAGAGTCATGGAGGAGGCAAAACATTTTGATGATGTCACATCCCTTTCCAAAGGATGCCCGAACACCGTCGTGAGCCGAGAGGACCCCGGGAGTGACGCCCTGGGCTTCGCAAGAGACAAGGTGAGGTGACCAAGGAGAGTCCCGAGCAAACAGCACGCAATAGCGTCGTGCTCGGGACAAACTTGGTGGGGCGCCTTACAAGATTGCAAGCCTTGTTCAAGCACGCACCCATGGGTCCAAAGAACGCGCGATTTGGAGTTGTGAGTCATGAGATATGGCTCTCCAAAGTTAAAGCGCGTTCCGGCACACTCCGGGACTTGGGAGTGTTGCCTTTCGGGACTCAATCTGTTGACCTTTGTCGAGGGCGGCGTGTTGCAAATTGCTGTAAAGCTAATGACAAGAGCTTTCTAGATTGCTGAGGCTCATGATGAGCAAAGCAACTGTTCAGGAGATATGGCTCCTCAAAATGGTGGGGACTTCGGGACTCGGGAATGTTGCCTCCCGGGACACCGAATGGTCAGAGGGGCATATCTCCCTTGGCACAGACCCGATTGAGGCAAGTAGGTAGTCCATTGATATCTACTCAAAGAGTAGATGTCGAAAATGGCCTCGCACGTCCCATTTGGATACCTGAGCTAGGAGCTAGCCCGAGGAGAAGTTACGGCCCGTTTTTGAGACTAAGGCAAAAACGGGTGGTCTTCCAAAAAGAAAGTGTGTCACGGAAGGCCCCTCAACACAAGAGGGGGGGGCCTACCAAAGACTCCAGAGAGTACTATGAGGAGGGGTGGTCTCCCTCCTCACTTGCACATAGTGCCATGAGGAGCCGGGGTGGCTCCAAGGGGTGAGGCTTGGGATGGGGCCTCACTCCCGCACATTGTGGAAAATGGAGAGTGCTTTGGAGCATCTCTAAACATGGGGTTGGGAAGTGTCCCTCTCCAAGTAAGTGTGATAAGTAGTGCCGGTTTCCGGGAGTGACCGGGAATGGCTGAAGAAGGTGACGCATGGAAAGGAAGCCTCACTTCTACATCTTGGGCATTGTGGGATGCTCTTGAGCATCCCGCAACATTGGGTTGGAAAGAGTCCCGCTCCAAACTAGTCCCCGGGAAAACTAGTGCCGGATTCCGGGAGGATTTCCGGCAATGTCCCGAATGAAGTGAGAGACAAGAGTGGAAGGGGGACTAGTGGGAAGTTGGACAATGGATAAGGGCGGTTAGCTTCGGGGGTGATTAGTAGCACCCTTGGGAGCTTGGACATTTGTGGAAGGCCGCCCCTTGCGACCAAGTGGCATGCCCATGTGTTGGTGGGAGTTCCGGATTGGCATGCCCATGTGTTGGTGAGAGTTCCGGATTGGCATGCCCATGTGTTGGTGGGAGTTCCGGGTAATGAGTTATGAGTATCCGGTAATGAGTTATGGAGTCAAGGTGGGTTGGACACCTTGACTTAAAATGGTGCTAACATTGTGTGTGCGGGCACATGCAAGTGTTAGCAAAGTCGTGGCCGGTTGCTACCAACTAAGTGAGCCGTAATTCCGCTACCAAGTAAGGTTCACTAAGAAAAAAAAATGAATTGGAATAATTAGGGTTGCGACACTTGGTATCAGAGCAGGCTACGTAACGGGATTTAATCAAGAGTAGGATGGCATGAGAGGCCAGAAGCTCTTGATGTGGCCCGAAGACACGTAGTTTGGCCTTTGTGGCTGGTGATGCTGCTCATGAGGAGTCTTCATAAAGTACATCGGAGGAGCCGGTGGAAATAAAAGGGGACCAAGAGGAACAAAGAGAAGTTGCTAGTTGTGAGGAGGAAGAAAATCCTTTTAGTCCCGTTCCCGGGAACCGAGGCTACAAGAGGAAGGCACGAGAGGAAATGTTCCATGAGCTTGTCAAAACTCTTCATGTCTTGCAACAAGAGATCAAGGAGCTCAAGAGGAAGGCATCACGCCTTTCTTCCTGCATGTTGTGCAAGACCAACTTGCCCTCTTCCTTCAAGGAATTTGGCAAGGCAAAAAGGTCAAGGACTTCATTGTGGAACTTGAGCTCTACTTTGAGGCTCAAAGGGGTTGTAAAGAGGACAAGATCACTATTCTCGTGACCTTCTTGAAATAACATGTTCATCTGCGGTGGACTCGTTTCCGGGATGAGAACGCGGGAGTGGTGAGCAACTTGACTTGGACCGTTTTCAAGGGGATCCTAAGTGATCGCTTCAACCCGGAGTACCAAGAGATTGGGGATGGCATGGCCCTTGTGCAATTGAAGCAAACGGGCACCCTTCATGCCTATGTGAAGGATTTCAATGCACATTTGAATGTGCTCCCGAAGTTGGATGAATTGGCCAAATAGGTCATTTTCTTCAATGGACTCTAAGGTTGGGTGGAGCGGGCATTATTCAAGATGCCGAGATTGCCGGAGACTTGTGCCGAGTTGCTCAAGTTGGCAAAAGGGATTGGTGATGTTGAAGGTCACCAAAAGGCCTTTAAAGAAAGGGCCTCAACCGGAGAGCAAGGCATATTACTATCCAAGAGCCAACATAAGAAAAATGGTTGGCAAAAGCTAAAGGGCGGTGAAAGTAGGCCTTCCAAGGGTGGGAAGGACAAGTTTGCCAAGAACATGACTAAAAGTGGGGCAACTCTACAAAAGAAATAAGTTACATTACTTGTTTGAATTGTGGTGAAAAGGGCCACATGGAAATGCATTGCTCCAAATCAAAGGGGCAACCTACTCCTTCATAAGTCCCAAAGCATCAAAGAGGATGGGCTTGCATTTGAGTAAGCAAACTCATCCAAGTGAGGTTTGCAAAGAGGCAAGCCACACCAAACATGCGTTGTAGCAACGGAAGTGGAAGTGGAGTGTTCAAACTTCACCTTTGTGGAAAACTTCACTATAAGTGAGATGGATGGGATTGATCTCATCTTATGTAAGACTTCCTTTGATACCTATGGGGTAAAGATAATGAGGCGGCCATTGAGAATGGTTGCAAACCCCGAAGGCAAGGAGATTGAGTTAGAATTCACCAAGGCTCCCAGCATGTTAGGGAGTAGGATCAACTTGGTAACCTTGGAGGAGTTAGAGGAAACCGGGGTCTACATGATGCTAAGGATGTCGCGACCCTAATTACTCCAACTCATTTCTTTTTCTTAGTGAGCCTTACTTGGTAGCGGAATCCCGGCTCACTTAGTTGGTAGCAAATGGCCACGACTTTGCTAACACTTGCATGTGCCCACACACACAATGTTAGCACCATTCTAAGTCAAGGTGTCTAACCTACCTTGACTCCATAACTCATTACCGGATACTCATTACCCGGAACTCCCATCAACACATGGGCATGCCAACCCGAAATTTTCACCAACACATGGGCATGCCAACCCGGAACTCCCACTATTACATGGGCATGCCACTTGGTGCCACGGGGCAACTTTCCACAAATGTCCAAGCTCCCAAGGGTGCTACTAATCACTCCCGGAGCTAACCGCCCTTATCCATTGTCCAACTTCCCACTAGTCCCCTTCCACTCTTGTTTCTCACCCCATTCGTGACTTTGGCGGAAATCCTCCCGGAATCCGGCACTAGTTTTCCCGGACTAGTTTGGAGCGGGACACTTTCCAACCCAATGTTGCGGGATGCTCAAGAGCATCCCACAATGCCCAAGATGTAGAAGTGAGGCTTCCTTTCCATGCCTCACCTTCTTGTGCCATTCCCGGTCACTCCTAGGAACCGGCACTACTTATCACGGTGTCACATCCCTTTCCAAAGGATGCCTGAACACCGTCGTGAGCCAAGAAGACCCCGCGAGTGACGTTCCGGGCTTGGCAAGAGACACGGTGAAGTGACCAAGGGGAGTCCCGAGCAAACAGCACGCAATGGCGTCGTGCTTGGGACGAACTTGGTGGTGTGCCTTACATGGCTGGAAACCTTGTTTGAGCACGCACCCATTGGTCCAAAGAACGCGCAATTTGCAGTTCTGAGTCATGAGATATGGCTCTCCAAAGTTGAAGCGCGTCCCGGGACACTTCGGGACTTGGAAGTGTTGCCTTTCGGGACTCAAAATGTCGTCCTTCATGGATGGCGGCATGTTGCATGTCTTTGGAAAGTGTCCCGCTCCAAACAAGTCCGGGAAAACTAGTGCCGGATTCCAGGAGGATTTCCGCCAAAGTCACGAATGGGGTGAGAAACAAGAGTGGAAGGGGACTAGTGGGAAGTTGGACAATGGATAAGGGCGGTTAGCTCCGGGGGTGAGTAGTGCCACCCTTGGGAGCTTGGACATTTGTGGAAGGCCGCCAGGTGCCACCAAGTGGCACGCCCATGTGTTGGTGGGAGTTCCGGGTTGGCATACCCATGTGTTGGTGGGAGTTCCGGGTAATGAGTACCAGATAATGAGTTATGGAGTTAAGGTGGGTTGAACACCTTGACTTAGAATGGTGCTAACATTGTGTGTGTGGGACACATGCAAGTGTTAGCAAAGTCGTGGCCGGTTGCTACCAATTAAGTGAGCCGTGATTCCGCTACCAAGTAAGGCTCACTAAGAAAAAGAAGAGTTGGAGTAATTAGGGTCGCGACATGGAGGAGCACCAGGACTCTGTGCTGTGGTAGCAGCTATACCAATGGCGGAGAGCAAGGTTGTAATACCAGGAGGGCACGCCGCCCGCCCTGTCACATCCCTTTCCAAAGGATGCCCGAACACCGTGGTGAGCCAAGAGGACCCCGGGAGTGACGCCCCGGGCTTCGCAAGAGACAAGGTGAAGTGACCAAGGGGAGTCCCGAGCAAACAGCACGCAATGGCGTTGTGCTCGGGACGAACTTGGTGGCGTGTCTTACATGGTTGGAAACCTTGTTTGAGCACGCACCCATGGGTCCAAAGAACAAGCGACTTGGAGTTGTGAGTCATGAGATATGACTCTCCAAAGTTGGAGCGCGTTCCGGGACACTCCGGGACTCGGGAGTGTTGCCTTTCGGGACTCAAGATGTCGTCCTTCATGGATGGCGGCATGTTGCATGTCTTTGGAAAGCTTTGGAAGACCACCCGTTTTTGCCTTAGTCTCAAAAACAGGCCGTAACTTCTCCTCGGGCTAGCTCCTAGCTCAGGTATCCAAATGGGACGTGCGAGCCCATTTTCAACATCTACTCTTTGAGTAGAAATTGATGGACTACCTACTTGTCTCAATCGGCTCTGTCTAAAGGGAGATATGCCCCTCTGACCATTCGGTGTCCCGGGAGGCAACATTCCCGAGTCCCGAAGTCCCCACCATTTTGAGGAGCCATATCTCCTGAACAGTTGCTTTGCTCATCATGAGCCTCAGCAATCTAGAAAGCCCTTGTCATTAGCTTTCCAGCAATATGCAACATGCTGCCCTCCACGAAGGACGACATTTTGAGTCCCGAAAGGCAACACTCCCGAGTCCCGGAGTGTCCCGGAACGCGCTCCAACTTTGGAGAGTCATATCTCATGACTCACAACTCCAAGTCGCTTGTTCTTTGGACCCATGGGTGCGTGCTCAAACAAGGTTTCCAACCATGTAAGACACGCCACCAAGTTCGTCCCGAGCACAACGCCATTGCGTGCTGTTTGCTCGGGACTCCCCTTGGTCACTTCACCTTGTCTCTTGCGAAGCCCGGGGCGTCACTCCCGGGGTCCTCTTGGCTCACCACGGTGTTCGGGCATCCTTTGGAAAGGGATGTGACACTCCAGCTCCTGGTCCGGGCGCACCTGGTCCTGTCCTGCGAGGTCCTTGCAATCCTGGCGGTGCTGGTGGTGGAGGTGGAGGGAGTGCCCCTTCTTCGGGGGCAGGCACCCTGGGGAGGAGCCTGGCAGCAGCGGGGACTCCTACCTTGGGGATCTCTTCCCCGGGGAATATGTCTCTCCTTCCCTCCATGAGCATCCGGAGAAGCGTGATCTCCCCCGGGTTGAGGCACTCGTAGTGCGCGTACAAGTTGTACATGAATGGCGCTAGAGGGCAGCCCTTCGCACTAGTGGTCTTCTTCAAAGCTCGGATGATCACCTCCTCGAGGATGTGTCCCCATCCCACTCGCTTCCGGCCCAGGTAGGACTCCATTATCGCCTTCAGGAGGCTGTTCGTGACGAACTGGGGCTTCTTCGGGCTGAGGATCGGGGCCAGGAACCTGAGCAAACGCTGCTCTCGAGCATTCACGCAATCCTCCACTCGGTACCCAGCGTGCTCGTGCGCTGGGATGTGGAACATCCCATCGAGGGAGGGATCATTCCGCACCTGTATGTACCCGGTGGAGGAATCCGGGAAGCCGTACGTCGCCCTCCAGCACGCCCCCTGCCAAAAATGCGGCTTGGCCCGGACAGGGTTGTCTGCAAAAGTCGGTGGATCGTGTCTGGACACGGCCTCGTCGATAATCCCTGCGTCCTCCACGTTCCAGGGCACCCTGTACAATCCCGCGCACCTCATCCGCGTGAGGTCCTGCAGCAATTGCGCCCGGGCATCCTCCGCCATGGAAATGTCAGCTTGGATGATTTTACTCCGGGTACGCGAAGCTCTGTCCCCGGCCATTCTTCCGTAACCTCTCTCTCCTGGCTATGGAGTGTCGGACAAACGCGTGGAGAGCTGCAGCGTGCGGCGATCGGGCAGCGGCAGAGTTGGCAATGGGCACGAAAAACGAGGAGGAAAAAGGGCGGTAACGGCCAGAATTGTGCCGCTAAAAACAAAAGAGGAGTGGAGAGGTGGCGGTGGTTTTGGCGGCGCGTCATTAATTACGGGCGTGTCAGACCGGGACGGTCGGCGCCGCCGCCAGCAGTTTTCCCGCCTGGCCCGGCATTCCTTTTCGTTTCGACAGTCGTACCCGGCTCGGCCACACTGGGGTGGACATCTATATACGGCCGTCGATATCCACTCGGGAGGATATCCGGCCGGGTAAGTATCTGACCGAGTTGTGCCCGGCCCCTCGAAGGGTCGGGCAAGCCTTACCCTGGTCTGTAGCTACCAAACTGGCACGTAGAGCTGAACCCGGACTTGGTAGCGACCTTAAAAAAAATTTAAAAAAATTTGCTATTCCTTACTCTGCCTACTAAGCCTAAGGCCATTCCCGGGTAAGCAGGCCCTCAGTTGGACTATTCCTATCCCTTCATTACTCGGGTACGCCGTTATAAGGGCTTTTATTTCGTCAATCATGCTATTACTAACCATTTCCCGGATCCAATTGGGGCCAAAGAGAAAAATTAGGTTTTGATCACCATTCTTAAGGTGACTATGATACCTTAACCTGGATTTGGTTGTGTTATTTGTT
This sequence comes from Bryum argenteum, assembly GCA_037043015.1. Lineage (NCBI taxonomy): Eukaryota > Viridiplantae > Streptophyta > Bryopsida > Bryales > Bryaceae > Bryum > Bryum argenteum. Next base: position 43,617,649 of record CM073321.1, read on the forward strand.
TGCAGTCCAAACCCAACCCGACAAAATCCGTTTACAACATAGTGATCAGTTCTTATCCAGATTGCAACTGTAATGCGTTTAAGGTTACAATGCCGGAGTCCCGTAGAATAGGGAAGCATTTCTGACCGTGTAAGCATTTGTACTTCATTCTCTTAACCGTGTGTGCTCTTGATTCTGACATGAATCTGTTTATTCACGCACTGTCCTTCAGCTTCAATGAGATCAAGGTAGCATCAGAGGCAGGTATTCTACTACATGCGACTGCCTAAGCTCTAGATTTATTTTGGTACTATTACTTATAGGCCGGATTTAGGCATATCATGCTATATTGCTCTACGTGTTACTAGTTTATAATTCTTGATAATATAATTTATATATTGTAGTATATATACCAATCCACTTATTTATCACTATTTTTGTAAGTATGATTAGCGTGCTCTCTTGCACGTGGATTTATATGCTTAGTTTGTGCGGTTGTCAATTTTTGCATAAACTTGTTAATTACCTTGTCAATCAGTCAAATGTTTCTGTACTTGGTGAAGTAACGTTTGCACCAAATCAAGCAATGATTTCAATGAAATTAGCCAAAATTGTTGCAAACGCCCCTCGCCCAACTTCTCCCCGCATATGGTCAATTTTAAACGCATTTCCTTATAGTCATAAGTGTGCTAGGTGGAAATTATACATTGTCTTTAAGATTAAGTTTGATTTATCAAAATGTGAAAGGGTTTAAAATGCATGGTTACAGGTCCAAACATCCACAGTAATAGACGATATATTAGATATTATTTTTAAATATAAAATATAAAAAATCCACGTTTATAGGCATTATATTTAATATTCTCAAAATGTACTCAAAATCTCTTAATTTTGCTCATATTTGTGCTCTCCGGAGTGCCATTTTTTTACTCACCGTTCAATGCTCACCGCTCTCTGCTCACGTCTTAGCTACCATCCCCAATGTCTCGTCTCCTCTTCTGTTCACTTCTATTGTACGTTTGAATAGACTAGTTGACCTCTTTAAGCAGGTCTCTGATTTGTTTGTTAGAAGCTCTTGCTTTCTCTCGCTCTAGTGTTTGGCAGAGTCGAGGTAAAACTGTCAGACAACCTCTAGTCACTCACTAGTCGGATGAGCAAAGTTCCCCCTTTCCTTACGAGTCGCAGTTTTAGAAAACCGTCCTGATTGTGACTAGCAGAGAAACTAACCTATTCACGTTAGGAAGTGTTTCTAACAAAACCCCCTTAACAACAATATACATCAAGAGACCTGCACAAAGACTGCAAACGACTGGTCTTATCAAGTCTTCGGGTCTAACAGAGAGGATGACAAAGACGTGCTCGGACAAGAGAGGTTGCCAAAGGATTAGGCTACCTTTGATACTTCTGATGACGAGGAAGACGCTGGAATCAGCAGTGATGAGGATAGTGAGGCTTTAGTCGAGGACCACAATATTGATCCCAATACCATAAATATAGGTGATGATGTCTTTTCATCGCCGGCTCCAATGCCGGCTCCGACATTTGCAAGAAATTCCAAGGCCGGCTCCAGCAGCTGCAAGAGATTCAACGCTGGCTCCAACACCTGCAAAGGGGAGATACCTTCTTTTCCCAAAGAAGGCAATTTGAAATAGCAACGCTAAAGACCTAGATGATATCGTCGAGTGTGGCTTCTTCGATTTTACGGTCGAGCCTAGTTCCCTCAAGTCTGTTAAGGAAGGTGATCTGCTTATAAGTTGGGGTCCGCAAGAGCAGGGTGTATTGAAGTTCAATAGAGAGAGAGAATGAATACAAAACAATCAAAGCTTACAAGTAGTAAAGCAAAGAATGCCTGAATGAGATACTCACTTACTCTAAGCACTTATTTATATATCCAAGTGAAGGCACTAGGTTCAACAAAGATAAGGTTTGAGTGAACAAGATCACTCTACAAAAGATATACCACTAGAGGTCCTTCTCTGTCTACATACAATAAGGCTCTAGTCGTCCATCCCTCTCTACACACGATACCTTGTAATCCCATTGCCTTTGTTAGCTTCTTGTGCTTCACCTTACCGAGCGCCTTGGTCAACACATCCGCCACCATGTCCTCCATTAGGCTCTATCACAAGCTTACCTCTCCATCCTCCAACTTATCCCGAAAGAAGTGATGTTGCACATTTATGTGCTTTCTACAAGAGTGGTGTTTGGGGTCCTTTGCAAGCGCAATGCACCTTCGGTAGTCACACATGATCCTTATGGCCTCCGCTTGCACAAACTCAACATCGTCCGATAGATGTCCTAATCACAACGCCTCCTTCAAGCAATGGTTAGTTGCCATGTACTCCGCCTCCGTAGTAGACACCGCTATCGTGGGTTGCCTCTTGCAATTCCACGAGATTGCACCATCTCCTACAAGAAACACATACGTCGTTGTCGACCGGTGCTCATTTACATCACCCGCCCAATTTGCATCACAATATCCCTTCAAATCAAGGTTGTTACCACCAAGGCACAATTTGTAGTCAATGGTGCCTTTCAAGTACCTCAAGATGCGTTTTACAGCCATCCAATGTTGAGGACCAGCCTTTACCATAAATTGCCTTACAATGCTTACCAGAAATGCAAAGTCAGCCCTTGTGGCTACCATTGCATACATCAAGGACCCAACCGCAGCCTTGTATGGAATAGCCTTCATCTCCTCTACAACCTCCTTAAACTCCTCATCTAAAAGCTTCAACAACGACCCCTTTACATCAAGCGGAGTGCCAATGGGCTTGCACTCCTCCATGTTGAATCCCTCAATCACCTCTTCAATGTACTTATTTTGGCTCATGGTGATGGTGCGTGCGCTACAATTCCTGTCAAACACAACACCAAGGAAAAACTTTGAATGTCCAAGATCACTGATCTCAAACTCCTTCTCAAGCTTGCCCTTCAACCACCCCAAAATTGCATCATCACTAGCCAAGATAATCAAATCATCTACGTAGATAATTACAATAAACAACTTACAACTCTCTTGTTTGCTTCACATACAAAAAGTGATCGGCATGGCTTCTAGAGAAGCCTTCTTTGGTGAAAAACATGTCAATCCTTTGGTACCACGCCCTTGGTGATTGCTTGATCCTATACAACAACTTCTTATGCTTGCAAACAAGGTGTTGAGTGCCCTCTTCTACAAAACCAAGGGGCTGGTCCATGTAGATGTCCTCCTCCAACTTACCATTCAAAAAATGTCGTTTTGACATCCATTTGGTAAATATCTGAGTCTATGGTTGCCCCAATCGCCAACATGCAACGAAAGGTAGTAAACTTTGCGACGGGTGAAAGGTCCCATGAAAATCCACACCTTCCACTTGAGTAAAGTCCCTTGCTACCAAGCGTGCCTTGTGATGCACCACATTGCCTTGTGCATCCCTCTTGGTCCTAAACACCCACTTGCAACCAATACTCTTGCGGCCTTTTGGCATGAGGCCAACTCTCATGTGCCATTGGCCATCAAAGATGCATACTCCTCTTGCATGGCAACTCCTACTTGCTTACATCCACACTTTGCAAAGCATCACTCAAACTCAAAGGATCATCAAAACAAGCCACATTTGCACGTTCTACCTCAGTAAGTGGTGGAAGAATGTGATTCAACCACCACTCATCCGGCGGCCTCCTCTTCCTTCGTGCATACCTTGAGCCTTGTACACGTTGCTCCTCATCAATCTCCTTGTGTAGAGCTAGCTTTTTTTCCACCACCTCCTCCTCTTCTTTCTCTTGTCGATTTTGCACACCTCTAGACTCCGCTCCAACTTATGACTCTTGTACAACGAGCGTTGAAATTGGAGGTGCATCCACCAAAATCACCATAGGTGGCTCCAAACTCCCACTAAGATGCATGTCTCCATTTGTATCTCCACAAGTAGCATCCTTCGTAAATACAACATCACGACACTTGAGGATCTTCTTGGTCTCCAAACACATCAACCTATAAGCCTTGGTTCCTTCACAATAACCAAGAAACACACTTTGTGCTCTTTGCATCAAGTTTAGTCCTTCTCTCATCCGGCACCTTTGCATAATCAATACCTCCAAACACACGTATGTGTATCACAAAAGCCTTATTACCACTCCATGCATCTTCGGGTGTCTTACCAACAAGTGCACAAGTTGGACACCTATTGCGTGTGTACACCGCTGTATCCACCGCTTCTGCCCAAAATTTCTTGTTGAGGTTTTGGTGGTGTAGCATGCTCCTTGCCATCTCCACAATGGTGCGATTTTCTCTCTCCGCCACTCCATTTTGTTGAGGTGTGTATGGTATTGATAGTTGCTTTTCAATGCCATGTGCTTGCAAGAAGCGCTCAAAGGCCTTGGAAGTGAAGTCCCCTCCATTATTGAATCAAAATGCCTTGATCTTGTGCTCCAATTGCTTCTGCACAAGGGCGTTGAACGTTACAAACTTAGCAAAAATCTCTCCTTTAAACTTCAACACATACATCCACACCTTCCTAGGGAGATCATCAATAAAAGTCACAAAGTACAAGCAATCGCCTATGAAAATGGTATTAAATGAACCACACACATCCGAGTGGGCTCACTCTAAAGGCTTGCTTGCACATTAACCTCTTTGACTTGGAATTGGAGTCCTTGAGAGCTTGCCTTGAATGCACCCCTCATAAACCGCCAAATTGGTTGTTTCATTGTTGATTTGCCTGCCATTCATCATGCTTTGAAGCACCTTGAACCTCTTTTCATTCAAATGCCTAAGGCATCTATACTATAGCTTTAAAGGCGCTAATTGTGGCATTTGGTGTATCACATTGACGATTTTATACATAGAAAAAGGCATTTGATACAACTTCCCTACTCTTGGCAATCCACCAATCACCTTTCTATTGGCATCTCTCACAATGCATGCATCATCATCAAACTCCACTTTTAAATCGTTAAGAGCAAACTTTACACTGGCAATGAAATTCCTCTTGAACTTAGGGTTGTGTAGCACCTCCTTCATGTTGATCTTGTGCTTGACTCCCATCACCATCACCTCCTCAACAATGGTGCCAATTCCAACCGCATGCACAATGCTATCATCTCCCAAGTGCACATTTCGTGGTGGTGCTATTACCTCATATAATTGGAACGATGCCTTATGCGGTGACATGTGTTTGGTTGCTCTTAAATCCATGATCCACCTGGCCATAATGCTGTAATCTCCATCATTCATTGCAAAGACATGCTCCTCCTCCATCTCCTCTTAGCTTGCAACAACGACGCTTAGAAACGCATGATCTTCCTCATTATCTTTGTTGCTTGCAACATTGGCACTCTTCTTCTTCATCTCATTGTCTTGGAAGCAATTTCTTGCAATGTGGCCCCGTTTGCCACAATTGTAGCACAACCTTGGCTCATATTGCATCCTCCCTTTGTTTTGGGCCACCACCAATGCTGATTTGCCACTTTGAGCACCCTTCTCCTTCCTTTTGGACAATTCATGCATCAACCTTGACACCACAAACTCCATTTTAAGGTCAGCAAGTTTTAAGGTCTCCAATGTCGTGATCAAACTCTCAAATGGTGGCAAGCTATCAAGCAACGTCATGACAGTGTCATCCTCTCTCATGGGCAGATCTAAGCATGCGAGTTGATCTACAAGTGCCTTGATGTTGATAACGTGCTTCAACAAGTCCGCCCCTACCTCTATCTTGATTGTGAAGAACTTGCGCCTCAAATAGAGTATTTTGGACAAGCTTCTTGTCTCGTGGACGTTACAAAGCATGCTCCATGCTTCCGCTAGACCCTTACAACGCTTGATGTGCGCAAGTTGCGCATCCACCAAGTTGAGCCCAATCATGACATGGCCTAGCGCACCGTCTTTTGGTAGTACTTCTTATCCTTGTCACTTGCATCAGATGGAGGAGCCTCCTCCGTGCCATCAACAATCTCCGACAAGTCTATGGAAGAAGTGCCAAGTTCATCTTGAACTTCCACAAGTTGAAGTTGGTGCCATTGAACGTCTCAAGCACTCTAACATTCTCACCCACGCAAAAAGCCATGGCAAAGCACCATTAGTGCCCTTACAACACAAAGCACTCAAATTTAGCTCTTAAGCACTTAAATCAACCCTCTAGGAGTGTGCAAACACACTTGTGCACCAAACAATGCACAATAAGCCCCACCAGCACTCAAAGAAGCAAGGTGCACTTGCTCCTACTCAAATTGGATCTCCTTCAAGCTATTTGACATCTAAATGGTACATCTAGATCTCTTCTACACACAGAAGGTGTGGTTGCACCTCAAAGCACTCAAATAAACCCTCAATGCATGCAAATGAGCTCTTGTGCACTTGATACACTAGATCAGCACTCAAAATATGTCAGAGAAACTTGTAGATCTACAAATCAGTCATATCTAAGCCTAGAAGTCTCAAAACACCTCCTTTTTGCACCTCAAATGCTAAAATCAGCCCTTTGTGTGCACATATGCACCCCAAATGGTAGATTCGGCTCTATCAACTCTAAGTGCAAGGTAGAAGCACGCTAGGGTGGCTCAATTTTGGACATCCTATTGTACCAAATTTGTGGTAAAAGTCAGCAGCATTTTTGGAGGCATTTTGTTGAGGTAATGTGAGTATAAGAGAATTACTTTATTACTTTACATCTTTTTGGTAGGTGGCTTGTTTAGCAAAGCTTTAAGTGCGCGGATTAGAGAGGGGGGCGCTCAGATGAGCTGAGTTTATTCTAGGGGCCGGCCATCATAGCTTTTGGCAGTGCGACCGATGATCACCAATTACCACACTTTCATCAGTCGTCTTCTTCTCGCACCTGGCGCTTGCAGCTAAGAGTTCATTGAACACATTTAGTGCTGTGTGTTCTCATGAAGCCGCTCCCTGTTGTGGCGAGATTTTGCATGCAACACAATTGTTTTAGGTTGGTTTTACGGCGCAGTGGTAGTTGCGATTGATTGTAGGAGGTTAGGGTTGCCATTTCTTTGAAGGTTTAGTGGAGAAAGAGAGCTTGAGCAACAAATCATAAGAAGAACTTGTGCGCGTTCACGTTGCAGTAACGCACGGGTTGTTCTTATGTTTCTGCTTCTTGTGTTTAGGGCAGTTTAGAACGCATCGTTGTAATAGAGATTTAGAGTTTAGGGTGTTTGCAATGCAGCTGTAGGCCAGTTGAAATTTGAATTTGAACGTACTCCCCGCTTCCAAAAAGAAAGCAGGAAGAAACTCACCCTAAACCCTAATCATGCCCTCACTTGGTGGCGGCACCATGGATTGCCTAAGTTCATCTAAGAACTTTTGAGCCTCGGAGTCTTTCATTTACGCCTCCCTTATCTGCTTTGCCAAATCACCTTCTCCTGCATACATCACTTTCAAAACTTGCGTGGTGCTTGGCCTATGATTATCCTTCTGACTTAGTGCGTCCATCCTCACATTCCCTCGGCCCAGCTTGTGAATCAACTCCACATTCTTGAGTACTAAGGTGTCATACCACCTCAATTGCTTTGGTGTGACTTTGGCTTATGACTCAAAGTACTTCAATGAAACATTATCAGTGACTATCTTGATCTTGTAGAGACCAAGGTAATGTTGCCATGTCTCCAAACAATGCACCAAGACAAACATCTCCTTTTCATGCGTTGGCCAATTGATTTGAGTGCCATCCAATTTCTTTCTTTCGAATGAAATTGGTCTCCCTTCTTGCATGAGCACTCCCGCGATGGCAAAGTCACTTGCATCAGTATGCACCTCCAAAGACTTCTCAATCTCGGGGAACTTCAATACCGCCGGGGAAGAGAGCTTCTCCTTGAGTTCTTGAAAGGCTTGCTCACATGACTCGGTCCACTCCAAGGTCAAGTTCTTCTTAAGCAAATCGGACATGGGCTTAGCAATCTTAGAGAAGTTCTTTATGAACCTCCTATAATAATTAGCCAACTTAAGAAATGACCTCACTCCTTTTTGTGAAGTGGGTCGGCTCCACTTCTTGATTGCTTCTACCTTCTTGTGGTCCGGTTTAATACCTTGCCTCATCATAATGTGTCCCAAGAACTCAATCTCTTGCAAGCCAAACTCACTTTTCTCCCTATTTGCATTCAACTTATTGTCCCTAAGTTCTTGAAGCACGATTGCAAGGTGTTGTGCCTGCTCTTCCGCAGTTTTAGAGAACACCAATATGTCATCAATGTAAACAATGACAAACACATCGATCTCTTGATGGAACACCGTATTCATAAGGGTTGTAAAGGTCAATGGAGCATTGCACTATGGATTGCCAAAGGTGATTGTATCCGATAGGGACCCCAAGTTTACAAGGGAATTTTGAGGCAGTTGTTTAGGAGGATGAAAACAAAGTTGACATTTAGCAGGGCTTTCCATCTTCAAATGGATGTGCAAAGAGAACGTGTGAATGGGGTCTTAAATTAGTACCTTCGCAACCATGTGAGTGCAGACCAAAGTGATTGGAGTGAGTACTTGGGTTTGGCAGAGTTTAGCCACAATGCATCAAGTCATTCAGCTTCAAGGCAATCGCCGTTCAAGGTGGCTTATAGAGTTGAGCCACTTATGTCTGCCAACCTAGCTTTGAAGGACAACAATCGGAGATAGAACAAAGCCAAGTTGCTGAAGACTTTGAGGTCAAGAGAGAGCAACTACTTGAGAAGACCAAGTGGTACTTAGACAAGGCGCAAACGAGGTATGTGAAACATGTCAACAAAGGGTGGCGCCATGAGGAGTATGAGGAGGGCCAAAAGGTGTGGTTGAATGTGAAGAACTTTACTTTATCGAATGTCTTGACTACCAAATTCATAGCAAAGTATGTGGGTCCATTTGTCATTGCAAAGCGGTTGTTTGAGGATGTATATAAGTTGGACTTACCATCGGAGATTAAAGTTCATCCTACCTTCCATGTGTCATTGCTCAAGCTATATCATGCAGATAAGGTGAAGCCGAAACGCAAGCAAGTATTGCGGCCTTCACCCGACTAGTTGGTCATCACCTAGAGTTTGAGGTAGAAGGCATTTTGAAATGCCGGAACACCGAGAAGAAGGGCAAAGAATACTTGGTGAAGTAGCGGGGGTACCATGAGAAGGAAGCAACATGGGTTGAGGCCAAGTACATGGCCAATGCAAAGGAGATGGTAGAAAGGTATGAAAGCCAACAGAGATCCAAGAAACCGAGAAAGCATTGATGAGGACATCAATCTTTGAAGTGGAGGTGAATCACCACAACACGCATTCCGTTAAAATGGAAATATGTAGGGAATTTGGTAATATTGTACGCCAACATTTAGAAGATATCCAGCTAAACATATTACCAAATTATTGGACTATTCTCATTATAGTAGAAAATTCTCAAAATAAAGTGAGACTATGCTAAACTTAACAATGCAAAAGCCATACTTTGAGTTCCTGAAAGAAATCATTTTATTGCAAAAGAAGTCCAAAAACAATTTATTGGTGTTATTGTAGACCTCTAACATGCAATCACAGTACTATCTACACAACATCACCTAGCTGAGAGGTGAAATGTACGCAAGAATCCCTCAGAGACGATGGGAAATCCTCACTACGAGTGTATTTAGGTGCCTAACTACGACTCCCTCTAATGACTCTACAAGTCCGTCGTCTCTATATCGCTTCACACCACGTTGATGAAGCAGGCGATGAGTCAAGCTCAATGACCTAGTCGTTTGAACACGAGGGCTTGAACCACAGGACATGGTCTGACGAGCCCCTCTTACTCGCGCGGGTCGATTTAGCTCCGGCAGAGCTAAAACCAATCCGTCACCAATCACCAATTTCTAAAAAAATGTGTCACCTTCCAGTGACTAACGTAGCACTGTAATCGCGGGCACGCCTTCATCCAAGGACATGGAAATTGGATTAGGGCAAACGAGAGGATTGTTGACAACACCATCCTCGCCATTGTCTATGACTTGCTTAGTGTAATCGACAGCTGAGGCATCGTCCGTAGCAAGAAAGAGCAAACATCCCCTGTGCCTCTCTGACGAAGTCTTGGAGTCTGCAGTGGTGAAGGAGGGATCCAACACCGTAGAAGTACCAATTTGGAGATTGGTATAGAGGCTTGCGAAGGGAGCAGTAGGCAGGTGAGAGTCACGCTGTGAAACCTGCAATATGTAGACAAGTATAAATTAACGAGATTCATGGACCATAGTATTTAAAAAGATTCTCAAAATCGGAGTATTGGAATATTAAAAGAAACACCAAAGATATTAGAATTCATGGCAGCTTCTTCCCGGTGACGAGATGCTGGTTCCACACAAATTTCGCATAAAAAGTATACACAACTCCGAGTCTTTTAGTAAGTCATTACTTGTGGGCCTACAACAATGCATTGTCTGACGGAAGCAATCATGACCATTCAAGTGAAGGGCGGGAATAATCTTGCCTTACTACTTTAGTGCCTTGGGACCCTCGGGGTTTGAATGATTCTACCGGTCCGAGAAAAGGGTATTTAATGGATCAACGACTACGCAGGTTTGGGGTTTGTTGTCGATAAGTAGCAAATTCTGGTCACAAAAACAGCATTCTGCACGGTAATTCTGGGTACAAATGCTTTTCAGCATCGAATGACGATTCAGCCGCAATTGCTCCGTTAAAGACAAGGTGGACAATGGAGGATCTTGAAGCAATCGGGCGAATCAAGGTATTGTGAAAGGCAACTTGATAGAATACGACGATGTTTTAGCGCCCAGTGATGAGAATTGTGCGGACGAAATAGTGATAAAGACGAAAAAGGTCTTCATTTTATTGAATGGTGTGGCTCTATGTACAATCTACAAAAATGTGTCACAACATACAATAAATTGAAGACTACTCGAAGACCTACTCGTCTCTACCAGTGCCGGACTCTTGTAAAACAAGGAGCGCCGGCTGTAAATCAACGACTGAAATAAAAGAAACAAATGGAACCAGCAGAGCAAGTGCAAGTACAAACAATGTGGTAGAAGCAAAACAACAAAGGGAGATAAGGAACTTACCAAAGGGTTTAGGGTTGGAGACGTTGCAGTTTCGGAAGGCTCCGGAACTAGAGGGGAAGAAGATGGTGGGGGTGCTGGAACACCGTCAGGGATATCTTCTTTTCTAGCAAGGTCGCCACTGACTTTGTAGTCTACGATGTCATTGCGCTCGTAAGGTGTATGAAGGGCTGGTTTGACGACATCTTGAGCCGCGGAATATTCGGGCGTTGGAGAGAGGGGCGCATCAGCGATGTGCTGTTGGGGAGAAGGAGGAAGAGTCGGTGCGCCAGGAGAGAAAACAGCAAGAACAGGCATTAGGGTCGTCATTGCCTCCAAAGGCGTAGGCCAAGAAGGACTGGCAGACCTGCAAATGGTGAGAATTGGTTGAATGAGGTTGTAGTAGGCGATAGGCATGGGGGCTAGATGTTGACTTGCCATGAACTGCTGGAACATCCCCTTCACGTAGTCAAGTGCCTTAGACTCGGTGCTCATTATAAGTGACTCTATTCCAAAAGTCCTTGCAATGACTACTGCGCAATCCTCCAGCTTCTTTTCTCCAAGCTTTGATTATCCGCCACCCTCCGCGCCTCCTGCTTTTCTGACTCCTACTTCTTCTCAGCCTTCTTTTGGGCTCGTTTTGCTTCTTTGTTGAACAAAGGTGGAAGTGATTCAACCTTGACTCTAGGCTGGTAAGGCACACCCGGCTCCTGTAGTCCAACCAGTACGAGTGTATCCACCTCGCCTTTTTTTGGTTGAGGCGAGTTTGGCGCCTTTAAGAAGTCAAAGAACTTGACCTCCAAAGTGTCGTCTAGGTCATCCTTCGATGCGTTCCACTTTCCCTTCGTCAACAAAGAATTGTACTTCCCTGATTGAATTGCTTGCTGAGCCGACAAAGCAACCCTGACCTCCATCGCCTCGACCTCGTTGTTTTCTTCTTCACCATTGTTGTCTCCATCGTCGTCGGTATCATCGAAACTATCGGATGTTGTTCCTTCCCAGGGCAATTGTTCCTCCCCCAATACAAGTTTGTTGTCGGAGTATACCCAACAACAACATCCTCTACGTTCTAAGAACGCGTTTCTCGATAAATCGCCTCAGACACATCTTCGATGCGCTCCTCCATGACTGCATCACCCCTAGGAGCATCACTTAGCTCGACTTGAGCTAAGTCCACCACCGGTCTTTGCTTAAGTTGAGTGGCACGACGCCTTGAACGCCCCGTCGATCGACCATCCGAACGACCACCGCGTGCTGCCGATGGAGCGCGAGGAGCTGCACGCCGCTGAGATGGACCCTCTCCACTTGCAGAAGGAACTTGGACGGTGGTCCAATTGATAAATGGTGAGACGGGTACATATAGCTCGAGAGACTAGCTACCTTGACTTGTTGTTGAAAGGTGCGTGTCGTCTTCATCCCCAGACGTAAGTGAGTTGTCATTGTTGTCGAACTCATCAGAGGATTGGCTTGGCACACGCTTCTTGGATCTGGGCACCAATGTCTTCTCCAGACCCGGTTTCGGTTCGGGAGTGGCATACGGATTAACGTGTGCCTCCACGCTAAAATCATTGTAGTCGAAATCAACAAAATGATTTGCGAGGATACAAAGGCTTCCTTATCCCCCATATGCAAAACTGTGTACGTATCAAGACCGCAAATTTGTCCAAAAAGAAATGATGGCAAGTGAGAACTTGGCCAATATACAACTGAAACGAGCTTTAAGTTCGGGTCCAGCTAAACGACCATCAGATCCCAATATGCTCATTTAGATAGTTCGGTACAAAAAAATAGCTCGAATCGAGCTAACGACATAGTAGATAATGGGTTGCAATGAACTTACAACTCCGGCGAGCATTGGCCTAAGACTAGCCAAAATCATCGAAACTCTGCGCTTTGTAGGTGCGAACATCTTAAGTAATTGGCAGTAGAATTCGAGGCGGAGTTTGCATGAATGAATGCGCAAGGGAGTGCTCCTTGTACTTTCATGGCCTTGTATAGAGGGGCAGGTTTGGTGCCTTATACGTTTCCGGGATGCTCTAGAATAAATTGAAAGCGCGGCTGCTCTTTTTGACAAGAAACAGCAACGGAACTTGGTGCTTTTCCAGGACCTTCCTCTTCGCAATGCCGCTGAAGTGCTCATTGCTGCAAGGCATGTAGTTGGACGACTTCATGGCGTAAACGTCCTCCATGTACATTGTCGCATACGCCATGGTTGGGCATTCTGAGCAATGCTCTCGGTGATCTAAAGCCACACATCCAGGCAATGAAATTCGGGGTCCTTCACCGTTCCCCGGTACTTGTCAAGGAACTCTTTGAAGTTTGTTGGTGTTGTCGGATGTACTCCCGGATCCGGGGACTAACTGAAGGTCTAGAATGCCAATGGCGCAACCTCTGGTACCCTATACGTGGTTATCATTCCAACCAAGGAATTTGAAGGTCCCAAAGTCAAACTCGCGGCAGTGTAGACGCCCAGACTGAATTTTGAATTGCCCCTTCACTTCCAAGAACTTCTTGAAGAACTCAGCCGTGTACTCCAAAATCTCCTCTACAGTTTTATTTTTTATCTTCTTTTGCCTGTAGTTGTTGAAGAAGGTATTGCCCAGAATAGTAAGGAGCATCGCATTTGTCTCGCGCATCACCTTAAGATCTCTCTAGAACTTCTTCGAGTTCTCGACTTTGAATCTCTTTTTACAGTCGACCAACCCAAACAAAGGCCGGAGGTTGTTAAACTCCATAGCAACAATGTGTTTCCTCTTCCAATTCTCCACCGACTGCTTAGCAAAAATGCAGTGGAAATAGTTCTTGTTTGGCTTCTTCACACTCACTTTCGGGAACGACATAGCCCGATTGGGAGTCTCGTTGAGAAGATGAAGAGCCAGTTTCCCCAAGTCGTTCTTCTCTAGCTGACCCATCGACTTAAAGAATTTCCGAGTGAGAACAAAACGCTTCGATTTAGCATCCCAATCGGGAGCAAGCCTAAAGGAGAGCTTTGTGTCAAGGTCAATAGTCTCTCCAAGGCCGTAGTTTAAGAAGAAATTCGACCACAATTGGTAGAGTTCTTTGAGGGCTGTGATTATGAGCAACTCGTTTCGAAGGTTGGATGGCTTCATAATTGAGTCCTTGATGTTCATGTAGATGCTCACGAAGCGCTTGACCATGGCAGCAACAAATGCCTCCAATCTAATATGTCAGAAAAAATCAAAAATATTTAAGCTCAAGTCGAGCTAAACCAAGAGCATTATGCCCAAAGTTCCATTCAAAAAGAGAATGATACTACATTGAAAATGGTGGATGTTTTTAACTCGAGTCAAGCTAAACCAATTTACGTCGTATTTCTTGCGCATTTTCATGTTCTTCTTCGACTCCTTCCGGTTTGGCTTCTTCATCTTAATCGGGTTGCCGCAAGCCTTCCACACACATTGGGCGCCCATAATATTTGTCGCCCAAGAAGGAATGAATGTCCCAGCGTTGTTTGTCTTGTTCGTCATGACTGACACGTCCATGATCACCTTGGGGTCCTTGTGCCAAATGACGTGCGCCTTTCAGGTACTGAGGGCCTCAAGTTTTTTTGCGTCAATTTTCTTTTCGCGAACCAATTCCTTTGCAGCCTGAATATGGTGCTGCCTATCGATGATCCGGAACTTGCAGGTTGAAGCAAGAGTCTTCCACTTCCATTCATCCAATGGCTCATAAATTATGGGCATAATGACGATGGTCGGCCTGGAACTGATGTCGATAGAGTTTGTCAGGATGTTCTTGTAGTGCTCTATCCCGAAGGACTCAAGCAAACGCACGTCCAATCTAGTCGATGAGATTTCAAGGAGGTCAATATCCACATCAACCAGGTCGGACCCGACGCCAAGGACGTAACAGTCGGGGCACCTCTCCCAGTACTCCGCCAGTGTCTTCTTGGCTTCATTATAATCAATTTCCTTCTTGGACACAGCTGCCTTCATGGTAGGATTGATGAAGGTCAAAGCGCTGCCACCAGTGGCGCTCTTAGATATCTTTGAGCCAGAAGTTGTGGGCCTCGGGCGCTTCCTACCCTGGCCTCTCGGTGCTGCATCCGGTGACGTGAGATCCGATCAAGCAGGCCCTAACTGCAATCTCGACTGTGCTGCAAGGGGTCCTCCCTTTCACACCGACTTCTTGCCCTTCTCTTTGGTAGCATCGTGATCACTGAGGGCCTTCCAGATGTCTGTATTGTAGCACTGGAAGGATCTGGCGAAGCTCCTCGGAGAGGAGGCGTCTAAGCCCCGGCCAAAAATATGGTTTAGTAGAGCTGTACTCGCCTTCGACATGAGGTGCTCTTGGATGACCTCGTGCTTGTACCTTACTTCGTTGGACAGCAAGACACTGGACTCCAACAAACCAAGGTATACAGCACAGACCAACCTTAACAAGACAACAACGTAGCACTTGTAGAGAAATCATCACCAGTACCACACTATGTCTCATAGCCGGATAAATTAGCTCAATTTGAGCTTGATACTACACCGAATTAGCGATTATACTTATCGTTGAAACCATAACTGAAGGTTCTCTTCTCCCTCCTGGGTTGCCATTTCAACATCTTCATGTTGTTCTTCATCAGATGCGTCGACTTGAACGATTCTAGTTGTCGTCCTGTCACGAGCCATTTCTGCTGATAACCACACCAATTTCAAAAGTTAGCTCCATGACTTCCCCTGGAATAGGATACCTTCTAGGCATCCATCAGGTCCTATCAATGTAAGGTATGAACACTCTTTTAGCACGAGACGAGTTAAATCATTGCAAAACATGCAATGTGTAAGCATGAGAAGGATACCAACATATTAGTTTTCTACATCATACGTCTTTATTTCCTTGAGTATTTAGCTCGACTCCAGCTAAAACTCAGAACAGTATCAGATTGATCATCATGGTCCACCTATCGGAACATACGTTATTAGTGCCAAATGTCTGTACAATCTGAAATATTTAGCACGACTCAAGCTAAAACACTGCGCAGAAGTAAGCCGGTCATCATAGAGTTCTAGCGTATACTATAGGTGACCAGTGAAGAATTTAGCTTCACTTGAGCTAAACCTCTACAGAGGATTCAATCAAACAAACTGGAATGCAATCAGCACATTTTTGCTTTAGTATACGTGTCTATCATTTGCGTGGTATTAAGCTCAATTCGAGCTAAATAGCTCAGTACCAATATCTGTTGAATATATTTCCGATCAAAATATTGGAATCTGTGGTCTTTTGTCGATGACATAGGAAGAATTTAGCTCGATTCGAGATAAAAGTTCAAAAGAAGAGGTATTATATACACAAGCAATTGATTTGTATCTAAAGTAATGGCATCTAAAGTCTACAATTTTAGGAGTATTTAGCTCGAGTCGAGCTAAATCCCCCAAGAAAGGTATATTATTTATATAGTATTTAACGTGAATGTGTTTTTCCGTAGTAGGTTGTTATAGCTTCTGAGAGCATTTAGCTCAATTCGAGCTGAAGTTACATTTGTAAGAGCATAATATCGGAGTTTTACAGGTTTATGTACGTTAAATAGGCAATACTGTTATGGAGGAGATTCATGGTGTTCTGCGTTTATGGTGCAGATAAGTCGACATAAGATCGGTCATTTAGCTCGAATCGAGCTAAAAGGTTCTTGGTCATTTAGCTCAAATCGAGCTAGAAAGATTATAACGAACTAAACTCATAGGCTACGTCGCACCAATGGAAGAATGGAGCCGCTCATTTAGCTCGAATCGAGCTAAAATTTTTGAAGATAAACAAATTTCAGTAAATAAGCTGCGAATATATGAGCTAAAGTGGCATTGAGCTAAACCATCATCGAGCTAAAACCGTTGCAAAATCACAGACTGTAGTTTCATCGCAAAAAATATTGTCACTCAATGATACAACAATAACACAAAAAACAATTCACAAAAACTAGCGAACACACAACAGACCTCATAAGGATGCAAGGAAAACGGAGTAGCTGAGCTCCAATTTGCTACAGCAAAAATCCTAACGCAAAATTACAGCACAAATGTAAAGATTGCACACAGCGAGCACACAAATCGCAAGCTTAACGCGATGGAGCGAAGAGCGTGGAGATAGCAATGAAGTGTGGAGCGTGGAAATAGCAACAAAGCGTGGAGCAAAGGAGTGTGAAGCAAAGGAGATAGTGCAAAAATAGCAAAAGGAGCGTGAAAACAGAAAACGGCAGATGCGTTGAACAGTGGCGGGAGGAGGAGGACCTCCTTGGGAAGAGGCGCACGCAGTCGCTCCTCCGGCCAGCCCGCTGTTCAATAGCCCGCCCCCACTATGACGCAGCCCGGGGCTACGGGCTGCATGAGCTGCTCGGTACTGCTCGGGTCTACCGAAGGCTGCCCGGGCTGCCGAGGTTTAAAATTTAATTTTATATGTATTTATTGTTCCTTTTTTTGAAAATTTAATTTTTTTTAAACTACTGCTTACACATAAATAAAAAAATTGATTCTTTTTTTTGATGAACTCCCTACGTATGTTATGGAAGTGCTAAGAAAATCATAGGCGAATGGAAACTATGTGTAAGACTTTACATGGGAATATTTGAATTGACAATATTTGTAGTAAGGAGGTGAATTCAAATAAATAAGCAAAAATGAAGTAAAAGGGTTCATTGTAAATATCCCAGGTCATTTGTATCATATGTAAAATATGGTAAAAATCTTAGGGCCACCAAAGGGAGGGAAGTATTTTTGTCGAGTTACTTAAAGTTAATTAGCATGTTCAAATTAGGAGTGTGTACAAATATATGAGGTAGAGCATGGACGTACGTGGTTTTAGCGTGTGAATAAGCTAATTAGGACCCAACAAAGATGCAAGAACCATCAAAATGGATATGTAACAACCCTCTAATAGGTTTATTACCAACTCACAACAATTTAGCTAGGAAGACAAAACCTAGAACTTTATTAAGCTCAACCTCCCAACCATAGAGAAGAGCTCACTACCAAAAAGAGCCTCTACCTTCTCACCCCCGAGCTAATATATGAGTTCCTTCCCAAAAGGAACTACAGTCTATCTTAGGCTATGTTCCAGAGTCTAGCCTATTTATAGATCATTCTAGATCTTTACTCTTATATTTAGAGTAAAGCTAATTGACTACTATCAGTAGTCTAATTCTAGTGTACCTCATCTTGAGTTGTCTAACTCTTGTACACATGTTCTCAATCTTGGAGTGGTCTGACTCCAATGCACTAAATATAGAGCTGTCTAACTCTAGTGCACATGTTCTCAATCTTGGAGTGGTCTGACTCTAATGCACTAAATATAGAGTTGTCTAACTCCAGTGCACATGTTCTCAATCTGGAGTTGTCTGACTCCGGTCCATCCATCCTCAACTGGGAGTTGTCTGACTCCTTTCATCCTCTGCTTACACACTGTCCAATGTGGTTAGAAGATTTCATTCATCCATCTATCAATGTAAGTTACCTTACAGGATAATATAGAAGAATTAGTGCTATTTTTCTCAAATTACTTTAGAATTGTTCTAGTGACGGGAGGTTTGAAAAGTAGACAAATAATAATTAAGAGGAGAAGGAAAATAACTTCAATACTTGGATTAGCTAATAAGTATGCTAAGTCCATGATAGAGAAATAAAAGAAATCATAGGAAAAACGGATCTCTATGGTGGATTTTGGTTGCAAGTACTAAGGAAAACAATAGATGAGTTAGGCGAAATATGAGTTTATTACTTGGACTACCTAAAAATGGCTCACAAATTATGGAATCCTATAACCAACCATAGACTATTGGCATCTATATGACGTGATTTTGGACACAATTAGCTACTAGAATCTTGAATGATAATGAAATTTCATAGAATAAATGGGTAGAGGAGGGGACACTAACATGTCAAATACTTAATAATTACCCTCTAAATGTGATGGAAGTGGTAAGAAAATCATTGGGAAATGGAAACTATGTGCTAGAGCTAACTTAGGATTATATAAATCATTAGGATTTGATAATTATTAGGAGGTGTACACAAAATATTATTTAAGCAAGAAAGGAGTGAAAGGGATCCGGATAAATTACCTAGGTGATCCATATAGAATAAAGTATATGGTAAATTCCTGTTGGCCACGATTTGGAGGGTAGTATTATTCCCAAATCTCTTGAATTCAAATAGTCTTGTGAAATTAATATGAGGTTTGAAAAAAAATTAAAAAAATTCAATAAAAAAAGAAATATAATATGGTGTGTGCAAAACAAATAAAATAAAATAAAAAAACAAAACAATATATATATATATATATATTTATATATTTATATATATAGTGACAAACGAAACCGAGTACAGTCATGACTCACCTCCATTCAAGAAATCATATCATAGCATAAGTGAGCCAAATTCAAATGTGTCTAAACAAAAATTGTAGTGCATAATGTATCACATGATGCTAAAAAGTTTGAAGTAGAATTGAATTGGAGTTTGGAAGATATCAAATGTCAAAGTAGACTAGCTATTGAATCAGTTTTGTTTGAAGTTGCTTAAAAAGCTTTCAAAATTTGCACAATTTAGAATGAAGCCAACTTTCTTGTGCATTGCCTGTAAGGTAATGCCAAACATCACCTTGAACATGTATATGCCTTTCATCAACAAAAATCAGCATTTGTGTGCTTAAAATAATATTCAAATTATGAAAAAATAGATTATTATTGTAAATATGGCATATAATAATCCTCTATGGAATTGATAGCAAGCAATGTTAGTGAACTTTACAAATGACCTATACAAATCAATATTGGCCATTATTGCATGTATTTCATTCTTTATTTGAAATGTTTTCAGTCTTGAATAAAATCCTTTATAACTTGATTGTTTATATTGGGATGCTGTGATGATTTTCTTATTCAACCCTATTGATGTTCCAATGATGATTGATGAAAGCATTCCATCTACTACAATGATTTCATTTACTTGCATTTTAGTGAAGCCATTTCATAAAAATTCTAATGCTTCATCTTGACCCTCCTTTGATTTTAATACTAAAAATACTTGTTATTACATGCCGCCCGCCTGCCCGTCCGCCTTGCCCGCGCGATTGAGCTCTCGTTCGCTCGATATGGTCAAACCTCTGTTCACTTTTAGTTTAGGTAAAAAAACGAGGACGTGGCAAGGGTTTAGATAAAAAACCGGGCCACTTGGCTGCCACGTACGCGCTACGTAGGAGTGAGGACAGCGCCGGTGAAAGGGGTTAGGAGCCGGTAAGGGGGGTCCGGTACGGGTGAAGGGGGGGGGGCGGGTTAGCGCAATGGGGGCGGATTACCGCAAGGGGGGCTGGTTACTGCGAGTGGGGGACGGGTTACTGCGGAAGGTGAGGTGGGCGGATCACCGCTAGAGGGGGCAGATTACTGGGGGGGCGGGTCACAGCAGGGGGGGGGGGAAATTACAACGAAGGAGGAGGCGGGTTACAAGGTGGGGGCGGATTACAGTGGGAGGGGCGGGTTAACAGGGGGGGGAGGGCGTGTTACGACGAGGAAGGGGACCGGTTACAAGGGGGGGCGGGTTACTGTAGGAGGGGGTAAGGGGGGGAGGGGTCGGTATGGGGGGTGGGGAGGAGTGGGTTACAGCAAGAAGGGGTTAAGGGGAGATAAGGAGGGGTGAATATGGGGGGTGAGGAGGGGCGGATTACAGTATGGGGGGGGCGGGTTGCCGTAAGAGGGGGAGGGGTGGGTACGGGGGTTGTTGGGTTTTTTTTACTTTTTTTAGAAAAAAACTATTCTAATTTTTTATTTTTTAAAATTTTTTTTTTCGTTGTATTTACAAACCGATTTATGCATAGGTTGATTGGTATTTGGCAAGGTATGTATATGAGCGATTGGACGAGTGAGGAGGGGTGGGAATAAGGAAATATGTGCACTCAAATCAAAGCAATGCAATTAAATATGTCATACAAAGATGTACAAACGCATTGAATAAGAGAAGTTGTTGCGTATATTAAAAGTATGTCGACAATTGGAAGTACATATGTTATTGTAATTATCCATGCAATCGTTAGGCAGACGCTAACTTCAGAGACCGCTAAACTAAATAGCTGAACTACGGAAACAATACATAAGCATGGTCCAACTTGTTGAGGAAACATGTACCTAATGGAGTAGATAGTGTACATGGAGCGTTAGGAGTAGAACTACACATTTAGTTAGTTCTTAGACTCCTTTAAGTATTGCTTGTAGTCAAAGGCAACCCATAGTGTTTAGTTATACCACATGGCTAGGTGAGCACTAGGACAGGCTTCCACCTACTTATGCTCAGCCCATGCTTGGCTGATGTTACCTAATACCATTTAAGTAAAGTCTTTCCCTTCAATCTCAAAAGGTTATGGGCCCACGTACGTGGTGGTGCGCTTGAAGGAGAAATTCACATCATTTGGAGAGGATCGTGGAGCTTGTGGAACAGAACCAACCTTGTTTACATGTGTTCACCTTCAAACCAATTGGTGTAAGTCCATTTCCAAAAGAGAAGTCTTGAAGTGCATTTTCTTTGGAGTTTGTTGGCTGAAGTTGGAGTTGTTGAGTGCATTTGAGTGTGAGGTTGTGTTTTGAGAGATATCACACCTTGTTAGGGCTAGTTGCACGCTCGTTCATTGTGTTTATGCTTAGATTTGCACATTGGGAGCCAATTAGGGCTGATTATGCACTTCGGTGCACTGTGGGTTGCAATTGAGGCAATTGCAATCTTGTGAGAGTGTTTTGAGTGCTTTTGAAGCATCTTTGAGTTGATTGAGGAGTTTGCTATTCACTAGAGGGCTGATTTGAGCTTTTGTGAGTGAATGTGGCACATTTGTGTATTGGTTAGAGAGAGTTGGAGAGAGATCCAGATCAGATTTGGTGAAGTGAGTGCTTTGGTGAGTTGGAGAGGGCTGATTTGTACCCTTTTGAGTGAGTAAGGCGAGCTTCTTGCATTTGTGATTGCAAGAGAGCTGATTACACTTGTGTGAGTGATTAGGTCGAGTTTAGGGATGCATTAGGGCTGAATTTAGCCCTTGTGAGCTTTGCGGAGTGATTGTGAGCAAATTAGAGTCATTTGCTCATTTGGATCCCTTGCATGGGCTGATTGGGAGTCTCTTAGCTCCTTGAGGTGTGGATTGCACAATTTGTGTGAAGACATTGTGAGTTAGTGGTTGAATTGAAGAACTTCTTGCCTAGGAAGCTCATGTAGGTGTTGTGAGCAAGATTAGGATCTGATTTGGTGGTGAGTACGGTGATATACTTGAGAGAGGTGTTTTTGTAGTTCATAGGGTTGAGAGCTCCTTGTGAGGACCATGCAAGGGCTGGTTGGTGCAATTTCAGCCCCATTGCCTTTGTTTTAGGGATTGTGGGGAGCTTGAGTTGAGCTTTTCAACTCCTCTACCCTCCTTAGGTGCTGCCAATAAGTAGGAGCTACTTCAACATGGCTGCAAGTGAAGGAGATGGCGTGTGCATCATCGACAAGTTCAACGGTGTCAACTTTAGCATGTGGAAGTTCAAGATGGAGATGATTTTTGCAGAGAGGGACTTGTGGGATGTGGCGGATGGGAGTGAGGAGCCTCCTAATGAAGATGCTGATTTGAAGACCAAGAAGGCATTTGAGAGGAAGGAGAAGAGGGCCTTTGCTCTCATTGTCACCAATCTTGCGGACCAGCAAAGTGCACACATCCGCCATTGCAGGACACCAGCGGAAACATGGACAACGCTTTGCAATATTCATGAGACCAAGAGTCTCTCCAACATCCTATTTCTTTGGCGCCGCTTCTTCACTACCAAGATGCAGGAGAAGGATGACTTGTTGGATCATGTCAACATGATCAAGGCATTGGCTGCTGAGTTGGCTTGCTTGGAGGCACCCGTCACGGGAGGAGATGTGGTGATGACTTTGTTGGAGAGCTTGCCACCATCGTTTGAGTTCCTCATCACGGCTTTGGAGACAAGGGCAATGAAGAAGCTGACCTTGGAGTTTGTGACAGTGCGTTTGATGCATGAGGTTACCAAGCGCAAGGAGAATGAGCCCCAAGGAGAGGGATCAGCCCTTGTGTCAAGATTTGGCAAGGGAGGCAACACCAAGGCTTTTAAGGAGACAAGAACATGCTTCAAGTTTGGCAAAGCAGGCCACATTGCTAAGTTTTGTAGGGCCAACCAAGTCCAAGGCAAGGAGAGTGCACATCAAGCCTCCAAAGTGGATGATGAGGAGGATTTTGTCTTTGCCGCACATGGAGGAGGAGAGAAGGCCGGCATGTTCACTTGGATTGTGGATTCGGGGGCCACACAACACATAACCAGCTATCGAGATGCCTTTCACACCTATCATCCAATTTCGGGCAAGAAGATTTACATGGGAGACAATGGCATGGTAGAAGCACTTGGCATTGGAGAGGTGCATGTGGAGGTGCAAGAAAAGGGCCAGCCCAAGAGGATCACCATCCGTAAGGTGCTCCATGTGCCCAAGCTGCATGCCAACTTGCTTTCGGTAAGCAAATTGGCTTTGGGAGGTTTGAAGGTGCAATTCAACAATGTGGGGTGTTGTGAGGTCACTTAGTGGACTCTTGATTGCATCAGCCCTTCGTGAGGGCAACTTGTATCTACTTCAGTTCACCAAGGTGGGAGTTCATTTGCTTGTGTGGCTCTAAAATCAGCCCATGAAGAGCTTGTGAATCTTTGGCTTAGGAGGCTTGGCCACTTGAATTTGAAGAGCTTGAAGGGCCTCCAACACATTGTGAAGGGGTTGAACCTCTCTTCTTGCAAGCACGATTGGAGTTCCATGGCTTGCAAGGGGTGCATTGAGGGCAAGCAAGCAAGGCAGCCCATCCCCAAGAATGGAGCAACAAGGGCCACCAAGAAGTTGGAGTTGGTGCATTCGGACGTGTGCGGGCCAATGAAGACCACTTCCATTGGAAGAGCAAGGTATTTGGTCACCTTCATAAATGATTTCTCACGCAAGATATGGGTGTATATGCTAAAGTGCAAGTGTGAGGTGTTTGGGCGTTTTGAGACTTCGAAGGCGCTTGTGGAGGCCCAATCTGATTGCAAGGTGAAGGTGCTGCGGTTGGATAATGGAGGGGAGTAAGTCTCCAAGGCTTTTGAGAACTTCCTCAAAGCCCACGGCATTGAGCACCAATGACTCGCAAGCCACTTGGGGATTGGTGGATGAATCATATTCTTCTTCCACCATATGAAGATCAAGCAAACATAGCATTCCTTGGAGATCCATTGACACTGGGAGAGGTGCTGAATTGTGAAGATGGAAGCAAGTGGGAGGTGGCTATGGAAGAAGAGTACAAGGCTCTCATTCACAAGGGCACTTGGGAGCTTGCACCCCTTCCTCCCAATAGATCAAGTGTGGGCTCTAAGTGGGTTTTCTTCACCAAAAGGAATGCTTTGGGGCATGTGGTGAGGTAGAAAGCAAGGCTTGTTGCACAGGGATTCACCCAAGTGGAGGGGGTGGATTTTAATGAGACAGTTGCTTTCGTTGCCAAATTCAACACAATCCGGTGTGTTGTGAGCATTGGAGCAGCCATGGACCTTGAGATGCACAACATGGATGTCAAGACCGCCTTCCTCAACTCCAAGTTAGAAGAGGTGATCTACATGGACCCGCCCCAAGGATTTGTGCAAGAAGGTAAGGAACATCTCAAGTGCAAGTTGAAGAAGGCACTTCCCGGTTTGAAGCAATCCGGGAGGGCATGGTATCAAGATATTGATGCCATGTTTGTGAGAAAGGGCTTCAAAAGAGGCCACGCTGATCACTCTTTGTATATTATGCAAACTAGTGAATTTTTGGTGATTGTAATCTTGTATGTAGATGATTTGATCCTCCTTGCAAGTAGCATGACCAAGATGTTAGAGATGAAGGCTATGCTCAAGGAGGAGTATGAGATGACTGATTTGGGAGAGCTAAGCTATTGCTTTGGAGTGGAGTTCAAGAGGAATAGGGCTGCCCGCACCATCACCATGAGTCAACACAAATACATTGAGGAGATTCTCAAGAGGTTCAAGATGGAGGATTGCAAGGCCACAGGTACACCACTTCACACTCATGTGAAGTTGCCCAAGCTCATAGAGGCTGATTTTGAAGAGGTGAGGGCTGAAATGGCGAGTGTCCTATACAAGGCTGCGGTTGGGTGCTTAATGTATGCCATGGTGGCTACAAGGCCTGATTTGGCCTTTCCCGTGAGTGTTGTGAGTCAACACATGTCCAAGTATGGCCCAATGCATTGGGCAGCGGTGAAGAGGGTCATGAGGTACCTCCAAGGAACACTTAAGCTAGAGTTGCAACTTGGAGGTGCAAATTTGTTGCTATGTGGCTATTGTGATGCAGATTGGGCCGGTGATGAAGGCGAGAGGAGGTCCACATCCGGTTACGTTTTTATACTTGGAGTGGGTGTCATTTCATGGAATTTCCAAAGGCAGCCCACCATAGCACTCTCTACAACGGAGGCTGAATACATGGCCATGAGCCAAAGTACCAAAGAAGCCATTTGGTTGAGGCAACTCTTAGGGCATGCCCACCCATGGGGGGCGCCCTGAACTGAAACAAGAACTGAAATCATCAATTCGGTAACCCTGAATCGTGAGGGCGGGGGAGGAGCCCCACCCATGACCTCATGATTGAGGTTAGGGTGGGTGAAAAAGCATGCTTGAAGTTCAGTTCAGACCAGCACGAACATCGGCCAGCGGTAAAAACCAAGCTCCGTTGTTTTTTGCAAAGAAAATTGACTGTTGTCTTATACGTATTCAGGTTTGCCTTTTTTCTTTGCAAAAGGGTTCGCATTTGCAGGTTGAACTGACAAAAACGATGAATAGTAGTTCAGTTCAGGGATTTTGCCGGTTGGTGGGGCATTTCCGCCCTCAACTGAACTACTATTCATCCGTTTTTCAGTTCAGGGCATGATGGGTTGGGATGCTCTTAGCTGATGTTGGCTTTGTTCAACAAGGCGGCACACAAGTTTTGTGTGACAACGAAGGAGCTATTGCCTTGGCCAAGAATCCTACACACCACTCACGAACCAAACATATTGATGTGCAACATCATTTTATTCGTGAGTAAGTGGAGAATGGAGTGATTGAGCTCAAGTATGTGCGTACCAAAGCTATGGTTGCTGATGTGCTAACCAATGCGCTTAGAAAGCCACAACATTTGGCCTTGACTGAGAAGATGGGCCTTTGTGCCTTTGCCCACTCACGAAGTGGGAGTGTTGAGGAAACATGTACATAATGGAGTAGATAGTATACATGGAGCCCTAGGAGTAGAACTACACACTTAGTTCGTTCTTAGACTCCTTTAACTGTTGCTTGTAGTAAAAGGCAGCCCATAGTGTTTAGTTATATCACATCGTTACGTGAGCACTAGGACAGGCTTCCACCTACTTATGTTCAGTCCATGCTTGGCTGATGTTATCCAATACCATCTAAGTAAAGTCTTTCCCTTCAATCTCAAAACAACTATATGGATGCTTTTCCAAGGCTTCAATAGCATCGGACACGGTCAACCTTTTAGACACATCCGGGTCCTAGAGGCCTTTTAATTTGTAGCTGACATACTCGTAATGGTGGGCGCGGTCAGTGCGGTGTGGCATAAAGTACTTCATATCGTACTCTTCTTGCCAAATGTGTTGTGCTAACCACCAGGCGAAGAATGCGTCGGCTGCCTTGGAATATATGTGTTTGCATTCCATAACCTCAAGGGGATTGTCGGAATCGCGTAGACGATACAAAAACCATAATTCCGGTGCTACCCATTTTTGCTAAGTGCGTTGTTCATCCATTTCCTCTTGTTTCGCATATCCATACTTAAATAGCGCTTGTTCAACTCGACTTGAAATCCCGTAGTCGCAAAGCTCGATGTACACCGTCTCTGGTTTCCAATAATTGAAATGCAATAGAACATTGGTTGGAGTACTGTTGTTGTGTAAATAATTTTGTTCATAACACTTTTCCACAATGACAAGCAACAACAATGCCAAGTGAAGTCGTCGTTTACGAAATGTTACAACCTAACGTAGTTGTATAGCGGATACCCCTGAGTTGAGCTCTTTTGGAATGTCATCGTATTCCAAGTGCTTTGGGATTTTTCGATTGATATGGGTGTCAGAATCTTATTAGCTACCTCCGTTCCACCATAGCAAAAATTCATCCATTGTTCTAGGATGCATGTAAGATAGTTTGATGATTCTAGGGTGCTTCACTAGACATCCACCCGCCTCATTTACGTTTTCCATGCGCTTCTCTCTCTTGTTATCCACATTCGTCAATTGTTTGCGCGCAAATGGAATCCACCTAGGAATATGTTGAAGTTTCGTAAGCACCACCTTAGTCACCTTTCCATATCCACCTTTGATACCCTGTCGTGACATAGATACCACGCCAACGGTTGATTCTAGTCACTTAAAAGTTCCACTGTTGCAATGAGACATAACAACATCCTCGGCTTTTAATTTCCATGTCTGATTCCTCTTGCCACGACGTTTCAAAAATAGTTGACCAAAAGTTTTCATTGTATCTAGCTTTGTAACTAGTTCTTCATTTTCATTTGTCCAGTTGCTCTTGTCTGTCAAATTTTTCCCCAAAATATACGTCCAAGCGTCCACGGTGTTGGTAGTTTGAGGTCCAACCATGCACCGTGGTCCTAGAAGTTGGTCCAGTCACAAAGTTTTTCATTGTTATCAAAACACCACTTCAAGGATTGGTGAAGCTCCTAGCACAAATTGTCATATCCTTGATCATTCATAGCAATGTAAGACCTATGCAATTGTTGAATCCAAGTGCCCACACTAACTCAATGGAAAAGTAGTGCTTGGCAACTAGCAGAGTGAGGTGAATAATGAATTTACTTGCCATTTATATGGGCGGGAGTGTGGAAAATGGAGGGTGATCCCGCCACCCTCCAAGGCTTAAGGGGTGGTAGCCCGCCCTGACTCAGAGAACCCGCCCCGGCCCGGTGCTAGGGTCGGTGCGGTCGGGGGGTCCAACTCCGTTATACGGGGCGGACTCTCCATTTGTAACCCGCCCTTCCTAGCCCCTAAGATTCACTTCTCTTCCTGAGGGTTGGATTCGGGATTGGGGAAGGGTGTTTTAGCACATTAGGAGGAGGTTTTCGAAACTAATTTCTACAACAATGGCGACACCGGGTGCAATCCGCAAGGGAGAAAAAGACAAAGAACGAGTGCGATAAGGAAAACAGCAGCGGGCCTGTCTTCATGTGTTAAATGATCCATCAAAATTAGCATTCAGAGGCTTGGAAGATGTAGCTGACCTATGAGATTTTCACCATGCAAAGCAATACATTGAGTGGTGCCACATCGACAAATCTTTCCAGCCCAAACACCATGTTTTACACCTGAGAAGCAAGAAGGCTAATTTGCACTAATGCACCAACCCGGAGTTTCTATTACGATGTCTTCAAATTTACCAACTTTTTTACAGCATGAAGTTACCAAACAAGAACCAGGTCGGGTTATTTTTAATGCGCGGTGATCATTTGTAGATCATTTTGAAGAAGAGGTTCCATTGGTCTACTGTGAAGGGTTTAGAAGACAAGGTTCGAGCACCATGAGTACAAAATGGTTTCTCTGGCTTTAAAACTTGGGCGGTAGAGGATCTTGGGTGGATTCCCTTGGCCGACAGACCAACGGAATTAGACGCTAATAACCTTATGTTTAACTCCCCGCCTGATTCCGACTCTGATGGCTCTCACGCGATAGTTTTACCTCGACGCAAAACGATGGAAAGGAATAAGCGGAAGAGGCTAGCTCTATCACTAGAGCCTATGCTCATGGCTACATTGGCCCAAGTAAGACAACCAGTTCCGGTGCAGCTAGTTCTCGACATAGTAGATGTGGAGATGGTTCATGCAATTGGTGGAAAAATTGAGCTCCAAGAAGTGGAGGTTGTTGTGGGTGGGGGCGTGCCAAATGAAACTCCACTAGTAGATTTTTCCGTCAATATGGAGCATTTTGATGCAAGAGAAGGCGAGATTCAGCAATTGATGGAAGAAAATCACCGCTTGAAGGAAGAGAATCAACGGCTGGAAGAGGACATGCAAAGAGCTAGCAACAAGATCTCATTCTAGCAAGGACGTATCATGGAGCTTGAGGGGGCCATGCCAAAGAGGAAGGGGGCTTCTGCATCGACAACACGACCCAGTACATCAACTAGTCCAAACGGTTCGGTCATAGGAAGTGTGCTTGATCATTGGCATTCGATAATGTAGATTTCAATGAAGTATTAGGCTTGCATGCAACACCCCTTGAAGTTGATTTTCTAGATGTTCGACGAGATAATGAGGTCTTGAAGAGTCGACTGAATCAGATGGCTAAGAAATACCTCCAGTGGAAGTTGGCCTGCATTTTATCCATTGCCAAAGGTGACCAAATAGCTGAGGAGTTGAGGAAGATCGATAGGACATGGAAGGATTATAATCAAGAGCGGGTATCTGGTTTGACATCATGGACAATTGTAGATGAGATGTTTTCGGATGATTTTCCAAAGAAACCGGATGGAACAATTGACTGGGCCCAGGGCGAGTGGGATTTTGAAAACACGATGGACATCAAGAAAGGAGCCAAATTGTAGCCTGCACCAGCAACGTTCATGACGGATGACAAAAATTGTGCGATGTGCTGCAACTTCTTTGGACCTAAAGGAGGATTTTGCGTAGGCACTTGCGGCCACGCGTTTCATTCAATTTGCCTCATTGGCTTCATAGTTGTTCGAGGACGATGTCCGCTATGTACTTCGACAAGCGCTTGTACAACCTTTTCACCCCATATTGGATATGTTGGGAAATATGCAGGACTTTCGGAGATTTAAGAGTTGAGAATCTTCCAAAATATAGTTCAATATTAAGCATGAAGTAATAGATTATGCATCAAACATGATATGAATATATGCAAATAGTCATCACTGTGAACAAACCATAGAAAAAGGATGGGAATAAAAGAATATTCCATTTATTCGCTTGTGAATATCAATTATGATTCACAAAATATGTCATACAAGAGTGATGACTATCAAATCTGTACATAATTCTTTTTGTAGCTAATAGACGTAACTACTACGGAGTTCCACCATAAGCGACAATTTGAGATTGGATGAATGTTCGTTGACGACGACGTGTCCAGCTGGAATCACTCTCTTGCATCAATAGACTATCAAGAAGGCGTTGCAATCTTTCCTGACGCCGGTCTTCAATGCTTGACTTAGGTAGCGAGTGGCGGCGGTTTTCTGACAAAGGCTTCATTGCTTCTTGTTCATTAAACTTCGATGGACATCGTTTCGGACTCTCCAAAACAGGATCCTGGACAAAACAAATCAATGGCATTTCTTACAAGTGAAAAAGCTTATAGATACATAAGAGCAATAGGTAGCATATGAGTCCAATGTATAAGAATTGTCTAAAGTACTAGGGTGTACAAAAGTAGATCTACAAATAGATATTCGTTCTTGCAAACACTTAGCTCAAAGCATAGAATGGACACAGTAGAGTTATTTCTCAAGGGATGTAGAAACAAACCTTTACAAAAACTTCTTCAAAAATATTCACGTCAATGTCGTATAACATACGCTTGGTAGGCGTACATCTAATTTGAAGTGGAGAACCATGATGATTTATCATTGGAGGCCACGCAGAGAAAGCGGATGTGTTGAGTGAGTGACGGGGGTATTAACTACTCCATGTTTTACTGCCATTGTTGAAAAATCCATGTTAGATTGAGCCGTTTCAGCAGACTGCAATAAAAGTCCTCTACTCCGAAGTGAAGGCCCAAAATCCTCAGCATTCATCAAAGAATCCAAAGAAGCACGACAATCACCCTGCATAATCTATTTCAACAATATACCAAACAAATCATCAATTATCTAGAGTACGTAAAATTCATGCAGGAGAGGCTTCTCTTAAGAAAAAGAAAATTCACAAACATATGAAAAGTCCCACAAACCTACTACAGGAGCTTCACATTCTAAGATACAAATTCAAACTAAACCAAAGGGTCGAAAATTACCCGACAATAGAATATAAAATAATTGTTCATTCTATTAATACCTTTTGTATATCATTATACAGACCTAATGATGTACGATCATCATATATCATGGCACCTCCAAAATGAAACGATGACCGAAACTTGCTAAGGGGACCGTCAAACTAATGGAGTTCTAACAAATACGGCAAAAACTCATCTAACAAAATAGAATCCTCGTGTGCCCTATTCTCCTTGTGAGACCAAGATGGTAGTAAAAGAACATTTTCACGCTGATTAAGCATGTGCTTAACCGGATTGTCATCTGTTATGAGCGTATTAGCCTCCGTATAAAAACCATCAAAGCTATTGAAGAGATGAGCTGACAAGGTCTTAAGGGAGATAGACTTCTGAGTTCCCGGTTCTTTCATGAACAAGGGTCGGCTCCCACGAGATTTTAAGGGAATCATGTCACAGTCTTCTTGACCAATAATTCGTAGGGGCCTTATAGGGTTTATAGGACCAAAGAGAAAATCACAAATGGCTTATATGGTTGTTTTCATCATCGAACTCCAAACCGTGATGGTAGCGAACGATGCCACCCAAGAGACGAAGTCCGTACAGTTGGGCCTCACCCGTACAAGCTTCTTCTCCACCTCAGTTGGCAACGTGGCCGAGTGAACACGGAAGTCACGGTTTCTGTATCCTTTAGCTTCCCAAGATGGAGTAAAATTGCAAAGGATACCATTGACGTCGAGAATAACATTTAACCAAGTACCGGAGGATTTCCTTGGAACCCGACATATGCCTTCTCTAGAACTTAGATCATTGACCGATGCATCGTTGACCTGGATAGAAAACGACGCACCACGACAAAATTACTGGGGATTTTTCGTCATTGGTTCGATGAATTCAAGGACAGAATCATGTAGTACATCCCAACGAGGCTTGGTTTAGAGGAGAGTGTGTGGATTTGAATATACCTCATTATCATAATTGCTCTCGTCTAAGTCAACTTGGACACCCATTGACCCGAGTGACTCTGCTGCTGGGTGCAATCTATATCATAAAGGACTGCAACGTCATTATTTGGATGTAATGACATTCAAGCATGACATCATCCATGACGGGAATATCGATTGCCTTGTCATCCAAATTTACCTTTGGCAGCGCAGGAGAAATTCGTGGAATCAGGAAAAATATGATAGAGGAAATAGAAAATGGAAGCCAACAAGAAGCAGATAAGAAAAAGGGCAACAGTTTAGCTAAACAGTGGAGCTAAACTGCAAAATAGTAAAGGCATGTATTTATCACAAAAAAATGTGTCAGAGTTTGATACAAAATTTCACATCTATATATGTGTTTTCCCGGTATTTACAACTTAAATACTATACATTCGATCCAAAAGCTAAGTTGAAGGAGGACTTGTAGATTGTTCTTTTGCGTCACCCTCAAGTTGTCATTTAGGCGTAGGCAAGGAAGGCGCACGCGTAGAAGGCTCGGAAGTAGGAGGCGAAGGGGACGTGAGTGGTTGCGAAGTACTAGGACAAGCATGTGGAGCACCTGCAACACCACTCTGAGCAGTAGCGATTGCCATTGTGTGAACGGAAGTTAATGGCTTGCTGGAAGATAAAGCGCGCATCATCTCCATCATCTGGAGATGGCGATCCTGGTCTAACGTATCCCGTTGCTGCTGAGCAATAATCTCTTCCAATTTCTTCCGGTGTGCAGTCTCTTCGTCGAACTTCCGCTGTAGTGCAACATATTCTGCACTCTCCTTGGGCTTGAACCTGCTTGAGGGTGAGTCTTTTGACAAAGGATTACATTTCCGCTTTGTACTACCCCTGCAACCTCGTCGCCCAGGAGCGGTACGCGACTCTTGCGGTGTCCGAGGAGTAGTGTCGAACTCCATATTTTGCTCATCGACTGGAGCGGAGTCCCCTCCTCCACAACCAAGACTGTAAGTGTTGCCTTCACCTTGAAGTAGCCTTCCGCTTGACTCGTAATCCTCTCGTTGGAGGACGTCCTCCTCATCTTCTAAGGCCTCGTCATCTAGAGACGCAACAGCTTTGCGCTTGCCCTTCAAGAGCATGCCTTCGACCTCCGGAAACTCCTCCTTATCAACGAAATAACTGTTTACGGAGAAGTCAGTGGGATCAAGAGTAAGCCCTTCCTCGAACGCTTGGTCGATGTCCTCTTTATCTTCGGCGTCAAATATGGCGTATCCATTGAGGGACAACATCTACAAAAAACGTAGCAACTTAGACAATGAATTTTGTTTCAAGCTAGAGTGGACGTAGTTGAAGAATAAGTATGACAGTTTAGCTCGAGTCGAGCTAAATTGTAAGGGAGCTTATGAAATCCATATGAGTATGACAGTTTAGCTCCAGTTGAGCTAAACTGTAAGGGGGCTTATGAAGTCCATATCGGTATGACAATTTAGCTCAAGTCGAGCTAAATTGTAGTGAGCTTAAGGAGCGCAAATTGGGTATGACAGTTTAGCTCAAATCGAGCTAAACTGTAGGGAAGCTTACCACGCTTGCGCAGACTGCTTTTCCGCCGGCGTAGACGAGCAAAATATTCTCATGCTCATTACAAAAAAGCTTGATAAACTGCAAGTAGAAATCCATCCTCAACTCGATCGGATACATGTGATACCAAGACTCGTTGTATTTCCGCGGCTTCTCATAAAGCACGTGGTTTAGAGCGCGGTATTTGTTGTCCGGCAATTTGGCGAGTTTCACGTATTTCCTAATCATGAAGAGAAGACGCACGGGCTCCAAGGCTTGCTTTGCTTTAGCAGAGATTCCAGCGATTTGTTTGTCCGGGGATGGTTAGTACAATGATGAAATCAACATATAATTTGACCTTGGGAAGTAGGCTGGATTTTTCGCAAACGCCTCAACTTCTGCGTAATCATTGTCATCCCCGCAAATAAAGAACGAGCACGGCACATCTGTGAGAGCTCGCTTATTCTGGGACGATAGGATCGCTATGAACATCTCAAAAAATGGGTAGTCAGGCGAGGAATCGGAGGTGCTACCACTACCCGGAACCAATCTGAAGTCGATGATTCCAACATTCATCTCCAGTGCATCTTCCGGCCATGAGTTCCTAAGCCAATCTCCAAGCCTCTGTGGTATTTTCCGCTGTAAGGAACAAAAATGTACACTACCAACAGGGCCTATGTACTTCTCGTGCTTCTCCAGAAATACCTCGAAGAACCTCTTTGCGTAGGGAGAGAGATCCTCGCAGTTGGTATTTCTGTGCTGGGTTTGCCTTTGATCCCCGTAGTACTTATCAGGGATACCACATTCTAGAAGTGCGCGCTTGGAGGCCTAGGTGACGTAATATTCTTTCTTAAACTTCTTCTAGGCATCCACGTCGAACTCATTGTTCTTGAAGATTCTGAGTGTGGGTCGGATCTTGTGGATCTAAAGCTGGGCTGTTGCCTTCCGCTTCAACAGTTCAACGTACTCCTTGACGGACTGCAATCTTCAAATAGGGTTGCTGGTTGTTTGAGGGTAACCTTCGGATATTCCAGTTTCCAAGACGGACCTGACCTATTGAGCATATGTGAACAAAGTTTTCTATGGTCCGACTCTGATAGGTTACCGAGGTTCTTAAAAAATTCCCTCGACAGGGTTTGGTCATTGTCAGGTTTGAACCCTGGTTTGTCACACAACATCTTCAAGGAGTAGGGATCGATAAGGGTCCCCTGAGCGACACTTCCAATCAGCTCTGCCCATAAATCCCATAGATTATCAGGGAAGGTGATGATCTTTAGCTCATTAGTGAGAGACAAGACCTTGTTCTTCACCTCTACTTGGGTTGTGGCAACATCAATCATGGAGAACCTATGTCGAATAGATTCAACAAATTTCTGCAATGCCACAAAAGTAGAGTGTAAATTTTCAAAGTATATGAGAGTGACCACTTTAGCTTGAGCCGAGCTAAAGTGCGCATTAAACATTTAGAAGCACTGGTTGTAAGAAGTGTTGAAGTTGATGAAGCAGCAGCGGTAGTTTAGCTCGACTCGAGCTAAATTGACATCAGTTTAGCTGGAGTCGAGCTAAACTGCCACGATATTCAAAACACAATCAGACGATTCCGTAGTATAAGTGACTGATCACTCTAACTCAAATCAAGCTAAAGTGCGCGCTAGAGGGTTAAAAGCAATGTAGATAGAAATGTAGGAGTTGATGAAGCTGCAGTGACAGTTTAGCTCGACTCGAGCTAAACTAACATCAGTTTAGCTCGAGTCGAGCTAAACTGCCACGAGAAATTATTGAAAAATAAGGTAGAGTTGCAGTGCTACTTGAAATAATTATTACGTCAAAATTTGCGTAGCGTGATACAATATGCTTTGCTTGCACACGTTTGTCTGCCACCCCAGCTGCTCCATGTCTGTTTGGGGGGCGCCCGTAGTTCTTCCATACCGTGCGGGCGGCAAGGATGTTCGATGCCCGGGTCGGCTTAAACGGAGTGAAATGATTTACTTTGTTATAGAACGCCGAAATTTTTTGGAGCTTGGCTTCATCCTTTGTCCAAACTACGAATGCTGACTACACCCGGAAGTCTTTATGAATTGTTTATGGGACTTTGGACTCAAGCATCTGCTTTGAGGCGACAACACTGTGTTGGCCGTTGATTATCCAGAAGTCGCAGACCTGCATATCATCTAGGCTGTTTGGCTTCACCTCTAATTTCGGCATTACGCAGAGCGTTTGCTTTTGCGATCTGTCAGGCATATTGATGAGAAAATTCATCAAGTTCGTCTCATTCATTCGAAGACTCTACCCATCAAACTAATTCATCAAGTCCATATTGTTCTTGAATGCCCAGATTGTCCATTCCGGAGGAGACTCGAACATCTTCATAGTGTCGATCTCCATCTTTGTGTCAGATTTATCAAAAATGAATGCATCTTGACAGTCCGTGAAGAACTTCTGATAGATGAGGTTCACGTTGTCGAAGTCGATTTCCTCCATCGTATTCACGTTCTTTGGAATGTCTTGAATAACGTCATTCAATGCCGTGAAAGCATCCTCCTTGGGGATGAGCATGCTTTTCTTCTTCTTCGCCTTGGCTGACTTCTGCACAGGAGCTTCTTTCCTCTTTTCCTTCACAGGTGAGCCTGAAGTCGTTGTGGTTGTAGCGGCAGGCCTTGTTGCACATTGCGAGCATGATGGTGTCCTGCTCTGTATCCCGCTCTCCGTTGCAGTCCGCCCATATCCCTTCATTGGAGCTTTTACTTTGATGGGTAGAGTCTTCGTCAAAATGTCAGCGTGTGTCTAATGCAATATTACAGATCCAATCTCCATATTCATTATTTTGAGAGTATCACTCAATAATAAGAGTATTTTTGAGTTCCAGAAGTAATGATAAAAAGCCAAATAGGTTGTTAAAAATGGTATAAAGTAGATATAGATGGATGAATAATTGTATTCCACAATGAAATATACATGAATGTATGTTTATTTATAGACATTGTATACACGAATTGACCCCGTCAAAGGAAATATGCTCATCCAGATCATAATGTGAGCTCTAGTTACATATGAATGATCTGAATGTACGATGGTAAATACGATACTTCTATAGCAATAGAGCAATATAGTATTGTGTTGAACATGGGCTATCCATGAAGAACTACGCCGATCAATGTCTTCTAAATCATCTCAAGACTGTTGTAGTATCACAAGAAAGGAGGGCTTCGAATTTTAGATTGTGCCTTCCACACTTCTAGTCCACGACTGTAGCTTGTGTATGGTGACGAACGAGAACTTGATTTTTGCCGTCTTTGAAGCTTCAAAATCCGTTGCTCCCATGCATCACGAATTGGAGGAGAAGTAACTCTCGGCTGAAATCCATCGTGTGATTGAGTCTGGCGGTGACCCTCGTGTAATGGCGGGCGCATAGTACGGAAGGGCAAACGCGAGGTATCAACAGCGTGGGCAATAGACGGATTAGGTGGCCCCATTAATTCTGTCATGCAGTCTCCAAGTTCTGCTGCCGGCTCCAAAGACTTCAGTGGATAAGGCGTAGAGAGAGAATGTGTTCTCGCACCACGAGATATTTTCAGTGACGATGCCTTATAAGGTGATACAGGAAGAGGCGGGGACTCAAAGATGACAGGTATGGGCACGACTGCTGCAGTTGTCGCCTAAGTCCATGAAAAGAGATAGAGAAATGTAAGTAAATCAAACTACGATTGAAGTTAAAAACTAAGAAAAACTCATAGATGAACTGCTTCACGTAAGACATACCTGTACCGGAAGTGCATCCTCAACTAACTCAGAATCATCATAAAGCTTTCTTTGCGGAGCGCCACCTCAACTTGATTCGTCTTTCATGGTACGGTTCTTCAACGAGAAAGAAGAATATGCAGAGTGTAGTCGTTTTCTGCCATAAGGAGGACTATCCACAACACCATCATCAATTGCCATTGTCGAGTAGTCCATAGTTGATTGTGCAATAGCTGCTGAGTACATTATGTGGCCCATTCCACTGTGCAAAATTGTACATTGTCCGTAGTCCAAAATCGAATCAGCTGAAGCAGCACAACGGAAATCAAAATCATTGTCTGAAACCAAGACGGAATTGGACACCTGGATACGAATTCATTTTAGGGGAATCATCAACAAGGATGATATGCAATATGATATAGCCAAATCAGCTTGACTCGAGTTAAATCCATGCTGAGAGAACTAGCACCATCAAATACTACGATAAAATAAAAGGTCGGACACAAGCCATGAAATCAGTCCGAAAGGAGACATTAATATTGAAATCATTTATTATATTCTACACAATATACATGACAAATTTGAATCATGTCTGGTCAGACCAATCATGGTTAACTAGCTTAATCAAGCACTAGTTTCCAATAAGCCTCTACGACGTTACTAAGCTCTTTGTATTCTGAAGTATTGAGCTCTTCAGAGAGCACTCTACGCCCAATGTTGTCTTCCCTATGGAAAGACAACAAGCCCTGACCGCGGCTTTGATGTAGCCGTTGAATCCAAGGGAGGAGCTCGTCCACCAAGAATCTGTCATATATATCATGCTCTGACCACAAGACTGGCACTACGACATTCTCTCGTTCATTCACGACATGCTTCTCACGGCTATCGTCGATGATGATCGTGTCATGCTCATTAAACTTTGAGTTTAGACCATTGAAAAGCATATGCAGTGGTTTGATGAAGAGATCCTTATTAGTCCCCTTCAACTTGAAGTTGGACAACTTATTCCGTGGTCCACGAACCTTGACAACTTCACATGAGTTCTGCTCCCAAACAAGGCACGGGGATGGCACACCCCGGAACAAGTAGTCACATATGGACTTTGTGGTCGCATGAACTATCGAACTCCATACGGAGACGTATGCAACTTCACTCAACTCACGAAGGCAATCAAGGCAGAAGGGCCGAATGAAAACGGCCTTGGGACCAATCGGAGCGGGTAGGACAGAGGAATGTGCACTCGCGACCATGTTGTAAACGTGGTCCTTTGGCATAAATCTCTTCTCCTTGCGGACACAGAGAATACCATTCAAGTACGGGATGACATCGAGCCACTTGCATGGCACCCTTGAAGAAATAGAACGATGGACATCCTCCACGGCTGCAACTACCGGACTGCGCGAATGACTCATCCCCTGTTCAGAAGCGGGGCAGACAAATGTGTAGACAGTTAAGTACTACACCGCGACATTTCGAGACTGACCATTGCTATAACACTAAGAAATCCCAAATCCAAACAATGCGATCACACCGAACTCATAAAGAAAGGATTGAATGAAAATGAGATTTTGGAATAGGAGCAGCTTACCGACGTCTCTGATTGAGTTTCAGCTGTTTGTAAATCTCGTACAGCGGTCGAGGATGGAAGAGGAATGTGAACCTCGAGCAAGATTGAATTCGGAATGTGACCTTGATTGTGATTATCTTGCGCCGTGCTACTTGGCTTACTATGAAACTGACTCATCGGACTAGTGTCTTCCATAGGGGGGACCTCATGAGACAAACATACATTTGAAACACTTTGCAAATCAATAGAGCCTGCGTAGAAATCAGAAGGAAAAAATGTGTAAGAAATCAGGTTTCTATTATCTCCGCACCGTCTACAGTATGCATCTACTGAGTGGAAGTTATCCCCGACCAGGGATAAGATGCCTCTAATCATTAGCAATTATTCCCCGTCCAGGTATAATTTGCCTCTATTTATCAGCAATTATCCCCGGTCCAGGAATAATTTGCTCTATTTATCTGAAGTTTTTCCCGGTCGGGGGATAATCTGCCACTATTTATCAGCAATTATCCCCGGTCCAGGGATAATTTTGTTCTACAAATCAGCAGTTATCTCCATTCCGGGGATAATTTGCCCCAACTTATCGAGAGTTAGTCTCGGTCCGGGGATAATCAGCCTCTGCGTTTGAGAAGCACGACGACATGTGAATAATGGGAGATCCCCTCATTATAGATCGGAGAATACTATACAGCAAAACTATATTTCCACAAAGAAACACATATTATTCTCCCTCGAGAGATAAATTACCTTGGTTTAGTTTCAACTGTATATGATTATTAGCTTGCTCCTTTGAAAATCCACAATATATTCCTCAAAATTAACATATAATTCCATATACACTAGATTATCCCTGGATCATCCAAATCATCAGTAAGTCTGACAACCCCACTTTCCGTAGATGAGATTGGTCATGATCAAATTTGTCGCTCGTAAGTACATGAATTATTTCCGGATTGGGGATAATTTGAGTGACCCTCATGCTTACAACTTATCGTCTCTCTATTCTTCAAAGAAGACGACATAGAGGCATCCAACCTCTTTCAATTCAAGGATGTCGTTGTGAGCTAGACGCTGAAGATCGCAAGGAACACTTTGCAAATCATACATCGTGAAGAAATGAACGACGTCTACATTCCTCTGCATCAAAATGTTCGAGTTGTAGCTTTTGAGCCACATCGTTCCAAGTATGTCCTTTTTCGTTGCCACCAGCATTTCCATGAAAAGAACAAGAACATCTACGAATTCGTAATAATTGTGGAAGTTGGAACAAACTGCGATCCCCAGTTCGACCCAGATGGTTCCGTCGAGCACCTTTGAAAGGAACAACATGGATTCCTTGATTTATAGGTGAACATTGTCCTTGCCTGGGGCGAGCCTAAAGCGGATGACCTTACGCGGATACTGAACCAATTGTTGACAAATTAGTCATAACAACCCGCCTCATCCAAGAAGAAGGCTTCTCTAGTCAAACCCGTTATTTCAGTTCCGGATCAGAGTGTGCACATAGAGAACCCTGAGTCGTCTGCCTTAGTGCGATCGTCGAAGAAGAGAATATCAAACGCCCAAGAGCAACCAAAGCCTCAGAGGAAGAGGAGATGCAGAGCATCCGAGGCATTGAGCAGCGTCTCAGAGGTTCAAGAAACGGAGGCAGGCCTCCGCACTGGAAGAAGGCGAAGTAGGACAAGCAGAAGAAGAATAAGGATGATGGCATCGACTAGGAGAAGATATAATTGGCCTAGATCGAGTTCCAGAAGGAGTACAAAGTTTCCTTCTTCTTCAACAAGGAACCAAAAGCATTTGCATTAGAGCAACTGAGCCGCGGGAAGGCCCAGTGGTTGATTCGAGCGTACAAGGAAGAAATCAAGGACAACCTGAAAGTATACCTCACTATGTTATGAGACATCCGAGCTCGTCGGACTCTTGTCATCACACCTATCAAGGAGGACGGTGATCTTCTTGATAGGAAGCCCAGGAGTTGGGACGAGATAAAAGCCAAGAGTTTTGCAATCATCAACGGCCACCACTCCGTCAAAGCTGCCTGGAAGCTAATAAAGGAGAAGCTCCCAAAATACCGACGTCTATCCCTTAACACTTAACACCATATTCATTATTTTGAAAGTTAATAATCCTCTCAAAATGAAATTGAGAGGTTTTAGATTGATGTTTTGCTATACACAAATAACTTAGAAAGTTATGAATCTTAAAGTTTCCATTCTAATTATAGTATAATATGGGGGAAAGTTTGTGCACCGTGGAGTTTCTAAGCCGGACTTCCAATTGATTGATATAAAGACCGGAGTAATTTTGAAATGGACACCAAGTCATGAGCTCAGTGGTTGGATGAGAAGGAGTCTCTGTATAACGCAGCTGGTCCGAGTTCGATTCCGATTGGACTCGTGTGAGCAGCTAAAATGTATACATGACTTGGTACTGCTAAGTGAGCTTCGGCGGGCAGGAAAATATTTGCTACCAACCAACCACGTACCCTTTATTGAGACATGTATGACACACACAAACATCGGTGGTGCTAACCACTACTACCTTTTATAACAAATTAAATACATGTTATCATTTTTAATAACATAAATCAATCGACAAAAGTACTAAATGGAAAGAACAAATCAATACTATAATGTAGTATAGAAATATATTTTCATAAATGCGTACAATGTATTTTTGATTTCTAATAAAACCCAGTACCACAAACAAAGTGTTGCTCGAAGTGAGCTAAGTGACTTGAAAATATTCCATATTCCATTGATACTACCAACATCCTAAACCACACATCCTTGTAGATCATTTGGTCTAACATATCTTCTATATTTATAAATGCCTATAATCTTTTGAATTTGAAACAAAAGATTATTATTTCTAAGTCGTAAGACAAAGCCATGACTATGTAGTTGTTACAATACACATATACGATTGCAGTACATATAAGACCTTCAAGCATTAGAAAATTCAACTATAGTATCGTGAATGACTTTGATTTGATCCACCGGAATTTTTAAAGTGCACTCGGTTGTATCCTTCTTGACCTTTGACTTCCATGAAGTCATCAATGAAGTTGTTTTCTCCCACAAAAGAGGTTGAGTATCGTCAACCTTCCAACGCAATCCTTTGACCGAATCCCATCCATTGTAGGTCTCTTGCACATCTCGATCCCTTGATGTAGGCCGAAAGAATTGAATAAGGATGCAATTTGGCTGCTCGGGGTCTATGTTCGGATCTAACAACGCTCGAGCAATCCACACCGGTCGTGAGTCACCATCAGCAGGCCGAATAGCAAGAAAGTATCCTTCATAAACATCACGAGCTACACGAAAAGATGGTTGAGGGCAATCTCGGATCTCTCCAACATATGCCTCATCTTCTCCAAACTCCTCACAAAGTTCGCCATCTCCAGCAAATTGGTCCTCCAAAGTCGCATCTATTCTGGACAATGGCCAAAATCCGTCCCGAAGAACATTCGATGGTTCAATGGGAACCTCTGGTGCTGCCTTCACAGCGCGCCAATAGAACACAAGATGTTCATAGCGTCTTCTATACTCTCCAGTTCTATCTTCATCAGACATTGCCTCCCAGTACTTGATAAATCCAGAAATGCCCTTCACAATGTCCTCCACACCCCTCATTGTACGATGCGTCGTAGAGTTGGATCACCACGTGGCCACAAACAACGACCTTCCGAGTCCTCTCTCTCCAACTTAATTCCGGTTGTATCATTTGGCAACTAATCTTCTGCTGTGCACGAAACCTTATACTTCATCAAAGGACAACCTGTAGAATCCAAAAAAAACTTGAATTGTTGTGCCTTTGTATGACCAACAAGTGCTTCCCCTCCATCCCTGATAATCCCATCGAATAATTCCTTAAAATCCGGCACCT
This sequence comes from Bryum argenteum, assembly GCA_037043015.1. Taxonomy (NCBI): domain Eukaryota; kingdom Viridiplantae; phylum Streptophyta; class Bryopsida; order Bryales; family Bryaceae; genus Bryum; species Bryum argenteum. The sequence continues at coordinate 43,660,260 of CM073321.1, forward strand.
CTTCAACAAGGTGGGGGATGGCTGGAATAGATTCCACGTCCATGAAAGATTTCATGAGTAACGGAATAGTGGGGAAATTGTCTTTCCTCAACAACATGCTCCACCTTCCAAACATTGCATCGATGTCATCATGGGTATGCCCAACCAACATGAAATTGACATATACCTCGCGGAAGATCTTCTTCGCGACAAGGAGAGACCAGAAATAGAATACATATCTATTCTTGTTGTCCCTTGCTGCATTGTCCATCTGAACATTGAGAATTGGCGGAAGAGAAATCCCTCGAAGTGGAACAGCTGGTGCTGGACGGAGTGACGATACGCAAGTCTCCGCACCTTGGAGAACAGCATCAAAGATAGGTGCCGACCTCGACCAAAGGAAAAGCTCCCTTGAAGAGTACTTTGGTGGCAACTCTATATCTGGGAGCAGCTTAGGAAAAGAGCCCACCGTGTAATTTGAATCGTGTGCGAAAATATCTAGACCGTAATATGCGTAGCGTACATCTCCGTGGCCATGAGCGATCATTCCTGTGACGGATACTGGTAGCTTCATCAGACCATCGAGCTCCTTACTCTTGTGAGAAAAGACAGGGGAAGTCGTCTTCGCATGATCCATTTTGTCATGCATAATGGTCAAACACTCATGCGGGTAGGTTTTTGACCTATACCTGTTTGCATAATATAACTCCCGATGAGCACGAGCTGCAGCCAAGTGTACCTCGAGCTTCTTTGCCCAGAGTAGTGCTTGTTGCGACCCAGGAATAGAGCCACGACGGAGTGTGTGCAACCGATCACATTTGGAGCACCAAGCAAAGTTATCCCCGGGTTTCTTCGCATCAAATTCAGGAAAGTGTAACTTCCGAATTCTACTCAGAGAAGATGGTGAGACCACCTTCAAACCGAAGCCTTCGTTTGCGGCGTTGATTTGCGGCGTTGATTTGCGGGATGGTACTCTTCCATTTCCATGTAGCGGGAAGAATCATGGATACAACCTTCTCTCCAGATTTTAGTGTCCTCGTTCAGTGCGACACATGATCCGCAGAGTTCCTCCAGGATGCAACGCAGGGTTGCAGTTGCCTGCGACGTGTGCTTGTGCGGTTTAAGCAAAGACGAATTTCCATGGGGATGTGCCATGACGCCCTCGGCCACGTACGTTTGAAACCGATGAAAGGTCTCCTCGGACACTCCAGCAATATGTCTCCACGCAGGCAAGCAAACATCGATTCCCTCAACCGTGACCACCCTCTTCCCGCCAGCATTTCGATGAACCTGCCTGTGAACGTCAAGCTTCATGTGAAACCTGAATTGGTAGGTTGTACCACTATACATCCGCTCTCGGAAACATCGGATCTTGTCCCTCGGGAAGGGCTGAACGCAGTTCCTGGTGCAGCATACTTTGCTTGAAACAGAATTGATAGACTCCTGAGCTAATAAGCCTTTGGATTTGACGGATGTTTCAGGAGGCGGGTTCCTAGATGTATTGTTGTAACTCCGGCTACGCGATGACTGAGGTCTCGCAAGACGTGCAACACGTGAGTCATGATCGTGTCGTATGTCATGGTCTCTGAGACTAGCCCCATTATAGAAGACTTTATCGATCAGCCACGCCCTGACAGAATATCTCCACTCATCTGGCACCACTGTGGCATCAAGGGTCCTCGAGATTTGAACTGCGACTCGGGAGTGCCCAAGTGGACGGTTGCTTCCGAGGAGGAGATCGTAACTGATGTTGTGTGTGAGCCAAAAATCCACCATGGAGGTGGCCTTTGGTCACAAGGAGATTAACAAGAACAACACATGAAGGAAAGAGGAAGAGACAAGAGGAGGCAAGGAGAAGACAAGGAGCAAGGGAGAGAATAAGATGAAAACCGCCGCCGGCCTCAATTTGAGCCCTCCTCGGTTTTTGGCTTGCCATTTCTCCATCCTAGCTCCGATTGGGGCGTGCCTTAGCTTTTTAGAAAGCTAAGTCAATTTTTCACTCACCCTCAAAATCTCAGAATCATAGAACCAGAAACCTAGGACTGATTACCAAATAACTGGGGCTGTTTTTCCTACTGCCGGCAGCGGTTACCCTTCAACACCCTTAACTTTGGAGGGGTGTATCTCCCTCCCTACAACTCGGAATCGGACGAGCCATATATCAATGGAAAGCTATTGAAGAGATCTACCATCATCTCAAGTCTTGATTTGGTTGGACAAAAACCGAGGGACTGACGGGGGAAAAACTGAGAGGTACAAGAGAAGACATCACACACTCAAGGCAATCACTACTAGCATGGAAGGGGAGATCAATATTAGAGAGAAGGAGGCCATCGGCCCTCCTTCTCCTATCAACTAAGCATTACAAGAAGAAGAGGTAGACAAACAAGATGAATCAAGATACAAACAAGAAGAGGAAGGCTTGATTGTAGATAGCTTGCAAACAAGCTCTTAAGTACAAAATATGGAGCCGCCGGAGAGGCGGCTCACCCTAACCCTACTAAGGCTCAAAGTCCCAACTAAGGTCTTATTGGATGAATGTCGTCACTACTTCACGCGCTCCATCCTTCAAGCCTCCATTCCAATAACCACTTTATCAATGGATGTAGCCTCACATGCTACCACAAGGTTAGATGGATGAGACTTACAACAATCAAATCTCAAACACAACATGGACATCAAAGACTAGTTGTACAAAGCCCATGGTAAAACGCTCAATTCTAATTTAAGCAACTAACCCTATTTCTAATTTAGGCTTCACTAGGGGGAATTTTCCTCCTCTAGTTCTTCTCCATCATCAATTGGATCCACTAGGGGGAACTTTTCCTCCTCTAGTCCTTCCACACCCTAAAGCTTAAATTAGTCTTAAATGTCCCATCAAAGGCCTTGCAACAACTAACCCCTAATATACAAATTGCTATCAAAACTTAATCATTGTATATTCATCAATTTACCTCAAGATGTCATGGTTTGCAAACACTTCATTAATAAAAGTCATTATTAACAACATTTAAACAAGAGAGCGCTCTCACGCTCTCACACTGTGACAAAGGCCCTCCGCTACAGGGCAACCCTCGTCACCGTAAAGGGTAACAAACTTTGTAGCCCAAATACGCCAAGGGATACCTTCACACATTGGAACGTCTTCCGGAACCTCAGGTTGCTCCACAACCTCCTCATCAGAGGAAAAATCACCAAGCAATTCAACATCTTGAGCAGCCATGGTAGAGTCTGCAAATTAATCACGAACGCGACTTGAGAAACAGAAGAATAGGTGGCGGTTCAACTCGACTCGAGTTGAATACAATAATGACAGAAATCGAATAGAATTATTTACACCTAGACAAGATGTTGGAATAAATTCTCTGCTTGCTAAGATGTCTATGAATTCAACTCGAATCGAGTTGAATGCCCACAAATAATTGAAGCGAATCTACTTCACGGAAATGTATATCTCTAAATATGTGCTAATTCTGATTTAACTCGATTCGAGTTGAATACTGTTAGGGTGATTACAATATCACGTATCTGAGCCCGAGATCTACACGGATAACTTCAACAAGACTCTAGTAAAACACCGGAATTACCAAGATTATATACACCCATGAACAAACAAGAGGACAGTGGGTGATGACTAAATCAACTCGACTCGAGTTGATTGTCAAGTCCCACGACTATATCATTTCAGAGTCCGTGAGTTATATCGATACATGTAGATTACAGCACGAAATATTTGGAAAATCACAGTTAACTCGATTCGAGTTATATCTTATAAAAACGATGTGGTTCCAGAACGCTGACGGATATCCACAGCGGGATTCAACTCGAGTCGAGTTGAATATCCGCACTATTATCGGAACATCCCATTATGACATTTGGTGATAACTATTTCAACTCGACTCGAGTTGAATGCGAAGACCCATGAATACAGCATTTCAGATTCCATGAGATTCATTGATACATATAGATTGTATCACATAATATCTGGGAATCTACATTTAACTCGATTCGAGTTGAATACAATTTGGCTGATGTAATGCTAGAATCGCTGTCTGATATCCGCACCGAGATTCTACTCGACCCGAGTTGAATATCCGCACCATAAAGGGAACATCCCCTTCTGAAATTGGATGATTTCCAATTCAACTCGATTCGAGTTGAATATCACCACCTATTACTATAACATCCTAATTATGAAATTAGAACTGAATTACAATTTAACTCGACTCGAGTTGAAATTGAACAGACCTACATACTATGGCAATATAAATTCAACTCGAGTCGAGTTGAATGTTTTAAATATGGAGCCCTGTGTTGAACACATTCACCCGGAAATATTGGCGGAATTCCCGGGACTCATAACCAGCTAAAAATCAATGATACACAGTAACTGCTGAAACACTGAGGAATTCCGAAGCACGCTCACCTGCGAATTACAGATTTCGCGAGGAATACTAGGGCTCGCAACTGAAAAAAGCACGCACAACAATCAGCAATTCGTATGCAGAAGACAAACAATACAGGACGAGCAACTTTGATAACCTGAAACACTATCAAAGTATAAGAGCATGCGCCTCTTCTACAATACTGAAACCTCAAAATGCGAAACTACATTAAACGCAGTCAGCACCAACTCAAATACAATCTAAACACACACGCCACTTTGAATAAGAACAGCGGAACGAAATCAAAGTAAGCGCACCTTCAGAGCACGGACGAGAGTGAGAGAAATTGAAATGAAACATGAGGGACTGTGTTAGCACCCCAACCCGACCTCAACGGTTGAATCGGTCGAGTATCCTCGACGCCCGATATCTAACATAGATAAATAAGTACGTATATTTACATAGATACGGGAATAGATGTTAAATACATAATATTTCAACTCAATGATGAATGATTATAAGATAAATTTGACTACGTATTGAGCATTTATTGTACTATCTTAATATAGAACAATGAAAGCGCAATTATATGACGATACGAGTTCAAATAGGTATACATAGATATAAACCCGAGTACAAATGAATACTAACATAGATAAATAAGTAAGTATATGTACATAGATACGGGTATAGATGTTAAATACATAATATTTCAACTCAGTCAGCTAAAATGTTATAAGATAAATTTGAATATATGTTGAGCATTTATTGTGCTATCTTAATTTAGAGAAGGAAAGCCCAATTATATACGCATATGAGTTCAAATATGTATATACATGAATATATAAATAAATTAATATACATATATGGAGATATACATACAAGTAAAATTGAATATGAAGACCTAAATAAGTACGTATGTATATACATATAAATTGGTACATAAGTTAACTTCATAGAATCTTAATTCAATTATGTTTGATATTAACATAAATTTGAATATATGTTGAGCATTTATTGTGCTATCTTAATTTAGAGAACGAAAGCGCAATTATATGCGCATACGAGTTCAAATATGTATATACATGAATATATAAATAAATTAATATACGTATATAGAGATATATATATATATATAAGGTTTGTAGTCAGTAATCTACTTCTAAAACATAATACTGTTGGACGATCTTTTGGTATGTATGATGTATGGCTATGGTATGAATGATGTACGCCGATGATATGTGTGATGTATGGCCATGATATGTGTGATGCATGTCTATAGTATACATGATGTTTCTGAAAGATATCTTCTATCTATATACTCTCACAGTCTTATTTATATTGTCCAATTCGTTCTCTCAAACCTTCCTACCTGATTATATATCTATCCAATAATATTTTTAATATGTAGCTATTTATATTATTAATAAAATTTTATGTTGTAATAATATTAAAAATAAAACCAACAACAAAATAAGATGGTCACGAATAAAAATAATGAGCATGACAACATCTTAGAAATTGGTAGAGAGGGGATAATTTATTAGCTTCCTTTTGGAGTGAATGATGACCTTATTGGATTGTAGAACGATAACTAATTGGGAAGTTGGATATGACATAATCAAAGTTGAATTAGTGCTTGAGTATTGCCAATTAAATAATGTATTTTTTTCCGAGTTTGTATCTTATTTCAATATAAAACTACACACAACTTTTTAGTAATTAAAACATGGTATTTTTGCTGACACGTTTTATCTAATACTACACATACTATTCTAAAGTGTTGTGGAGTCTAAAGTTTTACGATACAATACATATAGTGTTAGAATAGGCATTTATTGAACTTATCTTATTTTCAAAAAAATTAAGTAGAAAAAATATTTAGAAATAAATGAAAAACATAATAGAACTTAGTGTAGTGTAGAGACGGGCAGACATGAAAAGGGCAAGAAATTGCTGCCCAAAGCAATATACGGTGGGGGCAGCGTGTAAGGCGGCCCGGGTAGGCAGGGGCAGTGCAAAAGGCGGCCCGGGCAAGATTACGGGCAGCCCGCTCGAATTCTGGCTGGGAACGGAGAGCGGGGGGGGGGGGGGCTAGGGTTTGGCCCCCATTGTATTCCTCTTCTTCCTCGCTCCTCCGCTGCGCTTGCTGAATTTGGCTGTCGGCGTTCTTGCATTCTTGCGCTAGTTGGTGTTTTCTTGCATTCTTGCTCGCGTAGTTCTGGCCTCGATAGTCGCTAGCTCGTGGCCTCAAAATTAGCTATCTCCTGGCCTCGAAGGTCGTGTTCGATCATGTTTATATAGTCTCTTTTGTATGTAATCGCTCTTTTTGCTCTGCTTCTTGCTTCTTGCTCTGCTCCCCGACGCTTTTTGCTTCTCTTAGCTCTGCGCGTCGACCCTGTTAGCTTAGAGTCTGCTTTTTGAGATATTCGCGGCATCAAGTGGGTGGCTCGTTTGACGGCGCTTTTGCAGCTTTGGCAGCGCTCACCAAAGTTCCTGGACTTCACAACCTTCTCTGTAAGTTAACTGCCAATGTTTGTAACTTTTGGTTTGCAATTTCAGTCTGTGGTGTTTGCAATTTTTGGTCATTTCTGTCAGTTTTCCGGACTTCAGAAGTTGAATTTTACTAGGTTTCGGGATCCTTGAAATTTGAGTGACTACATTGGAAAAGATGAGGAGGAAGTTTGAGTTTAGATGTCTGATTTAGGAAAGCAGAGGAAACTGGCCTACTGGAGCTGGTTCATAAAATTTCTGAAATCTGATTTTTAAGAGCAGATCTGGAATGTGAATGTTGAAACAAAAGAGGTGGTTGTGTTTGAGCTGTTTAGGGTTGATTAGAGGAAGTTAATGAACTTGATGAATTTCGAATTGGTGAGAGTTGTCAATGAGGTTTTTCCCAGTGATTTTAGATAATTAGAATGCTTGTGTTCACTTCCAGAGCATCGGTTTGTGAATCAATTGCAATTGAATTGGTCTACTATGTGATTCTTTCATACTTGAATCTGCGTTAGTGTTGAGAATTTCACTTTGAATCAGTCATAGTAAATTTTTTTGTTCTAATCATTCATTGTTTACAATTATTCATTGTTTTCTTCAGGAGTAGGACGAAGCCGAGGCTTGTCCAGTTTATTTCCGTATCCACAGTCTAGCAGGGAAGCAGACAACAAAATGGGTGAGTATTCAATACTTTACTCCCGTTGAATGTGACTAAGTTTCCTCGATTAGTTTGGCATTGGATATATGTGCTCGCATGTTCTTCAAAATACTAGTTTTGTACATACTTAGCGTAGAGAACAGTTCAGATCGATTGAACCATAGCCGAGTTGTGTTGATGTTCGAAAGGTTCAATAAAGATAAGCAGTTCAAATGGACCGGAGTTGAATTGGAAACACAGTTTTTTACCTTTGCATGCCACCGACATTATAGACTACAGTCAGATTCAACCCCAGCCGAGTTGAATTCTCCATCCATTCGTTTTTGACGAGTTGAAGAGTCCATCCAATTCGTTTCTGAGAGTTAAAACGCGAGTTCACAGACAAGGGGGAATTCAACTCGACCCGTGTTGAATCCCTGCCCTAGAATCCCTTTAACAGTGAATGATAGCTTAGGCTTGAACGATTCAATTCGATTCGAGTTGAATCCAGACAAGACGAGATATAAGGGACTGATGTACTTCCCCCACATGAGCTACTTACTCACCGCAGCCCGAACAATTTAACTCGACTCGAGTTAAATCGATAAATTACTGTTCTAGTGTCAATAAAATATTCAACTCGATACGAGTTGAATTAGTTTTGCGCATGTGCTAATAAAGACTATTAATCAACTCGACTCGAGTTGAATCTATAAAATACGATAAGTGTTATCAGTGTACATATTCAACTCGACTCAAGTTGAATTACTGTAGTGCATAATAAAGCAGAAAAATAATCCAACTGGAATCGAGTTGAAATAGGAAGGAACTTATAATAATTTCATGCAGTTTAAAGAGATCTATAATATTCAACTCGAGTCGAGTTGAATTATTCGATGATAGAAATTACTTAAAACAGAATGAGTATTCATTGGGCTGAAAACTGACATGACAAACTCAACTAGAGTAATGCACAATCCTCTGACTGAAATTGACAAAATACATGGGTTGATACGAACACCTTGATTAGAGTTGAAATGATGAACGTTCAGTCTCAGCATTAATTCAACTCGCGTCGAGTTGAAAGTAACTAAGTGCTGTATTAAGAAACAACAAAACGCCATGATGGATACTTTCAACTCGAATCGAGTTGAATCCCACTTCCTTGATAATGATGATCGTAGACTAACAGATAGAGATAGAATGCAATTTCAACTCGACTCGAGTTGAATAAAACTTACTTGGACAGTTGCTACCGATAATAGTAGACTATCAGAGAAAATTTGAAAGCTATTTCAACTCGACTCGAGTTGAATACTAATCCTTGCAATTCGTATATATAAATACTAAGTTTGCTTCTCTTTCTCATTAGGAGAAAATCCCAAGGAGAGGCTCTCAGCCTTCTTCAGTCTATATGTTCATGTAAAAGATAGCGAGGTCGCAGATCCCGAAATATTTGGGGACATGTGGGTGCACAGAGAGCCTGCGGATGTCGAATGGTGGAGTATGCTCCTCACACCGCACACGAACAAGCTGGCTGTCGTCACCAAGTACAAGGGAGCAGAGTGAAACCTTCCTGTGAATTTGAAGGAGAACATCATTGATGTCGTCGTCTTCAACACGCATTGGATTTGCGTGACGTGCATCGTGGACGACCCCATTGAGGACACGACTGTGGACCAAGACTACAGGTTCACTTACATGATCGACACAACGAAGATGGATTTCGACATTTGGGCACATGTGGAGAGTATAAAAAATACTCCTTACGAACCCTTGGCGAAGAATGTCGAGCAACACATTCGCGAGTTTCGATTCACAACAGAACTCAGTGACCAGCAGCGACCAAGTATTCTCGCGCCTTGTCTCCGATCACTCGTCACTGCCATGGTGAACTTCAAGGCGAAGCTGCAACACAAGAAGATGCAAATGACGCCCCTTCGTCTGACGCAGGAAGTAAGCATGCAAAGCGGCAGCCACGAGTCCATCCTATATCAGACTCCTGAGGCGACGGGATCAAAGAGGCGCAAGGCAAATCCGTCCACAGCTCAGCGGGGGCCGACACAAAAGAAGCTCAAATCAGTCACGACGAAGAAGTCGACCGTGGCCGACGCCACTAAGATGGAACAGGCGAGCTTAGTATCGGCCTTGACGGAAGTACCCATCGACAATGTAGACAAAGTTGTCGATTACAAGGAGTCCATGAATGCCTTCAAGAACTACTGGGGGCTTTGCCAAGACTCATACATCTTCGGCTAAGATGTGACTTACGAGATTCCAATCGAGCGTCTCTTTACCCCCCCTTGTGGACTTGAACATCCGAAACCTCGAGCAGGAGAAAGTCAAGCACACGATGCATTTCCTGATTGAGATGTCCGATAAGAGCAAGAAGAACACCCTCTGCGTCTACCCAAAGGATCAGCTCGTTTAACCCCGATATTGGGAGGAGATAAAGGACGGGGAGTTCTACATGGTCAACGGACAACATTGCGTCGAGGCATCCAAGCAGTTGCAAAACCGGCTCGATGTAGATGCTAGCATCAGGGATGCATTCAAGACATGGGACTGCTTCGTGGTATGGAATGAAGATAAGCCCATCATTCGGAGAATCTCCGCGTTCTACAACAGGGTCAACCATTTCATGAATACAAATCCGACGCGGGCGACAAACATCATCATGGCGCGGGAGCTATGCAAAAGCCTCGGTAGACCGGAGAATCCAAAGGAGGCTCTTGAAGTTGGCAGGACCGTCACACAGAGGCCCAACAAGGGCAAGAAACCTGCAAAGGACAATTTCAACGTATGTGTACCTCCATTCAACTCGATTCGAGTTGAATATTGTCCTACACTACTAACGATGATTTTTAGATTTCATTCCCGCTGTAACCTATTTCAACTCGACTCGAGTTAAATATCTAACTCAATATCATACTCGGTTGATACATGAGTTCATGGAAGCTGTCAGGACTAGATTTGCTCTCATCGACGTCAAGAACGCCCAGAGAGCAGTGACAACTAGCAAGGCGGCCAGAGAGAATCTCAACATCCAAAATGAGCTAAAAATCATCACTGCTCCAAATGATGTCTACGACGTCTGGTCTGAGCTTATCTCATCTGCATCCCAAGGGGAGCTCATCGACCCCGACACAGGAAGGAAGATGAAGGAGTTGGGGAAATGGAAGACTGATCATGGGCAGCTCACCAGGGAGTTCTTCAAATGGATCGGAAACTGTAGCTACGCCCAGATCAAGAGATTAGCCGAGCATATGCTGAACAGACCAAACCCAAAACGGCGACACCAGTACCCCAAAGTCACATTGAAGCAAATGAAGGGTGTGCTTGTAGATTGCTACAGCTCTTACGACTGGCTGGAGCGCTGCAAGACGAAGACCATCGTGAAGCGCGTGATTCACAGCATGCGCCCTGACTTAATGCTGTTCAGCACGAGTGGGGACTTCAGGAAGGAGAGCTGAAAGAAATTCAAGACCGATTTTAAGATCACTCCAGCTACACTGAACGTTCTCATCACGAATCCCGGAGAATCCTTCTTCACGCTAGCGAAATTCCCCAGCAACAAGAACAAGTCCTTTGAGCAACTCTTGCCGTATGCAACAGAGTTCTTCAGATGCTTCCTCGCCAACAAGGGGAAGCTCCAAGGGGCGAAACAAACCTCAGGGCCTACAACCTGGAGGACGATGTTCTAGGGGAATGGCAGGATGACTCTTGGAATGAACAGTCCGCTAAGAGAATCAAGGTCGGAATAATGGACTTCCGTAATATCCCCGGAGCATAGGAGGAATCAGCGTCATCCAGCTCGTCAGCAGGCTCCTACTTCTACAACGTCCTCCAAGTCCTAAAGTCTATTACGGACCCCGTGGTAACTGAAATCCCCGTTTGGGTTTGGATCTGCGGAAGTAAGGATGCTGAGGCGAAAATCAAGAATCACCTCGATAGTTGCGAGTTCGGAGCAAACTACAAAATAGAGTATGCGGAATACATTCCGGCTCCTTACGAGCGACTCGAGGATCAAACCTCGTCGAAGGCAAGGGCCAAGGATCATGTCCAGATCCTCTTCTTGTTTCGAAAATTTCAGAAGTTGAGGATTTTGAATCTCCCCAAGTTCTTCCAGGCCCCCGACACTCCACAGTTCAAGATCTGCGGGAGATACAACGAGCTCAAGTACCGTATTTATAATACGGAATTGAGGATGGAGTTCTACCTGAAGCTGCTTGATATCTTCTGCAAGGAAGGGGATGCGATCCTCAGTGTTTTTGGAGGCGGAAAGCTCTACTGTGCGGCCTGGGTAAGGATATCCTATGTATTTCAACTCGATTCGAGTTGAATAGTTCGCTATGACTCTGTTGCTTGCTATGCTAGTTGTATTTAAGTCGAGTCGAGTTCAGTGCGCACCTTAGTGAACAGGGATCGTTTTACACTAAGTTGAATTCTATTCAACTCGACTCGAGTTGAATGGATTACTATGTATGCTACGAAATCATGTTCTTGCATGCGTTATTATATTTAACTCGACTCAAGTTAAATTTGGTGTTTGATGGCACTTAGAGTTTATATTTGGTATTCAACTCGACTCGAGTTGAATGCACACAGCAGAGTAGTCTGGTTGTGCTCTCACACGCCACCTCCATTTCAACTCGATTCCAGTTAAACTTTCATATGATTGCCGTTGCATCTCTTGATGTGTCTACTTGCAGATGTGTTCGCTGATGAATTACACAATCAGCTCCAGCGAAGAGCACGACGAAGTTGTCAGACTTTCCTTGAATGTCTTCAACTTGGATAGTCGAGATTTCGAAGAAGGGTACCCGATCGAGGAGGCTTCCTTATCCATGGAGAGACTGGAAGCACCACCACCCCCCACGAAGACAGAGAAGGGGAAGGGGAAGAAGAAGGTCAGGAGAGTAGAGTTACCACTTGACGTGCATAACCCAAGACCGAACGCAATCGAGTCAAGTGATGACAATGATGATCCTGTCCAGGATGTTGAGGCCTACGGTTCCCAACACCCGGTAACGCCCCAAACTGGACGAGGCTCATCTTCTCATCTTCCTCATCCCCAGGAACAAGGCTACTCGGATACCTCTCTTCGGGCTTCCACGCCATCGCCTCAGAAGAGGAAAAGGGAGTCTTTATCTGTTGAAACTCTGATGGAGAAACTCGTCAGAATGCAGGAGGAAGCGCAGACGCGACAAAGGGTGGATATTGAAGCAATGCTTGCTCAAGAGCGCGAGGAACGCAGAGCCCAGAGACAGGAGGATGAGCAACAATGGAAGTTTATGTTGACAGAGGCCTTTGCGAGAATGCCTGAGATGGTAGTCCAAGCAATGTCGCACCTGAATGCAAAGCCTCTCCTCTCCATCGAACCAAGTCATAGTGAACCTCTGCTCCTGACCCACGGGCCCACTCAATCTTCCGACAGTGGTGCAGCTCGACATGCATCTCCCGGACGTTCCCTCCAAGGCACGCCTTCTCAGTCGACTGCAGCTCCCTCACCTGCGGGCAACATCGCTCAAGTTGTTTCTAGGGATCAAGGCCCATCAAGTTGCTCCACACCATCGGACCCAGTCGAGTCGGAACAGAAGGCCGTGGATGAGGAAGAGCAGATAGGAACACAGGATCAGACTCTCGATCGGAACGTTACCGAATAAGGTTGAACTCCACGATCTAGTCTTTCATTTAACTCAACTCGAGTTGAATTTCTCCTTCGGTTAATGGAAGTTCGCGTGTAGAAGCCTTCGACAGTTGTTGATAGACTAGTATATATTCCTCTAGGACAGTTTTGTTAGATTGGATTTGGTGTTCATCGTGTAAATACTTTTTGTATATGACGCTCATTTTTGAACGCAGAGTTTGGAATACAATCATATTTTCTTACAAATTTTCTCCCTCTGATATCTACGCAGGCTCTATTGATTCGCGAAGTATTCCGAATGTTTGTGTGTCTCATAACGTCCCCCCTATGGAAGACACTAGTCCTTTGAGTCCGTTTCATGGTGAGCCAAGTAACACGCCGCAAGATGATCACAATGAAGGTCACATTCCGGATTCAATCCTACTCGAGGTTCACATTCCTCTTCCATCCTCGACCGCTGTACAAGATTCACAAACAGCTGAAACTCAATCAAAGACGCCGGTAAGCTGCTCCTTTTCCAAAATCTCATTCAATCCTTTCTTTATTAGTTCGGTGTGATCGCATTGTTTGGATTTGGGATTTCTTAGTGCTATAGAAATGGTCAGTCTCGAAATGTGGCAGTGCAATACTTAACTGTATACACATTTGTCTGCCCCGCTTCTGAACAGGGGATGAGTCATTCGCACAGTCCGGTAGTTGCAGCCGTGGAGGATATCCCTCGTTCTATTCCTTCAAGGGTGCCATGCAAGTGGCTCAATGTCATCCTGGACTTGAACGGTATCCTCTGTGTCTGCAAGGAGAAGGGATTCATGCCAAAGAACCAAGTTTACAACATGGTCGCGAGTGCACATTCCTCTGTCCTACCCGCTCCGATTGGTCCCAAGGCTGTTTTCGTTCGGCCCTTCTGCCTTGATTTCCTTCGTGAGTTGAGTGAAGTTGCATACGTCTCCGTATGGAGTTCGATGGTTCATGGGACCACGAAGTCCATATGTGACTACTTGTTCTGGGGTGTGCCATCTCCGTGCCTTGTTTGGGGGCAGAACTCATGTGAAGTTGTCAAGGTTCGTGGACCGCGGAATAAGTTGTCCAACTTCAAGTTGAAGGGGACTAATAAGGATCTCTTCCTCAAACCACTGCATATGCTTTTCAATGGTCTAAACTCAAAGTTTAATGAGCATGACACGATCATCATCGACAATAGCCGTGAGAAGCACGTCGTGAATGAACCAGAGAATGTCGTACTGCCAGTCTCGTGGTCAGAGCATGATGTATCTGATAGATTCTTGGTGGACGAGCTCCTCCCTTGGATTCAACGGCTACATCAAAGCCGCGGTCAGGGCTTCTTGTCTTCCCGTAGGGAAGACAATATTGGGCGTAGAATGCTCTCTAAAGAGCTCGATACTTCAGAATACAAAGAGCTTAATAACGCCGTAGAGGCTTCTAGGAAGCTAGTGCTTGATTAGGCTAGTTAACCAAGATTGGTCTGACCAGACATGATTCAAATTTGTCATGTATATTGTGTAGAATATAATAAATGATTTCAGTATTAATGTCTCCTTTCGGACTGATTTCATGGCTTGTGTCCGACCTTTTATTTTATCGTAGTATTTGATGGTGCTAGTTCTCTCAGCATGGATTTAACTCGAGTCAAGCTGATTTGGCTATATCATATTGCATATCATCCTTGTTGATGATTCCCCTAAAATGAATTCGTATCCAAGTGTCCAATTCCGTCTCGGTTTCGGACAATGATTTTGATTTCCGTTGCGCTGCTTCTGCTGGTTCGATTTTGGACTACGGACAATACTCAATTTCGCAGAGTGGAATGGGCCACATAATGTACTCAGCAGCTATTGCACAATCAACTATGGACTACTCGACAATGGCAATTGATGATGGTGTTGGGGATAGTCCTCCTTTTGGCGGTAAGCGACCACACTCTGCAAGTTCTCCTTCCCCGCTGAAGAACCGTACCATAGTAGACGAATCAAGTCGAGGTGGCGCTCCGCAAAGAAAGCTTTACGATGATTCTGAGTTAGTTGAGGATGCACTTCCGGTACAGGTATGACATACTTGAAGCAGTTCATTTATGAGTTTTTCTTAGTTTTTAACTTCAATCGTAGTTTGATTTAATTACATTTATCTATGTCTTTTCATGCACTTAGGCGACAACTGCAGCAGTCGTGCCCATACCAGTCATTTTCGAGTCCCCGGCTCTTCGTTTATCACCTCATAAGGCATCGTCGCTAAAAATATCTTGTGGTTCATGACCCATTCTCTCTCTACGCTTTGTCCATTGAAGTGTTTGGAGCCAACAGCAGAACTTGGAGACTGCGGGACGGAACTAATGGGGCCACCTAATCCGTCTGTTGCCTACGCTGTTGATACCTCGAGTTTGCGCTTCCGTACTATGCGCCCGCCATTACACGAGGGTCACCGCCAGACTCAGTCACACGATGGATTTCAGTCCAGAGTTAGTTGTCCTCCAGTTCGCGATGCATTGGAGCAACGGATTTTGAAGCTTCAGCGACGTGTAAATTCAAGTTCGTGTTCGTCACCATACACAAGCTACAGTCGTGGACCAGAAGTGTGGAAGGCAGTAGCTGAAATTCGAAGCCGTTCGCACTTGTGATACGGCAATAGTCTTGATATAATTTAGAGTACATCGATCGGTATGGTTCTTCATGGATAGCCCACATTCAACACCATACTGTATTGTTCTATTGGTATAGAACTATCGTATTTACCATCGTACATTCGTATCATTCATATGTAACTAGAGCCCACATATATATCTGGATGAGCATATTTCCTTTGACGTGGTCAATTCTTGTATACAATGTCTATAAATAAACATACATTCATGTATATTCCAGTCTGGCATACAATTATTCATCCATCTATATCTACTTTATACCATTTTTTACAGACTATTTGTATTTTTATCATTACTTCTGGGCCTCAACAATACTCTCATTATTGAGGGATACTCTCAAATAATGAATATGGTGTTACTTGGGATGCGTACGTTGTCTATGATAAGGAAGGCTCGGCTCACTGCCATCTCTACGCACTACAACATTACACATCCCCTTACCCATGTTCAACTGACATTGGGGAGCCAGATTCAACCAGGGCGCATCATCAAGATCGACTGTGGACGTCCTTCAAATTCGTCAAACGAGTTTCAACGTCCATAACGCAAGCGTCTATAACCCAAAAAGTTACAAGGTATTTCTGACAAATTCTTTCATTACTATCCTAGAATCAAAGATAATTTCCTCATGTCTATCGGGTCATTCCTCGTGTATGGCTAACTCATTACCATATTATCACCGTTCTGGGGAAAATTGCCAATTTGTCTTCGAACGTGTATTTAGTCTAGATTATCTAATTAGAATGTATCTTTGACCCTCAAACAACTTTCATTCGTTCCTTGACTATGTACGCTTGCCTAGAAAATTGGAATTGGAGTTCTCTCCGACCCGGTGATATTTCGATTAAATTTGCATTCCAGTCTGTATTTCCTCTCGAAGTTATTTCCGGTTCCGGGATAATTTATTCTTAAGCGTTCGTATATACTTTCTCAAAAACGGCCATTGTATTGACTACGTCAAGAGTTTGTCGATCTTTTGGTCTTGCGATTCAAGAACATTGACACATTGGCAAAGAAGGCAAGAATATCCAGTGCGCCGCAGATCCGAAGCATGGGATCTTCATCATAATGCTGCAGTATGCGTGGTCTGAGAAGTTCAAGGAGTTTCTGGAGAAGAATGTCGTTGAAAATCTCATCAACTCGGACACAGGAGACTACTTCTACAGGAACAGGTCTTGGTTCTCCAAGTTTAAGCACCACATCACCCGAGAATTCTTCCAAAAGTTTGGACGTTGCTACCGTGTGAGCGTTGAGCAGTGAGGGGTGGGCAGTGAGCGGTAAGATTTCTGAATTTTTAGGGCTGGCTTTGTATTTTTAGTTTAAAAAATCTAAAAATAGTTTAATACTTTTTATTAAGGAATAATTCTCGAATATTCTCAGGAATATTCGCATATTATAGACTTATTATCGTGGGTTTAGTGACCCAAACCCGTGGAAATAAGGCTTAAGTTCCCTGAATCTAGTTGGAATTGAGCTACAAAACTCAACAGTAAATCATAATTTGTAATGTCAAGAGATTTCTAATGTAACATATCTTAGTGATTAGTACTCCAAGTAAGACAAATTGGCAAGGTTTGCTATCAATGTAGGTATTGGTAAAATTATCATTAATAAGTTGTGAAAAATATCACATATGGTGTGGAGCACCCAATCATAGGACTAACACATAGCGTATGTAGATGAGGAGATTTAAGGCATTCTAATCTGTAGCATGGTCTAGGATTCCTCCCTCCAGAATCTTCTTCACCTTGTTCAAACTAAGAGTGGCCGCATGGATGAAGAGGTCAGCATCCGCATCAAATTTGCAAACAAATATCGTGATGAAGTATAGGTGCTTGCACGGTCGATACAGATCTCTCCGTCCTAACGCAGAAATTGTTTTCTTGAATGTCGGGCATGAGCAATCCGGAAATTTTCTAACTGAAAGTCTATAAACTGCATCCGAATCCGACTCCAACTCTACAATACACCCAAAACGAGGCTGCGGGATCATGGTCACGTTCAGAATTTTGGCCTGCATTGAGGTGGCAAACGCAATATTCTTCATGTGCTTTGAAGTCATAGCTGGAATGCGTTTCATGTTCTTTGATCTTCTTGACCTCGGGAACACGTCCGGCGGACTGGAATATGTGACAAGTCTCTTGGTGGGGCAACATTATTGAATGTGCAATTTATAGGAAGCTGTTCTTTTTGTAGTAGTCGAAAGCCCGCATTCTCTAATGCCTCCATTTCATCACGTGTGAGGTTAGTCCCTATCTTAACAGGCCATATTGAAGGAATAGGGGGTCTATCCTGACTTAGAGAAAATGGCTCAATCCACTTGCGACGATGACTTATAACACACTTCTGAAAAATATTGAACAACAATTAAAATTTGTTTATGTAAATTATTCAAACCCAAATCCATGTATTTACTGTAGTCCTTTACCACCTTAGATAGAATTAATTAAAATACAAGGAAGAACGTGGTCATTATCGATAAGTATGATCTATTAGGTGATATTGAAAAGGTTAATTTGTGTATGATATATTAATATACATATGATATAATAAACTATATCATTTTTTCCAGTTGCTAAGACTATAGAGGATACAATATATCCACACTTTAGAATATATAAATTCCAATCTGAAACTATAGTCCAAAGAACTAAAACATTATTTATATAACTTTACATTCCTTTCTTAACCTCATAATTCTAAACCAGTTTACTACCAGTACAAATTGCATGATACAAAACAAGCATTGCAACACGGATATTGATTTAAGCAACACATCAATAAAATAAAATTTAATTAGGGACATTGCGGTAAACGAAAGAACAATATGGTCCTGATCCTCATCATCTCTTAGTCTAGCAAACCCAGCTCGGATTGTAGCAACAATGTCTTCACTCAAGCTATAAGTAACCTCTCCACCTTTGCGTCTATCCACGTTCGGAATCATACCAAATTTACAATGCACAATAAGGTGGGAATGCATATGTGCAGGTTGAGAGTTGCCAAGAAAAACATAGCTATTGAAATGCTTCTGGTAGTAAGTACCATGTAAGATATAATCTCCAACTTTGTAATCAGGACCCCATGGGCAAGTGAACGCCGAGGTAACTTGGTGCTTGGGTAAGGAGCACTGAAGAATGTAAAATTCAACTCCCTTATCATTTCCCTCTATAGCTAGGACATCAAAGTTGTCACCTGCCCGAATGAGATCACCTCTTCCTTGACATTCCAAAACCTCCTCTTCAATGGTGTCTTCATCGCAATCCTCATAATCAAGCATAACCTCTTTTACTTCAGAAAGGTTGTATGGCTTTAATTTCACCAACTCCCAGCCCTCCACATGAGACTTATTTGTACAATTAGAACAGTCACCATCAAAACAGTACGCACAAAAGCATGACAACTTTCGAACAAATAGCAAGGTTGGATCAGCAACTAAGAAGGTGTACAAACAATGCAGACTCTAAGAGCTCTCCACTGTCTCGTAGTCATGACTACGCTCCTTCATGCAATCTTTGGGAATTTCCCAAAAGTACCTCCAAGCTTCCTTGATCCCGGTCTTCCGGAAATTTGTATCTACTTCTGCACTCATTGTGGCCTTGAGGAAACAAACCGCATCGTGTGCATTTTGCATCCTTCCCCAGGTATCATGAAGTTGAGATTGTTGCAAAGCACGCTTCCCAACAGCCCCTGCACCATCCCACTCTCCCTTTCCATGGCCCGTGCCAAAGAAATTCCAATTCATGGTACATCTATTTGTGAGACTTGGATATCTTGCAACAAAGTATGAAGCCCGTGCACCTTTGAATTGGCGAGCACAACCATCGGACCAGACAACATGGTATTTGGGGCGAATATCTGTAATAAGGCACCCATATTAGTGTCTTGACAATCAAAATTAGCTATGTAATCTGTACACATTAAACCGGAGTGGTGCAATCAGTATCGGAAATTTATAAATTGGGGTACTATTTAACAATTAAATTACACTGAAGTCTAAGCTGGAATGTTAGAAAGAATACGAAAAACATACCTTGCAATCGTAGCCACTGCCAGTGCTGCATGAAACAATGCTGAACAAATAGTGAGTCATGCTTTTCATCGTCTGATATATAAAAATAAGAATCCTTTACAATATCCCCATTTCAATTCATCATGTAAGTAATGTGCACTAGAATGGTAATTTGCGTTGAACACCAATACATGCTTTGTATTTGCTTCTGAATCTCAAATGTATAATTCTCAGCACAGTCAATATGCGACAAGATCATACCTTCACCCATGCAGCCAATTGACCGCCTGCAAAGGTCATCCTACCACCTCGCAATGAAATTATGCCAAACAAATTGAGGTTATTTCAACTTCAAGTATTCAGAAAACACTATGGAAGAAGTCTCCTTGTATGTTTCTACAATCCTCTTTTGGGGCCTCCCCTCCTGGGTGACTCCAATCACTTCATTCTCAAATCACTTCCAGGTAACAAGTGTTGATGCAGAAAGTTCTTCAGGACAAATCTCCAACTTCAAAACACCACAATCACTGCATGTACCCATAACACATGAAAGTGCATGCCACTCGGCATTCTCCGATTTTAAACAAACTATTTCCTGCCCCAGAGATGTTGTTCTACTATATGTTTTCAAATGAGCATGACAATGTGCCTCACCTAGTGGAGACTTGCAAACAACACACTCACAAGTACAATCACTTAGGAAGTGAAGTCCATTTTCTACACCTTGACTTTTATTGAACCCCTCTCTAAGCATGTCAATCTCAACATGGTAGCGACAGCAACATACATTCCTCTCATTGCAAGGTCTAACAAAATATGGCTTCAATTTTTCAAAAGCCCTCAATTTGATAGGAACATCGGGATGTAATTCAACAAATCAGTTGTGGAAGACCAACTGCATACACATGAAGAATTTGTAAGAAGACAGCACAATGTGTACCGATCCTTGAAAGACTCAACTACACGGTTCAAACTATACTAAACAGTACACCATTTGATCGAACATACCAAGCTGATTATAATTTACAAAGAAAACCAATGCAGTACACCCTAAACCAAATTTTTTGCTAAAACTATACAGATACTAAACAAGATGACACATGAATGTCTTTTGAGTAATTGTTCATGAAATTTTATACACTACTGGATTACATTGTAGATGAAATTTTATACACATAAAACGGTAATTACTAAACGTTAGATATTGAACTAAGAAGGAGTCATTTCAAAATCCCTAAATAGTATTTGCTTGCTAAATTGGTACCAGATCAATACAAACTAGACGCAAAAAAAAGTCTTTGACGATACTTGAGTTTCTAGCAGGTAGTGAGTGTAGTGTTGTTCGTAGGTTTTTGGTCCAATCCACTTCTGAACAATCTCCTTTCGGTTTGGACTTACTCGAGTCTCCTCCGTCCACCATCTTACAACAATGTCTCGAATTTCTTCAGACAACCCTAGCCTTCTCTTTCCCTTAGCCAACACAGAAGCCGTGTCGCCAATACGCTCAGTTTTGCGCTGTAATGCTACTCTAAGGTTCTATGGATTCACATTTAGAATCCTAAACAAGACTTTTATATTTGACACACTTGAAGATACAGCTGCATCAAGAAGAATAGACTTCCTAGCAAGCTTGTCAGCTGACTGAGCACCCTTGACTGCCTCTAATTCTTTCTGATAGTTTTGAATAAGCTCTAACTAAACCATTGCATCTAGTCTTCCTCTCCAATTTTAGAGGTAGTGGCAAGCAATCTTGCCTCTTCTTCTCTCTCTCTTCTCAACTCTCGTCGTTTTTGTTGTCTCTCTGCTTCCCCCTCTCTTAGACTTTCCCTACTGTCAAAAAGCTCATCTGCCCTAGCACAAGGATTTCTTCTAATAGACCCAACACGCTGAGCAACATTGCGATTATCACCCATTGCAACAAGATCTTGAGAACCCTTACACTCTAGGCACACTCTGATCAAATTAACGTCCACAAAACCCTCTCGGAAAACGTCGACGAAACAAACTCCACACCAAAATCAAAATCGCCGGATCTCAAAATCTACCAAAGTGCATCTATCGTGTACCAATATAGAACAATCAGTACGATCTACCTCTGTAACTGAGCAAAAAGTGTAAAACTTTGTGAAAATAGCGTCAACAACTAGCATGTTGTGAGATGTAATTCTATACGACAAAAAATTGTCAGGATGATAAGCACGATGTCCTGAAGACTTGCAAATCCACCGGCGATTTCAGGAAAAACAAATTTGTACAGTTTGGAATGTTTCGTACCGCTTGTACATGAAAACTAGAAACCGCCAGGGGGTAGACCGTAGCGTGCGTTCACCCTTTCCTTAAGATGAGGCTATCAAGTTTTGGAAAGAGGTTATTAAGGTGGGCCGGTAAGGAGACGCTTAAGAGTATTCTAGTATCACATTCTAGTATCCTCAACTCAAAAATCCCTTAGTTTCCATAATGTTATGTTAGCTTTGAAGCTCATTTAAAGAGAAATATTTGTAGGACTATGCGTTCCTAAATAAAAGTTTATCTAGAGTTGGCTTTGATGGAGGAGAAGCAGGTGCTATGTGGAAGTGGAGCTGTAAAGCTGTGAGAGCATCGGTGTAGCTATGAAGTAGGAGTCGCAGCCGTGAAAGCTCACCGATACGTTGGAAGTTGTGAAGCATTCAGTGGAGTTGTGCATGACCAATTTTTTATTCAAATTGTGGCTTGTTTGTTTGTGTGCGGGACACTAGTGCTGCAATGGGCAGTGTTGCTTTGCAACAAGGGTTCGATTTCCTCACTAGTGACTTAGACTTTGGATTATAACTTTACAATTAAACTTGTATTTGTTCATTTACATTGAAATGCAATTGCACATTTACACATGATCATGTTTGTGTCTTAATCTCTCCTGTTTATATGTTATGAACACATGAGTTTCACCATTTTTTTCTCACTTACCATTTTTTTGAGCACTTCATACTTTCACTTAGCTTTATTTCTAACATTCCTGAAGTTTCTTAGCATTTCATTGCACCAAAAATTCCATAGTGTAGTCACTTGCACACAACAAAATTGGATGTATGATCGCACAATCTTTTCTCATTCAACTTTTTTTTTAAGTCAAAATACTACAAGGGCAGAAATATTTTTTCCACTACTGCCCGTAAAAGTAGCTCCAGAGGCCTTTTTTGTTGACCAATGATAGCATATCCCCTAATTTCAAAGTAAGATTCCTAGGAACGCTCATGGGTATGTAGGATAGATCTTAACCCCTAAGAGCCCAATCAACCATTTTATGATCGATCCTGAATTTTGACGAGCTGTACCTAGATAAAATTAGACTTTTTTGGAAGTTTTTTTAGCATTCTAGAAGTTTGGTAAGTTGGAAACCACATCCAATTTACGAAACCCTATTTGTATTCATAGATTGTTAGGAATAAGCCTTCAAATACAAACAGGGCAAAGTTTTCTTAGTGTAAGAAATCTTACTATTTTGGGAAACTAATATGGTTCCTTACAGGTTACTTGTCGCCTATCTCCATTTTCTACTTCTATAACATAATACTGTTCGGCGATCCTTTCTACCTACCAAACCTTTCTATCTACCAAGACTTCCTACCCACCAAACCTTCCTACCCAACGTACCAACCTACCATCTTACGAACTTACCTACCAACCTATCTACCTATCTTCTTTTATGTTTTTTGGATTATGTAAGTTAAAATGAATTAAATTAAAATTATACTAAAAAAATAAAACACGAACATATATAAAATTGTTATGGAATAGTAGACACGAGATACTTTCTTAGAATACCGTATGAAGTGCTTCTCCATCGGAACAACGGGTACCTTACTATATAAAAATAATAAACATAATATGAGGAAATGGTAGAGACGGGATAATTCTATAAAAGTACCATATAAAGAGCTTCTCCGTCGCGACAACAGGTACATTGCTAGTATCATATAATATATGATTTTAGCCAATCATAGCAATTTCAAATTACTAATAATAGAAATTACATTTTATATATTGAATTTCGAAGTTTTACTCTCTTTATTTAATTATGAAACCATTCTTCCTTATTTTAAAAAATTTAACCATATAGATCTAATCTTGGTTCAAGTCTTTATACTATATTTGGAGCGCTACTTCATAAGGGAAACTGAATTCATTTTTTATAATACATCTAAGTTTTTCTACAAACCCCTCGGACCTTTAGGAGTTAAGCAGTCACATAACAACAGCGCAGATTTCATTCCACCCTAATATGCACTTGGCCGGGACCCGATCCGACCCGGCCGGACCCGGCCGAGGCCCCGTTTCCACCCGGCCGGCCCGGCCCGGGACAAACCGTAGAGTAGCGGTTCTCTTCGTCCTCCCCAGGCAGCGTTGATGAAGAGAAGGTCTCGCTTCCCTGTGGGAGAGCAAACCCTCGTCTCGAACGGCAACCCAAGTCACAGGCAAGGCAATTGATCAGCAACAACGCTTCGCTTTTCTTCCTTCATTCCTTCCTTCCTTTCTCCCATCCCTTCTTTCCTTTTCTTCTTCCTGTGAGCAACCTACTCTGGCATCCTTTCTTTCTACATCCCTAGCTTAAGCACGCCCTTCTGTCGCCGTCGCTGTGTGCTCTCTGGCCTTCATTTGCCTCACGTACAACTCCGTTATACGTCTCTCTCGTCTACACCCTCCCCTTGTTTTAGCTTACCCGCGTTGTTGCAAGAAATCATGCGAACCTTCGCAATCATTTCTTTACGAAGCGTTGGTATTTTCACGGAAAACGTTGTTAAATTATTGGTGTGGCGTCTTTGGGTGGGACGTGGTATTTCGGTCGAGTCCTGTATTTACGGGGCGTGCGTGGATGGATCAACTCGAGGTCAATCTGCACATTGGCGTGGAGTGCTCATGACACCATGCAGCAACAGGACCAAGGCGGGGCCCTTGCTGGTTCTTTGATGTTGAAGTTCTCGTTTGAACTTGGGCTCACTTCTTTTGTATGCTTTTGTGGAGTTTGTATACGTGTTTTGGTTACTTAACGAGGCTGCGAGGGACATGTTAACTTCTTTGCCGGCTCTTTCGGTATCAAAGTGGTTAATTTCATCGGTTTCACTATTGGGCGTGATGGAAAGCGCGATTTTCGGTGTTTGATTGCTGCTTGAGGGCTGCCAGCTACTGTCGAAAGCTTCTCCTTGTTCCCTCAGGGTTTAATGTCTGGAGCACCAGTTACGACGAGTCTGTTGGTGTGATATGTCCTGACTTTAATAACAGGGATGGAGGGCTTAGCATCGGTTTCCTAATTATCTGTTCTGCAGGCGTAAGCAGCTAGCCAAGATGAAGGAAGCGAAGGGCAAGAGAGGAGCTCCCGTGAAAGAGAAAGTACCCAAGGTGCAAGACAAGTAAGCGAGGCGTCCTTGGCATTGGGCTTGGTCCGCTGTGCGAAAGGGTGCGAGCCTTGGCCCTTGTACCTGATGACGGTGGCGTTGGGTTTTTTGGTCGCAGGGACATCAAGAAGAGGAAAGGAGCTGTGAAGGAGGCGAAGGCAAAGAAGCCGAAGCCAACCAAGAAAGTGAAGGATCCGAATGCGCCGAAGCGACCTCAAACTGCATTCTTCATCTTCCTGTGAGTAGGAGGGGATTTTCCTGGTGATATTTATGTGGTTCAGTTGCTGGTTAGTTGTTTGTTTTGGTGGGTAATCTGAGGTGGCTCATAAACGGGTTGGCGGGAATCAGTAACGAGTTCAGGACAACATTCAAGGAGGAGCACCCTGACGTGAAGGGTGTGGCGGCGGTCGGGAAGGCGGGAGGCGAGCGTTGGAAGTCGATGTCGGAGGCTGTAAGGATATGTTCGCTACCTCTCAACCATATGTATTTCAATACATCGGACAAATTTGGAGTTCCGAATGATCGTAGCAGTTGAGTGCATGTTCGTAATATTCGTTGCGGAAATAGTTTGCTGTACCGAGGTGCAATGGCTGTGCAGGACAAGCAGCCGTTCGTGACGAAGGCTGCTCAGAAGAAGGCAGAATACGATCGGACGATCGCCTCGTACAAGCAGAAGCAGGTACAATTTGAGAGGCAACGTCCCAGTCATGTGTAACATGTTGGACGTCGACAATGGTGAGCGAATTCGGATACTTGAGGTGGGTAATGGCTTGAATCTCACCAGTTGTTTCTGTTCGGGGGACAGGAGGATGACGAGGAGGAAGCGGACGCAGAGGAGTCTGACAAGTCGAAGTCGGAGATCCACGATGACGATGAAGAAGAAGACGAGGTGCGAGACAGGAGAGCTCGTAGTCGATTCGCGAGCTATTGGATGGCTCTGTAGTTCGCGGGGATGGTGAAGCTGACTTGGTTCTGGTGGTGTGCAGGAGGAAGATCTTGAGGAATAATCTACCGGGGGAAGTTGTAGTGCCGTTCTATGTAACCGTTGGCAGTGGGCTCAACTGTGGATGAATCGTGATGAGGACCCTGTTCAGCGAAGCGCAGTGATTATTGTGGAAGCAGAGCTGCACAAACGTTTCAGTGGGACTCGAAGCCGGGGCCGTGGCGTGGTCGTTGGGTGTCGGTAAATCTGGTTTCGGGCACGACTTGGTGGTGGTATGGACATGACAGAAAGGGAGGAACAGGACGGGACGGGAGTATTGGTGGACGAAGTGGTTTTATTTCGTTTCTTGTAGTCTTTCTTGTGGACTTGTTCTTGTAGAATTGATTTCCACCTTGGGCTTTTGGCCAGTGATTGACTAGTGCAGTGGCTCTTGGTGACACGGTGGTTGTGGTGACAAGGGCGGCCAGAACCGAATTGATTGTATGAATATGCAAGTCTAGGTTCTATTGGAATCTGGTTTTGCATGTTCTATGTGAAAATTTAATCCTACATTTGTCTCAATGTATTGTTCCTACAATAGGACTGAAGGAAATAAAAAAATCCAAACATCAATGTAAGGAAACTGCATGCACATTAAAAAACATATTCGAGAACCGGAAAGTGAGTTGTAATCTCATTAATCCCTTAAGTTGAAAGGTCCCATAAATACCAGAAGCCCTCTAACCACCCTCCATCGATGTGTAACGTGTACCAAATCTTAGCCTCAAATCAAGAATTTTAGCTTCAAACTCAAGAAGATTGTCACATTCAAGTTGAAAGCAGTCTTTCCACAGTCTTTCTGGTTTGATGTTTCTTGTGCTCAAAAATTCGATCTTAGTAGTAAGGCTCGGTTCAGACTGGGACGTCCAGTGGAGGTGGACAACAGTGGAAGCAAGCAAAACTGGATGTCCACCATCTTGTCCATTACATTGTGGAAGGAACTTGCCATGTCATCTATCTTTTTGTTTGTCCGGTGGATGGTTTCAGACTGTTCTATTGGACGTCCAGAGACTTTCCTTCTTCTACCCTTCAATTACAAGAGGTAATGTACATATTATAATTTCACTACATAGTCAAAACCATCTGAGTTTGTCCATTGAACAAGTTTGGGGCTACCTTTGGAGGTGTAGAATTTTGGCGGGAAAGGATGCCAACATGGCAAATCCCTCTTGCGGACATCCCTTCAGTCTGAAAGGGACTTTGGACAAAAACCTAGACATCGGCCAATGAGAAGCCAAAGAATTTCGTCCACCTCCAGTTTTCAAATTTGATTATTTTGACTACATATGCAATCTTAACCATTTTTGTGTACATATGCAATTTTTAAACTTTTCAAAAGATTTGCCTCATGAAGAAATTGGACTTATTCTTGGACCATACTATCTCCCAAAATCTTAGTACCGCCCTAGAATGCGGGCCGCAAAGCACGCCTGAAAATGCGGAGAAGAGGAGGTATGGGAGGGGTACAGCTGGAGAGGTCTTTGGGGTGGGGTCTTGGGAGCGAAGATCTTGTGGGCGGGGATTCTTGGGGGAGCAGATTTACCCCATATCATTTGTGGCTGCTTCCTCCCTTGAGAAATTACAAGAAGGCTGGGGGGCTAAATTGAAAGACTAAAATTCTAATATTAAGTGGACTCCATGTGGCACCTCCTTAAGGGGGTCCATGTGGCAAGAAAGGCCCTAGATTGATTAATTAATGTTGCTGCATAGTGAAGGTTACTATGCACGAGCATCTCACTACGCAACACTCACTATCAATGCAATACGTTCAAGTTTTTGATCGGATACACTTAACCCATAACTGTTCTTGTGTTGATTGGGAGCTTCAAACCTCAAGACTGTAATTTTGAATATACACTCTCCGGGGTAAACGAAATTTTTTTTCTTTTTTTTCAAGCTTCCAAACGTAGCATCTTGTACATAGGATTATTATGAGCTACCGCTTCAAATATTGACAATCGAATGATTACCATTTGAGAGATCATAACATCCTAAGTTTACTCCCAAGTTGATTATCCAAAAATTCTCTCCTCTTCAACTTGGGAGTAAACTTGGGAGTAAACTTAGGATGTCATTATCCAAAAATTTCAATCTCATTCGCAACTGGTGGATGATGCCCCTAGTGGCCAATATGGTGTATTGTGTAAAATTTGGTAACATAAAATAATAGTCTGCTCTAGTGTCCTGCGTGAACCAATTTTGACATCAGCTTTGCAGTTAACTAGCGCCAATTGCCACCACTTAAACTCCTAGAGAGCCAAAATATAATTGAAATCCAATGCAGAGTGCAAAGTGACAATTGTGCCCTCAAGACGCCCATCCAACCTCCTTTTATACATAGATGGTAGGAGGGCGGGTGCCATTTTGGCGGGGGTTCCTAGGAAGCAGGGGGGTTCTAGAGGGAAGGAGTGATGCGGCTTTAGGGTGAGGCGGGGCGGGTGCAACTTTAGAGTGTTGCAGGGTGGGTGAAGAGAAAGGGCAAGGGGGGTGGATGAGAGGGGGCCGGGCGGATGTGGGGCGGGTGAGTGGGGGCAAGGGCGTGTGAGTGGGGGGGGAGGTGGGTGAGGGGAGGCAAGGGCGGGTGAGGAGGAGGCATGGGCGGGTTAGAAGGAGGTAGGGGCGGGTCAAGCGGGGGGGGGGGGACATGTGCAAGTCAAGGGAGGGGCATGGGCAGGTCAAGCAGGGGGGACATGGGCGGGTCAAGGGAGGGACATGGGCAGGTTAAGGGGGGGCAGGGGCAAGTCAAGGAGGGGGGGTTGCAAGAGAGGAGAGAAGAATCTAAGTTTTCCTACTTTCAATTCCTCCACTTATTCAAATGTGAGTCTTCACATGCCAATTGCCCCTCTATTTCAAACTTAAGCTACCACATCCCTATTCCCCGTCTATTTCTAACTTCAGATATGACATCCCAATTCCCACCCTTGTTCAAAATTTGAGCTAGCAAATCCTAATTCCCACTCTTGTTCAAGATTTAAGCTCCAAAATTATAAGAATATTATAAATATTACAAAACACATACAAATATTTTTTTTACTTTCCGATACTGAGTTAGAAATATTGTTTACATCCCAGTGTTTATACATATAGTTGATTTACTTTCCAAAGCTGAATAAGGAATATATTATACATAATTGGATTTATACGTACATTTGATTTTACTTCCCAATACTAAATCAAGAATACATTTTACATCCGAGTCTTCATATATATATTAGATTTTACTTTCCAATGCTAAATCAGGAATACATAATAAATAATAGGGATTATGTGTATATTTGATTTTACTTCTCAATACTAAATTTGGAATACATTTTAATTCAAAATATGGGCTACATTTGGATGCAATCACGAGAAGAGTTCTTTTAGCCAAGGAGGGTTATAAGTGTCTTTAGAGTCATTGTTAACCCTTAAACGCCCGACCAAGTCCGAGGGGCTTGATTCCAATAGAATCTTTCCTGTAGCTCTCATTGTACTCAACGTTTCACTTACATTTTGATGTCAAACTGGTCACCTTCTTCTGATGCATTCAAAAAGTGAATTTTCACAATTCTAATTACAATTTGTATGAATGATTTTGTGGTTTGAAAGGATTGTGGTAGGTAGGTTGGGGTGGTACATAACCTTGTAGGAGGTTGCAAGCTCATCATTGATTGGTCCATTCATGATGCCCAAGTTCAAAAAGTGCACTATTCATGATGCCCAAGTCCAAAAGATGCTGTGATCCAATTTTGGGCTGCCCGTTTTAGGCCCCAAGGGCGTTTAAGGGTTAAGCTACATTTTCAAGCTTTTATATTCCAAAATTGAATAAGACAGGGGAAATTGGAGTGTGATAGCTCAAATTTTGAACAAGAGTTAGAATCGAGATGTGGTAGGTCAAATGAGAAATAGGGGGGGGGGGGAAGGGAATTGGCATGTGTTGGCTCAAATTTGAATAAGAAGGGCAATTGAAAGTAGGAAGGCTTAGCTCCCCCCCTTCTTCCAACCTCCGAGTATTTTTGGAGTAGCCAAGTCCAAACATTCCTCTACAAAAACCGGGATTTGGATTGCTTGGATATTGAAGGAGAATGTTTGGATTTGCTATGTTTAGATTGACCTCTCGTTCCGCTCACTCCACTCCTTGTACCTCATCGTGTTTGCAGCAAATTTGCAACTCGTCGGGGCATAATCCCTGCGCAAATGAGTGATGAGGACATGTATGGTGGAGATTCTACTACTGATGGGCCTTCTATGGCGGTTCATAGTGGTTCTTCATGCCATTTAGTTGTTGATACGGACACAAGGGGTGGAGTGAGGAGTGTGAGTCCACATACAACAAGAAGAGATGCGAATGTGTTAGAAGGGCATGACAATCCACACTACATGTCAGAAGTCCGAGGCGCATCAAATTCCACAAGGTCTGTTGCTGCACGCTGGCGTAGCATGGAAGAACCCTTGCACATTGCGAAGAGGAGAGAATTGGATGAAAAGTGGGCACATTGTTTCTTTAAGGCAAATATCCCATTTAACGTGGTAAGCAATCCATTTTTTACTCAAGTGGTTTAGCAACTTCCAAGGCGAGAATTGACTATGGTCCTCCGTCTTATCATCACTTCAGGACTAATCTCATAGAACCCAACAGATTGCGAGTGGACAAGGAAATTGAGGTTAAAACTGGATTGGCAAAAACCGCTTACAGGGTGTCCATATGCACCAATGGTTGGGACGATGTCAATCGTAGGCCTCTAATGAATGTGATGATGACTTGCGTGCCTAAAAAGGTATTTTTGCGAAGCAAGCATTGACACATCTGAGTAGACAACATCTACGACATATATAGCAGACAAAATCTGCATATTCATAGAGAATGTGGGACCTAATAATGTGACACGAGTGTGACCAATAACGCTGCAAACATGCTTGGAGCAATGAAATGTATCATAGAGGAGTATCCATGGATTTTCTTGCAAGAATGCATGGCACATGCTTTGTATTTCCTATTGGAAGATTGCACGAAGATTCTAATTTTCAAGGACCTTATCGAGAGGGCGAGGAAGTTGTGCCATTGTATACAACAGAGGAACTGAATAGAAGACCTTGAAAGACTCTAAGGTTTCCAGCAAAAACGAGTACATTGACTAGCAACAACTCTCATATAGTGGAGATTAATACATATAGTTGGCTTTGTCTGATTGACAGTAATATCCAGTTGTTCAAAATAAGTCAGCCGACCTGTGCCTGGTCAGCGACACGTCGGATGTCTAAAATGAATCTAAAACTCTAATCTTGCCAAATACATATCCGACCCGCTGACCCTTCTCGGTATCGACTACCAGGTCTATACATGTCAGGTATAGACAAGACTAAAAATAGCTTAGCAAATATGCTACGAATATTCTGCTAACATTACCCCCTTTTTAAGCCAAGTACACCCATGTAGACTTGTAGCCTAAAGCGATGGGTGATCAGATGAGGTTGGGTCGTAAAAGAACCTGATTAGACGTCGATGTGGTAGCTTGGTCAGGGTGGAGTTGTTATAGGTGCGGCTGTCCGTCGCATCCGGGTCGCGACGTGCTTGTCGGACAGCCAAGGTTCGTAAAGATGGCCGAGCCTTAAGGAACGTCGTAGAAGACATTGGTTTCGTGGTTTGAGCTGGAAAACGGTTCGTCCGTGCAATCGACTCCTGCAAGGGAAGGTTGAGTGGAGAAGAGGAGACGTGTGGCGTTCAGTCATATGCCTCGGCTAAACCCGTGAAGACTACTGGGGTGATGTCGGATAAGAAGGACGCTTGCGGGGTGCGTGTGGTAAGGATTTTGCACTTCTACAAATTTCTTACAGTATAGTGTGGTTTATTTACAGAAAAGCAAAGTAGTGTGTTGTGTTGTATCTAAGGTTACATGTTAAGTTGTAAATATATATATACAATAGTATAAACTCACCCAGAGCTCGTCTAGTGATTTTCACTCTAAAACCCAGCGATTACTCAATTTGGATTATCGTCCTTTACCAATGCTCTAATTCTAGACAAAATGGAGTCTCAATCCTATCTAGTATTCTAGGGGTGGTCAATAGTTCTGGTCAAAAGTTCAAGTTAAGTCAATAGACCCCAATGCAGACTATCACCTAATTAAAATGCCAATGTGATATGCATAGATAGTACATATAAGAATTGGTCAATAGGTCCAGTCCAAGTATAAATATACGAATCTATATACGCAATGCCTAGCGTGCTGTGTGTCAATAGGTCCAAATGTAGAGCATGAGTAGAGTCTACATGCACCTCTCCGATACGCTCAGGTCAATAGGTCCTTACTCATGCATGATGGATGCAATTATGCCATTTACATAAACAAACTCTACTTAATGTCTTATTCTCACAATTTGTACAAACACTCAATAATATCAAAATTAAGAATGTCAAACCCAAGCCCAAAGACTTACAGCAAACTTATGTCAATAGGTCTCAACTCAATTGAGCTTTAGTATTAAGTATTCAAAATCTTTTAAATATATCAATTTACTATTTCACAAACCAATGCCAAACTCAAACACTAATTCAAATATTTTCCTTTGGGTTTCAAACAAACTTATTTAATTGACTTTTCAAAATTTAATAGTTCAATTTAAAGTAAAAAATTGTAATTTCTAACCATAGGGTCTTGTTTAGAGCAGTTGAACAATTAGTTTGTATATTAAATTTTGCAATTTTTGACCGTGCGGATTCCAATTTATACTCAATCAAAGTATGGATATAATTGGAAATTGAATTCAAACCAGCAGTCCCATTACCGCGCTATTCAGTCC
The DNA here is from genome assembly GCA_037043015.1 of Bryum argenteum. NCBI lineage: Eukaryota > Viridiplantae > Streptophyta > Bryopsida > Bryales > Bryaceae > Bryum > Bryum argenteum. Next base: position 43,693,206 of record CM073321.1, read on the forward strand.
CTGTATCCGTGCTGTTTCCTATGGCCGTGTGCTACAAACCTAAAGCCGTGCACATGGGCACCCTGCGGCCGTCCGTTTTCCGGCTACAGAACTTCAATGATCAATAGTTATCAGAGGTTTGATCTAATTCCTCTAATGCAGTCTACAATGCAACACTCGCTCAAGCACTTTAGAGATTCAATTTACAACTTCATAGTATCATAGTTCTCAGATGAAACCAGGAGGATGCAATGCAGTTGAGCTATACAGCTTATTCATAACACAAATTTACATCATAGTTATTTTAATTTACGGACAACCTGCAGAACTTCTTCGATCAGTCTCCTCTAGTAATCAGGAACGCCACAGTCGGTGCTCGCTCCAGCTCCCCTTAACACCCTCCATCAGCCTGCAACTCCTTCCATCGATCACTCCACTGACACGGCTGATCACTCCAAGTAATTCAAATCTATCCACGTTTATACTTCAATCACAACGAGCATGAATCACTGAAGGAGCTCATTCATCAAACCGGGTATGCTGTAATTTCTCGATTGAACCCACAATCTGAGAGCTTCAATCCAAGCTGAAGTGTGGTCCTCTCCTTGCAGATAGCCTCTGGAATTCCTAAAACTGCAGTTGGGTGGGATTGTGCATCGTCCTCATCGTCACAACAAACCTCGTTTTAGAATCATCTGTGTCCGTTTTTCTTCTCGTCAATCTCCGACATTCTTCACTGGTATTCTATGAGCCTGGATCGCTTTAAATGACCCTCAAATATAGGACCAGTAAGTTGACAGCTCTTCCTTCCTCGGTTCGCTCTCACCACAAAGAGCGAAGGATGTCTCAGCCAAGAGCAGACGAAGTTGCTTCCTGACGTCCATGATGAGCTCTCACGCACACAGGGATATCGAATCCCAGATCATTAACAGTAGTCTCCTTACGAAAGTTCAGTGGACACCCAGCCCTCTTCATCGGCAGGTTCCTGCCAGAGCCCGCTCGCTCGTCTCCACCGTCGTTCACTGCAGACTGCAGCTTCGTCGTCGAAGAATCAGCTTTTGCTCCGGCGCTTTCACAAACTCTCACAGACCGGGCGCAACACCCTCACAACTACTCAATTCGACGTCGATAACTTCAGATTGAATTCCTCATGACCTCCATAGAGGTTCGTGAGATTCTTGACCTAGTCCTCACCAAGAAGTATCTGCTCACCATGCTTCTACAGTCCGATCCTCAACGCCAATTTCTTCTGATCGCACTCTTCCTCGTTACTATTTGCGCTTAGCAATCCTCAAATTTCTGAACTACTATCATCGTTTGTACCAAAGCCTTCACCGATTCACTTCAGCTCCGTCTTCACTCCCTAAATTTCTCCACTCATGATACAATCTGTGATCGCTTGCACAAAAGATTCACTCAGCAAATACACGAATACAAGTGACATTCTACTGGAAAGATAATCCTAATCACTCAAATTTCAGAAACATACATGAAAACATCAAGGTACGCAATGAAACAATCACACAATATATTAACTTGAGAGCTATAATCACATACATGAAAACATCAAGGTACGCAATGAGTCACTTTGAAAAATAAGAGAGTGTTAATCTATATTTTCTTTCTCATCCGTCCTTTAGATTGGAAGAAAAATGTTCTCAAAGTGACAACAAGCTTGAAACTTACTCATAGAAGGGTGCGTAGTTGGTATTTAAAGTAAGTAGCACATGACGTCTTGTTGAGTCAAAGGCAGATTTGTGGGGAGGCACGACTCCAGGTTTCAAGGCGCAATATCTAGATTCATACAACACTAGGTGAATAAGTTTCATAAGAAAGTGGCTCTTGTTGAAGCACAGAGATGTCAACCACGAATCAAAATTTCGGAGTTTCTAACAATTAAGATCACTATTTCACAATCAGGCTGAAGGGGTGGAGCACCTCGGAATGAGGTTAGACATTACTAAATCTGCCACCACAACCTCGCCATGTTCGGCCTGCTCTACCATCGCTTGAAATGAGTTCGAAATTACAAAAAATAGTATTTGATGATTTATGAAAGAGTTTGAAATTACAAATGACCTAGTTTAGTGTCAAGCTTATGACATTATAACGCGTCACAATTGACAGAATTCCGCGTCATAGATAACATTATTCTGTTTCACAACTCACAAGTGACTTATAAACACCTCTCGAATGACATAAGCAACTATATTTTTATTGTCTTGAAAATTTTTACGTGAATGACATTATGACATAAAGACGCGTTTCACATGACAGAACTCTTCATTTCTAATGGCATGAATTCTCTATGAGTTGACATAAGAGAGCATTTTCATCGACATCGTTACAAATCCATCAAAGTTGACTCGACGTTGCTTTTCAATTGACACTCCAACGCGTTTCAAATGACGCATTGTGCACAACATGCAGTCAACACTTTTTAGAAATTCACACGAAAATGTAAATTTTAGAATTATTTTTAGATTTCCGCAGTAGTAGGGAAGAGGTACCTGATCACCATTGTATGATTTAACTGGCGCACACTTGTAGGGTCACCTACTTGAAATCACTTATGGTGGCTGGATTGCACTAGAGTGCAGGCAGCTTCCTTCCAAACAAGCAGGTTTCTTCTATCAAGTCGTTCGCTGCGCCAGCAGTGCGGAGAAGCCAGCGTCTTTGGTGATTGCAATCGATGGAGTCCGATTACCAGCCAAGGCAGCGTGATTGCCAACCAAGCTCAACCGACCAAGCTCGCATACTTGTAAGTCTGCGCTCAAACCGCATGTGCTCATCGTCCTTGGCTGACCTAATTTGTTCTTGCTGTGAATTTTATCTGAATTGTGGTACTATTTGATTACTTTGCAGTGCTAGTGGCATGAAAGGGTGAGGGGTGAGCTTTGCAATTGATTGCTCGTTGGGGAGATTTTAGGAATTTGTCACCTTCAGAAGCGACGTTAGCCGTCATTGCTGACAGTTAGGTGGATGGCAATAATAGATTATCATTTTTTTTCCGGTAGAAACGCAGGGAGACGCGCGAGCTTCTCCAGCAATGGCGGTCGGGGACGCACGCACGCAATCAAGTGCGGACAAACGACGTGTCGGTGCCGGCGATACTTGCAGCACTGCGTTTGTCATCTTTCCGAGACAATTCGATGGAGGAGTACAGCGAGGAGGAGGGTCAGAAGGGGAAGTAGGCGCGTGGGAAGAAGCCGGGCAGTTTACTCAAACGTCGCGGAGAGAGTCAATTTCAAGAGCCACCCGTGACGGCAAAGTCCAGTGAGAGGGGTGAGGGGTTGTCCAGGCGCAAACCGGCCGGTGTGCTGAAGCAAAAAGGCGCTCCGTCTAGGACGTCGATGGAGTTGATCAAGGAGCTCACATCACCATGGCGCGGAGCTGCACAGACGGACACCTCCTCACAGTTAGGACGGTCCTCCGGCTCTCGGCCGCCACTTAACACACCTCGAGCAAGGATGCGGAGCTTGGGGTCAACACCTGCATTACGCTTGTTGAAATTGGAGGACTCGGCCAGTGAAGATGACGAGGAGGACGATGAGGACGATGATCCGGAAGACATGGAGGCGGACGAGGAGGACGATGACTCGGAAGGGAAGGAACCGCTGCGCATAAAGGTGGATTGCCATAGCGTATCTGTGGGAGCCCACGAGCCCGTTCTCTTCAGGGAGCTGCACAAGTTTGCACGGCAATTGGATCCAACAACGCGACCCAGCTGGCACGAGCAGGAGAAGGAAGCGAAGAGGGCGCTCATCCAACGATTGACTCGCAAATTTGATTTCTATGGAAGCACCAACAAACTCAGTGTGAAGCGGTTTGACAAGAAAATGTCGAGGTGTGTGACGCGGCTCAAGTATTAAATCAATAAGTTGATTGAGGAGGGAGCTGCAAAGCCAACCGACATCGCCGAGAGTTATTGGAACAAATTGGTTGAGATGCAGGAAGATCCAACGTTGCAGGAAAGGTCGGAGATCATGTCAAGCATTTCGCTGGGGAGGCCATCCAAGACTGGTAACTCATGGAAACAATCCTTAAAGGCGGCCTCAACTCTGGTAAGTTCACTTAGTGACAATGCAGAAAGGTTAGAAATGTGTAGTACTTTGTGTAGTACTCCTGTAACGGCAATACTTTGTGAGCTCGAAGGGAGTTGTAACGGAATGTCCCAATTAGGTGCCATGACCGGCTTGTTGTTGTTTCTACAGAGCTGCAAAAGTAAGTTTGGGCTGTCGATTTGGTGAATTTTCTGCACCTTTTTGTAGAAGAATGGGCATGACAACGTTCTGTATATTTACTTTGATGTTGATGGGAGGCTGCTATAGGTTTTCATTAAGATTTCAGAAAACATGCTAGTGTATGACAGTACGTTCTGTATCGACATGAGATTGTGTTTATTTTGACCTTTCGGATATGTTATTTATGACTCACGCATGTCAAGTTCCGTCACTACGCGTTTCGTATGACGTCTCATCATGTTTCTTACGACGCGCGCATGTGAAGTTGCATAGCTCAGCATTTTTTATGACGTTAGATTGCGTTTCTTGCAAAAAATTGCGTTTCAGGTGATGTGAAACTGTGTTTCAACACATTACAAATGACATGCCTGTGTCACAAACTTGTGTTTGAACCGGTTAAATGTTCGTACTAATTAACAAAGTTGGGGTGGGACAAATATGTTTTTCAGGCCAATAACTGACGATCAGTGGCGTATCTTAAAGTCTGTTGCATGATCCACAAATGTGTTTTTCAGGCCAATGTGGATCATGCGACAGACTTTAAGATACAGTCAAAAGCCAACAACTGCGAAAGTTGCCATCAAGGTAAAGGCAACAAGGCAAGCGAAAATGGATGCCCGCATCTTGGCAATGAAGCGGAAGTCAGAAGCCCATGATGGTCTCCGGATGGAGCGGATTGAAGCGTTGTGTCCTGCTCAAGAGGAGAGGTTGAAGAAGGTGGAAAACAGGATTGAAGCGTTGTGTGCAGCTCAAGACGAAAGGATGAAGAAGGTGGAGGACATGCTGAGGGAGTTAATTGCTAAAAACATCAGGACCACAACTCCACCAACGAGTCTCCCCAAGAAAGAACGACATCGATCTCGTCCGAGGCGGATCTCTTCGCAGACACCAGAGGAAGAACTTGTATAGTCTCGAAAGCCCCTCGTGGACGTCAGAGAGCAGGCGCCAACGCTCCCCAACATAGCAGGAGAGGCAAAGACGTTCAGAGCAGTTCCCTCTCATGACAATATGGAGACGACGGACGCTGGCCGCGAAGCTTCTTCGAAGGACACGGCCGTGGACGCTTCTACAGAAGCAGATGATGGGTCTGCACCCACGGAGACTCCAATGGAAGGGCCAGAGGAACACGAGGTTGTTAAGGGGGTTTTCCTGGAAACACACCCTAACGAGTCTAAGTTAATTTCCTACTAGTCACAATAACGTCGGGTTCTCAAAACTGCGACTAGTGAGAAGGGAAGAGAGTTGAGTCTACCAACTAGTGAATATCTAGAGGGACCAGACAACTTTAGGTCGGGTCTGCTAAACACTAGAGAGAGAGAAAAAACACGATTCCCACAAACAGATCAGAGATCCTGCAAAACAGAAGTCGGCTAGTCTACTCAAACACGCAACGAAAGAACAGAATAGAAGACTATGCAGAACTCCGAGGTTACTGGCAAAAGGGGATAGATTAACTAGCAACAACCCTCACGGAGAAGAGGGTGGTACATATAGTCGGCTGGGTCTGACTGACTATCAGATCCAGCTCGTCATAACAGGACAACCGACCTGGCTGCTAAGTCAGCCATAAAGTCGGCTGTCCTAAACTCGTTTAGGACTCTAACTATGCCAAATAGATAACCGACTTGCTGACTCTACCGGGTATCGCCTGCCGGGTCTATACCTGCCGGGTAGAGACTAGACTAAAAATAGCCTAGCGAATATACTACGAATATTCCGTTAACATTGCCCCCCCTTTAAGCCAAGTACACCCCTGTAGACTTGTAGCCTAAACCGGTGGGCGATCGGTAGAGGTCGGGCCGTAGAGTGACCTGACTAAACGTCGATGTGGCTGCTCAGACAGGTTGGAGATGTCTAAGGTCGGGCTGTCCATCGATGTAAGGTCGGTGCGGGCCTCCTGGACTGCCGAGGTTGGTGAAGATGGTGGAGCTTTGAGGAATGCCGTGGGTGGTGTTGGTGCTGGAACACGATTGACGTGTGCAGTCGACTCCTGCAAGGGGTATTTGAGCGGAGAAGGGGAGCGTGGCAGACCTCCTGTCGGGTGCCAACGTTCGACCTGGAGTGGCTGCAGTGGTGATGGCGGGCCTGTAGGTCGCCTGGGAATTCCACCTGTATCATCACGTACACCAGGGGTCCGGAGGTCGACTGGCGGGAAGTCGAGTGAATCGGTGCGGGTCGGAGGTGTCGATTGACTCCAGACCCGATCTGGGGAGAGTCGGAAGGAAGGAAAGTCCTCCTGCGAAAACCGGGGCTGGACAAGTCGCGAAAACTGGGGATTTGGCCTCTGCCGACCCGGGTCGACAAGCAGGGTCGCCTCGGTCGGGTTGATAAGTGCAGCTGGTGTGCGGTCATCCTGCAGCAACAGGCCGATCGGCTGTGGAGTCGGAGATACCTGATCCGTCTGGGGAGGTTGTTGTTCACGAGGCGGATCCTGCTGGCCTTGGTCCCTGGTAGGTGGCTGCTCCTGTGGTCCTGCCGGGTCGGGTCCCTTGGTCTGCTGGTCGTCTGCGTCTTTTTCGTCGGGCTGTTCCGTGTGGCCTCCCGTGTCGTGCTTGTCATCGTCATCCTCGTCGTCGCGCTGCTGCATCCCTGGAGCTTGCTGATCGTCACCCGACGTCGGGCTGTCGGGTGGTGTCACCTCTCCCTCTGACAGCTGCTCGTCGCTGTCGGTCGGTAGGTTCTCCAACAACCGGGGGTCGAGTGGCTCGTCCTCCTCTTCTTCCTCGTCGAAGGCCGGTAGGATAATCTCCGGGTTGGTCTTCTGGATAGCGTCGAGTTGGCAACTGTACCGGGTCGACTGTCGCGTCTGGATGTCTAGCGCGTGGTTGAGGAGTTGAATCCTCTCTCTGAGCTGCGTACGAAGGGAGTGTTTGGACCTGCGCAAACGTGCCAACATACGGTCGCGTCTGTCGGAGTCGACCTGCCACTGCTTCGTGCGCTCCATCACCTTCTGGAGCTTGTGCTGAGCTTGTCGGCTGCGCTTGTCGGCATCCCGGAACTCGTCCTTGAGTTTGATATGCTCGTTGCGGAGGGTAGTATGTGCCTGGTCAATATGTTGTAGCTGCGTCCTGACCTCCTCCAAAAGACCAGCATTGGTCTGATTCGTCTCCTGTAAACGCTGATTAGCTGCAAAACTCTCCTGCAACTTCCTCTCCAGGTCTGCCGCTTGTTGTCGGGTCTCCGTGAATCGCTTGACGGTAGGGTCGTCGCAGACGTATCTCGGCAAGGTCGGACGCTAAACGTTGGCGCTCCAGCTGGGTGTTGTCGAGTTCCACCCGTAAGGCCTCTTGACTCCGCAGAGTCTCCTGGAGGTACAGGGAGAGGGCGACCTCATGGGCCTCAGCATCGGCAAGGTGCTGTCGGAGTGCACCGATGCTGACCTGGAATCCCTCTACGTGTGTGGCATACCGACCCTGGGCTGGACCGGTTGCCTGCGGTCGGGTGTATGTCGGGCGCGGAGAGATCACCTGTGGGGACCTAAATTCTAGAATGGAGGGGTCGACCTGGTCTGGACTTAGTTCCATAGGAACCGTGTCGGCTACTGGGGAGCGAACAGGACTGAGCAGAGTATGCTCACTGCGAGACTTGCCTGGGGTCGACTGGGTGTCGTTGTCGGCCGGCGTGAACGGGAGCTCCTCGTCGGAAGAGTCCGTCACCAGCAACGTCCTCCACCTCTTGGTTTGCCCGAGCGTGTCCTTCTTGGGTGTGTCGTGGCCTCGCTTCTCAGTGGCAGTCGCTCGTGTCTCCATGAGTCGAGGTGTCGACTGGTCCACGGCTCGACGGTGGCGAGTTCTGCGTGTCGGGATCTGACCGGATGGAGGGTCGACAAGGGATGACAGGTCGATTACCGGAGGTGGGTTGCTGGAACCTGCATTGTCTTGGCGGTTGACGATAACGGCCGGTGCTGGTCGGTAGTCGCCATGGCTCTATGAGGATGATGCCTCCTGCGTGCTGGGGTCGACCGCCTCTGGTCGGGTCTGGGGGTCATGCCTAATCCACCATTGGCCAGTAGGTAGTCGGGGCCCTTAAATTTGTTCCTGGTGTTCTCCTCCAGCCTCTTGCGCTCTGCCACCTGCTGCTCTGCTTCAGTGGTCGGTTGTGCGCCTTCTTCAGTTGATGAAAAGAAAGCCTCCAGCAATTTGTCGAGTACCTCTGCCGACGGGCACTGCAGGGTTTTCGTGCGCTGGATTGCCTCGACGTCGATGATAAGCGACTCGAGCATCCATTGCGCCCAGTTCCACGACCCGTCGCCGGAGGTGGCGAGTGTCTCTGCGGTTGCCAAAACCGCAAATGTTTCGTTGCTGACGTAAGTCATCCTGCGCTTGAAACTAAGGCCCAGGATCATACCTCTCAAACGTGGTCGGAACCTAAGGTGGCACTTGGAGATGGTATAGCCCTCGTCGGACTTTGCTTCCGGCACGCGATACGTCTGCAGCAAGGTCTGATAGTCGACTGGTTGGTTGGCCTCTACGAGGGGCTCCATGGTCGTGCCGGTCGGTAGCTTCAAAAGCCGCTGGATCAGCTCCACGTCAATTTGGACCAGCCGACCTCGAACCCTGGCCGTGATCGCCGTCTTGTCGTCAATGTCGGCTGCGTTCACAAACTCTTCTACCAACTCCATCCTGGGTGCGGCCATTGGGTTCGCCCAGTTCTGCATCAGGAACGGGAGAAGGCCGAGTTGGGTGACGAACTGCAGTTCCGCCTCATTGCTGTGTGCGAACGCTCGCCACTCCACCAACTTTGTCATGCGCACGAAGGACAGAACCTTGTACCGACCGTCTGCCGTCCGCATAGGTTCGGGCTGGTTCACCCGACGTTGCTGGCGAATCACACGGCTGTCGGGGGCGGTCGACTTTCCACGCGCCATCGAAGAATCGGTTGCGTATCTGTGTGCGGAAGGACTCGCCATGCAGAAAAGAGGGGGCGACATTGTTACCAGAATGTGAACGGGGTCGGTATCACTAAAAGTGCGCCGCCGCTGTGGTGAATCTGCGGCACGGTCGACCGGGGACGATGCTGGCGGGTGTCGGTAGGGTTTGCAGGAACCCTGTCTGCGCCTCTCTGCTGGCTTCGGCGAAGCGACAATCGGTCCCGGCTGCAAAACGTCGGTGCAGTAAAACTGCGCTCGGCTGCTCTGCTCCTCCTCTGAAACCCTAAAAAACGCTGCCGGCAAAAAGACCGCGGCGCTTTTCGGACAGGTGGTCGGAATCGCGTCCTCCGTGCTGGATGGTGGCTGCTGTTGGCCATCGGCACGGCGCAAACTCCCGCGAGCTGATCCCTCCGTGCTACCAATCGGGGCTCGCTGCTGCGGGCAAATGTCGGTTGCGCGAAACCCTCGGCTGCGCGTCACCCGTCCACTTTGCTCCGGCCGACCCAGGTAGGGTTTGCGCCGGCAACTCCTTCTTCTTCCCGTTGCTCCTGCGTGCCGAAGCTGCTACCGACCTGCTGCGACCGGCGACTGGCGGCAAGCGCGCTTCCCTGCGTAGCAAAAAGCGTCGCTTGGAATCCCTGCAAGATCGCAAAGTGTAAGAGCTGCGGTGTGCTGCTCGTGCGAGGGCGAATGCAATGGAAATGAAAAAGGAGGAGAGAGAGGTCTGGCCATGGGGTTAAATACTTTCCCTAATGGTGTCGAAGGGACAACTTCGATGGCTGCCACTGAATACGCCTTTAGTAGTGGACTGGAAGATGACTGGTAGTGAACAGCCAGTTTGTGACGTCTTAATTGCCAGTCAACGACCAGTTGACTTTTGGCCGACGGGATGACTTTAAGGTGTCGGGTCGGGTTTGCAAAACTGCTGAGAAGTATGGACAGGGTCGGTTGTATTATGTCGGGTCGGGACAAGGTCGTCAATGCGACGGATACAGGTCGAGTGCCCGGAAGCTCGTCTTCATTACGTAACACCATGTTCTTGACATCGGACTTGCTAAGGGACGGCTTCGGAAAATCCGTCGGTAGTAGATCTTCTGCAATTTGGTACGGTTTGAGCTTACCGACATTGACTACTACTGGGTCGGGGTCGAAGTGTTGGATACTAACCAGGAGGACAGTATTGTTCGGAAGAACATATTGTATCCGGTAGGGTCCGAACCACTTGCCACGTAGTTTGCCTGCATGTAGGTTAGCGCCTTTGGGGTGCCACAGGACATAGTCGCCCACATTATACTGCTTTGTCGGGCCTTGTGTCTGGGCCCATTGGGCCCTGTTCCACTGCGTGGCTCCGTGATGGAGTGCAGAAGTGTGTCGGGTTTCGTCCAGCTTCTCCAGGTCGGCTACTCGAGCAGTGAGAACACGCTTGGGGTCGAGATCTAAGGGTCCGGATCGTAATGTCGGTATGACATATTCGGTCGGCATCAGAGGTGTTAGTCCATAGACTAACTGGAAGGGAGAGTGGCCAGTCACTACCTTGTAAGCGATCCCCGTATGCAAACAGATCAGTATGTGAATCGACATCCTCGGTTCGGTTGTGGTCGACTAACTTCTGCAGCATACGGACGATCACTTTGTTGGTCGACTCTGCCTGTCCGTTTCCTTGAGGGTAGTATGTCGTGGACGTTGTACGAAAATGGTCGGTCAGGGTCTGGATCGTCTTGTTAATGAAGTGGCTGCCTTGATCGCTTACCAACTGCAATGGGCAGCCGAATCTCGTCAAGATCGCCTCGTACAGGAACTTGGCGGTCTCTTTGGCAGTGTTGCCACGTAGTGCGCGAACTTCGACCCACTTGGTGGCATAGTCGGTTGCCACTAGGATGTACCGGCACCCGATTTGTCGGGTCTTGACTCTTTGGTCCAATGAAATCGAGTCCCCACTTCATGAAAGGTTCGGCGGGAAGCTGCGTTACCAGTTTCGTGGATTCCGACTTTGGCAGACCACCCGACATTTGGCAGTCGTGACACGACTGGCAATACCGGACAGTGTCCTGGTATAGGGTCGGCCACCGCACTCGCATCCAAAAATTTCTCACCGTGATGTCGTGTGAAAAGTGACCTCCAGCGTTGCCCTTGTGTAACTCTTGCAGAATGGTTGTCGGCTAGGTGCCGGTCAAAACCTGGCGGGGTCTGCCGTCCTTACCGTGTCGGTAGAGTTGCCCTGTATAAGCCCGAAACGGGATGGCTTTGTGAGCCAACCGTTTCGCGCTCGATCGACATGGTGGTCGGAAACGTACCCGACTGGAGGTAGTCGACTATCGGTTGAAACCAATCGGGGTCGACTTTGAACAAGTGCACGACATTGGGCTGGTCGGGAATGCCGACTGCCGGTTCAGCGCCCTCATTGTGTGATAGGGCGTCTGCTACCCCATGTGTCTTACCCGGTTTATATACAACCGTGAAGTCGAACTCGAGGAAGCAGGAGTAACCATCGGGCGAGTCGCCCGACACTGCGGCTTGTTCACCAAGTCTTTCGCAAAGCTAAATGGTCGACATAGAACACAAATTTATTACCGAGCAAATAGTGTCGGTACTTGTTAATGGCGTAAACCATGGCGAGAGCCTCCTTCTCTGTTGTCGTGTAGTTCTTCTCCGCCTTGTTCAGTAGTCGCGAAGCGTAGGCAATGGGCTGGTCGACCTTGCCGGTCGGATTTTGTGCCAGCACTGCCCCAACAGCGATGTCGGATGCGTCGGTGTGGATATGGAACTCCAGCGACCAGTCGACTCCGATCAGAATGGGTGCCGACGTATACTTGGACTTGATAGCCTGGAAGGCTGCCTCGCACTGGGTCGACCAGATGAACGGTTTGTTCTTCCGAGTCAGTCGTGTGATGGGTTCCATGATCGCTGCATAGTTTTTTATGAAACAACGATTGAAGACGGCTAGGCCGTTGAACTCCTGGATGACCTTCACAGTGGTGGGTGTCGGCATGTCGACTATTGCCTGGATCTTTTTAGGATCCGGGAACTTGCCTTCCTTACCGACTATGTACCCTAAGATGACGCCTGTCGGTACCATGAAAATGCATTTTTCAGGGTTTAAACTGACCCCGTACTGCCGACATTTGTCAAAGACCAGTCTGAGCTTCGGTAGGTGTGTCGCCATGTCGCTGTAAACACTGAAGTCGTCGAAAAACAGCTTCATGAAGTCGCCCAGGTACTCCTTGAAGATCTGGTTGACAATGCGCTGATAGGTCGGGGGAGCATTCTTTAGTCCAAACGGCATGACAACCCAGACATACGCGCCCACTCGGTAATGAATGCCGTCTTAGGTCGGTCGGCTGGATGGATCCGGACCTGGTGGTATCCTGAAAAACAGTCCAGGAATGAGTATGTTTCATATCCGATGACTGTGTCGAGTACCTCATCTGTGAAGGGTAGTGGGTACGGGTCCTTCTTAGTGGCAGCATTGAGTCGACGAAAGTCGACACAGATGCGCAGCTTGCCGTTCTTCTTCGGCACCACAACGATAGGTGATAGCCAGGATGCCTGGTCAATCGGTTCGATGAACCCTGCAGTTAACAGTCGCTCCAGGTCATCCTTGACCGCCTGTGCATAATTGGGATTCATGCGATACCGGGCCTGGTGGCTAGGCGACATGGTCGGGTCGAGTTCGATTCGATGTGTCGCTATGTGCTCCGGAATGCCCCGTAAGTCCTTGTACGAGAAGGCGAAGATGTCAACATACTCTGTGAACAAGGACTCCGCCCCCTGCCTGATTTCTGGGCTCAGGTTGGCATTCAACTTTAGCAGTTTCGGGTCGGTAGGGGTACCGACGTTGACCAGGTCGAGTCGATCGTCTTCGTTGTGGTTCCAGTGGACAATGTCCATATACTGAAGCTTCTGCTGGATGGGTGTCTCATCGAGCAGCATCTCTCCTGGCGTATGGGGAATGTTGACATGTGGAGGTCGGGTCATCTTTGGCTCCATGGGCGGGCCTGTGGTGTCGTCTATAGGATCGTTCTGAGTCGAAAGGTACCGGTCGATTGGAACCGCTACCTGCAGTGAGGCTCGTGGTTGTATTGCTGGGTCGACATGTGACTGGAAATGGGGGTCAACCGTTTCCGGTCGGTGTGCTGGAGAGTCGGTCGCCAGGAGATTCCAGTCGATGGTACCCAGTAGGTGAAGGTCGGGGTCGGATGCCAGTGGTATGGCTTCTTCCTCATCTGTTACGCCTTCAACGAAATTATAACATACGAGGGCGTGTGGTGTAACCGCCTCACCCCAATTCTCGATTGATTTTGTGATCCTAAATCGTGCCATTCCCATGATCCGCACTTCATTATTACCCAATTATGGATTACCTTAGCATGCCGGAGCAGGTCGACCCAAAGAAGAACGGTAGTCCGATTTGATTGTCGAGCGATCCAAAGACCACTATTGTGACTACGTAAGGTATGCCATGGATGTGGATCCTGACATCCCGTAGTAGCCCTTTAGGGCGGGCTAAGGTGCCGTTTGCCATCTTCAAATTGAAGGGGGCTGGAGACGGTTTTGGAAGGCCTAACCTTCGACGCTCCTCCTCGGTGATCACATTGACCCCAGAGCCTCCATCAATAAGGGCGTCGTCGACCACGTTCCTACCGACCGACAATGATATTACCGGCATGTGTCGATCGACCGTCTCTGCAGCTGCTATGACGACTGCTTCGGGTAGAGGGTCGACCGTAGGGGGTAGGTCGGGTGACGCCGATTGGTGTAGTCGACTCCGGACTAGGGCAGTGAGTGCACTATAAGAAACCTGCGTTTTTAATGTTGTAAATGATGTCTAAAAAGACATCGTAGACATTAATTCGGATGTCTTATAGACGATAAGACATCCTAGACAGCTCAAATGTCTAAGCAGACGTCTAAAAAGACACGAAAATGTCTTAAGATCGAAGATGTCTTAAGGTAATTTTGGAACGGTAAAAAGTGTGCACGTGAGGTGCCACGTAGATGACACATCGACTTCAATTCAACGGGCGGTGCAGCGTGGGGATGAAATTCATCATGATGTGGAATTTTACATGGTCCCACGAAAGATGACGGGCGGTGCGTAATCCTACGTGGACCGAGAAAATCCCACGCGCACGCGGAAAATCCGGCGTGGCACGCGGGAAAAGTTGACGTGGACCCGGGAAAATGACGTGGCATGCCACGTCAGCATATTTTGGGGGTTTCATGCTCCTCTCATGATAGTATTAGACATCAGTTAAGACGACTTAAATGTGTTGCAAGACATCTTAGATGTTGTACAAGATGTCTTGCAAGACGTATGCAATGTCTTACAAAATATCTTAGAAGACAATTTTTATGTCTTAGAAGATGTTTCCAGTGCGTAGAATGATGTTTACGTTGATGTCCTTATTAAGTTTGTGATGTTTGCTCGGATGTTTGTAGCGACATCTCCTAGGACATGATGTTTGCAACAGTGTTACTATTGATGTTTTTTGGGCATATGAAAGGACATCTAGGATGACATTTTTAGATGTTTATATAGTCATCAGATCTGTAATCCACAGACGTCTCACATAACATCAATCGTAAATCTTTGTCACATCAAAAAGTATGAATCAAACATATATTGCTTAGGTCATTAAAACCTCAGATAACACAAACTAGAATATTTACTAATACGCCTGTCAACAACTACGATATACTACGCACCCACAATTTGAACTCCGTAAGTCCCTCCACTTCCATCGCTTCTTTTGTCGATCCGTATGGTCATGTGCATCTCCGCCGCTACACATATTCAATAAGCCAATATCAACTGCATTTAAAGAAGGGTTTGTAAAGGTAAAAAAATTCTGATTTAATTCCATTTAATTGCACTACCTAGGTTGAGATGGTTTACTTCCTAACCTCAAGATATCGACACAGTTAGACATTTTTGCAAACATCTGCTTAGACATTTCTTCAGACATCCTTTTAGACATCATTAAAAACAACGTTATAGACATCTATACATACATCTGTTCCACTCACCTACAAGCACGCATGTCGCTTCGCGGCCTCAGATCGTGCTCGCTGCCCCGTCCCCTTATGTCCCACCTTCCAAAATAGAATTCCATCAACACCATTTAGACATCTTTATAGACATGCTCTAAGACATCTTGCAGACATCATCATAGACATCTTCTACAACAAATCAAATACTACAAGTACTAGGGTTTCCTTCACAACAAATCAAATTCTACAAGTCCTAGGGTTTCTTGTACAAGATGCTTTTGAAATCCAGTACCTCTTAAGTAGCAAATCTTAGCCACATGAAGAAGGAAACCTACTCTTGAGAGCTATTGGATTTCTACAAATACTATTGTCTTATTGTAGTTAACAATCATTCTGAAACTGAATGGAAACAATTTCAAAATCCTCTATACTTTAAACACAAACTCTTTGGAAAAACTAAGGCAAAAATGAGCTTTGTAATTCCATTTGAAGATCTCATGACCTAACTATGGCGGCGGAAACAAACCCTAGCCACATGAAGAAGCAAACCTTAGCCTCTACACTCCAAACACTAACTCTTTGAAAAAATGAAGGCAAAAATGAGCTTCGTGCGGCCTCTAATTCTACTTAAAGGTCTCATGACCTAACTATGGCGGCGGCAGCAAACCCAAATTCATTTCGCCTGTCAGCCATTCAAGTATAGCAGCTTAGTTCAAATTTCAATCACAAGTTTTCATTCATCAAGCAACCAATACCAAATACAATTCCAAAGTTCTATATCCAAATGGACTGGCAAATTCTACCTATTCATTGCAACGAACAAAGGAAACGAAGCGCTAGGCCTTGACGACTCGAGCTTACCAATTTATCTCGTGAAAAGCAGTCAAAGCTGCCATGTTATCACCTTTTAGCTCCAACAAGATGCAGTCAACTTTGAAGTGCCACGCAAGATCGTTGGTTTTCTCGGCGTTGATGAACGGATACCAGGCTAGCAGCCGGTGGTTTCCATCCCAGACGTGAAACATCTTGTTGCTAAATTTCTGAAGGTCAGGGTCAGCTTGTAAGAATTTCTCAAAATCATTATTTACCTGTACCCAATTCTGGCTCCACGATGCAATGGTTTCAGGTGACACGTCAACTGTCTTGACTCCATCCTTGGCGTCATTTTCAATGGAGACGTAGAACACGCCTTGGCCTTCGACATAGCCAACGTCACGAAAATGGTCCTGGAGCCTCGCGATGATGGATTTCATAGCCGGTCTCACAACCGGGAGTCCCACCAACCAACATAGAGGAATGCACATCCGGGATTTGTGAACCGGTTGAAAGCGCAACTGCTGAATTTTGGAAACGCTCACAGCAGCTTCTTGTGTAACAAGCTTGTTGACCTCCTTGGCAATATCTGCTTCTGACAAGACGTCAGCCGCAGTATCACCCTCTCCACGGTCTTCCACAGAGTCTTCGAGAGCTGGGAACTCAACGAATGAATCCTGCAGTTTTGAGGCATCATTTGTAACATCCTTCTCCCCATCTGCGATACAAATCAAAACCAAATCAGTTCATTGCAATGCCATGATTAAATGAGAAGGATCCCGCTGACACAAGAAAGAGTGAGCCGGCAGCATGAGGAGTTAGCCGGCACGAGACATCCGCCCGAAGAACATGCAGGCGCTTGCATCAGCAGGGTCCAGTGGGGGAGGTGAGCTGACAGAGTTTGCCGGGAAGAGGTTAGCCGGCACGAGTAAAGGGTGCGCCGGCAGCAGATGTGGTGCGCTGGCACCGGAAGGAAGACGGTCCGCCATCACCCCAAGCAATACTCGACGCAACTCAACTATACGGAGTGGGTCTGCCGGCTCCACAAGTGGTCGGGTAACCGATGTGCTCCACTAATACGCGTGGGCATGATGCAAGCAATCCGACAAGGATCTGCCCTATCTGTTGCCGAAGTATGTCGGCAAGGCTGATATTCTCGACGGCAGTGGCGGTCCCGGCATCAACACCGAACGATGAACGTTGATTCACGACTGATGAATGTGGGAGCAGAGCTGATTCGAGTGCCACCTGGGACGAAAGACTTCTGCATGACGAAGATGAAATTGGGGCCACTGCTGAAGCCACGGTCTTCAATCCAAGCAAGAACATGTTCGTATACCCAGCACAGTCGAGCATCACAGGATTTCAGCACTCTCGTGCCATCAGCGCAGATGGATCTTTCCCAGCACGCCTATGACTTCGTCATTGGTTGGCGTGAACAACCGAGTGATCAATTTTGTGAAGGCTATCTCAAGGAACCTATCTGTGTTATCTGTGATGTGGCAACATCTTCACATTCGATGCACTCACGATCGGCACGGTAGTAAGGTGCGTCGGCATCGATAAGGGTGCGCCGGCACCGAAGTAGGCTGCGCCGACATCGATCAGGGTGCGCCGGCAGAAGGAGCCGTCTGCCGGCACCGGATGGGCAGGTTCAGTGAGCACCAAAACTGATGCGCCGGCACCTTCGGGGGACCACCGAAATGATCCAGGTTGTCGGCAGCCGACATCGGAAGGTCAGGTTCAGTCAGCAACGCAAGAGGTGCGGCGGCATCGATAAGGGTGCACCGGCAAAGAAGTAGGCTGCGCCGGCATCGATAAGGGTGCGCCGGCAGAAGCTGCCGTCTGCCGGCACCGGATGGGAAGATTCACGCAGCACCGAAAGCGGTGCGCCGGCACCTTCGGAGGACCATCGAAATGATCCACGTTGTCGGAAGCCGACACCGGAAGGGCAGTTTCAATCAGCACCGAACGAGGTGCGCCGGCGCCTTTGGGGTCCAACGAAATCATCCAGGTTGTCGGGACCACTGAACTTCCTCCCATCTTGAAAGTCTCGCCGGTGCTCAAAGTCGCCATGTGCAGCGACACCGCATGCCGGAGCTTGGAAGGTGCTACCTGATCATGAACTTACTTTCCCTTTCTGGAAGTATTCAGCCTTAAAATCGGAGTAATAGATCGTAGATACCAGCTCTTGTTTTTGAGCAGCATTTGCAAGCCTCTATGCATGCTCCTCCACGGTATTACACGACAGAAGAAATAGCAAAATACCACGTCAGCACTGGACGGTATTATTTGAGTCCGGTGGCCACGGAAGTGGTGAGCCGGCACCTTCAGGGTTCCTAGGGACCATCCAAGGCTGCCGGCAGCGACGTACTTCCTCGCACATTGAGGGCTCAGCCATAGCCCGTGTGGATCTGCCGGGACAAGAAGAGGTAAGGAGGCAGTTGTGAGAAAGTATAATATCGCCGCATTTTCCAATAAAAATACCTCCATGTGTCAACGCTGCAAAACTTCAAGCACAATGTTTTTGAAATAAGCAATTATTCTAGTTAAAAGTGGATTTAGCGAGGTCAAAGAATAATTGATACCTTCGATTCTCCAAATTGTAGCTCCATTCTTGGAATCCTAGATGGCCGCGCTCCATGTCAATCGCAAAACGAGTTCAGTGGCCACTCCTAGAAAACTCAGGCCAAGCTGGTATGGGCTGTGGGTGCCGGCAATGGTCGCCGAAGCTAAGCCACTATTTTCCTCTGGGTGCCGGCACTGCGTGCCATCGCATCGCCACGAATGTCCACGAATGTTTTGTAATTGCTAACCTCACGGCAGTGCTCGCCACAAATGCGTTATGGATGCCGGCAGTGCTCGCCACGAATGCCCTGTAGGTGCCGGCATTGCTCGCTACGAATGCCCACAGGGTGCCGGCTGTGCTCGAGACGAATGACTAATGGCTGATAAACTCACAGGAGTGCTCGCCACGAATGTCCTCAAGGTGTCGGCAGTACTTGCTTGAACTCCGTCTTAAATGTCCACGAATGTCTGGTGGGTGCCGGCAGTGCTCGCAACAAATGATTTGTGGATGCTAATTCAAGGCAGTGCTCGCCAGGATTCCCACAAATGCCCTGTGGGAACCGGCAGTGCTCGCCACGAATGCCCTGTGGGTGCCGGCACTGGTCGCCACAAATGTCCTGTGGGTGCCGGCAGTGCATACTTGAGCTCCGACATGAATGTTCACGAATGTATTGTGGGTGCCGGCAATTCTTGCCTGAGCTCCGCCATGAATGGCCACGAATGTCTTGGTGGTGCCGGTAGTGCTAGCCACGGATGTCCTGTGAGTGGCTGCAGTGTTCCCAACAATTGTCTAGAGGGTGTCCACCTCAAGGCAGTGCTCGACACGAATGTCCTCTAGGTGCCGGCAGTGCTTGCCTGCGCTCCGCCACGAATGTCCACAAATGCCCCGTGGGTGCCGGCAGTGCTCGCAACAAATGATTTGCGGATGCTAACCTCATGGCAGTGCTCACCACGATTCCCACAAATGCCCTGAGGAAACCGGCAGTGCTCGCCACGAATGCCCTGTGGGTGCCGGCAGTGGTCGCCACGAATGTCCTGTTGGTGCCGGCAGTGCATACATGAGCTCCGACATGAATGTACACGAATGTCCTGTGGGTGCCGGCAATTCTTGCCTGAGCTCCGCCATGAATGGCCACGAATGTCCTAGTGGTGCCGGCAGTGCTAGCTACGGATCTCCAATGGGTGCTAACCTCACAGCAACGCTCGCCACGAATATCCTCTGAGTGCCGGCAATGCTTGCCCAAGCTCCGCCCCGAATGTCAACGAGTATCAAGTGGGTGCCGGCAGTGCTCAGAACTTGGCTTGCAGAGTACGAAGAAAAGCCTCGCATCTGCCATGAGACTGTTTGGACTGGGGTCCGCCGGCACAAAAGGATAAAAGCCGGGCGCGAGAAAGGGGTCTCTTTGGTATAGAAAGAGGGGTCCCGGCACCGAAAGGGAGATGCGGCACGACACTTTGTCTTGCACGAGTAATGTGGTTAATGCCGTACTTTACAACCACGGGCATCTTGGACTCCACAGTCTTGCCCTCAGCCGCAGCCTTAGCCTTGTTCAAGAGGCGTTCCTTCTTGGCAGCCTTGTCCTCAGGTCGGTACTTCAACAAGAGCTTGATCAAGCTGGTCGCCAAATTCTTGTCGACAGTCTTGGTGAACTGGTTGAGGGCAGAAGGCACCTTCAAACGCTGGTCCAACACACGACACTGACGCTGGATGCGCACGTACTTGGGCCACTTCACGAACCTGTAAAGGTCACGCTTCGGCGGGACCGCGCCACCGATACCGAACTGCTTGTGCCGCTTCTCGAACAAAGGGTTCACCGTCTTCACGGGAGTCGCCTTCTTGGTGTCATGTGGCCTACTGCCACTGCCGTCTTCAACGTATGGAAATCTACAAGCAGCGCCAAGAAACTCCATGCCGAGCCGGGAAAAATCAAGCGAAGCGGCTTGGCTGCACGCCGTGGATTCTTGAGCCCGTCCCGTGCAGGCAGCACCATTGGAACTCAAAGCACTCACGTGCACGTTTCTTCATTGAGAACAAAAAACAATTGCAACATTGTGAACATTAATCAGTGGATTTACCTGTACTGGTAATCGCCATGTCCGACCGTGGGGTTCCCGTGGCAGCAACGACTACGGAAGAAGCCTCATCCGAAGCCTCCTCACCAGACATTTGAGGCACTGCCGGCAAACAATCCCCCCCCCCCCGCAGAATGGTCTGACTGCTCAGGATCCTCATGTGTTGGCGAGATCTGCGTCATATTTTGACCTACATAAAAATCAACGGATTTGCACAGTCAATCTAGCAAGATTGATCTTAAATGATCGCATATCAAGTTCTTGTACGGTTGGTGAAACCGAAATAACGACGACTCAGCTCCCACAACGAAGGTGGCGGTGCTTTTTAGTGGCGCTTTCGCTTTGGAGAATTCAGAGCGTCTCGTAAAACGAAGTTTTGAAAGGACTTAAGAGTTTCACTCCTGCCTCAGGTGCAGGTGGCACAACACAGATGGTGGCACAACACAGATCTTACCTTGTAACTGGGAAGAGGTAGTACGATGAAATCCTCATCCCTGGCCAAATTCAATACCACGAGGAAATCTAACGCAGGTGAAGCTGTCTACCTTCGCGTTGTTGCTCGGCTTGCCAGGAAGTGAATGCGTCAACTGAGATTGAGACATAATGCTGGAAAGTTCAGGACGCAAACGCCGCTAATCATCCCGCGATTGAAGGAAAAGCGGTAAGGGTTCGGTCGCGGAGCTCATGCTGGTGGATGAGTCGGGGAGCTGATGGTGGTGGATGAGTCGCCTGAGCTGGCCTGACCCTTTACGATGCCGGCGGATGAGTTGGGGAGTCGCTGACTCGGGTTCGGTGCTTTGACAATAACGCTTTGGTTCTTGGGCGTCCTTCGCTGCTGATTCGATCACGGCGCGTGAGCGGTGCCGCGGTAGAAGAGAGGGCGCAAATCATATGAATACGGGATAGGGTAGGCGGAATATCAAAATTAACAGATTGACAGCCTACGTCTAAGAGCGTTAGGGATTAGCAAGTAGCCGTGCGTATAGAGGGTACGGAAGAAGCCTGAAAGAGAACACTCACATTGTAGTCACCAGTACCGTAATGTCACGGCCTAAGGCTCCAATGCGATCCACGAAAATTGATATTGACCGTCGCATTCATAGTAATGACATCACTCATAAGTTGAATTTGATTCAAATAAAACACTCTATGACAAACAGCAAAATTGTCTCACCTTGATCAGCTTCGTCGTCGCTGTCATCGCTTTTGAGTTTCTCATTCTTCCAGTTGAGATCGTCCTCAAACTGTTCTTCATTTTCCTACGATCCGAAAAAGAAATAAGCTTCTGTATTCGAACATAATTCGTCAAGTCTAACAAGAAGAAGAAAAACTTGCCTGAATCCTGCGCCTGCTATACGTGGTTTGAGCGCGTCCCATGGCGCCCTTCCTTGCCTCTTCAATTTGTAAATCACATCCAATGTTCTCTAATATTGGGAATAATGCTATTGCTGTATCGCCTATATTGCTTGAGCGCTCGCGACTAACTCTCTCCTTCATCTGCGTGACACTAGATCGTCTTTTGGAGAAATACACGCGACCTCCTGCTACCCTCTTCTTTCGCCTCTTACTTCTAGCACTCTTACTATTTTGATCGTGCTCAGCTTGACTTTGCGGCATCACTAAGACATACTATGTAGTTCTCAGATGCCACTAAAAATGCAAGGTATCCTGAGATTAGCAACTCCTTACCATGTGTTTTCTGACGGTGCATAAATTGAAGGAAGATCCCATGCACTTTTTTCATAGATAGCGGCGAAGTAAGTTCCATTATTACCACTCTGTCCTTCGCAAATTCCGTCGGCTCTGACACCACTAACCTTCAGTAATTACATCTTCTAAGTGGCCGCCCTTACATAATGGTCGTCATTTTTAGAGTACTCTCATACCCTGTTTAAAACTTTCAATTTCAATTGTTAACATCCTTTATTTCTTGTGGCGGCCTCTTTAGTATACTCCTGTGTGTCAGATTACCTGATTTAGTTTGTATTTTTTATTGCCACGACGAACGTAATTTTATCCTGACGTCTTTTATGAATTAAGGGTTCTATGCGTTTTATGCATCCACTGCAACTAACTTGTGATCATATGTGCAATCATCAGGTTTTGAAATCTTTTTTTTCCGATGGCAAGTATCCGAGTAGATGGTGGGCGAGCCCCTTTGCGTGTGCTACCTCAATCTGATCGTCAAATCGTCGTGAGTGCTAGAATGTTGTCTGCGAAGTTTAATTTGGGTTTAGATTCGCTCTTTCTAGAGAAAGAAGTCTTGGACGATGTCGGGAATTTCTCCTACACTGTGCACATTGAGCCTTCCGTTGGTGAGGATGTAGTGTGGATATTACAATCATCACAGTACCGTGTTCACGGCGTTGTCATTCCTTCACAACCGGCAATAGCGACCTCAGCGTCTGAGTGCGAGATTCTTCCATGTAGTGCAAAAATGAATCCACTTTTGAAATGCGATGAGAGTGATGTACATTCCGTTAGGGAGACTGAGCCTGCTTCCCACGATACTGTGTTACCTCCAAATCCTCAACCAACCTCTATAGCTCCGTCTCCATCTAGGTCTGAGAGTTTTAATAAGAAGCCTCCGCTTCCACCATCTAACAATGACCCCGTTAGCGTTGTCTCATGCATCCGCAAACTGCAGTACAGGAAAGGCGCAAAGAGTGAACTTAGCAAGATAGAGTTGAACACCTTTCAGTACTCCTTCGTCCAATATTTGCCGGCCGAGTATCAAGGCAACCTAGTATTTGAGTTTCCACCGCCTGCTCAGGATACCAAGATGGGCACTGCCAAAAAACTGTCAGGAATGGACAAACATCACGATGGTCATACATGGTGCAATCTGCACACTCGTAACATTGAGAATGACCATGGTCTTACCTTCCGCACTGCTTATTGTGCTGGTCATTTACGTTGTGAGAATGCAGAGTGCGGTTTTCTTCAGAGAGAGAGTCGAGAGGATGAAGTCAACGAGAAGCTGTGGGATGGCTTTGTCAAAAAGTCGTTTCTTGGAAAATGCCCTCAGCCTGAGTCAACGCTCATGTGTGCAATTTGCAAGGAACCAGCGACTTGTATTCAAACATGCTCAGCGTTGATGTACTACGTCACGAGAGATACTAATACGACCAGAGCATGTATTCACATCGGACACCACAATCACCCTGTGGGGCGTGGTACATGTAGGGAGTCTCTGGATCTCCGCGATCACTTATTACAGGGAGCACTTGAGAGAACACCGAAGGCGTCTCCATCTGCGATTGCATTGTCAGCTAGTTCTGAGTTCCTTGGAGATTACCTTTTAAAGAAGGATGGAGAGACTCAATCCGTTTTAACGGATAAGGAATTGCAGGATGTTATGTTCAAGTTTGAGAGTTTCACGAGTCCCACAATACGACACAACGTGTCGCATTTTAGAAGGATGGGAAGAAAGGGCATAATTGACGGAGTCTGCGAGTTGAGGGGGACTTCACGGTAGCCATATGTGCAGGAGAACAGATTTCCTGGCCAAGGGAGTAAATCAGACAAGGTGTTCGTGTTCAAAATGTCAGAGCTTGGACCTGGATCGGGCGTTGATCTCGTTAGACGAATGCAGCCTGGAGGAAAGTTGCAAAATGCGTGGGTCATGTTCGATCACGTAAAGGGCATCAAACGCTACACAACCTTTGCATGCCACGTGTACGAGCCGAAGTATCGCAAGGTGATGACGATCGCAATCTGCGACATGATGTCCGAAACTCAAGATGCACAGTCATACCTGTGGAGAGGAATCAATGCTGTCATGGCTGAGCACCGGGTTCACAACGTCAACTTTGCGGGCTTTATGGCAGACAGTGCACAGGCTAATTGAAATCCTGTTCGGGAAATCTACGGTTCAAGTGATAAATCCGTTCCAATGCCAAATAAGGAGCGTTCCTGTCTCCTACATTGGACTACTTGTATGCAGAGAGCAACAAACTATTATATTAAGCCTGAACTTCGTGACGAGCACAAGCGACTGTGCACTCAGTGGAAGGATGCACGTACAGCTAATGAAGCAGAATCGCAATGCATGGCGATTTGATCATGGTGGTCTACAAGCGGAGCAGCCAGCGACTCGGACATCTACGCACTCGACAACTGGTTAGCGTGGTGGCACTTCCGATATTGGCAATGGGGCGGGTACATGGACATGGTACTTGTCCGGATATCTTTTGCTTGTTCGTATTCCTCTTGGATATATTCTGTAATCAATGCGCCCGGCCTTTCTTGTTTGTGTTCTTCTGGAAAGACTATTGTTTTTCATGTTCAGAAACTTACGGAGGACTAGAGAGCGGAGATGCCCATGTGCAATTTGTCTGAGACTATCCATGCATCATGGAGCAAGCAATCCGGTAAACTCTGTGATAATATTTTTGAGGCTACCATCGAAGGCTACTGTCGTGCATTTGTTCAATGCACCAGGTACAATGCATTTGACAAAAGTCGTGGATCGGGTACCGGTCCAGCTCTCGCAGAATTGCGCTTCCGTGCTGCTACCCGCTCTGCTTCTAAGAGCGGAAATCTTAAATCAGTTTACCGTGCAATGGATCTTGTACCGGGGGCGGATGAATTTCTCGTTGGCGCAACATCGTACGCAGGGGAAGAAGTGTTTGGATCCGCAAAACAAAGGCTAGATTCCGAACCAGGTGGCGAAAACGACTCTCACAGGTTTGACAAGGTGAACTATTCGTAGCCAAAGACCATGAGGACTCAGCAGCATGGATCTCCCTCCACACCGATTCATCTGGATGCCAACAAAGACGACAATGACGACGTTCAAGTTGTAATGGAGACAAGCCCGGTTCATGCTCGCGAGGGTTTGTAGCACGTCACGAGGGTTCTCGAGCTTGAATGCTCACCAAAGATGTGGCACATTCGCCGAATGCCTTCTGTAGGAACGAGGATTTGTACGGCCATGATCCCGGACTCGAACAGAAAGTGCAATCGCGGGCTTCCAAATGGTGAACCTGCTCCAGCCTACCACTGCGAGAAGCACGTTCGCGCCAAGAACAAGAACTATGCGCAGTTCTTTTATTTTTGTGCAGACAATGCTATAGGGTGCGTAGCAGGAAAAAGGCGTAGATGGTTCTCTGATTTGCCAAAGGTGCCACACATTTGGCCCGTGCAAAAGGGAAATAACCTCACGACGCGGGAGATTCTCACTTTAGAGGCGGCAGGATTTCAGTTGCAACAGAAACCACCTATGCCGACCGAGAGGCAGTTTGGAAATGATTCGGCAATCGCAGCCAGTATTGCGAACATTCCGGCACCGGAAAAACCCGACAAGTTTCTCAATATAAGAAGCTCTCGCCCTTGTCGTCGCAACGTTACAAAGAAGGTGGCCGCGGAGCAGTTGAACAAGTGGGAATCAACAATGTTACTCGACGTCGTCCTAACTCGCATTATGTTGGTGCCAAGCCCCGGACTCGGGGCAGTAATTGATATAATATCCAAGAAGGGTCCTGCGAAAGATGCGCAAAAGTACAAGGTAAGCATTGGTACATTTCCAGAGTGCAGGTGTCCGAGCTTCAAGAGCATGTACATTCAGTTTAAATCGCGTAGATCCTACGGAAACTGCAAGCACATTTACTACATCTATCGTGTGGTTTGTGGTCTCGACCAAGAGAGAGACCGGTTTGTACACGCCCCAACATTGAGCTTCAACGAGATCAAGCGACTTCTTCTCAACGGAATTATCCAGCGGATTCCAAGCACCTAGACATTTTTTCTAGGAATCACGACATCTGTAGTCTGGTTTAAGTACTCTGTTTTATGCTCCTATACATTGAAGTACAAGCCATTTCTACATGAGAAGTAATATGTAGTCTTAGATCAGGCACCACAAGCCTTGGCTTGGTGGTTAGGGCTTAAGCCCCCAATGAGGAGGTCGTGGGTTCTATTTCCCATGCTGGCGTGGTGCTCACCACTATAGTCCACCCAACTATTGTGGGGGGTCTTTGGACCTTGTTGTAGGGGTACCTCAAAGCCCTTTGGGGGGATACTATGTCAAGTATCTTCAAGGCATTAGTAACTAGGCTAGAAACTAGCGTAGTCATAGTGTCCACCCTCGAGAGGGGGAAGTAGTATTGTTCCAATTTCCCCTTGTCCGGTGGCCATCGGGTTATTAGCATTACAAACGGACACTTCATTCACGCCGGCCCCTTAGAAAGGGACCGGAGTTTCTATCTATCTATCTAGTCTTAGATCTATGATCGATTCAGCTTGAATGCAAACCTTCACCTACTAATCTATTTCTCAACGATAACAGTGGTGACAACGCATTCTTATTTTCATACATGCCTTTTTATTCCGTGAGACATACATATGAATTTCGTTCCGAACGACCTGCACACGTCAAAGTCCAAAGATCTCCCTTACATGATGCTACTGTTGCTGAGTTAAGACCCTTTACCATCGGTAGTGCTTTGACGCCATGTCCACTAGTAAGTGTGCTCGCGTTCCCACTTCAAATGTGTCGATGCTAGTATAGGGTTTGTGTAGAATATCCACCTGTGCGTCGACGCCGGCGGACCCCTGCTGATGCCGGCGGACCTCTAGTGGTGCCACCATACCCCATCTGGTGCCTGCGGACCGTTGCCTCTAGCGTGCCGTTGCTCTCACCAGCAAACCTCTGCTGGTACCGGCGGACCTCCCGTGGTGCCGGCATACCCCATCTGGAGGTGGTCTACCGGCACAATTGCCCCTAGCGTATTGTTGCCGGCGCCGGCCAACCTCTGTAGGTGCCGGCAGATCTGAGGAGGTGCCGGCAGACCTGAGGAGGTTCCGGCAGACCTGAGGAGGTGCCGGCAGACCTGAGGAGGTTCCGGCAGACCTGAGGAGGTGCCGGCAGACTTGAGGAGGTGTCGGCAGATCTAAGGAGGTGCCAGCAGACCTAAGGAGGTGCCGGCAGACCTGAGGAGGTGCCAGCAGACCTGACGCGTGCTGCCAACAAACACTTGACTCCGGCGTACCATTGCTGACGCAGGCGAACCCCTGCTGGTACCGGCGGACCTCTAATAGTGCCGGCGGACCCCTACCTCTTGATACCCATGCTTGTGTCGGAGGACCCCTGGTGGTTCCGGCGTACCCGTCATTGTTCTGGCGGACGCTCCGTGATGCTAGCAGGTCCCTCCTTGCACTTGGTGGTTGTGGCCTTGGAGCCTTTTTGTGCCGGCGGAAGCCTTGTTGCTGCAGGCAGACCCCTCGTAGTATGGAACTCCCTCACTTCGTGGTCTTGTTCTTGGACGCGTTGGGCCAACTCGAATAACTTCGTTGCTGTGCTGTACGCACTGCCGGCGCTGGCACTCTTACTTGATATCGACCGCTATGTGCGGTCCCGTCCTTCGCGAGCGTTCTATCAGAGTGGTGACGAGGGCGCACCTGGCTAAGGTTGAGAGTTGCGTTTAGTCAAGAGTCTGGTCGCGGCATGCTAACACGTGTGCCAGCTCTATAGGGTGCTACCGCTGTCGTGCTGAACTGCGTACCGACTCTTAGCTTTAACGCGATCAAGCGACTTCTACTAGGTGGATTTATCTACCGTAATCCGTGCGCTTGATGCTCTTCTAGACATTTTATACGACAACGTAACGAGTTTTAAGTCGATAAAGAGGTTCAAAGAGCATTTCATATTAGAAAACACGTAATTCGTTATAATGGGAATATATACTCATTTTGGTAATTAGGGAGACTTCCATTTAGATTGATTCTGACCTGATTAGTTACCAATTCACCAGGTTTTTTACTGATAATGATGAATTTTCTCAATATAAAAGACAATAATAGCAAAGATTTCATAATGCAAGTTAAGAAATATGCTCCCCCAAGAGAAAATTTTATTCATATGAAAGCACAAATACAATTTATTGGTGTAATTGTAGACCTCCAACAGGTAGGCACTATATTATCTACCAATTACGACGTGGCGGAGAGGAGGTATCACCAGAAGTATCATTCTTAGTGAATCGAGGGTCCTCACTACGTGTGTATTTAGAGAAGGCAGGTTCGTCCATCTCCATAAGCCCACCACTTCTACAACGCTTCGGTGCACGTCTCCGTAATAGACGGTGAATCTCAGTCGAAAACCGTGTTGGATGAACGCGAGTGTTTGCCCCAAGAGATAAGAAGCAATGAGCCACAGTATTTGGCAAGGAACTATTTGACTCGAATCGAGCTAAATAGGCACGGGCGTCGACGACGGGATTGCGTAATACAGCTTCACCTTGGGGTGCCGCTGCAACCGAGGTCATCACACCGATTCGATCATTTCCGGTTGCAATAATTGGTTGAATCTCAATAGGGGGACTGTCTACTACACCATCATCGTCATTATCCATGTCCTCCTTTGTGTAGTCTACAGCCGACGCATTGTCCGGAGCAAAGTAGATTAGCCGTCCCCGCATTCGTTCTGAGAAAGTTCTGGAGTTGTCACTTGTAATGAAAGCCTCTGAAACGGTCGAAGGACCAAATACAAGATTTGCTTGCAAAGCACATGATGAATGTGGAGAGAGCTGACGTCCAACAGTAGCAACCTGGTTCATAAACACAGCCATTTTAGCAAGTGAGTCCAAGACACTAAGTGCAATGAAAAAGGTACACAATATAAGAACGCATTTAATCATGTATGTCGAGGGTGGATTCACCAATCGATCTACATTATATCTGGATCTAAGCAACCGATAAACATAAGCTTTCTAGGGTAAAAACCAGAATAATACCACTGATAAAAGAATTCAAGGCAAATTCTTCCCACTGATTCGGTCCTGATTCCACAAATATGGAAGATTAAGGCTCAAGAGCATATACAACTCTGAGTCCTTCGACAGTTCATTATGCGTGGGTCTACGATGGCGCATAGTCTCGGCAAAATTCTCAGGACCGTTCAAATGCACGGAAAGACATATCTCGCCTATCCTCTTCTATAAGTCGGACTTTGGATCCTCCGGACAGGAATGGTTCCACGGAATATTGAAAAGTGTGTTCTTTGTGGGAACCGCAATGCAAGTGTCAGGCTTGGAATCCACAATGAGCAAATTATCGTCATTAAAATTGGCACCCTTCCTAGGATGCAACCGCCGTCGAGGATATTTTAAGAGGATGGGATTTGTCGTGCCGGGATACTTGGCGAATGCGTAATTCCTCAACAACAGATTATCGCATTGGTTGGAAGCCAAGACAAGTCCAGGGGCAGTGTCTGACTTCGAGAACAAAAAGGAGCAGAGTCCATGGACAACCTTAGGCTCTTGGGTACTCCAGACGTGGATATGGCTAAACAAATTTAGTAAGCGAAGGAACCCGGTCAACCCGGGACGACAGTAGACGACCCTGCCGGCAACTAAAGTTGGGACGGTGGAGGAAAACACCGGAGGATTATTGGGATCCGGAAAAGACAAACACTCTGCAGGCGTTGGGGTAGACACAAAGGCCATCGAACATAGAACCCCGTCCAACTCCAACATCCCATTCAACCACTTGGGCTTGGACCGTAAAAGACTGCGGGAGATATGCGTAATGGGTAGCTCGGGCGAGATACGCTGTTTGGGATGTTTGGGCGGTCCTGCCTGCAGTGAGGGAACACCTAACAATGGAAAATGGTATTAAAACAAGAGCGTGTGTACCTTGCAAAATACTGAAGTATGCAAAGAACTGCCAGCACTGATTGGGTATTGAACCGCAACACCCAGAGGTTACATAAGGTGGTTGGTGGGGAATTTTGAAGCAATCGGACGGAACAAGGTATTCAGAAGGGGGGCTTGGTAGAAAAGGATGATGTTTAGGGCCTTGTGATGAGAAGGACGCAGACTCACTGAAGACGATAAGTGATGTGATATAAAAGAGTCTCAATTTTATTGAATGATGTTTCAATAAGTACAACGATTATAAGTGTACTATGTACAAAAAGCGAAACAGCATCCAATAATTTGGAGACTACTCGTCGACCTACTCGCCGCCATCGGTGCCGGACTCCTGTCAAACAAGGAGCGCCGGCTTTAAGATTACTAACTGTGAAAACTTCAAGACATGAGGGAATAGCAGAGCAACTGCCATCACCATCAACGATCACAAAGACAAAGAGAAGGAAAGGATAGTAACTAACCTCTGGATTTACCAGTGAAGTTATAGCCGTCTCAGTTGCAGCCACGGGAGAGTCATGGGTAGGAGGAACTTCGGTAGCAGCCACGGAAGAGTCATGGGTAGGAGCAACTTCTGCATGCTCCCCCAATGCGACAGCAGAGGTGTGATGGGTCGGCAATGGCGCTGCCTCAATCGGGACTTCATCCTCTTTTGCCGGCTTCTCCGAAATCTCGAGGGGTATGGGGCGGGGTGCAATCTCTGGTTCAGCAACAATAGGAGGTTGTGGAGGCGCGACGATGGGAGGTTGTGGAGGCGCGACGATGGGAGGTTGTGGAGGCGCGACGATGGCTGGTGGACTCGCGTCACAGATGCTGAGGCGAGGTTGATCGGGGTTGATGGAGGCAATGGGTTTAGGATAACTAGGCAGTTGGGATAAGATATTTCCCAATGATTGAAACATCTGCTCCATCTTGCCTAGTGCCATGCGGGTTTCAGACTGAGAGCTCAGGAATGTGGACTCCAATCTGTCAACTCGAGCATTCGCAGCTGCGATGTCTGCTAACCTTTGCCTCTCTCTCTCCGCTTCTTCCTCTGCCTTGCGAGCCTTCAGCGCCTCCTTCTCTTGCCGCTTCTGTGCTCGCTTCTGATCCTTCGTGAGCATGGGGGCGACAACTTCTAGTTTCACTGGTGGTTGTGAAGGCTCTCCTTCTTCCCTGAGCAGAGGCACGACATGGAGAAGAGGATCATCCTCAGCCCTCAAAGGCTTTGGAGAACTAGGCTCCTCCGAGAAGTCGTAATACCGGATTTCTATAGTATCCTCCGGCTCGTCCTCGGGCTTCCAAACACCTTTCACGAACCATTTGTCGTACTTCCCCTTCTCAATCTGCCTCCTGGGTGCGCTCTGCGGGCCTTGGGGAGGAGGCCGCCAAAGTAGTCTCCTCCTGGGATGGATCAGGAGCCACCTCGTCGACTAAGGTCATGGCCGCGAGATCAGCATCATCAACTTGGTCATCGTCGTCCCCGTCGCCATCGCTCGAACCGTCAACATCGTCATTGTCTGACGAGTCAGAGCTGTCGGATGATGATGCATCCCGTGGCACACGCTCTTGCCCAGGTTCTACATCGTCTTCGCCAAAGAGATCCCGGTAGATGCGATCGTTCGAGTTCTTTGAACGAACCTCCCTTCGAAACCCCGGGGGTGGAACCCTGTGCTGAACCGGAGTCCCAGCGGCCCCAAGATCGACGACCCCAGGAGACTGCTGGTTTAGCTCGACTCGAGCTAAATCCTCCTCCGATGGTCGACCACGACGCAAGCGCTGGAGGGGTGGGCTCTCAATGTCCCCGACGACATTGCAGGCGCCATAGTTGGCTTCGAGCGCCGTCTGTGCTTGAGGCACAGTAGCGCCTGGACCGAGAAGCCTCTCCAGCTCGCGCCTCAGAAGAAGAACGCTTGGTAGATTCGCGCGGAGGGGCGCGTGCTGTACCGCGGCCATGAGACGCAGAAGACCGAGCTCGACCGCTTCCACGACCCTGAGGGGGAGCACGAGCAGTACCACAACCACGAGGGGGAGCACGAGCGTTACTGGACGGAATTGCTACCGCAGCCCAGTCAATTGCGGGAGGAGACACGAGAGGAACAGCTGAATCCATGGGGGAATTCTTCCCCGCCGGAGAAGAAGGACCACCTTTGTGAACCCAAAAACCACCATGAGGTGGCATTTGGTCACAAGGGGTTTTGAAGAGCAAGATTAGATGAGAAAACAAGAGGGGAAAAAGGAGGACAAGAAGAAGACAAGGAAATAGGGAAGAAGAAGAAGAGAACCACCGGCTGGATGGCTTGGAAGTGGTCTCTACTCTTTTGATTGCCATTCCTTCGTCTTAGGTCCAAATGGGGCGTGCCATAGCTTTTTGGAAAGCTAAGCTCAATGTGCACCCGTCCCTAAAATCTCAAAGGCAGAAGATCAACGAGCTAAGACTGATTGCTGTTTGACTGTGGCGGTTTTTGCCACTGCCGGGGGAAAACTTTTTCAACACCCCGACTTTGGAAGCTCATATCTCCCTCTCTACAACTCGGAATTGAGCATGCTTTATACCATTGGAAAGCTCTACTGGAGCTCTATCTAGTGTAGAAATCTCAGAGGAGTTGAAGAAAAATCGAGTGAGTTATGGGGGAAACAATCTGGCTGGCTTTCATAGGGCAAGAATAAGCTCTTATCTTAATAACAAAGGAACTCAATAAGGACGAGGAAGATGAGTGAGGCAAGACAAGCATTTTGAGAAGGGCTCTCCTTCTCCTAACTACTAACAATTCAAGAAAGATGATCAAGATGAACAAAGAGGAAAAGGAGGCCCATGGCCTTCCTCCTCCTAACTACATAGATGGATAGGTAGGTGAACAAAATGGAGGAGAAGGAGGCCCAAGGCCTTCCTTCTCCTACTCTAACCTAAACTAAGAGGAAATGGAAGAGATGAAGATAGCTTGGAAACAAGCTATTAAGTACCAAATGGGAGCCGCCAAAGAGGCGGCTCACCATAACCCTAACTAAGGCCTAAGCCCTAACTAAGGCATGGATGAATGACCGCCACTCCACGCGCTCCGTCCTTGAAGCCTCCATCCTATCAACGACTTCATCAATGGATGTAGCTCC
Source organism: Bryum argenteum (assembly GCA_037043015.1). Lineage (NCBI taxonomy): Eukaryota > Viridiplantae > Streptophyta > Bryopsida > Bryales > Bryaceae > Bryum > Bryum argenteum. Next base: position 43,726,484 of record CM073321.1, read on the forward strand.
CACATGCTACCACAAGGTTAGATGAATGAATCTCTCAACAACCAAATTTCAAACACAACAAGGACATCAAAGACTACTTGTACAAGGCCCATGGTAAATTTCTAACCCAACTCCAAGTCCCTAATTCTTACGCTAATCAAACCAAGGATCCACTAGGGGGCTTTTTACCTCCTCTAGTCCTTCCTTATCGAACCAAGGATCCACTAGGGGGCTTTTTACCTCCTCTAGTCCTTCCTTATCGAGCCAATCACTCCTAATCTAAACTAAGCTCAAAATTGATGCTAAATAATCTACCAAAGGCCTTGCGACAACTAATCTTTAATATACCTATTGCATTCAAAACTCAATTATCATAAATTCATCAAATTACCTCAAGATGTCATGGTTTGCAAACAATTTATTAATAAAAATCCATTATTAGTAACACTTAAGCAAAAGAGAGCTTACACGCTCTCACAACCTTCATCTTCACGCTCGTGCTCCGAAGCAGAAGAGTCGTCGCTTACAGGCTGGGTGGACTTCTTCTTCGACTTCCTCTTCTTTCCCTTCCCCGACCCTTCAGCAGAAGGCTTGGGACCACGATTAGCTTCCGGATTTACGTATGCTGCGACGTTGATATCGTTGTAGTCCAGATGTTGGTAGTCCGTTGCAGCATTTGTATAAGCCTCCTTCTCAGTCTCGCTGATAACAACATATGTCTCAGCCTGGCACATCTGTTTTAGAAGGAGACGAAACTTATAAGAAGACTAAGAAGAATTAGCTCGACTCAAGCTAAAAGGCCATGGACAAAATACAAATTGTAGAGATTTAAGCATGAGACCGTTTAGCTCGACTCGAGCTAAACGAGCATGAGACCGTTTAGCTCGACTCGAGCTAAACGAGCATGAGACCGTTTAGCTCGATTCGAGCTAAACAAGCAGGAGACCGTTTAGCTCGAATCGAGCTAAACATGCATGAGAGTGTTTAGCTCGAGTTGAGCTAAACGAGCATGAGCAGTTCCAATTGAAGGAATGGTGCGAGGTACTTACAATTCCAGCCAACAGTGGCTTTGTGCCACCCATAATCGATAAAAACTTCCCTCCCGAAGATGAGAACATCTTCAACACCCGACGATAGAACTCCAATTGCAGCTCGGTGTCACTAAGACCAAGGTCGTGTTCTCTGTACGCGCCGGGCTTCGAGTAGAGGGGCAACTCTGGAGCGTAGAATACAGAGGGTATCGCATCCAACACACTCTGAGCATGGCTGCTCTTCTTGACAAGGAAGAGGAGGGGGAGCACGTGCTTCTCTGAAGTTTTTCCCTCTGCAATGCCGTTGAAACGCTCGTTCTTTGGTCGGCATGTAGTTGGCTGCCTTGTGAGAGTACTCGTCCTTCAACTTCTTGTCGAAGTAAACCACTGCCTGGCAGTGACGGTCGACGTTGGAGGTGATGAACATCCAAACCTCGGGATTCTTGATGTGAGGATCGGTCACGGTGTCTGCCCACACATCAAGGAATTCTTGGAAGTATGGACTCTCCGTGTCGTCCACTCTACTTCCACTCCCTGGAACAGCTCGCAAATCAATCAAGCCTAAATCACACTTGCTAGATTGGTTCCAGGCGTAGTTCTTGTCCCAAATCCCGAATTTGAATTCGGAAGAGTAAAAGAGCCGCGTGTAAACAATTGGTGCAGGAGGTTCAAATGTCCCTTTGACATCGAGCAACTTCTTGAAGAACTCGGCTGCATATTCCGAAATCTCTGCTGCACTCCTATTCTTCGTCTGCTTTTGGCGGTAGAGGGTGAAGAACGAGTCGCCCGGGACCGAGAGAAGCATGGACATAGTCTGACGAGTCAGATTGTATTCCACCTTAAATTTCCTCGAGTTGTCGACGTCGAAGTGCCACTCGGAGTCGAACAAACCGAGCGAGGGCTTGAGGTTGTGCAATTCCCTCGCGATAGTGTTCTTCCTCTTCCGATTCTCGACCCACTGCTTTGCACTCATACAGTGGAAGTATTTCTTCGCAGGCTTCCTCACGGCGACCTTTGGGTAGGGCAACGTTCGATCCGGAGTCTCGTTCAGCAAGTGCTGCGCCAACACCTCGAGGTTCTCCGTGTCTAACTGCCCCATTCCCTTGAAGAACTCCCTGTTCAAGGTGAACTTCTTTGAGGCGGTTTCCCAATCTTTCGCCTGATTGAATGGGAGCTCGGTGTCGGGGTTGATCAGCTCTCCAAGACTATAGTCTGTGATAAACCTCTTCTACAACTCGTAGACGTTGTCCGGAGATGTGATGATGAGGAGCTCGTTGCGAAGGTCGGACGGTCTGACGATCTTGTCCTTCACGTTATTGTTGATGCTGATGAACCTCTTCACCATAGCAGCCGCGAATGCCTGCACCAAAGCCAAACGATTAAGAAACAACCTATGCTGTTTTAGCTCGAGTCGAGCTAAAACGACATCCCCAAAAACGTCGACAGAGAATGCAAACAACGCCAACCAGAAAAAGAAAAGAACAAGTAATCTCATACCTCATAACGCTTCCGGTTATCTACTTCAACCGGTCTTTCACGTCGATGCGGCTTCTTCAGTTTTTGAGGGCGGCCATAGTCTTCCCAAACCTTTCTGGCGCCCATGATGTTCGTTGCCCATGAAGGTATGAATGTCCCAGCATTGTTCGTCTTGTTGGCCATGGCCGACACGTCGAGAATCTTGCTAATGTCAAAATGCCACACAACATGGGCTTTCCGTGTATGAAGGGCAAGGATCTTCGAGTCGTCGATCTTCTTGTCACGAATCAACTGTTTCGCAGCCTCAACGTGGTGCTGCCCGTCGATAATTCGGAACCGACAAGATTGGACCAGATCTTCCCAATGCCACATCTCAGGCTCATCTTTAATCTTCGGCATAATGATAATGGTTTGCCTGGAAGTAACATCGAGGGAATTCATCAAGATGTTCTTGTAATGCGCTATGCCGGCCGGTTCCAGAGATCGCACGATAAACCTTGGTTCGGCAGGGTCGAGCATGTCGATCGATACGTCAAGCGGATTGTCACGACCGAAGACATAACACTCTGCACAGTTGTCCCAATAGTCCTTCAGAGACTTTGTCGCTTCTTCATACTTGATCTCCTTCTCCGAGACAGCCACGTTCATTGTAGGGTTCATGAACGTAAGTGCGCTGCCGGAGGATTTGCTCCTCTTGGAGCCAGAGCTGGATGAGATCGGGTTTGGCCGCTTCGTTCCCTGTACGCCTAGACTTCCCTCTGGAGTGCCTAGACCCGACGGAGCATTCTCGGATGGAGCCTGCAACAGTAGACTCCCGGACCGTTTCATCGAAGCCTTGCCTTTTTTCTTTGCAGTCTCGAAATCAGATAGAGCCTTCCAGATCTGCGTAGTGTATGGAATGTACGATCTGACGAAGGCTTTCGGCGAAAACACATTAGGCTGCAATCTCGTGTCGATATGAAGAAGCTGAGTAGGATCGACCTTCTCGACCATATAGTTGCGGATGAAGTCGTGGGAGAAAAGGACTTCATTGGCGGGAAATACAATAGTGAAGACGAAACCTTCGACCTCCACTGCTTCGAACTTGATCAGGAGGAATTCGTCTTCATAAGTAACAAGTTCGATGAAGGTATCAAGACACAGAGGCAAAAATGCCCCGTGAGACCCCGATTGTTGATAGAAGAAGAAATGGGTCTTGTTCATCAGACGAATCGACCAAAACTTGATGGAATTTGTCTTGGGGGTCCACAACCTCCCCCATTGCGGTCCACAGCAATAGCTGCAAGCGGATCGTCTGGTGCTTCGAGTTGAACTGGTGCAAGGAATCCCTCCAGGGCTTGCATGTTATAAGTGACCTGTGAATAACAAAATAACCGAAAGCGAATTAGCTCGATTCGAGCTAAATGAACACAACAGATGGGAACATCGATATGAAGTGGAGTATTACTTGAGAAACAGACTCTTGCTGCTCCACTTCCATGTCGATTTCAGGCTCGGCAGGTGCATTCGCAGCCATCTGAATAATTCTGGCAGTTTGTTTGGTTCTCGGCATCACTGTCATTCAAAAAATGAGAATCACAATGCAAGATTCACAGGGGCAGTAGAACATCGTCATTATCTTGACGATCAAACCGGAAAGAACTTTAACATGTTTAGATTAAGTGGCGAGATCATTTAGCTCGAGTCGAGCTAAATGGGGTTAACCTGCAACAGGGCAGTAAGCCCATTTAGCTCGACTCGAGCTAAATGGTCACGGACCTCAAACAAGGTCGGGCCCATTTAGCTCGAGTCGAGCTAAATGGGCTTGACCTGCTACAGGGCAGTAAGCCCATTTAGCTGGACTCGAGCTAAATGGGCTTACTGCTCTGATTCAGAGTAGGCCCATTTAGCTCGACTCGAGCTAAATGGGCTTGACATCGTATAAGGTCCGTGACCATTTAGCTCGAGTCGAGCTAAATGGGCTTGACATCGTATAAGGTCCGTGACCATTTAGCTCGAGTCGAGCTAAATGGGCTTGCCCTGCCACAGTGCAGTAAGCCCATTTAGTTCGATTCGAGCTAAATGAGCTTACAGCTCTGACTTAGTGCAAGCCCATTTAGCTCGACTCGAGCTAAATGAGCCTAACCTCGTATGAGGTCCGTGACCATTTAGCTCGAGTCGAGCTAAATGGGCTTGCCCTACCACAGTGCAGTCACGGACCTCATTCGATATCAGGCCTATTTAGCTCGAGTCGAGCTAAATGGTCACGGACCTCATGCAATGTCAGGCCCACTTAGCTCGAGCCGAGCTAAATGGGCTTACCTTAAATCAGAGCAGTAAGCCCATTTAGCTCGACTCGAGCTAAATGGGTCTGACCTTGTTTGAGGTCCGTGACCATATAGCTCGAGTCGAGCTAAATGGGCTTCACCTGCCACACAGCAGAAAGCCCATTTAGCTCGAATCGAGCTAAATGGTCACGTACCTCAAACAAGGTCAGGCCCATTTAGCTCGAGTCGAGCTAAATGGTCACGTACCTCAAACAAGGTCAGGCCCATTTAGCTCGGCTCGAGCTAAATGGGCTTGGTGGTCTTGGAGAATTAAATACTTTAATGAAGCTAACTTGGCATCGAGCTAAATGGGCATCGAGCTAAATGGGCATCGAGCTAAATGAGCACCGAGCTAAATGAGCTGAAAGTTGAAGATGAGCAGAAAAACACAAATTTCGACGTGAAAAACACAAATCAGAAGACCTCCATTACTGAGCGAGCAACATTTCATAGCATTGTGCCCTGCATTGTACTGAAAATGCCACGAAAATGGAACTGAATCAAAAACCTAAAACTCAAGAAGTAGCAACTTACAATGAAGCTCGTCAGGAAATGCGCTGTAGATGGAGCAATGATGCGCGTCGAAATGCAGTCGAGAAAAGGAGGAGCCACAAGCGTCCGCAGGGGAAGGAGCTCGAAAAAAGCACGAAAAGCAGGAGGGGAGCAAAAAGAAGGAGGCGCGGAAGCAACAACAAGCGCAACAACAAGCGCAGGCGCAACAACAAGCGCGGGCGCACAGCAAGGGCGAAGAGCAGAAGGATCGCGAAGGCGGAGAGCAGGAGGAGAGGCGGAGCAGGAGGATCACGAAGGCGGACAAGAGGAGGATCGTGGAGGCGCAGAGGAGGGTCGCGAAGGCGGAGGAGGAAGCTGTCGGCGGGCGGGAAGAGCGTTGGCGGAGGAGGAAGCTGTCCGGCCTTTACTGGCCCACCGCCATTCGACGGCTGCCCGTGCTGCCCCCGCTGCACGGGGCTGCCCGGCCTGCCCGTGCTGCCCGGGTTTGTGGCGTTGGTTTTTTTTTTTTTTTTTTTTTTTGAATTTATGTTTTTTTTATTTGTTATTTGCTTTTACATTGAATTAGATTCGTTCATTTCTATGGTCAAAAATTAATTTAATACATACGAAATCAAAATAAGGTGAGAAATGATATTTTTAAATCCTAGAATAAGTATTCTATAGAAAAAGATAATGATATTCATAACATTTATAACTTCGAAAAAAGGAATCCACACGCTATGATTTTTTTGCAAACATTTCAATACGTTTAAACTTTGAATAATAAGTGAAATGTAAAATCTATATAATACAAGAATAGGATTGTTGTACTTGCATAACCCTATACCGTTCTTAGTTACAAAAATGAAATAATTTGAAAAATATCATTATAGAAGTAACGAATCTACATGTCAACATTTACAGAAACTCCTTTAAGTGTGAATAGGTATATGATTATCATTGCTAAAATTCCTAAATAAGACCATATATTTGTGATATACGTGTTAAGAATATTATATACTAAAAAAACCTTGCGATATTAGGATCGCTAAGAAAAATTGCTCTTTTACATAGAAATATGGGAAAATTGAAATAAAATTTGAAAAAATTAAATATACAGTTTTCTATAAGTTTTATCACTTTCAGTTTCAAAAGAGATAATTTTAGACAAACTTTGAATTTAATGTAGCATATATTGCAGTTCTGTGCAATATTCACGATCATTGTTTTAAAATAGCCTCAAACCTTACCTTTTAATGAATGGTGAATTGTGAAACATGTATGCCTTCCTTAGATTTTTGAGCCAATTCTTAGGCTCTCTTTTCAGCATAAAATTTGTTGTATTGTCAGTTATTGTTCATTTGAGTGTATGAACAAGTAGCGATCACCTGTAAATTGCAAGACAATAATTACCATTAATTTTAAATTAACAATTAATAATTCATGAAATTCATATTTATTTATTCAATTATATTTTTTAGATCTTTGTAGATGTTCCTAGAATTTGTACATGTTGTTTAATCTTAAACTTATTTAAATATGAGAAATGGAAGCAATTTAATTGAATCAGAACTAAACATGTCAGTTATCCTTAAAGCAGCAAAGTAGACTCAAAATTTCGCATGTTTCAATTTGTCACTATAAAAGTTATAAACAATATCAATTACAAATATTTGCCTACCTGATCTAGTAAGTTACCAATGGTAAAAGTTTTGGATATATTATAGATTGATAACCATACTAATATGTACATGTTAAGCCTGTGTTCTGTTTTCAAATGCACTTTAGGGACACCCAAGAACTGAATATGAATCCCAACTGATTCTAGAAATCTAATTTTATCATTTTATTTAAATTAGTGCATAGAACCAAAGTCCAATTAAATTTACAGATAATAAGCTTATTTATTTTTAAATATTAAATTCAAAAGACAAATCCCAATGGAATCTTAGAAATCTAATTTCATGATTTTATCAAAATTAGTGAATAGAACCAAAGTTTAAACAATTAAGATCTTATTATTTATATTTTCATTCCTGACAATCATAATTCAGGAGGAAAACTGTACGCCCAATGAAACGGGTGAGATTGTAAGATTTGAATCATACCAGAAGAACCACTTGCGCTTCTACTACATCGCTTCCTATTCCGATTGTTTACATTCCTGAAAAGAAAAATATGAGGGACGACACGGAACTTGTCTTAAGTTTCAATTTGGTGCGTAAAGTTTGAAGCAAACACTCGAACGTTTTGCATTCTACCATGTTCAAGAATGACGGCGCTGCTTTCTCATTGCTTAGCAGCTGTTAGATCCACAAAAGTACAACGCTTTTTGTTACAAAGTTTGCGATTTCGCTGCTGCCAGAACAAATACACATGGACAAACCTAAGATTCTCAAGATTGTAAGGTACAGAATTACGGAAAAACATTTTCGATTGTTCATACACAACTCTCTTTAGTAAAACATGCTCAATGTTTGATATACACCGTTGGTGATGTAATGATTTTATAATTTACCTTTATTACATTATTATCTTCTATTATAACAAAATTTTATAAGATCCTAAATCTATTGTAAATGTTATAATATTGTAGTTTATTGTTGATAGATTGTTGTCCATGATTGTATGGACCAAACATGATTTAGGTATATTTAATATATGATGGTTTAATATCACATAATTTAACATGATATGATATAATAATATTTATTCTAATATAATTTAATAAAGTAAAATAGAATATATAAGCAGTTTCCGTAATATTTAATATACATTTATAAGAAATATATTTTCATATAGTATAATATAGTAAAATAAAACATATTAGTATATTGAATAAAAATTAATATAGTTTAATATAATAGAATAATTAATTTGATTTGATATAGGTTAAAAAAACTATAAAACTATAAAACTATAAAACTTTGTGTAAAGTAAACCGACCATTTGAAAAATTCATAGTAATTATTGAAATTCAGTACTACAAAAAAAGGGCTTCCAATGTTACAAACATTTCTTACTTGGATATTCAATGTTTCATTGCATCATTGCAAACCCCCCTCTTTCTGAGTAGTGATTGCAATACTGAAACATGAAATTTGATTAATCACATAGTTGTAAATTTGAGAAAATTCTCGCATTCTTTCCTATACCACAACTCGTAATATACGCCTAACATTATAATAATTTTAACGTAGTTTATTAAGTGATAATTTTTTATTTAAACTTGGTTTAATTATTTTTTTTACATTTGGTTTTAATTATTTATTTATTTATTTATTTATTTTATTTTTTTTATTTATTTATTTATTTATTTATTTATTCTATAAAACAATTTAATCTTGAGATTCTTAAAAAATTTACGTAATACTAATAAATACCTTTGACTAGTTTTCCTCAAAAATTATATAGTGTTCGACGACAGAAATCTAAAATTTATGTTTTTCGATATTTTTCCATTGATACAGATTGGAATTCAAAGTAACTACCAGGCAAGTTTATAATCTTTTATAGTGTAGTAGTTGTGATTCAAATTTAAGTATTTAGGGATAAGGGTTTAGTCTAGAATTTAGGGTTTAGAGTTTACAAATTAAGATTTAGGTTATAGTGTATAGGGTTGAGGATTAAGGGTTAATTAATTTTAAAGATCATGATTTAGGATTGCAATGTAAAGAGAAGCTAGATAGCAACTTTGTGGAAGAAAGCGTAGATGCGGATACATTCTAAATTTTTGAAAACAAGTTTAGAATACCATACTAAAAAAATCATCTTAGCATAAGAATTGAAGTAAAACTAAATATTATTAAGTTTGAATATCACACATAGAATATTAAACCTGTAAAATATATTTACTCACTGGATGTTAACAAGACTTAATTCTAAACCAATAATTATATATTTCAAATATCATATATGGTAATAATACACTTGAAAAAGCTAAGTATTAAACTTATAATTCCTCAACTTATTCATTGTCTAAATACTTATATAATAGTATCTCACATAAATATATTGAATATAGTATTTACAATATGCATTTGTAAAATAATACATTCAACCTATTGAATATCATACTTAATATAGCAGACCTAATTAGGTAGAAACTAATCTTATAGAATCACATTTTAAAAAACTCAATATTATATTTACTATAACCGTTGTAAAGTGCAAGATATTAGTCATTTAATATTACACATATTTTAGTAAGTGAGAATGTTACAATACCTCACATCACCTGTCGGTACCTTACTGCTCTAATTTAGTATGAAATAAAATTAAGTCATTCAAGACTACATGAATCCAAGGTACACGACGAGAACACTTTGTGTTTCATCTAAACATTTAATAAGTTAGTATAAATTTCAGGTAATTTAATCATTTTCTATTATTCTCCCTATACTCTATTTAAGGTAATCTTGTAAACGATGGTTCAAATAACAAATGACACTATCTCTTTAACAACTAGATTGAAGTTTTTTATTTTCTCGTTGTGTAGTCGGATGAATTGTGGTAAAAATTGTTTGCAACAATGGTAAAAGTATTGATATTAAAGTTATTGACTTATATAATATCAAAGGTTAAGTTAGTTATGGACTAGGGACTAGAGTTTTTCATTACGGTTTTATGGTTTGATGTAAACTTGATTAATTTTCAATAAAATAAAAGAGGTGTCTTCACTAAAATGCATTCCATTGATTCATACTTTATTGCAAGGTTTAGAATACAAACTAGACTTGATTTGGAACAATACCCAAGTGATTTCATCCAAAACGGACCTCGGATGAAGAATATATGGCTATTGAAAGTTCTGCCTTCTATCCAAAATATCGTTTTTTGACATTCGGCGCATTTAGGGGTTAACATTCTAGTGCCCAATATGAAATTATTTTGTTAATTTGAGTTTCGATTATCCATTTTCCTCGCGAATCCGGCTTTTTTCATTACTATTATGTCATTTCTATTTTTAGAAATATTCCGAATTTCTCGGTGACTTAACTTCAAATGATTTTTACTGGCCCAAGATGTCCTCGTTCCTCCCAAAGTTCCCAAGATGTCCTCGTTCCTTGCGAAGTTCCCCGTTCCTCGTGAAGTTCCCCGTTCCCCCCGAAGTTCCCAACCACATCGCTTTTACTCAAAACCGTTACTGGCCTTTTTTGGCGCCCTTTCTCTCTTGAGTTCGTGCTCTTTTTTGGCGCCATTTCTCTTCCCGCTTGCTTTGGCTCACTCCTCATTTGCGCACTATGCGCTTTCCGCTCCTCTCCTGCTCCGCTCCTGTGCTCTTTCCGCTCCTTCGGTCCTGCTCCGCTCCTGTGCTCTTTCCGCTCCTCTCGTGCTCCGCTCCTGTTGCCCTTCGCCTCACCTCCGCACCTTCGCATTTCTGCCCTTCGTCTCTGTACACTACGTTTCGCCTAAACTCCCTATTACCATTAGTGCTTCCGGTTTTGTAAATTTTGATTAGGGTTTGGACCTCTTAGAAGCTCTGGAGTTGATGCGCGTGCTGCTTTTGAGGATGCTCAGGGCCTTCGTTGAAGTATTGCAGCTGTCAAGCACGGCGTGAGGGTAAGTTCGATCTATATCCTCAATGTCAATGTATAACAAGAATTTGTTGTTGATTGGTCATATCTTGCCTTCATCGTGGTGCATTCCTGATGGCAATGTGGATATCGTCGGAGTAGTTGTCCACGGAAATTGAGGCAAAAATACTGTTTTACTTGTGCACAGTTCCCAAGAACGATTCTTAGTATTTGCTCTGCACGAATATCGAGGCAGTTTCATATAACAAATGCTTGAAATATGGACAAGCTCATGAAGTCCTGTACTTCAAGATTCATTGGAAGACCATTTAGCTCGACTCGAGCTAAATGGGCTTAACCTGCAACGGAGTGGTATGCCCATTTAGCTCGACTCGAGCTTAATGGTCATCCAGCTTTAACTGCGTCGTGGTGAGTGGTGAACAGTTATCTTGAAGACCATTTAGCTCGAGTCGAGCTAAATGGTCATTAAGAAAACTGTTCATCACGCTTACCTTGAAGCTGTTGAAGCTTGATGACCATTTAGCTCGAGTCGAGCTAAATGGTCTTCCTCTTCGACATGCTTCGGGGTAAGCGTCATGTATTAAGATCTTCAAGACCATTTAGCTCGAGTCGAGCTAAATCGTCATCCACCTTTAACTTCTTCGCGCTGAGTGGTGAAAAGTTATTTTGAAGACCATTTAGCTCGAGTCGAGCTAAGTGGTCATTAAGAAAACTGTTCACCACGCTTACCTCGAAGGTGTTCATGTATTAAGATCTTTAAGATCATTTAGCTCGATTGGATCTTAATGGTCTTCAATATACACGTGCATCGTGAGTAAGTGGTGGATTCTTATCTTGAAGCCCATTTAGCTCGAGTCGAGCTAAATGGTCATAATTTCTCAATGGTCTTAGACATTTCTGACTGCACGTAGATTAAGTTACCAGTGATTTCTCATGATTTTTTGTTTATTGCTGGCATTCAGGTTATCATGGAATTGAGTGAATCCGATGGCGACGGTGATTTTCAGCATCTTTTTTCAAAGGTACTGGACTTACTTATTTTGCATAATACAATTTTGTTCTGAATTTATCCATTCGTACTAATTCGTCTATGTTTGTGGTCCTTTAGGACTTGGATGGTCCTTCCGAGCTTGTTCTTCCGGACCACTTAAAAGATTGCCCCGGACTGCCCAGAAGTAAATGGATTACGAAATTTGTGACACTTCTCAACGATAGTGGGGACGTTGTTGGTGAAGGCATTTGTCAGACATTGGACGCTGAAAGAATACTTGAGAGTAATGACGAGCCCGTATGTGAAGATCAAGTAGTTGTGCAGATCGTGAAGTGCTTGAATTTCGACTTCGTACGTGCTGAGACCATTTAGGGAACTAGGAGCTGGAAGCTCAGCCATGCTATACATGAGGGTTGGTCACTACTTGACCATTTACGAGTTGATCAGTTCAACGTCGCTGTTTATGCCCGCGATCATCCAAAGAAGAAGGGGGTGCGACCGTATGATTTGGGAGAACGGAACCAACGATTTGTAAAGACCAAGAGGGAGGAGGAGCTCTTGACGTTAGATTCAGTCAACTTAGTTGCAAGCAAGATTTGCTGCAGCAAGAACTGTTGCCAACCTTTCCCTCGAGAGAAAATTATGGCTCTCCGAAAGCAGATGTACAAGGCGTCGGGTTTTAAATTTAAGTTACATTTCAAAATAGATGTTCATAATCGTTCTCATCAGGCACCGGACGACATGATGATGGTAACCACTAAAGGCATTGATGTTTGCGCGCGTGCATGGCAACATATTAGTGGAGTTCCGATTTCCACATTTTACAGGAGGAAGGGAGAAGCTGCAGCAGGACTACGTGCTCGGCACCATGAGAATGTTGGTCAGAAGAAACCACGATTGCATGTAAAGCAAGCTGTTGCTACTTTGAAGACATTCATTGACAATGCTGCTGATCATATGCCTCACCGGTCGAAGATATTGACATCTGGTGAGAAGGTTGTCTCTCGGTCCTTGCCATCGTCCTTCAGATGGAAGGATGCCATACCCGGGATCAATGACATCAATGAGAGGTTGGGCTTGAAGTCTATTTCTCAGAGCACACTAAGCAGGATTAGGAGGTCAAAATTTTCTGAGTATTCAAAGAAGGCGCCGAGGGACAACTTTGCTCGTTGCTCAACTTGTGACAGGATGGAGACAATGATAATGTCTATGGTACCTGATTCATGTGAAGAGAATATGTGGATCAAGAAGCTAGAGGAGCATTTGCATCATCAAGAAACGCATGGTGAGTATTATTATTCAAATCGTTCTCTTTCTATTCAGAGGCCGAGAGATGTCCTTTGTATAATACATGACAAAATGGATCATGCAAAAAGTGCGTGCCCTGTATTTTCACATAAAACAAAGGCAAATGATGCATTGATGAAGCTTCCAATTGATGTGACTGGCATGATTGCTCACGAGCATAGCGATGTCCGGTATGCTTATTATGGGCTCAATATTTATCCAAGTGATTGCAATCACACTGTTGGATCAATATTAAAGCTTTTACGAGATCTAGAAGGTGTTTTGATCTCGTATTCGAAGTCATTATCCGCAAATTCGGGGTCACTGCCTTTATTTGAAGCTGCATTGTTTGCAAAGGAAGGGTGTTTAACCTCTCTTCTACCTGAAGGTGAAGTTTCTGAGGTGGCGGAGCCGCTACCTCCTGTCTTGCATGTGCAACTGAACAAAGCAGCTTCTGACAACAAGATTAGATTTATGTTTTGCTTTTGGTCTCTTCTGGTACACATGGGTGTGTTCCGTGAAATATATGTCAATTTCTTGTTAGTTGGACATCCCCACGAAGACATTGACGCCCTCTTTGGACGTTGGAGCATGAATCTCAAAGAGAATGACTTTCTCACACTTCCTCAGTTGATGAAGTCATTTATGGACGCAGAGTCTCTGCCGGTCATTCCTCATTTGATAGAGGAAATACCTGACTTCAAGGGTTATATCAAAGACTACATTGGTTTTAGAGATGAAATTCTAGTTGGGCATTCGGAGGGTCAGCAGTTCAAGTTTTACAAGCATGACAATGGATGGCCCATGATGCAGTATAAGATGTTATGCACAGACAATGAGTGGTTACCTTCTACTAATGGAGGTATAAAATTGTGGAAAGAGGACCGAAGTACGGGAAAACCATTGTTACCTACATGTGAGATGAAACCTTTGGCGCCCATTCCCATGAAGAACCGTGATGACATTGTAAAAGGCATTGGAGGGTTTATTAAGATGTGGGAGACTTCATGTGCGGAGGACATATTTGGAGAATTTGGTCGGCGTCATGAATTTGTTATTCGCTATTGGCGAGCTGTAGAGCTTGCGTTGGTTGAGCCTATAGAAGTGTCTTCATTTTTGAAGAATGGGTGTTGGCCTTGAACTCGAGTACCTACGACACGAAAATTCTTAAATACTGGCGAATTGCGAGAGGAATATGGGCGTGATCCGCACTTTATTGGACGGTTGTGTGCTAGACCAAGGGAGTCGTTTCGGGTTGGTCGAGATGTTTTTGCTGGATATTTTGTAGCTCTACGTCCAGCTGATGGGGATGCTCGTCCTTTCTGGATTGCTACGGCTTTAACTGATTTCGATGTTGATCACAACTATCCAGGCTGTATTCAAATGCAATACTTTCAACCTGCATCGAAAAATAGTGTTGTTCAAGAAACCTATGCTGGTTGGGATACGAAGAAGACATTCAAATGGAAAGTTGAAGACACTCACATTCCGGAATGGCTTCATGCTGATGCTATTTTTACGTCATCGAAATCAAGTGCAAAACTTGGCTCTCCACGGCCGATTATTTCAATAATCGGAGCGTCGAATGGACATCATCAAACAAAGTATTGAGCGGTTCGATGGTGGAGAGGAATAGCCTGACATCCCTAGTTTATTTGGGCATGCCAATTTAGCTCTAGTCGAGCTAAATGACCTCAGTGCAATTTGAGCAATCAATTTATCGTGTCGTGACTTTTTGCCAATAGATTCATCTTAGAAATGCACGTAGAAGTCCTACCTCTTATCCGTAGTTAAATATTGGTACAATTGTTATGCCTTAAAGTCAACAATTCAAGTGTTTGTAAATTTTCGGAGTTGATTGTCGATTCCCAATTTAATTGAGTTAATCGTTTTATTGTGCTCTTTTTGCAAATTGCTGTCAGGATGCATTTTGCTTTTGCTACTCTCATCATCTTTTGTATTCAGTTTAGCTCTACCACATGCGCGTTTAGCTCTACATCACGCGCGTTTTGCTCTAAAACACGCGCGTTTAGCTCGATATATTTGTTGAAATTTAGGTCGATTGGTTTTTGAGAGTTTGAATATTCCCATTATAACGAATTACTTGTTAGAAGCAAAATCTTGCGTATGTTTAGATATCGAGTCAGCTTTTACCCGACACATATATATCCATATATCAGTCCATACTATTTTATTTCAACTTGACATATGTCACACATATACATTTATATCCAGAATGTACTCACTAAGGGATATTGTTATCTTCAATACCTTCCTCTACTGCATCTTCCCAAATGGATGGTGATAGTGGAGGGTCGTAGTTCTTTGCTGTGTCACGGAACTCTTCCCATTTCTTGGTCAATTCGGTGTACGTGCTGTTGTCACAACTGAAGCACTTCCAAATCTCTACAGCGCGTTGGATCTCTTCTACGTACTCGTCACCTTTGTTGTTTGATATACAACTAGTACACCACATCTTCGGGCACGTTCCACAACTGATCATATTGTAGTGATGGTTGAAGCACCAACTGCAGCACTCTTCCTTCCCAGCCTCATTCTGCCGAAATCAAGTGGAACACGAATTAGACCAGTTGTGAGCGTTCAGTGATCTGAACAAACTCCGTAACAACAGACATGACAACCACAATATATTTCATTCTGTAACATTCCTACCTTTGTCCACTTCTTCGTTGCATAGTCTGCACGACATTGACAACAAAGACCAACTGCGAGACGCAGGTGCTGTTTAAAGGAAATCTGAAACCTGGTATCCCCACAAGCAGAACAATCGTAGGTTAGACCACTGAGAGTGACTGAAGCCATACTAAAGAATCCCAGCGTTCTCGCAGCAACGACATACAAAAATGAACCATCCGTTGCCACTCTATATACTTATGTAATAAGATCTCTCAACCACTCCTTTGTCAGACAATATCTATTTGTCAGAAGACAGATCATGATCTCCCACGAAGCCTTCTTCAATTTTCACTCGCCCTAGGTCCACAGCCTTCTACGCTGGCCCCACCAACACGCGCTAGGTCCACCGCGTTGTGCGTCGGCCCCCATTATAACTAGATGCAGGTGCTTTGATTTTGAACAGTACGAAAGTATTTTGTGGTAATGTGGCATTGAGAAATTTTCTTTAATCACTCTAGCAGGGGTCTGTTCTTTGCTACTCAGTTCTGGTGTTCCTCAGTTTGTTCATACTAAGTCCATTTTGTGTGGTCGGCCAAATCTTGTGCACCTCCTACATTTCAAAATCAGTGCCTAACATCGTCTTAAATTGTGTCCTTATAGATATTCGAATTTCATTATCGCTAGATCTTGTGCATGCCCTCGGTTTGACATCATAGATCTTGACATCATAGATCTTGTGCATCGACAAGCCATCTTGTGCGTGCCCTCTGTTTGAAGAAGTTGTAGCGTCAGATTTGGTAGAGTCTTTACGCCATCGGGCTGCAGGCGCCACTCGGGAAGCATGCTATCAAAGGCTCTCGGAAGATTACACAATATCTTCGAAATCCGGGCTTGCTCAGTTAAAGTAGCATCTCCGCGACTAGCGCGTTGAGACACAATAAAATCGAGCTTGCTGAGAAAATCAGCAATACTTTCACCCTCAGTCATGGAACATTTGTAAAACTCCTCCTGCAACGAGTGTTTCTCTTGTGTATCAACATAAGTTTCTCCCATATCTCTCTGGCACTAACGCATGAGATTGTGTTTGAGAATAGACTCATCAAGAGCTTGACACAGTAAGCTAAAAGCTTGGCTATCTCGTTTGACCCATTCAGAGATGTCCGCAGAATCAGAGCCATAGGCCGGTTTGGGTACTGTATCGTCAACAATAGGCATCAGTTCTTTACCCAACAAGATGGCTCGCATTTGAAATTTCCAAAGATGAAAATTGGTTCCCTTAAAGCGAGAAATGCCACCAAGATCGCGAGTTCTATCACCGAAGGTATATTAAGTTACTGTATGTCAAATTACACATATCTCTGTACTAAACAAATCTGCACAGAGTAGACACAGCTCGCTTGACCATACACAAACACACAAGCACACTCCTGATCACTGCTACAGATCACTGCTACTTATACTGACTCCTCTCACTCATGGAAGAGACGACACAGTTACTATCTCCTGACGGCACTAACGGCTTAACTGATTAACCATGATTGCAAGTCGATGCTGTCAAGATCGTCTACATGGCAAGTAAGAGTGCCACCTCCACAGAACCACAGGTCCACGTCCCAGACAAAAGTCATCACAGTGCTGAAACTACTTCAATAACTACAGATGTCAAACCTCTGGATACCAAGATTCCGACGTTCGATCACTAAGCCCAAGAATATTTGTTTGGCAGTTACTCTTAAAATAATGTTTGTTAAATCCTAACAAGTCTTCCACTTCATCACCTCGGAATGGATCACCTCAGAATGGATGTGCTCAACGGAATTGCCTGAGATAGCGAGCGAGATACTCTTCGGTAAGCACTCTTGTTTCTGTAAAATTGGTTCATGTCATCAAAAAAAACTCTGGCCAAAGGTTAAGACTTTAATCACATTGCTTGATCGAATAAGCGATTACAAAGACTTGAGGATCGTCCACCAAAGGTGCATTACGAAGCAGATGATGTGGCCAGGCGCAAGCTAAAGTAGCAAGATTGAAGTCGGTAATTTGTATTCAAAAAATTCCAGCACATACAAGCCAACTTTCAATCCAAGTGTGAGTTGTGGCCATACAACTACTATAACTAGCAATCAACTAGTCGTAGTTGGAATCACTCTTAGAATCAGTGCTGCTGCGATCACCAGCTTGTGAAGTGAATTCTACGAAATCCTCCCAAATCGTCTGCAGAGGCACTATCTCATACTTGTTGCAGCTGAAGCACCCCCAATTTTTGCCCGTCATGTCCTTCAGGTAGTCGTCTCCCTTGTTCCGAGCGATACACGCTGCACACCACACCTTGTTACAATAATCACACGGGATCACAAACTGAATTCCCCCACACCAATTGCATTGCTCATCATCGTACTGGGCGTTCTTTGTGAATACAACGTCGTCCAACACAAGTTTGCACGAAATGCATATGCCAACACCGAGACGAGGATACTCCAACAAACAAGCACGGATTTTTTTCTCTCCACAGGCAGTGCAGGAATACAAGTACAAAGGATCAAAATCGCCCAAATGCCCCGCCATTTGATCCACAACAGTGCAAGAGTGAGAAGTTTCAAAAGAGAGATGGCCAACGAATAGCTTTGAGATGCTGGCTTCCATGCTCCACCGTTCTTGTATATAAGGAGAGAACTCCGGATTTCCCATTTAGCCTCACCAACCCGAGTTCTCATCACCGGCAGTGCCGTCAGGATCGACACACCGGCAGCGCCGTCAGGATCGGCACACCGGCAGCTTTTCCAAGGCAGCTTTTTTGTACTCTCGAAGGCACCGACATTCCAACGAATTAGAAATCGACACTGCAATTCCCTTACATTCTCATGTCAATCGACGTGAGTTCTCAGGGAGACCGTCACAGCACTTTTCTTACATTCTCGTGAGTAGTCGAATCACTCCAACATCCTTTTCTCCCATCTCTACTAGCAAGTCACAATGAGCACCGACACTGCACAGCTACATAGGACGTATTCACCCCTTAACCGACACTCCTTATCACACAACCCATCCAATCTCATGAAGTCTAACATCATAATGCATGAGCATCGACATTTTGTGCATGGGACGTATTCACCGACCGACACTCCGACACTTTTTATGGCACAATCCATTCCCATCTAGTCCGACACAGCCCAACCCATTTCCAGTACAAAAACCTGTTTTTTTTTTGTTGTACTATGAGAACATTTGGCCGGTTTTCCAAGGGCACATTTCGCCGGTTTGATCGACGAGATCAATTTTTTAGAAACGATGTGCTGGGAGCAGCCTCCACTCGGAACATATGAACTTTGTTTGAGCACAATTTTCATTGTAGGGTCAAGAGGGCTCCAAGTTCACTGTGCATGGGGTCATTAGTTGCGCACTTTCAGTGCCCTCCACAATCATTCAGCTGAGCCCTTGTTCAATTTGTATTCCCCTAGGTCCTCACAAATCGACCAAATTTGGCAGGCTTGGCCCAAAAGGGTTAAGAGCAAAACAACAAAAAAATCCCGATTCACCACGGATGTAGGGTCTCGATTGTTATGTATCCGCAGTTTTCCCACGGCTTTAGGGGTACACAAATATTGAATTTGTTCAAATAAAATCAACTGATATTCTCTTTTCGACCAGAATATTCCCTCAAAATCTGCTCACTGCTCATGGCTCACGGCTCATGGCTCACCGCTCACACCGTAATCACATTGCAGTTTACCATATCACAATTAGTTCAAACCCAGCATGCACATGCCCAGCGTTCAAGGATACTCTAGTCACCTTAGGGAGAAAAGGACATCCGTATAAAAATTGTAAGCACATGTACTACATCCTGATGTCGATGTGCAATCTAGATGTTGACGTGGACCTCTTTATGCATGCCCCTACCTTCAGTTTCAACGAGGTAAAGAAGATCATTGAGAGCGGACTTCTAGACCATGTTACATCTTAGGTCACCACACTTACATGATTACTATATATATATATATATATATATATATATATATATATATAGACATATAGATGTATAGATAGATAGATATATTGACGTACACTACATGTACGTTATGTAATACAAAATATCTACCACTTTCTGAGTATCATTAAATATATATATAATATTGTAGTATATGTATTTTCACCACCCAATATGGCAATATTTGTTACGTTGAGACAATAGGAGCACTTTGAGACTAAAAGGATATTTTAGGTCTGTTAGATTATTACCAGGTTGAGGATAATACTTGAATGCAACCTTTGGAAAACAAAGGTATTCATATATATTGATATGTAAAAGCCTCAAATTATCAAAAAGATTCAATATTGAACATGTAGAACAGTTTTTCTTTATCCCTGGATAAAATATGAGTCTTCAAATTGCCGTCAATGTAATGAATAACGCCATCAATCTTGAATTATACTACCCTAAATTCCACGGTAATGGGTACCAAGTTCCATGGTCATGGGTCAGGAATATACAAATATTCTCAAAAATATTCTCATTTTATGATTTTTATTTATATTTCTAGTATTTATTTTACTAATAATAAAAAATCATCGCTCGCAATTCTGAAAATGTACGCTCACGGCTCTGTGCTCTACGGTCTACGCTCCCATACTAGCAACGTCCATTCCTGTCTCAATGCCTACAAAATAACCGATGTCTATCCTGTGTCGACTATGCTCTTAAATAGCTGATGCGCCTGAAGTCCTTGCTGCCGTTCGGTGGCTCCTATCCTCGCGACTTGGCCGCGACCACCCTGTTGGCAACGTTGTCTACGGTAACACGTGCAAGCAAGTAGCAACACTGAAGTTAATACTAGTCAATGCGCGAAAGGAGGGACTCGCAAAGTGTGAAAATGGAGTGTCGGTCGCCTTCTTAAGCACAGTAATATGGTGACCGGCGGTCTACAGAATCTGCACCGCCGGTCAACGTTGCTTGGTGCCACATCGGCCATTTGTTTCCACACTATCGTCACGAGTTTCATTGCAGCCTGAATAGCACAAATCTGCACTATTGCAATCACGATGAATTTGTGCAACGATGTATTGAAGTGTGGAAGTTCCTCTACGGCGGGAAGCAAGTGGTGAGCAACGAGGTTTCGTACAACATACTACAAATAGTGTACGCGGAAATAATTTTGGAGAGGCAGGTGGATTGGAAGATGTTAAAAAGAACGCCTCAAACTACAAAGCCAACAGAACTTCAGATTCCGCGAGCCTCTTTTCCATCAGAGAATCCACGAGAAGGTCTTACATTGCCTAGGAGATACAGAGGAGGAATCCCTAATGAGGACTCAGAAGAAGGAAGGAGCGAAAGGCGCGAAGTGGATGAAGAGGAGCCAAACCAAACCATGGATGAAGATGAAGCACATTTGAATGAAGTGGGGCCAAGCCAAGTTTATGATGAAGGGGGCCCAAGCCAAGAATGACCGGTAGTATGTGCATCACGTTGAAATGCAATTGTTGAACAGTAGTGTACGCAATACCAAACACTAAGTGCAATTGCCATTTTGTAAGTATACAAAAACGTTGAATGTGAATATGAAGTTCTTCTTTTGCTCAATTTAAATATTCTTGGTTAATGAATTGTCACTAATGGATAATGTTTTCATGGTCTCATTGATTATAGTTGAGTCTAAGCAAATACCTAGACTCAACTTCAATGAAAGAGACCATGACGATAAAAAATTTGTCATGGCTAGGGCGACCGGCGGTCCAATTGGCGCAATGAATTCAGGGCTAGGGCGACCGGCAGTTCAACTGGCGCAATGAAGTCAAGGCCAGGGCGACCAGCGGTCCATATGGTGCGACAATGTTGTTGTTAGGGTGACCGGCGATCTGGCTGTAGCGACCTTGCCAAACTGCCGGTGGCCTTCTATGCGCATTCGCCCCCGACTTACAGAAGTATGGGGTATATAAGGAGTCGGTCAGAAACTTGACGCCACTTTCCTTAATGCTTTGCCCGTTTTCTTGGGTCTCCCATGAGAAGCCCCCTACTTGGTCTTTATGTGCAAAGAGTAACTTGAGTCCTTGTAGTGTGCGTTACCATCACCAATTTCATTGCACCGTGGGGGTGCCATTCCGGAACATGGACCATTCTTCCCAATCTAACGGTGTAGCGGATAATAAAAGAGAAACTCGCAAATGGGACGATTGGCTACAATTATGCAGGGAACTGAACGACAAGCCAAATACTCGCGTGTGCGTATTCTGTGGGTAAGGCACAGTCTTTTTGAGGGCACAAGCATTTGCTCATTTTGGATATCCTCAGAATTCCCCACTACCCCGGTGTCAAAGGTTACCCCGTGGAGTTCTCGAGCTATTCCATGATTGTGGAGGGATTGTTCCAAAGAAGAACATTCCTTACGCCAATGTTGTTCATGAGTCAGGAGTGGATGCAGGCATACCGTATGTGGCAACGGAAACTATAGAGAACATAGACTCCCCTGGCATCATGTCAGTGCAAGTGCCATCCCCTAACCGAAGGTCTATTCAGATGCCATTCTCTAACATGGTGAGTCATGGCAGCAATGGACAAAGGATCTCTACACTCTCTAGCGGACGGCAACATGGGCAAAGGAGTATAGAAGATAGTTTTGATTCCGCCACTAGGCAGAATTTGGATGCAAAATGGGCTTCATTTTTCTATGAGGCAAACATTGCATTCAATGTCGTACGACATCCAGCATTCATAAGTGCCGTTCAAGAGACACCAAACGCCGGTATTGTTGGATATCAACCACCCTTGTATCATGTTACTTGGACTACAATGCTTGATGCAAAGAAGGCAGCTGTGCAAAAGTCGGTTGAAGATCAAACAAAACTTTCTATGGAGAAGTACGGAGGAACAATATGCTCAGATGTCACAAGTAGACCACTCATTAACATAATGCTTGTTTGCCCAGTTGGGGAGGTCTTTCTAGGATCAGTGGATACTACAGGGAAGAAGAAGGACATTGCTTATGTTGCAAATGAAATGGCGAAATACATAGAGGAAGTTGGACCAGAAAACATTGTTCAGATATGCACAGACAATGCAAGCTCCATGTGGGGACTGTCAAGAAGTTGCATATAGACTATCCTCACTTATATGGACAAGGTTGTGCGGCACATATTCTAGACCTCCTTCTAGAAGATTGGGGGAAAGAGGCATGGGTTAAAGATTTGGTGGAACAAGCCAAGAGAATGTGCATATTTCATAGAGGGTCGCACGTCCCACTTGCTCTATTCAGGAAGTACTCCCCGAAGCTGCAGCTGAAGGTACCACCTCAAACCCGATTTCCAACGAACTACTTGATGATAGAGCGGTTGTTAAAGCTACAACAACCTCTGAACAACACGGTGATCAATGCGGAGTGGCATGCGTTTGTCCAGACATTGTTTAATTGGCAAAACAGTCACCAGTTACAGACAAAGGCAAAGAATGTGAGGAAAAGCATTAAAAGCGATGAGTCCTGGGAGAATTGTACGAAGTTTAAGAAAGTAGTTGAACCAGTACTCCTAGCTCTTCGGGAGTTTGACGGAGAAGTAGCAGCCATGCCCAAGGCATATGTGATCATGACGGACCTTAAAGAACACGTGTTCTCTTTGCATGAACCTCCATTCGAACTATCCCCCGATATAGCTACGAAATACGAGGATGCATTTCAAAAACGATGGGAAATGATGCTCACAAACCTCCACTATGCAGCAACATTGTTGAACCCTTATTTGACAAATATGGGAGCAATTCAAAACAATGGAGAAGAAAAAAGAGCTTTAAATCGGGTCATAAGGAAGCTTAGCGCCCCTATGGGAGTAGTCTATGAAGAAGTGGTGCGAGAACTCATACAGTATGAGGAGAGGACGGGTCCATTTAACACCAATTCAGAGGCCTTTGATCCCGCTCAATGTTAGTTGTTACCACATCAATGGTGGCATCAAGTCGGGGGGAATGCCTTGCCAAAAATTTCTAAGAGGATTTTGGATTGACATGTTCAGCTTCATCATGTGAGAGGAATTGGAGCATGTACTCTTTCGTGCACAAGAAAGTGAGGAATCAGTTGTCTACTTCCAAAGCAGAGACCTTGTGTACATCTATGCAAACACCAAACTCGAGTCCGAGAAACGTAGAAAAGCGCAGAGAACGTCATATGAAAATTATTTAGAAGAAGAGGACTCAGACCAAGAAGAGGATATATCAGACAATGATTGGCATGATGGTGTATTCAGGGATATCCCGGAGGCGGATGACGACAACTAATTTAATGGCGGTAGCTAACACGACGACCTAGAGAAATGGAACAACGACGAAGGAAACATGACTATTCATGTCAAAGGCCCATTTGAGTTCAATGACGACGAGGATGTTCCACAACAACCTCGCCAGTTTGCGGATTTCGCCAAGGACACAGAGGGAGAAGGAGTGGCAAATTTACTGCTCCAAGACAGTTTTTGCCTAGCGAAACAAGACTTGGTAAACCGGGTTGATGAAGAGAACATTGGTGCACTTAAAGACAGCCTACACTCCGACAACGACGATAAACTTGACAATGTGAAGTGTACGGCTATCTCGGCAGGAGTTGAAATGGGCCAAATTTAAGTGGAACCTGACAATGTATCCAATTCAGGTTGCATGGAAGTGGGGTCACTTAGAGTTTCAACCATTCGATCAAGAAGTACAACTCATAACGGAGATGACTCCGATGTACGACTACAACACTTGTTCCCAAGGGTTACCCAACCTAAAGGGGCCCATACAACTCGTATGATATTGCCAAAAACGGAGGTCAAAATAGAAGCAACAAGTTCAACATGCACCAGAGCATTGGCAGTGTCACGAGACATTGGGCCATCTTGACAACCTTGCAATCGTATTACACGAGGCCGAGAGCGTTTAAGGATCGCACACGATTGACGAAGTCGGAAAGGAGCACGGGTACATGAAGAAGTCCATGCATGTATTGATTCCTCCAATAATCCGAATACACGTACAATGCAACATCTACCACTCAACGCAAACGAGATTACTAATGCTTCACAGCCCTTGAAGCGCCTTGTTACAGTGAACAAGAAAACAACTACAGACATGGAAGTGCGCAATTTGACGAGTGACGTTGACTGTAAAGTACGCAATAAGACAGAGGATGAGGTTGAGGATGGCGACCAAAGCACTCATGAGTCTCTAGATGAAACTGATCCAAACGCAGATGAAGTATCAAGCGACGATACGTATACATTAAAGGATACCTAAAGACGTGTTATTAGAATTTTTATTTTGGATCAAATAAGGAAGTTAGTAGTTAGTACAATACTACAATGTACTGCAAGAAGGGCAACTATTAGTTTACAATATTTTGGTAATTTAGTATGTTTCGGAGTATAATATATATAGTTTGGTATATGTAATAGTTACATCTTATATATGAATACCATGATTATAGACATGGACAACTTTCTACTCTGAAATGCACCATTGATCTTGTTTTGCATAAAAAGGTATTTATAAATTGCATCGGTGCTCATTTTGTACCAATATAGAATTATCTTGGTTGTTTTGTATTCAACCATGGTGCCGGTCGCCACACATACGGTGGCCCAAGGCGACCGCCGATCGCCCCTAGGTGCGTTGTCCCAGGGCGACCGGCGATCGCTATAAGCGATCGTCGATCGCCGTAGGCGATTGTCAGTCGCTCTAGGGAGACCGGCGCTTGCCTAGACGCGGTTGGTAGGGCGACCGCCGATCTCCCTAGAGAGACCACCGATCACCTACGCGCGGTAGCTCAGGGCGATCGGCAATTGCCATAGGCTGCCATTGATTGCACAGGGCTACTGTGGGTCGCCTACCCAAGCTCGTCGACTGGCGATCGCCTACTTTGACTAATATTCCATTTTCCACGTCATTATCGACCCCTACGCCACGTATGAAAATAGCTTTTTACCTGAATGTCAATCTACAAAACCCTCAACAAGTTTTTACCACGCAATTTGTAATATAATCGACATTCCCGTCGAATCGGGCGTCAGACAAACATGTCGAATACGGACAATTCAGACAGACATTCCGAAAAGTGTGTCACATAAGACAACCCTGATTGTAGGAGTATCGACAACAAACAATGGTAGTGGAAGGACTTCCAGAGTTGAGGTTGTTGGTGCGTAGTATATAGTAGTTGTTGACAGGTGTATTAGTGAATACTTTAGTTTTGTATTATCTGAGGTCCTAATCACCTAAGCAATATATGTACGGTTGACTCACACTTTTTGATGTGACAATGTTTAGTTTTCATGTTATGTAAGACGTTAGTGGTTTACGGTTCTGATGACTATAGAAACATCTATATATGTCATTCCAGATGTCCTCTAATATGCCCAGAAAACATCAATAGTAACATTTTTGCAAACATGACCACAACACAAAACGTTTACATCAATGTCCAACAAAATGTCGCTACAAACATCTGAGCAAACATCACAAATATAACAAAGGCATCAACCTAGACATCATTTGAGACACTAAAGACATCAATCTTGACATCAATCTAAGCACTATAGACATCAATTTTTGACATCATCTCATCTACTAGAGACATTAAGCAAGAGACGTTGATGTTTAACGTAATGTCTAACAACAAGGTCATTTGACCCTAAAACCTCCCAAAACATTGCTAACGTAGCATGCCACGTCATTTTCCCGGATTCCGCGTCGGATATCTCGGCTGCCATGTCAAATTTCCTGGGTGCCATGTCCAATTTCTCGGGCCCCACATCAGATTTTCCCGAGTCCACGTAGGATTTTGGCGCCGCCACATCACATTCTAAGGGAGCACCGAAAAGTCCTTATCAGGGTGAAATTTGCTACCATGTGACACTACCTGTCCACATGGCGCTGATGTGTCACCTAAGTGGCACACGTTTTATCCTCCCAAATTTACCTCAATTCACCTGATGTCTTCAGATATTTTAGATGTCTAACTGGATGTCTTTGATGTCTGAGAATGTCTGAGGATTTTAAAATATCCGACATCCACTTGCTAGGCATCAACGCGTTAGATTTAGGAATCAAACACATCAGATTTAGACATCCAAAAGAACACGGTTTTTTTACAGTGCCTCTTAGGGTGAGGTCTCAGTTAGGGCCTTCTAAGTTAGCAATTCAAAACTCACTACCAGAGTTATTAACGCCCTTTTTCCATCCAAGCTTGCAGACCAAAAATAAAAATTTAAGCATCTCTAGTCAATAGTTTCATTCGAAGTGAGGTCTATCCGTAAAAATAAATTTGTAAAGAGGTCTGTGTGCGTTAATAGACCTAATGAATTTGGTGAACTAAAAGCAAAAATCTAATTAAAAGAATAGTTAATTTTAACACTTTTTGTTTCTATAAAACGGGCTGTTGAATGTTGGTAAAGTAAAAGTAAAAACTCAATTATAAAAGAAACTAAAGAGAATATTTCTTTAAATTCTAGATGTTTTTGATGTAAGTATGCACAATTTATTATTCAAAACAAGACGTGCATATGCTACATACTTTGTACGTGCATATGGAATGTACATACTGGAAAAATACATCTACCAAAATGAATAGAAAAAACTCACACAATTTGAATATGCCGAACGACTTACAGCCAAGGTGTATAACTTTTGTTGAATAAAAGTAACAAAGACCAGTAACGGTAAAACTCGATCTTCTAATTTTTTGTACCAGTTTGTATCTTATATCTAGCTCCCGCCACAAGTTCTTTTCCTCTAGTTTCAAAGTAGTTTTTCACATATCCATTATTGTTATTGTGTACGTCATTAAATATGTCCATAAGACTATTTGTCATTTTGGACAAGGAGTCTCTAGTCTTTTTTGTGACATTTTTTATTAGTGAGCATTTCTTTTATCCACCTTTGGAGCTTACCTTCATTCGTTGATAATCTTGTTTGAGTACAAATACATCACAACCTTGTAACGGTGAGGAATGATGACTCCATCTGAAGAACATCCAATAAATTTACCACAAGATTATACAATTTAGATCTATTTTTTTAACCTTCAATTTCAATTATGGCACTCCAGAGAGTACTGTGCTTTCACACGTAAGATAGATCAGAACATCTAGGGGTTACGCAGCACCATCAGTTAGCATCGCAAGCAGGAAAAAAGCAAACATCAGCTTCACTTATGGCAGGGTGCTAGAATCTCAAAATACTTGGAATGGCTAAATAACTGATGGGGCTGAATCACGGTCATAGGGCCAGAGGCATCAGCGGCCGAATGATGACCAAGGCTCCACGTATGATTACGCGCAACGAGTCATGATGGTGACCCCGCCATTACACGAAAGTGATTTGAGAGTGCGGCTGACCACTCTAGACGATTGTCGTCGAAGTTGTGACGCGCCCGCCCCGTCCGTCAAAGCCATCTGCCACTTCGGCGATCTATCGGACGGTTACCATGTTTTCACCCGATCGACGGCTCAGGGGCTTCGATCGGGGGTACCAAAGCAGCGCCCGTCGCTCATGGAAACGGCTGTATATTGCAGCTGTGCAGATTGATGGAAGCTCTTCAGTCTTGTGCGAAGCTGGGATCAAATATTCCTTGCACTCTCATTTTGAAACTCCGTCCCAGGGTAAATCTTACCAAAGACTTTGGTGCTTCATGACGAAATTCTGATCGCATGAACACGAATTTGATCGATCGGTACGTTTCTGTGTAAATACTTCTACACTGAGAAGATTCCGATTCTGATTTTGTCGTAGAAGTGCGGGTACCACGAATCGTATCTGTGTACTCTCGAGGGCGTCGGAACTCGCCATCACGAAATGTCTAGAGCATCTTGTGTGCATCTCCTCTGGACTATGCTTCTCGACAGCGCTTTCATGTCTTCTTGTCTTCATTCGCAGCGGAGTGGAACATAACCGATCTTTCCTATCGTTTATATCTTTTTGAGTGTCAGCGCCTTGCCATGAAGTGGTGGCTCATTGTCTTATACGAAATAATCTGGATGAGAGGGAAGATGATGCAGGAGAATTGTGGTTCAAAATGATGTCTACATGTAAGCTCATTGGTTTGGTGCTGCAAGTATCAGTGTTGAACTTAGGCGACGCGTTTAAGTTGACGAGTAAGAATAATTTCTTAGTTTATCACCTTCATTAGCTTATCTATGTTCCAATAAGCAGGTTATGTCTTCAGTTTGGTTCACTTTTATCGAGCAATTTAATCCCAAAATGGACATTAAGAGTGCTGTGATAATAAGCTCATGGCCTCGCTTGACAATTACGTTAAGTATGATGTCGCCAGGTTGCTGAGCATGCTAAGTTTGTTGTTGTTGCAGTTGGTAGTTTACGAAGATTTCTTGAGTTAGTTTCTTGAGCTTCGATGAATTTATACCAGTCAAAGGGCATCGGAACTTACAGGTATGGATAGTCTCAAGAACCAAGGACGAAGGCTCAGTAACGTCGAATCCTGGTCTCCACCACCTCATGTGCCATATCATCCATTGCGAGTTTCACGCTCTGTGACACAATTAAGTCTACCTTCGCTGGACAACTCTCGTTTCAGCCGGGCGCTCAGTAATGACTGCCGGACTTTATCGGATGCTGGAGGCTTCGTCGCCGTAGATGATGACAACGACTACCCTCTTGAGGATTCCCTTGTAGCAATGGACTCGGCCGTGCGGACCCTCTGCAGCTGTAATCAAAAGCCATCAGAGGTTTCTTGCCCACGAAGATCTCGATCATTTCTTGGATACCTACCAGAAGTAGAGGAAGAGGAGATCGTTCCCTTTCCTCTAGAGCTACAAGGGAATAGCACTGTACCTCCAAACGAAAACTACTGCTACGGTTACAGTCGTCCTCAGACCAATTTTGACTTTATCTACTCAAATTCTTCGAGTTTGGAGACTTCTCGCGGTGTGTCGTATTTCTCGTCTACTGCCGACGAAAATGTCCACCGCCTAGAGGAAGAGATTCTGATGAGCTCCGCCTTTACGCGGTGCAATCTCGGCCATACGCGACATCGTGATGAGAGGAGAGTGTTATTATCCGCACCCGAAAAAGTCCGCTGCATGAATCAAAAGAGCTCAGATATTTTCAAGAGTGAAATCTCTTTCCGCAATGTACGAGATAATGGAACGCAATCGCCTGGCTACGAAGTCCAACTTCGCAATGGACGTGGTGCATTTGTGCCGAGCATCATCCGGCCCAAGCAACCGATGAGTAACTATCCCTCAGAAGTACCTTCAAGCACTTCTCTATCTGTTTCCTCCGACGAAACGGAGCATCAGGGGGAGCATTCGCAACTCAAAGTTGGTTTGTATAAGACAGAGCTCTGCAGATCCTGGGAGGAAACCGGATTTTGTAGATATGGTGCGAAGTGCCAGGTATGTCAGTGACAGTGTGGGTTATGCCGTCATTAGCAATTAAATAATTCTGATATGACTTATCAACCTGCAAGCTGATGAATAATGCTATAAAATTGTCATGCTTTATTCATTATATTTTTCGCAGCAGTAATGCAGAGTTTCTTTTTATTGTCTTTAGCGTCCCATATCTCAATGCTATTTCAACACAAAGGTGTTATTGACTTGTTCCGTAACGTTTTCGTCGTACACATCTGTTATATGTATATACTATGTGGGCATATTTCATTGTGCTGTGAACTCTATGATTTTCTATTATGCAGTTTGCGCATGGAAACGATGATCTTCGCCCAGTTCCTCGACACCCTAAATATAAAACGGAGGTAACATATATATGGCTCAGCGTCCGAACATGTTTTGAATGTCTTTGCGCTTTAGTTCCTGTAAGCTTGCGGAAAGAATTCTGTGAACAGCACTGTGAGCAAAGGTGTCATAATCACCATGAATCCGACATTCGGCAGGATGCTGAAGGTCAATTTCGTTGCAAGATACGACGCCTAGTTGAGTATCCTCTGACGTACTGTATGAGGATCCCCATATCTTGTGCGCCTTACTTCACGTGATCACGAAGTGACACAGAATTCATATGCAGTTGTGCAGATCTTTCACGGATACTGGGCTTTGCAGCTATGGAAAACGATGTCGTTTCGTCCACAGCTCAACTACTCTATTGCAAGCACGTTCGAGGTCGAGCGACGTGGAAATAAAGAGCTCAAGAAGATTGTCAATATTTCAGCAATTATGCGGCGCTGGTGAAAAACCCCCAGGACAGCCCTAAAATACTCAGCCCCAATCGGGCATTACGAAGGCTTTATTGAATATCGACCCCAAGAAGGAAAACCATCAGTCTAATTCCAGTATTCAGGAGTCAGCCTGATATAGTGACCGGCGGCACTGCATTTCTTGAACCAGAAATGGTGTGGTCAGAAACTTACTCATACTTCAAATTGTTGTCTTCGTAGGGCTAAAAAAATTCTAAAAGTAGGAAGCTCTCAAGGTAAAGCGCAGAGTGCTCAACTTGTCTTTGTGTTGGGATTACCCTCTTTGTGTTGAGATTACAAAATAAATAATCCTCAAATAGGCACATGTGAACTCTCGCCCAGCATTAAAAGCTGGCGCACGAAACGTGCTGTCATCCACAAAAGTCGCTAGTCAAATGTTCTGTGAGGACCACCAGGTTGAGTAATGGTAACAGTCAAAACTTTGAAAAAGCGGTCACATACAGTACCGGTTGTCTGCTTGAATGGCCATATTCATTGAGACGACTTTATACCTCTAGGGCACTTACTATGAAGAAGTTTAAAGACTATTTGCAGATAGAAACCAAAATCTCTACTTGTCCATGACTATGCATACTGTTATCCTTATGTCTAGAATACATCTAGAAGCAGTAAGGAGATCAACCACAAACATGATATATCAAACCTTCCAATCATACCAATCATGTTTGATGGAGCTATTTAATGGACGTCATTTAAGGAAGGTTTGTACCAACAAATAAATGTAAATGTTTAAATGGAACTAAGGGATGCTTTACATGGAGAAGTTTTAGATTGTTTAAAGTACTACGACAACTCTCAATAAAGAACGCCTTACTTGAGGAGTTAAGGCCATCAAATCTCCAAGCCATTTCACCAAACTTTGAGCTCAAACGGCACAATGAGCCACTTGGAGAACACATCATAAACTTTGTAAAGGTCACTTATCCTATGTGTAAAGTATTTGAAGTTGTTGTTGAAAGAAAACAAGGCGGTCGGCCATTTGTCGATTTTAGTTATCTTCCTTGGTAATGATTTAATACCCTGAATATAACCATATTTTATTGTAAC
Organism: Bryum argenteum; assembly: GCA_037043015.1. Taxonomy (NCBI): domain Eukaryota; kingdom Viridiplantae; phylum Streptophyta; class Bryopsida; order Bryales; family Bryaceae; genus Bryum; species Bryum argenteum. The sequence continues at coordinate 43,758,449 of CM073321.1, forward strand.
AACACTTCTAATGAGAAAATTAACCACTGAAGGCATTAGCGGCATTATTGGTCCAACTAGAGACTTTGAAGCTTTACCGCATCCAAACTATGAAGGGTTCTGAAGAAAGGCTTCTTTGGGAGAAATGTTCAGTAATTTGGCTACTACATGTAATTTACAATCATTCATTTAAGTATGTAGTTTATGATTTATACGTGGGGCATAAAAAATTTTATAAACAATCTTCAAACTAATCAGCTTTGAGTATCGGCATTCCATGGGCAACCCCTTGTGAGCACAAAAACCAGCACGGAGGTGGAAATTGGTCACAAGGAGTTTACAAGAACAAGATTACATGAAGGGAAGAGAAAGAGACAAGACGAGACAAGGAGAAGACGAGGAGCAAGGAAGAGAAGAACAAGAATATCGCAACCGGTTTCCCTTTGAGCTCCTTCCGGCTTTTGGACCGCCATTTTCCCATCCTAGCTCCGATTGGGGCGTGCCTTAGCTTTTTGGAAAGCTACCCCCATCATACATCCACCCCTGAAATCTCAGAAGCATAAGACTAAAAACCTAGGACTGATTTCCAAACAACTGAGGCTGTTTTTTCACTGCCAGCGGAGGAAACCCCTTTGACACCGCCAACTTTGGAGACTCATATCTCCCTCCCTACAACTCAAAATTGGACATGCTTACGACCATTGGAAAGCCACCAAAGAGTTCTAAAACCACCTAAAATCTTGATCGGTTTGAACAAAAATTGAGGGACTAATTGCCAAACAACTGCGACCAACTTCTTCTACGGCCGGGGGAGTAAACCTTCCAACACCCTTGACTTTGGGAGGCCATTTCTCCCTTCGGAATCAAACGAGCTATATATCAATAGAAATCTCTTGAAGAAATCTACCATCATCTCAAATTTTGATTTGTTTCAATAAAAACTAAGGGATAGATGGGGAAAAGACTATAAGGCATTTAATGGGGGTTGAAGGAAGATAGTACTTGATATTTGAGTACAAGCAAGTACACTACCAATTGGAAAGGAGATCAAGAACAGAGAAAAGGAGCCCATGTCTTTCTTCTTCTCCTACCAAATAAGCAACTAAGGGTGTATTCATTAGATTGAGACAATTTGCAATCTCAAATTCATTTGACGGACATAATCTTTTGAAATGTATGTCAAATAAAATGAGACGATTACTAAAATGAGACGATTACTAAAATGAGACGATTACTAAAATTAAACTTACCAATGTAAAATTTAAGTTGCACCTTCGATATTAGAACAGAGTATAAATATAAACAATGTCTTTTATAACCAATTAAATTGAGACACCAATTAAATTGAGACAACACAAACATTGAGACAACTTTAGATCATGTCATTCTTGGATACAAAAGTTAAAGAAATAGATAAAATTTATAGAATTGCACCTTTCATATTCAACCATACTTAAAATATACGCATGTCAAAGTACAACCATATCTATTCACGCATGTCAACACTATAATATTAAAACAATGACATAATAGAGGCTACTACTCTAAGAAGCTAGGAGCATAATTAGGTCTCTATGTAATAATAAGGAAAGCTTAAGGTAATCACAATAAAAGTGATGGCAACAAATTAGTCGAGAAATTCCGTAAGTGAATCTTTGATCACATTGATTTGTGTTGTCGGTATGGACATCTTCGGATTCATGGTACCGGAATGAAATCTTGGTTTCCAAGCTGTCGTAATGGAAGTAGTAGCCATCCAAATTGGTGGATACTTTGTGTCCATCAACCAAGAGTTACCTTTCTTTGTGTCCCACCCTTTGTAAGTATCAGGGTCCACATGTTTATAAGATGTTGGCTTCCAATACTCTAGCAAAATTGAATCAGGGTGCTCCACACTATCATGAGGGTTGCTCAAAGCTCGGGCGATCCAAACCTTCTTAGTATCTTCATCAGCTGGACAAAGGGCAAGTAGATATCCCTCATAGCAATTGCGGATAACTCTAAATGACACGTTAGGACGGTCTCGCCTTTGTCCTACAAATGGAGGATCATTAGCAAATTCCTCAAGCAATTCTCCGTTGTCTCCAAATTGATCCTCTTCACTCGGAGAGAACTTTGGTGTTGGCCAGAATCTATCCCTAAACGCAGAAGGAGTGGAAATAGGCAAGTCTAGAGTCTCGCGAATAGACTTCTAATAGTAAATAAATTGCTCGTGTTGCCTACAATAATCCCCAGATGGAACAGCATCCGCCAATGACTCCCACATGTTCACAAACCCACTGATGCCCTTACGAATGTCGTCAATATTCCTCATCTCATTTGGAACCACCAATGTTGGCTCTCCAAGAGGAACCTTGAGTTGACCACTAGGTAATACTTTCCACAACCTAATTCCAGCACTGTCTTTCGGGAGCCACTCACTATCCGTACAAAGAATTTTGTATTGCATAAGAGGCCAGCCGGATGTATCTTTGAAGAATTGGAATTGTTGTGCACTTGTATGGCCCGATAATGATTCGTCCCCATCACACAAGTAGCCTTCAAGAAAAGTCTTGAAGTTTGGAACTTCCTCAATCATGTGACGAATGACTGGCATTTCCTCCGTATCCATGAATGATTTCATGAGAAGGGGTACAGTGGGGTAACTCTTGCTCTTCAACTTATTGCTCCATTTCCCAAAAAGAGCGTCAATGTCTTCATGAGTGTGCCCAACAATGAGGAAGTTCAAGTAAACTTCCCTAAAAACGCCCTTATAAAATAGAAGGGAAAAGAACGCAAATACGAATAGGTTCTTGTTAACTCTACATGCATTATTGAGCTGCAAAGGCAACATCGGTGATAGTGATTTAGCAGGGATTGGTGCCTCCGGTATAAGACCAAGCAAATCCAAGCAAATGTTGGCACCATCCAAAACTGCTTCAGAGAGGGGGCTAATCCTGCCTCTGATAAACAATTCCTTTGTAAAGCATTTTGGTGGAGATTCCAAATCTCTAAGTAGTTGAGCAAATGATCCAATCGTATGATTGGAATCCGTCGGGTAAATGTCAAGGCCATAATGTGCATAGCGTACGTCACCGTGCCCATGCGCAATCATGCCCGTGATCGAAACCGGAAACTTCATAAAGGAATCTGTTGATTTGCTCTTGTGGGAGAATTGTGGAGAGGCAGTCTTTGAATGATCCATTTTGTCATGTATAATACACAACTCCTTCTCTGGGTATGACTTTGGCGACTCGCGGTTGGCGTAGTACAATAGCCTATGCGACATTTGAGATGTGTTGTGTTTTTTGAATCTGGCATTGTGAAGAGCCTATGCACGACTACCAGGCGTACTAGACGCTCGAAGTTGCTTGATCTTATCACGTTCACCACAACGAGCAAATGTGTCACCCTTTGGCTTCGCATAATACTCCAAGGAACTTTCTTGTCCTATTGTGCTCAAAGATGAATGCGATATGGGAGACAGGCCATTCGTGGCGTTCACGACATTCACTTGTAGTAAGCTATCTCTCCAACGGTAGGAGGAGGGCAAGCATGTTGATACTACCTTCTCGCCTGTAGGAGTTGTTCTAGTTCAATGAGGCATGAGGTCGGCCGCATTTTCCACAATAGCCTTGAGGGTAGCACTTTCTTGCACCATGTGAATACGAGGCTTCTTGGAACCACGATTTCCATAATGGTTTGCTTGTGCTCCGTCTCGGTAAAGAGATCTGTACCGGGAGAACGTGGCCCATGAAACACCCATAATGAAGGCCCATGCAATGCAACAGACCTCAATACCCTCCAAGGTTATCATATCGATTTTGTTTGTATTTTCATGGACTTGGCCATGAACGTCTAGGAAATGATGTTTTCTAAAGAAAACGTCTCTAGTCACATAGAATTGTGTCCTAAGATCTTTAATCTTTCCTCGATGGAAGGGCTGAACACAATTCTCCGAACAACAAGCTTTGGTTGACACATAGTTGATCGACGCAAATGTCAAGTGATATTGTTTTTTTGGTGCTGAATTACGAGGACGCCTTTCACGGGTACTCTTGTACTCGCGAACGCCATTCCGAGGAGGTCTTCCAAATGACTTCATTGCTGCATTGTATATGGCGCATTGGTCATGATCGTAAAGGGTGGCACCATTGAGAATGACACGTTTGATTGGCCATGCACGCAAGGAGTAAATCCATCCAAACGGAACAACAGATTTCACCAAAGACTCTACTATTTGAACACAGACGAAGTCTGTGCCCAGTGGTCCACCATCTGTCTCCGGAACAAGAGTTTAGTCGACGGACCGACACACCGCCCACATCGTCTCCACCTTCATTCAAGAGTGTGACTCGTTTGGACATCCAGGAGGATTGTCTAAAACCTTCACATTGAGCAACATCATTCAAAAGCACAAGAGGCCGAAAGTCCACACTATTGATGACAAAGTCACCCATTTTGCAAGCATTGACAAGTGTGAGTATCATAATCTGAAAGAGGATGTGAAACACCTTTGATGAGAAAGATCCTACCAGTAATACCCTTGAAAAATGACAACAAAAACAATTAAGGTTCAAAAACGCCTGCAACCATGATTAATTATCCCCAAGTTGGAGATAATTCCATAGTAAGAGCAGATTGCAATCCAAGCGATTATCTCCGGCTCGGGGTTGATTATGACCAGCAAGAGATTCTATATCCTATAGTGGACAATTATTATTCCTGGCTTGGAGTTAATCACTTATAAATCGATAACAAAATGACGATTTAAGTGAGCGAAGATACATATCTCCGATCTAAGGATAAATATAACTAACTGTACATATCCCCAAAGTAGGGATAATTAATCCACTATTGCATGATAAATTCAACTTGCTGTAGCTAATCTTGAACATGGAAACAGTCTTCTCCTAGCCATGCATAAACTTTGGTGGGCATTTTGAACAGGGTCCGGAGATATATGATGACGGGAAACCAAAGTATCTTTAATAATTTTTGCATTATCGGGAAACCATTTCCGAAGTAACCATATTTTAACGGAAAATCCATATACAATTGTGCAATTTATATTTCTTATTACTTTTTTGTAATAAATCTTTACAAAATTCTAATAAAAGAGAAATCTTACAATATATGTGAGAGCTCGTAGTGGCTCTCTTGTTTTTGTTATTGATTATTTGTTACCTTTATGAATGTAATGTCAACAAGCAATGCCTTTATGAGGTAATTTGATGAAATTTAAGTTAATTAAGTTGTGAATACAATATGCATGTTAAAAGATGGTTGTTGCAAGGCCATAGATAGGACGTTTGGTACTACTTTAAGGTTTAGATTAGATTTAGTATGGAAGGACTAACGGAGGGAAGATCCCCCCCTAATAGATCCAATTGATCATGGAGAAGGACAAGAAGAGGGAAGATCCCCCTAGTGAATCCTCACATTAAGAATATGGTTAGTTGCTTAATTTAGGATTGAGTGTTTTACCATGGGCCTTGCGCAATTAGCTTTTGATGTTCATGTTTGTTTTTATAGCTTGATTGTCTTGGTTTTGTTCATTTAACTTCGTGGAGGTAGTTGTGAGTTACATCTACTTGTGAAGGTTCTTCAAGATGGAACGCCGTGGAGGAGCACCATTCATCCATAGAGGCCTAGTTAGGGCTTGAGCCTTAGTTAGAGCTAGGGTGAGCCGTCTCTTTGGCGGCTCCGATTTTGTACTTAATAGCTTGTTTCCAAGCTATCTTGACCACTCAATCTAGTTAGAGTAGGAGAAAGAAGGCCATGGGCCTCCTTCTCCTCCATCTTGTTTGTCTCATCAATCTCTTGTTTGTGTACCTCTTCTTCTTTGTAATGCTTAGTTAGAGTAGGAGTAGGGAGGTAGGTGGACTACCCTCTCAATTTTGTTTCTTTTGAACTCTTCTTGAATTGCTTAGTTGTTGGTAGAAGAAAGAGGCCGTGGGCCTCTTCTATCAAGTCTCTCAATCCCCATTAAATGCCGCTTAGTTTTTCTGCCTCAGTACCTCAGTTTTGTCCAATTACTTCAAGATTTGAGATGATGGTAGATCTCCTCAGTAGCTTTCTATTGATATATGGCATGCCCAAATCCAATTTGTAGAGAGGGAGAAATAGGCTCCCAAAGTCGGGCTGTTGAAAGAGTTCCTACCCCACCAGTGAACAAATCAGCGGTATTCAAATGACAATCAGTCACAGACTTTTTGTCCAATGCTTTTGAGATTTCTAGTATAGGTAGAGCTTTGAGAGAGCTTTCTAGGGGTATATGGCATGCTCCCATCCGATTGTTAGAGAGGGAGAAATCGGCTTCCAAAGTTGGGGTGTTGAAAACGGTTCCCCCGGCAGTGGCGAAAAAGAGCCACAGTCAAATGGCAATCAATCCTCGGTTTTTAACCCTATGCTTTTGAGATTTGAGCGGTGCATGCAAAATGAAGTTAGCTTTCTAAAAAGTTAAAGCACGTCCCATTTGGAGTTACGATGAAGAAATGGTGATCAAACGAGTAGAGGTCACTTCCAAGGCATCCGGCTGGTGGTTCTTTCCTTCTTTCCTTTCTCCCCTTCTCTTCTTTTCTACTCTTCTCTCTTCTTCTTTCCTTCATGTAATCTCGTTTCCTAAAATCCCTTGTGACCAAAGGCCACTCCATGGTGGTTTTTTGGCTCACAATATATATTGAACATTATTTAACTATACTTAAGTAAGGATTTAAGGTTCAAAATCAATGCTTTAGGGTTTAAAGTTACTAAAAGGATTTTGGATCTAAAGCTAATATATAGGGTTTAAAATTTAGAATTTACGGTTTGAGGTTTAGCGTTTGAATTTGGATCTAGGATTTTTAGACTAAGCTCTAGAGTTTAAGGGTATGTTTAGGGTTGAGGAAATAGAGCTAAGATTTATGGTTTAGAGTTTACTTATATTTTAATTATATACATATAAATATATAAACTATTTATACTTCATGTATTGTTTTCAATGAATTGACTTTTGGTTATTTCAATATTGTGATTAATTTAATTAATTTGATTCTATTTAATATTTTCCTAGTTCAAATTTAGAAGTATTTATCAATTTATCCAAAAAAAGGTGGTTCTTATGTATTCTAAGTAACATTATGAGTGACCAACATGTAATTTTAGGTTCAAAATTGATTATGCAAAGTGTATGGCTATTGAATGAGATATTCATTACACCAGTAATACTTTGAAAATATTAAGTTTCTTATATGGATATATCTTTTTAGCAATTCAACTTGAGAACTAACAAAAGAGAATGCAAATTTTGCTTGGTTATTACTTACGTAAATCCAATTATGATCACTTTAAATTGTTAAATAGGATAACATTCAACATCATGAAGAATCTATTACAATCAACGTCATGAGGTTGTTCGAACAACAAGATAAACGTAAGAAGAACTTAAATTTAAGAAGTATGGTCCAAATATAGACGATGTTCAATATTTAGAGGTTAAGTTTAGGAAATTACGAGCTTTGAAAACATCATACAAGTGAGTTGAAGTTGTAAGATTACTCAATTTATTCATAATTTTGTTTTTTTATAACATGTACATAAACATAGGCATGCCCTCATCATAACCTGACCTATCATCATGAATAGGCCAAATGACCTCCTTTGCCGTCATTCATTCCCTTGAACACTCAATTCCATTTCCTTGCTCGCAATTTTCAATTAATTTGCTCAATTCTCAAATAACTCAATTCTAATCTTAGAATACTACTTTGAGAATATTTGAGTACTAAACTTAGAATACCATATCAAATTACGTAAATAATCAAATTAGAGTTTTTGTTCACAGTCCCAACAGAAAAAAATATATATATACAAAAAGGTTGTCGCCACATTTAACCTCTAATATCCCAAATCCTAATTGCCCATAGCCTTGCCAGTGAAAATTTGATGAGTTTCAATGTTTCATTTGCATTTCACATAGTCTTATTTGGCCTTTTAATTTAGTTTACAAGCACCAAAGACAAATACGGTGCAAATTATTTTCCATGGATGTTTTTAAGTGCAAATTACAAACGAATAAGATTACAGTATACGTATGAAATACGAAGCAATCCCATTTACCAGTCATAAAAATATTATAAAAGAGCTAGGAGGGTGTAAGAGTCACTTGAGATTCTCTTATTCAATCCCAAGTAATCTCTACCAAAGAAGTCTTATTTTATCTAGTGTGATATTGTTTCAGGTGTAGGTTATAGTTTTGAATGGTCGCTTTTTGGTTAATTTATATTAAAGTAAAATTCAAATGAAGGGTCCCTTCAAGCAACCTTTATTTTGATCTTGCCAAATTATTGCCATGCTCTCAATTTCATTCATAAAGAGATGGGGTTTTCAATAACTTCACCTATTGTAAGCCTCACAAATGAATTTGTTAAACTTCCAATGCTTCAATAATGAAAAGGAGTGTTGTAGGTAACCATATTTTGCACCATTTTTTGGCAAGCTCAATTTCAACAAGCTTGATAACTTTCCCTTCGCCATTAAACTCATTGATCTTTTTTTGCCACGCAAGAAGAGGAGAATTCAAGGCAAGGGTTTGCATCAATTAGTATGATTGTTGCAATCTCCCAACTGCTACATCTAATTTGCTAAACTTCATATTATGCATGTACCATGTGTAAAGGTAGGCACATTTGTTGTTGTAAGCTACCAAAATACTTCAAAAGATTTGCATGGAAGCGATTATTTCTACACCCCAAGTAGTAAATATATAAATTAATCACTAAATAAGAACACCAATTCCTTTAGCAGTTGATGTGAATAAAATGACATAATAAAATATTCATTCAACCTACCCTTGATAATATGCCTACAAAACACAGTAAACATACATACATCAATCCAACAATAAACACATACACATCAATCCAACAATCAATTGTACTGTTATGTTGGCTTTAGTATAATCATTAATATTTTACATGAAGGAAGCTTACTCTATTCTATCAAGTGAGGAAGTTTTTTGTGGGAGAAGAGTCATAGATAGCATGTATTGAAATACACCGCCACTTTGACGATGTGTTACAGAAGAGCCGCCTAATTGGACTACGACATATTGCGGACTTTAGAACCGTGTCTCGGTGCTTATATGGAAGAGAAGGACACGAGACAGAGAAGCACTATACATGCTTCGTCAATCTCATCACCTGGAGGCGTGAATCCTGCGGAGAAAGGGAGATCTGTTGAGACTGCAGCAAAGAATGATACTCGCATCAGTGAACCAAACGATTAAAGTCTAAAAGGGTGTTATAAAGACATATTTGTACAACATTCTAATTGATTCGGTCTCAATATGCCCAGATGAGAATAAGTTCTGTCGTGAAGTAGCTCGTCCATCACCCACTCACAATCAACAATATCAAGAAGGATGCCTCGTTGGGATGAGAGCGGTCTCTTGATTCACCTACCTTGCAGGGTGATGGTATCAAATAAATATTTCTTATCAAAGCTCGATGAAACACCAAGAGATTTCCAAAGGCAACATATGGTCATGGCGCAACAAGAATCACAGAAACTTCATCATGATCTTTAGCAATGAATTACGCGAAGATGGCCTGTAACACAAATGTACGAGAAGGTTGTCTAAACGATCACCACTCGATAATATTAAAGATCGGAACAACAGGTCTCACACTAAACCTTCGATGAAACCCTAGAAGTACATTCTGAAAACGCAAAACCCAGCGTTCTCGAAAAAACTAGGTTTGTAGAGCCGAATTGCGTCGATGCGCCCTTCGCACAAATTGTATTGCTAGCTTCCGCCGACGTCTCGTCGGAAACTACTCTGTTCTGAAATTCTCAACTAATCAACTGATTCTAAGCTGATAACTCTCTCTAGAAACACCACAAAGCGGTAACTAACCTCTGAATCATCTCGTTCGTTGTAATAGCCTTCTTCCGATTCGGCAACAACAACATTGCTCTGTGATAACGAGTAGATAGTGTCAGTTGTCATCAGTGGAAGCAATCGAAGATTATAAATGGAATTCAAACCGTCTCTCTCACCTCCTCCTCCTCATGGTGAGCGTCGCCGACTTCAGCAAGGACAAGCTGGCGGGCGTGGTGCTACAAGTCGCGACGGCCCTGTTTCTGTCGGTGCAAGGCGAGCTCTCGCCACTTTTTCTGATCCGAGATTGTGCGCTTGTGGTGCCGGCTTAGTGGCGCCTGCGTTGTCGTTGTCGTTCCCGCCATAGCAGCAGCAGTCCAGCAGCTTTACGGCGCCATCCTCGTTGTCCTTGTCGAGCTCATTCTCCACTCCCGACGACCATCTTTCCAAGCTCACCTCCGCTGCTGGCGTGCTCAGCGTCGGCTCCTTGGCTGCTTGGTTCTCCTCCGTCATAGCTTACGAGTCTTAAAAAAATCCAATTCGGAATTTAACCTTGACGGTCTTGCTTCGCTTCTTCTGTGATTTCTTCTCCTTCTTTTTGCGTAAATAAGCCTCCTCGACAGTCTCGTCGCCCCGTTTCTTGGCCTCCTTTTGCTGCATCAGTTTCTCACCTAGCTCCGTCAAGTCTGAGTGGAACGTCACCTCCATGTCCATGTCGCCTTTCTTTCTCTTCTGGCCAGGTAGCTCCACATCTTCAGTAGTACCACCGAACAGCAGTGAACGATACATGGCCTTTTTTGACTTTGCTCCATCTCCGTCTCCTTCTCTTTCTGGACTGCTTGGCCTCTTGTCATCTTCGTCATCGCCCACTTCTTCTTCCGAAGACTCTGACGCAAGATAAGCTTTCGAAAAATAAAATGAAGCTTTAGAATCTCGGATAAAAAACGCGCATACGTCAGACTGTTGCAAAGAAGGGTACGGTTTATGCTAACGACATGACAGATAGTCACGAACTTGAAGTCCATTTCATTCAACTCGTCGGCATTATACTTTTTACGCAACGCTTTCACTCGAGTTGGCTCATTGTCTTGTAAAATTAAGTGCGCATATGAATGAGTACGGGCTCAAATTGCTCCCAAGTCATTACATTGACATATGCAAGATAAATGCAATGCATACATACCGGTTCGGATGTAGAACCAATCAGCGTCGGAAGGCGCCAACTCTTTGAAGGTGGCTGTCTTCACAATATCGGCCCATACTAGAACCTCAATCTGCGCCAAAAAGATTCAAATTACACTCACGCGCTAATCTCTAAACCATAATTCCATCCAACCACGCTAACACGTAATTTGTTATAATGGGAATATTCAAACTCTCAAAAACCAATCGACCTAAATTCCAACATATGTATCGAGCTAAACGTGCGTGTTGTAGAGCTAAACGCGCGTGTTGTAGAGCTTAACGCGCGTGTTATAGAGCTAAACTGAGACAAAAGATGATGAAAGTAGCAAACGCAAAATGCATCCCAACAGCAATTTGCAAAAAGAGCCCAATAAAACGATAAACTCAATTAAACTAGGAATCGACAATCAACTCCGAAAAATTACAAACACTTGAATCGTTGACCTTTAAGGCATAACAATTGTACCAATACTTAACTACGGATATCAAACGCTAGCAAAGATAAGAGGTAGGACTTCTACGTGCATTTCTAAGATGAGTCTATTGGCAAAAAGTCACGACACGATAAATTGATAGCTCAAATTGCACTGAGGTCATTTAGCTCGACTAGAGCTAAATTGGCATGCCCAAATAAACTAGGGATGTCAGACTACTCCTCTCCACCGTCGAACCGCTCAATACTTTGTTTGATGATGTCGATTTGACGCTCCGATAATGAAATAATCGGACGCCAAGAGCCAAGTTTTGCACTTGATTTCCATGACGTAAAAATAGCATCAGCATGAAGCCATTCCGGAATGTGAGTGTCTTCAACTTTCCATTTGAAAGTCTTCTTCGTATCCCAACCAGCATAGGTTTCTTGAACAACACTATTTTTTAATGCAGGTTAAATATATTGCATTTAAATACAGCCTGGATAGTTGTGATCAACATCGAAATCAGTTAAAGCCCTAGCAATCCAGAAAGGACGAGCATCCCCATCGCTTGGACGTACACTATATGAAACCTGCGTTTTTAACGATGTTGTAAATGATGTCTAAAAAGACATCGTAGACATTAATTCGGATGTCTTATAGACGATAAGACATCCTAGACATGACAAATGTCTAAGCAGACGTCTAAAAAGACAGGAAGATGTCTTAAGATTGAAGATGTCTTAAGGTAATTTTGGAAGGGTAAAAAGTTTGCCACGTAGGTGCCACGAAGATGACACATCACCTAGAAGTGGACGAGCAGTGCCACATGGGGATGAAATTCATCGTGATGTGGAATTTTACATGGTTCCTTGAAAGATGACATGGCGGCGGCAGAATTCCACGTGGACCCAAGAAAAACCAACGTGGTACCCGGAAAAATCCGACGTGGCACTCGGGAATATCCAACGTGACACGCGGGAAAAGTTGACGTGGACTCGGGAAAATGACGTGGCATGCAACGTCAGCATATTGCAGAGGTTTTATGCTCCTATCATGATAGTTTTAGACATCAGTTAAGACGACTTAAATGTCTTGCAAGACATCTTAGATGTTGTACAAGATGTCTTGCAAGACGTATGCAATGTCATACAAAATATATTAGAAGACAATTTTTATGTCTTATAAGATGTTTCTAGTGCGTAGAATGATGTTTAGGTTGATGTCCTTATTAAATTTGTGATGTTTGCTCGGATGTTTGTAGCGACATCCCGTAGGACATCAGTATAAACGTTTTGTGTTTAAAATGATGTTTGCAACAATATTACTATTGATGTTTTTTGGGCACATGAAAGGACATCTAGGATGACATTTTAAGATGTTTATATAGTCATCAGATCTGTAATCCACAGACGTCTCACATAACATCAATTGTAAACCTCGTCACATCAAAAAGTATGAGTCAAACATATATTGCTTAGGTCATTAAAACCTCAGATAACACAAAACTAGAGTATTTACTAATACGCCTGTCAACAACTACGACATACTACGCACCCACAATCTGAACTCTGTAAGTCCCTCCACTATCATCGCTAACCTTGCTGTCGATACCCGTATGGTCATGTGCATCTCCCGCCGCTACACATATTCAATAAGCCAATATCAATTGCATTTAAAGAAGGGTTTGTAAAGGTAAAAATTTCTGATTTAATTACATTTAATTGCACTACCTAGGTTGAGATGGTTTACTTCCTAACTTCAAGATATCGACACAGTTAGACATTCTTGCAAACATCTGCTTAGACATTTCTTCAAACATCCTTCTAGACATCAATAAAAACAACGTTATAGACATCTATGCATACATATGTTCCACTCACCTACAAACACGCATGTCGCTTCGCGGCCTCAGATCGTTTTCGCTGCCCCCACCCCTTATGTCCCACCTTCCAAAATAGAATTCCATCAACACATTTAGACATCTTCATAGACATGCTCTAAGACATCTTGCAGACATCATCATAGACATCTTCTACAACAAATCAAATACTACAAGTACTAGGGTTTCCTTCACAACAAATCAAATTCTACATGTCCTAGGGTTTCTTGTACAAGATGCTTTTGAAATCCAGTACCTCTTAAGTAACAAATCTTAGCCACATGAAGAAGGAAACCTACTCTTGAGAGCTATTGGATTTCTACAAATACTATTCTTTTATTGTAGTTAACAATCATTCTGAAACTGAATGGAAAAAATTTCGAAATCCTCTATACTTTAAACACAAACTCTTTGGAAAAACTAAGGCAAAAATGAGCTTTGTAATTTCATTTGAAGATTTCATGACCTAACAATGGCGGCGGCAACAAACCCTAGCCACATGAAGAAGCAAACCTTAGCCTCTACACTCCAAACACTAACTCTTTGAAAAAATGGAGGCAAAAATGAGCTTCGTGCGGCCTCTAATTCTACTGAAAGGTCTCATGACCTAACTATGGCGGCGGCAGCAAACCCTAGCCGCCTCTGTTCATCCATTGAAGTCAATGAAAATCATCCCTGTAGATGGTTCTGGATGTTGTCGTAGATGTCATCTTCGACATCTTCATAGACATCATGTTAGACATTTTCATGAACGTCATCTTAGACATCCCTGCAGACATTATCATAGACATCTGATGACCTCTTCACGGTTTCAATCACAACATACTAACTATAAAAGGTCTTTTGTTTTCCCTCACAACAAATCAAATACGAGATGCTTTAAAGTTCTTTCCACAACAAAGCACATATTGTAAGTCTTAGAGTTTCTTCCACAACAAATCAAATAAACTTTATTGATAGAAAAAGTGTGGAATTACAATCATGAGACTATTTGTAGTCTTCCATGGTGATAGGCTCTCTTTTAAACTCTCAACTACCTTTTATTTCTACCCTAACTAACTTTCCAACTTTCTTGATACTAATTCTATTCTAGAATTGTCTTGTAAACTGTATTAAATAGCTACTTTCATAAATTCATATTTCTTGTAAATTTGCTTTAATTTGTATAATATTGGTTTTTGATCATGGAGTAATGTATAGTCTTGCCATTAGACTATAATAATATAATCTACAAGTACTAAATAATATTCAATTCCTTCTTGAAGTAAGCCAAAAAACACTGTTTATTGTTTTTATTTTCTTTTTGTATTTTCTTTAAGTATTTGAGGATTACCCTCAATCAGAGACCTGCGCCAATGGAGGGCAAGCAGTAAGAGAAAAAGTTGATATTATTCTAAAAAGACCCTTAAGTACTATCGCTTTTTAGTAAATGACGTCTAGGAGGATGTCGTGCAAAACATCTTCATACACATCCGAGTAGATGTCTACGTGGACATTCATGCCTGATTGTAGTTATGGTAAGTTGGACATCGTGTTAGACATCCAACTAGATGTTGAATGACTTGTCAACTGGTCCGACGTGGAGTTTTTGTTGCCATGTAGATAAAGAGCTGTAAATAACTTTTTAAATCTATGTCCACGTGTTTTTTGAGGATTAAATATCCACGAAATTACTTTTACTTTTTTTTTCGACACCATTGTTATCTTATAGATATTATATTTCATATATAATATTTTTTAAATATTTAAATATTTTTAAATCATAAAAAATTACAGAATTATAATATTCTAATTTTTTTGAATATAATAAAAATTTACAAAATATATTTTTTATTGAAATATAATTGTATATTATAATTTTTTTTTAAAAAAATAGACCAATGAAAAAATAGTGAGAATAGCCTGAAATTAGTATTTTCAGTATTGCCACGTCACATAATGATTTAGCATTAAAAAAAAAAAAAAAAAAAAGTGTGATGTTTTTTTCTACTTTTGAAAAACCGCCCATTCACCTACTCTTTTAACATCGTAAATGCTTTTTACCCCTGTCCTTTGAGAAATTTTGGTCGTTTTTACCTTGCTGGTCCAAAATCTCTTGCCAACGTGGCAGTTTGATGTTTGTCGAGATGTCTTCAAAGACATCCATGTCTTCACCAACATCTTTTTGATAGGTGATGTCTTCATGCCCCTCCAATCCAAAATGTGCCCGTTAGACGTACAGACATCCTCTCGTCTTTGAAGACATCTTTTAAGACAGTAAGACATCACAAAATACATTAGACATTACACAAGACATCACAAAAAACAGGGTTTTTTTATAGTGGTAGAGCTACAAAATATCCAGCAAAAACATCTCGACCAACCGGAAACGACTCCCTTGGTCTATCACACAACCGTCCGATAAAGTGCGGATCACGCCCATATTCCTCTCGCAATTCGCCAGTATTTAAGAATTTTCGTGTCGTAGGTACTCGAGTTCAAGGCCAACACCCATTCTTCAAAAATGAAGACACTTCTATAGGCTCAACCAACGCAAGCTTCACAGCTCGCCAATAGCGAATAACAAATTCATGACGCCGACCAAATTCTCCAAATATGTCCTCCGCACATGAAGTCTCCCACATCTTAATAAACCCTCCAATGCCTTTTACAATGTCATCACGGTTCTTCATGGGAATGGGCGCCAAAGGTTTCATCTCACATGTAGGTAACATTGGTTTTCCTGTACTTCTGTCTTCTTTCCACAATTTTATACCTCCATTAGTAGAAGGTAACCACTCATTGTTTGTGCATAACATCTTATACTGCATCATGGAGCATCCATTGTCATGCTTGTAAAACTTGAATTGCTGACCCTCCGAATGCCCAACTAGAATTTCCTCTCTAGAACCAATGTAGTCTTTGATATAACCCTTGAAGTCAGGTATTTCCTCTATCAAATGAGGAATGACCGGCAAAGACTCTCCGTCCATAAATGACTTCATCCCAAGTATAGCATCCTTTCATTTGAACGACGACGGCAAGCACCGAGACACAACCTTCTCACCAGATATCAACATCTTCGTCCTGTGAGGCATGTGATCAGCACCATTGTCAATGAATGTCTTCAGAGTAGCTACAGCTTACTTAACATGCAATCGTGGTTAATTCAGGGCAACATTGCAATGGTGGCGAGCACGTAGTTCAGCTGTAGCTTCTACCTTCCTCCTATAGAACGTTGAAATCAAAACTCAACTTATATGTTACCATGCACGCGCACAAACCTCGATGCCTTCAGTGGTTACCATCATCGTGCCATCAGGTGCTTCATGAAAACGATTATCAACATCTAACTTGAAATGTGACTTAAATTTAAAACCCGACGCCTCTCTATATCTGCTTTCGGAGAGCCATAATTTTATCTCGAGAGAAAGGATGACAACAGTTCTTGCTGCAGCAAATCTTGTTTGCAACCAAGTTGATTGAACTTAACATCAGGGGCTCCTCTTCTCTCTTGGTCCTCAAGAATCGAGAGTTTTGTTGTTCCAACTCATACGGTCGCACCCCCTTTCTCTTTGGAAGATTGCGGGCATAAACAACGACGTTAAATTGATCAACTCGTAAATGATCAAGTAGTGACCAACCCTCCTGGATAGCATGGCTAAGCCTCCAACTCCTAGTTGCAAATATGGTATCAGCAGGTATGAAGTCAAAATTCAAGCACATCACAATCTGCACAACTACTTGATCTTCACATACAGGCTCGTCATTACTCTGAAACATTCATTCAGCGTCCAGAGTCTGACAAATGCCTTCACCTACAACATCCCCTCTATCGTTGAGAAGGGTCACAAATTTTGAAAACCATTTGCTTCTTGGCAGTCCGGGGCAATCTTTTAAATGGTCCGGAAGAAAAAGCTCGGAAGGGACATCTAAGTCCTATGAGACCACAAACAAAGACGTATTAGTACCAATGGATAAACTCTAGAGAAAAATATATTAAGCAAAATTAGTAAATCCACAAACTCAGAAAAAAGACGCTGAAAATCTCCGTCGCCATTGGATTCACTCAATTCCATGATTACCTGAATGCTAGCAATAAACAAACAATCATGAGTAATCAATGCTAAATTAATATACCTGCACCCCGAAATGTGTATGACCATTAAGGAAATAGTATGGCCATTTAGCTCGAGCCGAGCTAAATGGTCATCAAGAAAACTATTCATCACGCTAACCTCGAAGCAGTTGTATGTCAATGACTATTAAGCTCGAAACCTCGGTTCACTTGGAGCCGACGATGCACCCATGGAAATCGATGATGACGACGACGACGACCTCTCGATTCTGCCAACCGCACCTGTCTCAAGTTCTCCACCACCATCTCCGGCTGCACTGCCTAAAGCTCGAGGAAAGAAGAAGCGACGCAACGCTGCTGCGGACGATGTAGAAGATGTTCAACAACATTCCGGAGACATTGCTCCTCTTTAACTCGAAGGTCTCCAGGAACCTGATCTTACTCAAACTTCACATGGTGCGACAGTCAATGTCGTTCGACGTGGTGCACGACTGACTCAGGTTTCCGGAGGTGGACTTACGAATGCGGGATCCCCTCCCGTGTCCTTTACCGTTGACCACAACTCCCCGCGGTCGCCTCGCCGTCTCAGTCAGCCAAAATTCGCCAAACGCCCTCTTCCGAAACCCAATCACATTGGTAGCAGCTCGTCGTCGAAAATTACAGTCACTCTGCCTATGTATCTCAAGAAGGGCAACATTGGAGATTTGGTTCATCAATCGTCGAAGACTGCAAAATGGGATCCGCAAATCCTTGATATCATTGAGCACATCAAGAAGGTATTATTTCATGCATTAGTCATTTATAATCTTCTTAATTACGTTTTGTAATCGTAAATCTATAAGCCACTATCTAATTATTGCCTTGTATTTCAGATTGGAAAAGACCGAAGGTACCCGTGTTCGGTGATGGAGTATGATCCCAAGCATCCAGGGATTGATCTCATTTTTGAAGATGCTCCCGAGAACTTGCCTGTTCCGGGTGTGTCTCCAACAGAAATTCCTTCCTGGAACCGGCGTAATAAAAATTACTTTGAAAGTCTTTTTATCTTTGCCGCATACCACTTGACAGACGTTGGAGCGATTCTTCTGATGCATCCCAAATGTCGTAGAATTGAGCGTACTCTTGATTCCAAATCCCATATATATGGTTTTCGTGTTGTTCGGGATTGGTGGGGATATAATCCACTCCCAATGGCCTCTACCGTACCGCACCCAAAAGAGGTACGGAGCAATTTGTAGTCTCCATTCTCACAATTTATGATTAATGTCTTCTATGCTTTTATGTTAACGTATTTGTACTTGTGTTTTCCAGACTCACTGCTTCCATATCAAAGTTTATGTTCGTAAAGATTGTGTGTCGAAGTTCCAAACTCGGCAAGTGGCACATGCATACGCGGGTCTGGCAATCATACGGGATGAGGAAGAGCACCTCTCAAACTTTGCAGACAAAGACACATTGCGTACTCGGCCGGACGGTACGCCATGGCGAGGCTTACGAGAGAAGGACCCCTCCTTCATTCAATGTTTTGTAGATTGTCTCACGGACGACGGGGGTATAGTCTTCGACTGGAGCGCAAGTACAGGTAACGTATTCGTAAACGCAACTTTAGAATACATTTCGGATTTATAGATCTCGAATTTCTTACGTGGGCTTCTGATTTTCTAGGTGCATCTGTAATTGCTTGCGCGCGCTCTAACCGACACCTCATCGCCATGGAACCTGACGAAGAAATCTTTGATGGAGTACTAGCGGATTACAAGAATGGTCCTCCCGGTGATGAAGAAAGTGGAGAATCGGCCCCACCTGCAGATTATGACTCTGACGAACCGCCCTTGAAGAAGCCACGGAAGTTTATTGGTGCGTAGTTACTTAGTCTATTTTTATATGAATATCCGTATTCTGCTCTTACAAATGTACTGTACTGACTTTTTTTGTACTTTTAGCATCGCAGGTCTGAAAGAGCGATTGACTCGCAACGCTCATCTCTACAATAGCCCTCCATCGACGTTCACTCTTCCTTCCTACGCTGAGCGTCTTGCTCAAGAGTTTGTTGAAGCTCCATCTCCCATCTTGTCTGACACTACACGTCTACGTTATAATAGTAGTGTGCTTAAGTATATAGACTTCGAGGCTGATGAGTGTGACTTGCACTTCAATGGTACGACACCTTCAGCGTAGTATGTGCTTTGTTTTTTGACAGGTGCTCGACTTGGTAGCGCCATGTATTCGTGTTGCCATAATATACTCTTTATTTATATGTTTTTGAAGTCGGTATTGAATTATTACTTATCGTGATTATCGCTGATATCTAAACATACACTAATTGGTTCACGAAAGAAAATACTCAACAATGGAAATGATGACGTCAGCCCTAATTCTAAATTTCTAATGGAAAAACAATACTCCAAATTAAATGTCGCTGAATAGAATATAATCCTAATCCCGCAATTCAAATAAAAGTGTGTAAAAAATAAAAAACTATATCGAGAGACAATGGTGACCTCCAATTTCATATGATTTTGGAACGATGACGTCAGCCCTAATTCCTACACGACAAGAAAATACGGGGCCAAATTTCGCTCCTTAATGATCTGTAAAATGGAGCGATAATCACATTCACATGGAAATAGGAACTAAATCCACGGATTTGGGGTACTCAATTGGACAAAAGTAATCTTTACAAATTTTAAAAACGCTTAAATCAATGGTCATAGGGTCCCTATCTTTCACAGAATTTTTTAAAAATGTTCTAGTCCACCGATGCCATCTTGGACCTCACCGCTCACCGCTCACACCTCTACATTCCCCATAGGACATCCGGCATATCCTTTCTCAGATTGACCAGAAATTAACGTATATGTAGGATAATCATTGATTGTCCATATTAGCATTCCACGCATTTTGAAATTCCGATTTGGTCCAACTGGTTCAGACATGTCTACAGCATCAACCCCCATCCACAGTTTCTTCAATTCATGTACTAGAGGCTGTAAATATACATCAATCGTCGCCTCAGATGGAGAACTCGGCCCCGGTATAATCATAGATAAACAAATGAAGAAACGTTTTGTAAGTAGGTACGGCGTAAGATTGTATAACACTATCATGACGGGCCAAATGGAATGCCTGGAAGACTGTAGACTATGTGGGTTTACTCCATCTAGCGCAAGGCCCATTCTAATATTTCTGTCCTGCTTGCTAAAGCTAGGGAATCCTTCTTCAATGAATTGCCATTGTTCACTATCAACCACTGATTTCATTTTCCCGTCATGTGAATGATTTTCTTCGTGCCATCTCATATGTTTCGCTAGTTCCGGAGAACGGAACATCCTTCTCAATCTTTTTATGATTGAAGAAAATTGCAAAACTTTAACGGAAACATTACTTGACCCTGGGATATACCTACATTTATGGCATTCAGGACATGCATCTAGGTTGGCATTTTCTTTTCCAGTACAAGGTTTTCCTAGAAGAAACCACCGGTGTGAGCGTTGAGCGGTGAGCGGTAAAGTTTGAGCGGTAAGAAAAAAAAAATTGAAGTTAATGGCCCTATTACCATGGAATGGGTGGTTCTGAAATTTTGAAATGGTCATTTTTAGGCATAAAAGCACCCAAAACCGTGGACATAGGTCATACAATATTTCATAAATTATCCACACATGCAAGTTTAAATAAACGTTAATTAAATTATGGGCCGGCATCATCATGTGTAACCAATACAATTCAAATCATATCCAAAATATAAACTGAAATTAGGGGTGACCCATTTAGGTAATCAATAAGTATAATTTATCGATATTAAGATTTAGAGACTATTTAGGGCTGACGTCATCAATTTCCTATTACACTTGTCAGAATTATATGTAAATGCTTCGGTTTATATAATCTGAAATTTACAACTACAGGTCGTCTTTCCGTTTCTCCTTGTAAGGTGTAGAGGAAGACATTCGCGTGGCGTTGTAGTGGTCCGAGTTCGATTCTCCTTGGCCTTGTTTGAGCGTTGCACTGCGTCTTGAAGCCGCTATCCTGAGCTATACAAATACTGGATTGTAGCCCCTACCAACATTGGCAAGATTCAATCACTCCAAAGGAAATAAAAAAAGACCTTCTCAAACTTTTAGTCTGCATTGAATTTTACACTTAAACATTTACATACACCGATGCATTGAAATTGGAGTTGAAGAAGATACATCAAAATTAGGGCTGAAGTCACTATTAAAGGCAAGCATGGCTATAGATTACATTGTATTGAGATACTTAGAGTAATACTTGAAGCACTTAGTGTAGGTTAAGCTATAAAAGCTAATCACAATAAATAAATATATAAAACCATATATATTGAAAAACACAAATACATAGTATAGCTGTAATAGATGAAGGTAAACGAATACTCTAGTACCATGTCCAGTACCTATCAGAAAACAAATCTCACCCTAGGCAGAAGGTGTAGAACCATTAAAGTGCTGATAACACTCATCAGCCTCAAAGTCTATAAACTTAAGCACACCATTGGTATAACTCGACGTGGAGTGTCAGACAAAATGGGAGATGGAGCTTGAACAAACTCTTGAGCAAGACGCTCAGCGTACGATGGTAGGGTGAATTTTAATGGAGGGCTCTTGTAGAGATGAGCGTTGCGAGTCAATCGCTCTTTCAGACCTGCGATCCTAAAAGTACAAAGAAAGTCAGTCCTACCGATTTGTAAGTGTGTAATTTAAAATTGAGAAAGAGAATAGAAGATGTAATTACGCACCAATGAACTTCTGTGGCTTCTTTACGACCGGTTCATCAGAATCATAATCAGCGGGAGGCGCTGATTCTCCACTTTCCTCATCACCGGGAGGACCATTCTTGTAATCCGCTAGTACACCATCGAAAATTTCATCGTCAGGTTCAATTGCGATGAGGTGTCGGTTCGAGCGCGCGCAAGCAATCACAGATGCATCTAAAAAAATCAGAAGCCCACGTTAGACATGAAAAATGTATAAACGAATTCTATTGTAGAGTTGACGGTAACATTACCTGTACTTGCGCTCCAGTCGAAGACTATACCCCCGTCGTCCGTGAGACAATCGATGAAACATTGAATGAAGGAGGGGTCCTTCTCTCGTGAGCCTCGCCACGGCGTACCGTCCGGACGATATCGCAAGGTTTCTTTCTCTGCAAAGTTACAGAGGTGGTCTTCCTCATCAGGTACGATTGCCACACCCCCGTATGCGTGTGCGACTTGCCGAGTTTGGAACTTCGAAATATAATCTTTAGGAACATACACTTTGATATGGAAGCAGTGAGTCTGCAAAACACAAGTACAAATACGTTAATATAGAAGCATAGAAGTAAATATTAATGAATCGTGCAATTGGAAACTAGAATTTGTTCCGTACCTCTTTTGGTTTGGGTACGGTAGAAGCCATAGGGAGGGGATTATATCCCCACCAGTCTCGAACAAGACAAAAACTATATGTATGCGACTCAGAATCGAGAGTACGCTCGATTTTACGACATTTGGGATGCATCAGAAGAATGGCTCCAACGTCCGTCAAATGATACGCGGCAAACACGAAGAGGCTCTCAAAGTAGGTTTTCTCCCGCATGTTCCAGGATGGAATTTCTGTTGGAGACACACCCGGTACAGGCAAGTTTTCGGGAGCATCTGCAAAAATGAGATCAATTTTTGGATGCTTGGGTTCATACTCCATCGCCGAACATGGGTGCTTACGGTCTTTGCCAATCTGAGATACAAATCAGAATTTAGATAGTGGCAAATAGATTTACAAGTAAGATTTGTAAGTAGGGAGATTATAAATGACAAATGTAAGAAATCATACCTTTTTGACGTGCTCGACGATATCGAGGATTTGCGAATCCCATTTTGCAGTCTTCGAGGACTGATGAACCAAATCTCCAATGTTGCCCTTCTCGAGATACATTGGCAGAGTGACTAAAATTTTTGACGACGAGCTGCTACCAATGTGATTGGGTTTCGGAAGAGGGCGTTTGGCAAATACTGGCTGGCTGAGGCGACACAAGGACTGCTGAGAGTTGTGGTCAACGGTGAATGATTGAGGAGGGGACCCAACATTCGTAAGTCCACCAGTAGAAAGTTGAGTTAGTCTTCCACTGCGTCGATTTGCATTGTTTGTCGCTCCCTCTGAAGCCTGAGTCAGATCAGCATCTTCTGGCCCTGCAATGTCCTCTGGGGAGGAGCAATATCTTCCAAGTCTTCGTCTACTTCAACAACAGGCTCTGCAACAACGTTGCGACGCTTCCGGTTTGCGCGAGGCTTGGGCACTGCAACTGGTGAAGAAGGAGAAGAGATTGGATCGGATGCGACTGGTATAATGGATAGGTCGTCATCGTCGTCGTCGTCAATCTCCATTGGTGCGGAGTCAGCAGGGTTTGAAGCCAGGTTTCAAAGAAGATGCTTCTCCTCTTTGTGCACGTAGTTGTCGTCGCACTCTAAGAACCATCCACCGGTCGTCAATTGCGAGTTTGTAAACCGCTCTTGTTGGGCTGAGGAGAAAAAACTGCGGGGATCATTCGTCACTGCAACGTCCTCGAACTCCATTGGAATGGAAAACGAAGGTAATGCTCCCTTGGCAATGAGTTCCTGTTTTAAATACCTACAACAAATTGAACAAATTAGATAGGGAAAATTGAGTACGTTGATCCACTTTCAATAATATTTAGTAAGAAATGAAATACATACCGGAATAAAAGTCGCTTAATTGTAGCTTTGCCTCCAGTAATCTTGCGAAGATCCGAGCCTTTAATGAACTTCGAACTTGCAGTTGGAGCAAGATAGTTTCCGAATGCCTTCTCCCATAAAAGCAAGCTCCACTTCTCGATATATGCAGATGGCTTTAGGACAACACTAGACCACTCAATATTGAGGTTCTCGTTGTCTACCAGATTCTGCAATTCACTTTCAAGTGATTGCTCAAGCTGAAAATACAGGAGACATGTTAGTATTAAAAGTAACATATAATCTCAAATAATGTAATCACAGAACGAATATGCAAGTTACCTGTGCCCAAAGAGAAGCACGATGTAGAAATGAAACCAAAGCTTTGTCTTCCATCGGGCGTTCCTCTTGGAATCGAAATGAACGTCGAACTTTGTTTGGTGAGTTCCACCACTGTAGCCACTTTGCCTTGAAATCAAAGTGAACATTGCTAGTGGCTACCATATGTAAGCGTTCAAGCGTCATGTCGGGTTTCATGTTTTGGCTGTAATGAGAATTAATCTACATATCGGAATCACAGTTTTGATTAGTGCAGTTGAACGTAAAGTCAGAAAAAGTGTCATAAATCGCGGTACCCAGGCAGCAATACCTCTCTCGCAAAGACTTTCCTGAGTTTGATATTGGCCACCGCGACCATTTTGTCAAAATTCTTGCCACGTATTACTTTGATTTCAGCCTTGATGGCGTTATCCATGGCACTCTATACTCCCGGTCCAGTTTGTTTATCTTTTGGAACCGTGGCGTAGTACGTAGCTTCAGCATCGTCGGATTTTTTCGCTAACCTCCTCTATAAAACAACAAGAACACAAATGAGAAGTTGTTACAGGTAAATTTGAAGAAAAGGAGTCGATAACATTTATAGCGAACGTACCGCGTATAGAAATTTTACAAAAACGTCTATTGTCACAGGATACCACGTCTCTTTTTTTGCTTTGGCGTTCTTACAGATCCTGTAATCTTCGGGAGAAATGAGGTCTTTGAAATCTTCGAGTTTCAATTTTCCAAACTTCCTCATGCGTTGCAGTTTCGCACACAAACTGTCTTCGACATGATCATGTTCAGTGGACCTACAACATAGAACGAAAGATGAGAAAAATTGTATATGACACAATCATAAAAGAACATGATATTAATGAATGACGCATTTCCTTACCAGTTTATGTCGTTCATAGCATCAAGGAGAAGATTGCTTTCTCCACGAGCATCGAGTACGATGCAGTCAACCGAAATGTACCACGAGGGATCAATCTTGTGGTATCTCTCGATATGGCGCATCCACGCTGTAACACGGTGGTTACCTTCGTAGACATAGAAATATTTGTCACAAAGGCTATGAAGATCTGGATCGGACCGCAGCGTACTCTCGAACTCTTCATTGGCGGCTTTCCAAAGCGGGTTCGTCCAAAGTACATCTTGACTGTCAACGGTTCCTTCTCGGCCTTTTCTATCAAAGGGAGACACGTACATTACCCGATCGCCTTTGCGGTAGCCTTTGTTGAACTCATTCTCCAGTTTACGGACGTCTTGTTCAGAGGTCGGCCGAACCTTCGGATAACAGACGAGGCGACAAAGTGGAATTAGCATACGAGACTTCTTAACAGGTTTGTAGCGTAACCTGTTGATGATTGCTATCGAATCACTCTTGTGGAGCATTCGCATCTCGTTAGCACTCCATGCGGGGTCCTTGTTTTAAAGATGTGTGGGCATGTGAATCATTCCAACGTTGACACCTTCAGACAATGTAGATTCTTCATCATCCGAGAGGGATTGGTGTCCATCATGGTCTTGCGTTGGTAGGTGAATATCTGCAGCTTCAAGAGGATCGTCACTTGAAACTGCATTGCATTCGCCTTCCACAAGTTGGCGATCAGTTTCCGAAGGACTCTCTTGCAGAACTCCACTTCTGAAGTCATCAACATTTCTCACACTATCAAGTATGAGTTCATCTCCGACGGAAGGTACAGTTTGTGGAGGATTAAGATGAGGCGGGATCGCTTCTTCATCTGGAATGAGATGGTCTTGAGCTATGCTCATCTGGAAATCCAAGAAATCAAATACAACACACCACAATAAGCATAAGATAGTATAAAATGAATAATAATATATAAAAAGTAGTACATAACCTTATTGTAACTTAGTATATGCTAAACATATCATATAATGTTCCGATAAAACTAAGGAGATTGCATCTTCGCAGCAAGTCGCGGAGAACGTCTAGGTGCAAGTCTAGCAAATTCCTTTTCCTGGAGACGACGAGCTTTGGCCTCATGCCTTTTTATTCGCATGTTAACAGCTCGTGCAACCCGATCAACGTCAACACTTAAAGTGTGACGGACAGGAGAGGCAGAAGGTGGCGTTTCCGGAACCGAAGACAATGCTACAACTAATCGACGGGACTCCACTATAGCCAACACATGGTCTCTCAAAGCGGAGAAGTCGCTATCCGCATCGGATTCCACTTCTGTTTGAACTCCATGTAGCTTCAAAGGATCTTGCAAAAACACCACAATCCCAACAATCAAATACCAAACAACGAAAACCTAACCCAAGGAAAAACTAAACTAAACTTAAGAATTCACGTTTCATCAACCATTTCAGAATGAACCATCTAATAAAATATTAGAACTCAAAACGCACTCAACAAGGACGTTTCCAGGCTCAACAAGGAGCTTAATCGGCGGGTAAAGGGCATATTCCAGCCTCATTGCCGAACCCACAAGCACGATTCGCACCCTCTGAATGAGATGTTGGTCCCCCCCACAAGCCCAAGAGCTCATCAATGACCCAACAGAGCAACCAACAAATAATAAAGAAAAAAATCGACAGTTGAGTCGGGCGAGAGTCACCAAAAAGCAAATACAATCGAACACAATGTCCACAAGGCTGGGAACCGAGCTCAGCAAGCTGCTTCATAGCCCGGCCTCAGAGCGGGCTCGGTCTGGTTTCAAACACTACGAGCACGAGCTCTGTTTGCAAGAGAGCGTGGCAGCCACCCCCACAGCGAGCCCAAGAGCTCAACAATGTTTCAACAGAGCAACTACCAAGTGATTTGAGTAAAAAAAATAAGAATTTGATCGCACAAGTGTCAGACTTGCGTCGACGCAAGTCTGACACTTGTCCGATCAATTCCAAATACCAAAACCACCATTCCACATTCAAGCATCCAAAAAAGCACATCCAATTGAACACGAAGTCAACAAGGCTGGGAACCGAGCTCAGCAACTGCTTCATAGCCCGGCTTGAGGGCGAGTTCGGTATGGTTTCCACCAACACGAGGACGAGCTCAATGTGCACGAGCTCAGCAAGGTGCTTCATAGCCCGGCTTCAGAGCGGGTTCGGTCTGGTTTCAAACACCACGAGCACGAGCTCAGTCTGCAAAGAGCGTGGCAGCCCCACCCCCCCCCCCGCAAGCCTGTGAGCTCAACAATGTTTCAAAAGAGCAACTAGCAAGTGATTTGAGAAAAAAAATGAGAAATTGATCGGACAAGTGTCAGACTTGCGTCGACACAAGTCTGACACTTGTCCGACCAATTCCAAATTCCAAAACCACCATACAACATTCAAGCATCCAAAAAAGCACATCCAATCGAACACAAAGTCAACATGGCTAGGATCCGAGCTCAGCACCGCGAGCCCGCGACCTCAACAATGTTTCAAAAGA
This sequence comes from Bryum argenteum, assembly GCA_037043015.1. Classification (NCBI taxonomy): domain Eukaryota; kingdom Viridiplantae; phylum Streptophyta; class Bryopsida; order Bryales; family Bryaceae; genus Bryum; species Bryum argenteum. The sequence continues at coordinate 43,786,212 of CM073321.1, forward strand.
GCAACTAGCAAGTGAATTGAGAAAAGAAATGAGAATTTGATCGGACAAGTGTCAGACTTGCGTCGACGCAGGTCTGACACTTGTCCGACCAATTCCAAATTCCAAAACCGCCATACAACATTCAAGCATCCAAAAAAGCACATCCAATCGAACACGAAGGCTACAAGGCAGGGAATCGAGCTCAGCAACTGCTTCATAGCCCGGCTTCAGGGCGGGTTCGGTCTGGATTCAATCAACACGCGCACGAGCTCAGTCCGCACGAGCTCAGCAACTGCTTCATAGCCCAGCTTCAGGGCGGTTCGGTCTGGTTTCAAACACTTCGAGCACGAGCTCAGTCTGCAGAGAGCGTGGCAGCCCCTCCCCTCCCACCGCGAGCCCGCGAGCTCAATAATGTTTCAAAAGAGCAACTAGCAAGTGAATTGAGAAAAAAAAATGAGAATTTGATCGGACAAGTGTCAGACTTGCGTCGACACAAGTCTGACACTTGTCCGACCAATTCCAAATTCCAAAACCACCATACAACATTCAAGCATCCAAAAAAGCACATCCAATCGGACACGAAGGCAACAAGGCTGGGAACCGAGCTCAGCAACTGCTTCATAGCCCGGCTTGAGGGCGAGTTCGGTATGGTTTCCACCAACACGAGGACGAGCTCAATGTGCACGAGCTCAGCAAGGTGCTTCATAGCCCGGCATGAGAGCGGGTTCGGTCTGGTTTCAAACACCACGAGCACGAGCTCAGTCTGCAGAAAGCGTGGCAGCCCCCCCTCCCCACCGGGAGCCCGCGAGCTCAACAATATTTAAAAAAGAGCAACTAGCAAGTGATTTGAGAAAAAAAATTGAGAAATTGATCGGAGAAGTGTCAGACTTGCGTCGACGCAAGTCTGACACTTGTCCGACCAATTCCAAATTCCAAAACCACCATTGCACATTCAAGCATCCAAAAAAGCACATCCAATTGCACACGAAGGCCACAAGGCCGGGAACCGAGCTTAGCAACTGCTTCATAGCCCGGCTTCAGGGCGAGTTCGGTATGGTTTCCACCAACACGAGGACAAGCTCAATCTGCACGAGCTCAGCAAGGTGCTTCATAGCCCGGCTTCAGAGCGGGTTCGGTCTGGTTTCAAACACCACGAGCACGAGCTCAGTCTGCAGAGAGCGTGGCAGCCCCCCCCCTCCCACCGCGAGCCCGCGAGCTCAACAATATTTCAACAGATCAACTAGCAAGTGATTTGAGAAAAAAAAATAAGAATTTGATCGCACAAGTGTCAGACTTGCGTCGACGCAAGTCTGACACTTGTCTGACCAATACCAAATTCCAAAACCACCATTGCACATTCAGGCATCCAAAAAAGCACATCCAATCGGACACAAAGGCAACAAGGCTGGGAACCGAGCTCAGCAACTGCTTCATAGCCCGGCTTCAGGGCGAGTTCGGTATGGTTTCCACCAACACGAGGACGAGCTCAATCTGCATAAGCTCAGCAAGCTGCTTCATAGCCCGGCTTCAGAGCGGGTTTGGTCTGATTTCAAACACCACGAGCACGAGCTCAGTCTGCAGAGAGCGTGGCAGCCCCTCCCCCACCGCGAGCCCGCGAGCTCAACAATGTTTCAACAGATCAACTAGCAAGTGATTTGAGAAAAAAAATGAGAATTTGATCAGACAAGTGTCAGACTTGCGTCGACGCAAGTCTGACACTTGTCTGACCAATACCAAATTCCAAAACCACCATTGCACATTCAAGCATCCAAAAAAGCACATCCAATCGGACACGAAGACAACAAGGCTGGGAACCGAGCTCAGCAACTGCTTCATAGCCCGGATTCATAGGCTGTTTCGGCTTGTTTCAGACACCAAGAGCACGAGCTCAGTCTGCACGGGAGCCTGGCCAATCCCACGCGAGCCCGCGAGGTTACCGACGATTCAACAGAGGAGACAGAGCCCTCGTGCTCAGCGAGGATTCAACCGAGCGGACAGCTTCCTCGAGCTATGCGACAACTCTGGTCAAGGAGCTAAACCCGCTTTCTCATCACGCTTCTGAAGAAGGGTCTAAGAACAAACAGGGACACGGCGGGAAGATCGATTGCAGAAAAAGTGATACCATTTTACGGAGGACACCTACTTTCAAAGCCTCGGCATCTGCGACACATTGACAGTGTTTGCAGGAAGCTGCCACTTCTCTAGAAGTCTCTCTACGAATTAGGGTTTTCATATATCATTCAATCTTAGGTATCAGTAAGATTTGTGGAATATATACCTTGAAACCTCTGGAGTACAACGCCTCCAATCCGCTCTAGTCTTGATTGCTTCTCCAGGAGCATATTGATGCGACCTGTAAAATTCGGCGAAGAGACTAGACTCTGAAGTATTCGAACTCACATTTTCCAAGGCTTCTTCCACGTGCACTCCAGCTCCTCCCGTTGCCACCTCTATCTCGACCGAATTCGCCATTCTCTCTTCTTCCTAGAATTTTTTGACAACACTCAAACGCCTCATCAAAATGCAACCTCTCATGGTATGTAAACTGAGGATCCCATTTTGTCAGAAAACTCTCATCACTGATTCTATTTTTAGTGTAATGCCGCCGAGCGCTTCGGCGATCCCTCCCTGCATCGGCGTATCTAAATGGAACATGACGACAAGACGCGACGAGAGGCAGAGCTGGGTCCAGCGATTCCTGCCGCACCGGTGTGCCGGCGACATTGGGATTTCGTCGGAGGAGGAGCTGGCGAACTTCCGGAAGGGAGCGGGCTTCGGCTACAAGCGCCGACGAGCGGGCTTCGGGGACTCAAGTCAATGCGTGGGCTTGGGTCCTGTTACTAGCGAGCGGGATTGGGTACTGCTACCGGCAGCGCGGGCTTCGGCTCCCGGCTGGGCGGGCTTAGGGTAGAGATACCGGCGGGGGGGTTCGGGTACTGCCACAGGCAGCATGGGCTCCTACGGGCTGGGCGGGCTTGGGTACTGCCACTGGCAGCGCGGGCTTTGGGTACTGCCACCGGAGGGCGGGCTTCGGGTACTGCTACCGACAGGCGGGCTTCGGATACTGCTGCACTGGCAGGGCGGGCTTCGGGTACTACCGTAACCTTATACACCCTCATGGGCATGCCGGCCCCATGGGCGTGCTTGGCCCATAGGCGTGCAGTCCCCCTTATACTAGCCCCATTTGCAATTGAATTATTTTTATTCCCTATGTATAAAATACTGTACACTGTATAACATATATACTTTATTACATAAAAAAATTTATACATTAACTTCAATATCATTGTCATTAGTCACATATTCTGAAGGTACGAACTTCGGAGCCAAAATTTCCGAATTGGATCCGGCAAGTAGGAGTTTACGACCGGAAACATGAGACACTATTTTCACTATAAAATCACAATAAAAGATATTCTGAATCTTGGCTCCGTATATGTCATGCAATTATATCATGTCAAATGTCCAAACTACATCGAATTGAAGAATGAATTCTCGTTGATTGTATACTTAACCAACCCTAGGTCCTCCCAGTAAACCAAGAAATAGGGTTTCTCGTGTACCTCCTCTAATTCTTCAGCACTTGTCTCAAATCCATCCTTTTCCTCATCTTGTGTTTCCAGAGGATAAGAGGCTTCTGCTCTTCCGCCCGTATCTGTGACTCTTTTCTCCTCAAACATTGCTGCTTCATCCTCTGATCGCTCATCTTCCTCTTCCGATCCTCTGCGACCCTGACGACAACACATGGTAATCTTGATTCATATATGTATCCAGAAATAGTTTGACCTTTACGAATATTAAAATAGTTGTAAAATAATCTGCTTCATTACCTCATGTGTAGAGTCCACACCTCCATTGTCATCCCCTTCCACGAAATCAAACCCGCTAGACGTCCTGAAATGCCTTGTACTCCCTTCTTCCTCCTCTGCTTCAGCTTCGTCAGTCTCGACACTCTCGGGAACACTGTCGAGGTTGAGCGTTCGCATCTTAATAGTCCGCCTAAATGGCGGTAGCACATCGTCGTCGATTAGAATATCGTACCCGTCCGGCTCTCGATCATCGCCGCTACAGCTTCTCCCATCACGCTTCCGCAAAGCACTACGCCTTTGTGCTTTAGAATTAGTGAACTTCGTTCCTCCCCTTCGCTTCTTCTTCTTCTGACCTATGTCCTTTCCTCTCTCACTACCGCTAGCGGTTTCGTCCATGCTGCTTGTTTGAAGATAACTTATCACACGTTCTACCAAAAGAGTCCAGGAGTTCTCACTGCAAATGAAGAGGTTGGACTACTGTTTTCAACTCCATTATATGAGATCCCACGTGTGGCTAAGAAACCCTAATCAGCGAACGCGTATTTCCTAACATACCGCTATGACCGTGTCTGACAATCCATAATAAGTTATCTTTTAAACGTATCTAAAATCCAACGCATCTAATTATCTGACAATGACGGCCGCCGTCACTTTACCTTCTACACCTACTTATTTTATCGAGGGATCTAATATTTTTAATCCAAACCATTTAATGCAATTATGTCAGTCCAAATATTTTAAGCATTATAAGTAACGTGCTTTCAAATTATCTTGCTCACGATTAAGAGTATCACGTACCTGTACAAATTTTTAATATGAAATTTCGTCTAGTAGGTATTCAATACGTATACAAAAGGCCTACACCAATTCTTTGTATTTGAACATTCGAAACGCACCTCAGACTCTCTTTCTCTGCGCACTTGTTGATGTTGTCTTCCTCGCCTGCGTCTATCATGGCATCCTCCGCTCCCCTACCTCCCGCTCCAAACGTCATTGCCATTAGGTCTGAAGACATAAGTCCCCCTATCTGCATTCCTCTGGGGTGGATGGAGTGGCAGAAGTCACTCCGTCCTGGCTAGCAATTCGTTTCGGGTTTGATGAGTCCTCTCTATGGTTAGAGAAACATGTCTTGGATCCAAACTCAAATCTTGTTCAATACTCCGTCCTTGTTGAACCAGTCGACCTAGAGAGTAATTGTAAAATGTATAAGCTACAGCCTGGACAATATCGACTCTATGGCCTGACAGAGTCCGTCATGAACGCCTCCACCGTGCTCCTCACTCCTCGTAGTTCTTCTACCATCTCCACAATTGTTCCAGTTCTTGCTCTTGTCAAGGTCGAACCCGGACTCGAAGTCCGTATTAAAATTTTTGATTCATCCGACGATGAAAGAAAAGCGTCCATCCAGTCTTGCCGACTATCATCGAATTTGCCACCCCCTCCTATGAATTTGAACAGAGTCTCAGAACCACCCCCTCTCCTCTTCCCGCGTCCAAAGTCGTAAAACTTAAAAGCATTCTTTCCTCGCTCCGTAGACTTGGTAGTATGTCTCGCAACAAAACTATACTCAAAAAAATAGATTTCCATTCCATTCGTACTCACAGCGTCTCTTTCCTGCCCCCCACTTTCAATGGTGATGTCCTGTACATTTTACCTCCCGTTCTACCAACTACTGCTGTCAAGGTAGCCAAATCTATGGACGGGATGGATAAAAGATACGACGGTCATGTGTGGACGAGGACAATGACTACTAACATCAGTAACAACCTCGGTTTGTCATTCCGCTACTCTAATTGTGTAGGTCATCTTCAATGCCACAATGAGAACTGCGGCTTCTTGCTACGACCTGACCGCAGAGCACAAGTCAATGAGGTGGAGTTTGAGGGCTTTACCAAGGACCCGTTCTCTGTCGGCCACGCGCCTCCTCCTTCTTCAACACTGGTCTGTAAGATCTGCAAAGAACCTCCCATCTGTGTTGCACTATGCCCTTCTAAAATATTTTACGTATTCGGAGAGGAGAGTCAAGAGCGGGCGTGTGTGCATATCGGTACCCACGAACATCCTGTCAAAGTCGGAGACTACAGATGTGCACGTAAAATAATTGATGAGTTAATAGAGGAGCATGTAGAACGTAACCCACAAGCTACCACGTCCAAAATAGTCATGGAGGCCAGCAAGGGCTTACTCGGAAACTTACTTTTCCGTGAAGAAGGTAACCCTGTAACCTCCAAGCTCACCCTCCATGAGCTAGAACCTATCTTCGATCAGTGTAAAGAGCTGAACTCTCCGAGCGTCAGAAATCGTATTACCACTTTTAAGCACTTGCGTAGATACGGTGTTCTTGATGGGATCACCAAGCTTCGAGGCCTCAGCAACTGGGCTTACATCCAACGTAACCAGTTCCCCGGCCAAGGAGATGAAAGTGACAAACTGTTCATTTTCAAGATGTCCGAGGTCGGCCCCGGAAGCGGTGTTGACCTTGTTCGTCGAATGCAATCCGGAGGCGACCTGTCCCATGCGTGGATGATGTTCGACCACGTCAAGCGTGTCAAGAACTGGACCACCATGGCGTGCCACGTTTATGACTCAAAAATCTACCGCATTCTAACTATTGCATGTTGTGATTTCCAGTCTGAAGACGGAGAAGCTCAAATCGTCTTTTGGAAGAACCTAAACCACGTCATGGGCAGGAACGGAGTGGAAGCACCGCAGTTTAAAGGGTTCATGGCCGACAGTGCGCAAGCCAACTGGAACGCTGTGCGGATCATTTACGGCTCCGGAGACCCTAAAGTGCCTATGGAAGGCCGCGAGCGGACTTGCTACTTCCATTGGACGCAATCTCTAGAGAAACACACCAAACAATATGTCGTGCACGAGCTGCAAGATCAACATCGACATCTTTGTAAACAATACAAAGATGCACGTACCATGGCTGAGGCGGAGACAAGATACTGGGCGATCCGAGCGTGGTGGGCGTCGGCACAGGCCACCTCCGACGTTGGATTAGGTCACCTCGAACACTGGCTTGCATTCTGGCATTTCCGATATAGGCAGTGGGGTGGCTTCATGGAATTGGTGAGTCACAGTAACTGTAGCAATTATGTAGAGGTGCATGTAAGTCTAGTATCTCTGTAAAATTTATTTACTTTTTCAGTATAGAATATTCTACTTTTTTGAATTTTTCCAGTAACAATTATCTAAATTTTTTTTATTAAAAAATCTATTTTTAGATCAGACTTGCGGTGCAGCAAGTCTAACCCGCTCTAGATGTTGTGATCAACTTCTTTTGTTACTAAGTCAAAAGTCTTTGCACCTTGCAGGAAAATAAATATTCTGCGGAGGAGTTAGCGGAGATGCCTTCATGTAACCTTGCGGAATCTATCCATAACAAATGGTTACAAGCGTCCGGCAACAAGGGTGGGGACTTGAACGTTGCAGCTGTTGATGATTATGTTCGTGCTTTCCTCCAAGTAGTGGGTTACCACAACTTCAACAGAGGTGGCAAGGGTGGTAGTGGACCAACATCCGAAGAACTATTGCTTCGTGTTGCCCATAAAGCTCAACGAACCGGCGATCCATCAGGCCTCACAAAGGCAGTTTCTGACTATCTAGGAGCTGAAAAGATTTGTACCCGCGACGCTCACCTTGAAGGGCTAAGGTGTTTGGATCCTAGAAATGTAAGGCTCATGCTCCAATTGGAGCTGATGATGAAACGCATAGACCTGACACCGTGAGCTACTCACGTCCTCGAATTGGGAGAAGGGTTACTCGAGCATGTGCTGAAAATCTGAGTACTATCCATGAAGAGGATGAAGTTGAGGAACCACCGACTAAACCATCCACTTTTGTTGGACGTAGTATTGAACGTGTGACCGCTGTTCAGGAGACTAAAGTAGACGAGAGGTTTTGGCACATTGCCCGTTTGAGGGAGAATTCTGCCAAGGCTTGTTGGGGTATCATGCAAAAGAGTAAAAAAAGATGTGACTCACAAATTATTCAAAAGGGGAAGGCGACCGCAGCTCCAACTTACACTGGAGTATGGCAGCGCCCTCAAGAACGTCAAAAAAAAACTGATCAGTTCTTTTTTTGTGCGGATGATATACAGAGGTGTGTTGTGGGTCATCGTCGCAAGTGGATTGAGCCATTCTCTCTAAGCCAGGAAAGACCCCCTATTTCTTCAATATGGCATGTAGGGACTAACCTTACACGTGATGAATTGGAGGCATTTGAGAATAGGGATTTTGACTACCACAAAAACAACAGCTTCCTATGAATCGCACTTTCAATAATGTTGCCCCACCAAGAGACTTGTCCCATATTCCAGTCCCTGAGAAGCCGGACGTGTTCCCTAGGTCAAGGAGATCGAAGAACATGAAACGCATTCTAGCTATGACTTCAAAGCACATAAAGAATATTGAGTCTGCCACCTCAATTGTCACATCCCTTTCCAAAGGATGCCCGAACACCGTGGTGAGCCGAGAGGACCCCGGGAGTGACGCCCTGGGCTTGGCAAGAGACAAGGTGAAGTGACCAAGGGGGGTCCCGAGCAAACAGCACGCAATGGCGTCGTGCTCGGGACGAACTTGGTAGCGTGTCTTACATGGTTGGAAACCTTGTTTGAGCACGCATCCATGGGTCTAAAGAACGCGCGATTTGGAGTTGTGAGTCATGAGATATGACTCTCCAAAGTTTGAGCGCGTTCCGGGACACTCCGGGACTCGGGAGTGTTGCCTTTCGGGACTCAAAATGTCGTCCTTCATGGATGGCGGCATGTTGCATGTCTTTGGAAAGCTCTGGACAAGAGCTTTCCAAAATGCTAAGGCTCGTGAGGAGCAAAGCAATGCTTTGGGAGATATGGCTCTCCAAAGCATCGGGACTTCGGGACTCCGGGACTGCTGCCTCCCGGGACTCCCGAATGTTCAGAGGAGCATAGCTCCCACATGGAAGCTCCGATTGGGACAAGTGAGGAGTCTATCGACATCTACTCAAAGAGTAGATGTCGAAAATGGGCTCGCACGTCCCCTTTGGATAACTGAGCTACAAGTTAGCCCGAGAAGAAGATACGGCCCGTTTTTGAAACTAAGGCAAAAACGGGTGGTCTTCCAAAACAAAAGTGTGTCACGGAAGGCCCCTCAACACAAGAGGGGGGGGGCCTACCGAAGACTCCAGAGAGTACTATGAGGAGGGGTGGTCTCCCTCCTCACTTGCACATGGTGCCTGGAGGAGCCGGGGTGGCTCCAAGGGGTGAGGCTTGGGATGGGGCCTCACTCCCGCACCTTGTAGAAAGTAGAGAGTGCTTTGGAGCATCTCTAAACATGGGGTAGGGAAGTGTCCCTCTCCAAGTTAGTCCCCGTGATAAGTAGTGCCGGTTCCCGGGAGTGACCGGGAATGGCTCAAGAAGGTGAGGCATGGAAAGGAAGCCTCACTCCTACATCTTGGGCATTGTGGGATGCTCTTGAGCATCCCGCAACATTGGGTTGGAAAGAGTCCCGCTCCAAACTAGTCCCCGGAAAAAATAGTGCCGGATTCCGGGAGGATTTCCGGCAAAGTCCCGAATGGGGTGAGAAACAAGAGTGGAAGGGGACTAGTGGGAAGTTGGAAAATGGATAAGGGCGGTTAGCTCCGGGGGTGATTAGTAGCACCCTTGGGAGCTTGGACATGTGTGGAAGGCCGCCCCGTGCTACCAAGTGGCATGCCCATGTGTTTTGTGGGAGTTCCGGTTTACGGGTTCCGGGTAATGAGTTGGGGGAGTCAAGGTGGGTTGGACACCTTGACTAGAAATCGTGCTAACATTGGGTGTGCTTGGCATGTGCAGTGTTAGCAAAGTCGTGGCCGATTGCTACCAACTAAGTGAGCCGGGATTCCGCTACCAAGTAAGGCTCACTAAGAAGAAAAAAATGAGTTGGAGTAATTAGGGTTGCGACATCAATGCAGGCCAGAATTCTGAAGGTGACCATGATCCCACAGCCTCGTTTCGGGTGTATTGTAGACTTGGAGTCGGATTCGGATGCAGTTTATAGACTTTCAATTAGTAAATTCCCGGATTGCTCATGCCCAGTGTTCAAGAAAACAATCTCTACGTTAGGAAGGAGAGATCCATATCGACCGTGCAAGCACCTATACTTCATCACAGTATTGGTTTGCAAATTTGATCCGGATGTTGACCTCTTTATCCACGCGGCCACTCTTAGTTTCAACGAGGTGAAGAAGATTCTGGAGGGAGGAATCCTAGACCATGCTACAGATTAGAATGCCTTATATCTCCTCATCTACGTACGCTATATGTTAGTCTTATGATTGGGTGCTTCACACTTTATGTGATATTTTTTCACAACTTATTAAAAATTATTATACCAGTACCTACATGTACAGCAAACCTTGCCAATTTGTCTAAATCGGAGTACTATTCACTTAGAAATATTACCTTAGACACCTCTTGACATTTAAACAATTGTGATTTACTGTCGAGTTTTGTAGCTCAAGTCTCACAAAATTCAGGAAATTAAGCCTTATTTCCACGGGTTTGGGTCACTAAATCCACGGTTTTAAGTCTAGAATATTTGAATATTCCCAAGAATATTCGGAAATTATTCCCAAAATCTTTTTTAAAAACTATTTTTAGAAATATCTTTACTAAAAATACAAACTCAGCCCTAAAAATTCTAAATCTTACCGCTCACCGCTCAACGCTCACACGGTAGCAACGTCCGGTTTTCCCACAGTCACAGCAATGTATTGTCTCATGTGACAATCCCAATTTCAACAGAAGTCTCTTCATCTCGTATGATGATTTCGGGCAATTATTCTCCGGAGGTAACACATCGTATTTTAGGAACGTCAAAATCTCATCCAAACAATGGTGGCTCACAGAGAATAACGTACACAAAGACATGAGTATGACGTTGAATTGTAACCTTGTAATTCTGGACCCCGAAAACAATGGCTCAATAGATTCGTATAGTACACTCTCCAGCACGGGTGTTTGGTCAGGTTCGTCTTCTGCAGAGGACAAGTCTTCGAAATCCAATACTTCATCCTCATCCTCAACAAAGCCTCGGTGAATTTCGTCCGCCCTTGCAAAATAATTCTCCGCCATTTGTTCAAAGTTGATGTCTGTGTTGAGAAGGGCTCTTTGAAATTCCTCGTAATCTTCTGCATCTAGATACACATCCTCCCTTTCTTCAGATCCATCTACTTCTATAGAAACTTCATGGTGAACTTAGGGAAACTCTTGTCGTCGTTGAAAATGTTCGTTAGGATCCCTCTACCCACATATGTAAACATGTTATTGGTAGTGTCTATAAAATGAACTAACATCTATGTATCAGTGTTGATAAACATTTCAACGACGCATTTAGATAAATTTGTGCATATAAAAATCATTACTTAAAATCACATTTAGTTGCACAGAAGAAACTACCTAAGGCTACAGGATTTGATGTGAAAGCATTTAGTAACACCTTCTAAATATATAACATAACATACAATTAAGTAAAATACTGAATGAAGTTATCTTACACATTCCCACAATGAATTACAAATTCAATTATTTAACAACAATGCATTGTGGAGTACATGAATAAGTCACATCACTTCCTCCATTTTGTCTTATAGAAATATGAAACTTACCAGAAGAGGCTCTTCCAATGTGATGTCGCGTCCATACTTGCGATGGTGTTTTTCCACTGTCAGAACAAGCTGGGTCTTAAACCCGTGGCATTTTTCGCATCCACATGGATAGCGTGAAATTCCTTGTCTAGCTGCCAATGCTCTCTCGATGTGGTATGCCTCGCCAAGACGTGATGGCCTCACCATTCTAATACCTAAAACAACATATAATCCTTGTTTACACAGTCCCAAAGTGACGTGGTCCCAAAACGACAATACAAAATTTCGTAAAAGATGACCAGCGGTATTATATCTTGCGCATATGCTAATTTAGTATAGTAGAAATTCAAGAGACGGACATACCTGATTACGTATTAGAAAAGTTTATTGTTTCAGTAACAGGATGCACAAATACTGTTGTCCTCCTCTGATAGCGTTCCTGAACATATGATGTGTGAAAGATGTCACCTGTGAATTTTGAAAGTGGAAAACGAATTTCAAGAAATGGAAATTGGTAGCCTTCACAATTCAGGACGTACACTTACATGAACTCAGTGAGTTAAAAAAAGAATATGCAGAAACTCAGAAAATGAGTAATTAATAACTAGTGAGCTTAACGTCTATGCTATAGCACAATTACGCCTTTATATGAGCACAATCAGAAGTCCCCCATCAAAAGAAGTATGTACAACGTTCTCACACTTGATCAATATATACATGATATAATAATTTTTCTTGTTCAAGAATGGGACCAACGCATACTTACTGAATCACCATTATAGTACTCCCCTCCATAAAAGATCAACTCGGTCTTCTTCACAGGATTCACTGTCATTTGTACAACATGCACAACGTCAATCTTACCACTCAAACGATTGCCCGTCAAATTAAAAGGGCATGATCGCACTTCAATTAAGCCACATGGCAGAGCTATGGTAAGATTGCTAAGAGAGGTAATCTTACCAAGGCATTGCAGCGGAGCGATGGAGCTGGCACATTCTAGTCACCTTGTGTGTACCCGCGAAACGGTTCACTCTAGCGGGAATGCATTTCCGCAAGGTTTTGCGCTTAATTGTCCTATTTTTATGAGTTAGTCAAGGCATTTTAGCTTGTTGCCTTGTTATTTGCTTGTGACCCACTCTAGGTGGGAGGTTTTGCCCAATTGGCCCCTTATTCTCTTCATCCCTAGTGGTGCTCAACCACTTGGGGTTTAACCCTGTGCATGAACTTGGTACCTAGGACGGATGAAAGTCCGTCCTTGGTTGGATGAAGCTTTTTGCTTCAACCTCTCTGGGTCAAGCAGGGAAGGGAGGGAGTTTTTTTTGAAGCGTGGTGTGTGTTTTTTGAATCTAGATCTAGTTTTTGAGAGAGTGTGGTCGTTGTGAATCTTGGGAATTGGGTGGTCCTTTGGAACTTGGTTCTTGACGGCCGTTTTGGAACAAGTGTGTGTGTGTGAGCTTAAGGAGTGTTTTAGGGAAAAAGAAAAGATCTACCTCTAATTTTTGTGATTGACCGATTTTTGAATGCTATTGCTGGACTTTGGAGAGCCATATCTCGAGATCTAGGAAGAACTGGGAGACGCCCTTTTGGATTTGGGAGCGCCTTCAAATGGTCTTTCTAAAAAGACTAGGCGCAACTTCAGTGGAGCAAGGACGGAGGAGTGGTGGCCGATCAAGTGGAGGTGGGTCTGCTGCGGCGGCAGTTACAAGGTCCGACTTTGGAGAGCCATATCTCGAGATCTAGGAAGAACTGGGAGACGTGCTTTTGGATTCAAGTGCGTCATCAAGACATCTTTCCAGCAAGCTAGAGGTTGCTTCAAGAGAAGCAAGAACAAGGAACTGACGGCCATTTTTGTGGCCAGGGGTCCAGGAGCAGTAGCATCCGGAATCGGAGGGAGCCCCTCTCTCACTCTAAATCCTTGGATCTTTTGTTTTTTTGTGTGGGATTGATTAGTTTGAGTGTTAGAGAACCTTATTTAAAAAAATTGGTGACTTTATTCACCTCAAAAAGCAATAATTAGTTGTATGCTTGCTTGGAATTGTGATGAGATGGGTTGCCTTGTAAGTATTGGAGTGTGTTGAATTGTTTTGGTTGTTCTCTTGGTATGTGAGTTGATTGGCATGATGCATAGAAAGTTGCATGTTGGTGGTTGTGTTGATTGAATTGGTGAAGTTCATGCTGTAGTTTTGTTTAGTTAAAGTAAAGTGATCCGGTGAGGGTTAGGCGCGAAGCGCGCGCCCAATTCCACCGGATCAAGGTAGAGTTTGCATAGTCTTAGGGCTAATTTTTAGGGTTTTGAGCATGACGCGGAAGTCACGCCCGATTCTCTTTAGAAGAGGAACCCTAATTTAAATAGGTGTAGGGTGACATCTAGGGGTTAGGATGCTTGTTAAGTGATATGCTATGAATTGGAGGTAATTGGGACACTTGTGAAGTGGTTTAAGTTGAAATTTCTCCTCTTTAGGTACTTAAGTGAATGCTAGAGTATTTGAATTGATGTGGTTTTAGGGGGTTTAAGGGTGCAATGGGCCCAAAATAACCTCATTTTTTATTGTGAAGTGTCTAGGTAAGGGTAGGGGCAATGTGGTGACCCAATTAATAGTCATTCTAGAGAAGCAAGGCATGTTGAACTTAATTAGAGTGGCTTGAATTATTCTACCATTCCAACCCCATACTTAGGCTAAGAAAATCACTCACATTCAAGTTTTGTCCATTGTTTGGAAGGGGTTGTCACCTACCCCCACCCCTTGGCCCAATTTGTGCCCACTTCCTTCTTAGGAGGGATTTAATGTTACATAATTGGTGCGTTTGCCGGGAGGTGGTGGTTTTGCATTGATTTTGTTTGTTTTTAATTGCCTAGTTGACCTTCTTCTAAATTGTGTAAGTCAAGGTGGGTTAGATTAGGTGATTGGCATTGATCTAACTTGTGATTGATTTTGGTGGAGGAATTCAAAGGGGAATTTTGGAGCAGATTACTATTTATAGTAAGCTGTATATTCCAAGGGGGTTCAAGCTTCATTGTCTTTCGGTTGATCTATGCTTGGTTTGGTGCTTGCCTTTGATTTGATTGGATCTTCTTGCTTAAGTTTGAAGGGGGGCTTGTTTTGAGTTCATTAAAGTATTCTTGCTTAAGCTAGAGGAGTGTGTGCTTTTGAATTCATTGAATTTTTTGCTTGTTGGGGTGGCTGCTTCTTGTGGTGATTGAAGGGTTAGGTTGTTTGTATCTTGATTTTAAAGGGGAATGCATGAGCTTTTGATTGATAAGATTCAATTAGCATTGATCTTGATATGATGAAGGTTTGATTGATATTTATTTCTCACCTTGTGGCATAACTCCTTGTATGCAGTAATTTTGTGGAAGTGATTGTGAAGGTGTGCTTAGGGAGCAAAGGATCAGATTACTATTTTTAGTAATCTGTGGAGGCATTGGTTCTTCCATGGGTTTTTATTAAAACCGTGAATTTTGCCTTGTTTTACTTTATTTTAACCTTGTGTGGGTTTGCAGTCAAGACCGGACGAGGTTTTTGTGATTTTTTGTTGTTGAATTTTGTGGGGGGCGGGTAACTTAGTGAGCCGGCTGATCCGGATACAAAGTGGGGTTGTTGGCCATTTGGCCTAACCCACTTGTGTTGTAAATTGTGGGCGTTTTTGAATTTTTTGTACCAAGGGAGTTTTTTTGGGGTTGGCTTGTGTTACCGCTCAAATATTGAGCGTCAAGGTGGGTCTCCCCTTGCCTATTGTAGTCTTGGGAGATCTCACAAGGCACCCGGTGAGTGTTTTTAACACTTCGTGCCCAACCCTAGTAGGAAGGGACACCGGCGTAGCCCCCGCGGGGGCGAAAGTGAATTTTTCTCACTATTCGGATGAGGATTCACTCGTGTTTAGGTTGGCAATCTTCCAACCGAAAATAGAAGTTCACCGTTGTTGGGTGACTTCTATTCGTGTGTAGTAGCTATTTCTTTCCATAGGCTTTTGTATATGGTGAGGTCGGGTTAATCGCCGGCGTGACCATTTTTATTGTTTGCAATTGAGACCGTAGGCAGTGATGCCCCAACGGTTTTGAGAGCTTGTTTTTGCAGGTTGAACCCACAGGTTGCCCTTCACCCGTCCATCGAGACTTTTGTGGTCCAACCTTTTGTTCTCACTTAATCATTTAAAATTTTTGTAACCCTCTCGTGGGTCCGGAAGCCCAATCGGAAAATTGGGAGTGGACCGGGTGATGCCGCCCATTCCAGAACCGGCACAGGGTTCTTGAGTGGTTACCACTTCCGAGACGTGCACCATCACAGTAAGGGGCGAAGGACCATCCGTTTACACTTGTGATAAGAAACTTGTGTTAAAATTCACCAAGCCTAAATTGGAAGTCTTCGTATGCTGCCATGTTTTTTCCTTGGTCTTTTTAGGGTCCTTAGAGGTCCCGGTTGCTTGATTTAGGTTGAATCTAGCTTAGTAAGTTTTCGGTGGTTCCTAGGCCTCTTAATTCATACCAATTAGACTAAGGGTTAAGGAATTTAGGGGGCTTGGTAATTGTGGGACCGACAGGGTACTTGGGACATTGGCATGGTATAAACCACTTTTACCCATTACCTTCACTCCACGCCCATGGAGGAAGTGTGAGTGGAAGGGAAAAGGTGTGTGGCTTAAGCCCGACGTGGTGCCGGGGTGCACAACTCGGTATCAGTGATCACCTTTCCTCTCCGTGCTTACCAAATTTGAGGGCATCGTGGGCTAAAGGCTTCGGCCTTCCCCCGCTTCGGCAGTACGTGCACAGTGACCTAGGGGAGATCCGGCCCATAGCCGGGAGGGGTACAAGGCTGCCGATCTCTTCCCCTCTTATTTGGGCACTCTTGGAAGGGGTTTCCTACGGGTCAAAGGGTTATCATTTGTGATTTTTTACCATGCCCATTACTGGTTTACCTTCATCGTGTCATCTCATTTACCTAAGCAAGTTAGGAAGTCACACTTAGAGTTGTCTTCGCGTTCCATTAAGGGGACCTATCGATTAGCTTAGTCCAACAAGGGTCGAGTTTTCCACCTACTAGTTAGTAGTGTGGTTTGTTTCCCCAAGTTTCCCATTTACCTACGTTGAATTTCCCATTGATGGGGTGACCTTGGCATTAATTTCTCCAGCAGTCAAAATTCAATGACGACCAAAGGAACAATCGCCAATGGTAACACTCCGATCACGAAGATCGTACCGTGAATTACCATCACACAAGGGTACGCAAAGTAGATTTAGTCAATTAGTAGGAGTCCAACCCAAGGATTTGGAGGGTGGGACTTCAGAGGTAGAAAACTCCTCGGTTCCGGTGGTCCCAGTTGGTCCTATTCTCATGGCGCAACCATTCAACCCGGGCGCCCCGGTACCCCCGGTTGCTCCTGACCCGGCGGATGCAATGATGGCCCCACGAGGGCTTCCAATAGTGATGCCCGTGGGGTTAGCGCCACGGGGCATGCTCATGCACCTTCCGAAGTTCTCCGGGATGGCTCACGAGGACCCCTCCAATCATATTGAGAGGTATATTGAAACCCTCGTGACCAATGTCATTCCCGAATAAGACTATTGGTTGGTTTGGTTTTCCACTACCTTAGAGGAGGCGGCATATGAGTGGTACCGCTCACACGCCCCCGGAACGTTTGTAGATTGGCCGACCGTACAAACGGCTTTTTTAAGGCAATTTAGGCCCGAGACCGGGCAACAAAATGCCTTGGTGGCTCTCACGGAGATAAGGCAAGGGCCCACCAAGGGAATCACGGAGTATATACGCCGGTTTAATACGGTG
The DNA here is from genome assembly GCA_037043015.1 of Bryum argenteum. Taxonomy (NCBI): domain Eukaryota; kingdom Viridiplantae; phylum Streptophyta; class Bryopsida; order Bryales; family Bryaceae; genus Bryum; species Bryum argenteum. The sequence goes on from CM073321.1 coordinate 43,803,391, forward strand.
GTAACAAGGTTCGTGGGCAACCACTTGACCGATGACACCATCCGGTATTACTTCATCCAAGGATTCAACAAACAATCCACAATCCGGGATGTGTTGAACTCCATGCCCCGAACGGTGGGTGATGCCCAAACCGCTGCCCGCCGAGTTGAGAGCATAGAGAAGGAAAATAACCGAATGTGGACCCGATCGGTGGCCCCGGTTCCTTCATTTATCCCCACTCACTACGAACCCCCTCATAGGGAGGGTCAAACCCCGGGGCAGCCATCTAGGCCTATGGCACCGTATACCTCCGGTTATGTTCAACCCAACCCCCTTGATTCAAGGCCACCGGCTCCTCAACTTCAATGGCATCCTCAACCGGAACCTCCTAAGGTGGACCGGTTGGCGGAATTGGAGGAACGGTTTAAAAAGGCCAATGATGATCTTAAGGTGGATATGATGAACACAATCAAGTCTCTAGGGGACCAATTGACCATGGCCATTAATGCTAAAAGCATGAATGCACCACCACCTGTAAGTGAAACCGGGGTACACCCGTCTAACCTTTGGTGCAGAAATTGCCGGCAATTTGGTTATACTCCCCGATTTTGCCCAAGTCCACCTAATCCAAGCCCGTATGTCCCACCACATAGCCGGCCTACACCGCCCAAACCAACCAGGGGTAATCCACCATTACCAAAAAGGACACCGTGCCCTACATGTGGGCGATTTCACCCCATTGGTCCGGGAAAGTGTTGGGTGGAGACCGGCGTCGTGTGTGACAATTGTGGGGACAACCACCCCACCGAGCAGTGTTTCCGCCAAAAAAAGGCAAAGCCGGAAACCGTTCCGGGGGCTTCAAGTTCCGGTTGCTATGGTAGTGGGGGAACCGGTTGAACACCATGTGGCGGTTATGACACGGCAACAACGGGCCAATAATCCACCTCTTGATACAATATCCCGAGAGGGTAGTGACTCGGAGGGTATCCAATTAGAACCTCTTGATGATGAGGTAGAGGACCTCTATCGGTTTGTAGACACGGCGGAGTCCGGACACCGGGATCCCCTAGGGCCAGCGGCTCAGGGTACCCGGGTGTTCAACCCGGCGGCGGATTATGACCTTTGGACGGATCTTTGCACCATTAGGGCTAATATATCCATAGTCCAACTTTTCCGGGTAGCCCCCTCCTTGAGTAAGGAGTTCAAAGAAGGGGCTAAAATGCCCCGGAGACCTCGGAAGGTGGTAATGGCCGCTAAAATGTATACTAGCCCGTTGGTAGATGACAGAGCCTTCGAGATTGATGTCTCTATTTTGGATAGAATCATCCCGGACGCCGTTGTTGACAACGGTAGTGGCATCAACGTCATGTCCTCCATCACGATGGCTAAGCTAGGCTTAGATATTACCGGCCCTTCCCCTTACATTGTCAAGGTGGCGGACCAACGTCCAATTACTCCACTTGGCGAAATCGCCAATTGCCACATGGAAGCGAGAGGGGAAGTCTACCCATTGACTTTCCATGTATTGAAGCTTGAGGCTAGTAAGGCCGCTTATCCCATCCTATTAGGAAGAGATTGGTTGAGAAGGGCCAACGCCGACGAGCGTTGGTCCATCAATCAATCAACGTTGCAATTTGGTCCGCCGGAAAATCGATCAATGGTGACCATCGGGTGTCGGGTACCCACCTCCTTAGGAACACTTGGAGAGGTGCCTAAGACAACGTCATCCACCGATGGTGAACACGTGGACCTTATACACCCCGCGTTAGTCCCGGGAATCAATCCCATCGATTTAGGCCCGATTAGAAACCTTGGGCCGGGACTTTATGATTGGGAGGATGACGGTGAATTCGCCACATGGCTTCGGGATCATCCCGAGGACCTTGAAACCCCTAGGTTACAATCGGTGAATGTCATCACTACCATGAGAGTTTTGGAGGAACCGGTAGGCCTATACCCCGGTGTAACAACTTTGATTGATGAGGTTGACTATGAGGTGGTTTACAACCTCGAGATAGACGGAACCCAAAGCCTTGGTTTTGAAGGGCTAATGGAAGAGGACGAAATACTCCCTCCTCCCCTTCATTTCCGCAAAACCTCCACTAACTTGGAGGAGGGTTCCAATTTACTTATTTACCCCGTGGTGCCAAGTGATTGGTATTATGGCCCCACCAATCCGGTCTTGGTCTCAATCAACGATTGCGTAGATGTGGACGTGTCCCTAAAGGGACGTTACTTGGGCGTGAGCGTAGAGCGTAGAGCGTAGAGCGGAGAATTTCAGATTGGAGAGCGGTGGTGATAACATTTTTTTGGAAGTTTTTTCTAAAAATATAAAAATTATAAATTTATACAGAATATTCTAGAGAATATTCGAATATTCTTGACTTATTACCGTGGATTTGGAACCCGAACCCATGGAAATGAGGGAAAAAATTCTGAAATTTGGCTAACTTCAACAACATTCAAAAGACATGGAGACACTTATGGTGTGACATTACTTAAACAATTCTGTGGACATAGATACTAATATTTTTTTTTTAATGCTATATTGCAAAATATAGTCACACAACGTGTTAACTACACAGTCTAGGGTTAAGGGCGAATAGGGAATATAGTGTGGAAAACTATGACATCTAAACTATGGCGAGCTCAAGGACGCCTCTCTCCATGATCATCTTCACCTTGTTGAAACTTAGGGTAAGCGCATGGATGAAGAGGTCTACATCTGGTTCAAACTTGCATACCAACACAAAGACATAGTATAGGTGCTTGCAAGGTCTATAAGGTTCTCCTCTCCGCCCTAGTTTTGCAATTGTGCTTTTAAACACCGGACAAGTGCAATCTGGTAATGCACCTATTGATAGTTAATAAATTGTTTGTGAATCTGACTCCATATAAATAATGCATCCAATTCCTGGCGATGGGACCATAGTGACCTTTAGTATCTTCGCTTGCATCGCACGGGCGGAATCAATATTCCGTGTGTGCTTAGAAGTTACATTGCATATGCGCCGGAGGTTCCTTGACTTCTTTGATTTTGGGAAGACATCTGCATTCTCTGGCACTGGAATATGTGATAGGTCCCGTGGCGCAGATGCAGTGTTGAAAGTGCGGTTGAGTGGAAGTCTCTCCTTCTGAGGGAGTCGGAAACCAGCATTCTCTAACGCCTCCATCTCCGAACGTGTCAGATTCGTCCCTATTTTCACGGGCCAGATTGTTGGGATTGGGGGTTGATCTTCAGTTCGAGAGAACGGCTCCACCCACTTCCGACGAGTGCCCTTCACACACCTCTCAATATCGTCGGGGCAGAAGTAAAACTTCTCCACCTTCTTGCGGTGACCATTTTTAGGAGGCATCCATATTCCGGTATAAGTTGGTGCAGGTGTGGACTTCCCGTTTTGCACTATACGAGACTCGCATTTCTTCTTGGTCACTGCATGTTGTGCCCAACAGGACTTGGCTTTTCGTTCACTTTTGTCTCTTGTACAGCTGTCACCCGATTAATAGAAGCACCAGCGGATGTGGAAGATTCGATTGGGCGTGCTTCGTCTTCGTCGTCCTCGTGAATAGTTGTCAGACTCTCAGCACAACCCCTCGTAACCCTTCTCCCGATTCGGGGACGCGAGAAATTCACAGTGCCAGGCCTATGGGTTTCCTCTTCCGCTCCGATTGGAACATCACGCTTACGTTTCTTCGAACCAAAAATCTCGGCACCCTCCAAGTGAGCATCGCGAGTACAAAATATATCAGCCTCCGGGAACTCTATTACGGCCTTATTGAGAGCTGATGGATCGCCGGTTCTATGAGCCTTGCGTTGTGCACTGCGAAGTCGGAGTTCCTCCCTAGACGGACCATGTCCACCCGCTCCACCTTTGGTGTATTGATAGTATCCCACAACTTGAAGGAAAGCACGAACGTAATCATCAACAGCTGCCATATAGAGATCACCACCCTTATTTCCCGAAGCTTGCAACCATTTGTTATGAATGGATTCTGCAAGGTTGCAGGATGGCATCTCAGCTAGCTCTTCTGCAGATAATTTTTGTTCCTGCCAGGTACATAAGCATTGCTATCAAGCTCAAAGTGTAGGAAGAGGCAAATTCGTTGACGAAACAGCCTACTAAAAATAGATATTTTTTTTTTTTTTTTAAGGAGATAATAATTTACGTTTATCCCGACTTAATTGTAAAATCGAAATTACTATAACTTGAAATTACCGTAGTAAGCTTTTACTTACCAGTTCCATGAATCCACCCCACTATCTATAGCGGTGATGCCAATACAAAACCCATAGGCCTAGGTGGTAGAGGCCATTCTCGGAGGTGGCGTTTGAGGATGACCACCACGCTCTGATTGCCAAATACCGGGTCTCTGCTTCATCGGATGAACGAGCATCCTTGTATTGCTTACAGAGGACCCTATGTTGATCTTGCAATTCGTGGACGATGTACTTCTTGGTATGAGTTTCTAATGATTGCGTCCAATGAAAGTAACAAGTACGTTCTTGGTCTTCCATGGGAATTGAAGGATCTCCAGAGCCTTAAACGATGCGCACTGCGTTCCAGTTGGCTTGAGCACTGTCAGCCATAAATCCTTGAAACTTAGGTTTGGGTACTCCGTGCCTAGCCATGACGTGGTTGAGATTCCTCCAGAAGACAAGCTGGGCTTGAGTATCTTCAGATTAAAAATCTGAACATGCAATGGTTAAAATACGCTGGTAATTAGGGTCGTACACATGGCACGCCATGGTAGTCCATGGCTTCACTCGTTTGACATGGTCAAACATCATCCATGCATTGGAGAGGTCGCCTCCAGGCTGCATCCGGCGGACAAGGTCGACACCACTACCAGGTCCAACTTCTGACATCTTAAAAATGAAGACTTTATCAGAATCGCCCGGGAACATGTTGCGTTGCACATACGCCCAGTTGCTGAGTCCTCTTAGCTTCGTGATGCCATCAAGGATGCCAAATCTGCGCATGTACTTGAAAGAATAGATACGATTCCGCAAGCTTGGAGAGTTCAAGAGTTTACATCGATCAAAGACTGGCTCAAGTTCTTCAAGAGTTAGGTGTCCGGATTTGGGGTCATCTGCGTCGCGTAGAAGAATGTTACCTACTACGTCCTTGCTCGTCTCCAAGACAATTTTCGAAATTGTTGCTTGGGGGTTGCGGTCAACATGTTGTTCGATTAACTCATCTATCATTTGACGTGCGCATCTATAGTCTCCGACTTTGACAGGGTGCTCGTGGGTACCGATATGCACACATGCACGCTCTTGAATATCATCTCCAAAGACGTAGAAGATTTTGGCATGACACAAAGCAACGCAGACTGGAGGTTCTCTGCAAATCTTACAGACTAGGGTGGACGATGAGGGAGGCGGTTCACTTACTGAGAAAGGTTCTTTGGTGATACCTTCAAACTCCACCTCATTGACTCATGTCGCACGATCCGGGCGTTCCAAGAAAGGACACTTGTCATTGTGGCATTGGAGATGACCTACGCAATTAGAATACCGAAATGACAAGCCCAGGGTGTTGCTGCTGTTAGTTGTCATCGTCCTAGTCCAGACATGTCCGTCATACCATTTGTCCATCCCTTCCATTGATCTTGCATTCTTGAGTACAGCGGAAGGAAGTGCCGGGGGGAGGACATATAGGGCATCTCCATTGAAAGATGGAGGCAGAAAGGATACAATGTGAGTAGGGATGGAATTGAAATCTTGTTTCTTGAGTATATTCTTGCTACCGGGCATGCTACCAAGTTTACGTAGACATGGAAGAATGTTTTTGGGTTTTCCTGTTTGAGAGGATGGAGAGGGAGAGGCTAACGAAGAGGGCGTTGATAGAAAAGAGTTCTGAGAAATAGAGGAGATGGATGGAAGCTTGGCTGAAGGACGAGGGGGTGGAACCGATGGCTTTCGTTCGTCATCGGATGAATCTGATATATCAATACTAACACGCTTGCCTAGTTCGATCTTGACACGAGCAAAGAGGGGACCAACGTTAGAGATCGTGGAGGAGCTACGAGGTGTTAGAAGTTGAGTGGAGGCGTTCATAATCGACTCTGTCAAACCGTATAGGCGATACTTTCCTGACTTCAGCTTCCACATGGTAGCGTTATTATCTAAGACCACAGGTTCTACAACCGTGGAGTAGAGGACATGATAAGTATGAGGATCTAGAACGTCGGTTTCTAACCACAATGTGGATACATCATAGCCAAAGCGGATTGCAAGCCAAGAAGAGGTGACTTCAGCCACACCATCAGGGCCAGGAGGAAGACAGAGAGGGACATCAGTGGCGACAGACTTAATTTCGATCAAATCTAGAGAAGGAGGCTCCGTGGTGGAAGCCATGACTTCAGCCACGCCATGAGGGCGAGGAGGAGGACAAGCGGGGACATCAGAGGCAACTGAATTAATCTCGATAAAATCCGGGCAAGGTTGCTGAGAGGAGGAAGCCATGATTGAAGCTAGTACAAGAGAATGGACAAACGAGTGGTACAAAAGAGATAATGAGTACCTGCGGCGATGTTTATGTACTAAAATAATGTACTCTTGTAATTAGTAAATGTAAAAAGAGTTGCAAAATTATCTAGTGAAAGATATTCGAAGACGTTGAATGTGAGGCTAATATCGGACGCACGAACTCCACAACGTATACGTATTTAAAACGTATCATGTAACCACATTGTTTAAATATTGAACACACGCATTAATTAAGCACAAGTATTAAGATGGTAAAACTAATTAAGGAATTGAGATTTGAATTTGAGACGGCGGCCGCCACTGTCAGAGAATAAGAGCGCCAGAAAGGCTACATGAAAAAAGATTAGTATATAGTGTCAGACACGGAATCAGAGTAAAAGATTTTGTACTGCATCGGTGTGCGAAAGTGGCTATGAGTGTTAATGGGTTACGCGTTTAGAGTAGTTAGGGTTTAGAAAGAACGGCGCATCCAAAGAATATAAAGTCATCGGGTTACAAGAGATATTCATCTTTGTTTTTGTTGTATGATATAGTTGTATTCTCAGAGTCACGCTTTTGAGAATATCGTGTCTTAAGAGGGAGGAGTTTGTGTTGTTCGCAATGGAGGGTGATAGTAGTCAAGTCGAGAGAGGGAAGGATGGGGGACGCGGGAAGAAGAAGAGAAGAGGTGGCATAAAGTTTTCCGGATCGAAAGCTTTGCGACGGAGTGCCATGCGGAAGAAAGATGCGCCGGATGTGTCTGATGACGATCATATGCAAGACATAGATGAAACGATTGATGAGTTCCATCCCGGGAGGTTTAGAAAGAATGTAAAGATTCGAACGTTGTACTTGGACGATGTTACTGAGAATACTGTGGGTGAAGACGAAGAAGAACGGCTTGATTGGAACGAAGGAGTGAAGGAGGTAGAGGCTAGTAAGAAATCGCATAGCATGAGTGGATCTCAAGAATTTGAACGTGAGAGCGCGGATAAAGAGTTTGAAAAAGTAGTAAGTTTAAATGGGAGTCTGGGTTTGCACTATGTGTTAAACCTGATGTGATATACAGTCTTAAATGTTTTGATGGGTTTGTTCAGTGGGATGATATGGAGACATTCGTTGATGACATCTTTGGTGTTCATCCTCAGCAATTTGAATCCGAAGCACATGGAGCAACCCAAGATTGTGAAGTGGAAGAACGGACTGCAGTTGATGGCCATGATGAAAAAGACGAAGCGGAATTAGACCCGGAACATTTACCGGTACAAATCCCAAACCTTGGACAGGAGGTAGGTCAAGGATGTCATCCTGAGTTTATGATTTATGAACACCCTAATGGCTTCATTCAATGCTGGTTGATAGATAATAAACAGTTTCCATGGGCCGACAGTGACGACGTGGACCTAGCAGATGGTGATAGTTAAAGTGCCATTAGGATGTAGACTCATTGAAGCCTTTATTTCTACGAGTATTAGAGCAAAATTTGGATATACTCTGAGAAATGTCCAATTTATGTGAGATGGCCGCCCAGATATAAAGACCATAGCCCAGTAATTCTTAGTTGACATTATTAGAAGATAAGATTCTAAACTCTTTTTCTGATGCTATGAAATCGTTGAATGAAATTATTTAGAGGAATCTTATCTATAATGTAATGGACGTTACCGAAACCACTCATGCCGCATGGTATCGTCTTTATTTTATAATTTACGCGGAATTCTGTAGAGTAATCAGCAACATCAAGGATTTGGGAAAGGAAAGGCTGGTAATGAACAAATATAGGTGTTCCTTATGTCTATGAGATATTTATCGGGATCAATACGTTTAAGACGCTGTCATTGTTAAATTTACTCTGTTCTCGATTAGTTTATTCATAATGCTAACTATTCATTTTCATATTCTTAATTTTAAATCATGCATGTATTAATAAGAGTAATCAAATAAGCATCCAGTTCGTGCTTCCTCAGCGTGCAAGCTCTAGTCAGAACTGGATTCTCTCTACGAGTACTACACTAAATAGGTAGATTAGTGTTAGATACACTAACATACATAAATATGTTGTAAGTTTTTACTGATGGTCAATGTTTTTACCCTTTGTAATGGCCAAAATGGGGATCCTTTCATAGTACAGGAATCAATGCTCTTGGTAATTTCTTTTTTTCAAAAGGTAAAACTTATAGTAACTTCGAATCTTATGAAAATCTTACACTAATCTTTCTATTTAGTGTAGTCGACAAATTCACCAATTCACGATCTAGGCGATCAACTTGATTTTCGTGAAATAGTAGTGGCATGATACTAGAGTGTTTCCCACATCGATATTGGTGATGGTTTGGCGGAAAGAAGCCTGCTTTAAGCGGAATCGCTGGAGACGTTCAAAAGTGAGAATCTGCCCTCCCGAAATGACAGTGTGTTGCACAAGCGTCGCCGATCTAGAATACCAGCAGAGTGGCCCGCTTTTTGCCCATTTAGCGGAGTCGTCGGAGACGGCACCAGTGATGGTTTTGCCTCCCGATGAAAAAAAAAGAATGCCGATTACGTTTGGTTTGATTCGATTTGGAGAGGGAGGTGTACAGATTGAACCACTAAGTGGAATAGAGTCTTTCGATCTTCGTTTCTTTCATTTGCAGAAGATGGTGAGTAACGGCGCGGAGGGAAGTGCAATGCGCGAGTCAGGCAGGAGCGTTGATGTAAGCGCCCCCACCACGTTTTTGATTTCTGGGTGGAGAAAATTGCATTTGAAAACGATCGGGAGGATGGAGGTTACACAAGAGGATATAATGGCTTCGAAGAACTGTCGCATTCTTCTGCACGTTCGTGTGATCTCATCTCACATTGAATGTTAGAGTTCCTTTTGAATCCTTGTTCAGAATCGTCGATCAGATTCCTCTTTTATGAATGTGCGGTTGTCCAAATTAGTAAACGAAACTGTTCGAGCTGTGAAACTCAGCCTCTCTGGCTCACCGAAATCACCGAAATCGTCACCGAAATCGCCCTGTGATGAGAGTGTAGGGGATCTTTGTTAGTATTCAGATCCCAGGTTCGTAGCTTGTGAGTGCCGAGTATATGCGTTGCCATGTCCCAGAGCGGAGATCGGACTCTAACAGCCTCGGTGTAGCCTCGTTTGTGGTAGTGGTCATGAACATTCGTCGACGAACCAACTTGAGCTCGTCCAGATTGAAAGTTCATGTAGGACCCCGATCTCAGCAGCTTCAGGATGTTGAGACTCCGCTAAAAATCCCATTGTGCATGTCGAGACGCTTGCCATGTTTCGTCAACGAAACGCCTTGTGATCAGTCTCTTGTTTTTAGTATCCGGATCCCGAGTTCGTTGTTTCTTGTGATCAGTTACTTTTGGTTAGAATCCAGAACCCTGGCTTGTAGCTTCTGAGTGGCGAGTATTGCGTTGCCCGGTCAGAGAGCGGAGATTGGACTCTAACAGGCTCTAAACCGAATGTAGCCTCGGTGCCGAATGCTTGCGCCATGGAGTGCTGATGGCCACTTCTCAGCTCAGTATCCTCGGCCCATTACTGGATCGTTCACCATATCACTCCGTCGGATTCGTCAACGAAACTTGGAATCCTGAGCATCGAAATTGACATAGAAGTAGATGGTGCCTGCTTCTTATCTCGCGTGTGCTTGCGTTTCGGAGAGGTTTGTTTAGTATTAAGAAATTTTGCAATCGGAAACCTCGTTTTTTCATGTTATGTTATGAACATTCGTGGACGAAACATCCTTAGTTGTTCCAGATTGGAAGCTGATGTAGGACCCCGATCTCAGCAGCCTCCGAGATCCTTGTTCATTCCCTATAATCTCACCTGCCACGAGGCCACGCTCGGCCAGTTTTGTCAACGAAACTGCCTTGTGATCAGTCTCTTTTTGTTAGTGTCCGGTCCCGGGTTTGATGTTTCTTGAGATCAGTCTCTTTTTGTTAGTATTTGGATTTCGGGCTCGTAGTGACTGAGAAGCGAGTATATTCGTAGCCCGGTCAAAGAGCTGAGCTTGGACTCTAACAGCCCCGATGTATCCTCGATGTAGCCTTGATGTAGCCTCGAATAAGCCTCGATGTAGCCTCGGTGGCGAATTCGTGCGTAACGTCGTGTTGATGGCCACTTCTGAGCCGCAAATGCTCGGCACAGTACTTGATCGTTAACCAGCTCACAGCCTCGATTCATCAATGAAACTTCAATTCCTGGTCATGGACCGATCTCAAAACTGATTCCGCACCCCAATCTCAGCAGCCTTCGAGATTCAAGTTCATCCGCTATAAACCCCGCAGTGCACGAGTCCACGCTCGGTGTAGCCTCGAATTAGTGTCCGGTCCCGAGTTCTGCGTTTCTTGAGATCAGTCTCTTTTTGTTAGTGTCCGTCCCGGGTTCGATGTGTCTGAGAAGCGAGTATATTTGTAGCCTGGTCACAGAGATGAGAGTGGACTCTAACAGTCGCGATGTAGCCTCGATGTAGCCTCGAATAAGTCTCGATGTAGCCTCGGTGCCGAATTCCTGCGTAACGGCGTGTTGATGGCCACTTCTGAACCCGGAATGCTCGGCACAGTACTTGGTGTTTAACCAGCTCACTCCGCGGATTCGTCAACGAAACTTCAATTCCTGGACCTGGACGATTCAGTACCCCGAGATTCAGTACCCCGAGATTCAATACCCCGAGATTCAGTACTGAATCAGTACCCCGAGATTCAGTAGCTGATTCAGTACCCCGAGATTCATGTTCATCCGCTATAATCCTCGCAGTGCACGAGGCCACGCTCAGACGGTTTCGTCAACGAAGCTGCCATTTGATCAAATTCTTTTTCTAAGTATCCAGCTTTCGGGGTCGTAGTTTCTTGCATCAGTCTCTTTTTGTAAGTATCCGGATCTCGGGTTCGCAGTGTCAAAGTGGCGACAATATGCGTAGCCCGGTGTGAGATCTGAGATTGGACTCGAACAGCCTCGGTGCCGAATTCTTGCGTAACGGCGTGTTGATGGCCACTTCTGAGCCCAGAGTGCTCGGCCCAGTACTTGATCTTTAACCAGCTCAATCCGTCGGATTCGTCAACGAAACTTCAATTCCTCAGCTCCGAAATTGACTTACTAGTGGATGGTGTCTGCTTCTAATTTCGCTTGTGTTTGCGTTTCGGAGAGTTTTTGTTTAGTATCGACATTTTTGCGTTCGAGATCCTCGTTTTTGCATGTTCTGTTATCAACATTTGTCGACGAATGTGCCTTCGCTGTTCCAGATTGAAAGTTGATGTAGGACCCAGATCTCAGCAGCCTTCAAGATTCTTGTTCATCCGCTATAAACTCACATGGCACGAGGCCACGCTCGGCCAGTTTCGTCAACGAAACTGCCTTGTGATCAGTCTCTTTTTGTTAGTGTCCGGGCCCGGGTTCGTTGTTTCTTGTGATCAGTCTTTTTTTGTTAGTATCCGGATCCCGGGTTTGGTAGTGTCTGAGTGGCGAGTATATGCGTAGCCCGGGCACACTGTCATATTGTTATCAAGGACGTCCTTTAGGAAAATATAAGTTGTATTATTTTTATACCTTCTGTCCCTTCAATATTATCATCGAATTTTCTTCTAAGATCTCATTGATAATATTATTCACTCTCTAATTTTTTTTTGTGTTTCCTGATGTAGGAATCGATTGACTTCGGGCTAGAGGACACCTACCTGGAGTCTAAGAGCGATGGCGAAATGTCTAGTATGCAACCTAGAGTCTTAGGCGTAGAGTGTAGACGCACATTGGGTCGGGCACTTCCAAGTGTTACTTCAGATTCTAACACGGACTTTGCTCAAACAACATTGACGGTTCCGGTGACCGATTTTGAAGATCACCGTGCTACTTACATGAAGTGTTGGAGGGCGCGTAATAAGCAATTGGGCTTAGAAGCTCAAGCTCGAGCTAGACTTTGCCCACGACGCTCTAAGAGGATAGCGGCAAAGTCTAGCTAGAATAATACATTATACTATCTTGGGAATATTCACACATGATGCATTTTCAGTCCACATGACGCAGTTCATTTGGACTTCATTTTCATTCATTTGTACAACTCTATTTCTATACGATTTTTTCTTCTTCATTACTAAATTCCATCGGTACTCTTGCGCAGACCCCACTATCGAATCCCTCGATGTCATCTGACAGCGATCGTACCGACATGGCCACACCAAAAGGATGTGATGGGGGACAGCAATCAGGACTGCCATCGGCTACCGCACCAAGCCGCCTACTCAACTCCGAATCTCCAATAGTCGAAGACAAAGATGACGACATTCAAGAGATAATTCCAGGAACTCAGCCTTCGCTCGACATTGATGAAGTTGACGAAGAGAACACATCTACGGTACCAGTGTCTCCAACTGTCCGATCAGTGCGGGAAACACCGCTGATCTCTGCTGAAGACTGGAAGTACTGTTACTCTGCAAAAGATAAGCTGAGGCCAACTTGGTACTTTGTGACTAAAGATGTTTTCATCAAGTTCCTCTACGCGGTGCGTCTTTAATCTTATCTTCTTTATTAAATATTTTTCAGCTTGGCTTTTAACGTTCTCTAACATGCGTTCTTTGATCGTCTAGAGGCAATGTGCTAAGGTTGCCGACGAAGCCCAAGCCCAATACTACGAGGACACTCCCGTAAACGAGAGGACAGCGCAAGGAGTTTGGACGGCAATGGACGAGGCTCTCAAGGCTGAGATTAAGCGAATCCGACAAAAGGATTTTGACAAAATGCTTGCCATTGCTAATCCCGAATTAGGTAAAGCATTTGAGCAGGAGGTATGAAAAATCTGTCGTCCAAACTAAGAATTTCCTCTCAATCCGTTGTCGACACCTCTCTATTCAAATTTTCTAATCTCTTCGTCGTATTTCGATGTAGATCAATCTTCATTACAGTCATCAGAAGGATCCAGAGATGTCTCTGGAGCGCCTTCAGAAGGTTGCCACCACCAATGTTTCGAAGGAAGTCAAAACCATGTGGCTTCGTTGGTGGAACAACACTCCGACATTCCGACGTAGTGTTCGCTTTCCGGACCCGGTCGAGATAAAAGACAGGGTGTTGGAGGCATGGCTTGCTCGTGCCGCACTGTGGTCGCAGGTACGTATGATCCAAATTAGTCACAATATTTAGACCATTTTGTCCATACCAATTTCTGATGTATTTTACTAACTTCAATCGTTGACCGCAGTTAGCGACGTATCCTAAAGAGGAGGTGGACAAGTTCTTCAAACAAGAGTTTCCCCAAATCCCGAATCTTGACGCAATTATGATGCCCGAAGAGTACGTCGAAAAATGACGACTTCTCTTATGGGATAAGGCTTTTGATGCTTACTTAGGGCCCAAAGCCAGCCCTAAGTTCCTTAAGGGCTCCCACATTGACAAGATTGGGGGAGGTGCTCAAACTAAGAAGCGTTTGATGTTCAGATTTGACCACGCCGTTTCGTTTTGTTTAAATTCTTATCATCAAATTTTACCAAGTGATACTAACTGATTATATTTATTGTAGGTATATCAAACAAGAGCTCGTTGCCAAGGGTGGTCTCGCTACATTAGGGATTCCATGTGAGTTCCAAGTCTCGTACTTGAAGAAGAAACCGATGTCGATTTTTTCCAATGATCAGAGGCATCGGTTCAAGATGACTTTACTGTTGACTGGTGGTTGGTTTCTAGAGACTCAAACCCACCATGTTCACAAGGAAGAGATGCATATTTTGCAGTTAGCGGAATCACTCGACGCCGTTCCTGTGGCACTACAAGTTGATGATGATAACGACGACTACTGCATGCTTCCGGGTGCTCCACCACCACCCTCTCCGGCTGCACTGAAAGGTAGAGGACATGCAGGTGGCAGCCGCAAACGTCGCAAAAAAAAGCCTACCCCAGAGCTTGAGGATGAGGAACAAGAAGATGAAGTGGAGGAGCACGAAGAGAATGACGAAGACGACGAAGGGGAGCATGGAGATGTTCCCATTCTCGATGAGCTTGCAGGTGGTGCAGACTGGAATGTATGTAATTCACCTTTTCCTACTGTTCTTTGTTATTTATGTAACATATGCGCTTTCGTAACATTGCAGTTCAAAGAGAAGCTCCTATGACACAAGCTTCCCAAGGGACTATTGTCAACAACGGTGGCCGTGGTGTAAGAGGTCCAGCTGCCTTGACAGAGAGGCGGGCAGTTCCGCAACAAGTGCATGGTCGAGGGTGGACACAAGCATCTGAGGGCGGGGTTTCGAATGTGGGATCTACTCCTCCATCATCGTCAGCCCCTCGTGAATCCCCCCTGTCACATGGACCGACGCAATCTAATGGACCCATGCGTCCCATAGTTATTCCCAAGAATGTGGGTAGTACTTCATCATCTCCTACAACTGTTACGCTCCCTATGTTCCTAGAGAAAGGGGACACGGCCGCCTTGGTTCAGCAGTCTACAAAGGGTGCAGGCTGGGTAGACGCGATTCAGGCTATGGTTCAACACATCAAGAAGGTGAATCCCTCTCTAACAAATCATTGCTTTCTTAGAGTACTTACTCTATACTGCTCATTGGTTTCTAATTACTTTGTGTTTAATCCACAGATTGGGAAGGGTAGGGACTACCCTTGCGAGAAGATGGAATACAAGCCCAATCATCCCGGGATTGATCTTATCTTTGCAGACGTCCCGGAGAATTTGCCTGTGCTTGGTGTCTCGCCGGACGGAGTTCCCGACTGGAACAAACGACCGTCGTATTACTTCGAGTCCGTTTTTGTCTTCGCCTCATACCATTTGACTGACCTTGGGACTATCCTTATTATGCACCCCAAGGACGTCAAAATTGACCGCATCCTACACGATTGTGCTAGTACGTACAATTTCCGGCTTGTGCAAGAGTGGTGGGCCTATAACCCCCTTCCTTTGGTTAGACCTGGCGCTACCGCAAGAGAGGTAAACTTAGAATATTGCACTTGATTTAATCTCTCATTTCAACATTACGTTTTCTTATTTTGAATTGTTTATTGCAGACCCATAACTTTACCATCAAGGTGTATGCTCGTAAGGACTTCGTGAAGATGTTCAATATACGACAGGTGGCGCAAGCATACGCAGGAGTCGCGATAATACCTGACGAGGATGACATGGTCAGTAACTTTGCTGACGCAAGTTCAATCACCTACCGCACTAACGGAAAGCCGTGGCGCGGCGCACGGGAGAAGGATCCGTCGTTTTTGGAATGCTTCGTGGATTGCCTCACGGACGATGGTGGAATCGTGTTTGACTTCAGCGCTAGTACGGGTAAGAGTTTAAGTTCTCATTTATAATAAGTTTGCAAATTGATATTTTCAATACTGATGTGGATTTCTAAATGTGCAGGTGCAGGTTCTATCATCGCATGTGCACGCTCCAATCGTCACCTTATTGCTTTCGAGGGAGATGAGGAGATTTTTGATGGGCTCTTGGCCACTTTCAAACACCCTAAACCGATGGAAGAAGAAAGTGGAGAATCAGCCTCTGGCCACGATTACGACTCCGATGAACCGTATCTAAAGAAGCCTCGCACTTATATTGGTGTGTACTCAATTGAATTCAATAACTATTTGTGATTTCAAAGTCCGTACTACTTTCAGAGCATTGACTGGTTATAATTATTTAGATATGCAGGCATCTCAAGACACTTGACCCGGAACGCTCATCTCATCAATAGCGCACCTCCCACACTTGTTCTACCCTCTTATGCGGAGCATGTTGCTCGGGCTTTCGTCGCGGCTCCAACTCCTCCTGTACCGAATTCTTCACGCCGACGCTTTAGAGCTGGTGTGCTTAGGTACATTGACTTAGAGGCAGATCAGTGTGACCATCATTTTAATGGTGCCTCACCTTCATCGTAGTGTGTTTTTTTATTTCCTATTTCTGAGATGACTATCTAGGGCCAACTCTCATGAGTTGCATTACCCTACAAGTCATTACTTTCATATGTTTTACATCATTTTACATATATGTGTGTTTGTCTTTAACCGTATTGAATAATTTCAATGTCCAATTCTGTACTTAATCTATATGTTGGATTAACTTCTCACACCCCACTATTTCAAATGACATTTAACATTCTAAAATGTATACAAGGTCTTATACATCATTGCTACCCTATATTTGTCAATGTCTATAGGAGCTTCTATTTTTTCCCTATTAGCTCAGGATAGCTGCCTCGTGCATAACGCGATACTCAAACGAGCCCGATGGGGATCGAACCCGGACCTCCGCTATGCCATCGTCATGTCTAAACCGTCCACTACATTAGATTAAACGATGAGACGGTTTCTATTACTGAAATTTGAATTATATAATTTTATGACATTTATATTCTTTTCTTTATCAGTATTGTGTCACAACATGCACAATATTCCTTGCCAGCATCATGTGAGGATCGCGTTACATAAGAGGCAACTATCCAAGGATGTAATATAGATCTCTGGGGTTCTTTGCTTTCGTTGATTTTATTTTTTCTAAATTTTAATGATGACGTCAGCCCTAATTTATCCCTAAACCATAAACCCAACAACGAATTTTAGAATTATCTAATACATATGTTCAATTGAACTATTAAATAGCTATGCCTCCAATTCACACGTTCTTAAATATGATGACATCAGCCCTACTTTCAATATATTAACATAAAATCTTCAAGACAATAAATGTGAAATATTCTTGCGAGGTGGGACCCACATTTAAAGAAGACCCTAAACCACGGAATTAGGGACTCGAAATCCCAAAAATAGACATTTAAAAATAGTACAGTCCTGCAATTGAGTGGTAATAGGGTACTTTACTTTTTAAAAAAACTCTTATAAAATAGTCAAAATTGTCCCATCACCGCTCTACGCTCACCGCTCACCGCTCTACGCTCTACGCTCTACGCTCACGCCTCTACGTTCCTCGTCTCTAAAGGGCGAAGAGCCCCGCCCCATCAAAATGGGGGCTCAATTATCTCTAGAAGAAATTGAGAGGTTCAAAGGTCTTGTCCTCGAATTCCGGGATATTTTTGCTTGGTCCTATAAAGACCTCAAGGGCATTCCACCGGAGATTGCCCAACACACGATCCCCCTACTTCCGGGGTCCATACCGGTCCGGCAAAAGGAACGCCGAATGAACCCCCGCCTCCAACTCGTGGTCAAAGCCGAGTTGGAAAAGCTCTTAGAGGCGGGTTTCATTAAACCGGTGGAAATCACGGATTGGGTGTCCCCTATGGTGCTTGTGAAGAAGAAAAATGGGAAGTTAAGGGTGTGCATCGACTATCGTCGTTTAAACAAAGCCACCCAAAAGGATCACTTTCCCCTTCCATTTGTGAACCAAATCTTGGATGAGGTGGCGGGGCATGAGCTCTACACCTTCCTAGATGGATACTCGGGATATAACCAAGTATCCATCCATCCCGATGATTATCACAAAACCGCTTTTACAACCCCTTGGGGGACATTCATCTATGTGGTCATGCCCTTTGGGTTGTGCAACGCACCCTCGGTGTTCCAACGAGTCATGACTTCCATATTTTTTGATCTCCTCCATAAGTCTATGTCGGTTTTCATTGACGATTTTAGCACCCAAACAAGTGCATTAGAACACTACGCAATGTTGCGTGAGTGTTTTGTGCGGTGCCGTCGAAACCGCCTCTCCTTAAATCCCGCCAAGGTGTACCTAGGGGTACAAAAAGGGGTATTGTTGGGCTACGTGGTTTCCAAGGCCGGCAAGGAACCGGACCCCGAAAAGGTTGAAGTGATTCTCAACCTTGAACCCCCAACTTTGGTCAAGGGCGTACAACGTGCTCTTGGGCATTTTGGGTGGTATCGAGACATCATGGCCGATTATGCCACGGCCGCCATACCCTTGACCAACCTCACAAGGAAGGAGGTCAAAATTGAGTGGACCCGTGAGTGTCAAGAGGGTTTTGATGCCTTCAAGACCAAGTTGACCTCCTATCCATGCCTTGTGCCCCCCAATTGGGACATCCCTTTTCATGTGTATTGTGATGCATCGGCAGTAGCCGTGGGGTCTACCTTGTGTCAACCACATGGACCTAACGGCAAGGACCGCCCCGTGGCATTTGCTAGCCGCCAATTAACCGCCGCGGAAAGGAATTATTCCACCACGGAAAGGGAATGTTTGGCCATGGTGTTTAGTGCCAAGAAATTTAGGCATTACTTACTCATGAATCCCGTGGTGTTTTTTGTCGACCATTTAGCGTTACGCTACATGGTTAACAAACCCGACCTTAGCGGTCGGATGGCCCGATGGGTTTTGCTCCTAGAGGAGCTAGATTATACCGTGGAATACAAACCCGGCCGCTTGCATCTTCAAGCGGACCACCTCTCACGGTTGTCCGAATCAATGGGCATGGTTGACATCGAGGATGAGCTTCCCGATGCCAACCTTTTCTCCATCACGGTGACCCCCACGTGGGACACCTATATTGCGGAGTTTTTGAGTACGCAAAAACTTCCCGATCACCTAGATGCCAATGAGCGGCGCAAAATCCGTGTCAATAGTCGCCACTATGCTATTATAGCAAACCGGTTATACCGGCGGGGCATTGACGGGGTCCTACGCCGGTGTGTTAGTGAGCCCGAGGCATCACGCATAATTGTAGCATGCCACGATGACATTTGCGGCGGGCGTTTTTCGGGCCGTCTCACGGCCCAAAAAATCCTTAGAGCCGGGTACTTTTGGCCCACCATGTTCGCCGACGCCCACCGGCACGCCAGCAAGTGTGACGCATGCCAACGGTTTGCTCGGAATGACCTCCACATGGCGTTCCCTTTAATACCCTCGCTACCCTTGCTTCCTTTTGAGAAGTGGGGAATAGACTACGTGGGCCCGGTGCACCCCACTTCATCACGCCAAATGGCGTATATCATTCTTGCGGTCGATTATTTGACCAAATGGGTAGAGGCCAAGGCGGTCAAAGTGGCAAATAAGAAAACTACGGCACTCTTTTTGTTTGAGAATGTTTATCCTCGTT
This sequence comes from Bryum argenteum, assembly GCA_037043015.1. Classification (NCBI taxonomy): domain Eukaryota; kingdom Viridiplantae; phylum Streptophyta; class Bryopsida; order Bryales; family Bryaceae; genus Bryum; species Bryum argenteum. The sequence continues at coordinate 43,822,820 of CM073321.1, forward strand.
TCGGGGTGCCACGGGTTTTGGTTAGTGACCGGGGCACCCATTTCCTCAACGACCTCATTGAGGAACTTACCACGACTTACGGGATTGATCACCGTAAAACCACCCCTTACCATCCTCAAACCAACGGCCTAGCCGAACAATGTAATCAAACCATCGTGAGGATTTTGAGGAAGACTATCCATGACAACAAACGGAATTGGGATACCAAACTCAATGCCGCTTTGTGGGCATATAGGACCACGTTCAAGGTCACCCAAAGCAAACCCCGGTTGCCCTAGTTTATGGGATAGAGGCGGTTTTACCCATCGAAATCGAGATCCCCTCCTTGCGCATAGCAATCGAGGCTAGACTCCCCATTTCGGACTCTATCCACGATCGAGTCCTCATGCTTGAAGGGTTGAGCGAGACCCGGCGCCTTAGCGCTCAACATATTGAGACAATGGCTCGACGCCGCAAGTTGGCTTTTGACAAGCTTCATAAGAAGCGGGTTTTAGCTCCAGGAGACTTAGTCATGCTCCAAGATGCCACGAGGATGGAATTTCCGGGCAAATTCGATGCCATATGGCTGGGCCCATTTGAAGTATGGGATGTCCGTCCAAACAACACCGTCCAACTCGCGACATTAGATGGCGCTCCTTTTCCCGCTCGCACAAATGCCGAGCGGTGTAAGTTGTACCACATGTAACCGTGCGAGCCCAATGGAAGCATTTGCCTATTAGCTTCGAGACCCTGAGTCCGTTGCATTTTTAGGCAAAAATGCCTCGCAGATGGCCGACACCTGTGAACCCGCGAAACGGTTCACTCTAGCGGGAATGCATTTCCGCAAGGTTTTGCGCTTAATTGTCCTATTTTTATGAGTTAGTCAAGGCATTTTAGCTTGTTGCCTTGTTATTTGCTTGTGACCCACTCTAGGTGGGAGGTTTTGCCCAATTGGCCCCTTATTCTCTTCATCCCTAGTGGTGCTCAACCACTTGGGGTTTAACCCTGTGCATGAACTTGGTACCTAGGACGGATGAAAGTCTGTCCTTGGTTGGATGAAGCTTTTTGCTTCAACCTCTCTGGGTCAAGCAGGGAAGGGAGGGAGTTTTTTTTGAAGCGTGGTGTGTGTTTTTTGAATCTAGATCTAGTTTTTGAGAGAGTGTGGTCGTTGTGAATCTTGGGAATTGGGTGGTCCTTTGGAACTTGGTTCTTGACGGCCGTTTTGGAACAAGTGTGTGTGTGTGAGCTTAAGGAGTGTTTTAGGGAAAAAGAAAAGATCTACCTCTAATTTTTGTGATTGACCGATTTTTGAATGCTATTGCTGGACTTTGGAGAGCCATATCTCGAGATCTAGGAAGAACTGGGAGACGCCCTTTTGGATTTGGGAGCGCCTTCAAGTGGTCTTTCTAAAAAAGACTAGGCGCAACTTCAGTGGAGCAAGGACGGAGGAGTGGTGGCCGATCAAGTGGAGGTGGGTCTGCTGCGGCGGCAGTTACAAGGTCCGACTTTGGAGAGCCATATCTCGAGATCTAGGAAGAACTGGGAGACGTGCTTTTGGATTCAAGTGCGTCATCAAGACATCTTTCCAGCAAGCTAGAGGTTGCTTCAAGAGAAGCAAGAACAAGGAACTGACGGCCATTTTTGTGGCCAGGGGTCCAGGAGCAGTAGCATCCGGAATCGGAGGGAGCCCCTCTCTCACTCTAAATCCTTGGATCTTTTGTTTTTTTGTGTGGGATTGATTAGTTTGAGTGTTAGAGAACCTTATTTAAAAAAATTGGTGACTTTATTCACCTCAAAAAGCAATAATTAGTTGTATGCTTGCTTGGAATTGTGATGAGATGGGTTGCCTTGTAAGTATTGGAGTGTGTTGAATTGTTTTGGTTGTTCTCTTGGTATGTGAGTTGATTGGCATGATGCATAGAAAGTTGCATGTTGGTGGTTGTGTTGATTGAATTGGTGAAGTTCATGCTGTAGTTTTGTTTAGTTAAAGTAAAGTGATCCGGTGAGGGTTAGAGCGCGGAAGCGCTGCCCAATTTCCACCGGATCAAGGTAGAGTTTGCATAGTCTTAGGGCTAATTTTTAGGGTTTTGAGCATGACGCGGAAGCGCTGCCCGATTCTCTTTAGAAGAGGAACCCTAATTTAAATAGGTGTAGGGTGACATCTAGGGGTTAGGATGCTTGTTAAGTGATATGCTATGAATTGGAGGTAATTGGGACACTTGTGAAGTGGTTTAAGTTGAAATTTCTCCTCTTTAGGTACTTAAGTGAATGCTAGAGTATTTGAATTGATGTGGTTTTAGGGGGTTTAAGGGTGCAATGGGCCCAAAATAACCTCATTTTTTATTGTGAAGTGTCTAGGTAAGGGTAGGGGCAATGTGGTGACCCAATTAATAGTCATTCTAGAGAAGCAAGGCATGTTGAACTTAATTAGAGTGGCTTGAATTATTCTACCATTCCAACCCCATACTTAGGCTAAGAAAATCACTCACATTCAAGTTTTGTCCATTGTTTGGAAGGGGTTGTCACCTACCCCCACCCCTTGGCCCAATTTGTGCCCACTTCCTTCTTAGGAGGGATTTAATGTCACACCTTGTATTGCCACTTTGCTAGCTTCTTCTTTCTTAATTTTAGCCTGATTACAACAAAAACACGCCATCATCCTTCCAGCCGACTTCAATAAAATCTGTTCAACAGGTGGATCCCTCATCAGCCTGATGTTGATCAATTTACAAACATTCTGACACTACCCTACTCAAATACGTAAAAGTTCCTTCACACAAATAGTTGTTGAAACCCAATACTTCGAAAATCTACCGTAATTGTGATTGTTTGAGTTTAAAATCATGACAAATGGAGTATTTTTTTCGAGTCATTTATAGAATAGAATGTGAAGGAAAGTAAATATGAACATACCGGCACCGGTGATGATGGTGTTCTTGAAGGACGTGTTGCCTGTAACTAACGCTCCCTCCAGATTGGCATTCGTAAGGTTAGCGTGCAGACCCGTTGCGTAAATCGGAAACCCGTGCAAGAAGATTTAAAATTCTAAGCCTACAACCACACACCTCAATATTATGTTTAGTGCAAAGATGGTGGAATGTGAAGTATGTTGCTAATGGTTCAGAAATGTGCAACAAATCTCACTCCGCAGAATAAGAAAGTTGAACCCCTATGAGAACAAAGTCTCACCTTCTGCACGTTTGCTAGAGAGAAGTCACATCCTCGCAGGTCTGCATCAGTGAGATCGGCTCCTACAACCACACATTCAAGAGCACACTCAATACGATTTTGATACTGACTGAGTAAACCCTCAATATGCACCTGATTGAAAAGATACAGTAAAGATCTCCAACTTTGAGTAATCACAGAATAAAAGGTATGTGAACATGAGCCCTAGGAGTTGGTGGGTTCGCAATACTAGTTAAGTCTGAGTCGAAGAAGCTAGCGCCCAACATCTTGAACAGCTGTGGACTTACCATTTGAACGCAAATTCATACTTACCATTTGAACGCAGATTCATAGAGTGACAAACAGGAGGAGGGGCTACAGGAGCAGGAAGACGGGCTAGAGGAGCTGTAACTTCAGCACATTCAAAAATTCACTATCAAGAACAGTCATTCAAAGACGTCGCTTAATGTAGACCAGCAACCTGTGGTTAGTAAATTAGAATGTATGCATCATGCTTGTTTCCACTAATCACGGAAACGCTCAACCAATTAGCAAAAACCAGAAGAAAACGCCAGTACTTAGATTTTGAGAAATCCTGAAAATACTTCGTTACAATCCAGGTAATGATATGAGAAGATGTTGACATAGACGTCTAACCAAGATAGCTTTAATGACAGAAAATGAGAGCAAGGACATACTGGACTTGAAGAACGAGGCTGCAGTGTCACTTTTTGTAACGAACTCCATTCCTTCTCATCCGCTCTCTACATCTTTTTGCTCATCCGCTTGCCTCCACTGTACGCTCACGCTTTAGTGCCTCTACTCCAGCGCAATGTGGTTGTTTGATATCTTCCTCTCCGCTCACGAATCCGCCACAACTTTGCAGAGTTAGAAAGAGCAGTCTGTGAAAGAAGCAGTGATATTTAGTACGAATGAAATAGCATCAGAATGAGGGTTCTGGAGTACTCCTTGAAACGGTATGCGACAATTGAGGAGAACAGCAGACTACTACTTGAAAGAACTAGAGTGGTAGATTGGTTGTAAGTTTACTTACCCCTCCTCGGTGTTCGTTGTGTACAGTAGACGTGGCTTGATAGAAAATCGTGAGCGTCCTTGTCTTGATTGAGAAATAGCATGTAGTTCGAAGTCGTGGTTTCCTAGATGTCGCCGCAATTAGAAAACCTTCCGTGAGACTTGCAGGCAATAATCGCAGCAGGCCAAAAAAAAGGAGAGGACCGACATGTTGTGAAAAAAAATGCTGTAAAGTAGAGGAGATTTGATGATATACCTAAATAGTAGGGTTTCTCATTTGGACGAAAAGTGTATCTCGTAACGGAGATAGCTGCCCAAACTTGGAAGTCCGTACATCCCATTCATCGTCGTTGTCAATTCTCTCCATCTGCATGCCCTCTGTCAATGTTGCAATTGTTTTTGGAGCCCTTGGTGTTTGACGGCTATGGCGTCATTGCTGAACTCTTTCACAGGCTGGATGCTGGTATGTAGTTACTTGTGCACTTGCAAGTTGGAGGAACTCTAGCCGACTTCACTGCAGTGCAGTTGTTTTCAGATATCGACCTGATCACGAGCACATTTAGATACAGTGCTCATTGTCACGTAGTGTGCGATGAAATGTTGCTTGTATTGAGATCTGTTTCCAAAGTAGGTGATTGCAACTTTTCTAAACCGTAGGTCTAGAAGTGTTCGAGACTTAGAGTCAAATGCGGATGTTAGATGGCTGTGAAGGTCCTTTATTTTACGTTGACACGGAAGACACTCACATTTGTACGTTGAGGGTCGTTCTGAGTGGACTTCTAAACTATATACTATGTGTGTTTGTGAAGGTATTCAATGCAAAATGAACAAGCTCTGCATGAAGCGAAAACTGCGCTTGTGACAGGAGAAATTAGAACGCCATCTTTATGTTCGCGATGGACTTCTGAGAGTGCCGGAAGTATAGGAGGAACCCGGCAGCATTCCTATCCAAAGAAGAAGAGTGCTACACCAAGCAGTGGAGAACACGACGTTGTCGGTTTATTGGAAAACAACAGTTGCAAGTCGGTGCAGGATAACGACGACGAAGATTACAGCTATTCAGGAAGTTCCCATTCCCAGGAATCAAAAGAGGACGACAAGTTTTTTTGTACCAAGGGGAGATCCAAAAGTGAAATTACAGAGCTTTCAGTAGAATGTAGTGAAGACTCGGATGACACCCAAGACACGTGGGTGCCAGCAAACAACAGCACTACCGGAGAATCTTCTTTGTCAACGAACACCTCATACGTGAGTTTTAAGCCTCTGGGTCACGGCCACGGTGCTCTGTACTTTAAGTAGTTGTAAGTATGCAGTTTAATATGAAGAGGCTTATCTCTTTCATGTTTTGTAGTATTGAAGGTCTCTGCTTTGTAATTTCAGGTTGGGGGAGCTAGTGAGGTTGAAGTAAATGAGAAGAAGGACTGCGTAACGGATGCATTGAATGCTACAAAGGCTGTTGTTGAGGAGGGTATCGTACCTAGTATGTTTCTCTAAGGCCCTTTTTGAGTCTTTTCGCGTAACGAAGTATACGTAACGAAGTATACGGTGACATACAGGATCTCTTTTAGCTGGTATCGAAGACAACATGCTCAATCTTCAATGGTTATTTTCCTACTTTTGTCTGTAATTTAAGTTGGTATTCATTCTCGTTGCACTAGGCGGAGGCGTTGCTTTGTTGTATGCTTCTCAGGAGCTTGAGAAGGTTCAAGCTGCTAACTTCGACCAGAAAATTGGAGGGCAAATCATTCAGAATGCTCTGAGGGTATTATTCTTTACCTAAATAGTGAGTTTTCTTTAATTCTAATTAGCTTTGTATGTTCAAGGGAGTTCTATTACTTGATTGTCTAGCATCCTTTATGTAATTTGGTCTTTTTACTTGAATATTGACTCTGCAAAAGGGCACAGCCGGAGCAGCAGCAGGAGCACCTCATCTTCTTGAACATTTTTATTTCTTTTGGTAGAGTAAAGGGCTGCACAAAACGTGCACTAGATATCTAAATGGGGTCATGAGAAGAGGGTTGTTTTGTGAGTGATCGTACGCTACTGGGCCCTTTCTAGTTACAATAGAGTCTAGAGAAAGCCACGTGGTACATGCCGGTCATAGTCATGCAACTGCAACACATTAATTTCTTGAACAAAGAACAGTTATGGTTTGAAATACATATGAACAGCAAACGACAATAATGTTCCATTTGTTTAAGGACAAAAGATGATATCCAAGGTGCACATTGCACAGCAGTGCAATTGATGGATTATATGCAGGCAACATATTGAAAGAGGAGTACTGGAGTACGACAATCTCCTTAAGTTGGGCTGGGCTGATGAAACCGAGTGGAAAGAGGCCCTAGCCTCACGGAGTGGAGTGGCATGGCATGGCATGGATACTGCAAACGGAAAGAAACAAACAAAGGATAGTTACATGAATATTGATCAATCCAATAGTTTAGTAACTTAGGCCTGGGCTGGGGTGGGCAATGCATGTCAGTGTCATTGGCACACAGGGCAGGGCAGCTCACAGGCAGTGGCATCACATCCAAGTACCACACAACTTATCATTCCATATTCTGATGGGAGATTCATCACCAAATTACAAGGTTGACACTTTTTATGTGATTGACTGGATTGATGGATTATATGCAGGCTTAAATATTGAAAGAGGGGGTACTGGTGGTACGAGAATCCCCTTAAGTTGGGTTGGGCAGATGAAACCTAGTGTTAAGAGGCCCTAGCCTCATGGAGTTTAATAGGATTTCCTTCCTCATGTGTATATATAAACTGAGGTGATTAATCCCATGTTTTCATTATAGGAGGAAATGGTCTCCTCTCGTAGATCTGGTAGAAGAACTCAAAATTTTGCGCAGTGGAACGTTCAAATGCCGTCTAATGAAGATCAAACACCTGCTGATGGGAATCATCGCATCTCTAGAGGGAAGGACAAACAACAAGCTCAAGGAGTTATAGTTCGAAGAAGTGGAGCTCAGCCCTCAAATCGAGGTGCATCAAATGAGGAATCCAGGCCTGGCACAATTGCAAGTCAAGTGTTGTCCGACAGCAGAGGCCCAACATCCTCACCTTGCGCAACAACGGTACAAACGGCAAACCTTCTCCCAAATCCTGTGCAACCTTGACGGATTCATGCAACCAGATCGAGAGTTCTATCGAACACTTCAAACATAGCCAAGAAAATGCCAGAGCACGCGGCGAACATGGCACGGAGTACATCCACAAGATGTACACCACCACCAATAGCAGTGGTTGAACAGCACAGGAAGTCTAGGTGTGATGCAGATGAACATACTAGAACACCTGAAAGCAATTTAGCTTTACAAGGTAAGGCCGAATTCAAATGATAAACATGTGTTGTTATGAATTGCTTTGGAAATTGACTGTCATGGATCTCATCGATGTAGGATGCGTGCAACTACAATGTACTTAACATCTTCATGTACCTTTTCTACATGTTTGCTTTGTTTTCACAGAGAGGCGTGACCACCAGGCTATTCCACGACGACTACGAGATGATCAGGGACAACTAAGCCCAAGCGGTGGGACATCAAACAGTCCACACGAACATGCCAGTAGACGCCAATGACAAACACCACGAACTGTAAGCAAATGTTCTGTGTGCACATCGGGTTTTTAAAAATAAATTCTGTGTCATGTATTTGGTATGAAGACTGTAGACTTGCTTGTAATTTTCTTTACTACTTCGACGCTTGGACATGGTTTTACAGTGTTCGGAAGAGCATCACCAATGACAAATATTGAGTTGTAAATCATCGGCCGCTAGCAGGATTATGACGGAGTTCGTATACAGAGTCATGATAGGAGAGGTCGACAGTCCGTTTCAGCAAGGCACCAACAACAGTCCACATACTCGTATTACAACAATGACAACAAAACAGACAACAGTGACGATAGTGACTCTGAATACGAGGACGATGGAGAAGATGTCGAAGACGTGGAGGAGCAGCTACATGAACCTGAAACGCGCGTACTGCAGGCTACCCTTGGAAACCAAAATGAAGCTGAAAAAAGAAAGGAACGGAGATACGCGAAGAGGGCTCTGGAGAGGGAAGGGGATCGGCATCATAGAGCAGGACTCCCTAGGCATAACTTACTTGTGGAGCCGGTCAGTCAAATACCATACGGCTGTGAGGTCGGTGATTGGACGAAGGAAATGAAGTTGCTGTCGAGAAAACTAGACCCAACAAATGGAGTCATAAACAAGCAGCCTCACAGTGCTCTTCTCGAAATTTCAGACTGGATCCAGCACACATGGGAATATCAACATCCAATCAAATGGGAGTTCGTGAAGGCGACCATAGCACGTGGAGTTACGTTGAGGAGGGCGGAGTTGTAGAAGAAAATCCGAATGAACGAGCCAAAATTGGATGATGTTTCAGACCACACGTGGCGCTCGCTCAAAAGGGAATAGCAGAACCCTGCGACCCTAAAGAAGCAAGAGAACTGCAGTAGGGCAAACGCCAGCAGGGTGAAATTTGGTAGAACCGGTCCATCAGGAGAGGTGGGGGTGCGGGCGAGATTGAGGAAGCGCCTAAGACGATCTCCGGATCCGGAGGAGGTACAACTGGAGATGGCTAGGGATAAGGGATATGGTGGGCGTTGAAAGAAAAATAAAGTTCAAGACAATATCATGCATAATACTAACATAGCACCAACGCTCCTATTTTAAGGAGGAAGTGTAAGTGACGAATGCAGTGATACGAACGAGGAGCGGAGTGATGACGAGAAGTACCATACAACAGCAGGTGGTTCAGGAGATTCAAGCCAGCACATTAGTGTGAATAGAGCTCCTACTCCTTCGCTTAACACAAGATCAGGGGGAGAAAACAATATTTTGGCTGTAGCAGATTTAGCGTCTAATCCAGTTGTTCTGAAATTGCTCGAGAGAATCGCAGCACTTGAGGGACGACAACCTTCTATTTTAATGACAGGCACAACGATGGGACCCGAAGGAGTGCCAGAACCACAAGCAAGTAATGCTCATAACAAGAATCTTTCAATGCACGAGCTAGGCATACAAGTAAGTAATGTACAAGAGAGATAATCTCTTTGTGGTTTGTTCCATCATTTCAATATCATAGTCAATAGTTTGAATATTTTATGTCTTTTGTCTTCGTGTGTTTTACATGAAAGTTGCGCGGTTGAACGAAACTTCGTCATTGATTGAATTATCACGGTAAGAAAAGAGATCATTCTCTGAATATTGGGATAGCAACGTCTTATTCTTACACCGCATTCCTTTTATAGATTGACGCTGGGAGGTCCGTAGTACCGGAGGGACAACCAAGGGATGGAGGTATGTAGAATAATTGGTCAAACATTCAGTAATCCATAGTCCGCAAGTAGAGTTCATTTTCACCAAGGAGGTCGTAACACAGAACTGAAGTATTGCATCCCTATTGTAGTGTGTGGCAAGGGAGTCCAAAGCAGCAGAACACGACATGGTCGCTTCTCCGGTATGTTCGTAGTCCCCATTGCACTGTTTGACTTGTTTCTAGCATAAGAATCAAGACCCGTTTCCGATCATGGTGGATTTTGGAATGATATCAGATAAGTCTAAAAATCGAAGTATATTCGTTCACCGAAATCCATCTTGATGATTTGTTGATGTAGAACTCCTAACATGATACAGTAATGATGAAAAAGAAAATGCATGCAGAGAAATTTCTTGAGGATTAAATTCTACTGATTTTATTTGTAACGGTAGAGCCTTCTTGTGGAGCATGGATTAAGCAATGATCAACTTCCGGCAAAAAAGGTTCGTAGGTCTAGTAGGAAATTAGGTATTACGAGTATGCAGAGTTCAGAGTACTAGTCACATTTTGAATTAGTATGGTGCTACAAACCTTTGTGGTTGTCATATGTGTTAGAGTAGTATATGGTTCGCAACGGCAATATGATAAGTGCAACGTTGCAGGTGACAGAAAAGTAGTAGAAAATATGTGCACTTATTCTCCATATAAGAGAGTATATATGGGCCACATTGATTCAATGGAGTACAAGATTGTTAAGTGTGTGTAAAGTGGGTTTCACAGTGTCCAAAAATGGTTGCAGAACCGGGGAGCAGTCCACCAACAAAATTTATCATAAGCCTGTACAGAGAGAAGCTCAACAAAATTTAAAAGTCTGGAGTCCTTAATAGTTTCCGAGGCTTTTCTGACGGTGACTGGATGACCATTGTCGTAGTGCCAATAATCGTATGTACAGACGGAAATAGAGGACCTAAATCTTCTGAGAACCGCTACAGACATCAATTTTGTTTCCATGAATAGAAATAGGCGAGGTACATCTGAAACACCATGAAAGAAATACAAAACCGCAAACCTTGACAACATGTATATATTTTGATAAATTAATTTGGAATTCATGCATGCATCGTCTATTCAAATTCTTGGACAAATTAGAAAGAATGAAAAACAAATACACCAATTTCCCTCTTCAGAATTAGAAATCTTAAAGCAATGCAAATATGCTACATTTGGAAATATTATAGTAATTGGATGATATCCACGTTCCAAAAAAAGAGATGGTAATGCTTTCACCCACGACACATGTTCATAAGTTATACAACCACTTGGACCACAGCTTTTACTATCGTATGCAGCTTCCTTGACATTCCCACTTATATTCACGCACGTAAAGGATAAAACTAAATTACGTCTATCAACATAGGACACTATAAGAAAACCATCAAATTTTAGATGTCTTAAGATTTGGGAAGATCACTTTAAGATGTCTTGCTGTCTTGCAAAATGTCTTGTTAGATGAGAAGATTTCTTGTCGTTTAGAAGATGTCTTCAACTAAGAGTGCTAGAGGACTTGAAGACATCCAAAGACACGTGGATGATTTATAAGATGTCTATTAAGACATCGCATTAAACATGAAACTGCCACGTTGGCAAGAAATTCCGGTTTCACCAAGTGAAAAATTCTGAAAGTTACCGATGAGGGGGTAGAAAGTAGCCCGGTTGTAAAAAAACATGATAGTGGGCAGCGGTTTGCATGAGGAAAAAAAAAGGAACTTCATCCTTTTAAATACTCTTTCGTTATTTGTGCATTATAATTTTATTTTGTACAACCAAAAATATTGAAATATGAATTTTATAGTACTAAACTTGTAATCTCATATTTTTTCATTGGTTCAATTTTTATAAAAATATTCAAATATTATAATTTAATTAAAAATATATATAATATGTACATTTGAGAATTTTTTAATAATAAATATTAATAACATAGTTTAATAAAAACAAAAAATTGTAAAAAAAAATATTTATTATCAAATATTAATATACTTTAGAATATTATTATTTAATTGGTAAAGTAACTAAGTTAGCAAATATAGTTATTTTAATATATACGACAATTTTTGTATATTTATGAACAGAATTATACGTGGATATTTCATTAATTATATAATTTTTTAGCTGTTTATCTACATGGTAAACAAAAAGTCCATGTCGTGTACATATCATACAATGTCTATGGCAGTGTCTTTGTAGACATTTAAATAGATGTCTTATGAAACATCTTAGAAGACATTTTATTACTGGGATGATTTTCATCGACTTCAGTGGATGAACAGAGGCGGCTAGGGTTTGTTGTTGCTGCGATACTTAGGTCATGAGATCCTTAAGTAGAAGTAGAAGCCGCACGAAGCTCATTTTTGCCTTCATTTTTTGAAGGATTTAGTGTTTAGAGTTTGGAGGTTAGGGTTTGCTTCTTCACGTGGCTAGGGTTTGCTGCCACCGCCATAGTTAGGTTATAAAACCGTTTAAGTGAAAGTAGAGGTTGCACAAAGCTCATTTTTGCCTCAATTTTTCTAAAGAGTTAGTGTTTGAAGTGTAGAAACCTTAGGACTTGTAGTATTTGATTTGTTGTCGAAGAACTCTTAAAACTTGTTATGGAAAAAACTCTATGACTTATAATACATGCTTTGTTGTGGAAAGAACTTTAAAGCTTGATTTGTTGTAGAGGACAACGAAAAACCTTGTATAGTAGATGTATTGTGGTTGAAAACCTGAAGATGTCATCAGATGTTTATGATGATGTCTCCAGGGATGTCTTAGAATATGTCTATGAAGATGTCTAAAATGATGTTTAATTGGGTTGATTGAAATTTGTTTTGTAGGGTGGAATATGAGGGGTCGGGGTCCCTGTATGGTGGTAAGGAAAGCATAGAGAACACACGAATATGAAAGAAGTATGCCAGAGTAAGTGAGTTGTTGTTTTTTCACAATTGCAGAGAGGTAGCAATACACGATCTGAGGCCGCGAACAGATGTCTGCATGGATGTCTATAATGTTGTCTTCAATGATGTCTTCAAAGATTTCTTCAAGGATGTCTGACTGAATGTCTAAGCAGATGTCCGCAAGAATGTCTAACTGTGTCAATATCTTGAGATCATGATGAATACCATCTCAACCTAGGTAGTGCAATTAAATAGACCTAAATCACAACATTTTTTCCTTTACAAAACCCTGTTTGAATGCAGTTGATATTGGCTTATTGAACATGTGCAGCGGCATGACATACACAAGACCGTAGAGATATCGACAGCAAGCGATGGTAGTGATGAGATATCATAGAGGGACATTGTCTTTGAAGACATCCTATAAAACATTTTGTGAAACATTACAAAAAACACCTCCAAAACATCCTCGCAGACATCTTCAAAACCTCATAGAAGACATCTTATAAAACATTTTGTAAGACCATAGAAAACATCCTATACACATCTTGCAAAGCATCATCCAAGACATCTTGCAATATGAAAAGTAATCACTACAATGTCTAAGTGGATAACTCCGATGACGCACTTAAACTACTAAACACATCACCGTAGACATTGTAAGATGTTTCATAAGACATTGTAAAATGTCTCATTAGACATCCTTATATGTCTCGTAAGACATCCTCAAATGTCTTCCAATGTCTTTTATGACCAATATTTTAATATAAAAGCAGTCAAAACTATGCTGACGTGGCATGCCATGTCAGATTTTCCCGGGTGCCACGTCAGATTTTCCCGGGTCCACGTTGGATTTTGGCGCCGCCACGTCACATTTTGATCGATTAGGAGAAATTCCACATTAGGATGAAATTCACAGCCATGTGGCATTGCCCGTCCACATGGCACTGATGTGTCCTTCACGTGACGCACTTCTTACCCTTCCAAGTTTACCTTGACACGTCATATTTTCCAAGACATCTTCCTGTATTTCAAATGGCTTCTTGAGGTCTTCTTAGACACTAACCCAACTTTTAGTCTAAAAGTCATTTTTAAGACATCTAATTGACTTTAGATGTCTTATTTAAGACATCGAAAATTCGATGTTTTTCTTATAGTGGGATAAAAGTAAATTCCCTTCTTTACGGTCTTCCTCCAAAAGCATCCAGTTTTTAAGGTATATTATTACCATGCCCATGAAATTACTTTCCATCATGTAAACGCTGACATGGCCCAGTAAATCCATTGTAGCAACGAGGCTCGAGACACTGCCATCCAACGTGTATCTATGTCCGAAATGACAACCAAATTGACAAAATGTTGTTATCTAATGACCGAATCAGGGTCTCCTAATTGACAAGTCAATTGACATGATTACGTCAAATCTATAAGGTCACATATCTCCTTGTAGTGCTTTGACTCGGCATACGGAGCTTTCTCGACTCGACGGTTCTTGGGATGCATTACGAGTATCGCACCTTCGTCTGTCAAGTTGGAAAAAGCAAAAAAGAACACACTCTCGAAGTAGCTTTTCACTCGCTTCTTCCATGAAGGAATTTCGACGGGCGACATGTCCGGCACGAGTAAGTGCTCGGGAACGTCTGCGTAGACAAGATCAATATCGGGAGCGGGCGTTTTGTGTCCATCTCCTTACATGGGTACTTCCTGTCCTTGCCAATCTTTGGAAAACACAATAAGTTAGACATGTTGTAAGCGATGTGTTCCAATCAAAATTTTAGAAAGAAAATAATGAAATAAAAGATTTAAGACAAAATCCTTTTTTGATGTGGTTGATGATGTCCATGACTTGCGTGTCTCAAGCTTTAGTTTCATGAGCTGCCTTTTGAACAGAAGCTCCAATATCCCCTTTTTCCAGGTACATTGGGAGCAAAATAATAATCTCAAAAGACAAGCAGTCTCTAACATGCTTCGGTTTAAAAAAAGGGAGTGAAGCGTACTTCTTTCTGGGGTTGAGGACGAAAGCGCTCGAAGGGGGTGGTGATGAAGTATTTGTAACACCACCCGTCGAGACCTGAGTCGAAATTGCGGCGAGGCTTGGACGATTCCCAATAGCCCCATCAAAATATTGAGTCAAATTTGGCTCACCAACACCTACATCAGAGTTAGCGATACGATGATTACGCTGAGAATTGTCTTGCAGGTTTGCTGAGCCGTTGGCAACAGTATTCTTGCGTTACTTTCCCTTTGCCTGAGGTTGCGGAGGGGCTTCGACTGGTGGTAGTGCAAGAACTGCAGAAACTGGCGGAGGGGGGATGCACCAGGCAAGATTGAGAAGTCGTTGTCGTCGTCCTCGATCATTGCTTCGGTAGCAACGGCCGTGGAAGGAACTTGAACCAGATGCTCCTTGTCCCGATCGACAAAGTTGATGTCACACTCGAGAAACCAACCTCCTGTCATCAATTGAGCATGAGTAAAACGGTTCTGCTTGTGAGCCGAAAAAAGTTTGTCTGGATCTTCCTTGACTACCACTTCTTTAAAGTCGGAGAGAATGCTTGCAGCGGCGGGGTCTCCCTTGGGCACGAGCTCATGGTTGATGTATCTGCACATGAAAATAAATTTTTGAACGCATTCAACCAACTGAATCTTAAGAATGCATGAGAAGAAGGTTATGAATTGGAAACACATTTGAAAACCAATCGATTTTTCTCTCTCTATGCCACCCGCACTTTTCTCCAGTTTAGAGCCTTTAAGGAACTTGGAGCTCGCATTGGGCCCGAGGTAGTTCTCGAAGGCCTTATCCTAGAGAATAAGCCTCCATTTCTCCACGTACTCTAAAGGCTTGAGAATGCTGAGATTCCAAATAATGAGGAAATTTTTTTGTAATTTTATAGTGCTATGGTTTTCTTCAAGTTTTTCTTCCAAGTATTTCACCAGCTGCAATTAGATAACAAAAGTTAGTCCACAAGTTTTAAACACAAATGTGGATTCAATAACTTGAGGACGTTGATGTAGTTACTTGTGCCCAAAGAGAGGCGCGGTTAAGCGAGACACCTAGAGGTTTATTCTACACGGGCACAGGGAAGTGGTTAATCTCGCGAACCTCAAACGAGGAAATCCACCATCAAAGCCATTGCGTTTTAAAATCCTTGTGGCAATTCGTCGTTGCTATCAAGTACAAGCGGTCTAGAGTGAATTTTGGAATCAAGTTTTTGCTGTAGTGCGAGTATATCTGCAACAGCGATGGACCATAAAGAATGTGAGTAACAATAAAATAATTAGATGTTTGGATTTCAAATAAACTTCATAGGCATACCTCTTTGGCCCATTTGCCCCCGAGATCTTTGTTTGCAACGCCCAACATCTTATCAGGGTTGTCGTATTAGACACAAACGGACGTCAGACAGACACGACATGCCAGACAGACATTGAGCCTCAGAATGTCTAATAGAATCTACAGAATCTTTTTTTTACCCTGGATTTACCCTGTCCACGTTGCATCCTACGTGGTTGCCACGTGGTGTGTACAGCACAGCAATACGGTTTGCGACTGCGCCACGTAGGACTGGACCGGCGGTCGAGTCATCTAGACCAGCGGTCGCCTTGGTCGGACCGGCGGTCGCCTTATCTGGACCGGCGGTCGCCTTAGCGACCGACGATCGCCCAGGTCGACCGACGATCGCCCTGGGTCGACCGACGATCGCCCATAAGCGACCGACGTTCGCCCCTAGGCGACCGCCGATACAGACGATGGGCGAACGTCGCTCAGTAGGGCGACCGCCGATCCAGGTGATGGGCGAACGTAGCTCATAGGGCGACCGGCGGTCTACCCTCTAGAAACAAAGGACATGAACTTTGAAGAGCCATAACTTTTTCAATCGGACTCTGTTTTTGACGAAATCACTTGGGTTGGGTCCCAAATTAAGTCTAGTTTATGTGGTAAAAATTGCAGACCCATACAATTAAGTATAAAAAAATGGCATGCATTTTAGTGAAGGGAGTATTTGTTTCTTGGGTTTTTAAACATTTGGCATGTTTTACCATTGCAAGCCTATTATGTGACATCAAAAAGGTTTTTGCATGATGTGTTTTAGACAAGTGTGATCTTTAGATGCATCCCACAATCTTTGTAGTTGGAAGTATTTTGATCCAAATAATTTTAGTATTGGCTTTGCAATGATATTTCTACGATGAAAAAAGTGAAAAAGTGGATGATTTTTGAAGAGATAGATCTCCTTCAACCATTGTTAGATTTTGAATTTTCATTTTAGAATGGATTCCAATTAGAGTGTTGTATTGGTGATAGAAACCTCGATTCATTCGAAGGTATATTGAAGATAAGGTATAATTTGGGTGCTAGGGATCTAGGTTTGGACTATATTAATTACTTTATAGAATATTTGGCAGTTCTTATCATTGCAAGGCTACTATTTGAGCCATAGGGAAGTCCAAGATGTATAGGGAAATAGAGGGAGAGTAGTATTTATACTTTGCTGGACCGGCGGTCGCCTGAGCGACCGACGACGATCGCCCATGAGCGACCGACGATCGCCCATGAGCGGAGCGACGACGCCCATGAGCGACCGACGACGACGCCCATGAGCGACCGATGTTCACCACCGGCGACGACCGACATGTTGAAAGGCGAACGCCGCTCAGTAGGGCGACCGCCGATCCAGGTGATGGGCGAACGTAGCTCATAGGGCGACCGGCGGTCTACCCTCTAGAAACAAAGGACATGAACTTTGAAGAGCCATAACTTTTTCAATCGGACTCTGTTTTTGACGAAATCATTTGGGTTGGGTCCCAAATTAAGCCTAGTTTATGTGGTAAAAATTGCACACTCACACAATTAAGTATGAAAAGATGGCATGCATTTTAGTGAAGGGAGTATTTGTTTCTTGGGTTTTTAAACATTTGGCATGTTTTACCATTGCAAGCCTATTATGTGACATCAAAAAGGTTTTTGCATGATGTGTTTTAGACAAGTGTGATTTTTAGATGCATCCCACAATCTTTGTAGTTGGAAGTATTTTGATCCAAATAATTTTAGTATTGGCTTTGCAATGATAATTCTACGATGAGAAAAGTGAAAAAGTGGATGATTTTTGAAGAGATAGATCTCCTTCAACCATTGTTAGATTTTGATTTTTTATTTTGAAATGGATTCCAATTACAGAAAGTTCATGGGCGACCGCGGGTCCCGCGTGGGCGACCGCCGGTCCCGCATGGCGATCGCTGGTCCGCTGCAACTGCAGTTTGGGGCGACCGGTAGTCTGGAGGGGCGAGTGCAAAAGAGCTCCCGCTCTTGCTCTTCGATCCTCTTTTACGCAATCCCTCAATCTCTCATATTCAAATTTCAAATTCACCGCTTCAAGCATCTTCCCCGTTCCCTCTCATTTCCCTTAAATCTCCCTTCATTTTTCATTCTCCATCTTCTTCAAGTTTCATATTCTCCGCTTCTTCACATTTTCCATAATGAAATGAAAATGATTGTTATGGTCATGGCTTTTGGCCAAGACTTGGGAGCATGATAAATGAAAAATGAATTTTTGAGTGCCTTGGGCACTCTTCTGGTGCAAGATGGATTTAGACATGTACAAGTTTAATCTCAATTTTAAAATATAATTCTCATCATTCTCTCTTTTACCCTCCCCTTTTTCTTTATTTTCTTTTTAAATAATTGTACTCTAGCCAATCAATGATTTTTGAGCCTCATGGTCTCCTTGATAGTAGTTGAGTTGAGGCATTTACTTCCACTCAACTACAATCAAGGAGACCATAAAATCATTATCCATTATGGATAAATTAGCATACTTTGGGGACTTTGAAGTTAGTGATCATTCTCCTTTCATCAAGGTATTGTAAAGCCAAATGGTCAATCTTGAGGGTCCACAATGTAAAGTGAGCCTAAGACAAGTAAAGGTACGCTTATTTCAAGTTCCTATAATGTCTTAGTAGTAAATACAAGTGTTGAAAATATCTTGACTGTCATAATATTTAAGTTTGATTTATTCATCATAATATGGGCAAGTGATATCAAATACTTGCACGTCATTCACAAATAATGGGTTAAATATTACTATGAGTAATTGGTTCATTAGAATGTTTGTAAATGGTTATTGTTGTCGACTTATAATATTTACCTTCATATGGTGGTCACTCAATTTTTTGCCAAATCTATAACATGTTATATATCACCCTTTAATTTGACAAGCAACTTTTTCCCTCACTTGTTACTAGGATATATGCACGAACCCCTTTCTCTTAATTGTATTAGAAGGCGTTAATACTTAACCCGCCAAAATTTTCAAATGCCTCCCGCCAATGCCTCCCCCGACGATCGCCCATGAGCGACCGACGTTCGCCCCTAGGCGACCGCCGATACAGCGGATGGGCGAACGTCGGTCGCTAGGGCGACCGCCGATCTAGGTGATGGGCGAACGTAGCTCATAGGGCGACCGGCGGTCTACCCTCTAGAAACGAAGGACATGAACTTTGAAGAGCCATAACTTTTTCATTCGGACTCTGTTTTTGACGAAATCACTTGGGTTGGGTCCCAAATTAAGTCTAGTTTATGTGGTAAAAATTGCAGACCCATACAATTAAGTATAAAAAAATGGCATGCATTTTAGTGAAGGGAGTATTTGTTTCTTGGGTTTTTAAACATTTGGCATGTTTTACCATTGCAAGCCTATTATGTGACATCAAAAAGGTTTTTGCATGATGTGTTTTAGACAAGTGTGATCTTTAGATGCATCCCACAATCTTTGTAGTTGGAAGTATTTTGATCCAGATAGTTTTAGTATTGGCTTTGCAATGATATTTCTACAATGAAAAAAGTGAAAAAGTGGATGATTTTTGAAGAGATAGATCTCCTTCAACCATCGTTAGATTTTGAATTTTCATTTTAGAATGGATTCCAATTAGAGTGTTGTATTGGTGATAGAAACCTCGATTCATTCGAAGGTATATTGAAGATAAGGTATAATTTGAGTGCTAGGGATCTAGGTTTGGACTATATTAATTACTTTGTAAAATATTTGGCGGTTTTTATCATTATTGAATCATCTCTTCCCTCCTTTTATACACACACCCCATTTCAACAAATTTAATTAATCCTAGGTATTTAATAGAAACTACTTACCTTCATCTTATAGGCCAAAACTTTTAATCATGTTTCATCTAAAATACATAGGAAAAGTATAAATACTACTCTCCCTCTCTATTTCCCTATACACCTTACACTTCCCTATGGCTCGAATAGTAGTCTTGCAATGATAAGAACTGCCAAATAGTTTACAAAACAATTAATATAGTCCAGTAATAGACCCCTTAAATTCAAATTATACCTTCTCTTCAATATATCTTCGAATGAATCGAGGTTCCTATCACCAATACAGCACTGTAATTGGAACCCATTCTAAAAAATAAATTCAAAATCTAACAATAGTTGAAGGAGATCTATCTCTTCAAAAATCATTCACTTTTTCACTTTTTTCATCGTAGAAATATCATTGCAAAGCCAATACTAAAATTATTTGGATCAAAATACTTCCAACTACAAAGATTGTGGGATGCATCTAAAGATCACACTTGTTTAAAACAAATCATGCAAAAACCTTTTTGATGTCACATAATAGGCTTGCAATGGTAAAACATGCCAAATGTTTAAAAACCCAAGAAACAAATACTCCCTTCACTAAAATGCATGCCATTTTTTCATACTTAATTGTATGAGTGTGCAATTCTTACCACCTAAACTAGACTTAATTTGGGACCCAACCCAAGTGATTTCGTCAAAAACAGAGTCCGAATGAAAAAGTTATGGCTCTTCAAAGTTCATGTCCTTCGTTTCTAGAGGGTAGACCGCCGGTCGCCCTATGAGCTACTTTCGCCCATCACCTGGATCGGCGGTCGCCCTAGCGACCGACGTTCGCCCATCCGCTGTATCGGCGGTCGCCCCCTCAGGAGGGGTGCGCGGAGGCTCGCAGTCACTTTCTCCTTGGGTGCTTGCCCATCACGTAGACCGCCGGTCGCCTTGTCAGCGTCGTTCGCCCATCAACTGGATCGGCGGTCGCCCTAGCGACCGACATTCGCCCATCGCCTAGATCGGCCGTCGCCCCAGCAGGAGGGGTGCGCGGAGGCTCGCGGACACTTTCTCCTTAGGTGCTTGCCCATCACGTAGACCGCCGGTCGCCCTGTCAGCGTCGTTCGCCCATCAGCTGGATCGGCGGTCGCCCTAGCGACCGACGTTCACCCAAGCGACCGACGTTCGCCCATCGGCTACATTTCCAGTCGCCCCAGCAGGAGGGGTGCGCGGAGGCTCGCGGACACTTTCTCCTTGGGTGCTTGCCCATCACGTAGACCGCCGGTCGCCCTGTCAGCGTCGTTCGCCCATCAACTAGATCGGCGGTCGCCCTAGCGACCGACGTTCGTCCATCCGCTGTATTGGCGGTCGCGCAATTTGGAGGTTTTGAATGAAGTTAACACCAAGTATCCTATACCATGCCAAGGTTGAATCTAATTAACACCAAGTATTACCTTCCATGTAAATCCAAGTTCCATGTGGCTTCTTTCATGATTTAATATATTTAATACGGTTAGAGAAAATAATAAAACCACCTCCTCCCCCCTTTAGTATAACTTCCTCTATTACTTAGCATCCTACAAAGTCAAAGTAAATCATAATATGTAGATACGTTTCTCTTACGGGAAATTTTGTTCTTCCATAATTTTTATGAGGTATTTTTTAGTCAACACAAGTTTTAAAATCGTTATCTCTTTCCACAAATCTATTTTCCGTATATCATTCAATATTCTACTCATTCAAATGACTTACAAGTAAATGATAACCTATAGATGACATATCCCCACGATTTTCTAAATAACACCATCATTTCCATAGGGTCATCATTAGGTAGTCTAAGGGTTTAAATTGTCCCCTTACCCCCTTTATCTATTTTTTCTTATTTTTTGAAGTTTTGGTGTTTGTAAGTGCTTGTAACCAAAATCCACCCTATAGATCCTTTACTCCAACGATTTTTTTTTATAGCTCCATCATGTTCATAAGGTAGTTATTACATAGTCCAATTCTTTTTAAAATATTTTTTCTCTCCATTTAACTATTTTTTATCTATTATTTAAAGCTCTACTTACTTCAAAAATTCTATATTAATTTGGGAAAAATAGTACAGGTTGTCCTATAATATTTTTGATGGTTCCATCATTTTTATTTGATCCATATTACCTACACTAAATAGGTAGATTAGTGTTAGATACACTAATTTACATAAATAGGCTATAAGTTTTACTATTAGTCAATATTTGTACCTCTACAATGGTGAAGATGGGGATCCTTACATAGTATTGGAATCGATACTCTTGGTAAAAATTTTATCCCAAAAGTAAAAACTTGTAGCATTTTCAAATCTTATAAAAATCTAACACTAATGTACATATTTAGTGTAGTCCAAATGTTCAAATTACATTCCCCACTTTGTTTTCGTATGCATGTGCGCACACCGCCTACTTTCACATGACTATTTAATTTTTAGAAATTCGGGGAAAATACTTTCGTTCGTCCTGTGCCCCTAAGATTTATACCATATTTTTTACACAATATGAATCACCTAGGAAAGTTATCAACACCCCTTCCACTCCCTTTTTGCTTATATATTTACATATGCCCCCGTGCTTCAAACCCCGCAATTCAAATATCCCCATATAAATTCAACCCCAAAGGCGATCGTCGGTTGCTTAGGCGACCGCCGGTCCAGGCAAAGTATAAATACTACTCTCCCTCTATTTCCCTATACATCTTGGACTTCCCTATGGCTCAAATAGTAGCCTTGCAATGATAAGAACTGCCAAATATTCTATAAAGTAATTAATATAGTCCAAACCTAGATCCCTAGCACTCAAATTATACCTTATCTTCAATATATCTTCGAATGAATCGAGGTTTCTATCACCAATACAACACTCTAATTGGAATCCATTCTAAAATGAAAATTCAAAATCTAACAATGGTTGAAGGAGATCTATCTCTTCAAAAATCATCCACTTTGTCACTTTTTTCATTGTAGAAATATCATTGCAAAGCCAATACTAAAACTATCTGGATCAAAATACTTCCAACTACAAAGATTGTGGGATGCATCTAAATATCACACTTGTCTAAAACACATCATGCAAAAACCTTTTTGATGTCACATAATAGGCTTGCAATGGTAAAACATGCCAAATGTTTAAAAACCCAAGAAACAAATACTCCCTTCACTAAAATGCATGCCATTTTTTCATACTTAATTGTATGAGTGTGCAATTCTTACCACCTAAACTAGACTTAATTTGGGACCCAACCCAAGTGATTTCGTCAAAAAGCAGTCCGAATGAAAAAGTTATGGCTCTTCAAAGTTCATGTCCTTCGTTTCTAGAGGGTAGACCGCCGGTCGCCCTATGAGCTACGTTCGCCCATCACCTGGATCGGCGGTCGCCCCAACAGGAGGGGTCCAGATTGGCTCGCGGACACTTTGTCCTTGCCCCTAAGGTCGCCTAGAAGCGGTTGCTAGGGCGACCGCCGGTCTCCATCTTGGACCGCGATGCGCTTCTCATGGCGGCCGCGAAGCGTCGGCGATCGCAGTAGGCGACCGACATTCGCCCCGGTGCGACCGTCAGTCGCCTAGCGAGGTCGCCCACCCGCGGTCGCCCACTGTGACGTGTATTTTGATTTTCCACGTCATTATCAACCCTACGCCACGTAGGAAAATAGCTTTTTACCTCAAGGTAAATCTCAGCAAGTTTTTTACTATGTAATTTTTGGTACGGTCGACATTTTCGTCGACTCGACGTCTAACAGACATGTCCAATACGACAAATCAGACAGACATTCCGAAAATTGTGTCTAATAAGACAACCCTGCATCTTATCGAAGTCTTTTGAGCGAATTTTTCGTATTTCCAATTTTCTGGCAGTGTCCATAGCAGTCCAGACTCCCGATGCAATGCGCTTGTCAATGAAAGTCTCGACGTTGTATTCTGCTTCTGCCTCGTCTTATGCCTTTGCAATTTTCCTCTACAATAAATATATATAATAAATATGAGCAAAATATTAATCGATTTAAATACGAGAAGAGAATGGTACGAAAAAATCACAAATGTTACCGCGTATAGGAACTTCACGAACACGTCTATCGCGAGTGGGTACCATTTGTCCTTCTTCTTCTCCTGCACTCTTTTGGAAGTCTTGTAATCCTCTTTACTGATTAGGTCTTTGAAATCTGTGAGCTTCAGTTTCTCGAATTTCCGCATGCGTTGGAGCTGGAGGTAAAAGTTACCTTCGACATGCGCATTCTCTGTAGAGTTGTTCACAACATTGTTTACAACATTGAGTGAGACAAAAATTGTATGTAGTGAAAGTAATTAAATAAAAAATATGAAAGTTTGAGGAGCTCACCAGCTAATATCGGCCATCGCATTTAGGAGAACATTCTTTTCTTATCGACCGTCAAGAATAATGGAATCTACAAAAATGTACCATGGCCCTTCATCATGGTGGTACCGCTCAATATGCCTCCTCCATGCCGTGACTCGATGATTTCCTTCATATATGTAGAAGTACTTGTCGCTGAACTGATGGAGGTCCGGATGAGCCATCAACATCTCCTAAAACTCGTCATTAACCGCTTTCCAATGAGGATTTTCCAAAAAATCGTCACTCGGTTTTACATGACACAGCTCCGCCTTGGTAGAGTAGAGGGAAACGTACAACGCACGTACCGGTACCCCATGTTAAACTCTTTCATGAGTTTATAAACAGTGACGTCAATGATCGATCGGACCTTTGGATGAGTTTTTAATCGACACAAAGGAATGTTGAAGCACGATTTTTTTACGGGTTTGTTCCGAAGCCGGTTGATGACATGGATATGCTCGTCTTCTGCAATTGTCTCATCTCTTCTCCAATCCATCCGGCGTCCTTGCCCTTAAGATGGTTCGGCATTTTGAAGCCCTCCACGTCATCAGAATTGGACAGAGGAGTCCCATCACCACATTCAACAATTGTATCTTCATTTCGTGAACGCTCTTGAGTTGGCACCTGAGACGAAAGAGGCTGAATGAGCAATGGCTCAAATTCCCCAGAGTCATTGTCACCAGTGGGAGTTTCTTGAGTCTCATCACTTAAAAGTATCTTCTCATTGTCGGGGGAGAGAAGAATTGGTGCAGTTGGCAATGGCGGTTCACGAGCGGCCTCGTTATTGAATTTAGAATCGTCTGGAACTCGCATCTATTCATTACAATTATTGAATTGGGACAAGAATTTGAATTAAAAGTGGATCCGGCAAAATAACATAAAACAAATTATTATAATACATAATGTGATATTGAAATACAAAACTTATAGCAAGTGTTAATCTAGTTCGAACTAAGTAGACATAGACTTTAAACTTGGTGAACACCTAAGAGACACTTTCGCTATCGCTCTATCCTGGATCCGACGGGGGATAACGTTTGCAAATTATAATTTTTAGTATGCCTTCTTGCAATAAAGGCACCATCAACCTCATGAGAGAAACAGACCTAAAAAGCAAGAGTACAGAATGGAAAAGAAAAAAAAGGTCCTTACAGCACGCCGACTCTCTACTACATTATGTACAAGAGCACACAAAGCAAAGATGTTAATTTCACAATCCGATTCCTCCCTAATGTTTCTCATCTGCTCCATGTCTGTGATCTGCACAAACCTACAGCAAGTCAATATACACATTTCAAAAGGAGGTAGGTAACACGTGAATATAAATCATATTACATATAAAAGAATAGACTTTTCAAGGAGAAAACCAAGATTTCCAACATCAATCAAATGAAGGTGAGCCATATTGACAAGTGAAGCACTAATTTCCCTACATACAACCTACACCGGGAAGCAATGACATCGGAATACCATGACAATCACCGGCAATCAGCATGAGCCTTATAGCACGCACAAGGATCCTCAGAAAAAAAAAACCCTCAAAAAAAAAAAAATTTAACCGTCGACCAAAATGCGAGGGACAGCAGAATCACAAAGGAAGGTAACAGTTTCGACGCCGCAAGTTCGGCTTGACACTCCAAAATCTTCCTTCCTTTGCACATAGGTCCTCACAAAACATAATTACCCGCACAAAAATATTTCAGCCCTCAACCAGATTGCGAGGCAGCAGCAGATTCAGAAGGCAAGGTATCAGTTTCGTCGCCGCAAGTTTGGTTTGACATTCCAAAATCTTCCTTCCTTTGCAGACAAATCTCACACCACGGCAAGCACAACCACAGCCCAAAACATTCAGAAGAGAAAGACTTGCAGAAGGGGAAGGCAAGGTAACAGTTTCGACGCCGCAAGTTTGGCTTGTTCTTCCGAAATCTTCCTTCCCTTGCACACAGATCCTCTCAAAACATAATTACCCGCCCAAAAAATTTTCAGCCCTCGACCAAAATTCGATTTTCAGCCCTCGACCAGCAGATTTGGAAGGGAAGGTTACAGTTTCGATGCCGCAAGTCCGGCTCAACCTTCCGAAATCTTCCTCCCTTGCACAAAGATCTCACACCACGGCAAGCACAACCACGGCCGAGAACATTCGGAAAGGAGGACTAGAAGAAACCAAATTAGGACTTCTCAGATTCGACAAGGACCAGCAGAACCGGAAGGGGAGGACCAGAAGATTTTGAAGGGAAGGTAACGGTTTTGACGCCGCAATCACAACCACGGCCCAGCACATTTAGAAAAGAAGGACAAGTAGATTGGGAAGTAGGGTTTCTCGTTTCGACGCGGACCAGCGGATTCGGAAGGGAAGGACCAGCACAATCGGAAGGGAAGGTGTCAGTTTAGACGCCACAAGTTTGGCTTGACATTCCAAAATCTTCCTTCCCTTGCAGAGAGATCCTCACACCACAGTAATCCCAACTATGGCCCAACACATTCAAAAAAGAGAACTAGCACATTCGGAAGCAATGTGATTACGGTGTGAGCGGTGAGCGGTGAGCGGTGAGCCGTGAGCAGATTTTCCATGAGCAGTGAGCAGATTTCGAGGGGATATTCTGGTCCAAAAGTGAATATTAGTTGATTTTATTTGAACAAATTCAATATTTGTGTACCCCTAAAGCCGTGGGAAAGCTGCTGATACAAAATAATTTAGACCCTACAACCGTGGTGAATTGAAATTTTCCGCTGTTTGCCTCTTAAATGGTTTAGCTAATTTGTGAAAAAAAAAACATGTTCTCAGATTACAATATAGAAAAAGAAGTATTCGTACTGGAGAGGGGATGGATTGTGTCGGACAAGATGGCAATGGGTTGTGTCATAAGGAGTATCGGAGTGTCGGTGAATACATCCCATGTAAGCTGCTAGTGATGGAAGCGTGACGGCTGTTGGAGAGACAGGATGGCTCATGGTTCGTGGGAAATATCAAGCGGAGGATCATCATGAAGGGTGCATATTGTAAGAGCGGTCAATGAGTGGAATCCAATTGATCTTGTCAAGTGTGAGTGGGGAAAGAAGATGGTGGTAGAGTTAGATAGCTTGATGCTTCCCTGGTGTTCCTTCAGAGAGTTGTGATCAATCCTTGCCGAAAGAGAACATAAAGACATAATGTTGCTTGAGAGTAGTACTAGGCATCATCAGAAGGACACCAACTTGGCGTATAAGTGCTTTGTTGACCACTACTCCTTGCTATTTAACTGCACCCATGTAGGCACAAACTCAGTCTCAAGGTGTTCCATGCTATTTCCTTCTGCAGGAGGGTAGCTGGCGTAGAAGTATTTCTACCAAAAACTTAGAAAGTATCATGGTTTGGTATTGTTGTAGAATGACAAAGAACTACCTCGCATTCTCAGCAACCACAACCATTATTTAGCTTCTCAAACCATTTTCGTGTCGTTTTCTGCACTTGCCATCAAGGAGGTTAGTCAACAAAAGAGCAACGTTGGATTGTGTAAGCTCCAAAGAAGCTAGTAAGAGGATTTACCTACGCAAGGAACTTCTTCGAGATCAACATGCTATACTCAAAATCTAGTACCAATGCAAATTCAGGCAAGTGCTACGCATCTCTAGAATCAATCCTAACCTCCAAATGATTCAAGGGAGCCCTTCCGAATCCCACTCAATTGCTTGGACCACCTAAGTCCTTCAGGAACGCATCAACACATGTACATGTACTTCTAAGAATGAGCAATCAACATCCTCAATCACATCATACCATAGTAGAGTGGAATGGCACAATGGTGATCATGAATTGAAAAAGAGATGGGGGCACATCTATTACGGTGCTCGACTCAACTCTACTTCTCTTGACCATCTGCTTGATGTAATTAAATTAGCCTGTTGTGAGCCCTCTCAACTAGCAACCAAGGAAATCGTTGCCAGCCCAAGGGCTCATTAGCCAAGTCGAGCGGCATGCTGCCCTAACCTGTTTACGCAAAAAAAAAAAAAAAAAAAAAAGAGTGACTTACCATTTGTCACTACCTTTCAACGACAACTTACCACATCCCATGATCCCACCCCATGACTCCACCCCCTTTTACTTTTTCCTCTATTTATTTTCCTTCATCCCTTTATTTTCCCACTCTTCTTCCACATCCACCATATCCCATTATTCCCTTTTTACTACAATAACTACTATTTTTTTGAAGTCTTTTTGCTTTGATTCCTGTTACGTGTCATTCAAGTAAGAACTTTCCCATTCTTCCTAGTCATTTTCTAATTTTAAAATCCCATCAAACATAATTCAATAATAAAGTAGTTTTTAAATCAATATCATAATTATTAATCTTACCCTTTCAACTAATTTGTAATAAATTTACAAATTAAAACTAAAACTTTAAACATGAAATTAGTTATAGTGAACATTTTTAGTCATATTTCCATTGTCTTCTTAGCATTGGCTTAGTGGAAGAAACCTTACTATTTTGGAGGACTGATTGTATTTTTCTAAAGTTATTAGTGGCTTTTTTATTTTATCATATAACATTCAATTTTAGCCAATCATATCCAATCTCAACTACTAATAATAAAATTGAACTTTCTATCAATTTTTAAAGTCTTAATCTCTTGAATTCATTACAAAATAAATACTTACTATTTTGAGAAATTCAAGCGTATCGATCTAATGTAAGCAAAATGTCTTTATATTATTTTAAGAAGATGCCTTTAAAAGAGTAAGGAAAGTTACATCTCATACCACATCAAGTTTTATACATAAAAGGTGTAATAAATATAAATCCTAAATTTACAAATTTGAAAATTAATACGTATCATTTTCTTCTATGCCTTTAATTTACTGCTAATTAACTTTAATCACAATTTTGCTAAATTTGTAATAGTAAAATCATGTTCCAAGTAACTCTAAGCCAATTTTAGAGTATCGTTACAACTAATGTGTAGAAAAAGTCATAATAAAATAAACTTTGGGAAATTACAATCACTTTTATTATAATTGTATAATGACAAAGTATATATTAAATATTTAAAATATGGTATACTTTATGACATTGTCATAAAGTATCTTATTTTTTACTCAAATTGTAGAAAATTACTCAAGTCTAAGTTGATTCAATTTTATTGTACCTTATACTATGAAAAATTAGAACTATAAACAAAAAGTTAAATTTAGATTATGTAGTTGAAATCACCAAAATAGTTCTACAGGGGTGTGATTACGTTTACTAGAGTTTATGAGGTAACGAAGTGATTACATTTTATTGGAGTTTAGAGGGTAACATGTCTGAGGTAATAAGAAGGAGTGACAGCTCATTGGCCAGAGCAGCAGACCAGTCGCATGAGCGGCATGCAGCTACTATAAAAACCTAGCCTTGGCTGAGCGATGGCCGACGCCCCCGAACCACATGTGTGCGGCCCATCGTACGGCGCTGAAGGTTGGTCAGAAACGGAGGAGCCTCTACTGGGAAGGGAGGAGCCTGTACTAGGGAGAGGAGAATCTTTGCCAACATCAAACGAGCCTCTATCTGCACCAAACGAGCCACTGTTGGCACCAAACGAGCCTCTGTTGGCACCGGTGTCCTCGCCTCTGCAGACACCAGTTCCCTTGCCCCTACTAGCACCAGTTCCCTTCCCTCTGCCGGCACCAATTCCCTCGCCTCTGCTAGCACTAGTTCCCTCGGCTTTGTCGGCACTAGTTTCCTCGCCTCTGTTAGCACCAGTTTCCTCGCCTCTACCGGCACTAGTTCCCTCGCCTCTGCAGGCACCAATTCCCTCGCCTCTGCAGGCACCAATTCCCTCTCCTCTGCTGGCACCAGTTCCCTCGCGTCTGCCGGCACCAGTTCCTTGGCCTCTGCCAGTACCTATTCCCTCGCCTCTGCAAGCACAGCCTTAGCTGGCACCGGTGGGACATCGCTTGGCATCAATTGCTTTGCTACATTGAATTTTACGCTAGGTCTGACGCTAAATTCAAATTTGGTTCTATAAAATCTTGATGAAAACATGTATTCTTTCTTTTAGTACCATTCCGCATTAATCTTGAATATGAGGCATTAATCTTGAATATGAGGTATTATGACTCAAGTCTAAATCCACATGGCCTACAATAAGTCAATTGCAAGATTGTATGGTTGAGTTGTAAATAGCTTCCCTTCACTTTCATCTACAACAGATTTTGGATATTTTTATTTCTAAGCGAACAAAAGGTTAAAATGTTTAAAAGTTGATAATAACTTTATTATATAAATAATCCAAAGACAACGCTTTGCTATACAGTAACTATGTAAAACTTTACAACCAAACTAAACCTCACAAGTACAAAGTAACCTTCAATCCCTAAAGTACAAACCTAATCTGTTGTCCTTGACCACGTGGCCCTTTGTTTTCTATGAGGTGGGGGTACCTAATCAGACCTTTATTTGCCAAAACTTATGCGATGACTTCAAGGCATCTTGGGATTTTATGAGATTTCTACAACTCAAGGAAGACTTCATTTGAGATCCAACTTGATACATTTTGTTCAATTCCCAAACAAGAAAAAAGGTTTCATGGCTTCTCAAACTAACCCTTTGTCTTCTAAGGGGATAGCGGTTGTGGGCTAAAACCTTCTCCCACCACAATGCACGCCATCACTTCAACACATCTTGGAATTCTCTGAGATTTCTACAACTCAAAAGAGACTTGAAACGGAATCCGATCCAAAAAACTTCAACACATTGTGACACTAGATAAAGATTTGATGGCTAGTCAAAGTTGCTCTAAGTGTTCTAAGCGGATGGCAAGTCCGAGCTAAGTCCTTAATCAACCAATGCAATGAGATTTTGTAGAAAAATAGCAGACTTAATCACTGATGCTACGAAACAAATACTATTTGATTCCAACACCGGATGAAGATTTGGTGGCTTGTCAAAGTTGCTTTAAGTGTTCTAAGGAGATGGTAAGTGCCGGCTGAGGCCTTGTGCCACCACAATGCATGCCATTTCCTCAAGGAATTTAGAGAAGCTATAGAATTTTGTAGACAATAATAAGACTTAATGTGGGATTTAATAAAACAAATTTTGTTCAATTCCGGCACCGGATGAAGATTTGGTGGCTTGTCAAAGTTGCTCTAAGTGTTCTAGGGGAATGGCAAGTGCCGGCTGAGGCCATGTCCCACCACAATGCATGCCATTTTTTGAAGGCATTTTGGGATGCAATGAGATTCTAACAACCAAAAGAAGACTTGATGTGGGATGCAACCCAACAAATTTCGTTCAATTCCGACACCGGATGAAGATTTGGTGGCTTGTCAAAGTTGCTCTAAGTGTTCTAGGGGAATGGCAAGTGCCGGCTGAGGCCATGTCCCACCACAATGCATGCCATTTTTTGAAGGCATTTTGGGATGCAATGAGATTCTAACAACCAAAAGAAGACTTGATGTGGGATGCAACCCAACAAATTTTGTTCAATTCCGACACCGGATGAAGATTTGGTGGCTTGTCAAAGTTGCTCTAAGTGTTCTAGGGGAATGGCAAGTGCCGGCTGAGGCCATGTCCCACCACAATGCATGCCATTTTTTGAAGGCATTTTGGGATGCAATGAGATTCTAACAACCAAAAGAAGACTTGATGTGGGATGCAACCCAACAAATTTCGTTCAATTCCGACACCGGATGAAGATTTGGTGACTTGTCAAAGTTGCTCTAAGTGTTCTAGGGGAATGGCAAGTGCCGGCTGAGGCCATGTCCCACCACAATGCATGCCATTTTTTGAAGGCATTTTGGGATGCAATGAGATTCCAACAACCAAAAGAAGACTTGATGTGGGATGCAACCCAACAAATTTCGTTCAATTCCGACGTTGGATGAAGATTTGGTGGCTTGTCAAAGTTGCTGTAAGTGTTCTAGGGGGATGGCAAGTGCCGGCTGAGGCCATGTCCCACCACAATGCATGCCATTTTTTGAAGGCATTTTGGGATGCAATGAGATTCTAACAACCAAAAGAAGACTTGATGTGGGATGCAACCCAACAAATTTCGTTCAATTCCGACACCGGATGAAGATTTGGTGGCTTGTCAAAGTTGCTGTAAGTGTTCTAGGGGGATGGCAAGTGCCGGCTGAGGCCATGTCCCACCACAATGCATGCCATTTTTTGAAGGCATTTTGGGATGCAATGAGATTCTAACAACCAAAAGAAGACTTGATTTGGGATGCAACCCAACAAATTTCGTTCAATTCCGACACCGGATGAAGATTTGGTGGCTTCTCAAAGTTGCTCTATGTTTTCTAAGAGGGGGTTAGCCGGCGCCGGCTGAGGGGTGGTTGGTGCCGGCTGAGGGGTGGTTGGTGCCGGCAGAGGGGTGATTGGTGCCGGCAGAGGAGTGGTTGGTGCCGGCAGAGGGGTGGTTGGTGCCGACAAAGAGGTAGTTGGTGCGAGCAGAGGGGCGGTTGGTGCTTGCAGAGGGGTGGTTGGTGCCGACATAGGGGCACTTGGATGTTTTCTAAAAGGGGGTTAGTCGGCGCCGGCATGGGAGTGGTTGGTGCGGGCATGGGGGTGGTTGGTGCCCACATAGGATAGTTGGAGCCTGCTAGGAGGTGTTTGTGCCGGCTAGGGTGCTTTTGTAACCGCTAGGGGGTGTTTTGTGCCAACTAGGGGTGATTAGAGCTCTCTATGAGGTAGTAGGAGTAGTTTAGGGGTGATTAGTAACAAGTATGGGGTGGTAAGTGCCAAATATGGAAAACATACGGGCACCTAGAAGAGGGCACTAACTATCTCTTTGTATAAAGTACCCACCACAAGGTTGTAAATAAAGACCCCAAGCCGGCACCACACACCTCCTAGCTAGCTCTAACAACCCCCATGCGCGCACCAAGCCAACACCAACCACCGCTATGCCGGCACTACCCACCCCAATGCCGGCGCCGACTAACCCCCTCTTAGACAACATCCAAGTGACCGTATGCCGGCACCAACCACCCCTATGCAAGCACCAACCGCCCCTCTGCCGGCACCAACCACCCCTTTGCCGGCACCAACCACCCCTTTGCCGGCAACAACCACCCCATGCCGGCGCCGACTAATCCCCTCTTAGAAAACATCCAAGTGCCCCTATGCTGGCACCAACCGCGCCTCTGCCGGCGCCGACTAACCCCTCTTAGAAAACATAGAGCAACTTTGACAAGCCACCAAATCTTCATCCGGTGCAGGAATTGAACAAAATTTGTTGGGTTGCATCCCACATCAAGTCTTTTTTTGGTTGTTTGAATCTCATTGCATCCCAAAATGTCTTCAAAAAATGGCATGCATTGTGGTGGGACATGGCCTCAGCCGGCACTTGCCATCCCCCTAGAACACTTAGAGCAACTTTGACAAGCCACCAAATCTTCATCCGGTGCCGGAATTGAACAAAATTTGGTCACACGTACCACTTGTTTTGTATTTCAACTTTGTTTCATTGGTGAAAGAATGTAATCTCTACTCAACTCTAACTGGGGTAGTAGTTGGGTTCTGGAATTGAAAGTGAAGAGAGAAGGTAATTCACTTCCATTATGTAGTGTATTTAGCCGATGGTACGTGTGACCACCAGCCTGAATGACCTGTGTGATATGGCCAATTTTACAAAATTGAGATTGTTTTCTTGTTGGCAATAATTGATATCTATGCTGAAGTTTCAATCCAGGGTGTTGCATGAGCCTGGACAAGTGTGACCATATCTGTTAAATGAAGATATTTCGCACGTCAGTCTCTGTCAACATTCTTACCTGGGTAACCTGGCTGCAATATATGGCATCATTCATGAGTATCATTCTTACCTGCAACACGCAGCATTATAAGTAAGGGTCGAATTCTAAGTTTCAGCACATCGTAAGACTAACTTACTCACAAGGGACAACAATAATGGACACTGAGCACATCTTCCCAAAAGTGATCAACGAAGAACTGTAACTCAACTTGGTTCGTGTAGAGCATTGCTAATTGCACCAAATCAAATATTACGTATACTGCATCTGACAAACCTCCGGCTCATTATTTTCGTGGCCGTACCCTTTCACAATATTTGTTTCGACCTCACTGTGCTCATTGAAACTGTCTCACTTCATCAGAACCACGAACTAGGAGGGTATTTTGCAACAATGAAAATAAATTACGAACTAGAAGGGCGTTTCCTAACAATGGAAGTAATTGTTGGCTTGATATAATGGTGTTACTGAATCAGAAAGTACAGGGAATTCATGTTTTGAAAACACCCAAATTACTGACCATGCCTGCCTCGGCTAGCCGGGTTTAACCCTTAAACGTCATATGCTTTCCTGATACCACACCCAAAATCTCTTTTAAACTCCATTTTTAGCATTCTTCTATTTTTAATTGCTTGAGCTCTATTCTAAGAAAGTATAGATCTCTTTAAGGTGCTAAGTTTGGAATTCTAAAAATTCCATTTGCTATAATGGAGTGTAAGTTATGAGCAAGATTCTCGAAAAAAAAACCCAATCCTTCGGGCTGGTTCTGACGTTTAAGGGCTAAGCTCACCCCATTCTTGGTGCCGATGCATTTTGGAAGGTGGGTGCGGCATGGGCATGGCAGTGCGCGGCAGTGCAAGGCGGTGCGGTGCTGCTAGGGGTAGGGCAGTCGGTGCACTGCTAGGGTAGGGCAGTGCCGGCTAGGCGGGGCAGTGCGGCTAAGGCGGGGCAGTGCGGCAGTGCGAGGATTCTTTGCCGCGCAGTGCAAGGCCGATGTTGGCAAGTACTTGGCCGGTTCCAGCAGGTGCGTCCCTAGTGCGAGCAGGTACGTGGCCGCTCCGCCCAAGCCGTTGTGGTGCGGCGATTGCCATTGTGGTGTCGGTGCGGTGCGGTGCCGATGGCCTTGAATCGCGGTGTGGAGCCGATGTCGTTGAGGAGATTGGTGAAACTAACCGTATTTGGTTGTAGCAAGTTGCGGCCGATAATGCTTAGAATGCGATCTTGACCGGCCGGAAACATACTGAGGCTCAATAGATTGCAAGACCCACGCATACCCGGATGCGAGACTTGCGTGGAGAAGGGCGTGAACAAGCTGCGGTGATTGTGGCAAGACGTGTACGACCTGCCGTACACTTGGACGTGGTGCGCGAGCGCGGCCGGTGCCGCTACAAGTGCAAGGATGGGTTTAGTAAGCTGCGACAACAACCTGCGGAGCAACGGCTGCGAGACAAGCACTAGTGACGATGCGATGAACTATGGTTCTTTGTGGCAAGGCGTGCAAGCGGGCGCCTTTCGCCGAGCAAGTGCGTGAAGGGCAAGTCTTTGCGAGCTTTGTATGCAATGCGGGCGTGGAAAGCTGCGACAAGAACATCCGGAGCAACGAGCGCGAGATTGACCTTACCATGCGAGATTGACTGACCATGGATGTGGAAAAGCGGGCGCGTGCGGGAACAAGTGCCTGGCACCTTGGAGGGCGGCTAGCCTACTGCGCAGTAAAAGGTCTGCATTGTCGAATTTCAATCTTATCTTCTATGTAGTAGAGAACATATGATTGTAGCATCGAGTTTGTTGTATGTCATTACGAGTGGCACTTTCACCCTAGAAGTGTTGATGATTTTCCACATAGCGTAGTCGATGGGACATTGGTCTACTAGCACCATTTCAGTGGTTGGACCGTGCATCCGGATCGGTCAACTTGTCGAGCTACGGTTGTGCAAAGTTCGTAGCGTTGTGTGCACATACAATGGGGCGGCATACTGGTGAGTAATGAGAGACCAGTGTCAAAGTGGTTGGACTTGTGAGTTGGACGGTGGGTCTCTGGGAGAGTGGGAGCTAGCAAGCGGGTTCACATTTTTTCCGATTGATTCTCATTTCTTTGTCGGAATGTGAAATGCGAGAACGGAGTATGCGGAGAAAAGTGTAGTGAGGCGCGACTTACGATAGCGACTCAAGACTGCATTCTTGATGAGCCCCGCCATGGCCGTCATTGCAAAGATGGAATTGATCGCGATCGAGTTTAGCAATTTGAAGCACTTGAATTGCGGTCTTTGTGCATCGTCGTATAATAGAGGAGCCAACCAAAGAGCTACGTCGACGAGAGGATTGCGGTGATTTGTGAGAATCGGTTACAACACTAACAGTAGCTCAATAATCGGTTTTTGACGACAGATGTTGATCGATATTGATTGTTCAGAGCAGAGTACTTACACTATAATATTTATCGAGTGTGAGTGTATCAGTATGAGATTTAGTGGCCGGATGTTGTTGTCAAGGTTCGACACTTTGTTCGATTTTGTGCTTGAGGCTGCCTGAATTATGAAACTGACAGAGTATGCACGCTTGGCACTCCTATTCTGAGGATTACCGTTTGTAGTATGTATGTCCGTTTCTTCATACAGACTAGCAATTTGGACGTGGTGGGCGGCTTTGCTTAAAGGATATGTCGATTGAAGGAAAGACAATATTACAATCAGATGTTCAGGACGTCATGAATAACGCTTAAGAGGCGACCGAGTTGGTGCCTACGCCAGACTCGATCGATTTCTTGAAAAAATGGATTCGACACTACGCCTCTCGTTTAGAATATTCTAGACTTTGGTTCCTAATTCAACACAAAGTTGAACATTCTTCAACATAAGTACACCCTTCGAAACAGAATGGTAGGAAATTAGATAAGAGAACTTGCCATCTTCAACGTGTACTATCTGTCGATAAAGTTTGGCCTTGAAATACCCTTTTTCCCAGAAGCCAGATTTGTTGAGAGGACTACTAACGAGCCTTGAAACGAGGTGCCGGTGTAGCGAGGTGCCGGTGCCTATGTGGCGCCAGGAATTGCGTCGCTGGTGTGTTGGTGTCGACAGACCCCTTGCAAGGGCCGGCATGGTCAGGTACGACACGGCCAAGAGCATTGACGGGCGGGATCTCATGACAAGGTTGCGCACGTTGGTGGGACTGGCGGGGTCCAATGATGATGGTGCGCATCCTCGTTCCTAGTGCTTGCGCATAGAATCGCCGGCTGACTCCTACCTCCAGCCGAATCCTTGTGTAAGGTGTCTCTCAAGTCCATGCGCCAGCACCACCATCCTTGCTATAGACACTGCACGTGCTCTACCACCAGCGTCGCTGCGCCAACAATGTCAACTACCGCTTGTACTCGCTACTGCTCGCAATCGGCACTGCCGGCCCTTACCCGCAATCGCTCGCACTCGCCACTGCCAGCGCTTTTTCCATGCTCGTGGAGTCCTGAATCCAGGCGTGCCCGCTACGTCCGGAGGCCTTGCAATGACCCGAGTTTTAGCGCGCGTGCTGTGTCCCGAGTGCCGCCTCGCCCTCCATGTCCCGAGCCCCCGAGGGCTTGCTGTGACCGGAGTCCCGGCTTGCTCCCGTTGTCTTGAGTCTTGGCGAGTCCGCTGCGTCCCAAGTCATCGCAGGCTTGCAATGACCCAAGTCCTGACGCGCGTGGTGTGTCCCGAGTCCCGGCTTGTCCCCCATGTGCCGAGCCCACAAGCGCTTGATGTGACCAGAGTCCTGGCTTGCTCGCAGTGTCTTGAGTCCCGGCGTGCCCGCTGCGTCCCGTCCCGAGCTCAAGCGCGCTTATAATGCCCGAGTCCTGGCGTGCGTGTTGTGTCCCGTAATAGGACGGAGTTGTAAACAAAGAGTTGATCTTGAGCAGGACGCAGCGTGGAAAGACCCGCGCTTTCAGCAACGTGGGACAATTTTTGGGCATGGCAACGTAATATTGAAAACATGTGGCTGCACCGGAGGGAAGTCTTGCGAGGCTGACCTACATTGTTATCTCAACCATTTTCTAAATAAATGCTTTGTGTGATCAATTAGCTTCAAACATTGTGCAAGTCAGGCCATTGTAAATTATGAATTTATTAAGTGCAATTTTTTTATTTTATATTGAGACTAAATTTAACATATTCAAAACAACTACATAAAATGGAACTTCAATGCAGCAAAGCAACTTCACGTAAAGAAAACCCAGGAAACAAATTTGAATAAGCCTGCGACTGTGGCCGTACATGTATAACCCCGGTGTGTGTCTCGATACAAGTGTGTGCCCATGACGATCAGCACAAACAGAATCGGTGTGAATGCGTAATCACAATTGCGACCCCAAGTTGAGAAACGAGAATTGTTTAAGGCACAACTGGAATTCGAGTCTAGAAATGTTAGAGGTCGAGTAAGTACTTGAACCACTACGGCACTATTTGAGCTGGTAGTGTTTGCATAAGAACTTGCGGAGGACAACTCCGAGCTTCATTCCCTTGAAGTGCTTGCCTACCAGTCCTTAAAATTAAGAGAAGAACACAAAGACAATAGGAGCATAAATCGAAGACCACGACCAGTTGTAGTAGCGGTTCAACGTAGACCAGATCGGCCATCACCACCATCACAAGGAGAAGAGAGCTGAGAGCCAGACCGCGAGGAGAAGAGGCAGCGACACTTTGCCACTTCGCCAGAATGCAGCGACACTTTGTCAGAATGCAGCGACACTTCGTCAGAATGCAAGTTGGAATTTTGGAACTTGGAAATGAGGGCGAGGCAAGTGTGGGATCACAATTCGATGTGCCAGCACATGTTGACGACGCAGGAGCGTATATGCGAGCCCGTCACTCTGCCACGAAGTCAACATTGGCTGAGGACTAGTTTCACATGCCTCGCTCTTTCAAGACATTCACAGCCTTGTCGATGACTATCTTAAAATGTATAAAATATCTTCACATCCATTCTCTCACATCTCAAGCATGTACATGTAATGTTCTTGACACTAAGCTTTAAAGCCGCACTATAATTTAATTACAAAGTTCCGTGATATGTTCAATCCAAGAAGCCACTAGCTTCGGTCCATAAAGTTTTTGACTGTAAATACAAAAAAAAAAAAATCTCCTTCACCTTCACCAATTACTAAAATCTAAGTGTGAAAGCAATGAGGTCTAAAACCACTCAATTTGTTTCATCACATTCTTCTCCCATTCCATGCGCGCAGTCTAGGGTGTGGCCCTTACCTAAAGCCGTAGCAATGAAGTCATTGTATTCCAAAACCAGTTCCTCCAATAGGCCCATCCCGGAGGCAAAGTGATAACGGATTGAATACACAATCGAGTAAGATTGGTTGCGCTTGAACTCGGGCCACTTAGCGCCCTTAACCTTAAATTACTTCGCTTTCACTCGCAGCGTCGTGCCGTATTAGACGCCCTACTTGTAAATAATAGAATGATGACGTCAGCCCTAATTTAGTTACTACTAGTAATATTGTTATGATCGTAGTACACCACAACTATAACAACATGGACCCCATATCCATAAAACCATTTCTTGGATTGTGAATATTTGTTACCATCCTAGAGCCACACGGTTATAGGATTTTGTCACGGATTTGCACACCACATGTTCAACCTTTTTTCCAAATCTAAGATTGATAAAGTGAATTTTACACACTTCTAAGTGTCCAAAAGTTTTTAAAAAATCTGCTCACCACTAATTTAAAATCTACTCATCGCTCACGGCTCACGGCTCACCGCTCGCATAACTGCAATCCTGCATTCGGAAGTAGGGTTTCTCAGTAACAACGGGAGGACTTGCAGATTCCGAAGACGGAGAAGCTCAAATCGTCTTCTGGAAGAACCTAAACCACGTCATGGACAAGAACGGAGTGGAAGCGCAGTAGTTTCAAGGGTTCATGGCCGATAGTGCACAAGCCAACTGGAATGCTGTGCAGATCATTTCCGGCTCCGGAAACCCTAAAGTGCCCATGGAAGGCCGCAAGAGGACTTGCTACTTCCATTGGGCGCAATCCCTAGAGAAACACACCAAACAATATATTGTGCACGAGCTGCAAGATCAACATCGACATCTTTGTAAACAATACAAAGATGCACGTACCATGGCTGAGGCAGAGACAAGATACTGGGCGATCCGAGCGTGGTGGGCGTCGGCCCAGGCCACCTCCGAAGTTGGATTAGGTCACCTCGAACACTGGCTTGCATTCTGGCATTTCCGATATAGGCAGTGGGGTGGCTTCATGGAATTGGTGAGTCACAGTAACTGTAGCAATTATGTAGAGGTGCATGTAAGTCTAGTATCTCTGTAAAATTTATTTACTTTTTCAGTATAGAATATTCTACTTTTTTGAATTTTTCCAGTAACAATTATCTAAATTTTTTTTATTAAAAAATCTATTTTTAGATCAGACTTGCGGTGCAGCAAGTCTAACCCGCTCTAGATGTCGTGATCAACTTCTTTTGTTACTAAGTCAAAAGTCTTTGCACCTTGCAGGAAAATAAATATTCTGCGGAGGAGTTGGCGGAGATGCCTTCATGTAACCTTGTGGAATCTATCCATAACAAATGGTTACAAGCGTCCGGCAACAAGGGTGGGGACTTGAACGTTGCAGCTGTTGATGATTATGTTCGTGCTTTCCTCCAAGTAGTGGGTTACCACAACTTCAACAGAGGTGGCAAGGGTGGTAGTGGACCAACATCCGAAGAACTATTGCTTCGTGTTGCCCATAAAGCTCAACGAACCGGCGATCCATCAGGCCTCACAAAGGCAGTTTCTGACTATCTAGGAGCTGAAAAGATTTGTACCCGCGACGCTCACCTTGAAGGGCTAAGGTGTTTGGATCCTAGAAATGTAAGGCTCATGCTCCAATTGGAGCTGATGATGAAACGCATAGACCTGACACCGTGAGCTACTCACGTCCTCGAATTGGGAGAAGGGTTACTCGAGCATGTGCTGAAAATCTGAGTACTATCCATGAAGAGGATGAAGTTGAGGAACCACCGACTAAACCATCCACTTTTGTTGGACGTAGTATTGAACGTGTGACCGCTGTTCAGGAGACTAAAGTAGACGAGAGGTTTTGGCACATTGCCCGTTTGAGGGAGAATTCTGCCAAGGCTTGTTGGGGTATCATGCAAAAGAGTAAAAAAAGATGTGACTCACAAATTATTCAAAAGGGGAAGGCGACCGCAGCTCCAACTTACACTGGAGTATGGCAGCGCCCTCAAGAACGTCAAAAAAAAACTGATCAGTTCTTTTTTTGTGCGGATGATATACAGAGGTGTGTTGTGGGTCATCGTCGCAAGTGGATTGAGCCATTCTCTCTAAGCCAGGAAAGACCCCCTATTTCTTCAATATGGCATGTTGAGATAGGGACTAACCTTACACGTGATGAATTGGAGGCATTAGAGAATAGGGATTTTGACTACCACAAAAACAACAGCTTCCTATGAATCGCACTTTCAATAATGCTGCCCCACCAAGAGACTTGCCGCATATTCCAGTCCCGGACAAGCCGGACGTGTTCCCTAGGTCAACAAGATCGAAGAACATGAAACGCACTCCAGCTATGACTTCAAAGCACATGAAGAATATTGAGTCTGCCACCTCAATGCAGGCCAGAATTTTGAAGGTGACCATGATCCCGCAGCCTGGTTTTGGGTGTATCGTAGACTTGGAGTTGGATTCGGATGCAGTTTATAGACTTTCAATCAGTAATTTCCCGGATTGCTCATGCCCAGCATTCAAGAAAATGATTTCCGCGTTAGGACGGAGAGATCCATATCGACCGTGCAAGCACCTATACTTCATCACGGTATTGGTTTGCAAATTTGATGCGGATGCTGATCTCTTCATTCAGGCGGCCACTCTTAGTTCCAATGAGGTAAAGAAGATTCTGGAGGGAGGAATCCTAGACCATGCTACAGATTAGAATGATTTAAATCTCCTCATCTACATACGCTATATGTTAGTCCTATGATTAACGGGTATTTAACTAATTATGGACAATTTGAAAGTCCAGAAATCAATCGGCTTCCGTCCGACACACCTCAAATGCGCAAACAAAGCAAGGCAAAAAAACAGAATGATTGAATATATTAGCAATTTGCAGAAATTAAAGATGAATACACTGTTAGAGTAGGAATCAAATCCATTTCATTAAAAGAATTAACGAATATTCCAAACGAAGCTCGACCCACTAGCATGTGGTATCGGCGCGCAGCCGACCGCACTAACTTCGCATCAATGAATATTTCAACATCGTAGACAAAATACAGCAACACCAGGTATTGAAGCAGAACGTAGATATAACATAGGTGAACTGCAGTGGTGTCGGCTCGCAGCCGATAAGCAGCAACGCGACTCCATCAACGGCTTCTTCCTTTCTCGCACTCCATGTTCAACAATCCAGGATATAATTCCTTGGCAAATCTCGATTTGAAGATCGACTGCGGGAAGGTGACGAGTGCAAGTGCTGACCGGCTCATCGCAGGTTGTGCTGCACCGGCTCATCGCTTGAAGTGTCGGCTCGCAGCCGATAGGCATGCAGAATAAGTAAAACCTAGGAACACTGCAATCTGAGAGGAACACCGTACTTGAGGGAATGAGCAAAGTTGACCCGGTCTATTAAAAAGACTCATATATTCACTAACAGATTCGAACTGGTATAAGGGGTAGATGAACGGAAGGATATCTGTAGCTGCATTCGGAATAGTAGTACTTGAAGACGTCAAATCACCTCACCTTAACGCCAGTGGTAGAAACATCATTGAGGAGAAGCTGGTCGGGCCTGCACACCTCACGGGAACGACGCTTGCAATAGAGAGTCTTTTGGAGCTTATAACACCACGGAAAATTCATAGGACGATCACAATATTCTCTACCAAAAACAAATGATAGCCTGTCCATGACGCCAGAAGGTAGAATGTAAGATACGAGAGCCCTCAAGTCACGGATCGGCATCGTACACCAGAGACCAACATGGAAGCGCTCCAACAACATGGCAAATAACTTCGTTAGACCTGGCCGCTTGATAACATTACGGTGAGCATTCCAACGATCCGTCGGAATATTGGGGTTGATGTAGCATAGCAATCGAGATACGCATAGAATGATACACTTCTTGAAGGAAGAAGTACCAGCAATGTCATAATCGAAACGGCAGTCACCCTGAACAATACAAGCCTAAAATAAGTCAGATTGAAGGATAGAAATGCCATTCACAGCAATAGAATGATAAGGACAGGCATATCGGCCGGCAGCCGACAAGAAGACAAAAACAATATAAACATTGAGGTGTCGGATGGCAGCTGACACGAGAAGAAAACAAACTAGACAGTCCATGAGTAGAAACATCACCGAAACAATGACCAGAAGAAGCCATGGATCCTTAAGCTAAAAAGAATAAATCAGCAAACACCAAATATAAGAACCAACACTAAGAAAGGGAATATGATAAAAAACTCTACATATTGAGATAAAGAGATTCTTCGCATATTAAACAACCTCATAATATACAGTTAAGAAAAAGTCTGGAGTAGATCTCTAGAAAATTTACAGAACTAGAAGAAAATCTAAGTGATCTATAAACTCTAGTTCCCTAGATCATCAAATACGATGATTTCAAAATCTATACACCCACGCTAAGGACGTGTACTAAGATGGTATTCTATGTAGGCTAACAAGAGGTGTATCGGCCGGCAGCCGAAAACTGGTGCCTCTTGAACTTGCTCCAACATCTTGAACACCTCGTAGGCAAAAAAAGAGGACGAGGAGTAATCAATTTATGATTACTCCTTCTTTCCAAAATCAATCTTCTTGTACTTCTCGTACAGTGGATGAGTCGGGAACATACGGTGTTGCCCTAAACTTGGGTGCTCCTGAAAAAACTAAGGAATAGTTTTTCCGGAGGAATAGAGTTCGAACAATA
Organism: Bryum argenteum; assembly: GCA_037043015.1. NCBI lineage: Eukaryota > Viridiplantae > Streptophyta > Bryopsida > Bryales > Bryaceae > Bryum > Bryum argenteum. The sequence continues at coordinate 43,866,341 of CM073321.1, forward strand.
GAGGCTGCAAAATCCTCTGAAAGTAAGACTTCAAATTCCCACTCAAATTCTGCTCCGAGCTCATAGTACAAGTGGTGGGGTGGAACGCATTGAACGGATTGTTTAGAACGTTCTTGTAGGGGGAGTCGTCAATGAGAAGCATGTTATCGGGATTGGCACCACAAGCAACCAGCTCTGGACTCATTTCCAGGAGATGAGCAATTGAATTTAGAAAGTAGGGCCGGTCAGGATTATGAGGGTCCCGGTAGCAACTCCGGAAACAATATCTTTGAACAAACTCCAAGATGTCTTTAGGGAGATTGGGACAAATAGTCCGAATAAATTCAATCCTCGGAGTAAGGTTCTTCTGATATACCGAGGACCAGAAACAAATTTCGAACCTTGCATTCAGGCAAAAGGTTATTAACTCGGCAAGGCCAGGTCTTGCCCTTGCCTCCTGCTTCAACCAACGGGGACGATCTCCACCGGGAACAACCCTACGAGGAACGAAGTGAATGAAAGTGCCATTTACGTCGAAGAGAATAAAATATTTAAGCGGGGCTACCTGCCCTCGAGGTGAGAGATGAGTTGCAATAGAGGTGCCCGGCTGCAATCCATGAAAAGCGGAGTCCACGATCTCCTCGTTCACAGATTCACCTACCTCTACATGAGATTAGAGCATTTGTACAATAAGCAAAAGAGCAGCAAGAAGTACGCAAAAGAGTGAGGTAAGAGCAAGGCAGAGGAGTGTGGCTAAAGACTACTGGGCTGAGAGTATATCAGCAAGCAGCCGACAAGGGAACATCTCTCGGCTGGCAGCCGACAGATGGCCAATTTAACAAATCACACAATGTGAATGAGACGAATCACAGAAAGTGAGAATAGTGGGAGTAAAAACACATAAGATCCAACTCCATGATGAAAGGGAGAGAAATAGTGCAAAAAAATGACATAACGACTTGTCGGCTGGGAGCCGATAAGCCGAGAGAACACGGTTGAGAGATATCGACAGAAGAGACAAGGGATAAAGGCAAAAACGTGAAACGATAATAGGGAGTCGGCTGGCAGCCGATACAGTCGTACAAGGGAACGAACTCGCCAAGCACGTTGCAACCAGGAAACTCATATAGCAGAACCATTCTAGAACCTAAAATGCTGATGTAATGGTGAGAAGAGACTATATACAAGAAACGGCGTCGTCTAGGACAAACCTTCAGGAAATTGTTGTTGCTGCGGGGAACCATGATCCGACGCAGCTGGAGACATAGCCTCGTTCAGAGCGTCGATGGCGTATATGCCGTCGTCCACAAGGGCCGCCTCGTTCGAGGCGTTGATGTTGTATACGTCGTCCTCCTGGAGAGCCTCCTTGTTTGTGGCGTTAATTTCGTAGGTGTCGTCCTCCAAAAGGGCCGCCGAATCAACTGCGTTCTCCCTATGAGTATAAAACGCCCCCACTGACGATTGAGCCCTCTGAAGTTCCCTAGAGGAAGAAGCCGGAGTTGTCGGCTGCCGGCCGATAGGGGCAGGAACGGATTGGGAAGGCCTCTGAGGGCGAGGAGTCGGTGGCACCTGCTCAACAATGATCACCTCGTCCTCCGGGGCATGTTGCAAATCAAGCTGCATCGTGGTCCCAGCACAAGAAGGCACATCTGCTCTAGTATCAGGAGCCGGTGCTGACACGGTGACAATGTGTCGGCCGGCAGCCGATACAGGCGGAGGGATGAGTGTGGCAGTCGATACAGAGGGAGCCGTCGGCGTGGTTGCAGGTGTGAGAGACATTGGAGTAAGATCTATCTCCTCCACCAGTTCCTGAATCCTAACACTAGAGGCGGGACGTCGTCCAGGGTTGACAGGCTCCCGGGACGAAACTGAGGGACCAGCGTCTGTCTCCATATCCTCGGAAGACGACAGTGGAAGCTCGACCCTATCCAGGTTGAGTCCCTTCGCACGTTGGACTGCCAACTTGACATGCTCCTGACTCCTGACAAACTCGATCACGGACCTCCCATGTTTCTGCAAGACCATGAACAAGAGTAAGACAATGTCGGCTGGCAGCCGAGACCCATGGGAACCAAACAAGTACTGGAAAACGAATAAGGTAAAATAAACCAATATCAAAAGGTGTCGGCTGGCAGCAGATACAAAGCAAAGGAGAGGATGCCTTACCAATCCAAGCTCTGTGACGTTTCCGCCACCCTAGACGTTGATGACGGTGACCTTCTTCGCTGTAAGAGTTGGCTTAAGGAACTTCTCGAGCGTCTCATGGTCGACACCGCAGAATCCCCCATTCCAATCGACAGCACCTTCAGGAGAAGCCTTGAACCAATCGACTGGCTTCACGATTCCAGTGTACTTCCTGAATGTCGTCCACCGATCGTCATCCCCGCGTACCTTTGGGTACGTCATGTTGAGCGTAACAAGCGGCAAAGATTCCGTCACCGTCTTCTTGAAACCCCCCCCCCCCCGAAGACACGGCTTGTAAAACACCGTCTGAAAATACCATTCAGTATCTTCGGTTGTCCAGACAGCGGAAAGAAGATCCAGTTGCTTCGAGCTCGTTATGAACAACATCGGATAGGGTAAAGCGGCCGTGTCAGAGTCACGTCGTCATCGTCCAACGCGAGGTCGTCATCCGTAAGTGGGACCTTCGAACGTTCCGCGAGCGCACGAAGATCCGCTCTACTCATTGGGACCGAGACTTCGCCAACACTGTACCCGAAGTAGACGATAAGGAGTGGGTCCTTCTCAATGCTGGTATGGCCAACAGCTGCGTCGATCTCCTGCACAACATCAGCAACTGTGTCCACGAATTTGCAATCGAAATACGCCTTCTCGGCATCGACCTCCTCCGTCGTGACCTGGACCGGAGAATACGTCTGCAGGATAGTGCTAAATATGGGCGGCACAACCTCGTTCTTCGACTTGTCAGTCGTCGGATTCATTGCGCTCGCGCGGCCATTTAGCCACTCATTCCCATCCGTGTATTTCCTCAGGTCTGTCCAGATGTTGCGCATGACACTCGCGGTGAAATGGTGCTCCTTCGCCAACTTGTCCCACTCAGCATCTGGGTAAGGCGACCAGTTCGCATCCTTGCAAGGAAGCGGATACCTCTTAAGCTGATACATGAGCTCGTTCATGATGACCCGGTCGAGCTTCTTGTCGCGGCACCAGTCAGGCAGTGTGAGTCTGTCCGTCGTCCTGCTGTTAGACTTGATGCAGACGCGATTTGCAATGACCTCCGCTGTAAGCTCATCGAGATCGCAGTCACGGAGACCCAGTGTCGGGACAAGGTCAGTCTTCGTGATGTTCGAGATAGGAGACCGCTTGATCAGTCCGGCTCCTTGCCTTCGTCCCCAATTAGCTCACCTGCTTCCCAGGCATTGAAGACCTCGATCCACGTATTCCAGGCCTTGTCACCGACGAATACCAAGGGGAGCTTGGAAGACACCTTCTCGTTCACAAAGTGCGCCATGACTTGCGCCTTTGCAGCCTGAAGAACAACGAAACATATTTAAATGAATGAAGGCAAGCAGAAGGATTGTCGGCTCGCATCCGATAGGTGGAGATAGATGCAATGTGTCGGCTGCCGGCCGATAGGAATGGCAGAGGGTATCGTTACTTCGAAGGCCGGTGACGGCTTCCCGCCTCCCTTATGTGGCTCATGGCACCCGAGTCGCTTCCATGCTGCCCTCCCAAGCTCCGCGCATGATCAAAAGGACTCCTTGGCGACCTTCTATGCGATATTCAGGTTCAGGGCGTTTGATACCCTCACAAGATCGGTGGGGTCCCTCGAAAACACTGGGATAATCTCGAATTCGAGATTCTCTTTCTTGGCTTCCGATCCTTCGGGGTACTCGTCCGCCAACTCGCGGCAGGCTGTCATTGTATGCTGACCACTGATGATATACCAGTGGACAGTAGGATGCTGCCACCACGGAATTTTCGGGGCGGTGTCGGGGTCTGTGTCGTTAACCTTCCACATATCCAACTCCCCTGGCATCAAAGGACAGCCATCATCCCGCTATCGGTGGCAAGTGGCTCCTTGTTCAGCGGAATTCTATGGATCTCAGGCTTCTTCCAAATTGCCCCGTAGCCCTTGTAGATGGCCTTCACCTGCGAAGAATAGAGAATAAATGAACAATCATGAATCAAAGATGAACAGCAGATGTATCGGCTGCCAGCCGATACATAAAGCAGTACCTCATAAGAGAAGGTGAGAAAAACATAATACCTGGCCCAGACGTTCTTTCGCGATGCGTCTGTACTTGAGCTCGTCCCAAGCGATGTGCAGCTTCTTGCTAGGAATAACCCCCGGAAGCCTCCGCTTCATGTAGGGGAACAGGTAACCCAGACCAGTCTCCAATGCCATGTAAATAGCATCGATCTCGACGTCCTTCATCTTTGATGTCATTTGGTTGCCCTTACTCAGGACCTCGTCTAGTGTATACTCGATGACATCCTTAGACAACTTCGCCCGTCTCTTGGACTTGTTGGGATCTTGTGACCCCTGGACGTTGTCATCGTCGTCATCGCCAAGATCAACCATCTCTGCTGCAGGTCGCTTCTTCTTCGAAGGAGATGGCTTCCTCTTCGACGACGATGGTATCGCAGCCGCTGCTGCATCGATGGCGTTGTTTATGGCCAACCTAGCGTAATCTATAGCGAACCACGCGTCCACGAACTCCTCAATGGTCGCAGGCGCAGTTCCGTTGAAGGTCATGCCCTGGTGAACCGTCGGCTCTCCGCAAACCGCCTTAGTGCATTTTGCCCACGGCAGTGATACGGCGATGTACTCAGTCGGGGCGGAGGGATCCCTTAGGGCCGGAAGACTTATAAGTATGTCAACATGCTCCACATTCTCCGCAATTTCTAGCACATCACCAAACCCAGGGATTATATTACCCTTGTGCAGGTATGAACAAGCAATCTCAATTCGTTGGCTGGGGAGGACCCTCCAGCATAGTCCCCATTGCTGGATGGCTGGATTAGCCGCCCCTAATGCATGCGGGACAATGTCTCCATGCTTGACGTCCGTGTATGCAAGCTCAACACCAAGCAGTCTAGCTAGGGCTGGTAGTTTTCTGCAGAAAAAAGTCATGTGAGTGTATATTCGTAAACGCCAGTAAACGTACATTAGTGTATATTAGTAAATGCATATCTTATCGGCCGCCAGCCGATAGCAACCATGGTATCGGCTGCCAGCCGATAGCGACAATGGTTAAGACTGGCGTCCGAATGCACGATTCATCTGTGCTGACATGCATTAGTTACGGCGATAATCTAATGACCTATTGCAAATAGCATGCTATCGGCTGCCAGCCAACATAATAGAAGCTATCGGCTGCCAACCGATACACAAAGCATATTAAGGTAACGCGCTACAGCATAGGAGCTGTTGACGGCCAGCGTATACACTAAGCATTCCAAGAGAACAAGCTTCAGCATAAGAGCTATCGGCTGTCAGCCGATACACCAAGCATTGCAAGGTAAGTAGCTACTCCAAGCATTGTAAGGCATTGTAAGTAGCTACAGCTCTCAAGCTGTCGGCTGCCAGCCGACACACAAGGCACAAGAAGATCACAAAGAGCTGGAAATGAAACGACGCCAATCAAAACGGCACAAATTGAAACGTCACTAAGAGCTAAATTGGCTTACCTCTTCGACGACGCCATCAGAGCTGTATCGGCTGGCGAGTGCTCGATGTCGGCAGGTGCGTAGATCGCCTCTGCTCCCGCGCAAAGTTGTCGGCTGGAGCGTAAGGAATGTCGGCTGCTGCTAGAAACCCTAAATCCTAAAACTAAACACTATCAGCTGCCAGCAGAGTAATGGCTAAGGCAAGAAAGCAGAGAGGAAAGGTGAGAGCATGAAAGGAGAGAGGAGAGAAGACAACAAGAAAGGAGAGATGAGAGAGCAAGTAGCAAATGAGAGGAGGAGAAAAATGAAAATGAGAGAAGAGAGGAGAGAGCGAAACTGAGAATCGAGAGGAGAGCAAATTACAAATGAGAGCAAATGAGGGAGGGTAAAAGGTTTACCCCCTCCGGAATTTTTGCAATGATGGCTATCGACTGCCCGCCGATTTGCGCCTTGCCCGCTTTTCAATCGGCTTGCCCGCTCTCGCATCCGCTTGCCCGCCCGCCAAATTTTTCTGAAGCTCGCACCGCCAAAACGTCATTTCAAATTTTTTCATCCATTTCATCATTGCTTTTCATCCTGCCTAGCAATTAGCCCTCCAAAAATTCAAAATCATTTGAAATTTGAGTTTGAAATCTTCATGATTTGAGCGCCATCCACGCTGTGGTGTTTCAGATGGCTACCCTTTCCCAACTGTTTCTGACATTTCATTTCATTTCTCCCGTGTTTCCTCACGCTCTGAGCGATTTGCTTTGCTGTTTTTGTTGTTTTCCCCGGCCAGAAGTAGTCAAGAATCTCGTCATTGTGTTTCCCGTGTTAGTGCGCTTCTTTCTATATAGAGAGCGGTAGATAGCAGCCTTTTATTACTTCAATTAGAACGATTTAATAGCTAGAGGGTCAATACCCTGGTATTAGACGCCAGCCGATAGATCAATGAAGAGATCATGCTCGATGATGCTGGAAACCGAACCGATTGACAGCTTTCTCAAGAACTGCGGTTCCTGGCGATGGCGTATAGAACAAGGCGCAGTTGTCGCTCTATCATTCGCAAAATTTTACTATGCTGGTACTGCTCCTATCAACCGAATTATCTCGCGAAAGCCATTTCTTTTAGACGTCCACGTTCTTGACGTCGCTCCAAATATTGAGATGATCATTCCGTTTCCCGCTCCTAGCATAAAGTTTCTTAGTCAGTGTCTTGGTAACAACATTAAATGGGAGGTGAATGACGTGAGACCCTTCATTGATAACCTCGATGAATCATCCGAGCCTATCGGCTGCCAGCAGACACCGGGGCCATTAGATGAGAAGCCCATAAATCAGTTTTTCACTCTCTTTGTTAACATGGAGGTTGCTCTACTGCATATTGACGGGACCGATCATCACTGTGTCGGAGTGGGTGTCATCGTTGAGTGCTCACCTAAGGGCACCTAGGAGGGTTTTCGCGTCCCCCATAGCTTCTTTGCAGTTGTCAAGCTCACTACGGTGTATAAGGACTTTGTTGGTCTGGTAGCGTACTGTGAGAATCCTTCTCTCACTCTGCTTGGTGAGTGCCTTGGGTATGAAATCCTTTGGAGCGGTTACAAAATTCGTCCCCTCGACGTTACGCCGGTGAATGGCAACTCTATCGGCCGGCAGCCGATACACCCCACACTGAGGAGTGTCAAGGTTGAACCCCCAGCGATGACGGTGGCAAGGACTCACCCTCTACTGACTGCTGTGGTAGTTCAGGTAACCCGCATCATTCAACCGGTCTCTCTCATTTTGAGGGCAGCGACGACTGTGGGTCCGGGACGAGTCCGCCAACCCGCGTCGATGTCCTCTCCTCTCAAGGAAATGAATCTGCTAATGATCTTCATGCTACGCCATTTGACAACGGTATCTTCTCGCAGCCCTCTTCGGATAGTTCTGGCGGCGATAGCGCTGTCAACTTTCGCCCCTCTATCTCACGCGAAACTGAAGATTTGCGACCGGAACCTCAGGCGGTCCTGGATCGGCCCGACTGGAGGAACAAGTGCTGCGACCTACTGAACGAGGATCTTACCTTTTTTGGGCAGGCGATCATTCAAGTCTGTCTTCCGGATGAAGCCTGCGATGAGGACCTTCTTGGCGATACAGATGTTCGAGTAATGTTCATTTCAGAGCACGATACCCTACAGCTCACGACAATGAGATGGCCTCTTTCGCGGACTCGACTTGAAGGCGGTCAACTCCTGTCAGACATTGTCATGCTCTGCTCTGAGGCCGCTCAGAATTCCACCTTCGAACATCCGGGACTTCAGGGCGTGCCTCGGAATCCCTACAGGTCCGTTCGTCGTAGACTCTTGTCAAAGGAGCAGCCCGCTGGGTCTAGGCTTAAATCGAAGACCTCGGATGATGAGATTCGCAAGGTTAGCTATCAGTTGTGCTGCAAGAGTAGGTGCTGCCAGACATTTCCGTGGGAGTCTACTCGTTTTCTACGTTGTAAGTACTATGCTTGCTCTTTTGAAATTAGAAGAGAGACAGCGTATGCCGTTCAAAGTCAACTTCATGTACATGCACCAAGAGGGAGGAAATTCATCACGCTTGAGAATGTTGAGGTCTGCGAGAACGCTTGGTATATCATTCACGGTGTTTCCAGATCAGCTTACCACGTCTACATGGCCGCAGCAATGGGTGGACCAGTGAGCGGATCGCATGGCAATTCTGAAGCAGTACGTCCACGCCCGCATACGATTCAGGCCAGAGCAACCCTGCAGAAGATTATTGACGAGAATGCGGACCAGATGCCTAACGAGTTCAGGCTTGTTGGAAATAAGCGAGTTGACAATCTGAAGGTTGTTCCATCTGCTCTCAACTGGGACACCATGCGCGAGCAAGTGAACCAAGTAAGTCCCAATCATTCTTAATTCCTCTTCGTCCTCGATGTCGGCTGCCGGCCGATACACTTGGTTGCTATGTTTCGGATGTTTCTAATTAGAGGATTCTTCTTTTCCTTCTACTGTCAATTCCGTCGTGGCTTATCTAGTCGTCGCTGTGCTACTTGTCGGCTGGCAGCCGATACTCCGTTAGCGATTAGTTCTTGCTTATGTCATTGCAGTCCTGTCGGCTGCCGGCCGACAGGAGGCGTCAACCAGGATGTTAACATGCTTCCATATATTCTCCTTCCAGGTGAATATCAAATGCCACCATAAGCCGGTCTCTCAATCCACCATTAGTCAGCTTCGAAAGAACCACTTCAAGAACGTCGAGGTTAAAGCTGTTGGGAGCAGCTTCTCTAAGTGTACTGAGTGTGACTTCCTTGTGGAGTGCATATCCAAGTACCCAAGGGGCTGTGATGAGTGGCAGGCATTAGTCGATTACCGGAATCGCCATCTCAACTACCAGCCTGCCTGCCGCCATATATATGGTGGCTGGAGTTCCCAGTCCTACGAGAACCCTCCTGAGTTTCTATGTATAATCCATGACAAGATGGATACCACAAAGACGGCCATTCCCAGAATGCAGAGGATTACAAAAGCCACTGCTGGCCTTGGACAGATTCCGGTTTCTGTTACCGGCATGTTGACTCACGGCCACGGTGATGGTGCGTACGCACACTACTCCACTGCGCTCTGGCCGGGGGATTCCAACTTCACAATCTCTTCCTTGTGTCGTGTACTGCGAGCGCTTGAGAAGCCACCGGTACGTGAATCTTGGGAGCTCTTTCCCACACCTCCACAAAACAGCTTCTTCCAAGCTTTGCGACATGGAAAGTCTAGGTGTTTCGCTTCTATCCCACCCGCCACCGGGACTCAGTTTGGTCCTTCAGAACCTGGACGTCCGCTTGTTCCGCTTCCGCGTAAGCTATTCTTGCAGCTTGATAATTCCGCAAATGACAAGAAGAATAGATTTGTGATGGCCTTCTGCTCTTTGCTGACCGCTTGGCGTATATTCAAGGAGGTCACTATTGGGTTCCTGATTGTTGGCCACACTCACGAGGATATTGATGCCCATTTCAGTTACCTTTCCAAGCTCATCAAGCGAAAGAACACGTACGTTCTAGGCGATCTCATGAAGGCTTTCATGGACTCGCAGAAGACAATCGCCTTCATTTCTGAATTCGTTCAAAAGGTCGCGGATTTCAAATCCTACGTCAAGGACTTTCATCACGACGGTGTCAACAAAATTGTTGGACTTGGTGATATGCATCTTTTCAAGTTCTGGGTCGAAGAGGACGGTGACGATCGTGGCTGGCCTGTCATGAGGTGTAAGAGGAAATCAACTGATTCTTCTTGGCTCCCACGCGGTCCCCCCGTCAAGATGTGGACTTCTGACGAGCAAGGGAGACCTAGAATTCCACATGGCGACCCATGTCTCGTTCCATTTAAGCTATTATGGGGCGTCATGGAGGTTAACCCCAACAAGTTGAACTCTGTGAAGGAGCAAGCTCGTGCCTCGAAGTGCAATGACAAACATGGTTTCATCAAGCACGGTATTTCTAAATTCATTGAGTTCTGGAAGACCGGTATGGCGCGTAATAGACGTTACTGCGAGGAGATGGTTGGACCTGTTGGCTACTGGGAGCGTATCAACCGGGAGATCAATTCACCATTACCGTCTACCCCTGACGTTCTTGTCAAAGGATTTTGGCCTATTTCAGACTGGACTCGTGATCATTCTCGTGCCTCGCTCGATTCTGGATCTAGCTCCTCTCACTCACAAGACATTACGCCTGAGGATGATGCAGATGCTTATCCTTACTGTGGTCCTGCTGAAGACCGACCGAGGCTCAACTTTAATCCATTCCGTGATGTTCTTCTAGGAGACTTCGTCTTATGTCGCCCCAGCGACGACCATTTCCTTCCTGTTTGGCTGGGGCGTGTCCTTGAGTGTGTTGATCTGACGCCTGGTCCTTCCTATGGCAATTTCAAGATTGAATGGTGGACCCCTATACGAGCTAAGAAGGAAGGAAAATCGATCATCGCTAGAGAGTGCTGGACTCGCCGCTAGCATAAGGAGCCTTGTCTTCCTCAGATTGTGAATGTGAACATTGTTCTGTTCTCTCATAGGATGCCGTCACATGCAAGGAAAGGTCCACCAGCTACACATATCATTCCCGAGCAAGCTACTGCAGCTGCAATGTCTAACCTTGAGGGCGCTGGAGCTGTTCTCTAAGGTGTTCTGCATACATTTGTATCGGCTCCCGGCCGACTCGCTTCATGTAAGCTTCCCTTGCATCCTCCCACGCTATGACGGACCTGCTCTGTACTTGTCATCTGCTGGCCGATACTTATCATCACTCATATGCTTTCGCACCAGCAACTCCGACCTCCTATCGGCTGCGAGTCGACACGACGCTCTACTCGCTGGTTCATATCCGACTCACCTTACTAGTGCGTTCCATGTCTATAGTCTCTGTGTACCTGTTGTAATTTCGCTACGGCATACTCTTCATTATCAATATGCTAGAGCTCTTTTTTCACATTTGCTCTTCTCATACCATTACTCTTGTTTACATTTTCTCGGCTGGCGGCCGATACCGGACTTAGCTATCCATGACTTTTGATTGCGGTATATTCGTCGTTTTTGAGAATGTAGCGTTCATTGGTTACTTCGTTGTGCTCCCTCCATTTCTCTAGTTTACTGTTTCTCGGCTGGCGGTTGATACATGTCTGAACTTCCTATGGCTTTCCGATACAGTATATCCTACTTTGTCTGTACTGTAGCGATCATTGTAATGTACACTTACAATGTACTCCTCTTTTTTCATTATTCTCACGTTTCTCGGCTGGCGGCCGATATTGGACTTTGCTATTCATGACATTATATTAATGTATTCCTCTCAATCATATTGAATTGGTCTGTGTATGAATGAGTGTGCAACCTTTAGGATTCCGTTTCTGAGCTGAGATCTGATAATTTGTTACTACTACTTCGTCATATTCTTGGGGCTTCTATTGGTGACCGTCCGATACAGCATTTCAGCTAATGTGGGTTGGGGACGGGATCTACGGTCTAGGGATTAGGGTTTAGGGTCTAGGGTCTACGGTATAGGGTTTAGGGTCTAGGGTCTAGGGTTTAGGGTTTAGGGTTTAGGGTTTAGGGTTCAGCGGTTTTCCTTGTATTGGCCTTCAGCCGATATAATTTCAATAGTTTTTTTTTGGGTAATTTAGATAGTTTTATTACTTTACATGCACTTTTCAATATATCTTGCTTGATTTTCAATATATCTTGCTTGGTTTTCTATTATTTATTAATCTGCCATACATTTTGATACTTATTTTTTTAGTGAAATTATCCATAAGTTCGGAATTTGTCCATAATTAGTTAAATATCCGTTGATTGGGTGCTCCACACCGTATGTGATATTTTTTGACAACTTATTAAAACTAAATATACCAGTACCTACATGTACAGCAAACCTTGCCAATTTGTCTAACTTGGAGTACTAATCACTTAGAAATATTACCTTAGAAACCTCTTGACATTTGCAAATTGTCATTTACTGTCAAGTTTTGCAGCTCAAGTCCAACCAGATTCAGGGAATTTGGGCCTTATTTCGAGGGGTTTGGGTCACTTAACCCACAGTAATAAGATATTTGAATATTCCTACGAATATTCAAAAATTATTCCCTTATAAGAAGTATTAAACTATTTCTAGAATTCCTTTTTACTAAAAATACAAAGTCAGCCCTAAAAATTCAAAAATCTCACCGCTCACCGCTCACCGCTCACTGCTCAACGCTCACACAGTAGCAACGTCATGATGGACCCGAGAGAAAGTCAAGTGGCCCTCTCACTAAAGTGAAGCAAGTAAGAATGCGTCTCGAAGCAAAGAGCGCAAGAAATTTGGCTTTGGCAACAAACATAAGGGACAGGCGGAAGGTGGAGTTTCTAACAAAGGGGATCACCAAGGGGGAATGCAATCAAAAGGGGGAGACAAAGGTGGTGAGGCCAAGTCGAAGCGGTGCCATGGTTGTGGCAAAGTTGGCCATTTCATTGCGGAGTGCCCCAAAAAGAAGGTGAGTACCAATGTTGCTTGTGTTGAAGACCGCGTGCTTGAATGAGGTTTTGTGGCCAAGGCAAGTTGCCTTAAGCCAAGGGGAGGCCTCTTACATCTTGAGGCCAGAGTAAAGGATAAAGATGTCTCATGTTTGGTTGATACAGGGGCAACGCACTCCTTTTTGAGCCCCAAGTTAGCAAGAGAACTAGACTTGCCACTGCAAAAGGCAAGCAAGCCCATCAACGTTTGTTTTGCAAACGGCGAACCGCACAGGACGGAGGAGGTGGCATTGCAAGTGACCTTGAAGTGTGGGACATTGGAGTTTGTGGAGAATTTCACATTATGTGAGTTGAATGACGTGGACTTCATCTTGGGGGACACCTTCTTTGAAGCGCACACAATAGATGTGAGGCACAAGCCAACACGGTTAGTGGTGCACCGTGATGGCAAAGAGTTGGTGTTAAAGCTAACTCGTGGCCCTTCGGTAGCGGAGGGCAAACTAAACTTGGTCTCCTTAGACCAAATGTTGGAACACCAATTTGTGGTGATGGCTCGTGAAGAGCAAGTGGGGTATGAAGGGAAGGTGGTGCAACAACTACTTCTCAAGGAGATCCAAGAGGTGTTGGGCAAGTACAAGGATGTGCTTACTAATGAGTTACCCAAAGAGCTACCCCCAAGAAGAGAAGTGGATTACAAGATTGAGGTGCTACCTGGAGCTGAGCGACCTTCTAAGGCACCTTACCGATTAAACCAAAAAGAGTTGATGGAGCTAAAGAAGCAAATAAATGACTTGTTGGAAAGGGGATATGTTAGACCAAGCAAGTCACCATATGGTGCACCGGTACTCTTTGTGGACAAGAAGGATGGCAAGCTCCGGGTGAGCATTGATTATAGGGCCTTGAATAAGGTGACTATTAAGAACAACTATCCGTTGCCTCAAATTGATGATCTCTTCAATAGATTGGCGGGAGCTAAGTACTTTAGTCGCATAGACTTGAAGTCGGGTTACTACCAAATCCGCATTGCGGATGGAGATGTGGAAAAGACCGCGTGCCGCACAAGGTATGGGTCTTATGAGTTCCTTGTTATGCCCTTTGGGTTGTGCAATGCACCCTCGACATTCACAACCCTTATGAATACCATCTTTCGAGAAGAAATCGATGACTTTGTCATTGTCTACATTAATGACATCTTGGTGTTTTCCAAAACGGCGAAGGATCATGCAAGGCACCTTGAGGCGGTACTCAAGTAATTTAGAGACAAAAAGCTTATGCTAATGGGGAAAAGAGTGAGTTTGCACAACTTGAGATGGAGTTCTTGCGCCATGTGGTTACTGGAGATGGAATCAAGCCGGACATGAAGAAGGTGAAGGCAATCCAAGAGTGGAAGCGACCTTCTACACAAATGGGGCTTAGGTCATTCTTTGGCCTAGCAAACTACTATCGCTGCTTCATACTCAACTTCTCCAAGATTGCTAAGCCTTTGTCCAACTTGTTGAAAAAAGGGGTGAACCAAGTAGGGGATGAATTTTGCTACCAAGCTTTTTGAGGTGCAAGAACTCAAGAACAAGTTGTCATCTCCACCAGGGTTGAAGTTCCCTGAGTTTGACAAGCCTTTTGAGGTGCACACGGATGCAAGCAACTTTGCCATTGGAGGCATCTTGATGCAAGATGGTAGGCCGATTACTTATAAGAGCAAGAAGTTGGATGGGTGCCAAAAGAGGTGGCTAACCCTCGAGAAGGAACTCTTTGCGGTTGTGCATTGCCTAAAGACATGGCAACATTACTTGGGGTTGCATAAGACTAAGGTCTACACGGACAATGTGTCCTTGAAGTATTTTGAGACACAGGCGCAAATGAGCGCCAAATAATTGAGATGGCATGATACCTTAGCGCTCATGAATGTGGACTTGATCCACAAACCGGGCCGTGACAATGTGGTGCCGGATGCGCTATGTAGAAAGGAAGAATTCCATGCCATAAGCACTACCCAAGTCTTGCGGCTCATGTACAAGGGTGAAGGCACTTTGGAACGGCAAATAAGAGAGGGGTATATGAAGGACTCCAAGGCACAACAAATGCTTGGAGATCTTAGGAAGGGCAAGAAGCTTGAGGAGATTAAGCTCGTGAATGGCTTGCTCAAGCATAAGCAAAGTAGGGAGTATGCTCCCCAAGGCAAACTTAGATTGTTGGTCTTGAAGGAAGAACATGATAGTCCCATAGCCGGCCATAGAGGGGTAAAGGCTACCATTGCCACAGTGTCAAGGAGGTATTATTGGCTGGGGATGAAGGAGGACATAATCCTCTTTGTGAAGACCTGTGTAAAGTGCCAACTTAATCGAGCTTCATACCAAAAGCAAGCGGGCTTATTGCAGCCATTGTCAATTCCGCCAGGTCCTTGCTAGAGTGTGTCTATGGACTTCATTACAAGCCTTCCAGAGTCCCAAGGGTATGATGCCATCTTTGTGATGGTGGATCGTTTCAGTAAGTTGGCGCACATGGTGCCAACTAGGGAAACCGCAACTGCGCTTGAGACTGCCAAAGTCTTTCTTGATGCATGGTGGAAGCATCACGGGTTGCCAAGAGTGATTGTGTCAATCGAAATCCAAAATTCACAAGTGCATTTTGGAGACACTTCTTTAGGAAGGTGGGAACCAAGTTGACATTTAGCACGGCCTTTTATCCTCAAACAGATGGGCAAACTGAAAGGGTGGATGGGGTCTTGAACTAATACTTGAGGAACTTTGTAAGTGCCGACCAACATGATTGGATAGACTATGTGGGGTTGGCGGAGTTCAGTTACAATGCGGCCACGCATTCGGCAACCAAGGAGTTGCCTTTCAAAGTGACCTATGGAGTGGAGCCACTCCAACCTGCTCACTTAGCTCTCGAGGTGGCACATTCAACACCAGAGTTCAACCAAGATGGTGAAGACTTGGCCAAGAAGCGGGAACATATGTTGGAAAAGACCAAGTTGTTGTTGGAGAAGGCAAGAAGGCGCTATGAGAAGCAATTCAATGCTGGAAGACGTGAAGTGGAGTTGTATGAGGTGGGACAAAAGGTGTTGTTGAATGTGAAGAACTTCACCATGCCCGAAGGCCTCACTCCAAAGTTCATGTCCAAGTTTGCGGGTCCGTTTCCCATTGTGGAACGGGTGTTCAAAGATGTGTATAAGTTGGAGCTACCACCCGAGATCAAAGTGCATCCAACATTCCATGTTTCATTGTTAAAGCCATTAAAGGAGGATACCTTGTGGCCGGATCGCAAGCAAGTGATTCGGCCACCACCAGAGTTGGTTGGACAACATTTGGAATATGAGGTAGAGGCCATACTCAAGACTAGGAACTTCAAAAACAAGAGCATGGAATACCTTGTGAAGTGGCAAGAATACCACGAGAAGGAAGCAACGTGGGTGGCGGCAAAGGACATGGTGAATGCTAAGGAGGTGGTAGAGAACTTTGAGAAAAATAGAGGCTCCAACAAGAAGCAACGTAGGCATTGATGAGGACATCAATCTCTATAGTGGGGGAGGATGACTTGTAGCTTGGGCGTAGATCCACAAAACTTGTAATTGTTCTTCGGATTTGGCAATAAAGTTTAGCTGTGGTGTGTGCAACGAGAAGAGTATGAGATGGAGTCGTAGTCTTGTACCTGTGCTAAGTTGGTGGAAGAGGGGGAATAGAGATGTGAAACCAAGTTGGGAAGGCCGAGTAATGGGGATCAAGGGTAGGAGGAGGCATGGATCAAACCATGAAGTCTCTTAGTCTTGGGCTTGTCCAGGCGGGGACAAGGTAATGGCGCGTGCTCATAAAAGCGCAACTCCCACAAACTAGTGTAAGCTAGTGCATGGGAGTCATGAACTCATGCCTCAAAAGAGATAGTGGCATCCAAGTTGGGCAGAACGTGGCATTACTCCCGTGCAATTGAGTCGTGGTGTAAAAACCATCTTCAGTTTGCAACCAAGACAACTTGGTGAAAACAGTGAGGTCCAACCTAGTCAAGGAAGTAATGTTAGGCTAGTGGAGTCTAACTTGGAGAGCCAAGGTAACGACGCTCTAAGAGGGTCTCAAACTAGGTGGGTCTAGAGAAGTTTAGTTCCCTTGGTAAAAGTCCAGAGTACTAAAGTGACCACCTAATGACGACACCTTTGAGACTTTGCCAAAGTTTGGAAGTGCATTGTGGGGGTCGCGCCCTAAGGAAACACAATGCAACACCAATGGGGATGGCAACCTAAGTGTTGGGGTGATCGACTAGAAGTATAGTCGATGAGGGCATCGACTCCATTAGGTGGGGGTGAGTCTCGTGCACCTCTCCTTAAGGATTGCCCGCAACACCAAGGGCCCAAGGGAGGACACTGGAGTGACGCCCGGGCCTTGTGATGCCATGGTGATGGAACCCAAGTGGGCCTAGAGTGGGAGAGGGCCCCGGGCGTTGGAGACACTTCTCACCCACGGAGACTAGGAGCCACAAGAAGTGGGACATAAGGATGAGAAGGCTCATGTCATCCCGATTCCGAAATGCTAAGGCATACCTCAATCGGAGGTGTGAGCTAGAAGATATGGGAGTTAGAAGTTTGGGACAATAGGGGGGCGCTCCCTAGGGACTGTGCTGGACTAGAAAGGTGCCATGTGAGTCCCGAAACTTCAGAGGGGAATAACTCTCATAAAACTTGCCCAAATGGGACAAATGAGGTAGCTATTGGCATCTACATAACAAGTAGATGTCAATAGAGTGGTCAAACGTCCCAACCGGGGCTTTGACAAGGAAGTTACGCTGCCTAGAAGGTTCGGGACACTTCTAGGAGCGTTTTGCGACTAAGGCATGAGGAGGATGGGTGGTCTTCCAAAACTAAGAGGTGTGAGGGTCCAGCCCTTCACCTAGGACAAGGGGGGCTGCCAAATCCCATAGAGTATACTATGGGGAGGGCTGGTGTCCCTCCCCACTCCCATGGTGCCATGGTAGCAACATATGTCAGATACTCTCATATATGGCAATCTGTAACCCGTCATTGTGGTTGTGATAATTATTGAATAAGTAAAGAAATTAGGTCATAGAGAGGGTAGTGGAAAGTGTTTACATAAGTATAGGAAGACAATATCGCCCTTTTTATTGTTCGTTTTGCTTTTCTAGATTCACAGATTGGGACGATTCGAGTTGTTCTCGATTGTACTAGGACTGGACGCCATGGATGCAGTAAGCCTTGGTTCTAAGAAATCTAATGACGGTATGCCTAAGAAGAAGAAGAAGAATAGGGGTGGGACAAGATTAAATAACACTAAAGCGCTGAAGCAAAGCGCATTGTGTAAGGGGAGATTGTCTCGGTCAAGTGGAGACAAGCGTAGCCTTGCTCATTTTGACGGTGATAATGAAGAGATTGGGCCACAATTTCGGCGGAATGTGAACATGCGCTCTATCAATCTTGACACGGTTGTTGAGATGGAAGAGACGAAGAAAACGGAAGCAGTATGGGACATGAAGAGCTTTGTTGAAAAGCTAAGGCGTGGTAGACGTACTTCAACGTCGAGCGATTCTCCGAGTTATTACGTAGGAGGTAAAGGGGTTGCGGTTGATTTTGACCAACATGTATGCTTCTAAATAACAAGTTTGCTAATAAATTGTTCTAGTTTGTGTCTAATGATTTTCTTACATGATAATGATGGTGATGTGCAGAGGGATCTCACAGACAGTTTTGAAGATTTAAGTGCTGGAGATGGCGATAAGGATGGTGATGACTGTTTTGATAACAAAGAGCGGATAGATCCATTGAAGAAAATTATTGTCGTTGAAGAAGAGGATGACATAACTGATTGAAATTTAGAGGAGGAGGTAAATGATATGTCATATTTCTTGAGCGTCATGAATAAAACCGGCCATATCTTGACATTCACCTCCGTGGTATAGTTATGCAATCATGTCGTTACCGTACGCGATTGCAACATTAGTTTAAGTATTCAAGTACAAAGATAAATTTGACTATTTATTGACTATATGTTTGTTTTGTTATGATGCATATCAGTCTTCTCAATATATTTTGCGCAACTTGTCAATAAGTCAAATTAAATTCATGTTCGAAAATAGAATTTGTTATTTCTCATAGAATAAGATTATTAGTATTTGGAGAGTCAGTCCCTACTCCCAATACAATAATAGAATTTTCGAATACCGTAGCGAGTGTAGGTCGGTCAGGAGAAGGTCTATAGGCCAGGGTTGATGAGAACCGGTTGGTCCTGGCTGGAGCCAGGAAGAACCGGCCGCTGGTGGAGTTGACCAAGCGGCAGCGGAGCATGTTCAGCAGGGCCGCAACTTCCTTGGCAAGACCGTAGCTTTGACGGCAGGGCTGCCGGAAGGGTTGTTGGTCCGCCACCACAGTCGGCCCTTGGTCGGTATGGTGGGGCTTGCCTTTGGATGCAATTCTATGGCAACGGCTCCGCCAAATTGATGGCACCGTCCATTCGACAGCTAGGGGCAATCAGCGATTTATGAAACCCTAAATGCTCATCACAGCTTGGCAGTCAGCTAATGTTTTGTAGAGTCAGAAGAAACCGGTGACAAAGAGATGCTGAAAGATAGTACCATCCAGAATAGAATGTTGATCTTCGATTTAGATAACGTGTTTTGTCTGAAAGTGTTAATTGTAACACATGAACTACGTAGGGTTTATCAATGTCAATCTGTAGGAAGGAGCTGCGATTGTAGAGCAAGAAAGAGTGATGGTGAACGAAGTAGAAGAGGAGGTAACCCTGGAGCGCGGTGGAGGGGAAGTCGATACGAACTCGGGAAATGTGAGTTCGGAATCCAGTTTGTTTTCTACAATTTACAAAGTTCATCCATATGCACGAGGGGAACCTCTCAAAACACGTAAAGAACAAGAGATGTTCTACTCCCGTGGTTCCAAAGTGTCTGTTTCTTCAAGAAAAATATGAATGTATGGTGAAACCACCTAAAGGCGGGCACCTACCTAAAGGCGGGCACCCAAGATTCTTGCCTTTATAAAGATCTCACCTCCTTTGCATGTACCTCATGCATACATATTTAGGGTGCCCGCCTTTAGGCTTCTCCTTCTACAATTTGTATCTAATTATGTGTGTGCTTTAAAAAAGCACATAAATAGGGTTAGTTCGTCTTTTCCTATTCCCTATTCCTGAAAAATAGTAGCCCACTCATTTCTCATTCCAAGTATATAGATTCCCTCAATTTTCTTAAGTGTACGGCAATAGGTGGTTTGACCATATGTAAATTTGCCTGATTTGTATAACACGATCCCCTCTTTATCATTATCATGTTTTGTGGCTCCCGACTAGTACCTTACAGCTAGCCAGTTTGAAATGAATATGTTTACAATGTCTAAGGCTTAGCTCGTGTGCGCCAAATGCTGCTCCAAAATTGTTCATGCAGCTCCACAATTCGCTCATTCAGGTCTCTTTTTGCGGCCGTCTTGTGCTCTTTGTTTAGAAGTTGGTCCTCTAAAAGTCGGAGAGGGGGTCGACTTTCAGTCAAAGACTTGTTGTGCCCGTGTCTCAGGCTGCTGTAAGAGCGGGCTTGAGTCCTGTATGTGCAGATTACTTGTCCCATTTGGCTGGTTGCGTGTGAGCCTAAGGTCATACTTACATGAGCCCGAGTTGTGTTGTGTATGAGCGGAAGCTGGTCCTTTATGGGCCCCAGTCTGGTCTTGTTTGAGACTCAGTTCATGACTGCATAAGCAAGGGTGGGGTCATGTATGTTTAGAATTGTCTTTTGTTTTTGTATTCTTTTTTATACTTTACTTGCTGAAGGTTTTCAGTGGTATTGCAGGACCCTCTTAATCAAGTAAGAGCTGTCCAAGATTAAGAATCGGATGCTGATAACGACCTATCCGCTATGAGAGTCCGTATCTAAGCCGTGGTTGAGTCTCATCATTTAGTAATAGCATTGTATGCGGTCTCAGTAACACCTTCTCCTGCAATTCCTGTCTATTACACTTATTGTGATGACGTTGATCGGGTTGCACGAGCGGATTGCAAAAAATCAAATTATTACGCTCAGACAAAGACCCAAAGCATTGGCCACAATTGAACCACGACATTCACCACAACGTGCAACAAAGTCTACATCTAAATAGATATCTCGTTATAATATATGATACTCATATCATCATTTTTATTATGAGACGGTTTTATATTTCTAATCATATTTCATTTTCAGTTTGACATATTCTTATTATCTGGGTGCTTTGTTGTAATTAGTTTCTGGATTGTCAGATGATATTATCTCAAATCCCTTCCCTTCAAGATGGACAAGATGCCCATCTGTTTCTAAACAATTTAGCGACTTTGGCGCCTGATGGGAATGATGTCATCCTTGGTGATGAAATAATTCTCCTCCCAGAACAAAATGTTCAAGGCATATGCAATGCACTTCCTCCTGATATTTCTCCGGAATCAGAAGATCTTTATCGACCTACTCAAGACCACGATGGACACGACTCCCTCTCAGATGATGAAGAAACTACATTGCCTGGAAGTGTCAATGTTAAAATCATCCACATCGCTCCACACCTACAAAACTAGGACCCGAATTGGAGTGCGAACGAGATGCAAATGCTTCACAAGAGTGATGCAATTGAAACCATAAACAACTAACATTACAAACCTGTTAAAAAGTCTTGTATGCTTATTCCTTTGTGTCGCCTCGTTAGTTATCCAAAGGTTCGACCTATTTCAAAACAAGATGTGGGTGGAAGCACACTAAGGTGGGTACAAAATGGGCAAAAGACTAAGTATATTAAATATAAGACTTCTCAAGATATCTTTGGAATTTCCTTGAAACATGTAGCCGTTGAGAACCGTTGATTGAGCTTAATCGTAGCCGTTGAAATCGGTTGGTGGTTGACTTGACACTGTGAGAGGGCGTGTTTATGGCTCCTGTCAGCTCGTCATGATGGCGCCATTACTTTCCAACCACCATGGCCGTCGTCTTTCTGTTTTTGGGACACGCCCTTGGTTGCGTGTGGTGCCTTTTCGAATTTTTTTTGCTTGGTCCTGGAGTACTGGCGCGCACGGATTTTGGTGTTGCTGCTCCGTGTTTCCGTAATGTTTGGAAGTGGTTTCGCGCGGCTTTGTTGCCGCTAGAATTGTTGGTGGAGCTGAGGCGCGTGTGCCGTAAGTGTGTTTGCTTTTCTCATTGCAAGTACTCAGGGGCTGAACCTGGAGGGGAAGTGTGAGAAGAAAGTGCCGGTTCGCCGTTGCGTTCGTTGTGTCACCTAGGTTGGAATCCGGTAAGTGATTCAATGCTCTTATTTGGGTAACTCATTCTTCCCACTGTTGAACCGCCATCTCTTTCATTGGAAACATTTCGGGACCTTTTCAATAATACTATGTGAGTGTGTTTGCTTTTCTCATTGCAAGTACTCAGGAGCTGAACCTCGAGGGGAAGTGTGAGAAGAAAGTGTTGGTTCGCCGTTGCATATTGATTGAGAAGTTTACTACTCATGTAGTCTTTTGAAGACTTATGTTTAGTTTTGGGTGGGGTTTAGGATGCAAGATGGTCAAGAAGGAAAAAAAATCAAATGCTGCTACCGAGGCTACTTCAGATCCTGTCCCTCTCACCATAGAAGAGTGTGATGAGAGGATAGCTGTCTTACGTAGAGGTGCCCCTCCTCCCGCTGTGTCTTTTGAAGAATTCAGAGACAGGTTTCACTTGAATGGAACTGGTATGAATCCCACAAAAGAGTAGAAACGCAAGATGTTATCTTGCAGACTGATCTCAATGCAGTGTTTGGGACACAACGAAAGAAATCAGGGTTCTGGTTTGGGGATGTGAAGGACTCGAAGGTCGAGTCCGCCATAGCTAGACTGTGCCCGATAGTTTATCAGAAACCTTATGTGGTAAAAACTAAGCTCATAGGTAAAGAATTTGCCATAGGAATTGTTGCTGATGTTGCGAAGGGCCTAAATGTCGACTGGGCATCTTTTGCTCATGACACAAACCGCAATCAGCGTAGCTCCTGGCAGAAGAAGATGAGGGGCTGGTTGGAGATGAAAGCCTCCTTGACTAAAAGGGACTTCACCGAGGTGGTGGAGGAAGAAGACATGACTTCATTGATGTAGGGTGACAATATTGTGAAGCTAGAGGCACGTGACCTGCCATGTGGAGGGATGGGCTCTGGACAGCCAAGGCAGAGCTCATCGTGGATTGAGCAAAAGAAACGTGAGAGCCACAATCTTCAGCGGCTAATCAAGTTGGAGCTACAGGTAAAGAATTTGGCATAGGAATTTTTGAATTTGTACTCAATTGTTGATGTACTCAATTGTAGTTGATAATTATCTTGGAGCTACAGGGTGTTAAGCTCGACATCCAATCAGTTGTCGAAGAGAAGAAAACTCTTGGCACTAAGGTGGAGGGCGTTGCTTCAATGATCAAGAATATGAAGGCCACATGCGAGGGCGTTCAGTGTCAGATGAAGAATTGTAAGGTGGAGGAAGAGTTATGCAAGTTAAAAATGACGTTGGACTTCTACACCGAGACTGCAGCTAGGTCGGAATCCGAGTACAAGGGTTTACTTGAGCAGCAGAGCCTTCAAGATTCAGCTTACGACAAACTAGAGCGTAGGGAGGCATTTCTGCGCGGTCAGCAGTTTGAGCTAGAGAAACAAGTGTTGAGCTTACGAAGTGGACAGCCCGGCTTGGCTATGCACCCACACCCCATG
Source organism: Bryum argenteum (assembly GCA_037043015.1). Lineage (NCBI taxonomy): Eukaryota > Viridiplantae > Streptophyta > Bryopsida > Bryales > Bryaceae > Bryum > Bryum argenteum. Next base: position 43,889,598 of record CM073321.1, read on the forward strand.
TGCAACTCACGGGGAAGTCACATTTTAGAATCTGATTTTGTGAATATCACTACTTGCGTGCTGTATGATTCAAAGTTTACTTACAGTGACATTGTAGTTTGTAGCTGTAGGCATGTCTATCACCCATGGTGCGCTATGTCGTGGTTTAGCAAATCAGTGAAGTGCGTAGAGAAATCTTGCTCTCTTGTCCACCCTGATTGGTTCAAGAGTTTTGGCTTTGGAGAACTTCCTACCAGACTTGAAGAGAAGGCTCAGGAGCTCAAGTGCGAAGAAGCAAGAAATGTGGTGCTCTCCGAAAGGACTGCTACTGCTAAGCGGATAGGAGCAGACATTGGTGTCCTCCCTCACCTATGTCTAAAACTTAATCATATGTATGCATTTGGTGAGAAGGAAATGGCAAGCATGTTAAGGATCATTGGATTACTTAACAAGCTTATGTAGACTACGGTTTAGGAGTGGAAGGTAAAGTAAGTCAAGTTACAGCCTTGTACATTGTTCATATTAATGGTATAAGTTGTATACCTTGTACCTTTATGCACCAAGAATTAGACTTTTAGTATTACAATGTTTATAGAATGGTGTGCATACTGTATGACTTAGTGTACTATTTATAGTATGATATACGTAAGTACATTTGACTTACTCCTTAGTTGGTCTGTCAACATACAAATCTTGAGTACTTTGCTTGTACCATACCTACTGTCAGAAGTACATAAACATAACTTGAATGTGTTTGCACTTGAAAGATACGATTAGAGTATGTCAGTCTTCGGCTTGCACTGGCATGTACAGCTTGGGAGAGACGAGTCAAGCACAGGTTAGGGGAAGTGATAGAAAGGATTTCCAAGAAACGCCACACATCCGAATTCCTTTGCTTGTCCAGGAAAAAAAAAATGATGGGGACAAGACGGTAGAGAAATGCACCTCTGGCAAGGCAGCAGCGGGAGTAAGCACGGCAACCACAATGGAGGAGGCCAAAATTCAGGCTCCAACAGGCGAAGCAATTGGGCAAGAGGTGGGTCGGCATAGAATCTACGGGTTTTGGTGTTTTAGTATAACAAAATTTGAATTTGTGCATTTTGATGATCTCTTGCCTTGAAGTACCTTCTTACTGATTTATGTCTCCTATATGTAGGTTGTTGAGTACCCAAGTGTGAGCTTGTCTACAAGAATGCATGACCACGGTTCCCAAGATTCGAGTTCACACGACCTGCCCATGTTTGAGGAGGAGAATGAAAGTGCAGAGGGACATGGCAGAGAAAGTGAAGCTGTAGAGGAAGAGCCTAAGTTTACAACTGAGGTGATCAAGGATGACGAGGTGGCCAGATTGAAGGCTACAATTGTTGAGCTCACAAAACAGTCAAATCTGAAGGGCGTAGTACGTCGAGCACCACCATTTGAAGAAGAGAATGGGACGGCAGGAGCAATTCTGAAGACTAGGAGCATTGCAAAAGTCGTGACAAAGAATTCCAAACAACCTTCGGTAACAACGAGGAACAAAACAAAGACTGAGAAGGTTAGGACGCGAGGAGATGGGCCATCTGAAACGTTGGAGATCACAGGGAGCGGATCAAAGAAGACTAAAAAGAAGAAGGTTGGGACAACACTCCCTGACAGCCCCATCGACAGTGATGTGGAAGTATACTTAAATGGTGAAATTCAACCCCCTTCAGCCAAGGTAAAGCGAATTCCGAAGAAGTAATTTTGTATGTCTTTCTTGCTAAGTCTAGGCATAGTGGGTAGTGGTGAAAGGTGCATTAAATAGAGTTGAATGGTGTATGGAATGCATTTAGTGTTTGCATCCATTGAATAGTAGTGTTGATGCACTACATTAGGTAGTGTTGAATAGAGGGCTCAAAGGTTTTAGTAATTGCATCCATTCATTGGGTGTGTTGATGTACTACATTGAGTAGTGCATATATTGATGTAAGGTATCATATTACATCTTAAAAGGTATTTGCATCCTTCTCATAACATCCAATTTTCAGCTGAAGTTCATTTTCATTCCATTCTCAAACAACTAGTGTAGTCTTCTTTTTTGGTTTTCTTGATGCAACAATCAATTTTGATTTGGGTTGCTTATTCAACCGAGGTTTAGTCTTGGGATAGTTTGTTTTGCATCTTTAGAGCGCAATATGTCTTGTGTGTCTTTTACGTATTGCAGGATTTCCATGCAGGACTTCAAACTCACGATTATATCGGATGATATTTCATTGGGCGCCGAGGATATCTCCATTCCTGTAGTCAGCAAGGAAGGCACGAAAGAGTTACCTTCAACTTTCAAATACATTCGAAAGAGCAAATTCCACAAATCAGTGAAGGATTTGAAGTCAAATATCAAAGAGGGGGTGGGTTGTAATACATGTGTTTCAACATGTGGCAAAGGGAGTCATTGTATATGTGCGTTTGGTGACTATGGTTTAGCCCCTTATACCGAAGAAGGCCTTCTACATCCACATTATATTGACATGGTATTTCAGCTTTACACAATCAATTCTGCCATATTTCTCACATGAGTTTTGATTTCTCATCATGAAAGTCACATGCATGTTTGTTGGAGTAATAACAAGGTGCCAGGATATTTTTTGGAATTGTAGAATCAGAGGGAAGCTTTGGGTGAAGATGAAGATGTCTATGAATATTGTGACAAGTCCAATTGTATTGCCTCGGAGTATGGAAAATGTGGAGGTCACATAAATCACACTTTCTTGAAGGAGTGTAATGATAGTTGCTCTTGCGGACGTCGTTGCCAAAATCGAGTGGTCCAACATCGTTTAACTCGGAAGCTGCAGGTGATGAGGCTTTACAATTCTTTGCAACTTCCTTTAGGTATTTGCATCCATTGTCATTCGTGTAATATGATCTAATAAATCTCCTTGGCTTCTTTTAGGTTTTTTGGACCAACCCTCGTAAGGAATGGGGCATCAAAACTCTTCAGGAGCATGCAGGAGCATTTGTGTTTGAGTTTGTTTGGGAAATTATTTCCAATCAGGAGTTAGCATCCCGCAAGGGCACGGGCAAGTATGCAATGAATCTAGATTCCGATTGGAGAGCCGAAAATGAACTGAACGATGATGAGGCTCTTTGTATCGATGCACCCAAAGTTGGGAACATTTCCAGGTTTCTTAATCACACGTGAAGCTTTAGTTAAAATAACTTGTGTCTTTCAATAGAAATTTTGTCATATGAAAGTGCTTCTAATGACAGTAATTTTGAACCACAGGTGTACTGATGCCAATTTGGTGGACTTCCCAGTGCTAATCAACAAGCACAGAAGAGGCTACTACCATGTAAGAGCTTGTGTCCCTTTCTTCAAACCTTGACGTTGATGAGTTCCAGTAATCTGTATGAGTGCCTTGACTTGTTTAGCTATAAGCTAACTAATGTGTATCTTCACGTGTATGTTTCAACCAGGTAGCATTTTTTACCAATCGGCAAGTATTCAAAGGTGAAGAGCTTACTTGGAACTATGGGTTGGATTTTGATGACCTACATCATCCTATTCTACCATTTGAGTGTGCATGCGGTAGCACATACTGCAGGTTCAAGAAGCCGTGAACACCAACAAGTTTCTTTAATTAGTCTTCAGAAACACCTCAATCAGGAGAAAATAAGTGTATACAAAAGAAGTTGAAAAACTTCTAAAAATAATAACTCACATAGCTCTAGGCTAGTGATAATGACATCAATTGTTTCAGACTCTAATCGGTACACGAGCTCATCTCCCTTTACCCTATGAACTGCTGGGACCATCAAGAACTTACAAGCAAGAACTAATGAGGCATTTATGTAAGCAATTCTTGAGGCTCTCAAGTAGACAAATGAATTCCTAGAGTTCCCCCACTTTTGATAATAGGTTCCTGCAATGACATACTCTCCTACATCAAACTCCCCACCCCAAGCACAAGTGAACTTCTCCCTTACAATTTGTTTCTTCCTTTGGCACTGAAGAATGTAGAACTCCACCCCTTCTTCATTGTCTTCAGGCGCCGGCACTGCAAAATTATCTCCTACTTCAACCAAATCTCCAAGTGTCTCCTCAGTCGCATAATCCCAGGGCTCATCATGTCCATCTTCAAACTGTCCAGAAGTAAGCTGCTCCCTTACGAAAGAAACATTTGATGGCACAAGCTTGATAACTCTCCAAGGTTGGACATGGCCCATCTTCTCACAAGATTCCCAATCACCATTCATGCAAGGAATACAAAAACATGACAAATCCCTTACCATCAGCAAGGTTGGATCTGAGATAGACACTCCCTGAATGGAGTCCAATTTTCTTGAACCGGGAATGGTATCACAACCATGAAGGTGACTACGATTCACCTCATCAAGCTTAACAAGGTGAAAGTACCTATAAGATACTGTTTTGTTGCCTTGTAGTGAACTCTCCACAATGCCCTCCATAGTCTCCTGCAAGAAGTCAACCGCATCCTTTGCGTCTTGTAGCTTCCGCCAGTGGTTCTGCAATTGCTCCGTACGCAAGGCTCGCTTCACCACAGCACCTGCTCCATCCCACTCACCTTTCCCGTGCCTTGTGCCAAAAAAATTCCAAGACATAACACACCCACCCATTAGTCCTGGATATCTGCTAACAAAGTACATGGGCCTTGCTCCTTTAAATTGCCCTGTACAACCATCACTCCACACCTAATGACGCAATACATTGACACCTTGTAATTTCAACCACTCCCAATGCTGCAAGAAGCAATGTTGGACAAACAAAGTGTCGTGAGTTTTATCATCTGACACATAGAAGTGACTCTCCTTCACAATGCTATTAGTTAGTGGGTCCAATCGGTATGTTATATGAACAAGAATCGTAATCTGGGAAGAATGCCAATGCATGGACTGAATCTCATTTTGGATCTGAAATGAGTAGTTCTCAGCAAAATCAACATGGGAAAGGATGGCATCACCAGGTAACTCTCTCATACTAACCCTACACTCTACATCTTGCCACCTAGCAACAAAGTTGTGGGTAATGAACTCTTGCAATTTTGGCTTTAAATACACCAGAAATTCAGCACAAGAGGTTTCCATGAATACTTCCTGGATGCGTTTTCGAGGTTCCCCATCATCGTTTACTCCAACTACTTCATAATTGAAGCACCGCCACTTCAGTTTGAATACTGGAGCAGCCACCTGTAATGGGCACAATGGAAGAGTAGAAACACCACAATTAGAACATGAACCCATCAAACAGTCAAGTTTATGGAACTCCTCTGATTCCAATTTTAGACATACAATCTGCTCCCAAAACTTTGTAACGCCATCAAATTTGGTCAAATGTGCACACTAACAATCCTCAGATGAATTGTTGCAAACTTGGCATGAACAAGTACAACAGATGGAAGAGTGTACTCCCTTCATGGCATCCCTCATTGTGTTGAGTGCCTCTCGTAGCATGTTTATCTCGACATGGTACTTGCAGCAACAAACATTTCGGTCTTTGCACTTCTTTACGAAGAATGGCTTCAAGCACTCAAACGCACGCTTGGAGATGCTTGCTTCTGATCAGGGTTGTCAGGACGACCGAACCAGGGGGCGACCGGTCGACCATGGTCCGGTCGTCCTCAGCCCCTAGGACCTGTCGGTGACATAACGGGTTTTTTATAATTTACCTGGAGTAAATTACCGTCCGACAGGTGGCCGACCGCACTTCCCGTCCACCGACCCGCACCCCGTCCGACCGTTTGACGGCCGACCGCACCCCGTCCGACTCTTGACCGGCCGACCGGTGCGGGACCGGCGTTTCTAGGCCGACGGTGTCGCGGTCGGTCGGCGAGGTCGGCCGCCGACCCGCCCCGAGACCGGCGAGGTCGGCCGCCGACCGGGGTGACGACCGGCGAGGTCGGCCGCCGACCGGGGTGACGACCGGCGAGGTCGGTCGCCGACCGGTTAGCGGTCCGGCGAGGTCGGCCGCCGACCGCTGTCGCGACCGGCGAGGTCGGCCGCCGACCGCTATGGCGACCGGCGAGGTCGGCCGGCTACGAAGGCCCGACCACTTGAATTTCAACGGGAGAAATTCAAATTTCAACGGTCAAATTCAGGGTTGAAGGTATATAAGAGAAGAGACACAAGGCCTCATTTCACTTCCGAATTGTGAATGCGACCCAACGTCTCTGAGCTGCATAACTTTATGTTATGTGTCCGTTGCTTGGTACGTATTGTGTTCGGAAGTGCAGAGTTCGTTTACGAACTCTTGACATTTTTTTCTACATATCTACTACCACGTTTGATCATTTTGAGGTGTCCTACCTATCAAAATGGCCAACAAATCATCCTCACCTTGGTTCACCGATGTTCATGAAGTACAAGGCCAACCTACCACGACCCCAACTATCCAATGCAATCTCTGTCATAAGGTTATGAGCAAGAGGCTAGAACGGCAGCTCAGTCACCTTGGTTATGAAGGCAAGCGTGGGGTCCGCCTTAATACAGTTACGCTTTGTCCAAAATTGAACACCCGAGTGATGGATTTATTTCGAAGATGTGACGGGCGGTTCCCTCCACATAATGGAGAAATGAGCGGTTTTCATTCAATACCATCGTCATCAGAAGTTCCGAATGTTGGCACGCCAAGGTCCCATTGGTGGAGACTCTTGCGTGGGATCTTCTCAAGCTACCCCTTCGATTCCATCAACACCTTTAGTTGGATCAATCTCCGCTGTTCCTAACTTTGCGGGACAAGTGAGGGTTGGTGGGCATATCAATAGGGCGATGAAACAATCTGTGATTGAAGATGGTTTTGCTGAAGCGGATAGGCGGGAACTAGACATATTTTGGGCAAAGTTTTTCTATGAAGCAAACGTACCGTTTGCTGTAGCACGGAATCCGATCTTCAAGGAAGCCGTAATGAAAACTGCTTCTTTCCGAAAACCATATGTCCCTCCTTCTTACCATGACATTCGGACAAAGTTGTTGGGACAAGTAAAAAGTGATCTAGAAGGAAAACTAGATAGTAGAATCAAGGAGAGCCTTCGGAAGTTCGGGGGAACTTTAGCCATGGATGGATGGTCATCTGTGAGTAGTCGCCCTCTTGTGAATGCAATGCTAGTGACTCCTGCTGCAGAGCTTTTTCTTGGCGCCGTCGATACTACTGGCAAAGAAAAGACAGCAATGTATATGGCCTCTATCATGGTCAAGTTCATCAAACAAGTTGGCCCCGAGAACGTTGTCCAAGTCTGCACGGACAACGCTTCTGTAATGATTAATGGCTCTCGATTAGTCGTTGAGGATTATCCCCATATATTCATTCAGGGATGCGCCACGTATGCGATGGAATTGTTGTTGGAAGATTGGGGAAAGGCGTCATGGGTGAAAGAAACTTTGGAGAAGGCCAAGGGCTTGGTCAAGTTCATTAAAAATCGTCAAATGCCTTTAGCCGTGTTTCGTAAACACGAGACAAGGTTTAGCCTATTGATGCCTGGGAAAACAAGATTTGCGTGCAATTTTATAATGATAGATCGCTTATTGCAGGTTCGCGATTCTTTGGAGCAAACTGTTGTAGATCCCCAGTGGTTGTCATATGCCTCGAAGAAGTCTCTATCAGCTAGAGATAAATTACTAGAGTCCCGCAACGTAAGAAAAGTGGTTTTGGATGACGGTTTCTGGAAGCGTTGAACAAACTTCCGAGATATGGTGGCCCCAGTAGTGTATGCTCTTCGGGAATTCGACGGCAAGGAGCCTTGTACGGGCAAGGCTTTGCATATCGTTCGTCAGCTCGAGAAGCATGTACTGACGCTATCTACAGAACCATTTTCACTCCCGACGGATTTAGCGGACATTGCGAAGGAGAACTTCTACGCAAGGAAAAAGATGATGACAACAGATCTGCTCTGTGCTGGTGCACTTCTGAATCCTTATTTACTACATGACAAAGAGTTAGCAGATGATACTGAGGTCTGGCATGGGTGCAGGCGTGTTCTAAAAACTCTATGTGCTCCGGGCACTTATCATGATGTGGCGAATGAATATATGGCATTTCGAATGAGGAGTGCACCATTTCATGAGATGTTGGATCCTAATGAGTCGAAATGTTCTCCCTTTGTTTGGTGGGAAATTGAAGGGTTTGTTGGAAAACTCCTTGCTCCGATTGCAAAGCGAATCCTAGCTCAAATGGTGTCATCGTCGGCGTGCGAACGCAATTGGAGCAGTTACTCTTTCGTTCACGATAGGAAGCGGAATCGGTTGCTACCGGAAAGGGCTGATGACTTGGTCTTTGTATACACCAACTCAAAGTTACTTGCAAACGCAAAGTTAACGGATGAGAAGAGGTGGTACTCGGAGAACTTGGATGTAGAGGATCGTGACGTACGTGACTCCGAGGATGAAGAAACCCCCCATAACTCAATTGGTGAAGGCTTTTCGGATCACGTTTTGGAGGACCTAGAAGATGACCTCAATAGCATCCCCGCTATGAGCTTGCAAGATGCTTTGAACGTCCCGAACACCACGTATGACTTTGTTTGACGATGAAGCCGAGGCGGATGATCCGGATGAATTTTTGCCCCTAGCTCATTTCATTTACCACGGTTTCAAAAGGATACCGACAAAGTCACATGTGATAATACCCCTCGTGCGGACTAACTCCAAATACGGACGAGAATGTTGTTCGAATGTGAAAATCGTGGGGATGATACTCATGGCCGTACTGTTACGTTTGATCCAATAACGATAAATATGACGTCCGCCACTGCGGACGAACCTGCGTTGCCTGCTGTTGCCTCTCGGTCTCTATTTCAAAAATGTGATTTAGAGGTCCCTACAGTGATGGAGAAATCTTCCAAACGTTTGGTGTCACTTTCAAATCAAGTGCGACCTCGAACAGTACGTACCAATTCCGGCGGAATCTCTAGTGACTCGGATGTACCGCTTCTTCAATTGGGATACAAGAACCTTCCAGGAGGTTCAGGGCTACGGAAGAAGGAGCCTCCGAGAGTTATGACGAAACGTAAAGCTCCAATGCTTCCGTTTCTTCATGATAAACCGAAGAATCCCCTTGATGCCATTGAGAATGCGGAAAAATTCAAGATCATTCATTCGGGAAGTCACAAACGAAGAATCAAACAAGAAGTTAGTAGTGATTTCGAAGATGACCCTACGGGATCTAGCGGAGCTGAAGTCAAAGGAGACAGCGATTATGCAATTCCCACCGATGTGGATGAATAGACATTAATTACATGCTCAGACACGTAGTAGAGGTCTAGCATACTTCGTGTATGTTTCGGGTAGTATAGCTCGTGAAACTTTATTACCAAACAGTTGATGTGTTTGTACTTTATTTTGTCTGAAAATGTCGGTGAATAGTCAACAAAAGACTATTACATCATAAGAAATAAAAAACTTCATTACAATAACCATGCATTACAAATCCAAAATGGTATGCGACTCTATTCCGGGAACTGTAACCGTTCTAAACCGTCTACGCTTCTATTGGATTTCTATTACATCGCAACTGAATGCTCTTCTGTATCAATCGTATTTGCTATACTACGAGTCCGGGGTCTTTGGCTTGGTCTAGCAATTCTACCGCCCTCGTCGTATTCTTGATCCACTGCAGCAATTTCTCTGTTGTTGCCCGACATCCAACTCTCGTCGCTCTCATTGCCATCATCCCTTTTCCGTTTCTTGGGTGGGTTAGCATTTTTGGAACGGAAGATTTTCATGGCCTCCTCGATTCGTCCCACCACATCCTTCACAAAGGAGTCCTCTGTTGTGATAGACACCAATAACTCCGGCTTCGGGTCTTTGATCATTGTCGTCCAATGAGTAATGATGTTCTTAATGCGCCACTCAAATTTCTCTACCGCCTCCCAGAAAGTACAGTCTGCGTCTTTGAAAGATTCCTCCTTCGTTGAAATCCGTAAGTGTGCGGCCTCTTCCAATTTTGCTAGGACTAAAGCCCTTCCAATCGGGCTATCATCGTACTTCTTGTACTCCTCTCCAAACTCAATGTCACTTGTTACGTCATGCCACAAACCATCTTCTCCCTTCTCTACTCTCTTTGGAGGGAATCGGAAGAAACGATTGTGTTCAGTACTCAATGTCCTCCAAAGTTGCGGCAAAACATCTCTCGTTGCTCGCTGTCTTCAATATCTCGCACCCTAATCTCCACCTCGTAGTCACGTGTCATCCAAAGCAATGGATCTGTCTCGCCTACATCCTCCATGAGGAGCTGGTGTTTTGATGTTGAACTATCCCATTCAAGTGCTTTCCCCCACTCACGAAAGTTGTGAAGTTTCTTTGGAAGTTGATCCAAAGGGAGATTCCATCGGTTGAACTCGTGCCCAGGTGGCATGACATCGCGCATCCCCATCACTTCGTAGAATCTCGTGCTAATTGGAGAACGACATATAGGACATGATGATTTTCCCGGGGCAGCGCTTGCTATGCAAGTAACATGAAAGTTATGGCCACATTGGCCTAGTGTGTACGCTCCTTCTGGACCGAAATGATATCGGCACATGCCACATTTTTCCTTCGTATTGTCGGGGGGTCGCATGTGTAAACTACATTTCAATTTGATTCCACAAAATGCGATGAGAATGAGTTGTATGGCACCCATCCTTCTGCCACTTCCAAACTCCAATCAATATCATCATCTTTTCCCATCCGATTGAAATTTGTTCGCTCCATCATCTCCTCCACATCACCCCAAATAGTGACCTTAGTACGTTCGTGTTCTCGTAATCTTTCGTATTTTTTAAATTCCTCCAATGATGTATTCACGTGTTCACTCGAACCACATGATTTGGCGGCGATCTTCTTCAGATTATGTTGTGCCTTTGAAACCATGGCCTCCCTATCTTGAAGTCGGTGAACCCAAGCCAACCAAGGCAATATGTTCTCTTCGCGTGGTGTATAATCCACATTTCTCAATGCCATTCGTATGGATTCTAGTTCACTCGTGCCTCATCTCTCTTGCTTCATCATTGCCTCCAATTGCATTTCCAATGTTTCTTTAGGACATTGATTATGTAGGCAATCTTTTCCCTTCGAATGTGTATCATCCTCTACACGCACGCCCCTCCTTCCATTGTCCTCCGATTCCGTATCATCTTCCAAATTGATGATTTGTTTTCCTTTCTCTGCGTATTGAACCGTGCTTCCTTCTCATGAATGTCCTCGCCGCCTCGCAGGGCCCTCGGCTCGCATGATGGAGTACCTTTCATCTCCGGGCCATCACTCTTATTATTCCCATCATAATTAGATGGGATAAGATCACCTTCCCTTTCGATCCTTTCTCCAATTTTTGAAATTGGAGAAATATCTTTTGGATTTAGGGGGAGATCTTCCACATCACCTTCTTCGGGAGCATTCAAAATGTTCATCGCTTGCTCCATGAGATTGCAGTAGTACGGGGATTTTCTGCGCTCATATCCATTAAGTTTGAAATCATAAACCACCTTTTCAATCACGGTAATTGCTACGGAATACTTCGCCTCAAGACTCATAAGATCCTCCACATCCTTTATCCTTGATTTCACATACGGGAGCCATTTCTCTGATATCTTCTCGTAGTCTATAGCTGCTTCTAGCATTCGAGGCATCATTAGGGCAAGAGTTTGAGACATTTCTAAAAACCGTGGAACCATAGCAGCAAGAACTTCAGTCCCGACTTTCATATCGGTCCCAGCTTCCAATACATTGATTTTTTTGGTATCTTCCCACTTCAACTTCGTCTCACCATCTGGAGCCGAACCCTCGTATATGATCTTCGCTATTTCGTCAATATAAGTGAGAAACTCTCTCAGTTTCTTGTTGCTTGGTACTCCTTCATATATCTCTTCGAAATTTGACCACCAATCCTTCTCCATCTGCGGAGTAATGGAATCTGGCATGGATGTTGTTTCCATTGGTTTACTTGGCCCTGCCTCATTCGATTTTGGATTCGAGACGGTCAAATTTAGGCCATTGGGAATAATAGGGTTATCCGGAATGAGAGGGGAGAGTACCTCTTCCACTACATTCTCTAAGTCCCCCACCTGATCTTGCACTGCATTCGCCTCCTCCAATGATTGGTCTCCAACTGCGTTTACATCCCGAAGCCTATCAACTGCAGATTGTTCGTTTGATAGACCATCCGTGGCAAGAGGAATGTCTGTATCCTTTGTAACGACATTCTCATCTTCTGTTGTATCCTCTCCAGCCATTTTTTTTTTTTTTTTTTCCTCAAAACCTCCAAAATATGCTTTGTTAAGGCAGATTGTGGATCAAAGCAATCCGGGATATGCTTCTGCTTCCTCTCAATTCGAAGCGGAAATTGAGTATTAGTTTGGTACGTGCTCCAATTTATCTTCCGCTGTAGTATCAACTCAACATATACCATTGCCAACAATTGGTAACAAAAGTACCCTTTTGTTTTGGCACGATCCCCGAACAAGGCCCGCCATACTTCCTCTGCACGGTGGATAAAGTGATCATCCTTGCATGTTGTCGGGTTGCAACAAAAGTTCTTGGTATGAACTGCATGACATTCTTTAGGCCAAAGTTTGCCAATGTGAAACATCTTCACATATTTCTTGCAAATTTGAGCGGTCCAATACTCCGTCACCTCCAGTTCCCAACCGCGTTCCGCTTTAATGTCTTCATTCTCTAAAATCTCCCAATTCAGCCCATGAGTTGCACCTTTTTGTTTATTCCTCTTCTTAGGCGCCTCTGCTGATATCATCGAATTCTCCACCTCCATACTCGTGTTCACGTTCTCAGTCGACGTCATCGTGCAAGTATCACCGAAGGATCCACGGGACGAAGCAGCCGCAACAAATGTGAAAAAAAACCGACCCCCTTCTCCTCTCCAACTAGAATGCAGCAGGCGCCTTAGCAACTGGAGAACATTCGAATTGGGTTACCATGAGGAGAGGAAGTGGTGGAAAATGAAGCCGGACGGCCCTTTATAGTGCCCTCATGCCGGACCGGCCGACCGAACCGCCGACCGGGCCTAGCCGTCGGAAGCCCCGGAGCGGCCGACCGCTCGCTGGACCGGCCGACCGGTCCCCCGGACCTGCCGACCGCCCCCGGACCTGCCGACCGCCCCCGGACCAGCCGACCGACCCCCGGACCTGCCGACCGAGCCCCCGGACCGGCCGTCGGGCCATCGGGACCGGCCGACTGATCGCCCGAACCGCCCGGGCCTGGCCGACCGACCCTGACGGCCGAACCTTCGTAGGCCGGGCCTGGCGGAGCGGCCGCCGGCCGCCGCTCTAAACCCTAACCCAAAAATTTCTTGGGCCCCTTTACAAACCCTAGGCATCAACCACTGAAGATCTATCTATCTCTAAAATTTTAAATTTGGGCCGTCGAAGTGGGCATTAGGACTTTATATTGCAAGATCCACTCTATGACCCACTTTGTAAAGTACAGCTAAAGTCAAGGCCCACTTTAAGTCCAAGTGGGCTCAACTCCAAATGGGCCCAACTTCAAATGGCCTCTAGTATAAAGTAGCCGTAAAAAGTGCCAAAACCCCTCAAAACCAACTTGTTATGAATTTCACTTCAATCTGAAAATGATGAAATTTCGTAAATTCTCTTGTGCACTAATAAATTATCATCTCGCAATCTATGAGGCTCTATGAATCAAACTTTTATGCACATGACTTACAAGAGTATGTTTATTAGGGCATCCTCAATGGACACTAAATAACCGCCCTTTGTACCAAATTCTATGTTTTGAGTGATTTTGAATTAGAAAATACAATTACCAACGTTAGAAGCGCATGTAAAAAAACGTGAGATAGATCTCAAGAAATAAGAAATGTGGATAAAATTTTCTTCCCAAATTGTGTAAACTTTCTCTACCAATTTAAAGTTGTTTTATTTAGATTTGTTTTAGGTTTTTTTTTAAAATTAGACCTAGTTGCTTAAAAGTTCCTACTTAACCGTCTCCCTTGGAACGAATTTCTTATACTAATAGGATAATTATAAACTGGTAATTACTGTTCTTCAACAAGATAGATAGATAAGAACTCCAATTTTCATATCGAATATAACAATTGTATATAAATATAACCAAAGAACTCACAACAAAAAATAGTCTCTACCTTCTTACCCACGAGTTTATATATCCACCTAAAAGTCTTTCTATAGTCTTTTACTTTCCTATTTCTAAAAACAAATCTTATTAATAGATCAATTATAGAAATCTAACTCTTCATGTATTTAAACTATTTATATTTAAAGTAGGATATGTATATTTATGTATATACTATGTATTAATAAATTAGAATATGTATATTTATGTATGTACTTTCTGTTTCATAGTATAATATGTATATGAAGGTATATATTATATGTAATATATATTATAATTGTATTGTATTATTGTTGAATTTATAATAAATATAATATTTACTATATACATCAATACATGTATAGTATATATATTTATGTATGTACTTTTTGATTTATAGTTCTAGCACACAAAGTAGAATTGATTTGCTTTACCTCTAAATATGTATTTAAATAGAACCACTATTTATATAGAACTAGTTTACCTGTAAATAAAATTTTAGCCTTAAATCGCTATTTATGTAGAGTGACTTTACCTCTAAATATGTTTTTAGCAAAAACCGCTCTATCTTTACCGTATAGTGTATATATATTATTTATTTAATTCTTTTCATTTCGAGGGGACTCGAGTTCGTAACCAACATCCGGGATGAGACTATAACATGTCCAATATATAATAAAGGAATTAGCCTACAAAGGTTTGTAAAATAATGTATTGGATACGGAAAAATAAAAATATTAGCCAGGGGAAATTAATAAATCCTAGACCATAAACCTTATATCCTATGCTCAAGTGATTTTATCCACAATATACTCTAAATGAAAAAGCGATGGCTATTCAAAACATTCTATTCCCTAATCAATCCATCGAAGTTTCTAATATAAGAATAATCAACTTCATTTAACATAAAATAGAAGTACTATACGTGTACAAGATCAAATATGATTATAACTTTATAAGTTGATGCCATTATTGCCATATGTTAAAAACTTATATGGTGCGATATTTTTATAAATTTATTTGTAACGCTTTTTACTTCTCTTAATTTATGATCACAAAATAGAAAACAATAGAACTGTATTTCAATTACCTTTACAAGAGGTAAATGAATAATTACTCAAATTAATACACAACGATGGAATTATTTCTAAATGCACATCAAATAATATAGACCATAAAATGTGGACAACTTAAGGGCTAAATAGGAAGTTTAAATATTGACTAATACGGTAATACCAAAGTTATGAAAACAAAATACTCACACATGCTCACCTACATTTAATATATACTTAGATCTCTCCAATGTTAGCAGTATACTCTCATCAAGGAATAGCTAAAAAGTCCCGAAAGTGATATGAGAGGATTTAGGGCCACCTCAAAGTGCACAATAGGGGCCAAGCCATTAATGGGGCCAATACATGAGAACATCTCCTTGTGAGAATGGATCAATTTTTGACAAAAGTTGGGACATTCAAGAAATGAATGTCAATTCATGGCCTAAAAGCGTTTTCTTGATTCAAATTAAGAAAGAATATTTGTAAGAAATAAAATCAATGAGAACAAATCTAAAACATGGACTCTCGCTAATAATAAGAATTGGCCCCATAACCTTCGTTTTCCTTCTAGAAATGGGCACCAACTCCCAACACCTTCACAAATGGGGGAATCGGCATGGGAGATATGTTGGCCTTGACTCCTCTTGCAAAGAGTCCCTTATTATAGAATTATTTGGAGCCTAGAGTATCTTTGTCATAAAACATTCTTGTTTCTGACAAAGAGATCTTCCCGACATTCCCTTGTCAGAACATTCCCTACCCCGATTTAGACGCCACGTGGACGCGAGATGCTAAATATAGAAATGCAAATATGCAATGCAGGGAAGTGAGAGAAGTTGAGGAAACGGGGAGTTCTGGCCTTCTGGGGAGAGGCAAGAAGAGGAGGGGGAGGGAGGTACGCGGGCCGACCGACGGATAGCCGACCGGTCGGTCGGCAGGCCGACCGCAGGTCGCCCGGCCGGTCGCTCGGCCGGTCCCCGGTCGCCGGGTCGGTCGGTAGGCCGGTCATGCGGTCGCTCCGATCGGTCGGCCGGGCACGAGCGGCCCAGATTGACCGATCCTACATTGCCATCGCCCGCTTGGGGATTTTTTTTTCTTTTTTTTGTATTCTTAGTTTCCATTGTGTTCTTGGAATCTTTCAAAATTTCATAGGATCCTTTTTAAATTTTAATCCCTCTCAGATTTCTGTTATTAGATTCTCAGTGATTATTACACAATGAAAAAAGGAATCCTATGTTGATTTGTGAAATGCTATATATTCTTTATTCACGGATAGGGTTTAGTGGTTTAGGGTTTAGGGTTTAGGGTTTAGGGTTTAGGTTTATGGTTTACTTGGAGATTTCATGATTGCAGTAGCTTTGTTATATGAATTTTCACTTCAATCTAGAAATGATGAAATTTCGTAAATTCTCTTGTGTACTACTATATTATGATCTCGTAATGTATGAGGTTATATGACTCAACTTTGGGGCACATGACCTACAACTATAACTCTATTTCAATATTGCATGGTTGAGAATGTAAGTTGAGCATCCTCATTTTAATATAGGACCCTTATTTTGGAAATGCGACATTTGGTAAAAAATGGACATTAAGTTTGGGGAGTCTATAATCTTAGATGTTATGTTGAATGTTGAAAATACTATCAATATATTCCTTGCAATAAGCTCGTGATTTATTCCATGTCAATAATAATAACAATGCGATGGAGAAAAGTGGCATTGTAATCGATTAAAAATATAATTCAATACTACACCATGCATACACGAATCCATTATTTTCATTCCACACACAATTGAGTTTCCAAAGATTTCCAACACCAATCTTTATAAGTTGATGCCATATGTTAAAAACTTTTAGGGTTGGATATTTTCAAAAATTTATTTGTCTCCTTTTTACTTCTCTTTATTTGTGATCGCGAAATAGAAAACAATAGAATCCTGTTTCTATTACCTTTGTAAGAGGTAAATAAATAATTATTCAAATAAATACAATAAAAAAAATGCTACTAATAATTATGTAAAAAGAATATGTGCAAATTAAGTACAATGATATGTACTACATTATAAATATACTCCTACCTTAGTTCAAGGGTGTCAAACAAAATAGCCAATAATAGAATGAGTTGTTTAGGCACAATGTTTTTAAGTTAAGCGTATTCTTATGTCTAAATGTGGTCAATCTAAGGCCTAACACGGTAATACCAAAGTTATGAAACTAAATGGTCACACATGCTCTATAACTCTATTACAATATTACATGGTTGAGAATGTAAATTGTGCATCTTCATTTTAATATAGGACCCTTCATTTGATAATGCGTCATTTGGTTAAAAATAGGCACTACGTTTGGGAGTATATAATCTTAGATCCAATTGGCAAAAAAAAAAAAACTTATTTTGTTCCTATAAGTCATTTTGAAGTATTCTAATTATAATGTGAATAAGAATGATTTTAGAAAATATGAGTAATTATTATATACGGTATAAATAAAACCACGTCTATTTACATAAAATTCAAGTGGGTTAGACTGAATGAATTTGAAAGAAACATATATGATAATGTAATTAAAGAAGTATTTGATGAAAGTAAATGATGAAATTTTGCTTTTAGAATTAAATTTTTGTCTAAATATAGTATGTAGGTTGTATAGTTTAATATTCTCAGTATACATATAATGAACGTTTGAACTCAATACTATTGTAAAAATACGAAATGCTAGAATGAAATCCAATAAGTACATATAATTCATACAGGAAGCCAAAAGAATACAAAGCATGAATGTGAGAAAGATTCATTATAATGTAGGAGTTAGGAGTAATGATCAAACGCATTTTATATTATTTATATGCATTCTCTATGCTTAAACATTACCTCTACATAAGTTAATATATATCCATAAGA
The DNA here is from genome assembly GCA_037043015.1 of Bryum argenteum. NCBI lineage: Eukaryota > Viridiplantae > Streptophyta > Bryopsida > Bryales > Bryaceae > Bryum > Bryum argenteum. The sequence goes on from CM073321.1 coordinate 43,907,569, forward strand.
GTCTTATAGAAATATAATATTCTAAACCTACTGTTCACATGGAAGACACAAATTAGGATACAGTAGATTCTATCATCCCTGGTTCTAAATTTGGGACGCATGTATGTATAATGGAATTTATATGTTATATGTTTTATACGTACACATATTTTCATGAATGCCAATAGCCTTCTATTATAGTTCATGAGAAAATATATTTTTCTGCTAATACATGTTCATTGTAAGTTTGTAACCCTTAACCTCAAATGCCCAAGGGGGTGTAGACTCTAGAGCCTAGAAACACACGTTTTGCAAAGTGCAAGAGATGAAAATAAAGGTTAGCAATCTAGATCCCAACCGTACAACATTGTAGAAGACTTGGTTTAGGTCATGTGGAGGAAATTTGGACTCCAAGACCAGAACTATTAAAAAAAAATTCCTTTCTTCGTGGGCCATGGGAAAGCATGCCCCATGTTTGAAAAAATCAAAAAACAAGACCTGGTTCTCCATCGGCGTTCATTTTCTTCTCCCTATGGAAATCCAACAGTTGTCTAAAAAAAAAAAAAAAAAAAAAAAAAAAAAAAAAAAAAAAAAAAAAAAAAAAACAAACAACGAAGAGACCGCGGCCGGACGGGGGGGCTGACCAGATCGGACGGGCGGACGCGATCGATCGGACGGCCAATGGCCGCCCTCGCGACCCGTCGAGGCGGCAACCGCCGCGCGATGAATCGGTCGGCCGCGATGGACCGGCCGGATCCGACGGCCGCGACAGATCTGTGGGCCGATCGGGCGGCCTGGATCGGTCGCCAATGCGGCCATCGGATTGGCCGACCGATCCAGGCCGACCGATGGCGGAATCGACCGCTGCCGACGGAGATCGGACGGCCGAGGGGAACGGGCGAATGCTGACCGGCCCCGATCGGTATAAATAGCCGACCGGGGTTCATTTCTCCTCACTCTAGTGTGCGCCCTGGTCGCTATGGTTTTCCATGTCGACCGCGCTCCTCGGAGTCCCCTCTTGATAACTGACGCCATTTTTTTGCAGTTTTTTTTCTTGTGGCTGAACAATATGCCGAGGGAACGAAGTACTAGTGCACCCAAGGGCAAGGCCCCGGAGATGGACTGGGAAGCAACTGACGATCCAAATTGTGTTGCCGAAGATGGATGGGAAGATGAACCGGCGAGAATTTGGAATTGCACCATGTGCAAGCGATATGTGAAGATGAAACACCTCATGAAGTTATGGCCAAGAAATCAAGCGATTATATCGGGGCCACGACGCGAAGGACTAGCCAGCAGTTGCACAAGTCAACATTTCACGCTTCGTTATCATGAAGTGACCATTGCCGTTGGAGTACGAAATACTAGGCCGGAAATCATGTTATATTCCAACATGGCTATGGTTTGGCGTAAATCGTTCTACATAAGAACGTGAATTGGAGCACCGTGAATGAGTTTGAATGTTGCCGGGTGGATCGGAGCCATGATTTCATACCAACTAGTTGGCTTGGACCCAGTGATTGTATGCCCCTTTGGTCAAATCGGACATATACGGAGATGTCGGAAGTTCAAGATGAAGAAAGTACACCTCCAAGGAGATATGGAGGTCAAACACGAATTTCTCAAGATACACCTCCGAGGGGATACGAGGGTCAAACACAACATCAACAAGACACACCTCCGAGGGGATACGAATGTCAATCTGAACATCAACAACATACACCTCCGAGGGGATATGGGGGTCACACAGCAGATAATTATAATCGCAGCAATAACAGGGGTATGGTACCAATATCTTTTGGCATAGGAAGTGGTGGGTATTATCCCGGTAGCAATATATACGGTCCAGGAACCACTACTCCTGAGACATATAGGGCAGAGCATCCAAGGGACACGTACCAATCCAGAGGCCAACACGATACAAGTCCGAATGCTGGAGGAAGATATATGCCAACATATCCTCGGGATACATACGAGTCAGGAGGCCGATACGGTGGAATGAGTGCTCCGGAGAGCTATACGCCAACATATCCTCGGGAATTTAACGATGTTCCCGGCCAATATGGTAGAGGTACCAGTAGTCCAGAGTACCATATCCCAACACATCCAAGGGACACATACGAGTCTCGAGGCCAGTATGGGAGAGGACCTAACATTCGAGAAAGGTACCCCACAACGTATCCCCTCTTTGGATCATACGATGCTCACAACCAATACGGTAGAAGACCTGAGGTTCCAGATAGCTTTAGACCAACGTATCCAAGAGATACGCATGATCATCACGGCGAGTACGGTAGAGCTATTACCAATCCCGAGTACCGTACTCCAAGTCAAGCAAGAGATGAATACGAGCCCAGTTGGAATTACCGGAACAAGGATCGTGAAGAGCATATCACTCAAGATCCATATCCGGTATGGCCAACATGCATATGGGAGTAACAACAACACCCCCCCACCATTCGAACTCGTGAAGAAGAAGATGCAGAGTTTGAAAGACAACTACGAGAGGCAACAATTCAAAGTCAAGCGGAGTACATCCGCAAGCTTGAAAATGATCGTATTTACGACGAGCAGCGCTTGTATGATGCTTATTCGCGAGGGCGGTTCTCCAACCAAGCAGGGCCAAGTGGAACACAAGATGATAAGGACTAGGATGCAAAGTAATTATACATTTACATATAGGCATGTTGTAATGTACTGTACGTACATGTAGTATTTGAATGAGAACTCTATTCTCCATATGGTAGAGGTCATATTTTAAGACCTTCTTAACCATGTTTTGTTGGTAAACGGACATCATATGAATGATATAAGGAATGTAGAACCATAACCTATATTACACATTTATTTGAGTAAATATGTTATGATTCCATTTATTAACCAGTAAGAATTTTAGTGTTTTTGGAAGCTTGAAAGTTGAAACCTCGTGCTCATAACTACGATTTCCTACCTGTATGTACTCTTGGAGTATGTACAAATTATTTTTATCTATTTAATACATTCAACCGTAAGATCGTGAACCGAAGCCTATCTTAAGTTACTATTTTAAAAAGTGACCTTAGGATGTTTATCATTTGCGAGATCCTAACATCCAAATTTTGTTTAAAACTTTATTTGGGATTTGCTCCGGAGGCAGTGTCTCCACGGTGCAAAGGGGGAGTTGGAGATTGTTACCAACAAAATTTTGGTCATATTTTTCCCTATATGTAATCAAGTGTAGTAAATTCATGCAAAATTTGGGAGCCTCATTCCTCTTGATTGACATTCTTACAAGTTATTTTCTAAAAGCAGGTCCGAACAATACTATAGTAAAACATGCACGTCGTTACGTATATTTCGTATTATAAAGAACTTAGAGTGGGGTATGTGAGTGTAGGAGTTTGTGATTTTTGAGGTAACTTATTTCTAACAGTTTTCCATAATCTAAAATTTTGACAAATTCTGAAATATGTAATTCATAATTTACTAATACATTTTGAGCTTGTGTTGGTAATTTTTGGAGGCTGCCACTGTAAAATTGGTAAATATTATGACTTAAATATTTTTGGAATTTCAGTAGTGATTGACTTATAAACATATGAGAAGAAAAATAGAAGATAAATCGCTAAATTTGAATTACCCAACCAACACTTAAAAATTGAATCAATAGGTTTTTTTGGGCTTTACCCTAAAGGCCTCATCCAAATGGTGCAAAGGGGCAAAATATTATAATAAACATAAGTGTACTTGGTGGGCCAAAATTTGAAAGGCATGCAATGCATTTGAAACAAAGAGTATTGTTGCAGTGAAAATAGAACATGCATACTAATTCATAAACTATAATAAAACCTATATGAGTAAAACAAATTCTACGTTTTCCTATTCGTAATTCGTCCGAAAATGCTCATGAGGCGTGGGCCAATGAAACATTTTGCTAAAGCGTGAGATGATATGGGACAACCCTCCAGCGCCGTCACGGCTCTCGTTGCATACTCTATCCATGTAAAGATGGAAAGCTTGTGCAAGGTCTTCATTGGAGAATACCGAAGTATTTCGGTTTCCACGTTGCAAGCTCTCGTACACCGTAGACATGGTCATCCCATTAATTCTTTGTGCTATGCGGGCCGTGGCAAACTCCTCCGAAGCAATCGAGTATTTTGGAATAACCTGTAAATCCTCACCCGCTTTGTACAAGAACGCCACTCGTGGATCTACCCAATAACGTTTTCGCAGGGTCTCCACCATGTCCTCACGTTTTGTAAATGTATAAAGGGATTGCATTGGTTCCTGAACCGTTGTGGAAAAGCCCCAATCGCATACTCCGATATACACTCGTGATTCATCAGCAGGGAAGTGGAGAAGGATATTATCTGGAGATATATCGTTATGGAGGTGGTGGCTCTTGTGGACCTCGTTCATGATATGCAACAACGCCCAAGCAAGCTCTGTCCGTTTTTTACGGAATCGAATCAGTTGATGAGCCCGAATAACTTCGTCGTCAGGGTAATTCCCAAAGTTCAAATGTACAAAGACATCGTCACCATAATCCATATCGCGGTTCAGCATCTCTCGAATAGTCCCGCCATTCCACCAAAACGCATAGCCTTGATTCTTCACTGGATAAATGGCCACAAAGCGGATCACACCAGGGTGTCCAATCCTTATCGCCATAGACTCATTCATATGCTCCAATTTTGCCAACTCCGGTCGTGTCAAGAAGTGAATGGAAGTTTTTGCAGCAATTTCCCAAAATGGTTCAATGCCTGCAACACCTTCAAAGCGAACTTTGATAATAGTACCATACCGTCCCTTCAACCTCGTCTTGTCAACTCGTATGATTTCGGCTGTATCCGGAATGGTAACCAAATGAGTCAATCGCATGGTTTGAGTTTGTCATCCCTCAAGGGATTGCCACCATGTTCCAGAGCCTCGACGGTGTGAATTCTTTGAAAATGCCCTCATTTGGGCTGAAAAACAATCAGCCCTATTCACCACGTCAACGAAATCCTCATCACCCTCCCGAAACATCCTTCCATATTTGGCTATTACAACCTTGGGATTCCAGTGCATCCTTCACCCTATTATCCAAAACCACATGAACCCTCGTTTTCTGTCTCGCTACCCACTTCGGATCTTTCAAGCACTTCTATCATGAGATCTTTCATTTCAAGCTTGAACTTCTCGATGCCCTCCTCCCGATATCTCACATATTTGCTTTCCAATGCTCAAGATCATTGGCCTCATAGAATTTGACGGTAAATTCTATCAAGAATACCTTACAAGCGTCACCCGGGACCTCATGAGGCTCGAACTTCTCAAAGAAGTTCGCACCACCCTTCCTCTTCTTCTCCTTCGGCATCTTGATCCCAAAAAGGAAATATGTAAAGAAAGTGTGAAGTTTTTAAAAAAACTTTCAAAAAAAAAAGAACAAAAACTCCCCGTATAACAAGTCACTTCCTTCCTCCAAAAGACAAGGAGGAGTGGACGGGAATTACAAGGAATTCCCGACCCGAGAGACACTCCGCATCCTCTCTTCGTGAGAAATGGAGGAAAGAAGTGAGGGAAAAGGAGGCCGGTCGGCCTTTTATAGCGGCCGACGGCCCGCCCTGGATCGGACGGCCGATCGGTCGCCTGGCCGACCGATCGGACGGCCCGCCCGGATGGCCGACCGATCCGACCGATCGGACGGCCCGCAAGGTCGGGCCGACGCGGCCGACCGTCGGACGGCCCGTCACTTCTGGCCGACCGCCCGCCATGCCGACCGACCGCCCGCCAGCCGATCGACCGACCGCTGGCCGACCGATCACTACCGCCGACCGATCCAACCGATCGGACGGCCCGACCGCCTGGCCGACCGATCGGTCGGCCGCGCCCGGATCCGACGGCCGTCGGGCATGCGGACGGCGCCCCGATCCAACGGCCCGCAACGTTCAAACTTGATCCGACGGCCAGGATTTGATGCGGTCGGCGGCCGTCCGATTCGGGCGAGCGGCCGGGGTCGGTCGGCCAGACCGGGGATCAAAATTTGACGGCTGAGATGCTGCCAGGTGGATGATCCAACGGCCCCAGAAGTTACCAGGGACCGGGGTAACTCCCATTTACCCCCCCCCGGACCATGGTCCGGACTATGGTCCCGGTCGACATAGTCCGGACTATGTTTGCGGACTAGGTTTACCCCGAATGTTGACCGATTTGACAACCCTGCTTCTGATTGGGACTGAACAAAACGGTTATAAAATGCAGCCTGCACAATACATTTCACCCAATGGCACTCAAAATTAGTACTCCAACATAGTTAAGACTATGTATGGGAATGTACATGGTTAAGAAATACAATATCAAATACTACATCGAGGACTTTCAAGGACTACACATTATACAACAATTGTATGCAATTAGCCTGCCCAACACATAGTAGTCATCAAAAAACTTAAATAGTACTACCACATACCTCAGATAGTGTATGGATATGTACATGAGGAAGAAATACAATATCAAATACTACATTGAAGACTTTCAGGGACTACATATTATACAACAATTGTATGTAATTAGCGTGCACAACACATAGTAGTCATCGAAACACTTAAATAGTACTGTCACACACCTCAAATGGTGTATGGCAATACTAGGAGAACTCATAGAATATCAAATACTACATCGAGGACTTTCAAGAACTACACATTATACAAGAATTGTATGCAATTAGCGTGCACAACACATAGTAGTCATCAAAACACTTATATAGTACTACCGCATACTTCAAATGGTGTATGTGATAGGTGTAGCGGGAAACAATAGAGTATCACAGAGTAGAAAGAGGACTTTTTAGTACTGCATGTTAAACACCAACTGTATACAATGTGTAGACAGATCCTTTTGAATTATAGTGTAGTACAATGAATGCATACTATGACTTAGAAACTCATAGTACATGGACCAACAGTATGTTAGCGGTATTATACATGTATAGATTTTGTATGAACACCACAACTTTGATTTCTACATGAGACCTCAAACGTTAAGACCATTCCGAATTGCTCCAAGCAATATTCTCTAGACCGGTTGGATAGTCCGGTGAAAGGAAGCAAAACTCTATTTAATTTTAACATATGAAGGATCAAGACTGTTCCATGATGATTATGAACTTTCTCTAGACCGGTTGGAAAATCCGGTGAAGGGAAGCGGAGGAATTTCATGGCAGTCAGAAACCATCATCGTTGTCATTGGTGGAATAGTACTGAAACGTGTTGAAAATGAAGAAAAATATCGTAAAAAACTTAAAGGTATGTGTCCAAAAAACCTATCAAAGTCAAATGACAGCAGTCATTGGCATACCTACGATACTTTGAACACTCTTTAAAGATCTTCGAACTCTACTAGATGCCTTCTTGACAGCAAACGTACACCATGTAAGAAGGTTACGAGGACCTCAAGAGAATCTATTAATTCTTTTTTGATCGATCTCAAACTAGTGGACAATTGATCCAACTACAAGAGCAAGGAAACATGAGTTCGTTAAGAGTTCAGATCTAATACCTGACTTTCGAGTAGAAGGTGCGTAGGATGCTGCTCAAAAACTTTCGGCCCCAACCTCTTCCTAGTAACATCTTTCTTATTGGGACTCACACGAGTTTCTGATGTCCACCAAGCAATGACAAGTTCTTTGGTGCTGCTCGAAACACCATCATCCCTCCTTCTCCTTTCAGGTAGCTTGAAGATAGATGCTCCATTACCTTCAAGTGTCTGACGCCGACGAATGGCACAGGAAATTAAATGAGGTTTTGTCCCCAACACTCTCGACAAGGCTTGTATTCCACTCATATCACTGCTCACTGCCGCTTCCAGCAAGGTCGTCTTCCTCACCAGCTTCTCTTTTGAGGATGGATTCTTTAATAGATCTAACTCTTTCTTGTAAGACTGAACAAATGTATGAGTAGCATTGGCCTCCAAGAAGTAATTTGGCAAGTGTAAAGTAATGGCACTGTTCCTCAAAACAGAATCTAAGACAGCCTTTCGAAACTGTGGACGATCACAATCGATCTCCAACTGATCAACAATTAGAGAGCAAATTTTGTTTGAGACGCGCAAAACATCTCGTCGACTCGGGCTCTCGGAGTCTGCACCCTCTCTCACTAACTGCTCTGATCTTCGTTGAACAAGCCTCTTCCTTGCCCTACATTGTCGTTGGCGCATTCTCTCTTGCCACTACAGTAGGATCAAGAACTCAATTTCTCTCTCTCTGGGCAGGTCCAGGCCTCTTGACGCTTCGACGACGTTCTTGAGCTCTTGTGTTGCCCATCTTGCAAAGAACGCATACAATACATACTTAGAACTTAGTGTTTCATGATTCGCAACCAGGAAGACTTCGAATGATAAGAAGTATTTTCTAAGCATTTGGTGGAACGCATGTACCTCCGTTGTTTGTTTTGGCAAAACTCGCTACTTCACGCCGACGGGAATCTAGAATCAAAAGACCGCACCTATAATTCGATCCAAGCATGCACTGTCAAAACCCTAAACCCGCAACGTTTTACTCAATGTAAGCATACAATACTCCTGCAAACCCCAAAGGACTGCAAACCCCACCCTAAAACAGTAGCTCCTCGTGCAATGTCACCTCAGCCGCCATGCTAAACCCTAACCCCAAATAAACATGCGACCCTAAACCAGATCTGAATGCCGCGTTTGCTGCATTCAATGCATTCCAAGTTTAGAATTTGGTATACGATGCCCAAAAGTGTGCGTTGCTTGGACTGTCAAAGGTAAAGACAAAACTCGTATGCCACGTGGCCCTAAACAATTGGCTGAAAGACCCCTACCAGTATGTAGAAGTACCGCAGCAGTACAAATGGTACCTAAATCCTATCACGTCCCTTATTTCTGAAGGTAATGAATTCGGGTAGATAAATGCTTCTACAACACGCTGTTTTGAAAGGCCCACGTTGTATGCTATCTCTTCTATGAGGGTCAATTAAAAATTTCACAAAAAAATTTATTTTCCTTTGGTTTGAGACACTTTTTAAAATAACCCCAATTTCCTCAACAACCGTTGAGTAGATAGCAATTTTTTGGGCATTTTCCACAAAAAAAGCTTCATAAACATATATTACACTTATCATGAAGAGGTAATTGAAATCTATAACCTAGAACCCAAAAAATGAAGTATATTTTCAAAAACAATATACTCTGTCTATCACAGCCTTGGTATATAAATATACTCACTACAGCCTAACCATTAAGAGTTTATTAATGGAAACTAGATATTTTTTTGCTCATCTATATATACAACTATATTTTTCCATACTATCCCTCAAAAAGATAGTATTTCAAACTCTACAACGAATTGAATGCTTGAATCTTCAGAAACTGCACTTTGTGACTACATTTTTGGTATACCTTAGTGTGCTTCCACCCATATGAGGAAACTGGAGAATGAGTTTAACAAAGGTTATCGCGAAGGCGATCGTGTAATCTACGTATCTCCCTATGATAGCAAAGGCAGAGAATAAATGGTTGACACAGAAGATGAACTATAGATGAACCCAATTTGGAGAGGTGCTAATGAAGAGTTTGAGAAGACGCTGCGGTCAAATCCAGATCTTCATCACCTTAGCGACAAACACTTCTATGTTTACGAAGGTAACCACCGTGTTACAACATGGATGCGACATATCAAGAGGTACCACAAGAAGGATCCATCGCGCTACATTCTCGTTGGTTGCATCGTACTAGATGCTCGTGGAGAGAGAAATCTGCTCCGCGATGCTATGAACGACATAAATTGGTAAGTAAATGTCGCATTTCTTCAAAGCATTTTATTTTATACTCTCGTCAATTAAATATTTCTCATCGCTCGTTTTGCTTTGGAGGTCTACAGAACATGATCATGTTGAAGACAGTTTGTGTGCAAAACTGCAACGCATGAGGAAGTTTGCACTATAAGAAACCCGTGTTTTTTGTAACATTAGCTGTGATTGAGTGTGTTTTCAGAACATGTTGTTGCTAAGGGGCCGAGCGCTTGGGCTGTTGGATTTAGTTTGATGTTGCACCAAACATGGAAAATTGGCAGTAGAACGCAGACATGTTAGCATAAACGTGCTTGTTCTGCAGGATGTCGTAGTGAACATAGGCATGTTTAGGACAACGTCAAAAAAAACGTGACAGTAGCATGTAGGCATGCGCTTTCGGTTCGATTGCGGGTTAGTATGTGGAAGTCACTGTGGGTTAAGGTAAAACGCAGCCCTTGTGTGAAAAATACAGAGAAACGGGCAAGGTCTTTTAGTTCACTGTAAAAACATCATAATCTACTAATGCACAAGGGATTTTTTTAAAATTCCAATCCAATACCACTTATGACATTTTTTCGTAAAATATTATTATAATCTATTGTTGTATAAGTGATCACTCTAATTAATTATTTGAATTCTTCCATACCGTGCAAAAATAAACATAGCTTGTTTAGGTGGACAAAAATCACATATAATCCATTGTTGCAAATTTTTCTTTACTTATTTAAACTATTGTAATCCATATTTCAAGTAAAATATTGCACATAACACTAATGTTGGCGATTATTTGAAACTTATATATTGTTTTACTAATGGCTCAAAATACATTGCATTCTAAGTTTGTTGCTAATAAATGTTTTATGTTCGTATTATTATATATTTTTAGTGTCATATTATATAACATGATGTTATTTTGCAACTACATGTGGCAATTTTATTTAATAATCTTAGTCTTTTATAATCCCTCTAACTTGCATCAGAATTTAAAATTAGACACTATTGTTTTGATATATTAATATTAATTTTAAAGATGCTTGTAATCAAATTTAATATTATTTGAACAATTTTTTATTCTCAACCATAATTTATAATGTAGGATGATTTTTGAGTGTCCAAGTAACTTAGATCATTGAGTGGTTTATTTGTGAGTTTATTTATAATGCATCATCTATATGGCATGCGTATTTCCATGTCGGATGAAATTTTAGTTTAGTAAATTAACGTGAGTTCTTTAGGTTGTCGAGAATGAGTGGATGTCAACAGCTGGAAAGTGACAATTACTTGTTTTGTTTATTTGGTCTACCTGATTTCAGAGATGCGTAAATACAAAGTGAAACATGTATGTTAGAATTATTTTAAATTTACACTATCGTATGTACTTGTTGGAGTTCTATTGCTTACACATCAATGATATGTAACACGATAAGCCTTAAATGCGCCGTGTGTTGAAAATGAACACAATTAATGGATGGCAACCTATAAGTGTGAAGAGCCATAACTGCTTCATCCAAAGTTCATTTCTGATAACATTACTTATGTATGGTCTAAAATCAGGTCTGGTTTTTTTGTTAATATGTAATTGCAGACTCATGCAAAAAATTATGAACTAATGGCATTCATTTTAGTAAATGCAACAATTTTTTTCACATAAAAAAATTGGGCCTAGTTTTACCATTGCTAGCCAATTACGTGAAATTCAATTAAGTTTTTACTTTTCTTAAATTTACTTTTTTTTAAATTTATTAATTTTTATTTTTCCTTTATTATAATCTAAATATGAAATCAAAGACCTTTGGAGGTGGAGGTTTTTTGATTTAATAATTTTGGTATGGGGTTTGCAATGATGTCGCTATACTATTTTTATTTGTATATATGTTTTTTAAACATATATTTTGATGCCATCTAAAATCTTCTTCATGCACCGTTGGATTTCAAGATTGTTAGTTTCATTAGACTCCAAGTTCGATCTTATGTATTTGCTGAAATACTTAAATCCATCGAAAATGTGAGGAAGACATGACATGCATTTTATTGCAAGGGTTTTATTACAAAAGTTAATTTTTTTCAGTCATAAACTTTTTGGTAGTTTCACCATTGCAATGCCATTACTTATGCAAATATGTTGTTATCCTGGATTTGTTTGTATGATTGTGTTATTGAGATGATTGTAAAAACCTTTATAGTCGGTGGATTTTAATTTGTAATTATTATAGTGGTAGCATTTTCATCCATTTAAACGTGATAATTTTGAAATTTAGTGATTTTTTGTGATTACTAGTACGTTATGATCTTGCAATGTATGAGATCTCATGACTCAAAATTTAACCTATTAATGACCTACAATAAGTAGACTACAAGCCATTACGGTTTTTATATAAATAACTAATTTTCTTATCTATCTATATATATTTATTTTATTTTATTTTATTTTTTTATTAATATTTTTTAATTTTTGGTTAGATAAATATAGGTTGTAGCGTTTAGGGGTTAAGGTGCCAAGCCAAGTAAAGTGTCAACATGGAAATCACCTTTGTTAGGTTGGATTTAGGATGATTTTCCATAGAGTATTTCATTAATCTTGCAGAAATTCCCCTTGGATGTGATTAAAATTCCAAATTAACATCCAAAATAGGTTTGATATTGTAATGAAAATAGAATAAAATTCTCTATGAAATGGTAAAGCTTCCATGACTATGTATTTTGTACTTTTATTATGCAATCTTAATTTAGGATATTTTAGTACTGTATAATACTGTATAGAATTATGATCTATATAATCTTGATCCAATTTTATTGGTTGAACGTGATTTCTATTTTACTTTTGATTTTTGTTGTATACTTTATTTATTCTATGGTATATTTTGTCATTCTATGAAGAGCTTCAAAAACTTCCTTACAGATTGAAACCGTGATATTTAAAACCTTGCTTGTACATATATATGTACCGTAAATCTTAGATTTGTACCAATGTAATAAAAAAGACTTGTCCACGTGGCATGCGTAATCCCACGTCCATCATGCGGTCATTATCCTATATGTCAAATACGACATTAAAGACAACAGTAATCGAGAAAAAAAATTAAAAAATTAAAAAAGGTAGTAACTAAAAACTGAAAGCGGTTAATATCTTCAAAATTTTCCGGTGTTTTTTGTTTTGCCAAAGATTTTAACCTACATAGTTACGTTAAAGAGTAAAAAAAACTTCAGTTCTCAAGTCTTATACGACGTTGATAACAACTTCAAACTTCGAATGTCACATCTATATTTACACGTACACAACAACAATGTCTATAACAAACGACACATCTATGTTGACAATCCACGCAGCGTATGAATCAAACACTTATAAGTTTAAGTGATTATCCCAGCAAACATTGAAACAGCAGCGCCAATGGTATTGGACAACATTGACTTCAACGTACCGACCCTTACCAAATAGTCACAGCATATGGAAAATTAAACATCAACCTCTGCATGGTGACAGTCTATCACGATCCAACGTTTCGTTCTATGCACAATGTTTTCAAAGAAGTCCATGTACAGCTATTACTTGCCGGCACATATATTGCTTAGTAACTACAAATAAACTGAAAGGTGTCCGTTCATAGTTTTTTTGGTAATACAATCTATAAATCTCAGAAGGAATTGTAAATCAAGGAAAATATTTAGATCCATTCTTCATTCTTCCTCTTGAGTAGCTTGTTGCTGTGCAACGTCGGTTGCTGCTGTCACGTAGCTGCCGCCCTCTGTAGCTGGCCTTCTTTCCGGCTCAGTTTCCAACATGACAGGATGTAGACCACCAAAGTCCTCGTCATTGCCGACTTGTGGGCGGGCTGTGAAAGATGTAAAGGCCGACGTCGGCCTCTGACATCTGTTTGGCACGCTATCTTCCAGCCTCGTCTCTTCGGATCATTAGAGAAGAATACCTGTTGCAAATGCAATGGAAATGATAACGACAATGCATTGCAATTGTTGATTTCATTGTAATAGAAACAAAAAAGCAATGAAAGTACCTATTGGCAATCCAATGGAAATCACAAAGCAATGAAAATACATGTTGGCAATGCAAAGGAAATGCAAATGAATTGGCATGCACCCTCCCGTCTATATTGTTGAAGTTTGCCACCGTGAATCCATATTTATCCCGCTCAATGGTTGGGTATTGAGGATCACGTGGTGACTTGACCTAATCGCACACAAGTACACTGGTGCAGTGATTTCGGTAATCCAGCTCCAAGATCTCTTCTATGTAGCCGACATACTCTTCGGTTCTTTCTAAAGGTCTGCCATTGCTAATCCCCCAACGAAGCTGCTCTGTAAAAGTGGCTACTACACAGGAGTCGCGGGTGACGAGCCCATCTTCGGAGCTCCGAACACGCAAATGCATCCCAAAAGCGTGCATCATTTTGTGTGTGGTAGGGTTCCGCTCCGGTGGTTGGGAGTATTGTATGACGTCCTCGTCAATGTCTTCGCCAGCACGCTGCGCTTCTCTCACGCGTGCCCTCAACCAGTTGGCAAAAGGAGGCAACTCGCTAAGTTCAGGAGGATACCGGCATGGTGCGGAAGGGTGACGATGCGGTGCTTGTACTCTGTATGCTGATCGATCTTGCCAATTGTGTCCTTCGGCAACAATATATGCCATGTTTGACAATGAAGAACTTCCGTTGTTAGAGAAGATTTGCCATTTATTATAGTAGAAGAAACACGCATCATGTAAGAAGATATGTTCAATACAGCGTTACATTCAGCAAGGTCCATTTGTATTGACGTCACGACATACACGGGTCAGTTGTACATAATAAACATGGGTCTTACGCGAGATGTATATCGAAACATCGGGGACTTCTACGTGTCGAATGGGTACCATAACATGACTCATATGAAAATGGTAGACTAACTAAGCAGAGATTTAATAAGGTTCTGTATGGAATGTATAAAGACTCACTCTCGCCAAGGTTCTACGGACAGCGCGTTGTCGATGACGAATGCATGTGCGTGAATACGCATCTCATCAGACATCTTGCGCTTCCTACACCCGTTTCCGCTCAAGATTTCGTCATTCATAGTCGGCTCTTCCGTAGGATCCCGCACACGATGCGTTGTTGCTTTGTACTGTTTCATATACTTAGTGCAAAATCCAAGCGTTTCCTCCATACAATAGCCTTCCGCTATGATCCCTTCTGGATGGGCCAAGGTCCTAACATAATCTTTCAATGTCTTTATGTACCTCTCAATCGGATGCATCCACCTACAGTGCAGTGGCCCACATATGAAAAGTTGTTCAACAAGGTGTAGTGGGAGGTGAATTATGACGTTTAGAAATATTGGCGGAAACTCCTTCTCCAACACGCATGTTGCCATAATCACGTTTTGCATCATACTGTTCTTGTCGTCTTCACGAATTTCTTTCTGGCAAATTTTCTGGAAGACTTTGCTGATTTTTATGATTGCCATGCGTACATCCTCGTCCAAAAGATTTCAAACAGCCACCGGGAGTATCTACAAATTATGAAAGTCCACATCACTCTCACGGGTTAAATTTAATCATGCTACGGACAACGTAGGTTATCCTTGCTAAAAGCATCACTGTTTGCAGTAACATGTACAAAATGCAGGATTGCTATAGTGCGTGCAGTGAGCAGATTTCAATGAGCGGTGAGCACACTTTTATGAGCGGTGGGCAGATTTTCCTGAGCAATTTTCCATTTTAAGAGGGAAGTTTTGACTCAGTTTGGGCCAAATTATTTGGACCACTTATGAGGGTCCTTCAAATTACTTAGAATAAATTACACGTTACTCCAATTTGGGTGGATTATGCAATGATTTGATGACAAAGAGTTTTGGAGAAGAAGTGTGTATAACCGTGTTTTAGCCTTTAGGGTGCCTATGGCCGTGAAATATTACGGTTTTAAGTTGGAACATCTCTTACTATGTTTTGTCGAAATTAGGGCTGACGTCATATATATATTGTAACTAAAAAATTCAGGGCTGAAGTCATTAATGTATAATATAATTTACGTAAAGGTGGGTCCTTATAATCGCGACCTTAGTATTCTGACTTGGGGCCCTGCATAAGTCCTGGATTTGCATGATTTGGTCTCGCCCCTCTGGTTCATAATCAACGTCCACCCTCAACGCCTTGAGAGCACCAACTACTTGGGTTTGACAATCTTCCGAAAGCTGCAAGAAAAGGAGAAGCGATGTTCCATAAGAAGCTAGACATTCCAAAGGTCCAAATTCAATTGCCGACATTTACCTGTGCTCAGAAAGTAGCTTTGTTCAAGAAGGAATTGAGTTGCTCATCGGAGAACTTCTCATTTGGGAATTTCAATTCTTCCCTAGACTTTGGGTTCTTGTTCCATCTGTCCAACCAGGTGAGCTAGGAGCTGATGTCCATTGCAGAGGTTGCAAATGCGTACAACTTCTCGATGAGCATCTTGGAGAGATGGAAGGTCTCGTAATGCTCCTTCACCTTCTCAATGAACTTACCTTCGTACTTCTCATCGCAAATTGGAAGAAGCTTCTTCAGCTCCCGTTCTAAAGTCTCTTGGCTGTTACATGCTTGTGGATGTGTTCGTTAATCCCGTGCCCTGAAACATCTTCTCCAAATTCTTTGCTGCAGTATCAGCAGCCTTTGATATCTCACTTTGCATTTCACAAGAAAGGTTTATTAGTGGCGGTACAAAAGTGTATGTTGGCAGGGACTCATATGTGATAACTAACCTGGTAGAGGAAGTTTGTAAGCCCAGGAAGCGTAAGCAAAAACCAAGTCCGAACACTTTTGGTCTCTGCTTTGTTATAATCAGCCTCTGACACCAAGCCCTTGAAATATTCAAGAGGCTTTTTTCCAACTGCATACAGTCGATATAACTTATGCGCAAGATTCTCCTTTACATGGTTGTTTTGATTGCGCCCGAAAATCCATCAACCGCAAGCAATAAATGAGAAAACGGATTGAGTTAAATTTCAAATTGAAATGGTTGAAAGGATTATGAAGGTAGAAACTTACTGATTTATGTCATACAACATCGAAAGCATGTCCATAACTCTACCCCTGACGTCCAGAATAATGCAATCAATGGAGAAATGCCACTCAATGTCATGAGCGTGCTTTCTGTTGACGATTGGTAGCCAAGCCTGCAACCGGTGATTACCATCCCAAACATTAAACATTTTGTTCAAGAACTGTTGCAAAACTGGACCATCTTTCAATTTTGCTTCAAACTCGTCGTTGACAGCACACCAGTTGTCGCTCTACGACAGCATGTCCTCCTCAGTCACGTGATGGGACTTGGAGTTGTCGTCTTTAATGCAATGTAGAAGACAGCCGCGCCCTCAATGTATCCTCCATTAACAAATTGACTTTGAAGAAGTTCGATATCATTCTTCATTGCTGGTCTTACAGTTGTCAGTCCCTTCAGCCTGCAAAGAGGAATATTCAGACGTGACTTTTGTTTGGGCTTCAAACGAAGCGCGTCTATCCAAGATCCAGTGTAAACAGCCCGTGGCTTACAAGACTTTTTAATCTCTCCTCGACCTCAGCCTCTATCAAGGGAATGCTATCATGATCCACCAAAGTCTCCTCAGCTGGTTGGGGTCCTTCATCGGGATGTCCACCCTCAACCACTATCTGTTCAAAAAAGCGCGACTCCTCAGCAGGCCATCCGCGTTCAACGACGCTCTCCTTAGCCCGTATCCAGACTCGAGTTCATTGACATCTTCGCCAGTCGATCAGCATTGTCGACATCATTTGTATGCCTTGATCGTATTGCAAGTCGATTCTCAGGTGCCGGTGTGGCGAAGGTTGTGTTCGTCAAAGCCGACTCCCCTTCCAACTGACTAAGCTCATCTGTTTGAACACAAAAACGGAAGAATAGTCAAGAAAACTTATACAAGAAATGAGTTACAAATCTTATCTTATATCGTCTGCCTTCATTTGATGGAGCTTATTCCAGGGAGGGTAGACACTGGGAGCTGCTTCATAAGGTGATTAATAGTTCTTGGGCGCAATGTCAAAGTTGAGATTTGATGTTGTCGCCTCGGCACGCTGTGTCCCGACGCGCCCTTCGCTTTGTCTCGACGCGTCCTTCGCTGCCTTCGACGGCTGGTAGGGGCAAGGTAAAGCCCTGGCGTGGTAAGGCCCCTGCGGGTCGCGGGACCTCCTCGGGCGCCCGACCCCCCCACGCTAGCCGCGTTGAGGAGTAAAGATGCGGCCCAGAGCGGCGCTAGGGTCGGGGTAGGTGAGCGCGTCAGGGCCCCATCGGGCACCCGACTTCCACCTACATGGCCGATTATGGATAAGAGGGGCGACAGCGTCCCCAAGGGGCGAACCCAGGCCTCTGGCGTCGAGGCGCCGCGGTGGGGCGAATGCGGGTCCCAGAACCCCATCGGCCAGACGGCCACCCGACCCCCACCTGACTGCAACGCAGCCTTCACCCACCTCAAGTTGCGCCCACGCGCTGGGTTGTGGCAAGTGAGGGTCCTTGGACACCAGCAAGCGCCAGACCCCTTCCTTGATTGCAAATTCACCTGGAAAAACTTCAGATTTTTTTCAGAATCGCAACGAATTGAATAGAAATACCCTATCGGGTTTACGATGGGAAATACAGATCAATAGTTCTCCATTTAATTTTGACATTTATAAATACAAGCACTTTCAACAAAGGTTTTCGTTATCATATTTGAAGATTTACCAAAAGTATTAGGCAAACTTACCTCGTTTGCATTGATGATCTTGTCATGGCCATGAAGAAAAAATCAATCGAAAGTCCCCACCGGTTACCCGATAAGGTCAGAGTTGCCAAATAGTAGGCATGAGAAGCGTGGCAGAATATTATTGAGGAGATGCAAGATTCTTCTTCTTGCCATTGTCGGGTACCGGATGGGGTCTTAGGTGCCATTGGGTGTCGTAACGGGCACTGCTTTAGTGCCGCTGCTTCAGTGCGCAAAACATCCATTTTATCCCATCGGGTACCCGATGCAGTGTTTAGGGCTCATTTGGGAGGCCTTGGTCACCATGTCAAAGTGGCAGACAATTGGCTTCAATCGATTCAACTCACTATTTTGTGATGCGGTTTATGTGATGCGGCCCAAGTAAGTGACAGAGGCTACCCGCCTGTACTATGGTCCGGCACCGGATGGGGTAAGGGCCGTAAATCCAAGGCAACCACGCTGTAGCTTATGTTGAGCCCATTCCAAAACGGTACAGTACGTTGTGATCAGACTTAAAACGGAGGAGTTATAGACGGATGAAGTTTTGGATTTCCAAACTTCATCCGCAGATGGCTCATCCGTCTTGCGTCCAAATCGCAAACTTGAGGTGGTCTCGGAATCCCTGCGCTGTACCCTACAGCGTGGTTGAGATTTTTTTGCGTGATCAAGAGATCCTCTATGTGTCCACATGTGCAACTCCAAAGAAACGACTCTTGAATGAGGTGGAATTTGCTAACGAGGGTCCGTCCACGGTGTTGCCCGGGACCTGTAGATTCCGGAATGGTTTGATTCGCCGCGATTGGACACCCTATGGATGCGATATTGACGGATGAAGTTTTTGATAAACCATGGGGTTTTTAAGGTTCAGGGCTTAGGGTCACACTATCACATTTGCAGTGCACGGAGCTATACCGGTGTTTTTAGAGAGGGCTGCACCGGTGTTACACGGATCATGGTCACAACAACACACCAATAGTGGACAGTGCTACAGTGGTGTTACAGGGTGGGTCACACCGTCAACACGCCAAGGTGATGACAATGGCCATTTGCGACATGCAATCTGAGACTAAGGAGGCACAATCATTTCTTTGGAGGATGCTTAACGAAGTTATGGCGCGTCATGGTGTCGTCAACGTCAAGTTCAAAGGTTTCATGGGTGACACCGCTCAAGCCAACTGGAACGCTGTTCGAGAGATTTACGGGACGGGAGACAAGATTCTGCCCATGAAAGAGTAGGAGAGATCGTGTCTACTCCAGTGGACAAAATGCATGCACATAGTAACAAACTTATACGTAACCCCGGTGCTCCGCGATAAGCATAAGCGAATCTGTACACAATATAAGGATGCAATCAATATGAACGAGGCCGAGACACGCTACCTTGCAATTCGGTCGTGGTGGGTGTCAAGTGAAACTGTTACAGATTCAAATTTGCCAGCCATGGAGTCCTGGCTGGCGCGGTGGCATTTTCGTCACAGGCAATAGGGAGGCTTTATGGATCTTGTAAGCGTGCTTTAACTTTTGTTTCTGTGATATGCTTAAATATTTCTCTCGACGTGATATGCATCCCAATCCCAACACAACCAGATAAGTACATGGCGGTGGGCAATGACAAATCCTGCAAGCGTTTCGTCACTCGTAAGAACTCGGAGAAGCAGCTCGCAAGGTGGGAGTCGGCAACGCTTCTACACGCAGAGATGGCCCGGATCACCCTTATTCCTAGCCCGGGTATGGGAGCAGTCATTGATTTGAAATCAACCAGCGGGTCAGAGGGAGCGGAGTACAAGCCCACGATAGGATCATTCCCTAGCTGCACTTGTATTGAATTCACAGATATGGCATTGCACCACAAAGGGCGTGGAGGATGGTATAACTGCAAGCACCTATGCTACATTTTCCGCATGGTTTGTGGATTCCGACTCCAAGACGACCACCTCGTGACCGCCTCCACCTTAAGTTTCAATGAGATAAAGCGCGTGCTGCTTGCAGGCATTTTGGATAGGATCCCGGTACAAAATTAGTAGTTCTTGTTCACGAAGGTCCACGTCACAACCTTCGGTGTCTAGACTACCAAAATGGTTTAACCAACATCCCACTTTTTAAAAAAAAATGTTGTAACTTCAGATTTCCTTAATCATGAACATAGCTCACAAACATTTTGGATGCACCACCTTATCTTGAGTTCTGCTTCATTGTTCAATTTCAACCCTCGCTCACTCTCACTCTGTTCACCCTCGCTCACTCTCACTGTGTTCACCCTCGCTCACTCTCACTCTGATCAACCTTGCTCACTCTCACTCTGTTCACCCTCACTCAATCTCACTCTGATCACCCTCGCTCACTCCCACTCTGTTCACCCTCTCTCACTCTCACTCTGTTCACCCTCGCTCACTCTCACCCTCATTCTGTTCAACTTCTACCCTCGCTCTAACGACTAACGTCACCGTCAGAAGCATGACCCCGTCACGGGTATCTTACCCCTCGCACACCCTCCTTGCATGCCACGATGCACCATGTCTAGCACGGCGGGCGTGCCCGTGTGTGGAACGCGCCCCCGCCTGCACAGTGCACTCGCCCCCGCATGAAGTGAGGACAAGCCATACCATTCCAGTTCATCGACGACCACCTCTACGGCCACAAACGATAACTTCTTCACACGGTCATGGGTTTATGCAATGAACCCCCGACCCTATGGCCGTCGCCTTCTATATTGATGACTTTGATGTATTCTGCTTAATTTCCACTCAAAAACCTGATCATTGCTCTTGAAAATCTGCCCATTGCTTGTGAAAATCTGCTCACTGCTCACCACTCACTGCTCACCGCACGCACCGACACCATGTTGGTACAAAATGATATGTCTATCTTCACATGTTATGTCCAGCATCAATCAAAATGTCTAGACGTCGAAAACGGTGTTTTGTATGACATCCAACATCACACCTTGCTGTGGTGATAGATATAGACACAAATTTATGAGAAATATATTATTCATGGAGTGATGCGAGCCAATTTCTATATCCCTTTACTGAGGTTTATGTTCAAACATGTTGCATGATGGCATAATAGTCGTGGGTCTTCATGTACCGCAGTTTCCCGTCCTTCAGTCGCTTGTGAATTGAACCGACGTAATTTGTAGGAGTGCAGATATTTCATACTATTTGCACAAACTCCTTCCGCTCATCACGCTTCAATATGTTAGGCGCATGTGGCATATAGTACTCATCGGTCCGGCGTCTTGGAGGCTGCAACCACACCTCCTGCATCATTCTGAGGTCCTCCATATCTTGACGACTTCCTGGACTGTTGTTCATACCAAACAACGTCTTCAATATATTCTCGCATAAATTTTTTATTACAGTGCATGACGTCTAGGACATGTCGGACCTTCAAATGCTGCAAAAAAAACAATGGATCTACATTAGATATGAAATTGAATTTTCCACATACTTTAAACATTTACTCGCAATTCCTAGGCTTGTCAAAACATAGCTATACAATTTGTCAGTTTTATTGATGTTAGCACAAATATTGACTCTGACAAACCTCATGTCAATTAAGAACTGCATGTTCATTTTAGCGTTTGACGCGATGTGCCGACGTCTACAGATACAATTGATTACAAGTTTTTCAACTTACCTGCTAGTATGGAAGTTCAAAGAGAGCGCTCAATCTTTTCACGCCTGTTGTATGCACTGGATCGTGTTTTCCATCTTCTCTACCACCCAAATCTAAGTATGACTGCCGCCATGCAGCATACCTGATGACGTCCACCCCAGACACTATAGGAGGTTTCGGCCCATACTCAGTCTAGCCATTAAACCTCTTGTTTCTGCGATATGGATGGTGTCGGGCTAGATACCTGCGGATTCCTCCATACGCAACCTTTGAACCTCTCGTGCTTCGATCTGGTAGCAGCTCACCCGTCTTTGCCATCCTCGCCTCCATCAAAGGGCCACAAGAGGGACAACCTTTGTAACCCTTGCAACATAATCCAGAGATGAGGCCAAACACTAGAAAACCGGAAATAATCCACATCAACAAGTCGTGTAGGTTGAAACGTTGAGATTCTTCTAGAGAGGAGAAGTCTACTGCTGGGACGCCTCTCAATAACTTAAGGAGTTCCTTCAACAACAGACGCAATGGCCGTTGGTGACTGCTTGCCTAATATTAAGATGCACAATGAGATGAAATTTTTTTTTGTCACAAACCAAGGCTCCAAATTGTAAATCAAGATCAACACGGGCCATGTCGACTAGTTCGTATTGCTGAGCTTGCAAGGATTAACTCCATCCAATGCCAAAGCCAACCTCAAGTTTCTGTTGTCAGCGCCAAAGTTGTTGAATGCGACGTCTGTGTCAATGTGCTTCCACGCTGGGCTGTTGACGACCGATCGCATCACGTTGTCGTCGCTGACATATTTTGAGTGATCCGTCAACATGCAAGCAGTCTCCTGAGATTGCCACATCCGTTTCAGCCTAGGTATCAAAGGAAAGTGTCGAATCAACTTTGTTGGGATGTTGTTGCTACCTTCAATCCAACTTGACTTCAAACTTTGAGGGCATGTATTCAGCTCTGCATGTTCATCTTCATAAAGCACACATCCACCAAGACATGCATGTATGTTGTTGTAGTTCAAGCCCAACTTCTGTATGGTCTTGCAAGCTGCGTAATGAGTTCCAAGAAGCTTGTTGCCCTTTGGTAGCAAGTCCCGTGACAAAAACTGCAACAATTCGTATGTAAACTTATTACTGACACAGAAAACGACGCACATGTTCATGATGATGATTGTTGCGGAGACAGCACTTGTCTAGGAGCCAAGATACAAAGGTGTAGTTGCTTGCGTGAACAACTCCTCCTCCTCATTGTGTCACTGTCGCGGTCCTCGTTCTCTGGTACATCAGGTTCGTCAATCGACGCCCTGTGTAATGCATCTCCTCGTTCAAAGGCCTCCAACACTTGCCTTTGCACGTCGTGCTGCTCGTCAAGTGAGGTTCCATCAACCACAGCTTTGCCTTCAGCGTCATCAATAGCATTGCTGACAACATCATCCGCGACATTGTCATTGCCAAGAACGTCATGATTGACAATAACAGGATCCTCATCAATTATGTCATTGTCATATGCAATGTCTTCAACCTAGATAGCATGAGGTGGATATCCGTCAATTGGATCGCCTCCAATCATAGACCTTGTCATAAATGGGTCCCTACCCACCGACGTATGGTGGATTTTGATGATAGGTATCCGTTTGCGAAGACCCCCACGGCAATCCTTGCATGGGCATGGATATGCAAGTACATTTTATCTCAGTTGCCACTCGCGGCTCCGTTTGTAGGATTAGGTCACCAAGTGGGATATGAAGCAATGTCCGGCCGTCTGTACGTATTCTGACGTTTGCACCACGACTACAATAATTCTCATTCATACCTTGAAGTTTATTGCGAGGTCTGTAACCTACATTGTAGATAGAAACATCTCATTTGTAAGTACGGCATCGAACGTCTGGAATACATGACACATCAACAAAATTCATACTTAGGATGCTTTGCGGTAAAACAAAACTATAGAAAAAAATTTACCCATGTTTTGGGTAACGTCATATCAGACGTTATTAAGAACTTAATACACAACGCATGACGTTCCCTCTAATATGGTTGTGTTCATATGGCAAAAAATACATGCATGTTTGACACAAATTGAGTCACGTATTTGCAAACAGAAGTGGCAGTAAAACAACGTCTCTATCTTGTATTTCCCATGACTATTTCGTACTAAGGCGATGAAAGTCAACGACTTCAAGACAGACTTCTTATAGTTTCGGTGGTCTTTTTTTTTCATGATATCCAAATGAATGAATTGAGTTTGTTTGGTTTTTTTAAATTAAAATTTTGGTGCTCTTAGTTTACAATTTCTATGTCATCTATTGTATGAAAACTAGGATGCGAAGCTCAAAGTAGAGCCACTTTCTTAATAGAAAAATACATCTTCGAACGATTATATTTTTGTGCTTAAAATTGTGCCAAAAGAATACCTCGTCTACCGTATTTATTGGATATGACTGTTTGTAGCAAGAAATCTACACTAGGAGTACGCTAGCTCAATAGTACTATTGGCATACACAATACTAGTGTGCTAAGAAAAAACTTGGAAACAAAAGTTTGAACTTGCACCTCGCTAACACGCTGAATTCAATGTCTGCTAATACAACCGCCTTTCAATATTTGACTAAATTTTGACAACCAACATTCAGCAAGTCTAAACAAAAGTCACTTGCACAAGAATACAATTACAAACCCACTGTTGAGAACAAGTGATGTGCATCGAATTCCTAATTTGTAGACTTAAAACGAAGACTACGTTTTTTATTTTGTAAAATGTTAGATGTGTTGTGACGTTCAAACATTGTTATGTTTACAAAAACATCAAATGTGAAATCTTGATGTTACAGTCGATGTTGAGGATAACATAGAATAAAATTTTAAAAAATTACTATAAAACTTAATGAAAAATGATGATTCTTGTATATCATAACTTTTTGGGTAGACATACTCAAATGTCGTAAACACAAACACATTTGTATATAAAATAGTTCCACGCATATTTATAATCATAAATCTCATAATCTTGTGACGAACAAGATGCGGCAGTTTTGAGTTTTTGTGCCCATGCTACAAATTATTGCACATGCACATTTCTAATCTACAATGTACATAATAGCTAAAAGGCCATTTCATGGCATTGGCTTCACAATGCCAATCATTACCCTGCTTCTGGCATAGCCATAAGTACTTGTTCACTGAGCCAATTCTCGTAGTTTTCCTCCCAACTATCAAAAGGATAACAACCATCATAGAACCATGACATGCGGTACAATTTTTTGTGGTAGACTTCTCCAATCGTCTTTGGCATGAAGTCCTCCGTGGTAACTAGACCACGATCGTACATGAACATGTGTTTGAGATGGAGAAGGGCTAGACCCTCGAAGTGCTCGGCACAGTCCACTTCGTATTGTTCAAATGGATATGGTTCATATGCAAAACTGCTTTCTCTCACAGATTCGACGTCGGAAAAAGCGTCCTCGACGGCCGCCATTGTTAAGTTTGACATACTCCTAAATATTCCTGAAAGTGTGGCACGTTTTCTCAGACATCGTACGATACGTAGTCCTTGTTGTTATGTAGACTGTAGATGTTGACTATATTATCCGTCTAACTTTGTGACGTCTGCACCGACATCTAGGCTAACATTCCATGTACACATTGAATTCAAATATCTCACACGTGGCATAGAAAACGATGAATAATTACCTGACTTTCTGTCGACACCTGCACATCCAGCTTGGAAGCACTCGAAATTTCATCCACCAACACTTACAACGTA
Source organism: Bryum argenteum (assembly GCA_037043015.1). Taxonomy (NCBI): domain Eukaryota; kingdom Viridiplantae; phylum Streptophyta; class Bryopsida; order Bryales; family Bryaceae; genus Bryum; species Bryum argenteum. The sequence continues at coordinate 43,933,413 of CM073321.1, forward strand.
AATGTTGTAACCGCACTGCAAAATCCAATCCTAAAGTACGCTTCACCTTCAAAGGACAAAGACATGGATGTGTTATGCTACCCCACCTCTGAATGGAACAATCTTTGCATGGGCAAGAACATGAGTTTTCGCTTTTGAAACACGGAGGTTGCATCTGTTGATCATACAAGATGTGCATTTGTTTAGTCCTCTTTGATCAATATCTCTTTTTTGGTTCTTCTAACTTCCATTTTTCAGGAATACTTAGCATGCATTATCGAATACATATATTTGGAATATTTTTAGTATATAGCATAATTATGTTCAGAACAAAAATAAAATAAAATATGGAAGCAAATATGCACACAACCATACTAGATGAGCCTAAAAATTATCTTCTTTGTTTCCAGTAGCATATAAGGAACGTCAAACTGGACATTTATCGCAACATGCATATGTTAGCTAGAACGCTTGTATGTTTCTACTTATATCCTCTTTAATGTCCTAGACAACATGCTCAATAGAATTTTACGTTTAAAAATTCCACGAGTGTACTATAGTCCATCAGTACTTATATGAAGTAGTGTACAGTGATATTCGAAGTCTACAACACCTCATTCTCTGAGAGTGCTTGTCTAAATCCCTATTTTAGTGTGATTATGCAAGACGCAAATGGAATTTATTCCAATATCCAATAAGCCCGATAGTATTTTAAGTGAGAGTTTACCACAAGCTTCACCACACAACCTTGCAGTCACAGAAGCAACCGTATCGTTTTTCCACTACTTTGTGAAGGAAGTGGCTGCGAGTGCAGGCATGGTAAGGATGATGTATGCGCCAGAGAGCACGACGCAAAATGAGGTGCGGCAGAGCAATCGATTTCACAAACCAGCTGAAACAATTGCTCCTCCTCTTGAAGCGGTGGCATTATTAGCTCCACAAATCGAACCTTCCGACAAGGTTTAAACTTCTGCTACACGACTAAAGTTTGTGTCATTTGTGTATGGTTTCATTGTATTGCAACGAATTGCTTAAATGATCGACCAAATGAGAGGTTTGAGTTTGAATTTTCTCCGCCATCGCTCGGCAGTCGTAGTCGCTCATCGCGCGGCTTTAGAGCACTCCGCACGGTAATAGGGCCCTCGGCACCTACTGTACTCAACATCAATGAACGCCGCCTTCTCGATTTGGGTGTCGCTCGGCCTTTGCGTTGAGCATCTTTTTTGGAGCTTCTTGACTCTCGTTCGGCACGTTGAGGTGGGAGGTGCGAGAGGCGCAACATTTCCTTGCTTATCTTCGTTTTGGTGCAGCGCTGAGAAACGAAGCTGCGGTTACGAGCCAGGTTTTTTGCATCCCAAAATATGTATCTCTTTCATTTTTTTGTGCGTATAGTTGGTAGAAACAACACAACGCTGCAACCAATGTTGCAACGTAACTCATTCTTCACTGAATTGCCATAACTGCGTTTTGCGTACATTTTACTTGACATGCTATGTTTGTTAAAACGCGTCTGTCTACGACTTTTGATAAAACTACACCGTTAGTTTTATCAAAAGGGTCGTTAGATCGAATGCGTGCTTTTTAGGGTTGTTAGGGGAACTGTGTCGATGAGCTCTTAACCTTCCGGAAACAAGAACATGATTCAATTTGTGTTCGTCAGATTTGGTGAGTCTCTTTTTCTCCTCTACTTCCTTCCCGGGTACTTGGGTGATGGATTTGTTGGCGCTGAGTTTGTCGATGTTGCCAATGTTGACCTGGACGGTGTTTTGGAGGAAGTCGGCACCCATGTTACGCACTTCTTTGGGCCAAGTAGCAGTGTACATGAGGGTTTGTCGTTGGAGTGGGATGGCATTCACTATTTTGCGAATCTGGGGCGCGAAGCCCATGTCTAGCATGCGATCTGCCTCGTCAAGCACCAATCTTGTCTGATGATCTACCAAACACTTCAATTGCATCAGTCTGGGCTTGGCTTTGGCGGTGGTCTTGCTCCGGTCTTGTCTTGATTTCTGGTCTTTTGCATGGGTCCCTCTTGCAAATCGTTCCTTGTAGTTTGGAGGTTTGCATTGCTCAATTCCTTTCAGTTATACAACATGTTTTTTCTTGTTTTCATGAGCTACTGAAACTTTTGAATTGGACGGATGTGCCCATAGTTTTCATTTTATTGCATGGCCAATGGGCATGCCGTAACCTCTCTGAGGGCAACGGTGATTAGTATTGGCACTAACTGTTCATTTCAGAGTCCCTGTTGGTTTCACAAGTTCATGAATTATAAATGTCAAAGGTTTACTAAGAAGATTGTGTGAGAGGACAGGTGTTCACAGAAAATGTAATTATCAGCTCAAGATAGGAATCTAGTTCAAACATTCTGCTTTGGGTCTGTAAGTCAAAGCAGTCGCAAAAAATTGAATGATTTGTCTGGATGCTGAAAGGTGTACCTTTGTATCATGTTAGTTGAGTCTCATGCCAGCTTATGGTAGTGGAACACCACCACCATTATAACATTCATTGGTCTTTGAGTATGTTTTGAGTCAACGATCATAATTTCCAGGATCATTACGTGGGTAGAGATATCATGATGTCAGGTGATCTTGAGTTTTTTCTTAGGTAATGTATGTTATAGTGTGAACATGTAGTATACCAGTATGTACGCTGAAAATTGACCTATCTGCTTTAGTTTCACAGTCATTTTAGGCCCCAAGTGTCCCCAATGTGGCTTGCATGCATTGTTTGTGCAAGCAATTGCGGACTTATAAAATAACATCTCTGTTTCTAAGTTTTGAAGAATTGTACGTCTTGTTGCAAACCATGTTCTTAAAAGCAGAATTCTCCTGATTACTACTATTGTTTTCCAAGCTTTATAACACGTTCACTTAAACTGACATGGTCAATTTCAGCTTTACTCTAAATTCTCTAGATATTTTCCCAGTTTTAGAGGTACCTAAATGAATAACCACACCTTTTAGTGGTTATTCGTGCACGTGCATTCTTCAACATTTTACTGCTCTTGATAGTGTCGTGCCTCAGTATTGTACTCGGTAAGTTAAGCCTAATGAAAGTTTCCTACCTAGGCACGAGCTTAATTATCGCATGTGTGCTCAGTCTCTTCTTTGTCACTTGATCATAAACAGGTGATTTCAAATTTCTGATCAATTGTTTGCTTTCAAGCATGTATATGGTAAGAACGATTCGAGCTGGTGGTTTAAGCAACAGTGTTGTGCTCTCAAACCGTGCAAAGTGATCTTGTTGCTACGGGCCGGATAGTGAACCTGAGACTAGGTGAGCGTCAATTCGAGAATTCTTGCGCTAGAATTCAACTCCTCTCTTGCATTCAGTGACTCAAGTGCTAGGGTTTAAAGGTTTGCAAGCTCATAGTGAGCAATTCAGGGAGCTTAACACCTTGCTAGTCCCATTGCATTCGACGATATCTCTTACTTGAATGTGAAGAATTTTGATTCGTCGCTCTGAATGTCAAAAATTTGATCCTTTACTAGGCATTGCTTCCACTGTCAATTGTCCAGAGGAGCTTAATAGAGTTTCGGAAACAGAATGTCATTGAACGGGCGAGGTCCATATAGTGATCAGATGAGCAAACTCTGGCTATCAGCCTTATTGAGCTGACCCTTTGAAGAGTTCTCTCGTATGGTGCGTTATTGGTCACTTTGCATATTCGTTGCTCGAATCATTCTCTCACTTGAGGTGTCTCTCTTTAGACAACCCGGTTCTAAATTTCTCCACATGGATTATCTCTGGCACTAGTTTGATTCATTCGAGTCATGAGTTATGATCGTGTAGAGGTCCCGTGCCGGGCATGCCATTATACTTTGCAGTTTGTCACTCTGTATATGCACGATGTTTTCATGAATTGAACTACATGTTGCAGAATTAACTCCATGAACTAAGATTTTATCATTAATATTTCCTTATACGATGAGCTTATGATTACTATCTGATGTTAAGCCGTTCCCCAGATACATTTAGTATTTTCTTTGTATTATCTGGACCGGGTCAGGTGCTGGAGTGGCATCTTGTTCTAGGCAGGCTTTTAATGGTGCTTGTATTTTATAGCTTCATGTTGATCATTGTTCAATAAGCAGCTGGAATTCATTGCCAAGTATGAGTCGACATAGTTTCCTTTCCTTAATGTATGGTTTGCTGCCACTCAGACTGTTGTACGCATCCAGCTCCTTTGGATCATGTTGATGAGTTAGTTTAGTGGAAACAGCTATTGCTGGATAATAGAAAGCTTGGATTGAGATAGCTAAGGTTTACATCTCCATGCAGTTCCTTCTGTTCTAGAAGCAAATCGGTACACAGGAAGTTTCAGGCTGTTGTGTAGTTTAAGGTTCTGGATGTATGTTTGTTGAGACCAGGAGTGGCAGAATATCTTTGCTCATTGATATATTGTCGACTCTTCCTAGCATCTTCTAATATCTTGATTATATCGTAAGTGACCTGAATCAAACACCAAATGCAGACAGAGTAACTTTGACTGATCGATGTAGCACCAAATTCGATCAGATGAGGTAAGTTCAATGAAGCGAGTTGAATGTGAACTTGGGGTTTACTTACAACTTGTTACAGTAAATCATCAGACAAGCTTCTTTTCTGACAATCTCATGCAGGACAGAGTAACTTCAACTGATCATAGTAACTTCAATTGATCGCAATCGATCAGATATATTGGTAAGTTGAATGAGTAGAGTTGGATGTGTCAAAGTTAGTCATCGAATCATCAGGCAATTTCAAGCTTCTTAGCTGAGTATCTCACGGACAGATTATTTACCTTCGACTGCAGTCATAGAAATTCACATAGATACACATAAATACACTGGTAGCTAGCAAATGTGACGCTTTTGACTCTCAACCTCTCGCTTGTAGCATCTGATTTACTTTTTTTGGTTTGTTGTGATGCCTATGACCCTTGAGATTCAGGCAAGGCTAGCTCAAAATAGGAATAAAAAACGCCGAAGTTATTACTAGTGATAGTGTAACATACTATAATCATGAACCAAATATAATTTAGAACTTGGTACAATTGTAGGTTATCAAACAATATTTAGTAGAAAAACCATGCCCTTCATGACCAAACATGTTACATTTGTTCCTTCTTACGGCCAAAGGGCAGTGAGAGTGAGCATGGGACGACAGAACCACTTGCAAGATATTGTATAGGGGCCCTTAGAGATAAGGATTTATTTGTACTAACTGCATAAGTGGGGTTTCAATTGTGTTGCTGAAATGCGCTTTCCCTTGTGTTATGCACTTTATTCTTGCAGCTTCATTTTGTCAATGTCACGATGCATTTGTTAAGCAGAACTTAATATGAGTGATTCTTAGTTTACAGAAAAGGTGCTGGTCAAAGTAGAAGTGGTATTTAGTACCTTGCAATTTATGTAGGAATGTGAATTTACCCCCCATCAGATTTTCATTTCTTTATCAAATATGTTCTTATGACGGACCGTTTGTAATTTTTAGAATGCGGGAGTGTTTGGTTGTTTTGAAGGTGAGAAAGAACCCTTTTTTTATTGGGGACACTGGTTTTTGCTAGAATAAGATTAGATGTTTGTCGATGTTAGCTAAACCATTGAGTTGTATTGGAAGGTGAGAGAGAACCCTTTTTTTAATGAGGACAGGTAGCTAGTCCTTTGCAAGTGAATATGCAGATGGCGAAATGGAACGTTTAGGTGTGCAAATATTCTTCTACGAGGCTCTTTATGTTAGCAGTTGAATCTCATGTTGATCTGCACTGATGTAGTCCTTTTATGTGGATTACGGTGAACTCTGTTGTTTCATTCCCTTCCACAGTCACATTCAGTTTCATTCCTTGATTCTCTGTTCATAATTATGTGTTGTCTTATCGGCATGCTAGGAAGTGTTATTTGAATTGTTGTCGTCGATGTCATGCTTTATTGATTTATATTATGTGATTTTGGAGGCTGTTGCAGAGTTCAACTTTCGTTTCTTTCTGTGTGTGGGCCTCAATTATGCGAGTCATCAACTTCTTTATGGTGTGGTTGGCATTGATTTTAGCCTCTGACCTGCTAATGTGGTGTGGTTAATCGGTGGCTCTTATGAATTCCTGTATGGTGTTGCTGTGACTCAATAAAGCCTCTCATATGCTCATGTGGTGGTTAATCGGTGTAGGACAACAGTGAGGAATTCGCAAGGTGGCCTCCTACATGCGCAAGGATGACGAAGAACAGTAGCACCAAGAAGAACAATAGCAGTAGGAAGCGTCAAGCGTCGCTGGCATCCTTTGCAGGGTTGGAGGAGCAGGTGAATACCCATGAAGACGCGAGCGAGGAGGAGGTAATTATGGTGCAGGAGCACCGAAGAAAAAAAAAATGACCCTCGTGGAGGTAGCACATCCAGAGCAAAGTTGCAACAAAAGAAGAAGAGGGTAGAGCCAGTGAAAGGCAAGCACGTGGCAGTTTGGTAAGTTGATAAGTACATTTGAAATTGTTGTAAGTGCGGTATATGTTTATTTATTCTATGATTTTGTCCAAAATTGATTAAAACGCTGAATCTTTAAATATTAACCAAAATGTACCTGTTTGTACTTGTTTTCAGTGGTGTATTCTATTCTCTTGATCAACCAAAATAAGGAACAAATTGTGCACAGTCTGTGCTTGAGACCTTTGTAGAGTAGTAGCTAGCGCCGGGTGCTCTTATGTTGGAGTGATTGGCAGTGCATTATTTCTGTAGTTGAACCGAAATAAATTACAATTGTTAGTTTGCTACACATTTTGTGCATGATTTTCTGTAAGAGCTTTTATAGCACTGATGTCGAAGATTTTTTTGTCTGACAACATACATGTTGGCTTTGTCTAAGTACATCTATCCACATAGCAATGATGTGCTTGCAACTTTTGTTGATTCATGAGGGAAAAAATTGCATTGACATACTCAATAATCACCTAGAAACAAGAATATGAAGAGCCTCCTGTAAAATTTCCTTTCAAAATCGATTATTTTGTCTCCCAAAACTTTAATTCTCCAATGTACAACATGGATCAAATTTTACTTTTCAACTTTCAATCTTATGATATTACTAGAGATATACAATGTGAAACTAAGATTTGGTGTACATGTTCCTGTACAAGTTTAGTTGTTGAACGTACGGTTACATATTTCAGAAATTGTTGAAACTAAAATATTTGCAACTTGCATATAAATAGGACAATTTTGAGGTTTTTTCGGATGTTTTGTTTCCCATCTTCAATTCATTCTAGCTTGTTTCCCATCTTCAGTTCATTCTAGCTTGTTCCAATATGATTAGGAAACCGTAATATGTACTAGGAAAACACTTGTTGTCAGTGCTGCGATTCAAGGTATTGGATTAGGAAGTAATGCTTAATGTTTTGAGAAGTTGTTTAGAAATAAATTTGTATGGTAAATACGTTTTTAGAAACGTCAGAAGTAACATGGACTTGTTTCTCAGAACGTCATTTATGACATGGAAACGTTTTCTAGAACGTCATAAAAAACATCATGTATGTTAGAAAGTTTATGCATGAATATTATTAGATAAAAGACCCCATTATGGCCAATATAGTGGGTATAATTATTGAACAAAAATAAAAACTTAAAACATGTTCGTTTGTTTGTGGTATGATTCATTCTAGCTTGTTTCAATATAGTTATAAAACCATAATATGTATTGGGACATGTCTTTTTTAAAGTGCTACGATTCAAGGTTTTGAATTAGGAAGTAGTGTTTTTTGTTTTGACAAGTTGTTTAGAAATAAGTTTTTATGTTAGATGCGTTTTTAGAACGTCACAAGTAACATGGACTTGTTTCTCAGAACGTCATTTATGACATGAAAACATTATCTAGAACGTTACAAAAAACATCATGTATGTTAGAAAGTTTATGCATGAATGTTATTAGTTAAGTTTGTTTGTGGTATGGTATATGTTGATTTATTTGTTTTAGCCGTGTTCCATACGAAACGCCGTCGAATGACGATGCATCCGAAGAAGAAGAATCAGGAGGAAATCAATTTCAAGAATTAGGGGATACTGGAATGAAGAAACTGGTGTGCATCGATTTGAACGGCGTTCCATACGGGAAGATGAAGACGTCTTTGGGAAAAGACGTACAGATTTATGCGAAGCGAACGGATGTGACAGCAAGTTGGGAAGGGCAGCCACCGCATGAGAAGGCTCGAATTTATGAGCGTTTGTAGGGAGGTTTGAATAAAACAAGATTATCACTTTCAATTGTTTGCATACACATTTTTTATCGTATGACTTTTCTTCGGTTGACACGTTTTAAGCAATGTTGCATCAATGAAGAAATGTGAGCAGATGAGAGCTATTTCCAAGGGAAGGGGGTCCAAGGCCGCTCAACTCAAGGCGGCACTTGTGAAGTTGGTGAGTTCCACCCACTTTTGCATATTCACATAATATTTGTATGTGTTCTAGTTTCTTTATGGCATCACTTGACAGTCATAGTGATAGAATGTTTAGAAGAACGTAATAAAGTGTACTAGTATATTTTTGATGACATTCATGTTAGAAGTGACGTCCATTAGAACGGCACCTTGTCAAACTTGATGTTATTCATAACACTTGTGCACGTTTGTTGACATACATGTTAAAAATAATGTCCATTAGAACGTAAAGATATTGAACTTGATGTTCTCCTTAACATCTGTGCATTTTGGCTGACATTCATGTTGGAATTGACGTTACATAGAATGTAAGGATGTCAAACTTGATGTTGTTCTTAACACACGTGCATGTGACAGACTCTGCAGCTCAATCGGGAACTACACGCACTGGAACTCAATGAGGAAGTGGCACGGGAGTACATGCGGCAGCAGGAGGAGAAAGAGCGCAGCCTTGGAGATCATGCCAAATTGGTTCAGGAAATGGGCTTGCGGATGGACGACATCGAGTAGAGAGTTGCAAGCTTGGGCAAGAATATAGATGACTCACACCACCGCCTTGAGTCCATGTTGAAGCTTCTGCTTGCCAAAGACGGACTGACAGCACCTGAGGCAGAGGCAGCTATAGTTATTGCAGGGAGGACAACACTGATGTGGATGCTCATGCCGAGGACACGACGCTCACCACCACTCGGGATAAAACCAAAGTGGTAGAGGAGGGTGACCTTGACAACGACGACGACTCTGAAGAATCCGGAGAAGTCCGCGAGGAGGAGGTGCTTGACGGAGGTGGATTGGAGGAGGTGATTGAGGGGGGTGCAACGGAGGAGGTGCGTCAGGATGGTGGCTTGGAGGAGGCACCTCAAGGAGCTATTCCATCCGAGGTACTTAGAGGAGCAGGCAAGGAGAAGGAGCCAAAAAATCTGGCATCCCGACCTGCAACGGATGTTACTGTTCAAAAGGTGCTTGCAGTAGCCACAGATAAGCTGCCCAAGGATGTTGACCCCGAGAAGCCCAAGGAGGTAAAGTTCCATTAAATTGTGTGGAAAAATTCATATGGAACACAAGTTGTTTACAATTACTTGTTAATTATAACGCTTAACCTGACGTTCTTTTAAACATGGTTCCAAAAGAGAAACAAACAGAGCCAGAGTATGGAGTGCCATGAATACTGCCATCAAGGCAGAATTTAAATCAATTCGTGGCAAAAATTTCGACAAGATGGTTGCTGTGGCTGATAACAAACTTGGAAAGTATTTCCGAAAGAGGTATACATAATTCCCATAATTTTTATATGACCCTATCCGTCCTTATGTTCCTTAACTCAAATCAACATTATCAATCTCATGTGCAGATTTATTCTCATTACAGCCAAAACCTTAACCCGATATGACAATCGATCTCTTACACATGGTAGCCACTACCAATGTTTATTTCGATTTCAAGGGAAAGTGGCTGCAATGGTGGTATACAGTAAACGAAGTTCGGCGATCTTTTCACTTCTCAGCAGAGCGCCCAATGAAAGATCAAAATTTGGTTGCATTTCTCTATTGCGCTTCTCTTTGGACACATGACCTTGCATTTTTTTTACGTGTTCACAATATTTTTGTTATTGTGGTATTTTAATTTCTAACTGGTTCTCTTTATTTTCAGCTGGATCAATCACTTGAAAGTGAATTGCAAAAACTGGAGGAAAATGACAATCTCAACATCGAGTGGTCTAGTGCTGTCCTAAAGCCATCGACATATGTTGAGAAGTGGAGGTTACTTTTGTGGAAGAAGGCATTTGGCAACTACCTTGCTCTTAATGCAAGTCCAAAGTTCATTGAAGGCTAGGATATTCAGAAGATTGGTGATGGCAAAGTTAGTATCAAGCGACTCTAATTTTGGTATACATTCAATCTGCTATTCAATATTAATAAAATTTATACAACGTGTTCAATTTTCACATTCTAAAATGTTCACTTTTCTGTAGGTACTTGAAACAAGAGCTTATTGCCAAAAGAGCATTATCTTTGTGGTCCATTCCGGTAGAGTTTGGGGACGTTTCAGTCACAAACGATCCTTGCAACATTTTCTCACAAGCCCAACAGAAGCAGTTTACTAACTCCCAATTGATGACCGGTGGTCGGTTCCTTGAGTACAACAACTATCTCCATAAGCAGGAGAAACATCTTCTTCGAAACCTTGGTTCAGGCACTGCAAACATTGCACCTATGGAGATTGACGTCGGTGACGACGACAACTTCTCAATTTTACCAGGCGCACCAGTCCCATGCTCTCTACCTCCATCACCAAGTGCACAGCCCAAACCGCGAGCAAACAAAAAGCGAACAACGCTGCTGCGGACCTTGTACTCGATCCTGAACAAGAATCTAAGGAAATCGCTCCCCTCCCACAAGACATTGCAGGTCCAGCCGAACTTGATTTGACTCACGCTTCAGATGGAGCAACAATCAATGCAGTTAGACGCACTGCACGATTGACTCAGATTTTTGTAGGTGGACTTACGAATGCAGGATCCCCTCCTCACTCTTTCACCGTTGACCACAACTCTCCGCAGTCCCCTCGACGCCTCAATTAGCTTAAATTTGCGAAGCTTCTGGTTCCAAAATCCAAAACACATTGGTAGCAGCTCGTCGTCAAAAATCTCAGTCACCTTGCCTATGTATCTCGAGAAGGGGAACATCAAAGATTTAGTTCATCAATCGCCGGCGACATGGAACTAGGATTCACAAATTCTCGATATCATCAAACACATCAACAAGGTACTATTACATACAATTGACATATGAAATCTTCTTAATTACATTTTGTCATTGTAATTCTTGTATTTATTATCTAATTTTTCACTTATACCTCAGATTGGAAAAGATTGGAAGTATCCGTGAACGGCGATGGAATATACTTATCGGATGTCATGTATCCACGTTCCATTCCCTTACACGTTTATTACTGTAATACCCGTGTTTAGGTGATTCGTGTATTGTTCCAGGGATTCTGTGAAGTCACCAAGTCCAAATAGTGCTAAGACAACCAACCACCAACCGTTCTATTCTCAAACTTATGTTTAACCTTGCTTGGCAAGGGTATCCCTTTGCAAGAGGGGATGCACAAAGACTCTTTCCCTTATGTTTACCGTGGCGGAAACTTCCACATCTAAACTGTACTCACACAAACACCCACACTTAGGCAAGCATTACGTCCTTACAGCTAATCCGACCAAGCCGGATTAGCAGGTCACGTAGGCCGTGCTGATTGCCCTATCGCACTTACTACAATGACAACCTCCAAGAGATCTGAATCCGACTAGAGGACGTCTACACGTATTCCGGTCACGTACTGTTCTTGATCCGTCCCCTGAGACTACAGAGGAACCCAAGTCTATAGTAGTTAAAGGTTGGATTGGAATTCGGCATCGCACACTCTACTTCCAGACCCTTCCAGACCGTAAGGTGTTTACCAGAGTAGTGTCTCTCTCTCAAACACCTAGACCAGTTCAAGACACAAGACACTCGCTAATACGCCCAACCCGACCTCAACTCCATAGATACGATCTAGCAACGAATCCGGATTCCTACCCCCAACTTACAACTCAGAAACAGTAGATAGGACTTCTAAGCACTCAATCTCAAAAGGGAAACATAGCAAGGATCACACTGAATATGCGCATAAGGGGTTGTTGATTAACAAGTAAGGAATGTTTTAGGAGACAAACCCTTCACCTATAAGTACTATTAAGTTAACAACTTAGAAACCTAACTAGATTACGGCGGTCGACCTACACGGCCTACTCCGCGAAAAGCGACTTGCTTTCCCAAAAAGATCCTATCTACTAATCCAACTTCCTAACCCTGATCCGGATTCTAACTTACGGATTCAGAATTCGTCCTACCTCTTCCGCTTCGAGCTCACTCCATGCTTCGGCACTTTCAGGGGTGTTGCTGCAATCTGGCCTGCCTTGACTCTCTTGCTTGTGTCGGTTACGAACTCCTTGTCACTCTCGTCCTCTCCCGTATCAGCATCACTCTTCAATTCTTCTTCTTCTGAAACGTTGATGCCGATCTGGTAGAGCTTTTGAGCGGTTGGGGATTTCTCCCATTCCTCGTTCATAAGTCTCTTTGCCATTGAGCGGGTATTTTTGGCCGGAGAATCAGCTGGGCCGACTTCGCTTTCCTCTATCTTCACCTTGTCCTTGGCCGGACTCGAAGGTCCTGCATCCGTCCTCTGAACTTCGACCGGCTCGGCCTTTCCGACCGGAGTCTGCGCTGGCGTACCTGCAAAGGCCAGAGTTGAAGCCATCTCCGCAATCCGCTCGCGGACGGAGTCCAACACCACCTTCACTTTGTTGTTGCTCTTCTCGATCTTAGTCGAGTAAGTCTTCGCTGCAAGCAGGAACTTGTGGAAAGCCTCTGCTTAGAAGACTTCCGACTGCAAAATTCCGGCCTTGAATAGATTTGCCCTTTGGCGGACCTCGGCGGGAACCTCACAAATCTCCACGAGCTTGACCACCTGCTCGTGAGCGGATTGGAGTGCTTGCCGGCTGATCACGAGCTCTTCCTCCCTTTGCTTGACCGTCTCCCTCAAGCGTCTATTGTCGATTGTAAGCTTCGTGGTCTGCCTCTCCAACTGCTGATATTGCTCCTCGGTCGGGTAGGAGTCCCACTTCGTCTTCGCTTCCATCAATGTCTGCACTCCAAACTCTTTACATAATCTTGCGATTAGTTCCTGATAATGAAAGTGAGTGGTGCGGGCCTCCGTAAAATGATGCCATGCCCTCATCATCGTGTCCGGATGGTTTGGAGAGGATACGGCCGGACGGAGTCGGGGGTCGTTAGGCTGGATCGGAGTTGTCCAATCTGCTATGACCTTGTAATCGTCTCCGGCCGTAGAAGCTTGGCTACGGTTGGTTAGAACTTCGACCAAGGCCGGACGCTCAATAGGGACGGAGATGAAAGTACGATTACCTCTGGTGCTGCTCGTGGCGGGGTCGCCTCGCGAACCGGCTCTTGGGGCTCTTCCGGCTGCACCTCTTCGTCCTTGGATCTGGCCTCCTCTTACTCATCCGAGTAGACGGCCTTGCTCTCTACGTCCTCCTCGGATTCAAAGACGCCGTTGTTTTGAGCCGCCAACGACATCTCGTACACCGACTCCTCATCCTCCGTCAAAACCTCCTCTTTGTGATACAAGTGGTAAAGAAAGGGGGTAATGGGGCTCGGCCGGCTCTTACCCACATTCTCCGAGAGCTGGGCGACTAAATCGCGGATGATGATCCCCAAATCTACCTCACGCTCTCCGCGAAGCGAGCCCAGGACGATGTTGGCAAGCCGGACGGTGATACGGTGCGGCTTTTCCGCATGTAATATTGATGCCAGAAACATTACGACCTCACGCTCCCTCGGATCCTTGCAGTCCTCCACCGCGTATCCGTTATTCTTGTGCGGCTTCGTGTGAAAGGCCGTCTTCGCCCACTTGTGTTTCCGGCCGCATAACCCTACTCCGCTGTTTCCGATCAGGCCGTAAACTGCCCTCCAATGAGTAGCCGTCCTGGTTGGTGGTTTGCCTTTGACCGCCCCCTCAAACTGGTTCGGCGCGCCGGTCTTTATCTAGCGCACCATCCCCGCATCGCGCATTCCCCACGGGGTGTCCAGCATGCCGGAAAGTCCCATCCGATCGAGGTCTTCGATCAAGGCCTTCTTCTCCTCTTCCTCGGCTGGAATGGTCAGAAGCACCAACTTAATGAAACTTATTTGCCTTATAGTATACGGCCTATCACATACTTAGGTCGGATTCTATATACTATACTTATTCTTAATGCGCGTTTAAACATATTGAGCACTCAATCAAAAAAACAAGGTCCGACAATAATCCCAAGCATCCAGGGATTGATCTCATTTTTGTAGACGCTCCAGAGAACTTGCCTGTCTCTGGTGTGTCTCCTACTGAAATTCCATCGTGGAACCAGCTTGATAAAAATTACTTTAAGAACCTCTTCATCTTTGCCGCATTCCACTTGACAGACGTTGGAGCCATTCTTGTTACGCATCCCAAAAATTGTGGATTCAAGAGTACTCTCGTTTTAGAGTCCGCAACATATAATCTTTGTGTTGTTCGAGACTAGTGGAGATATGATTTTCTACGTATAGGCTCTACCCTAGCCCACCAGAAACAGGTACGAAGCAATTTGTAGTTTCCAATTTCACAACTCATTATTAATATTCTTTTTTCTTGTATGTAAATATATTTATACTTGTGTTTTGCAAACTCACAACTTTAATATCAAGGTCTATGTTTGTAATAAGTTTGTTTTGAAGTTCAAAGCTCGGCAGGTGGCACATGCGTATGCGGGTGTGGCAATCATGCCTAATGAACAAGATCACGTCTGTAACTTTGCCGATGTAGAGGCACTGTGTTCTTGTCCAAACGGTCACTATAAGAAACCTGCGTTTTTAATAATGTTGTAAATGATGTCTAAAAAGACATCGTAGACATTAATTCGGATGTCTTATAGACAATAAGACATCCTAGACATGACAAATGTCTAAGCAGACGTCTAAAAAGACAAGAAAATGTCTTAAGATCGAAGATGTCTTAAGGTAATTTTGGAAGGGTAAAAAGTGTGCCACGTAGGTGCCACGTAGATGACACATCAGCTGGAATTCAACGGGCAGTGCCACATGGGGATGAAATTCATCATGATGTGGAATTTTACATGGTCCCATGAAAGATAACATGGCGGCGCCAGAATCCCACGTGGACCCGAGAAAATCCGACGTGACACTCGGGAAAATCTGACATGGCACCCAGGAAAATCCGACGTGGCACCCGAGAATATCCGACGTGGCAAGCGGGAAAAGTTGACGTGGACTTGGAAAAATGACATGGCATGCCACGTCAGCATATTGCGGAGGTTTTATGCTCCTATCATGATAGTTTTAAACATCAGTTAAGACGACTTAAATGTCTTGCAAAACATCTTAGATGTTGTACAAGATGTCTTGCAAGACGTATGCAATGTCTTATAAAATATCTTAGAAGACAATTTTTATGTCTTATAAGATGTTTCCAGTGCGTAGAATGATGTTTGAGTTGATGTCCTTATTAAGTTTGTGATGTTTGCTCGGATGTTTGTAGCGACATCTCCTAGAACATGATGTTTGCAACAGTGTTACTATTGATGTTTTTTGGGCATATGAAAGGACATCTAGGATGACATTTTTAGATGTTTATATAGTCATCAGATCTGTAATCCACAGACGTCTCACATAACATCATCTGTAAACACTGTCACATCAAAAAGTATGAATCAAACATATATTGCTTAGGTCATTAAAACCTCAGATAATACAAACTAGAATATTTACTAATACGCCTGTCAACAATTACGATATACTACGCACCCACAATCTGAACTCCAGAAGTCCCTCTACTACCATCGCTTGCTGTCGATACCCGTATGGTCATGTGCATGTCCCGCCGCTACACATATTCAATAAGCCAATATCAACTGCATTTAAAGAAGGGTTTGTAAAGGTAAAAAAATTCTGATTTAATTACATTTAATTGCACTACCTATGTTGAGATGGTTTACTTTCTAACTTCAAGATATCGACACAGTTAGACATTCTTGCAAACATCTGCTTAGACATTTCTTCAAACATCCTTCTAGACATCATTAAAAACAACGTTATAGACATCTATACATACATCTGTTCCACTCACCTACAAGCACGCATGTCGCTTCGCGGCCTCAGATCGTGCTCGCTGCCCCGACCCCTTATGTCCCACCTTCCAAAATAGAATTCCATCAACACATTTAGACATCTTCATAGACATGCTCTAAGACATCTTGCAGACATCATCATAGACATCTTCTACAACAAATCAAATACTACAAGTACTAGGGTTTCCTTCACAACAAATCAAATTCTACATGTCCTAGGGTTTCTTGTACAAGATGCTTTTGAAATCCAGTACCTCTTAAGTAGCAAATCTTAGCCACATGAAGAAGGAAACCTACTCTTGAGAGCTATTGGAATTCTACAAATACTATTCTCTTATTGTAGTTAACAATCATTCTGAAACTGAATGGAAACAATTTCAAAATCCTCTATACTTTAAACACAAACTCTTTGGAAAAACTAAGGCAAAAATGAGCTTTGTAATTTCATTTGAAGATTTCATGACCTAACAATGGCGGCGGCAACAAACCCTAGCCACATGAAGAAGCAAACCTTAGCCTCTACACTCCAAACACTAACTCTTTGAAAAAATGAAGGCAAAAATGAGCTTCGTGCGGCCTCTAATTCTACTTAAAGGTCTTATGACCTAACTATGGTGGCGGCAGCAAACCCTAGCCGCCTCTGTTCATCCATTGAAGTCAATGAAAATCATCCCTGTAGATGGTTCTGGATGTTGTCATAGATGTCATCTTCGACATCTTCATAGACATCATGTTAGACATTTTCATAAACGTCATCTTAGACATCCCTACAGACGTTATCATAAACATCTTATGACATCTTCAGGGTTTCAATCACAACATATTAACTATAAAGGTATTTTGTTTTCCCTCACAACAAATCAAATACTAGATGCTTTAAAGTTCTTTCCACAACAAAGCACATCTTGTAAGTCTTAGAGTTTCTTCCACAACAAATCAAATAAACTTTATTGATAGAAAAAGTGTGGAATTTCAATCATGAGACTATTTATAGTCTTCCATGGTGATAGGCTCTCTTTTAAACTCTCAACTACCTTTTATTTCTACCCTAACTAACTTTCCAACTAACTTTCTTAATACTTATTCTATTCTTCAATTGTCTCCTAATCTGTATTAAATAGCTATTTTCATAAATTCATATTTCTTGTAAATTTGCTTTAATTTGTATAATATTGGTTGTTAATGATAGAGTAATGTATAGTCTTGCCATTAGACTATAATAATCTAATCTATAAGTAATCAATAATATTTAATTCCTTCTTGAAGTAAGCCAAAAAACACTGTTTATTGTTTTTATTTTCTTTTTATATTTTCTTTATGTATTTGAGGATTACCCCAATCGAGACCCGCGCCAATGGAGGACAAGCGGTAAGAAAAAGTTGATATTATTCTTTAAAAGACTCTTAAAATCTTTGCCGCTTTTTTAGTAAATGACGTCTAGGAAGATGTCGTGCAAAACATCTTCATAGACATCCGAGTAGATGTCTACGCGGACATTCATGCCTCGATTGTAGTTATGGTAAGTTGGACATCGTGTTAGACATCCGACTAAATGTTGAATGACTTGTCTTGTCAACCGGTCCGACGTGGAGTTTTTGTTGCCATGTAGATAAAGCAATCGTAAATAACTTTATTAATCTATGTCCACGTGTTTTTTGAGGATTAAATATCCACGAAATTACTTTTACTTTTTTTTTGGCACCATTGTTATCTTATAGATATTATATTTTATATATAATATTTTTAAATATTTAAATTTTTTTAATCATAAAAAATTATAGAATTATAATATTCTAATTTTTTTGAATATAATAAAAATTTACAAAATATTTTTTTTATTGAAATATAATTATATATTTTAATTTTTTTTTTTAAAAATAGACCAATGAAAAATAGTGAGAATAGCCTGAAATAAGTATTTTCAGTATTGCCACGTCACATAATGATTTAGCATTAAAAAAAAAAAGAAAAAAAAAGAAAAAGTGTGATATTTTTTTTCTACTTTTGAAAACCGCTGCCCATTCACCTACTCTTTTAACATTAGAAATGCTTTTTACCTTGTCTACCAGTAAATTTTGGTCGTTTTTACCTTGCTGGTCCAAAATCCCTTGCCAACGTGGCAGTTTGATGTCTATCAAGATGTCTTCAAAGACATCCATGTCTTCAAAGACATCCATGTCTTCAAAGACATCCATGTCTTCAAAGACATCCATGTCTTCAACGACATCCATGTCTTCACCAACATCTTTTTGCTTGGTGATGTCTTCATGCCCCCCCAATCCAAAATGTGCCCGTTAGACGTACAGACATCCTCCCGTCTTCGAAGACATCTTTTAAGACAGTAAGACATTACAAAATACATTAGACATTACACAAGACATCACAAAAAAGAGGGTTTACTTATAGTGGGTACGCCATGGCGCGGCTCACAAGAAAAGAATCCCTCCTTCATTCTATGCTTCATAAATTGTCCCACAGATGATGGAAGTATAGTCTTTGACTTGAGCGTCAATACAGGTCATGCTTTGATGATAACAACTTTTGTTTTATAAGCGTATACATTTTGCATTGCTAACGTGAGTTTCTGAATCTTTAGGTGCATCTACAATTGCTTGCGCACGATCAAACCGACATCTTATCGCTATATAAAGTGACAAAGAGATATCTGATGGTGTACTAGCGGACTACAAGGATGGTCCTCTCGTTGATGAAGAAAGTGGAGAATCAACCCCACCCGCAGATTATAACTCTGACAAATGTTATATTATCATCTATTATCTTTCTCAATTTTAGATTACGCACTTACAAATATATTATATTGACTTTCTTTGTACTTTTAACATCACAGCTCTAAAAGAGCGATTCACTCTCAGCGCTCATCTCTACAATAGCCCTCTATCAACATTCACCCTACCTTCTTACGCTGAGTGTCTTGCTCAAGGGTTTGTTGGACCCATCTCCCATTTTGTCTGACACTACACGTCCACGTTTTACCAATAATGTGCTTAAGTTTATAGACTTTGAGGCTGATGAGTGTGACGAACACTTTAATGGTGCTACACCTTCAACATAGTATGTGATTTGTTTTTCGTTGGGTACTCGACTTGGTAGCGCCATATATTCGTGGTTGCCATATTCTACTATTTATCTATGTGTTTTTCAATACGGTATGATACTTTTACTTATCATGATTATCGTTGATACCTTAACCTACA
This sequence comes from Bryum argenteum, assembly GCA_037043015.1. Classification (NCBI taxonomy): domain Eukaryota; kingdom Viridiplantae; phylum Streptophyta; class Bryopsida; order Bryales; family Bryaceae; genus Bryum; species Bryum argenteum. The sequence continues at coordinate 43,952,723 of CM073321.1, forward strand.
CTAAGTGCTTCATGTATGTCAATACACCGTAATAGAAGCCAAATTTGCCACTAAATGATGACATCAGCCCTAATTTCTATGTAAACTCTACTACTCCAAATTAAGTGCATTTAATAATCTATAACTATAATCTCATATTTGGAATCAAAGTGTGTAATAAAAAAACTTAATTTTATTGAGAGACAAAAGTGACCTCCAATTTCATAAGGTTAGGAACAATGACGTCAGCCCTAATTTATGGACGAGAGTAAAGTAAGATGCCATAATTTTTTATTCAGGGAATTATGAAGTAGGACCATCATCACTTTCACATGGAAATAGGATCTAAGTCCACGGAATTGGGGTACTCAATTGGACTAAACTAACCCTTAAAAATTTCAAAGACTCCTAACTTAATGGTCATAGGGTTCCTATCTCTAATAGAAAGACTTTAAAACATTCACAGCTAACCATATCATCTTGGACATCATCGTTGTACGTTCTACGCTCACACCTGTGCGTTCCCCGGCCGAGTGCTGAGAAGTCCGTTTTTTTTTTTGGATTATAAGTTGGAGATTAGCAATGCGGATCCATTGCAGGATCCGATCTCTGGATTTGGAACTGTGTTAGACGTATTGACGAGTGCCTAACTTCTTAAATCAGTCTAGATTTTCTAAGTGAGGGAAACGCCTGTTAGACCACTTTACAGCTTGGAAGGTCTGGGAGTAAAGTGGGTGAGTACAGATTGCTATCTGTAGTTACACTTTGGCAAGATTGGATTCCTTTGGAGTCTCAATGAAGGATTAGGAGTAGTACGTGAACAGAATACGTCTATCCGTATCTTAGCCAGATTTGGATCCCTTGGAGTTTGTTGTTGTAATAGGGTAATAGGGTATTCTGGGACCTTCTCCGTACTATACGGATTAGACGTGTAGAGGTATTGGCTGCCTTGGGAGTTTGTGTCTTTTAGTAGTAGTTGGATGTGGAAGTTTCGGCCACTTGAAACATAAGGGAAAGAGTCTTTGTTCATCTCTTTTAGCAAAGGGATGCCCTTGTTGATCAAAGTTAAAGTACGGAATAGAAAGGAGTATAGATACAGGAATAAAATACGAAATGTTGGGGTTAGTGTTGTCAAAGTTGCTCTTTTGGTTTGGTTACTTCACAGAATCCCTAGAATGATACACGAGTGACTTTTGGACATTTGTTACACTAATAAACGTACAAGGGAATCTAAACGCGAAGGATGTGTTCCGACACAAGATTTGCTAAGGTTCCCGAATAAGATAACCGGAACTAGAAAGCGAGTTAAGGGCTAGGTTGGGAATGAATCGGGTTGGAGGCGCACCCTTAAATAGGCCGCGGCGAATTGGGTGGCACATTGTACATTCTCTCTACCAACCGTCAGAAACGCTCCTACCATGGCCAGCTTGCTTTTCAACTTTTCCAAGTTAGAGGCAAAAGTACAAAAAAGAGAAATTAAGGGCTACGTATTCAATATCGCAACGGAGACTCAGAAAACAATCCGAGTAGGCGCAGTTCTTCCCAGAAGTTTCGGCAATAGACACCTGAGACGCTAATAATCACTTGGCTTATACGCCAGGATGTATCGAAGGACCTCAAATTCTATAACAAATTGGAGGACTTAGAGCGCAATGGGTGTCAACTATTGCTCTACTCGTTGTGGAACGTAGTGAACAAGGTGAGGCTACTCAAAAAAGCACAGGAGGCAGAAAGCCCCGCCTTCCGGAAACTTACCATTGAAAAAGGCTCGTGGAGAAGGGCTCTGATACATGGACCAAAGTTTACGACTTCCCCGAGCACCTCGTGGTGCTTATAGCAATGCGCAAAAACAAGGACCTACTTGCCCACCAACAAACATTACAAATTCTAGGTCAAGAACTGCATTTACTGGAGGGAGAGGCAGCTGCTGCGCATTGTGGTGCCCATTTTTAGCCCCTAACAAACCCACGACATGCACCATGAAGCTTGCCAGACCAATCTTGGGGTCATTTTCCGGAAAGTTGCAATACACTTGGGGAAGGACTTTGGACCAAATCTTGAACCAAAAAGTTGGGTAGCACCAGTCCCACCCCTTAGGACCTTTTCTATACCATCTTCATGTAAGTAATAAGTGTGTTATAGGAGAGGAGAATGATTTCTAGGAGTACAAGCTTAATTAAGTGGTCGGAGAATTGCTGGCGTACAAGGAGTCGGAGGCAAAGAGCGAATTATATCCCATAGAGGACGCCGAGAGGTCAGAACACGAAGCTTCGCATCCAGGAAGGACTAGACAGGTAGGCGAGCTAAGCTCACCAATCGGGCAAACCTGTGGTTTGTCTTAATTTCTTAGTTTTAATCAATTGGTCTTTGTTAATATAAGATCAGTAGTTAGCCGATTGGATTAGCATATGTGTAGGTAGTGACTCTGATTTTCCAATTGGTATCAATTTAGAATACTAGAAGTTGTAAAGAGTGGAAATTTGTAACTGCCAATAGAAGCAGAGTACAAGAAAGGGAATAGAGATTGAGATAGTTAGTTAGTAAGAGCGTAGGGACTCCTTCCAAGCACCGGAAGTAAAAGAATTGTGTTTTTGTGTTTATGATCTTCTAATCAATGGAATCCAAGTGTTTTTGCAATTTGTGTGTCTGTCTATGAATTATTGTGTTACAACTAGTGTAAGATTTGATTGTGTTTGTGTTAGTGTGAATGATTAATTGAAAATTTTGAGAGAGAGAAATTGTGGGTAAGAATTATTAGGACGTTCAATTGGGTGAATTTTGTATGAAGTTGATTGAGTGGCAGTAAAAGAATCGTTAGGGAAATCGAAACTGTGAAGTAAAAAAATGACAAAAGTATCAGAACCTATTTTTTTGATTGAGTATTTCGGAAGTGTAATGCCCAGTAAGAGTACGCATACTGTGTAAAATCCGACCAAAGTATATAATAGGCCGTATATTAAAAGGAAAAATAAAGTTTGGATAGTGTACTAAATCATAAGATAATAGTTTAGAATAAAAAGGACTATTTCTGAAACCCATACTTCTCATTTAAAATGCAAGGACGGACTATCAGAAGCCGGACAAGGATTTTAAGTATGGTGGGGGAAGGACGGAGTGGCCGGAATACAATAATGGCGGAAATGGCGATTGACGGCTCCATACCAGGCCGGTCATGATAGAGTATAGCCAGGGTATGATGGCCGGATTTGAATCCGTCCCCGCCTATATAAGACAATCCGTCCGCCGTTCTTTCCACCTGCGATCTCGCTTTCATGCCTTCTCGCTTTCTTGCGTTCCTGCCTTCCTGCTTACTACCTTCTGATCCGGCCTCCCTCGCCGATCTTTGCTCAACTACTCGTTACTTATTTCCGTCATCTTTCCAATGGCAGGATCGCAAGCTCAGAACCAAGAAACCTTTAAGGTATGAATCAAGCTAGTCGTTCCAAGCATTCTGGCCGAGGAGGAAGAGAATAAGTTTTTGGCCCAAGACTAAGATCAGATGGGCTCAGGAGGGATGTTGAACACGCCATGGTGCCTGCCCGACGCAAATATGGTGCGCAAGATGAAGGAAGGAGTTCCGAACCAGTTTGAAGGCACGATCTGAGGTTGGCCGCATATGTAGACAATCGACCTGTGGAGGAAAGTCTACGGCTTTGAGAAGGTCGGATTGTGCGGCCGGAAACACAAGTACGTGAAGTCCGCCTTCACGGAGAATCCGCACAAGCACAACGGCTACGTGGTGGCAGATTGCATCAATCCAAGAAAGCACGCAGTACCGGCGTTTGTGGCGCTAATTCTGCATGCAAGAAAGCCACTATGGATCACTGTCCGGCTTGCCAACACTGTCCTAGGAGCCTTCCGGGGAGAGCGCAGGTGGATTGGGGCATCTTCATACGAGATCTCGTCCAAAAGCTGGTCAACAACATAGGTAAAAGCCGGCCTAGTCCCCTCACTCTCTTTTTGTGTTACCTATACAAGGAGGAAGTACTCACTGCAAGTGAGGAGTCGGATTACGAGGTGGCCGTGCAGGACCAAGTCCTCGGAATCATAGATTCTGAAGAAGAGGAAGACGGCCAGGGGACGTATTCAAACACGGAGGAAGAAGTATACGGATTCAAGGACAAGGCACTGCAGCCGGAGTTGGCACCACTAGAGCCGAAAAGAATTGTCCTATTGTCCCCTTCGCCCAAGGCTCACAAGAAGGAGACAAATCGGAACTCCCGTAGAGGTCGGCCCGGCCGAGAAGAAAGTTCAGCAGCTGGTGCAGCAAGAGCGGCTACACCAATCCGGCGTGCCGGCCTGAAACCCCAGCAAGGCCAGATAGGCTGGAAAGCCCTATGGATTCGTACCCGATGATGACAGCGTGGCACTACTTTACCAATGCGCGGATAAAGTATTTTAGGCTGAAGCAATGCATCAAAGACATGTTGAAGGAGTTCCAATGCAAGAACCTCAACAAAGTCAAGAAGGTGGTTGATGCGAGGCCATCTCATGAGCAAATGCGAGGATTGGAGCGGAAATTATTGGATTTGACCCTCGAGAACGATCGCCTCAAAGAGCAAGTGCGGATCAAAGGTGATGCGCTCGCCGCTCACCAGCAAGCTATAGAGACCGCTCAAAAGGAGGTAATCAAATTGACCCAAATTTGTAAAGTGCTGGCTGATGTACTTCAAAAGGCCAACCTGTTTGAGGCCGGAATCCGTAGGTCGGAAGTATTCAAAGCCAACACCTTTCGCGAATTCTTGATGGCGACCAAGACTTATGCTGCGAAGAACTAGACTAGCAATAAGACAGTGGTAACCGTACTGGAATTCGCTCGCGACCAGATCACGGAGCTCGAACCAGCTCCAGCCCCCATAGAGACGCTAGCGCAGACTCCGATTTCCATCCTCCTTGAGTTGACGTCCCTAGGACGGATGCAGGACCGTCCAATCCGGCCACCTCCAAAGACAAGGGCAAGAGGAAAGCGGAAGCGCCTGTCCTAGCCAACTCTCTCGCCAAGAACACTTGTTCTGAAGCCCCGAAACTCCCGATTGAAGATTGGGAGAAGTTGCCGGCGGCCCAGAAACTTCACGAGCTGGTCGGCATCACCGTCTCGGACAAAAAGGAGCTGAAGAGCAAGCTGGATATAGAATACAAGAGGAGGAGGAGTACAAGGTCGTGGACTAGAAACGTATCAGGACAGGCCGGATTTTAGCAACCCCGGTAAAACCACCGAGACGCTGTGTAAGCCGGTGTTGCAGGAGGTAGCGGGACGGATTGGGAATCCGGATTGAGAATCCGGCCTAGGCTTAGAAATCCGGACTAGGACAGTAGTAGGATCTTTTTGAGAAAGCAACCCGCTTTCCATAGTATAGGTCTAGAAAGAAGGCCGCCGCCAGGGTATTAGATCTCAGAGGTTTTTGACTCTAAGTACTTATAGGTGAACGTTATGTCACCTAATCATTCCTTCCTTGTTAATCAAGCAATCTCTTGTGCGCGTATTCACTATGATCCTTGTTTTGTCTCCATTTTTGAGGTCGAGTGCTTAAAAGTTTGTATCTACTATCTTTGAGTTATAAGTTGGAAGTTACAAATCTAAATCTCTTGCTGGATCGGATCTGTAGAGTTGGAGTTGTGTTAGGTGTACTATCAAGTGCATTGTGTCTTAAGCTGGTCCGGATTTGCTGAGAGAGGGAAACGCCTGTTGGAATCACTTTACGGTCTGGAAGGTCCGGGAGTAAAGTGGGCGAGGCTGGATTGCTATCTGACCTTTTACTGTAACAGAGTTGAGTTCCTCTGTAGTCTCAGAGGACAGGTTAGAGGCAGTTTCTCACCGGAATACGTATATCCGTCCCCTAGCCGGATCCGGATCCCTTGGGGTTTGTCGTTGTAATTAGGTGATAGGTAATTAGGACCTTCTGCGTGACCTGCTAATCCGGCCTGAGCGGATTAGTTGTGAGGAGGTAATGAATGCCTAGTGTGGTTTTGTGTGTGAGTAGAAGTTAGACGTGGAGGTTTCCGCCACACAAAACATAAGGGAAATAGTCTTTGTTCATCCTCACTTGCAAATGGATACCGTTGATAATCAAGGCTAACATACGGATTCGAGAGTAGGACGGATTTGGGAGTTAGTTGTCATGGTTACTTCATAAAATCCCTGAAATGATACACGAATCACCCATTCACATTTATTGTATTTATAGATGTATAAGGAAAGACAAATGTAAAACATGTGTTCCGACAAAAAGCTATGGAAAGTGAACCTAGTTGAAATGATAAGTGTGTGATTTTGCCGATTCAAGATTGAGGGTATGCATGTAGCAGTTAGAAACAAATAATCCTACTAAGAGAGAGAGAGAGATTGTGAGATAATCCAATCGGAAATTCAGAACGTACCGATTGGGATTCTCTGTGAATAAACTAGGAGATTGGAGTTAATGGTGGAATAACTCAATTGGCTGATTAGAGGAATAAAAGCAACAATGAGTACAAGATTGAAGAAGTAGAAATGAAGCAATTAAAAAGGAAGCCAATGGAGAAATCCCCGGAATTAAAGGCCTCAAGTAAAAACAAATATCAATTGAGGAAGATGTGCAAATTTTGTAAACCAACCAATCGCGAATATCCAATCTGTGCTAATAAAGTGGTGGTGCAAACATCAAGATGAAAGTCAAAGGGAGAATATCAAAGTGATGCTCAAAGCATGGTGAAGGGAGAAAAAATAATTGGAGATTGAAGTAAATTCTTCTAGGAAGAGATCAAATCTATTTCTTGACTCAGTTGTGATAAGTGGTTCTGTTTCTTTCAACTATTGATGTGAGTAGAAGAATAGAGAATACTTTAAAACCATTGCAATTGAGCTTTCTAGGATTGTTGTAGGAATTTCAATTGAGAGTAACCTACCTCCCTATGTTCAAATCCTCTTATAGGTTATTCTATGTAGTAGAATATGAAAATCAACTACATTTTGGCGACCATGCTGGAGAGGTAATTCTTATTTTCAATTGGAGAAGAATAAATTTTATTGTGATTACATAAATCAATTGGAATGGTTATGAAATTGGTAATGAGATATACTGATCGAAAGTAATGAAATAATTGAGTCTAAAATAAGTAAAAGGGAAGAGAGGCAAGGAGAAGATCTAAATACTGACAGTACTTGGACCAATTTGAGAGCAATAGGTCAAGTTCATTACCCAATAATTCTATAAAAAAACTTTATGAATTAGACGGCGTAGGACCGTCCGATCAAGAATCTTGTGTGAAAAATTGTCCAGTTGAGTGGTTTAAGAGTGATTGTATGGGTTCTGAAAAGAAACCACTAGCAATAGCAAATCTCGTATTACCTATGGCTATGAGAGATGGGGAAATTAATGATCAACCTTATCCATTAGTACAATTCCCAGATTTTTATGGAATTATTAGAAGTGACACCGATTGGGACATACATGAATTTTTGACGATGTGTAATGCTAATAACGCTAGAACAGAGGCTGATTGGCTTAGCATATTTTCGGTTACGTTGCAAGGCAATGCTAAGCAATGGTTTCAATCACAAGGAGTAGGACATTGTCTAAATTGGAATATGTTGATGACAAAAAGTTTCAAACATTCCCGACCAATAGCTTATTAAGAGAGATTGAGCGAACAATTGCAAGATATTACTATGAGTTTAGGGGAGTCTATTTATTCTTACTATGGCCGATTGGAGGATTTAGTTTTATGCCTTCCAGCTGGCCATGGTTATGATGATCAAATGCAAATGAGATTTTTTATTAGTAGTCTAGTACCACATCCATTGAAAACATATGTTAAATAAATTGTACACAATAATCTAAATGCTGCTTATTGAAGGGCCAAATTGTGGGAAGAGGTTAATTTTAAGGATAACTATGGAATGGCAATCCAACCACAATAATTGCCAAGACCTACTTGGTTTGGTTTCGTCTAGTTGGGTCTGGTTGGGGTGGGGTGGGGTGGAGGTGGGTGGGGTGAAGGTTGGGTTGGGCTTGGGCTTGGGCTTGGGCTTGGGTTGGGGTTGAGTTGGGTTGGGGTTGGGGTTGGGTTTGGGTTGGGTTGGGGTTGGGGTCGAAATGGGTTGGGGTTGAGGTTGGGTGGGTTGGGTTTGGGTTGAGTTTGGTTTGGTTTATTTTATTCTCTTGTATATTGTTCTCTTGTGTTTTGCTTCATTTAGTTTCGTTTCGTTTTTATTTGTTTCATTTTGTTTTGTTTCGTTTTATTTTGTTCGAGTTCGTTATATTTTGTTTCGTTTTGGTTTGTATTCTTTCGATATGTTTGATTTTGTTTTATTTTGTTTTGTTTCGGTTTGTATTCTTTTGATTTGTTTTGTTTGTTATGTTTTTGTTGTGCTTTAGATTTTGTTTGGTTTTACTTTCTTTTGGACGTGACATTATGATCTAGGGCACCGTTGGCTCAATTGGACCACATGAAGAGTCGTTTGAAGCGGGCTTTTTATCTGGTTCTTGAAAACAATCAGATTGCGAAACGGGTCGACGGAGCCCTTAATATTAAATTTTCAAGTACTTTTGGCCCCAAATAACTGAAATTACAAACATGGCCTAATTATAAATCTTGCAGAACAAACAAGAGGGGCATGTTCAAATTATTTAAATATGTTAAAGCTAATATGCATGTATTGAGGTAGATTGTGAATTCCCTCAAATGTAAAATCTATTCTCTTATAAAAATAGTTTATGCAATCGATACCCTTATCAAAATCGTTTACACAATCAGTTCATGTCAATTCTGGAAAGATAGGAAAGTCTATGTCGAGAATGGAGTTCACTTTCATTTGAGTAAAAATAAGTAAAACATAAAAAATAAAAAAGAAAATGAAATCAACAGGTTTCTATGGATTAGATAACTGGTCGAGCCGCGTAGCGGCGAGTCGGTTATCGTTCATAACTGGTTGTGCACTCTTTAATCACAACCCTTGATCTTCATGATCCAAGGGTGTAGGATACAAGTTGATAGGAGAGAAGGTTATGAGTTGTAATTTGTGATGGTGATGGGACGGGTTGCGCAATGGGATGAAGCCACGTAAGCATTGACAACGACAGCAACCGGTTATGGATTACGATTGGCCAGTCCAGTAGTACACTATTAGAAAAGGAAGTGACAAGGAAGGGCTAAAATGAGGACGACGCCACGCAATCTCATCGGCACTTCCCACGATTTTACCAGAAAGTAACGCCAGTCTAGCTCCCCTAAAGCGACGTGGTGAGCTTCGTAGCCATTTCCGCAATCCGAGGGGCCGTCATAGGTTTCGCAGAAAAGGAGAGAGTGACGATTGCATGTCCCTCTCAGACAAATTCTTCTGTTACAATTTTTAATCGCCCGTAGTGGGGAGGATATTTCAGTGGTTGATTGTCGAAGCATTTTACAGCAGTAGAGTTCATTGTCTTGTTCTGGACTATCGATTTGATGCCGCGGAGTGGGTTTCATCCGATGATGAGGCGATGGTGGCGTTGGAGTAACAGCAGCAATCAAGTATTGTGATTGGGTTCTTTCAAATAGGAAGGAGGGAGGGAGGAAGCGAGAGAGCGAGAAAGAGACAGATAAACTGGGACACCTCTTGTTCAATTGCACCAATTATGAGTCACATCGGCTTCTTGCTCATTTTGCAGTAACAAATTTTGTCGGCGGAGCAGGGTATTTGAGGTTAAGTGATGGGTAAGGAGGACGGGAAGGGGCAAGAGGAGGGCGATGGAGTCATTCACGAGGCGTGCGCCGCGTGTTGTCGTGTTTGTCGAAGCACGCATGGCGAAGGTATGCCGCGTTCTTCGTCAATGCCGAGGTTTTTCAAGACACTCACCGAGTACTCTACGGCCCCCAGCCCCATATGTTCTCTGGTACGTTGATCAGTTGCTCATTAGTGAACGTTTCCATTGCAAGGGTTAGGTGTGAAGCCTGAACATGGGCTTGTGTCTGCAGCAAATACCAGCGTCGTACATCAGGAATCACATAGGTGTGAGCAAGAAAAAGAAGTTCGTCTTGGAAGCCGCGCCAGGGTGCGAGTGGCCGGTGACTTTTCACTCCGTGGCGTTCGAAGCAGGTTGGAAGGAGTTCGCGGTGGATTACGATCTGGAGAAGGGGGATGGGATTATGTTCAGCCTCGTTGGTCGGAGAAGATTCCACGTGAACGTTTTCGACAAATTTGGTATGGAGAAGCTAAGCACGAAGCAGCGGGCTTCACCGACTCATTCCACAAGTGTAGGTGCCGAGGATTGTTGCAGAACTCATGGGTTGTTACAACCCATGCCGAACAGGAACCAGGGTCACATCGAGCCAGCGGTTAGCTCTTGAACACGCCCTATTATTGAATGAGGACTTCGAAAAACGGTTTGTGAAGGACTTGTACTGGTCCAATCTGACTGGACACATCATGTTATGACCTATGTCAGGGTGATGAGACGGAGCCTTCGACCACGAGCTACTCATCCGACGACACGGAGGATTCGCTCCAAGTACGCTTGGCGAAGGCGATTCTAGCGAACACGAGGCGGAGGAAGTTTAAGGAGAGGAAGACGAGCTGCATCCGTGCTCTCCCAGCCGCAGTGGCCAAGACAACTCAAAGAGAAGCTGCTGCTTGCGAGATGCTACAGAATGAGTGGACAAATAATGAGGGTCAGATTGATAGCCCTGTGTTAGGTGACGAGGCTATGCTTCAGATTCCGACTGAGGAGGGGGCTAGAGTTACTGTTCCGCCGGATATTACTCGCCCAACTCTGATCACCGAAGCGTCCAATGTGACCAGGAACGGAGATGTCGAGGAGGCTCCTCATATTGCACAGACCATGGAAACTGGGGAGGGAGTTGAGCTTAGTTTGGGACCAGAAGCAGAAGCAGAGGATCATCGACTTAGTCCTGTATTTTCAGCGGGCACAGTCAAGCTGGAACCTGACCTGGGTCCTCACGAACCCTGTGTCAAATGTGCCCATTGTGGGCTGAGGAGGGACCTACCCCCTGCAAAATGTGAGCCTGTTATAACCACAGAGAACCAAGAGGCCACGGATCTCGGTGGAGTCAAAACCTTTGAGGCCAGAAGTTATCCCCGGTCGACTGCTCCCCCAGCTACAGAGAACCAGAAGCAGAAGGCTTTAGCAGCTGCCAAGGAGCTTTCGATCAGCCTCAAGAATCCAAATGCTCTTGTGATCATGCGAACCAGCATGCCTGACACATCCTACGACTGTGTACGTCTCTCTTGAGTTGGCTTAGCATCAAGGAACCGCACACTAGAAGGTCAAGATATGAATGTCTGACTGACTTAATATCTTTGGCAAGCTCACAGTGAATTCTCTTTCCTACGTCGTGTGCAGTTCTTGTCCGTCAAGTGCTCCGAGATGCTTCCCTCCGTGCCCACAGAGTTGATGTTGATGGACCCGGAGGGCGTTGGGCGAAGAGTTAACTGGAATGGCCAACGCTACTTGAGTGGTCCAGGGTGGATAGACTTCGTCGACTCCCACAACCTACAGGTTTATGGTGCTGTTAAGATTGTTGTGTACGAATCCAGCTTATAGCTTCTAAATTGTACTAGATCTTATTTTCTTCACCAACTCGTAGCTATTTTCTATTTTCAAGAAATGCTCTGGTTCACTCGTGTTCTGTGGTGCAGTCTTCGCTAATCGTGTCCGGAAGCTTGATGGATGTTAATCTTCTTGAGTTCAGATCGCCGACGTGTGGGTGATGGAGGTGATCGACCGATCCGAGCACAACTTCGTCGTGAAAGCCCACATCCTCCACGCTCACAAAATAAAGAGTTTGTCGGAAGAGAAACGACCAATCCCTGCAGTAGTCGGAGCTCTCGTCCTGACAGCTTCCATGACCCCTGCAGCTGTCACAGACCCAGTCCCGACAGCTCCTACCACCACTGCTGTAGTTCCAGCCCTCCTTCCAGTCTTGGGAACTCCAGCCCCGCTCCTAGTATGCACTGGAGCAAGGACCCGTTCCCGTAGTCACAAGCCTGTTCCATTTGTTCCCTCGAAATTGAGAAAGAGAACGAGAACACTAAAACAGTTGGATGAATTTGTGGGGATCCCAAAACCCTCCTTCGAGGATCCGAAACCTTCCTCTGCAGTTCCAAATCCTTTCAAAATTCAAAGACTCTGTGCAACCAAAACCACGGAGGATGACCGAGCAGTGGAGCCCTCTAAGCCGACTCCCTCGAAGAGACCTAGAAGGGGGTCCTTCACCTCCTCTCCGTCCACCTTAGGAATGCAGGGAAGAGACTCTACACCAACCTCAGTCATAGGAGAGGAACCAAGTCAGCAGGTAATGGACCACATGCTTAAGTTCAAATCTATCTCAAACAAGTATACTTCCCCTTTGTTGTCCTGTTACAGGAGAAAGGTATTATCTACACAGGACTCAAGTGGTTAGTGTAGTCATGTTGATGTAGTGGCTGCGGGTACTAAACTCAAACCTAATCTCGCACAGCAGAAGGAAATGTTTGCTGCCAAATCTGCAGCACAAGAAGTGAAGAAGAGCAAGGGAATGAGGCGACGACACAGCCTCTACACGCCTCATGTACATAGGAAAGATAAGTCTGAAAATATGGTAGCTGCGTCTCAGAGTGCAAGCAAGTTGCAGCTGCGCAGTAGCATGACGGATGGGTCTTCAGAGAATCCCAAGCAGGTACAAACTCGAAATTTGCAGAGGCCACAGTACAAAGTTGCCAAGATGATCGACCGACGCAGGAGCTTGGGGGGTGTAGTGTTTTTGGTGGAGCTCTCGGAAAGGGTGAGTATACCTAGGAATAGTAGGAGGTTGAAGGCTCAGCAGGATGAGAAAGGGAGGTGGTGGGTGCCGCACAATCATTTCAGCAAGGACTTCACCTCCTGTTATATTGAATGACAGAAGCACTCTTTTGTAATCTTCTATTTTGTAATGTCTCCCCTTGTATTCAAAGAAAGCAAAACAGAATACAATCCCGGAAACGTAGACACATTTTTTTGATACATTGCCATTCTGTGATTTTTGGCGCTGGAAGCAGCGAAAATTAACTAAGCGAATTTTCGCCACATGCCTACAAGGTTTTGGGGCCCGCGACCGTGCCCTTCAAATTTCAGGCAGTTATAGGCCCCCTGTTCGCCAAGCATGGTCTTGGGCGCCGTGTCCCGTCGCCGCTTTAGCCGCCCATGCAAACGTCTCGTCGCCACTTTCTGTCGTTTCTATTCGCCACCATCATACTGTTTCATCGGCTGCGTCGCCACCTGCTTCTCCCATTTTCAGCTGATCGCCAATGCGCTCGAATTGGGCGCTCCATTCTTCGAACAGTCACTCGCCAGAAATCAGCTTGCTTAGGGTCGGCGCTCGCCATTTGTGCTTGGTGATTGGGTTTAGGGTCGCCAATGGAGGCAGCGTGTGTGCATGACGAAGCTTCATCGATGAAGCGCATCAGAGTCTTCACGATGAAGGCCAGGGAAGTATTTCACCGATCGCAATTGCTCAATGCTCATGCTTGTTTGCATTTGTGCTTGCTTGCCGCGAGCATTTCTTTGCGTGCATCGTATCAGCGTATTTGCGAGGGTGTTGTGTCCTTTGCTCTCTGTGCATGGCGTCGGCGTATTTGTGAGGGTGCTCTGGTGATTGTGTCGAAGGAATTGGTTTTGCTGCTCTGCATGTTCGCAAGGAGTGGCAGCGAGAGTTGGTTGTGCGTGTCTGTTTCTGTAGTTGGGTTACGATGGCGAAGAAACAGGCCTCATTGTCAAAATTTTTATATCGTGGTAGAGTTAACGTATCCGAGATCATAGAGTTGAGCGATGAGCGGGGGCAACGGGTTGGGTGCGGTATGGAGGCGGATAGTGGGGAAGCGAGAGTTTTGGTGACAACGTGTTTTGGGGACGGGGAACTAAACCCACAAAGAAGTCGTGATTGAGACTGCAGTGCTTGACCCCAAGTGTGGCGAGTCCCCCGATCGATCGATGCGCGCGTGAAGAGACAAAGTTATGAAGGAAATCGCCATTTTCAAGATACTTGGGCGCCAAACCGCCAGCAGGGCGAGTCCGTATTGGGGAAAGATGGCGAGTTTGTCAAGTCTGTTGCCTTGTCTGTAGCGAGGTGGAGGGGCGTGAAAAGTCGCTGGTGCCGAAACTCGACTCGCTTTGGAAGCACGCTGGTCGAAGGCGCGCTTGGTTGACGCAAGCAAGCTCAAGAAAGGCGAGCATTTTTTCTCATCCACTGTCAAGATGTGAAGAACGAGCGAGTGTATTTTGCTCGAAGTGGGAGCGAGAGACAGTTTGGTGATCCACGAAGGAGCTACTCGGGAGAAAAAAAAAAAAAAAAGGTGTGCAATTTCGTGTGGTTTTCTCTCACTACTCGGCCATGGGCGCCCGATGAATGACTACATGGGACGGCGAACGCTGCTGCAGCAGATTCGAGTCCCCGACTTTCCCAAGAAACTTTGGAGTGTCAACTGTGGGTGGGAGATTGCGGTCGATAGCAGAGGTGATCATTTGACAAACAAAGAAGGTACTCGAGATGCGCCCTTCTTCTCAATTAGTGCCGATGAGGTAACCACGGTAGACCACCAATCTTGGCTTAGTTTGCATGCTTATGTTCTGTTGGCTTGATCGGGTTAGTATATTACTCGGGTTGCGGCGTTTGGTTGAAGGAATGGGCCGACGCAGATGATTCTGGTAGCGATAGTGGCCCATATGTTGCACCATGGGGGTTTAGATGGTGCATCCATTGCACACAAGTGTGTTTCGTTTTGGCTTGAGATGGGGTATCGGTGTTCCAGGCGGCGAAGTGGAGTCACGGGCGATTTGCAAAGCAAACACGCGCCATTCATGCTTGGCATTCATTGCATGGCGCATCGTACGAACTTAGCGGTTCACCCATATCCAACCTCGCCAATAGTCGCAAAGCTCGAAACCTTGTGTCAAGCTATGTACACCTACTTTTTGCATCACCCAAGAAACATCTAGAGTTTGTAAAACTTGTGACCTCATGGAAACAAAAGGTCTTACCATGTTGAGAAACGTGAAGACCCGGTGGATTAGTTTGTTGGATCACGCTGCGACGGGTGTTGGGGAATATAAAACCCTAATTGCCAAGATGTGTGAAGATGGGGCTCTAAAAGAGCCTGGCATGACCAATGAGCGGCGGCCGCAAGGGGATAGCGAGGCTCAATTACGAGTGTTGTGCGATGTTTCTACGTTGGTGGCCCCCCGCCATCATGCCGATGTTGGAAGCTTTGAATCTATTGATGCAATTTGCCCGATCTAACAATGCCTTTGTTAGCGATTATGTTGAAGTTTGTTAAAATTAAAAGCGTATGAACGTACTCCATGTATCGTGATCCCGAGACTTCATGGCGGCCCAATGCACTTCAGCAGATTTCGCAACATCATCAATGATCACGGCTATACGATCCAGCAGAGTGGTCGGTGGACCTAAATGATGGCTCGGAAGCCTTAAGCTTCCGGATTGGAGCGCATTCCTACCCTGCCCACAAAGTCTGCCATGTGTCAGGCTCCAAGCTGACGGTATCTAGGAGCGAGTTCCTGGAGGTTATATCCTCCGTGAAGGCTCAATGCAGAGATGCGGCCGAGATGCTCATTGGTGAGTTGGATAAGAGATTTCCGAACTCAGATTTGATGAACGCATTTTCAGTGGTTTTTCCCCAGTTCTGGTTACAAGCCAATGCCGAAGAGCTCTTTCCTTTGCATATGAAAACTTTGCGTGGCCATTAATGTGTGCCACGAGCTGTGTGTGGTGGGACAATGGCAGATGGGGCTTCGGTTGAGATTGAGCCAATGCTCGATGCTCGTCTGCTGGGACTCCAATCCAGTCTCTTCAAGTTGACCATGAAGAGCAATTGCATGTCGGCCATGGGTGAACCAAAGGATCAGAACCCGATCAGTAAACTCTGGGAGAAAATTTCCCAGAATGGCCTCATGTGGTCTCGGCTCTCAGAGTTTATTAAACTCAGTCACATAGCCATCACAGCCGTGCTTGGCAGCGTTGAGGATGAGCGGACATTTTCGACTTTGTCATACATGAAGTCTAAAGTGAGGAATCGATTGGGCGGCCACCTGGATACTTGTGTGAAGGTTTTCGCACAACCATGGTGGAATCAGGATACATTTCCTTATGCTGCAGCCATAACGGAATGGGGTGAGGCCCGTAAACGCATGGCCGACAAGTAAGAGAACTATCTGTTTCCATGATGATAGCAATTTTTTCATTCATGGAATTCTAAGTCAGTTTCTAACTGGGGTGGGGTGGTGGGATCGAGTGCTGCAATTGGGCAGGACCTCCAAGGTCGAGGTTCGACTCCTCCGCTCGATACTTGTTTGTTTCGTGCTACCTGCAGGTACTGAAGAAGCTCCATTCGCTGTTGTGAAGTGTCAGATCGTATGTCCTTCAAATAGATGGTAAAACATCTGAGGAGGCCGTGCTGCGGACATGAGACCGAATGCCAAACGGTGGAGGAGAAAGTATTGGTATGTATCTGCTACGATCTGGTGTGAAACATGCACTTCATTATTGCAGCTAACTTCGAACGTAACTGAAGTTGCAGAAGACAGAAGACTACTTTCTGTAATTCTGTAGGACGCAAGCGAGTACAGCAAGGAGTGCTCAGTTTAGCAAGATTGTTGATGAAGTAATGGTATTCCTTTGGTGCTGTTCGTAACGTCATGATGCAGATAGAAGTGAGTGCGACAATGCCGTTAGTTACGAGAGTCCTGGCGCAAGATACTGATAGGGACTGTAGGGATTCGTTAGTAGGTCTTCCCCTGGAGGGCGTTCCCGAGTGCCGATTAGATATTTGCACCCGATTCTTGAGACTGTCGACTCATCTGTGTACTAGTTTTACAAAGCAGTACATAAGATATATAAGGTTCAGAACTGTCAGTGGTGCAGTCACGAAGATTACAGTACCATGTCCGGACTTTTGAACCTTTCGAATGTACATATTCCGCACTGTTCAGCTGAATCTAGAAGTTTTGTGTAATATAGGGGTTCTGCATCAGTGATCTGGAAGCAATGGTTCAGTTGTAGTTGTTTTAAGTGAGCTCTCTTAATTTATTCTTTTAAGCCGAAAGTTTGACCTCATGTTTGAAATCGCAGGTGTCAGTGAAGTTGGCGCAGTCTCGGCTGATCCTCGAATAGGTCCAAATCATTCCAAGTATTCAAAAACCCGGGTCTGAGGTTTGGTGTGAAGCATGCAAATATCTAAATATGTATCCGTTCCTGCATTTTTTTCTTCTCGAGACGAGGTTGTAAGGTCTTGAAGCATTACGTTCTGTTGCATGATGTTCAGGATGCGTAACTGTTAGAAGCTCGAGGCATTAGATATTACGATTCGCTATTGTGAAGTGTCCGATCTTTACTTCTGCATTTTTTTTTTCTTCTCGAGACGAGGTTGTAAGGTCTTGAAGCATTACGTTCTGTTGCATGATGTTCAGGATGAGTAACTGTTAGAAGCTCGAGGCATTAGATATTACGATTCGCTATTGTGAAGTGTCAGATCTTTACTTCTGCATTTTTTTTTCTTCTTCTCGAGACGAGGTTGAGTGCTTTTAGAGCCCGTATCCTCAGATTCATTTTGATATTGTGAATGATAAACCGAAACGAAAAAAAATTTACTCGCCACAGTCAAGACCAAAAAACTGTGAAGATCGCCATAGTTAAGACCAAAAAACAATGAAGTTCGCCACATGCGCTTGTGGACGACCGTG
Organism: Bryum argenteum; assembly: GCA_037043015.1. Classification (NCBI taxonomy): domain Eukaryota; kingdom Viridiplantae; phylum Streptophyta; class Bryopsida; order Bryales; family Bryaceae; genus Bryum; species Bryum argenteum. The sequence continues at coordinate 43,970,392 of CM073321.1, forward strand.
GAAGGAGCCAAATATATTCACTATTCATCTCATCCAACTGAAAAAGAAATCGCCAATACCGTGTAAGCATTTTGCCTCGAGGAGCCAGGGGAGTTACTTAAAATTTACTCATTTTCGCCACTTTGGCTGAGCTGCGCAGTTGGGGTGTAGCCACTCGCGCCACACCCCATTAAGGAGAAAAAAATCGCTGGCTGGAAGGCTACCCCCTGGCGCTTGGGGTAAGACATTCTTGGAATATTTAAAGTGAGGAACATTAGCGCGGCTACTTACTGTGAATACCAAGTACATTGTCTAGGTGTGTTAGTCTTAATGCCGGTGGTCTGAGTTCATGTACGGGAGATGCTGTCAAAGATGCCGGTGATCGCTGGTTACGCATAGCGGAACAACTTCTACCTCTACAGTGCACACTACAGCATGGAGATTGTTGAGGAATATCGCAACACACGATTCAATGTGCGAATTTTTCGGCAGCATTACTTTCCGGGTAGACAACTGTCAGATTTTTCAGTTCTGAAGTGGCGTAGTACCAGAATATCTGGAGATCTGTAGATCTGTACATCTGTAAATCTGTAGTGAAGCGGTTGATGGGAACATACTAGACGCTTTTGGCACATACATCTTGCATGCAGTTGCTGCGAATACGTACAAGCTGTTACTCGCCGTAAAGATGACCTTCCTTTACATCACTTTCGTTGAGTGAAAGGTGACGGTGCCACTTCTGAATTGTAGGCACCATACATATGGATATTCAATGAACTGCGAAGACTGAATCTAGTTTGTTCTTACCTTGCCGATTTACGCATCCTACTCTGCAAGCTTCTATAAAAGGACCCTAAATGTAATAATATTTTCATGATATCAGTTCCGATGATCACTGCTAGCTGTTTGACCATGGTCAAAATATTTTCGACTAGAGTGGACGTAAAAGTCCCCACTAGATATGCTAGCTGCTGTCGAACTCTTTGGATTGGATCCATTGGCACAGTGTCTCTCATGATCAATGCGTCATTCTGGCGTTACATAAGCGGAAGTTATACCCCCATCTACAAGCAGGCTAGCGCCAGTCATGTAGGAGCTGTCACTCGATGCAAGGAAAAGCGCTGCCTTTGCCATCTCTACCGCCTCTCCAAAGCGCCCCATGGGAATATGGACGAGTCGCCTCTGCTTCTTCTCTCCGGTATCCAAAAATTTCATCAGAAGCTCCGTTCGCAAAGGTCCTGGACAAAGAGAGTTGACTCTGACTCCTTCTCTGGCATGAATTACAGCTAATTCACGCGTCAGAGCGAGTACCGCGCCTTTGCTTGCCGTATATGCAATTTGAGGAGTAGCTGCCCCCACAAATGCAACAAAGGACGCTGTATTTATGACCGAGCCACCTCCAGATCTGATAATGGCGGGGATTCCATATCTGGAGCACCCATTCGAACATTCTGTTTAAACATCTCAGACAGCTGCTCCGATATATGACCGAACATGTTCTGTTCAAAAAGATAGGGCAGTTCCAGGCTCAAGTTCAATATGATAATCGCAACAAATGAATTCTGGAAAACGCGTTACCTGCATCCGTATATCACACCCTTGATATTGATACCCAGGGTCCGGTCAATCACATCGTCAGGGGTGTTAATAACGTTGTCATCCTTAGGGTCCATAATTCCAGCATTATTAAAGATGACGTGGAGCCCACCATAAACCTGCAAGAAGTCTGACATCCTTAGCCTTTGCGAAGCGTGACACTCAGTAGCTACAGTCCACCACCTTATCACAATCAACTCGCATCCTTCTCGAGGCATACTGAACTGAAATTTTCTCAACAAGTAATGAAGTATTGGTCATCAAAGTGCACATTACGATGTGAAGCACCTACCTTCTCTGCCTTGGCGACCATGGCTGCTACGTCGTCAGCAACAGAGACATCACCACCAACTGCAACACCTTGACCATTCAGCTCATGCATTGCATCAACCGTTCGACAGGCAGCTGCCAAGTTCCGGTCAGCAACAACTACAGAAGCTCCCTCTTGTGCGAACAACAATGCAGCATTCCGTCCAATTCCACTTCCGGCTCCTACATACGAATCAATAATCGTTAGTGCTCAATAATATAGTATATTTTATGACACTGATTGCTTATCCTCTGAGACAATATGAGATATGAGAACTCAAAGCCTTGGATAGACATGTGCTCTCTCGACTTTCTTCAACAATGGGCTTTCTTCCAGGAAGAGAGCACAATCTAACTACATACAGCCTCTATAAAATTTGCAATCAATAAAAGGTTCGCACGACTAAACTACACAAATGATGCCCTAAGCAAATGATGGCATAAGCAGACGATATCCTGACCATATGTTTGCTTGAGCATATGATTGCATATGATTACATTCAATGAGCACTTCCAAGGAATACACTATGAAGACCGTGGATGCACTCAAGAAGAATCCATAACCTACATAGCATTCAACCTCCAACTTCCTTAAGTTGCAAATAGGAATTTATTGAAGGAATTCTAGTCAGGAGGAACGAAAAAACCACACATAGCATCATATCGAAGGTGCTGCAAACTGCAATAAATTCTTTCACACACTTCTCACTGAATTACGTATCACTTATTTTTCCTCTCATCAAACTTAATAACTACAATCACTTCCGTAGAAGAATGAGGTACAAGAAAATTAAGTAGTGCATACAAGGCTAAAGAGCAGCTACTCACAACGACCTCGCGACAGCACCCCCAAGAACCCTCACAGAACTCAGCATTTGCAAATTCAACAATAAATGTCGGATGTCAGAGGAAACTGACGCGTGTGCAACCTGTGATTAGTGCTGTTTTTCCAACAAGCTTCCCTGGACCATAGTGCTGTGGAATGCGCGAGGGCCTGAATTCCTCATCGCCACCAGAAGCGAATTCGCGAAGACTCCAATTCAAATCAGTAGCAGCACCTCGACGGACACTCCTCAACATGCCACGGCCTATGGCGCGCCCGATCATCGCCATAGCCTGCTCTGCCGAAAATCTAATCTGAGCAAGTCCAAACTTGGTCACTGAAAGCGGGATGCAACGCTGAGCCGAGGCTGCCGCAAGTTGGACAGAAGTTCGATAGATGCGACAGACTCGTTCTAAGGTAGACCATGCTAAATCCGTGCATTTAAGGACTACACTACAATTGGAAAGTTGGAATATGTGAATCAATATTTTTCAATTATAAATACGAAAAAATGAAGAAGTTTCCATATTTTTTGATATTTTTTAAGCACTTATAAAAATAAATAAAAAATTCAGAAGTGACATGTACCACATCACCTAAAACCGTTCACATGCTCCATGTGCACGCAAGGCACATTCTTTTACATGAAATCTAGAAAGTAGGCAAGAATCTAGAGTGGGTGGTTTAAGGAGATGCACGGATTTAGCATTGTCTACCTTATCTGCGGTTGAAGACGGATCACCATATTTCAGTACTGCTAGCATTTTTCGGGGGCAAGGGGGGGGAGGGGATGGATAAAGAGCCCCTAATTTTCTGATGTATAGGCTTTAAATGCCAAGGAGTAGGCATTCAAGGGTAATTTGGGGTCGCAGACCCCAAATTTGAATTCAACATAATCATAAATCGTTTGCGGGGTTCAAATGGAAAATTCCAGTGATTATGAAGAAAAAATTCCATTGGCTGATGGGGCTCCGAGAAACGCTGGTAGCACTGAAATACGGGCGCCCGTTGAAGACGACGGCATTGGTAGGGTCGATTTGCTGGACGGGTCAATTCAGGCAGTATCAAAAATGAATGAGCCTAGCACCTCTTAGAAGATGCTTTCCACAATTGGTCATTGTAGAGATGATCCATCACAATTTGATGATATTCCTTTGGCGTGTGGATGATCTCAGCTGTAAATGAAGCACTATAATTTTATTCAGTCCACGTCATTCTGACACATGGTGATGTGATACTTGGCCTGAAAGGAGAGAGAGGCTCGAATCGAGTCAATTTGCTTGAAAAATATGTTGTTTGTTCAAATCCGAAATTTTGATTTAAAGTATCTTAAGATCCGTACCGTGAAATTTGATAAAAGTTGATGCGTTGACGCGTTGGACAGTTATAAACAAGATCCTACGATTGAATTTTCCAAAAAAAACATGAAAAAACTTTGTTCACAAATTTCAGATTTGGCCGTCTTAAAGGTTACTATGGAGCTTTTCCTTTAAAGGCTAGCTTGTTTGGATGAAACTTAAGCTAGTATCTAGATGATATTTCAGGAGGATAAATGATGTTAGTCGTGTTTGGATAATTTTACAGAACGCCTAGATGAGCTTTCAATGTAGTTGGCTTCTATGGTTTCACTTTTGAGTCATCATTGATTTAAAGAACATTCGGTCCCCGTTAGGCTTGACGTAAATAGAGTCTTCATTTGACCTACAGTGAAGGATATGTCCACTGTACATAATGTCAATAGTATATGACTAATTATCTCTTTCTCAAGGTAGACACTATATAACCAAAGACCAAAAACTAAAAAAACTAAAAAACCAATTGTATGGTTGTGGTCTTGTTGTGTAAAAGTAGAAGTTTGATTTTTTTTCTACATTTGACTAAGGGAGAGTTTTTGCTTACTAATAAATTCTCACTTTGCTTGTAACCTCAGTTTTCTGCATGGTCATGAATTCTATTTTCTTGCTTCTTACGGATAAATAAAATAGTCAACTGTATAAGTGTAGAATTTCTGACCTCTATGTTAGAATTGTGTGATTACTTCCCTTCTTGCGTTTGGAAGATTTGACCACTATGTCTACGAATACAATAGTTGCTTGGGAGTTAGTAGAGTAGTCTTCACTCTCTTCTAGTTGTCACATTTTGAGAATCCGACCTTCCAATGATTAGCAAGAGCACTAACTAAGACTCTTTAGGGTTGTCACCTGAAAAACCTCCTTAATATTTGGCAACCACGCATAGTTTAGCTCAATAACCAAGTCTGGTTTGGTTCAGTCTACGGTTGTTAGTTGGCGTCCAACGCCCTTAGGTTGCGATAGTTTGAGGCGCACAAGCAGAAGTTAAGTGCCTTTGTGCAAACGTGTTAGTAAGATCGAAAGTGATTGACAAATTGACTGGATAGAGAGGGTTGACCAGGTTATTGAGCGATCTGTAAGGCAGGTGTGTAGTAGAGGTTTGCAGTGCCAAAAGAGCAACCAAACAACCTCCACTAGACCAACCACGACAAAATTCAAAGCCGATATGTACTAGAGTCTCGTTTAGATTTAAATCTACTGATGCACACCAAGATTAAATATCGGATCTAAATCTAAAAAAATCCATGTGAGCACTATTTCGGGCCCACATACACATGCCACTGGCTCTCAATGGCCTCTCAAACTTGCTGGCAATCAATTTAACAACTCTCTTGTGAACAGTGAATGGCACAACCTACAGACAACAATCAACCAAACACAAGTCGATAGGAAATCGTGGAAAGGGGTCGACTCTGCCCCAACCTACAGAGTCAAACAGTAAGTTTCCTCTTCAACTTCGTCTGACCCGATCCAAAACAACTACATAGGCAACAGACAAGAAATAATGGATACCCTCATAAGCTATACTTTTTTTAAAACAACCATACAATTGTCTAATGCTACATAATCAACCTACCAACCGACCAATCTTGCCTTTGTGACTGTCCAACGCATTAGAGCACACGCCAGACATAGTGCCGACCCTCCCACCAAATCCAAAATCTACAGTTGAAAATTGATAGATTACGTCGTAATTGGGACGACCTAAAATCCCAACTTGTCCATTTTCTCTCTGACCACGTCCTGATAAACAACCCTATGTATCAGAACATTGACCTTGGTGGACATCTTCAATCTCCAGTATTTGACCCGGATTTGGGTACTCTAGAGCGACAACCTAGTCGACCGAGAAACTCCCATGGTTATAGACAACCCGTGACAAGTAGAGAAGATATACACCATTGTATTATCCATCACATTCGTAACGTGTATGACATCTCTCGAGGGATCGATCTGCTTGGCATTCCACCTATACTACCTAACATTTGGACTCATTCACATGAGCCGGATATACTAACCCTGGAGCAGTCGACTATAAGAATTTTTTATTTTTATTTTTCATGTCTAAATTCTAGTCTTGGGATGTCTAGTAAGTGGCTGTTAGACGTGTAGACATTGTAAGACATCACAGAAATCTAATCGGACATCTAAAGTTATCTGAAGACATCCTCGTTCTCAAGGTGTCTTAAGGTAACTTTGGGAGGGGAAAACGTGTGCCACGTAGGTGACACATGTACGCCATAGAGACGGGTAGTGCCACACGGCAATGAATTTCATCATGATGTGGACTTTTTGGTGCTCTCGTGAAATCCGATGTGGCGGCGCCAATATCCAAAGTTGTTGTCAAGAAATCCGACATTGCACCTGGAAAAATAAGACAAGACCTCGGAAAAACGATGTGGCATGCCAAGTCAGCAAAGCTATCAGGGTTTTGTAGTCAAATGACGTTACTGCTAGACATCATGGACGACATCTTTGTGTCTCACTTGATGTCTCTAATGCTTAGAAGGATGTCATGATTGATGTCTCCGTTATATTTGTGACATTAATACGGATGTCTGTAGCGACATCTCATGGGACATCGATGTAAATGTTGTTTGTTTTGGTGATGTTTTAACGGATGTTACCATTGATGTTTTTTCAGCATAATAACGGACATCTGACATTACATTTATAGATCTTTACATAGACATCATAACCGTAAACCACAAACATTTTGCTAGTTTGAATGACCATCCAATCAATTGTATAATATGTTTCACACATACTCGCATTGCACAACACTAAACATGGTCACATCTCAAAGTAAAAGTCAAACATATATTTTAAAGGTGTTTAAGACCTCACATAGCACAAAACTAGCATATTAAAACATACACCTGACAAAAATACCGGAATACCATGCACTCACAACCTCAAGCCCATCCACTACCATTGTTGGCTATCATGTATCTACGGTCCTACGCATGTCCCGCTGCTGCACATGTTCAATAAGCCAATAACGAATGCACTTGAAAAAGTGGTTCCAAAGGCAAATTTTTTAGATTTAATTCTATTTACTTTAATTACCTAGGTAGACATGGTTTACTTCCTAACATCAAGAAATCGATACAGTTAGACATCCTTGCAGATATCCTTATAGAGCCTTGCATACATCATTATAGACATTCTCTATAAAATCCATGCACACATTTCCTTAATGTCATGTTCCACTAACCTACGTGCACACGTCTCCTGTCGTTATCTCTTTGCTTTTCTTCAGGTGCCTTCTTCGATTGACATTGTCCCCTTACCTTTGGTTTGACAGACTTTCCCGGTTTTGGCAATTACTAGAAGAAAATAGGGTCCTCGAACACTATTTTTAACGCTGCTTTTAACGCGGTTTAACGTGGTTTAACACGGACAGAAAAAGTGACGCAAATAAATCAAAAATGTCACGGACGTCTTTTGAGTTTAACGTGTAGTGTTAAAAAATGTTAACGGGGACATATGATTTAATATGCCATGTTAAAATGACATCTTTCCAGTTGGGGAAGTTACCTAGGGTTAGTTACTTGGTAAGTAAATTCCTTTCCACGTCAGCTTTTCCGGCATTTGTACATGCCACGTGGGACAAGTTTTCATTCTTGTGATGGATGAAATCTCATCTGATGTGGCATCGGAAATCTGACGTGGCATTTGAATTTTGGTGGCTGAAATGGTGACACGTGGCCACATCCTGGAACGTGAAAGAAGTTCGGAGTTTGTGTAAAAAGAAACAGGAGATCGTGTCCACATTGACGTTGAGGAAGACTTGTGTCTTCTGTTTTAAGGCAATTTCCAAAACATCCTTAGACGTCGATTGACGTTGGGCACATCTGTAGTGACGTAGATATTCTGGATTTTGTGTCAAAAATGACAAAATGTTTTGTTTATTTTAACGTTGTCTGACACATGTGTTAGAAATTTTAACGCGTTTACGTAAACGCATCTAATCCTATGGTGGCTCGCGTTGCGTCACAAATGACGCATTCACATTGGAATTTGTGTCAACTTTGACACAAATTAACGTATGTGTCCCATGAATTTTATGCCAAGCCTGACAGAATGTTTTGTTCATTTTGACACTGTTAAGTACGTGTGTCGCAGAATCTGACGCGATTACATGTATGGTGACGTGCGCAACGTCTCTAGTGATGTATCCAATTTCCTTCTTTGTGTCTCAAGTGACACCCTTTTGCATTGTTCAGTTTGACGCGTAGTTAGCGTCCTAAATGACACATGTAGACAATTATTGACATGAACAATAATGTCATTCATAACGTTACAAGACACGTTCCATAACGCATGTCAAACGTCATGCATAACACACTCTGACAGAAAATAGAACTTAACATAACGTGTATTACTGACGTCACTCATACGTTCAAAGAAACACATAAAGGCTACCGTGGTTCAGACTGCTAGCAAACACCACTAGTGATAAAGCCATCAGTCTACAACTCTACATGTCAGAAAGACGGTTTTCCATGGATCTCGGATGTCCGGCACGTGAGGGGCTGCCGATAACGTTAATGCAACGTCAAAAATAACACACTCTGACAGAAACATACACGAAATGGAGTGCAACATGAAGCTGGTCAGTGCTTTCGCTGTATTAGATGGAAAATTAGCCACTGGTACAAAGTCGCAAGTATTGAGTAGCATAAAGCATAAAGACTACATATATATGCTAAAAATAGTGTTTAACACAACTTATGTCACTTTTGACAAGCGCGTCACTTTTGACACGCGCTTCATTTTTGACGCGGAAATCTTAGCCGCCGTAGAGTGACTTTATGGGTTTCCTCATGCTTGATCTTTCTTGATCGGCACAACACACATTACCACACACTAACTTTAATAAGGCACGTCATGCAATCAAACCGGGATGAAGATCATCACGATGCAACTTAAACAACCTAAGAATTGCAAAGAAAGAAGAAAAACTTGTAAAACTCCAACACCTCTACAAGTCATACTTTAACAATCTAACATGTTAATCTCTAAAACTGTAGAACTCTAACACAGAATGTGTAGAAATGAAAGCAAGAGTGACATTCTAGCTTATATCTTCCCTAAAAGTACCATGACCTAACTATGGCGGCTAACCCTAGCCGCCTCTGTTCATTCACCCCGATGAAAGTCATCCCTCTGAATTGACTAAAGTACGTTATTCTAGACGTTGGAGTGGACGTCTTTCTTGACATGCTTGTGTTAATGTGATGTCAAAAGTGACGCGTTCACGTTATAGACTTATAACAACGTCAATAATGACGCTTTAACTTTAAACCAACGTCTATAGTGACGTTCTTCCAAAGTGGTGTGTAAGGTTGAAGTTCGAGGTAGGCATGGAGGTTGCGCATTTGCTATCGAACACAACAATGTCATTTCAAACACAACAATGTCATTTCAAACACCAATGGCCCGGTTTCATCACATTCCAATAACATAGACAGCTGTAGAACATAATCTACGGAGGTGGAGGACTTCATACTACAAGGATCTCTTGTAGACAGGCACGTAGAAGAGCTAGTAGCAGCGGACGTTGACGAGGAGGAATCAGATCACCTCCGTGGCGATTCATCAGATAGTGAACAGTGATCTCAAGAGTAGTGCTTTCGAATACGTTCCTCGGAACACATGATGTTTATTATAACCCAGTTTAACACGTACCTAATGTGTTTTTTATGTTTTGTGAGACACTATTAAATGCAATTTTTGTTTACTAAACGTCAATACTGACGCTTTGACGTTAAACCAACGATTGTTGTGATGTGATAACGCTTATATTACGTCAATACTAACAGGACCACGTTTAAACATTGTCAGCACGGACGCATTGACGTTTAGTCTACATCAATAGTGATGCATTCACAAATCCACGTTAAATCTACGTCAATAAAGACAGGTCCAAGACTTCACGTTTATACAACGTCAATTGTCACTCGTTCACGTAGTTGCGACGTCAACAAGGACGCTTTGGTTTAAAACCTACGTCAGTAGTGACACGTTAACATTAAATTAGCGTCAATACTGACGCGATTAAGACTTCATGTTTCAAGAATGTCAATGGAGACGTGATCACGTTAATTGATCGTCAATAAGGACGGGATGACATTATGACTCCGTCAATACCAACGCGTCCACGTTAAAAGAATGTCAATAGTGACGCATTCACGACTTCATGCTTCAACGATGTCACCAGTAACACAATCACGTTAAAAATGGTCACTAGTGACACGTTCACGTTATACAAGTAATACGACGTCAATAATGACTCGCTGGCGTTAACCATGCGTCAATAGAAACGCATGCATGATGACATCTTTGAGATCAGTGTTTAACACAACCTATGTCTTTTTAGACACGTGCGTCAATTTTGACGCAGGTCAAACCCTAGCCGCTGCCTAACTCTAAAATACAGTTTAACATAATATATGTTACTTTTGACATTCACGTCACCATTGACACTCCCTAAGATCATTGACCAAGTCAAACCCTAACAACCACGTCACTCTACCATAAATGCACTTGACACGTCAGCTATGTCATTACGTTTCCTTAAACACACGTTGACACCATTCTGCGTCAAAATAAACGCCAACGTTACTATTGACATCCACGTGGGACAAACAACAACTTGTCCTAGACACTCCTATCCTCCACATAAGTCTTCCACATCACCAAGGCATTCCACGTAGGATTTATGAATATGTCAAAAGTAAAACACTGAACGTCGCCCATGTTACTTAAAACGGCATCAATGTTAAAAGAAACGTGCAGACATGGATCATGAATATATTTAATCATTTAAATATTAATCGAGGGTAAAAAATGAAGTGCTAAAGTTATCCCCCCCAGGGGCGTACATGTCAACGTTGACGAGATTCTGTTGGTTTTAACGCGGGTCCGTTCTTCCAAATTCCATGAGTGTTACTATGACACTCGCTGTTAAACCATAATCAATAGTGACGGAAGTATGTTAAACCGTTTAACATACACAAAGTCAGTGTGGTCAAGTTACCCACACAAATTTCGACTAGTGTGGGTAAACGTCACTTTTGACGCGGAATAACACTGGACAAATCACTGTTATCCTCTAGTGAATCTTACAATCTTGGGAATCTTCATCACAGCCTTTGTTGTGGTACTTGCCCTTGCATTTTGCCTCACAAAACATGTAGAGAACTCATCTCCGTTTTTGACTGCCTCCTGATTCTAACATATTTCAAACATGAAATATCATGCACATATAAGAAAAATGTGTAACATGAACATGTAGCTACCATTAAAAACTCAAAACCATGTGCTTTGCCTTCCCACCATAAAACTCAAAAGTATGCTTCAACCATAATCTGCATTAACGCCATATCCGTATACGTTAGCCTATCGGACATCTACTACGACATCATCTTAGACATCCTCTCAGATGTCTTCGGAGACATCTTCACACAGAACTTATTATACACCAATTACTTAAGAGGATAATGTTAGTGTGAAAATTGCAGCCTCACCAATTAGTTAAGAGGATAATGTAAGTGAAAATTGCAGCAAAAAATCTTGCATCCTTAGTGCAAGCAAAATTTCCGCCTTTTTTGCCCATGATTGTACTACTGCAACTTCCATCCTACAAACCAAAGTGGAGGTGCAGATCTCTTTAGACATCTGCGTAGACATCGCAAGAGACATCTGCCGGTGATGAAGTTCTTCTATAGATCACATCGACAAAATTTAAGCATCATGAGAAGTAATAAGAAGATTCTATTATCTGATATAGAACAACCAAGTCTGGGGTATGGAATGAAATAAGAATGTATTTTCTTTCATTGTATGAATAAGTACTATTTGAACATTAGGAGTATTGAAGAGACTAGAATATTGCGATGGTTTTGTGCACTCTTACTATGTACATTGATGTTCTAAAGTGCAGTGTACGGTGAAGTGATTTGGAAACTAAAATCACATTATCTACATATAAAATTGAGTGTACAAGTGGATGATAGTTGTATATGAGGACGTTACTTTGCACAGAACCTATTTTGTATAAGATGTACTTCTAAGGTACAAACGCATGCAGTTTACTTGATTGCTATATATGAATCTTCATTTTGAGTACAATACATGATTTACTTTATACAATTGTGTTATAAAAATTTGATCCACGCATTCAAAAAATAGGATGTGAATTTTTGCATATATTTGCACACCTTGTGATTTTCATTCTCCATGTCTAAGTGCTGAAGGGCAACAAAATTTGTTGAAGGTTCGTTCTTTGAGGACGTCTGTTGTGATGTCATTGTGGATGTTCTATGTTACAACATCAACAAATTCAAAAACCGATGGTAAAATGCAGGACAGAGAAAGATGTCGTGCATGACATCATTATAAACATCTTTATAGACATGCAAGTGGATGTTTTCAACAATATTTATGCGTGACTGTAGTCATTGTAAGTTAGACATCTGCCTATATGTCGTATGATTGGTCAAGTTGTCCAACGTAGAGTTTTCATTGGCATGTAGATAAAACACTGGAAATTGCTTTTTTCATAGATGTCCACGTGTATTTTGAGGAATAAATATATGCGAAATTACTTATACTTTAAGAATCTATTTTTTGTCACCAATATTATTTTACTGATATTTTTATAACCAGAATAATATTAAATAATTATTAAATAATAATTATTTTCATAATTTTATATTAATAAAAATATTATTATAATTTTAATATTATAATTTAATATTATAATTTATGTCGGACCCCGTTTTTTCGATTTTTGGCCATTATGTTCTAATGCGCATTAAGAATAAGTATAGTGTCTAGAATCCGACCTATGTATTTGCTAAGCCGTATAGTATAAGGCAATTACGTTTTTACAAATAAAGTAATTAGTTAAAATCTAGTTTGTGTTAAGTAGGACGGATTTACCAATCCGTACTCTGTCCCCGTACAGCTAGGACGTGCTGTCAGAGGACGGATTAGGAGTTATGATGGTAGGTGAAGGACGGAGTGGCGAAGAATTTAATAATGGCGAGAAATCTAGAAGGCGACTCCGTACGGGGAGGACAATGATGGCGGCCGACCATGTCATGATGGTCGGACTTAACTCCGGCCCTCTCGATATAAGGCAACCCGTCCGCCCTTGTCGTCACCTGCCTCCTCGTTTTCTGCGCCCCTTGTCGTCTTGCGATCCTGTCCTCCGTCTTTCTGCTTTCCGTCCTTAGCTCCGATCCGGCCCACTGGCCGATCTCAGCCCGGCGACTCTCTATTTCCTTGCGCACTTCTTTCCGATGGCAGGAACGGCGTCCACTTCCGCTCAGGAGCAAGAGGAGCTGAAGATTTCCATCAAGCTTGTGTCGCCGTGTATTCCGATCGAGGAGGATGAGAAGAAGTCCTTGACGGAAGACCTCGAGAGGATGGGGTTAGCCGGCCTGCTGGATACGCCCTGGGGTTTGCGCGACGCGGAGATGGTGCGCGAAATCAAGGTCGGCGCGCCAAACCAGTTCGACGGGACGGTTAGAGGGAAGCCGGCTTCCTGGACGGCCGACCACTGGAGAGCTGTTTACGGCCTGACCGTAAACAACGGAGTAGGGTTATGCGGCCGGAAACACAAGTGGGCGAAGAAGGCGTTCCACGGCGATCCGCACAAGAACAACGGCTACTCGATCGAGGATTGCAAGAATCCGAGGGAGCGCGCCGTCATCAAGTTCCTGGCGCCGATCATCCACGGAGAGAAGCCGCACCGGATCACCGTACGGCTGGCCAACACCGTCCTGGGCTCCTTGCGCGGCGAACGGGAGGTGGACTGGGGGATGATCATCCGCGATTTGGTCGCCCGGCTTGCGGAAAACGTAGGTAAAACCCGTCCTAGCCCTATTACCCCTTTTCTTTACCACCTGAACAAGAAGGAGGAGGTGCTGACGGAGGAGGAAGAGTCAAACTATGAGATCGCGCTGTCGTCGCAAAACAACGGCGTGTTCGAGTCGGAGGAGAGTACGGATAGCAAGGCCGTGTACTCGGAAGAGGAGGAGGACGAGGTCGGATCAGACGACGGGGACGTCCCACCGGACGCGCCAGAAGAGCCGGCTCCGGAGGCAACCCCACCGCGGACGCGTCCAGAGGTAATCATCCTTCCGTCCCCGTCCCCTCCCACAAACCCGACCGAGGCCGGAACCCAGACTGAGGGAGGCCAGCCTTCGAGGCCGGTGGATGAAGGGGAAGTTACGGCCGATTGGGAGAACCCCATGAATCCGAATGACCCCCGACTCCCCCCACCTAACAGTCCGTCCGCCAATCACCCGGATCCCATGAGGCGAGCATGGCACCACTTCACGGAAGCCAGGTGCCAGTACTTCTTCTACCAAGGACTGCTGGCGAAGCTATGCCAAGAATTTGGAGTGAAGACGTTGCTGGAGGTCAAGGCGAAGTGGGAATCCAAGCCGGACGTGGAGCAGTTTCGACAAATGGAGAAGCAAGTGACCAAGCTGATCCTGGAGAATAGACGTCTTCGCGAGACGGTCAGGAGAAGGGAGGAGGAACTCCTGGTCGGAAGGCAGGCCGTAATCACGGCAAACGAGCAGGTCGTAAAGCTCGTAGAAATTTGCGAGGTTCCGGCCGAGGTACTGCAGAGGGCTAACCTGTTCGAGGCCGGAATCTTGGAGTCGGAGGTTTTCAAGGCGGAGACGTTCAAGAAGTTCCTCTTGGCGGCGAAGACGTACGCCACGAAGGTAGAGAAGAGCAACGCCGAGGTCAAGGTGCTGCTCGACGCCGTCCGGGAGCAGATGAAGGAGGTAGTGATGCCGGCCTTCACTTCTACTCCGGCCAAGACTCCGCGGCCGGATACAGCGAGGACGGATGCTGGGCCCTCCAGTCCGACCGACACGAAGGGCAAGGCGAAGGTGAAGACGGAGTCAGACGCACCCGCCCCAGCAGACTCACCGGCCAAGAACACGCGCACCGCTAAGAGGAAGCTCACGGCCGAAGAATACGAGAAGTCTCCCGGGGCGCAGAAGCTCCACGACATCGGCCTCGAGCACTCCGAAGAGGAAGAATTGAAGAGCGGAGACGAGACCAACTCCAGCGAAAACGAATACGTGATAACGGATACGGGCAAGAGAATGAAGGCAGGACGTATCGCAGCGACGCCACTGAAGCGGCCGAAGCACGGAGTTAGTTCGCGAAGGAAGATGTAGGACGTCTTAGAGGACGGCTGTCACAGGACGGCCAGGGTTAGGAGGCCGGATTGGTATCCGTCCTAGGCCAGTATAGTGTTTTCTTTTTGGGGGAATGCGTGCCGCTTTTTGAGGAGTAGGCCTGGTAGGCCGGCGCCGCAATCCAGTTAGGGATCTAAGTCGTTGACTTAGAAGTACTTATAGGTGGGAGTTTTGTCCACCAAAACATTCCTTGCTTGAGTGTTAATCGAACCTTCTTATGCGCATATTCGGTGTGATCATTTCCCTGTCTCCTTTTCAGTTGAGTGCTTGGAAAGCCGGATCTACCTTTGTGTGTTGTGAGTTGGGAGTTAGGAATCCGGATTCTTTGTTAGATCGTTTCTGTGGAGTTGAAGCCGGGTTAGGCGTATTCTTGAGTGCCTTGTGTCTTGAACTGGTCTAGATGTCTGAGAGAGGGAAATTGCTGTGGTAAACACTTACGGTCTGGGAGGTTCTGGGAGTATAGTGTGTGAGGACGGATTCCAATCCGGCCTCCTGCTGCCACAGACTTGGGTTCCTCTGTAGCCTCAGAGGACGGATTAAGCGCAGTACGTGACCAGAATACGTGTAGACGTCTTCTAGCCGGATTCGGAGCTCTTGGAGTCTGTCATTGTAGTAAGGGTGATAGGGTAACCAGGACGGCCTGCGTGACCTGCTACTTCGGACGGATAGGACGAATTAGTTGTGAGGACGTAATGTGTGCCTTAGTGTGTGTGTGTGGTTGAGTAGAGTCTAAGTGTGGAAGTTTCCGCCACGGTAAACATAAGGGAAAGAGTCTTTGTGCATCCCCTCTTGCAAAGGGATACCCTTGCCCTGCAAGGCTAGAACATAAGTTGGGACTAGAAACGTTTGTGGGTTTGGTTGTTTTAGCACTGCTTGTCTTGGTCACTTCACAGAATCCCTGGAACGATACACGAGTCACCTGAACACGGGTTTTACACCAATAAACGTGTAAGGGAAGATAAAGTGAATACATGGCATCCGACAATTTATTTAAATGAAGTTAAAAATTACATATAATATTTTGTACTGAATTAAAAAAATATATTTTAATATTGTTTTAAAAATAGACCAATGACAAAATAGTGAGAATACCCCGAAATTAATAATTCGAATATTGTCATGTTACAAAATCAATTTTTAATAACAAGAAAGTAAACATTTTGCAAAAGTGTGTGTCTTTTTATTTCACTCTTGAATATTGCTGCCCATTGAGCTACTTTTTTAACATTAGGTCTGCATTTTATCCTGCCTATTAGTAACTTGACACGTTTTACCCTTGCTAGGCCAAAATTCCTTGTCAGCGTGGCAAATTGATGTCGTCGGCCATGTCTCGTGAGACATTTAAAAAACTCCGATGTCTCGATCAACATCCTCAGACATCCCCGTCAGAATGCCCGCCAATCTCAAGTCATCTTATGAGACATCCTAGAAATCTAGACCTCCTCTAGGACATCATAAGACAACCCAAGACATCCTACAAGCTTGAAGATGTCTGGTGCGACATCGAAAAAAATAGAGTTTTCTTATAGTGGTCACGACTTTCACAGTCAACCACCCCCTAGTCCACTACCTGGGGGGATACTCGACTAACAAGTCAGAGTATAGCGCAATTGGTTTTCGGAATACCAATTCAATGGACTGAACAACCAGATGGGTATACCCAGACCCCAACGGTACCCCCAATTACGACAATTCTAGTAATTACAATCGTGTCATTGACCCAACCAACTATGAGTCTATCTACCTCCAATATAAATGTAGCATCTCAACCTGCGTTCCAACTCACACCTGCCCTTTGATCCAGACAAAGCAGTAGTGAAGCTAGCAGAGAGCGGACTACTAAAAGAATCCGACTCAACCCTCTCAGCCGATCGATCCGATGAGGTTGAGAATGTAAAGTGCATCATTTTCCCGCTTTGTCAGGAGATCATAACATAACCGGAACGTGACCGTTGGCTAAACCTAGAGAGCAATTTTGCCAAACAACGTGCAGCAGCAACACCGACTATAGCCGCTACCACACCAATCCAATCGACATCAGCATTGTGTAGTCGACCTCCTCAAGACAAAATTCTAAGAGGTATATTTCTATGCTCTCTCTATAAGCTATTAAATCACCCGACCCACTTGTGTTCCATGCTAAAAGATGCTCAAGTGGTTACTTTTTTGAGCCAACAGAGGAAGAGAGGAAGATTATCCTACTACCGATCACACAACTTGCAGCATGCACAACTAGCACAATCAACCTTGTGCCCAATCGACTCCACTAACACGACATTTGACGATTTACATTTGCAAATTCAAGACAAGCTCATAGACTGCAAGATGTCAATGTCCTTCAGGGACCTTCTCCAACTCTCACCAACTCTCACTAGAATTGTGTAATGTCAACTTAACGAAGCGAACTCACCTGACCGGGCCGCCAGACCTGATCTGACGGCCAATGAAGTTATGATTGCACGAACACACACCACAGACTAATACATGCCGGTCATCTTAGTGTTGATTGATAAGAATATAGTCAACGATGCCTTCATCCACGATAGTTTTTAAGTAAAAGTCATCACAAAGGATGCAAGATCACGACTTACAATTCCCAAGCCCTCTTTGGCACTTTTCAACCTCAAGATGGCCAACGGCACACTTGCTAAACCTTAAGGATTTCTCAGGAATGTCAAGATTTACATCCATGCCATTCTATGCAAAATAACTATGGTCGTGATGGACTGTACAATAGTCAAGTCAGACTACCATATGTTGTTCAATTGACTCTAGCTTAGACACGCGAAGGTTCACTATAAGTAAACCAACGAATTTTAGATGTCTTAAATAAGACATCTAAAGTCGTATTAGACGTCTTAAAAATGACTTTTAGACCAAAAGTTGGGTTAATGTCTACAAAGACATCAAGAAGACATGTGAAATATAGAAAAATGTCTTAGAAGATTTGACGTGTGAAGGTAAACTTGAGATAGTAAGATGTGGGTCACGTGGAGGACACATCAGCGCCATGTGGACGGACAGTGCCATATGGCGATGAATTTCATCCGTGGTCAATCAAAGTGTGGCGTGGCGGCTCCAAACTGTATCGTGGACCCGGGAAAATCTGATATGGCACCCAAGAAAATGTGATGTGGCATGCCACGTCAGCATAGTTTTGACTGCTTTTGAATTGAAATAATGGTTATAAAAGACATTGGAAGACATTTGAGGATGTCTTTTGAAACATCTGAGGATGTCCTCTGAAACATGTAAGAATGTCTTATGAGACATTTAAGGATGTCCAAATGTGACATTTTACAATGTCTTATGAGACATCTTACAATGTATTTGCTAATGTCTACGTTGAAATGTTTAGTAGTTTAAGCGCATCGTCAGAGTCATCCACTTAGACATCGTAGTGATTACTTTTTATATTGCACGTTGGCTTAAAGAATGCCCTGAAGATGTATATATGATGTTTTCTATAGTCTTACAAGATTTTTATATGATGTCTTATATGATGTTTTGAAGATGTCTACGAGGATGTTCTGGAGGTGTGTTTTTGTGATGTTTCACAAAATGTTTTCTAGGATGTCTTTGTCGAACCTTTTTCTCCAAAAACTTGAATTTTGTTGTGTGTTTAGTGTTTAGAATAGAATTTTAATGGCTAGGAATAAAGACCGGATGGCTAAAACCGGTCACTTAGTAGTTCCTTAGTGTGGCACCCAAAACTAGTGGAGAGCAACGTCTAAAATGACGTGGTTTAACGCGGTTTTTAACGCAGTTTAACGTGAATTTTTGTGACGGTGAAAAATGATGTCTTTGTCACCAATGACTTTTGAATTTAACGCGACGCTTTAAATTACGTCAAATAGTTTAACGCGTGTGTAAAACGACGTTTAAAGTGACGGATTCAAGTTACCTAGGGTCTGTAAATTGGGGGAGTAACTTATTTTCCACGTGGGAATTTCGTGCTTATTTTAATTCCACGTAAGTGCTTAGGTGGATGTTTCCAATTCCACATCAGATAATACGTGGACAAGTCTCCGTCCTTTGGATGGATGAAAAATTTGCTTTTGTGGCATGAGATTCTGACGTGGCATTGGGAGTATGGACGGTTTAGATGGTGACACGTGGCATGCTCATGGATCGATTGTGCATTGTCGAAACAGACGTTTAAGGAAACGTTATGTGACGTGTTTCGACGTTTATTTTAACATATTTGGACGTTTATTCAAACGTGGTTGAACGTTTATTCTGACATCTTTGGACGTGTTTGGACGCTTATTTAAACATGGTTGAACGTTTATTTGAACATGTACCGTATTTGAGTGCGTTTCTCAAAACGCTATTAGACGTAGCATATTTAATGCACACGTGTGAAAACCGCACATGAACATCAATAAAATCTGCATGAGTGTAGGACTCAACACTTTACTTTGCGCATAAAGAGGTAAGCTACAACATGTAACATATAAGATTTCAAAGGAAATAATGCCAATACAATGTTCTGTTGCAAGAAATAGAATACAAATTAAAGTCTAGCTGACACCGTACACAGCTTTCTAGAATAATGAGCTTGTCCACCTGCTAAAGATGAGCTTGTTGTGTAGTGGCAAAATGTGCATATATCCGCGTCCGGATCAGGTTGGATTTCATGGTAGTATTTGCCTCGTAACGGATATGCTCCATATCTGTTGCACCAAACAGTACAAATGTCAGGAACAAACGCAACAGAGTTGTCAAGAAAACAAACTGAAGAAAAAAAAACATAGATATCAGCGATAAATATGGTAGATTGACTTACTTGGAGTAGCAAGCCTCTCCATTATTTCCACAAAGCACAACCATGTCAGTCGCCGTGCACGATAAGAGACCACCTTCAGACAATGTTGTCTTATTAGACAAAATTCCTATTTATTTGTCAAACACAAATTAAATGAGGTGTACATCTAAGATGTTTTCAATGTATCAAATGTACATCTCATCTAAATTTTGTCTGACGAATGAATAGGAATTTTGTCTAATAAGACAACACTGCCTTCAGATAATGATTGTACTGCAGAGTCCAAGAAGATTGAAGGTGATCCGTACGGATCAAGATCAACTTGCAAATAGAACAGCTCCTTAGATTTCAGATAGTCCTCTTTAAGAAGCTTGGAAGACTAAGGAATGAATGAAATATTCAATATATGTAAGGACCCTACTAATTTATGGAACATTCGTATTAAAACCTCGTTGGAAGTCATCGATTCCCCAACCCAAACCAAAAGACAAGACCTAATAGAACATCTTAAAAGTAGAAGTGAATAAGTTTTAGCGGGTACGAATCAACTTGTGCTAAAACAGGTGATGTTCAAGTATGATAAATTGGCCCTTCATCACGATAGGGCCCAGTTAAGATGCAGAAATTCAGAAAAGGAAAGAGTAGTATATGGAGGCAGTCCTCTAAAACAGGGTCCTTGAGATTGAAAATTGATCAAAGGAAGAACGAGGAGTAGCCAAACGTTCGCAGCAGACAAATACATAAAAGGACAAGTTAAATGAGATGCAAACGAAGGCAGTTGTCAGTAATAAGAACTTACCACATCAAACTCCTTCTCGTGGGAAAGCATATAAATACGTGAATCGGCGTGATTGGCTGTCACCTTAGCCACGACAACCTTGCCATTCAATCGAATATTGCGTTCACATGCCTCAACTGCCACCACAAAGTTACAAAAACACAGATCTCTCAACATGACTCCCTTTCACAAGTGCATCGAAAAACCCGAAACACACTGACTGCTCCAGATGTATGTGGGACCTTTTTCATTGTCACAAGCAACCACTAAACTGACTTGTTCGACTTCTTTGGCATACCAAAGTGCCCTCAATCCTGAAGCTGCTAAAGACCGCATTCCACCACTCCCATGTTAAATACCACGCATAGAAGCTAAACGAAATTTCCATTAAGAGAGAAGTAAAGACCTCCAGGACGTGCAGGGGCTTGGCTATCTTAGATTCCACAGCTGCTGTCTCTTCTGCAAAGGGACTACATTCTGGCTTCTCCTCTGAAACTGGATCCTATACTACTGGAGACGCACCGGGCTTGGAATCATCTCCTTCAGCAGCAGCAGCGGTAGAGGGACCATTTCCTTCTCATTCACGACCTTCTTCTTTGATGATTTCTTCAACAAACTTTCTTTATGCTCCTCTTGCCGCTTAGCTGCAAACGCTCGTAGTACTGCTATGGACATATCCCTGTTCACTATCTTCACAAGGCAATTCCAATGACCAAGTGCTTCAGATGCCGGAAAACAATTCAACTACTCCGTGGACACCGGCTCTTTAACGAGAGGAAAAATCAAACAATTGCACAGACTATATAATAGCGAGTCAAAAATATAAAAGCTCCATTCATAGGAGAATTTCCCGCTTCATTAAGTTCACAAGGCAATTCCAACACCCGAATATTTCTGATGCTCCATCAAAGACTGTCTCCTACCAATTAATCCCGAATTTCGCAAATGCTCAAAAACACGAAGTTCAAGTCAATAGACTTTCGTGTTTACTAACGAACTTAAAGTAGATAAGAGTCAACTACATTTTTTCGATGGAGGCGAGACTAAGATAGGAGTGGTGAAAATTGTCTGAATTTCAGCATTGCATACTTGGAATAGTGGTGTAAAATTTTAATTATTTTTCGGTGGTCTGCAAAGCTAGTGCAAATCCATCCCAAAAAAAAAAAAACATTTTTTTGAGTAATCCTATAATTTCCTATGAATTTTTGAATCTCGAGTCTTAAGAGTCCCACTACCCGAACATAGAGTGCTGGCTTTTTTGCAAGGTTGTATTCCGAAAGCTGTGGATTGAATGTCCCAAAATGAATCAATATAGGTTCAGGAACTGACATAGGAGTTGTCTAAAACCGTTCAGCATGCGTGGTTTGAGCTAAAAACAGTGGGTGGTTCCCAAAACCTGTCAGTTTACCATGAACGGACGATTCTACAGCCCCTACCCATAAGGCCATAAACCTACTGTGCGGTTTTTGGCGCTGGACGGTTTTCACGACTCCTACCTTACACTTTTGGTGTTTGATGATGACCACAACAATGAAGGAACTCCGCACAATCAACACCGACTCTCTCAGCATTCGACATTTTATGGATGAAGAGAAAAACATGCAGGAAGTGATTGAACATTCTTCAGCTTTATCTAGGCTTTGTTGTAGAGAATGTCGTTGCCATGCAACCCGGTTGACCTTAGTAGATTGTTAGGTCTATTGAAAATCTTGTAATCCGGTTTTCCCGCGTCCGTCAGTTGAAAGGTTCGGACAGGTCCCTACATCCGGAATAGTAGCCGGTGTACTATCAGGGTAGTCGGAATGGCGGCGCAACCGAAAATGTCCGGATTGCTGCTTTTAAATGCTGTCGCCACCAATTACTCCCACTCCGCGAGCGATCCGTACGCCTGAAGTGCACCTTCACTTTCGCGCGCGCAAATTGCACCGCCCATTTTGAATTCTGGACCTCCAGTTTGCATTCTGGAGAGTAGGGTTTCTGCAGGGCAGAGTCCGTAGAGAGAGGAGAGTTCCGAGGGAGAGCAGGAAGTGCAGACGAAGCAAAAATACTGCCCACGATCACAAGGAAGCGAGATGAGTCGTGTTAACGACATATTAGGATGTTTAGTATTTGTTAGTCTACCCTACCTCTTCATGTCACCTGACCTCTTCATGTCGACTCGACCACTTCATGTCGAACCGACCCCTTCATGTCGGCCCGACCTCTTCATGTCGGCCCGACCTTTCAGGTGGACCCGACCACTTCATGTCAACCCGACCACTTCATGTCAACCCGACCACTTCATGTCGACCCAGCTTCTTTAGGTCGACCCGACCTCTTCATGTCAACCCGGCTTCTTTAGGTCGACCCGACCTCTTCATGTCAACCCATTGTATCTTCTTCTTATAAGTAAAGGCCTCCTTGTGTGGTTATACACATTGAGGTTAGGCATGCTTTACAATGTAGTGGCTCTTGTGTCATGTTTGCCCTACCGGTAGGTAGAGCATATTTCTCCTTTAACATTTGGCGACCATGTAGTGTTTCGTACCATGATCTCTTGTAAGAAACTTGTTGTTTTTAAAGTCGTGTTTAAAGTGTTGTTAGTATCTTCTTCTTTGTTCTTTGATCACTTTACCACGTTTTGTAGAGTTTTATAGATTGACATGTCATAGTGAGAGTCTTTCTTGCTCTTTCAACCTTGTAAGTATTTCTTTCAAGCAATTTCAATTTAGAGCAATAGTCTTGAAGAACTTAGTGAAAGATCTATGCTTTGATGAACTTAGATGAGGTGAGCCATAAAAGCAAGATACCAAGAAGCTATAAGAAGGAGCTCAAATCTGAAGAACTAAGAGAAGAGATGTTTAATTCTAAGTTGTTTTCTAGTCTTGTTATATTTGTATGGGTCCAACAGCAGTCAACCGGGGAGTCTACTCTACTAGGAGTCGAACAGTCGACCAACCAGGGAGTCGAAGAGTCAGCAATCGACCAAGGAGTCAACCTTACCAGAAGTCGAACAAAGAGCAGTCGACCAAGAGAGTCTACCCGAGTGCAGTCGAAGAAGGAGTCTACCCGACAGCAATCGACCAGGGAGTCTACCCGACCAGAAGTTGACCCCACAGCAATCGACCAGGGAGTCTACCCGACAGCAGTTGAGCGGGGAGTCTACCCGACAGCAGTCGACCAAGGAATCTACCCGACCAGAAGTCGACCGTACAGCAGTCGACCAGGGAGTCTGCCCGACAGTAGTTGACCGAGAAATCGACCCGACAGCAGTCGACCAGCGAGTCTACATGACAGCAATCGACTAGGGAGGTGGCCCGACCAGAATTCGACCAGAAGGCGACCCGACTAAAACTCAACGAGGAAGCCAACCCGACCAACGATCAACCCTGGATCCCACCCGATCAGCAGTCGACGTGAACCTGACCATTCCCGTTGTTTATAAGTTTGTGAATTTCTTGTGAAGTTAAGGAGTTGGAGGAGAAACCACATAATAGAGATTTTCGAAAGGCTAGTCGTCTAGATCAAGACTACTCCCGGTTGGAGATCAAACGTTAGGCCGGCCCTAAAGTAACTACCTACTGAACCTGGTACTTCCAGTGGTGAAGTGACTACCATAAGAAGGAGCATAGAACTCCAATTGGACTCATGAAGAACCGAGAAGGAGTAATCGAGTTAGATTTAGAGGAGTGAATACCGACTGACGAGGACGTTTTTAAGTGGCAGCAAGACTTTTGAAGGAAGATTCCCGACATAAACATCTAACCATTGGTGAACACTACCACCTACCTTTCACTCCATGTAGAATCTGTAGTATGTAGTCTTCGTTTGATATAGCGTTTACGAGGGCGTAATGCCTTCGGAGGGAGGGTAATGTTAACGGCATATTAGGGTGTTTAGTATTTGTTAGTCTACCCCACCTCTTCATGTCACCTGACCTCTTCATGTCGGTCCGACCTCTTCATGTCGAACCAACCTCTTCATGTCGGCCCAACCTTTCAGGTGGACCCGACCACTTCATGTCGACCCGGCTTTTTTAGGTCAAGCCAACCTTTCAGGTCGACCCGACCTCTTCAAGTCGACCCGACCTTTACCTGTCGACTCGCCTTGTTAGCAGATCCGACCTGTCTAACTTGTCGTTTGAGTAGACTTCGTATCCAGGTCCAGATCCAGATCTTGATCTAGATCATGGATCTTCCCATTGTATCTTCTTCTTATAAGTAAAGGCCCCTTTGTGTGGTTATACACATTGAGGTTAGGCATGCTTTACAATGTAGTGGCTCTTGTGTCATGTTTGCCCTACCTGTAGGTAGAGCATGTTTCTCCTTTAACAAGTCGCCGTGGAGGGTGAGAAACCGATTCCCATCAAGACGGAGAAACCGAATTTACCGCAGAACCCGAAGCACAAATAAGAGTTGCGGGAGAACCTTGTCCGAATGGGCTCCGACAGGTTCTTCAAAGTCCACTGGATGGAAAGCTAATGACAAGGGCTTTCTAGAATGCTAAAGCTCATTATGAGCAAAACAATGGTCTAGGAGATATGGCTCCTCAAAGTGGTCGCGACTTCAGGACTCGGGAATGTTGCCTCCCGGGACTCTGAATGATCAGAGGGGCATATCTCCCTTGGGACAACATTGATTGGGGCAAGTAGGTAGTTCACCGATATTTACTCAAAGAGTACATGTCAAATATGGGCTTGCACGTCCCATTTGGATACTTGAGCTAGGAACTAGCTTGAGAAGAAGTTACGGCCTGTTTTTGAGACTCAGGCAAAAACGAGTGGTCTCCCAAAAGAAAAGTGTGTCACGGAAGGCTCCTCAACACAAAGGGGGGGGGGCTAGCAAAGACTCCAGAGAGTACTATGAGGAGGGGTGGTCTCCCTCCTCACTTCGACATGATGCAAAAGAGAGCCGGGGTGGCTTCAAGGCGTAAGGCTTGGGATGGAACCTCACTTCCGCACCGTCGAGAAACGGGAAGGTGCTTTGGGGCATCTCCAAACATGGGGTTGGGAAGTGTCCCTCTCCAAGTTTGTCCTTGTGATAAGCAGTGTCGGTTCCCGGGAGTGGCTGAGAATGGCTCGAAAGGGTGAGGCATGGAAAAGAAGTCTCACTCCCGCACCTTGGGCATTGCGGGATGCTCTTGAGCATCCTGCAACATTCGGTTGGAAAGAGTCCCGCTCCAAGCTAGTCCTCAGGAATACTAGTACCAGTTTTCAGAAGTGTTTCTGGTAGAGTCTCAAATGGAGTGAGAGACGATGTGGAAGGGGACAATTGGAAAGTTGGACAATGAGTGAGGGCGGAAAACTCCGGGAGTGAATGGTGCCACCTTTGAGAGCTTGGACATTTGTGAAAGGCCGCCCCGTGCCACCAAGTGGCATGCCTATGTGTTGGTGGGAGTTCAAGGTAATAAGTATCGGATAATAAGTTATGGAGTCAAGGTACGTTGAACAACTTCACTTAGAATTGTCGCGACTCTAAATATCCCAACTTTTTTTTTTCTTAGAGAGCCTTATTTGGTAGCAGAAGCCCGACTCACTTAGTTGGTTGCAACCGGCCACGACTTTGCTAACACTTGCATGTGGTCCACACACACAATGTTAGCACCATTCCTAGTCAAGGTGTCCAACCCACCTTGACTCCATAACTCTTTATCCGATACTCATTATCCAGAACTCCCATCAACACATGGGCATGTCACTTGGTGGCACGGGGTCGCCTTCCACAAATGTCCAAGCTCCCAAGAGTGACACTAATCACCCCCGGAGCTAACCGCCCTTATCCATTGTCCAAATTCCCACTAGTCTTCTTCCACTCTTGTCTCTCCCTCCATTCGCGACTTTGCCGGAAACCCTCCCGAAATCCAACACTAGTTTTCCTGGGGACTAGTTTGGAGCGCGACTCTTTCCAACTCAAGGTTAGGGGATGCTCAAGACGCGCGACATAGCCCAAGGTGGGGGAGTGAGCACTATAAGAAAACTCTGTTTTTTGTGATGTCTTGTGTAATAGCTAATGTATTTTGTGATGTCTTACTGTCTTAAAAGATGTCTTCGAAGACGGGAGGATGTCTGTACGTCTAACGGGCACATTTTGGATTGGAGGGGCATGAAGACATCACCAAACAAAAAGATGTTGGTGAAGACATGGATGTCTTTGAAGACATCTCGGTAGACATCAAACTGCCACGTTGGCAAGGGATTTTGAACCGGCAAGGTAAAAACGACCAAAATTTACTGGTGGACAGGGTAAAAAGCATTTCTAATGTTAAAAGAGTAGGTGAATGGGCAGCGGTTTTCAAAAGTAGAAAAAAAACATCACACTTTAGTTTTTTTTTTTTTTTTTTTTTTTTTTTTTTTTTCTCTTTCTTTCTTTAATGCTAAATCATTATGTGACGTGGCAATACTGAAAATACTAATTTCAGGCTATTCTCACTATTTTTTCATTGGTCTATTTTAAAAAAACAATTGAAATATATAATTATATTTCAATAAAAAATATATTTTGTAAATTTTTATTATATTAAAAAAAATTAGAATATTATAATTTTTTAATTTTTTATGATTTAAAAATATTTAAATATTTAAAAAATATTATATATAAAATATAATATCTATAAGATAACAATGGTGTCGAAAAAAAAAGTAAAAGTAATTTTGTGGATATTTAATCCTCAAAAAACACGTGGACATAGATCAAAAAAGTTATTTACAGCGCTTTATCTACATGGCAACAAAAACTCCATCTCGGACCAGATGACAAGTCATTCAACATTTAGTCGGATGTCTAACACGATGTCCAACTTACCATAACTACAGTCAGGCATGAATGTCCGCGTAGACATCTACTCGGATGTCTATGAAGATGTTTTGCACGACATCCTCCTAGACGTCATTTACTAAAAAGCGGCAGTACTTAAGGGTCTTTTTAGAATAATATCAACTTTTTCTCTTACTGCTTGCCCTCCATTGGCGCAGGTCTCTGATTGAGGGTAATCCTCAAATACTTAAAGAAAATATAAAAAGAAAATAAAAACAATAAACAATGTTTTTTGGCTTACTTCAAGAAGGAATTAAATATTATTGATTACTTATAGATTAGATTATTATAGTCTAATGGCAAGACTATACATTACTCTATCATTAACAACCAATATTATACAAATTAAAGCAAATTTACAAGAAATATGAATTTATGAAAGTAGCTATTTAATACAGTTTAGGAGACAATTCAAGAATAAAATTAGTATTAAGAAAGTTAGTTGGAAAGTTAGTTAGGGTAGAAATAAAATGTAGTAAAGAGTTTAAAAGAGAGCCTATCTGTCGCGGCCCTAATTACTCCCAACTCTTTTTCTTCAAGTAATTCTTACTTGGTAGGGGAATCACAGCTTACTTTGTTGATAGCAACCGGCCACAACTTAGCTAACACTGCACATGCCAAGCACACACAATGTTAGCACCATTTCTAGTCAAGGTGTCCAACCCACCTTGACTCCCCCAACTCATTACCCGGAACCCGTAAACCGGAACTCCCACAAAACACATGAGCATGCCACTTGATGGCACGGGGCGGCCTTCCACACATGTCCAAGCTCCCAAGGGTGGCACTACTCACCCTCGGAGCTAACCGCCCTTGCATATTGTCCAACTCCCCACTAGTCCCCTTCCATTCATGTCTACACTCTCCATTCGGGACATTACCGGAAACCGGAACTACTTTTCACGGGGACTAGTTTGGAGCGGGACACTTTTCCAACCCAATGTTTCAGGATGCACACCACAAGCATCCCATAGTGCCCAAGGTGCGGGAGTGAGGCTCCATCCCAAGCCTCACCCCTTAGAGCCACCCCGGCTCACCTCGGCACCATGTGGAAGTGAGGAGGGAGACCACCCCTCCTCATAGTACTCTCTGAAGTCTTCGGTAGGCCCCCCCCTCTTGTATTGAGGGGCTTTCCGTGACACACTTTTGTTTTGGAAGACCACCCGTTTTTGCCTTGGCCTCAAAAACGGGCCGTATCTTCTTCTTGGGCTAACTTGTAGCTCAGTTATCCAAATGGGACGTGCGAGCCCATTTCGACATCTACTCTTTGAGTAGATGTCAATAGATTCCTCACTTGTCCCAATCGGAGCTACTATGTGGGAACTATGCTCCTCTGAACATTCGGGAGTCCCGGGAGGCAGCAGTCCCGGAGTCCCGAAGTCCCGATGCTTTGGAGAGCCATATCTCCCAAAGCATTGCTTTGCTCCTCACGAGCCTTAGCATTTTGGAAAGCTCTTGTCCAGAGCTTTCCAAAGACATGCAACATGCCGCCATCCAAGAAGGACGACATTTTGAGTCCCGAAAGGTAACACTCCCAAGTCCCGGAGTGTCCCAGAACGCGCTCCAACTTTGGGGAGCCATATCTCATGACTCACAACTCCAAATCGCGCGTTCTTTGGACCTATGGGTGCGTGCTTGAACAAGGTTTCCAACCATGTAAAGCACACCACCAAGTTCGTCCCGAGCACGACGCCATTGCGTGCTGTTTGCTCGGGACTCCCCTTAGTCACTTCACCTTGTCTCTTGCCAAGCCCGGGACGTCACTCCCGGGGTCCTCTTGGCTCACCACGGTGTTCGGACATCCTTTTGAAAGGGATGTGACACTATCACCATGGAAGACTATAAATAGTCTCATGATTGTAATTCCACACTTTTTCTATCAATAAAGATTATTTGATTTGCTGTGGAAGAAACTCGAAGTCTTATAATACGTGCTCTGTTGTGGAAAGAACTTTAAAGCATCTGGTATTTGATTTGTTGTGAGGGAAAATTAAAAACCTTTTATAGTTAATATGTTGTGATTGAAACCTTGACGATGTCATCAGATGTTTATGATAATGTTTGTAGGGATGTCTAAAATGACGTTCATGAAAATGTCTAACATAATGTCTATGAAGATGTCGAAAATGGTATCTACGACAGCATCCAGAACCATCTACAGGGATGATTTTTATTGACTTCAATGGATGAACAGAGGC
Organism: Bryum argenteum; assembly: GCA_037043015.1. NCBI lineage: Eukaryota > Viridiplantae > Streptophyta > Bryopsida > Bryales > Bryaceae > Bryum > Bryum argenteum. Next base: position 44,000,223 of record CM073321.1, read on the forward strand.
GGCTAGGGTTTGCTGCCGCCGCCATAGTTAGGTCATGAGACCTTTAAGTAGACTTAGAGGCCGCACGAAGCTCATTTTTGCCTTCATTTTTCAAAGAGTTAGTGTTTGGAGTGTAGAGGCTAAGGTTTGCTTCTTCATGTGGCTAGGGTTTGTTGCCGCCGCCATTGTTAGGTCATGAGATCTTCAAATGGAATTACAAAGCTCATTTTTGCCTTAGTTTTTCCAAAGAGTTTGTGTTTAAAGTATAGAGGATTTTGAAATTGTTTCCATTCAGTTTCAGAATGATTGTTAACTACAATAAGAGAATAGTATTTGTAGAATTCCAATAGCTCTCAAAAGTAGGTTTCCTTCTTCATGTGGCTAAGATTTGCTACTTAAGAGGTACTGGATTTCAAAAGCATCTTGTACAAGAAACCCTAGGACATGTAGAATTTGATTTGTTGTGAAGGAAACCCTAGTACTTGTAGTATTTGATTTGTTGTAGAAGATGTCTATGATGATGTCTGCAAGATGTCTTAGAGCATGTCTATGAAGATGTCTAAATGTGTTGATGGGATTCTGTTTTGGAAGGTGGGACATAAGGGGTCGGGGCAGCGAACACGATCTGAGGCTACGAAGCGACATGCGTGCTTGTAGGTAAGTGGAACAGATGTATGCATAGATGTCTATAACGTTGTTTTTAATGATGTCTAGAAGGATGTTTGAAGAAATGTCTAAGCAGATGTTTGCAAGAATGGCTAACTATGTCGATATCTTGAGGTTAGGAAGTAAACCATCTCAACCTAGGTAGTGCAATTAAATGGAATTAAATCAGAATTTTTTTACCTTTACAAACTCTTCTTTAAATGCAGTTGATATTGGCTTATTGAATATGTGTAGCGGCGGGACATGCACATGATCATACGGGTATCGACAGCAAGCGATGGAAGTGGAGGGATTTACGGAGTTCGAATTGTGGGTGCGTAGTATATCGTAGTTGTTGACAGGCGTATTAGTAAATACTCTAGTTTGTGTTATCTGAGGTTTTAATGACCTAAGCAATATATGTTTGACTCATACTTTTTGATGTGACAGTATTTACAGTTGATGTTATGTGAGACGTCTGTGGATTACAGATCTGATGACTATATAAACATCTAAAAATGTCATCCTAGATGTCCTTTCATATGCCCAATAAACATCAATAGTAATACTGTTGCAAACATCACGTTTAACACAAAACATTCACATCGATGTCCTAGGGAATTTCGCTACAAACATCCGAGCAAACATCACAAACTTAATAACGACATCAACGTAAACATCATTCTACGCATTGGAAACATCTTATAAGACATAAAAATTGTCTTCTAAGATATTTTGTAAGACATTGCATACGTCTTGCAAGACATCTTGTACAACATCTAAGATGTCTTGCAAGACATTTAAGTCGTCTTAATTGATGTCTAAAACTATCATGATAGGAGCATAAAAACTCCGCAATATGCTGACGTGGCATGCCATGTCATTTTTCTAAGTCCACGTGAACTTTTCCCGCGTGCCACGTCGGATATTCCCGGGTGCCACGTCGGATTTTCCCGGGTGCCACGTCGGATTTTCTCGGGTCCACGTGGGATTCTGGCGCCGCCATGTCATCTTTCGTGGGACCATGTAAAATTTCACATCATGATGAATTTCATCCCCATGTGGCATTGCCCGTCCACTTCAAGCTGATGTATCATCTACGTGGCACCCACGTGGCACACTTTTTACCCTTCGAAAATTACCTTAAGACATCTTCGATCTTAAAATATTTTCATGTCTTTACGGACGTCTGCTAAGACAACTGTCATGTCTAGGATGTCTTATTGTCTATAAGACATCCGAATTAATCACTACAATATCTTTTTAGACATCATTTACAACATCACTAAAAACGCAGGTTTCTTATAGTCGAGACTTCCTTTCCATGCCTTACCCTTTTGAGCCATTCCTGGTGACTCCCGGAAACCGGCACTACTTATTACAGGGACTAACTTGGACAGAGACACTTCCCAACCCCATGTTTAGAGATGCTCCAAAGTACCCTCCATTTTTCCATAAATGCGGGAGGCTTCATCCGAAGCCTCACTCCTTGGAGCGACCCCGGCTCCTCATGGCATCATGTGCAAGTGAAGAGGGAGACCACCCATCCTCATAGTACCCTTTGGAGTCTTTGGTAGCCCCCCCCCCCCTCTTGTGTTGAGGGCCCTTCCGTGACACACTTTTGTTTTGGAAGTCCACCTGCTTCTGCCTTAGCCTCAAAAACAGGCCGTAACTGCTTCTTGGGCTAACTTGTAGCTCTGTAATTCAGATGGGTCGTGCGAGCTTTTTTACGACATCTACTCTTTAGGTAGATGTCGATAGACTCCTCACATGTCCCACTCGGAGCTCCCATGTGGGAGCTATGCCCATTTGAACATTCGGGAGTCCTTGGAGGCAGCATTTCCGAAGTCCCGATGCTTTGGAGAGCCATATCTCCGAGAGCACTGCTTTGCTCTTCTTAAGCCTTAGCATTTTGGAAATCTCTTGTCCATAGCTTTCCAACGACATGCAACATGACGCCATCCATGAAGGACGACAAATTGAGTCCCGAAAGGCAACACTCCCGAGTCGCGGAGTGTCCCGGAACGCGCTCCCACTTTGGAGAGCCATATCTCATGACTTACAACTTCAAATTGCGCGTTCTTTGGACCCATGGATGCGTGCTTCAACAAGGTTTCCAACCATGTAAGGCACGCTACTAAAATTGTCACGAGCATAAAGCTATTGTGTGTTGTTTGCTCAGGACTCATCTTGGTCACCTCACTTTGTCTCTCGCCAAGCCCGGGGCGTCACTTCCGGGGTCCTCTTGGCTCACCACGGTGTTCGGGCATCCTTGGAAAGGGATGTGACACTCACCCCCACCAACCAACGTTCATGCCCTCATCGACAATCTCTCTTGTCGGCGGTACTAAGTTCTTGAGGTAGCCGCCTTAGCACTTGCATTGCGTTCTAGGGTAGCTAGCCCCACAATGCTCCAAGCATCCTTTTACTTGGAAAATGGCTAAGTCTAAAAGGTGGCACCGAATAGGTCTAAGGTCCTTTCCACCCAAGGACTTTCCATGGAAAGACCCACTTAAACTAGACCTATCCACTTTGAGACTCACTTAGAATGCCCCCAATGGCCCCAAGTTAGGCTCAACTAGCCCATCATACTCACATGACTTAGGAATGAATTCAAGGCTAACCAACACTTTCTTGGTCGCAACATAAAGCCCTCTTTTCAAACACTTAGGCTCTCTAGTGGTGAACTTTGCTCACCTAGGGATAATGCTCAGTCCTGCCCGACTTAGCCTTTGCTTCACTCTACCGAGACATGGGTGATCAAGCCATGCGTTGACGATGGTCAACCCGCAAAGGGCATTTTTATGAGCCCGTGCCACTATCTTGCTCCCGCCCGAGCAAGTCAAGCTTGAGAGTCGTGGGGGTTCACCCACTCACAACTCCCAAGCCAAGGTCCCTATTTCGCAAAGATTCAAGTATTGGCTTCGCGTATCCTTCAACCTCTTTCAACCAACCTAGCAATCCAAAATGAGACTAGGACACATCTCACCTCAAACATGCAATCAAGGAACTTGCCATTCAATTTGCAACTTTATTGTCAACCAAGTATTACAACATGTGCAATTTGCACCAAATACTAGACAAAACTTAGGCCAACTCTACACAAGTGTGGTGATTCACCCCACTTCAAAGATTGATGTCCTCATCAATGCTTTTTCGGTGTCTTGGATCTCCGTTGGCTTTCATTCCTTTCCACCCTCTCCTTTGCATTGGCCATGTACTTGGCCTCAACCCATGTTGCTTCCTTCTCATGGTACCGCCGCCACTTCACCAAGTATTCTTTGCTCTTCTTCTTGGTGATCCGGGAGTTCATAATGCCTTTTACCCCAAACTCCAAGTGCTCACCAAGTAGTTCAGGTGGAGGCCGCAACACTTGCTTGCGTTCCGGCCTTACCTTATCTTTGTGATGTGGCTTGTGCAATGACACAAAGAAGGTGGGATGAATCTTGATCTCCGTTGATAAGTCCAACTTATACACATCCTCAAACAACCGTTTTGCAATGACTAACATACTTTGCCATGGACACGGGAGTCAAGCCATTCGGTAAGGTGAAGTTCTTCACATTCTACCACACCTTTTAGCCCTCCTCATACTCCCCATGGCACCGCCCTTTATTAACTTGTTTCACATACCTCTCCGAGGCCTTGTCTAGGTTACACTTGGTTCTTTTCAATAAGTTGCTATGTCATGGCAACCAAGTCTTTTGCACCTTGGCTTTGTTCCATCTCCGATTGCAATCCATCCAAAAGCTAGGTCGGTAGGCATAAGCGGCTTCACACATAAGCCATCTTGGGCAACGATTGACCCGTAGCCCCCATGCCTCAATGAATGCATTATAGCTACATACCGCCAAACCCAAGTAATCACTCCAATCACTTTGGTCTTTGGCAACCCATGGTGCTAAAACCAAACACTGAAAAATGAGCACCACCTTGTCAATGCCGGTCGCCATCCCTTTTGTTGGCTCCATTCTTGCCAACTTACAAAACCTATCCACCACCACAAAGATGGCTTCACTTCCTCGTGACTTCGGAAGGCTTGTAATGAAATCCTTGGAGACACACTCCCATGGACCATCCCGGATAGGCAAAGGCCGTAACAAACCCACTTGCTTTCGATATGACGTCCGGTTGGCTTCACAAGTAATAGAAATCTTCACATAATGGGCTATGTCTTCCTTCATCTCGGGCCAATAGAACCAGTTTGAAACCGAGCATATGATGGACTCCTCCCCCCCCCTATGCCCTACCAAGAAGTTGTCATGCTCCTCCTTGAGCACACTCAACCTCTACTTGCCCTTTGGAACATGTACCCTATTTTGCTTTAACTTGATCATAACTTAATGAAGCCGGATACCTTTGGGCTTCTTGCCACACCTAAGTTCACTTAAGAACTTTTGAGCCTCGAGATCTTTCATTTACACCTCTCTTATCCGTTTTGCCAAATCACCTTCTATCGCATACATCACTCTCAAGACTTGCGTGGTATTTGGCTTATGTTCATGCTTCCAACCTAGTGCATCCGGCGCCCATTCACTCGGCCCGGCTTGTGAATCAACTCCACATTCATGAGCACTAAGGTATCATATCACCTCAATTGCTTGAAGGTAACTTTGGCTTATGTTTTAAAGTACTTCAATGAAACATTTTTGGTAAATACATTGGTCTTGTGGAGACCAAGGTAATGTTGCCATGTCTCTAAGCAATGCACCACGGCAAACATCTGCTTTTCATGCGTTGGCAGTTGATTTGAGTGCCATCCAATTTTTTGCTCTCAAATGCAATTGGCCTTCTTTCTTGCATGAGCACTATCCCGATGGCAAAGTCACTTGCATCGGTATACACTCCAAAGGCTTCTCATACTCGGGGAACTTCAATACCGGCGGGGATGAGAGCTTCTCCTTGAGTTATTGAAAGGCTTGCTCATATGACTCGGTCCACTCCAAGGTCAAGTTTTTCTTAATCAAATTGAACATGGGTTTAGCAATCTTCAAGAAGTTCTTTATGAACCTCCTATAATAATTAGCCAACCCAAGCAATGACCTCACTTTCCTTTGTGAAGTGGGTCGGCTCGACTTCTTGATTGCTTCCACCTTCTTGTGGTCCGGATTGACACCTTGCCCCGTCATAATGTGTCTCAAGAACTCAATCTCTTGCAAGCCAAACTCACGCTTCTCCCCATGGAGGTTGTGAACGTTGCTGGGGCGTTGCACAACTTAAAAGGCATCACCAAAGCCTTTTCCACCTCCTGTATACACTTGGGAGGTGTGGAGTTAGAAGTGGGCTTATTCCCTTCAACTCCCGAACCTTGAAGTTTTCCACAAAGGTGAAGTACTGTCTCTTTACTTCTACTTACATTGCTACAAAGCATGTTTGGTGTGGCTTGCCTTTTTGCCAACCTCACACGGATGAGTTTGCTTACCCAAATACAAGCCCATCCTCTTCAATGTTTTAAGACTTATGAAGGAGTGGGTTGCCGCTTTGGTTTGAAACAATGCATTACCATGTGGCCCTTTTCACCACAATTCTAACAAGTTATGTGACTTGTCATTTTTTATTTTTATTTAGACTTATCCCCACTTTTAGTCTTCTTCTTGGCAAACTTGTCCTTCTGATCCTTGGAAGGCTCACTCTCACCGCCTCTTAAGATTTTGCCAACCATTTTTCTTATGTTGGCTCTTGGATAGTAATTTGCCTTGCTCTCCGGTTGAGGCCCCTTCTTTAGAGGCCTTTTGGTCACCTTCATCATCACCAATCCTTTCTGCCAACTTGAGCAACTCGGCACAAGTCTCCGGCAATCTCGGCATCTTGAATAATGCCCGCTCCACCCAACCTTAGAGTCCATTGAAGAAAATGACCTATTTGGCCAATTCATCCAACTTCGGGAGCACATTCAAATGTGCATTGAAATCCTTCACATAGGCATGATGGGTGCCCGTTTGCTTTTAATTGCACAAGGGCCATGCCATCCCGAATCTCTTGGTACTCCGGGGTGAAGCAATCACTTAGAATCCCTTTGAAACCGGTCCAAGTCAAGTTGCTCAACACTCCCGCGTTCTCATCCTGGAAACGAGTCCACTACAAAAGAACATGCTCTTTCAAGAAGGTCACAAGAACGGTGATCTTGTCCTCTTCACAAGCCCTTTGAGCCGCAAAGTAAAGCTCAAGATCCATAATGAAGTCCTTGACCTTGTGTGTCTTGCCCAATCCCCTAAAGGAAGAGGGCAAGTTGGTCTTGCACAACTTGTGGGAAGAAGGGCTTAATGCCCTCCTTTTGGGCTCCTTGATCTCTTGTTGCATAATTTAAAGAGTTTTGACAAGCACATTAAACATTTCATCTTGTGACTTCCACTTGTGGCCTCAGTTCCCAGGAACGGCACTAGGAGGAACTTCTTCCTCCTCATGGTGAGTGTCCTTCTCACCACTAACAACTTCCCTTTGGTCGCCTTGCTCCTCTTGAATTTCCTCTTGCTCCTCCGAAGCAACTTGACAAAACTATTCATGAGCGGCATCCCCGGCTTCAAAGGCTTGACTACATGTATTCAGGCCTCATCGCAAGCTTCCGGCTCCTAGTGCCATCCTACTCTTGATTGGATCCCATCACCTAGCCTGCTCTGATACCAAGTGTCGCGACCCTAATTACTCCAACTTTTTTTTTTCTTATAGAGCCTTCCTTGGTAGCGGAATCCCGGCTCACATAGTTGATAGCAACCAGCCACGACTTAGCTAACACTTACATGTGCCCCACACACACAATGTTAGCACCATTCCCAGTCAAGGTGTCCAACCCACCTTGACTCCATAACTCTTTATCCGATACTCATTATCCAGAACTCCCACCAACACCTGGGCATGCCACTTGGTGGCACGGGGTAGCCTTCCACAAATGTCCAAGCTCCCAAGGGTGACACTAATCACCCCCGGAGCTAACCGCCCGTATCCATTGTCCAAATTCCTACTAGTCCTCTTCCTCTCTTGTCTCTCACTCCATTCGCGACTTTGCCGGAGACCCTCCCGAAATCTAGCACTAGTTTTCCTGGGGACTAGTTTGGAGCGCGACTCTTTCCAACCCAAGGTTAGGGGATGCTCAAGACGCGCGACATAGCCCAAGGTGGGGAGTGAGGCTTCCTTTCCATGCCTTACCCTTTTGAGCCATTCCTGGTGACTCCCGGAAACCGGCACTACTTATTACAGGGACTAACTTGGACAGAGACACTTCCCAACCCCATGTTTAGAGATGCTCCAAAGTACCCTCCATTTTTCCATAAATGCGGGAGGCTTCATCCGAAGCCTCACTCCTTGGAGCGACCCCGGCTCCTCATGGCATCATGTGCAAGTGAAGAGGGAGACCACCCATCCTCATAGTACCCTTTGGAGTCTTTGGTAGCCCCCCCCCCCCTCTTGTGTTGAGGGCCCTTCCGTGACACACTTCTTGTTGTGAGGAGCGAAAGAACACAAGGCAGAAAATGCAGAAAAGATGAGGATGGCAATGAATGGCCCATCCTTATATACTCCGGGGTGAGTAGGTACAGTAGTAATGGCGGTGTAGTCATGGAGTGACTGCGCCATAAATGCTTAACTACCTGGAGTTACTGCCTAGCTACCTCGGGTGGCTGGATCCGATTTGGAGGATCTGGCGGTTAAGGCAATTAAGGTGGATGGACAGAATCCTACCCGGGAGTTGTGCGAATGATCTCTCTTAACACTCCTCCTCGAAGGAGTGTTGTTCTCATTAAAAAACTTCAAGTATGGTTTAGACTTGAAGAAAAAGAGTAACGACCTCACTCGCACTACGATAATTCGGCTAAGGACTTCATTCCAGCGGCTGCTATCAGCTTCCTGTGTTGGGGTGCGGGAAGAGCCTTGGTAAAGACATCAGCTACATTGTCTGCTGAGGCGACCTTGCGGATCTCGATTTGTCCGGAGTCTGTGAGTTCTTGCGTGTAACCGAAGATGTGCGAGTTGATGTGCTTGACGCGATCGGACTTGATGAATCCGGATGAGACTTGCTCGATGCAGGCAACATTGTCCTCGTAAATGATGGTTGGTTTCTTTGGGATGCTGAGTCCAGCCATTTCAGTGATGGCATCGTGCATTGTGCGTAGCCACACTGATTCCCGAGCTGCTTTGTAAAATGCCAGTAACTTGGCGTGGTTGGTTGAAGTGGCCGTGGTGGTTTGTTTGGTCGAGCGCCACGATATGGGCGCGCCGTTCTTGATGAACACCCAGCCCGTTTGCGATTTTCCCGAGGCGGGATCTGTCTTGAAGCGTGAGTCTGCATATCCCACGACTTCGCCGGGGCCGCGTTGGAAATGGAGGCCGAGGTCTTCAGTTCCTCGGAGATAGCGAAGAAGGTGCTTGACTCCTTTCCAGTGGCGAGCCGTGGGCCGTTGGCTATGTCTTGCTAGAATGCTCACGGCAAAGCTGATATCGGGGCGCGTGTTGGTTGCGAGGTACAGCAGTGCGCCCACTGCAGCTAAGTATTGCCGCTTCTCTTCTTCCTCTTCATCGGGTTCTGATGGGCGATACGGGTCGTCCTCGATCTTGGATTTTTCAATCATGGGTGCTGAAAGTGCATTTGCGGTATCCATGTTGAGTGTGCGAAGCAGCTTTCGAGTGTAAGTCCGCTGATGGAGTAGCAGGCTCCCATCTGCATAATACTTGATTTGGAGGCCAAGACAGAAGGTAGTTCGGCCTAAGATTTTCATCTCGAACTGTTTGGTTAGCAATTGTTCAACTTTGTTGGACAATTTGGGAGTCCCTATGGAGTTTAAGTCATCTACATAAATTGTGAGAATCACTGTGGCCAATCCGGTCTCTTCTTGGCTTGGTCCAAGGAGGTTGGCTCGGCTTTTAAGGATGTGAGTCGGGTAACAAAGGATTTGTGGTCGTCCCAAGGGATCTCACTGAGGTCCTCGGGGTTGTTGTGATCTACGTGAAGGGCAGCGCGGGTTTTCGGTTTCTCGGCTGCGGGCTTGGCTGGTACTGGGTTGCCAGCACCCGGTGCTGGGGTGCAAAGGATGCATGGACCGGATTGAAATCCGTCCGGGAGCTTCTCTGCTAGGCTTTGAAGGTGAAGGAGTTTCTTGACCTCGGTATCGGTTAGCGCAGTGCGAGGATCGGGGTTAAGTGTGAGCGTTTCTAAGGCTCTAAAGTTGAGTTCGTCTTTGGAATTCCGGGGCTTGAAGGGATCCATCGCGCCCGGGAAACGGGTTTCTATGAACTTACAATTCTAGAATCTGGCTTTGTATATGTCCTCGCTGTGTGGGAGTTTGTACCGGATTATGCTAGGGGAATCAAAACCTAAGTAAATACCCTCACTTGTTGCCGTTCCATGGTTTTCATCTTGGGTTCTGAGGTTGGTACCCAGACCTCACAACCAAAGGTGCGAAGGTGTGTTATCATTGGGGTTCTTCCTGATGCAAGCTCCAGCGGAGTTTGAGTCTGGAGCAATGTCGGTCTGAGTCTAAGGAGGGTGGCGGCATGGAGTACCGCGTGTCCCCAGTACTGTGAGGGCAAATTAGCGTGGAACAACATGGGTCTGACTATAAGTTGGATTTTCTTTATAGATGCCTCCGCGAGGCCGTTCTGTGAATGCTCATAAGGAACTGAGTATGAAAGCTCAATTCCCGTGGCGGTGCAAAAATCCTCAAGGGCTTGCGATTTGAATTCTAAGGCATTATCCATCCTAAGGTGGCACACGGGGTGATCAAGGTAGTGATTTCGAAACTTCAATAACATGGCTAAGGTTTTCGGCAAGACGATATTCTGGGTGGTGAGTAACGAGACTTCTGCGTGACGTCCCGATGCATCAACTAGTACAAAAAAGTACTTGAACTGACCTGATTCAGGTGTGATCGGGCCGCACCAATCTCCATGGAGGCGGAAGAGGGGTGTCGGCATCTCCAAAGGCAGCTTCCACTTTGCTGGCTGGCGAATCAGTTTGCCTTGGATGCAGGCGCTGCAATCTTGTACGTGCTCTGCATCACTTGAACACATGTTGTGTCCTGCCAGGAGTGGGATCATGCGCCTCATCATCGTGGTCCCCGGGTGGCCAAGGCGCCGGTGCCAGAGGTTGGCGCGGCTGTTCGTCGTGATGAACGATGTCTGGGGTGTGTTGGTGTGCCCGCTGGTCCGGTTGCTGGTGGGTTGTATCGACGTTTCTCCTCCTCGAATTGGGAGCTCATACAGCCCGGTTTTGCCAGCGTGGGCGATGGCCAGTCGGCTAGGCCCACGCCGTAACTCCAGTACTTCCTCTCCTTTTTCTTGGGCAGTGGATACATGGATTTTGTTGGCACGGAGATCCCGGTAGCTGATCAGGCTACGGGGAGCGCCGGGGGCATACATTGCCCGCTCGTAGGTGAGGGGGGTCCCTCCGGGCAGCACTATGTGAGCCCGGCCCTCACGAAAGTTCCGTTTTCCTGCTATTGTGATTATATCACAAGTTTGCCAAGCTTCATTCCGAGTTTTGAACTCAAAGAATGCTTGGTCTTGGAGTATGGTGTGAGTGGAAGCGCTGTCAAGTAAGGCAATGTTGGCCTTAGTGACGGGGTTTCCAGTGTTCACCATATAGTTTTCGGGATCTAATTCGGTTAAGGTTAAGGAGGGGGCGTCGAGAGTGTGTGTTTCTCTATTCGACTTGTTCAAGGCCTGCAGTTCTTTGTATAGATTTTTTAGGTACTCTGAGCTACGGCACTCCCGAGCATAGAGCTCGGGTCTCCCACATTTGTGGCAGTTGCCTTTGACTTGTTTAGTTGGTGACTGATTCGATTGCGAAAACTGACCTTGCTTGTTGCTTGATGCTGCCGGACTTGGAGTTCTGCTTGCCCGGTTTGTTCCAGTTGCTGCGTGGCTTCACTCCGTTTCCTTTGGGTGTGCGTTTCGGTGCTTCAGAATTGTGTGCCTCCCAAACGTTGGTCTTGCTGGCCTTAGAGCCTGAAGTCGGGGTAGCTGCAGAATTGCCTTGGGATTTCACTTCGGAGTTGTGAACTTCCTTGGCGGGCCGCTTTTCAGCGGCTGCTCCCCGACCTGCAAGTAACGCATTAAGTCGGAGTACTTAGTGAACTTCATGTTCCTGTACTCTTGAGATAAAATGGCACAAGCAGGTGGGAATAAGTTTAGAGTTTTGTTGATGAGTTCTGCTTCAGTGACGGTGATGCCGTAGAGTCGGAGCTGAGCTACGATGCGGTGGAGTTCAGAATCATAGGTTGAAAAATTGGGGAAGTCTATCACTCGGAGTGCACTCCAGTCGGCTTGTGCGCGGGGAAGAAAGATCGTCTCCTCGTGTTCGAACCTGGCCTTCAAAGCATGCCACAAGCGTGCTGGATGTTCCTCCGCAATGTATTGCATTCGGAGACTCAGGTCCATGTGACGCCGCATCAGGAGTAGCGCCGCCCATAAGTATATTGGCGGGATTTCCTCCTCCGGGTGCAGCTTGAGTATGACGTCGTTTTCATCTGCACACAACGTTGCTCGGATGTTGAAGTTCCAGTCCGTGTACTTGGACCCATCTGGTTCTAGCTGATCAAAGAGAAGTGGTGCCGTTATAGACTCTCTTCCCTTCTGCGTGTTCATGGTGATCGCCTCTAGCGTATAAGCTGCTGGTTACTCTCAAGGTCGCGGTCCTCACTCCCTATACTAAATGCTACTATCGATCCGGAAGCATGGAGGAGAAAAAGAGAGGAGTAATCGGGACTGTTAAAGAGATGCTCTATTGCAGAACCGACCTAGCAAGCAAAGAGAGCTACGAGCAAGGTGTTGATATCGTGTTGTGAGGAGCGAAAGAACAAAAGGTAGAAAATGCAGAAAAGAGGAGGATGGCAATGAATGGCCTGTGAGCCTAAATCCCGGTGACCCGGTTTTTAAGCCACAAGTTTGGCCGTGGGCGTGGGTGCAAGTAAAACGACCTTCCAAGCAATGGACACCAAACTTCATACATACATGCAATTTCTAGTTTGGATTCACAAGGAGACACAACCATTCACTCAAGTCTCCATTTAATGCAAAACAAGTAGCTCCAGCAGTGAATTGAGTCCGCCAAGCCTCCCTAGGAGGTTCAAATAACCCTCATTTGACCACCCAGGGCCTAGGGCTCAATTATGGGCACAAAATGACCAAAAGGAACACTTAAGGCCTCTAAAACACATATGGACTAAGAGGTCCAGCACACAATTTAGGGCTGAAAACGGGTTGCAAATCACATCAAAGCACCTTCTACCTCAAGCCTAAGCACCCAATCAACATATGAGTGCTAACAATCAACTAAACATGCAATTCTCCACCACTACACAATTTTAGGGTTAATTGGAGAATTTTGGGCAGCGCTTCCGCGCGGTTCCCTCACACGAATTCAAATCGTGACACAAGACAATCAAACCAGCATACACAAGCAAGAAAACTCACATTCATACATGAAACTATAACACAACATCACCAAATCAAGCTGCAACCCAAACATGTTTTTGGGCAACAAATTGCCATTTTCCAAAGCATTCATGCATCTAACCCCACTAGGGTCGTTGCACACACAATCTAGCTACTCAAGAGTGTCACAATCACATCAAAGGAGGATGAAATGGGGCTTCCCTCAATCTGCCGCCACCAGTAAGGTCCTTCGGTAGAACGACGATTTTTCCCTCGTCCTTGCTCCAATGGAGGCGAGCTTGGTCCCGTTAGAAAGAAAACTCGACAATGCTCCTGGATCTCTAAGGCACGCCCCCCAATTCCTTGCCAATCGTGAGATCTCGTCCTTCAAAGCCGACCCTTCAACTCTGCCGTCACCAGTAAGGGTACTTTGGTAGAATTGCGATTTCTCCCTCGTCCTTGCTCCAATGAGGGCAAGCTTGGTCTTGTTGGAAAGAAAACTCGACAACGCTCCTAGATCTCTAAGGCACGCCTCCCAATTCTTCGTCAATCGTGAGATCTCGTCCTTCAAAGTCGGCAGCCACTCCCAAATTGAAAACTCCAACCCTTCTATCTTCTCCTCCAACCTACCCACACTCACACCCACATGCAACGAATCCACACATCCTACTTGCAAGTTTTTTTTGTGTTAGACCACCCAACTCTATTTTGCATAGCTACAACCTAAGAAAACTTTCACACACACACACACTCTCTTCCCCCACACATGGGAGAGAGAGAGAGACACACACTCTCTCTAACCCTAGCCCAACGGTAGGGAGAAAACCAACTCCAATACATCCATCCAACATTTCATCTACCGGTCTTCTAACCCCTTTTCCACTTTCTAACTTTTTAGAACTAAAACCATTGAGGATTTTGATTCTAACAAGTCCGGATTAGCGAGATAGGACTCCAAGACTTTCTACTATATGCCGAGGTTTGAAACTAAAAGGGTAAAACATAAGAATAAGCATTATATAACGCGCGTAAATAATCAAAACCTTGCGGGAAGGGTTTTCCCGCCGAGGTGAACCATCTCAAGGGTTCACAGGTGTCGGCCATCTGCGGGGCATGTTTTGGAGAAACATGCTACGGGCCTAGAGTCTCGAAGCTCGTAGGCAAGTTCTACCCATTGGGCATGCACGGTCGAATGTGGTATAACTTACTCCTCTCGGCGTTAGTGCGAGAGGAGAATGGGGCACCATCTAACGTGGCGTAATCGGCCATGATATCCCGGTACCACCCAAAATGACTAAGAGCACTTTGAACGCCCTTGACCGAAGTTGGGGATTCAAGCTTGAGGATTACCTCAACCTTATCGGGGTCCGGTTCTTTTCCGGCTTTGGACACCACATAGCCCAATAAAACTCCCTTTTGGACCCCGAGGTAAACCTTGGTGGGATTCAAAGAGAGACGGTTTTGACGGAACCGTTTAAAACATTCACGCAACATTGCATAATGGTCAATGGCGTTTGTTTGGGTGCTAAAATCATCAATGAAGACCGACATGGACATATGAAGAAGGTCAAAGAAAATTGAGGTCATGACTCTTTGGAATGCCGAGGGTGCGTTGCATAAACCGAAGGGCATGACCACGTAGATGAATGTTCCCCACGGGGTGGTAAATGCGGTTTTGTGGTAATCATTGGGATGGATGGATACTTGGTTGTATCTCGAGTATCCATCTAAAAAAGTGTAGAGTTCATGACCCGCCACCTCATCCAAGATTTGGTTCACAAATGGAAGGGGGAAATGGTCCTTTTGGGTGGCTTTGTTCAATCGACGGTAGTCGATGCACACCCTCAACTTCCCATTTTTCTTCTTCACAAGCACCATAGGGGACACCCAATCCGTGATTTCCACCGGTTTAATGAAACCCCCCTCTAAGAGCTTTTCCAACTCGGCCTTGACCACAAGTTGGAGGCGGGGGTTCATTCGGCGTTCCTTTTGCCGGACCAGTATGGACCCCGGAAGTAGGGGGATCGTGTGTTGGGCAATCTCCGGTGGAATGCCCTTGAGGTCTTTATAGGACCAAGCAAAAATATCCCGGAATTTGAGGACAAGACCCTTGAACCTCTCAATTTCTTCCGGGGATAATTGAGCCCCCATTTTGATGGGGCGGGGCTCTTCGCCCTTTAGCGACACGTCCACATCTACGCAATCGTTGATTGGGACCGTGACCGGGTTGGTGGGGCCATGATACCAATCACTTGGCACCGCGGGGTAAATAGGTAAATCGGAACCCACCTCCAAGTTAGTGGAGGTTTTGCGGAAATGAAGGGGAGGAGGGAGTATTTCGTCCTCTTCTATTAGCCCTTCAAAACCGAGGCTTTGGGTTCTGTCTATCTCGAGGTTGTAAACCACCTTATAGTCAACCTCGTCAACCACGGTTGTTACCCCGGGGTATAGGCCTACCGGTTCTTCCAAAACTCTCATGGTAGTTATGACATTCACCGATTGTAACCTAGGGGTGTCAAGGTCCTCGGGATGATCCCGAAGCCATGTGGCGAATTCACCGTCATCCTCCCAATCATAAAGTCCCGGCCCAAGGTTTCTAATCGGGCCTAAATCGATGGGATTGATTCCCGGGACCAACGCGGGGTGTATAAGGTCCACGTGTTCACCATCGGTGGATAGCATTGTCTTAGGCACTTCTCCAAGTGTTCCTAAGGAGGTGGGTACCCGACACCCGATGGTCACCATTGATCGATTTTCCGGCGGACCAAATTGCAACGTTGATTGATTGATGGACCAACGCTCGTCGGTGTTGGCCCTTCTCAACCAATCTCTCCCTAAAAGGATGGGATAAGCGGCCTTATTAGCCTCAAGCTTCAATACATGGAAAGTCAATGGGTAGACTTCCCCTCTCGCTTCCATGTGGCAATTGGCGATTTCGCCAAGTGGAGTAATTGGACGTTGGTCCGCCACCATGACAATGTAAGGGGAAGGGCCGGTAATATCTAAGCCTAGCTTAGCCATCGTGATGGAGGACATGACGTTGATGCCACTACCGTTGTCAACAACGGCGCCCGGGATGATTCTATCCAAAATAGAGACATCAATCTCGAAGGCACCGTCATCTACCAACGGGCTAGTGTACATTTTAGCGGCCATTACCACCTTCCGAGGTCTCCGGGGCATTGTCGCCCCTTCTTTGAACTCTTTCCTCAATGAGGGGGCTACCCGGATAAGTTGGGCTATGGATATATTAGCCCTAATGGTGCAAAGATCCGTCCAAAGGTCATAATCCGCCGCCGGGTTGAACACCCGGGTACCCTGAGCCGCTGGCCCTAGGGGATCCCGGTGTCCGGACTCCGCCGTGTCTACAAACCGATAGAGGTCCTCTACCTCATCATCAAGAGGTTCTAATTGGATACCCTCCATTGAGGGTTGGTCCAAGGGTGGGTCCGGGGAAAACTCATGCAATTGGCTCCTCAAAAACTCCTTCACGGCCGGGATATCCGGTTCCTCTTCCGAGTCACTACCCTCTCGGGATATTGTATCAAGAGGTGGATTATTGGCCCGTTGTTGCCGTGTCATGACCGCCACATGGTGTTCAACCGGTTCCCCCACTACCATAGCAACACGGTGTCCACCTCCTCATGTATGATTAAATGCATACTTTGATGTATAGGGGGGTGGGCCGCGTTTGGGATGACCCCCGTGGTCGAAGGACCACCGGGAGGTACAACGCTATTCCGGACGTCTTGGGAGACCATTGGGTTGGCGTATACCGCCGGTGGTTGAGCGCTAGGGGGGACCGGTTGCATCCCCATGTAATATTGGACCGGGGGATTACTTGGTCCCGTACCTTGGCTTTGGTCCGACGGTGGTGGAACATAACTAGTAGGAGCCATTGGATACCATGGAGTCGGGTATGTATGTAAAAGGTACCCTTGTGCCGACTTATCATA
Source organism: Bryum argenteum (assembly GCA_037043015.1). Taxonomy (NCBI): domain Eukaryota; kingdom Viridiplantae; phylum Streptophyta; class Bryopsida; order Bryales; family Bryaceae; genus Bryum; species Bryum argenteum. Next base: position 44,017,166 of record CM073321.1, read on the forward strand.
GAAGAAGCCTTGGGTGGGGGTTGAGGAGCTTGAAGCCCCCGGAACGGTTTCCGGCTTTGCCTTTTTTTGGCGGAAACACCGCTCGGTGGGGTGGTTGTCCCCACAATTGTCACACACCACGCCGGTCTCCACCCAATACTTTCCCGGACCAATGGGGTGAAATCGCCCACATGTAGGGCACGGCGTCCCCTTTGGTAATGGTGGATTACCCCCGGTTGGTTTGGGCGGTGTAGGCCGGCTATGTGGTGGGACATACGGGCTTGGATTAGGTGGACTTGGGCAAAATCGGGGAGTATGACCAAATTGCCGGCAATTTGTGCACCAAAGGTTAGACGGGTGTACCCCCGGTCTCACTTACGGTGGTGGTGCATTCATGCTTTTAGCATTAATGGCCATGGTCAATTGGTCCCCTAGAGACTTGATGGTGTTCATCATATCCACCTTAAGATCATCATTGGCCTTTTTAAACCGTTCCTCTAATTCCGCCAACCGGTCCACCTTAGGAGGTTCCGGTTGAGGGTGCCATTGAAGTTGAGGAGCCGGTGGCCTTGAATCAAGGGGGTTGGGTTGAACATAACCGGAGGTATATGGTGCCATAGGCCTAGATGGCTCCCCCGGGGTTTGACCCTCCTTATGAGGAGGTTCGTAGTGAGTGGGGATAAATGAAGGAACCGGGGCCACCGATCGGGCCCACATTCGGTTATTCTCCTTCTCTATACTCTCAACTCGACGGGCAGCGGTTTGGGCATCACCCACCGTTCGGGGCATGGAGGGACGTAGCTACGGTGTGAGCGGAGAGCGGTGAGCGGTGAGCGTTGAGCCATCAAATTTCAGGATTTAGAGCGCTGATTTGGTTTTTTTAGTAAACAAATTTCTAAAAATAATATTTTACTATTTATTTCAGGAATATTCTCAAGAATATTCGAATATTCTTCACTTATTACCGTGGTTTTGTGCTCCTAAACCCGTGGATATAAGGCTAAATTTTCTGAAATTCGGTGGACTTAAACCACGTTCTTCAAACATGATGAGACATTTACGAATTTTACAGAGTAGACTAGAATATTATAACTGTGAAATCAACAGTCCAAGTTTGTATAGCAAATCATAATTTTTGGTAAATATGGATACATTTATTGATTATAGTAAAACGCTGAGATCAAAATAATAACGTGTGAAACACACGATTACAGGGATAACATGTAGAATGGGTAGATGTGGATGCTGGTTTACGTAATGTGACCTTGAGGTAGTCTACTCTCTAACTTGGTCTAGGATTCCCCTCTCTAGAATGTTTTTCACCTCGTTGAAACTGAGGGTGGGCGCGTGGATGAAGAGGTCTCTATCAATATCAAATTTGCATACCAATACTAACACGAAGTATAGGTGCTTGCAATGTCTATACGGTTCGCCTTTTCGTCCTAACTTAGCTATGGTTTTTTTGAACACCGGGCAAGAACACTCAGGGTTCTCACTAAGAGATAGTTTATAGATAGACTCTGAATCTGACTCCAAAGCAACGATACATCCAAAACCAGGTTGTGGTATCATGGTCACCTCGAGTATTTTTGCCTCCATGGCACGAGCTGAATCAATGTTCTTCATGTGCTTCGGAGTCACAGCCTTGATGCGTCGAAGAACTTTAGACCTGCGTGATTTGGGGTACAGATCAGCCTTGTCCGGGGAATATGTGACAAGTCTCTCGGTGGCGCAGAAGTATTGAATGTGCGGTTGAGAGGAAGGCGTTCCTTTTGTGGGAGCCGAAAACCCGCATTCTCCAACACCTCTATCTCGTCCACTGTCAGATTGGTCCCGATCTTCACGGGCCAAATAGAGGGAATAGGCGGTCGACCTTGTTTCCGAGAGAACGGCTCAATCCATTTACGACGACTGCCCTTCACACAACGCTCAATGTAAATGCGGACAAAAGAAAAAGCGATCGCTTTTTTTGGACCCTCTTGAGGACGCTGCCATACTCCGGTGTAAGTTGGAGCTGCGGTCGCCTTTCCGTTTTGGACAATGCGGGATTCGCATTTCTTCTTGGTCTTAGCCATAATACCCCAACAAGCCTTGGATGAGGATTCTTTCAAACGAGCAATGTGCCATAGACGCTCATTCACTCTCGTCTCTTGGATAGCAATGACGAAAATCTGGGTCCTGGAGAAGAGGACGGTTCCAGCGGTTGCTCTTGAACTTCATCCTCTTCGTGGATAGGACTGAGATTCTCAGCAAGAGCTCGTGTGACTCTTCTGCCTATTCGAGGGCGTGAGTAACTCACGGTATCAGGTCGATGAGTTTCATCTTCAGCACCAATGGGAACATCAGCCTTACGTTTCCTAGAACCAAAAATCTCTGCCCCCTCCAAGTGGGCGTCACGCGTACAGTAAGCTTCTGCTTCAGGGAAGTCCATAACGGCCTTGTTGAGGCAAGATGGATTGCGGATCGATTAGCCCGACGTTGAGCGGTATAAAGACGCCGGCGAAGTTCTTCTACGGATGGTGCGATCCACTTGCACCGCGTTTGTTGAATTGGTGGTAGCCGACCACTTGGAGGAATGCCCGAACGTAGTCGTCAACGGCTGCGACGTAGAGATCCCTACCCTTATTGCCAGACGCTTGCAACCACTTGTTGTGGATTGACTCCGCAAGATTACATGAAGGCATCTCTGCGAGTTCTTCTGCCGAATATTTTCTTTCCTGCAATGATCAAACGTATTAGGCCTTTATTACTAATTTGAATTTGTACTTAATACAGATTGGAAGTATATAAATGAACATAAAAATCAACTATTACTATATAAACAAGAACTGTTAATTTCTTTGGTACTGTCATAACATTACAGAAGCTACCATAGAGCATGAAATCAGCAGAATTATTGCAAAGAAATAGTACGCTTACTAGTTCCATAAATCCAACCCATTGTCTGTATCTAAAGTGCCAGTACGCAAGCCAATGACCCAAGTGTTCTAAACCAACTTCGGAAGTGGCCTTCGAGGATGCCCACCATGCTCTTATAGCCCAATATCGGGTCTCAGCCTCTTCCATGGTGCGCGCATCCTTATACTGCTTACAGAGAATCCGGTGTTGGCCTTGCAATTCGGGCACAATGCATTGTTTCGTATGTTTCTCAAGAGACTGCGTCCAATGGAAATAACATGTCCGTTCCCGACCTTCCATGGGGATGACAGGGTTCCCAGAGCCGTAGATGATGCGCACAGCGTTCCAATTGGCTTGAGCACTATCAGCCATAAAACCTTGGAACTGCGGCTTGGGTACTCCGTTCCTCGCCATCACATGATTAAGGTTCTTCCAGAAGACGAGTTGAGCATCTTTGTCCTCTGATTGGAAATCACAGCATGCAATGGTTAGAATGCGTTGGTAACGTGAGTCGTACACGTGGCAGGCCATGGTGGTCCAATCCGTAACGCGTTTGACATGGTCAAACATCATCCATGCGTGGGAGAGATATCCTCCAGGCTGCATTCGGCGAACCAGATCAACACCGCTTCCGGGGCCGACCTCCGACATCTTGAATATGAAGACTTTCTCGGATTCGTCGCCCTGGCCAGGGAACATGTTGCGTTGCACATATGCCCAATTGCTGAGACCTCTGAGCTTTGTGATCCCATCGAGAATGCCATACCTACGCAAGTACTTGAAAGTGTAGATACGATTCCGCATACTTGGAGAGTTTAACTCTTTGCATTGTTCAAAGACAGGTTCGAGCTGCTGAAGAGAAAGATTGCCGGTTTCGGGGTCACCTTCGTCACGGAGAAGTAAGTTACCTAACAAGTCTTTGCTGGTTTCCATAACTATTTTGGAAACGGTTGCTTGAGGGTTACGGTCAATATGCTCTTCTAGTAACTCATCTATTTTTTTCCTTACACATCTATAATCTCCAACTTTGACAGGGTGCTCGTGCGTTCCTATATGGACACATGCACGCTCCTGACAATCCTCTCCAACTACGTAAAAGATCTTCGCAGAACAAGGCGCAACACAAACAGGAGGTTGTTTGCAAAGCTTACAGACCAACGTCGAGGTGGGTGGGGGCGATCCGCCTACCGAGAATGGGTCTTTGGTAATGCCTTCAAACTCCACGTCGTTTACTCCAGCGACTCGATCAAGTCGTTGCAAGAAGTCGCAGTCTGGGTTGTGGCACTGTAGATGTCCTACACAGTTGGAGTATTGGAAAGACAACCCTTGCGTATTGCTGATGTTGGTGGTCATCGTCCTAGTCCACACATGACCGTCGTACCGTTTATCCATCCCCTCCATGGACTTCGCAACCTTGTGAGTTGCAGACGGCAGAGTTGGCGGAAAGATGAAGAGTACATCGCCATTGAATGACGGAGGCAAGAAAGATACGTTGACGGTGCGGATGGTTTTGAAATCAATTTTTTTGAGGAGAGTCTTGCTACTGGGCATACTAGCGAGGTTGCAGAGAGATGGAAGAATTTTTTTGGGTCTCACAATTTGCGATGAAACTAAAGAAGGAGGGGTGGCTCTTAGATAGTTATCCCTAACAAGAGGTGGCAATGGAATATCAGACGTCAGACGACATGGTTGCAGAGGAGACTTCTTCTCGTCTTCTGATGAATCCGATATGTCAATGGTGACTTCGAGACCTGGTTCGACCTTGACACGAGTAAGAGCTGGAGCAACCGTGGAGATAGTAGAAGAACTACGTGGGGTCAGGAGAACTGTTGAGGCGTTCATGACGGACTCTGTCAAGCCGTAGAGGCGATACTTTCCAGCTCGAAGCTTCCAGATTGTAGTATTGTTCTCTAGGATGATTGGATCTACGACCATGGAGTACTGAACATGATTAGTATCAGGTTCTAGAACTTCTCTCTCTAACCACAGGGAAGATGCATCGTAGCCGAATTGAATTCCAAGCCACGATGCACTGATGTCTACGACACCTTCAAGCCCTACGGCCATGCAAATGGGAACAAGTGCTCCTTGTGACAGAATCTCAACAATGTCTGCGGCAATGGGTTCAGTGGACGAGGAAGCCATGATGTCCGAGAGGACCAACGAGCATCGACAGTGGATGTAAGGAAAGGATACACACTAGGTACGATACCGTTTATAAGAGAGAATTTGTACTAAGATCTCGTAATGAAGTGAATAAGGTGGGGAGAGTGATTAAACCAGACAATTACCATGAGGAAGAGTGAATATGGTATACCATTAGGCAATTGTAATTAGTGTCATTAAAGTGCAAATGCTGACAGTCACGAAATTGGAAAAGTGACGGCGGCCGGCATTGTCAGAGCATTTGTATGCAAATTCAAAAATTAGATTAGCATATCATGTCAGAGACTGTCACAGTTGGCAGACCACGAGCCGTCATATTTGTTGCGATAATTTATGATAAACTGCACAATTTACGTTAGGGGCGGCTTGTGAACTTTGTTTAAATAGGAGTAGGACGACGAGATGGTCCTTTCTTTCGTTCGTTTAGTTCGAGTTGGTAAGGTATTGAGACGGTACGATCAGTGTGCTTCTGTTCAGAGTCTTGACATTATGGACGCGGTGAGCTTGGGGTTCGAGAGATCCAGTGACAATGTGCCTAAGAAGAAGAAGAGAAGAGGGGGTACTCGTTTTAGTAATACGAAAGCGCGCAAACAAAGTGCATTGCGAAAGGTGGGTGCGTCTAGGTCAAGTGGAGATGAGGGAGGCCCTGCTGATTTTGATTTGAACGATGATGAACTCGGGCCCCATTACAGGAGGAATCTGAAAATGCGGTCGATCAATCTTGACACAGTGATCGAGATTAACGAGAAAGACACTGGTGAAGATGAGAACAAATTCAAGAGATTCATAGATGAGCAAGAGCGCAGTAGAAGTGGATCGACATCCAGCGAATCTCTATGTTATTACATAGGAGGTGATGAGGTTGCACAGGATTCCAAGAAGCAGGTACGCTAGTATTCTTGAGTTTGTGCTATTTAGTTATTGCAGTTTGAGTTTACTGAGTTGAATGTTTGTTTACAAGGTTGATGCCGATGAAGGTCCCAAGAACGATGAGGTAGATGAAATAAGTTTTGACAATTCGGACAAAAACTTGAAGGACAGTGATGAGAACGAGGAGCAAATGGACGAAAAGAAGGCGTTGGTAGATGTTGGAGAGAATGAAGATACCATCGATCGAATTATAGAGGAGGAGGTAAATGATATGACGTTTTTCCTAAGTGTCATGAAGGAGTCAGGGCACATTTTAGCATTCACCTCGATAGATTAGAGATGTGAGTATGTTTGCACTAAGAAAATGTGACCTAATATTGAATAAATGATTGATTGGTTTTCGTACTTGTAAATCATGTGAGTTTTGAATGCGGTACAAGTGTCAAGTCTCGTGAATAAAAGAGGGCAAATATTCTAACATAAAGGATCCAAGGGTATATCCCCAAGCGGGTACGGGTATACAAAGCGCCGACGGGTATCGGGGTGAGAACCCCCGGCCCGGGCAGCAGCGACGGTGGTTACGGGGTAAGAACCCCCGGCCCGGGCAGCAGCGCCGGCGGGTACCGGGGTGAGACCCCCGGCCCGGGCAGCATCGCCGGCGGGTACCAGGGCGAGAACCCCCGGCCCGGAGTGAGAAGCCCCCGCCCCGCCGTTCAGCGGTGAGCGGTGACCGCGTCGTGAGCTTGTCGCTGTCCGTCTCTCTCCGCTCCCTCTTCGGAGGCTTCTTCCCTGTCAAATCAGCTGCCTTTGCGGCGCATTGCTCAATTTAACCAGGTGATGCCGGCACGTTCGTCAAATGATCATGGGTAATTTCTGAAATGGGAGGTCCTCCTTTCTGCGCCGCGCAAAACCCTAGAAATTGAATGAGGAGCCGCCGATGAAGCCTCAGATAAGCTTGGCAGTCGACAGTTGTGAAAAGCTGTCAGGAGAGATGCCTGACAGAAAGAGTGACAATTTGGATTGTAGCTACCAGAATAGAATGGACGCAATTAGTGAAGATGCTTCCGCTGCACTAATACGGCGTACTTGTTGCTATCAACAACTCCTTTCCTGTCTATGTGCAGTTCGGTTTGAAGGAAGGTGCTACAATGGCAAACTTGGGCGTTGGTGAGGAGTTCACAGTGCAGCGAGAAGAGGAGATCAGAATGCAGCGAGAGGGAGAAGACGTGGAGAAGGAAAGAGACAATGTGAGTACTGATTCCTCGACAAGCCTCTTTTCTGAGTTTTACAGGGAATACGCTCTTCAATACGCTCCAGGGAAAGAATTCAAGACTCGTGAAGAAAAGGAGGCGTGGTTTGCGAGGGGCTTCAAGGTATGAATTATCTACTTCAGCAAGTACTGAATTTGCTACTTCTGAATGCCGAGGAATCTCAGTCCTTTCTCGGGAGAGTACGAGTTCGTTGTTTCTGTCCAGGGGACTTCTCTGGAGAGTGAATATTTTTAGGGGAATTTTGGCCCTTGCACTGGTCCTAGTGTTGTAGCGGTGTTTTGTTCTCTACGGGGTCGGCAGCCTCCCTCAGACGCTCCGCTGAGAGCCAGGTGATTGGACGCCGACATTCCAATTCCAATTCCTGTGCGTTACAGTCGATGTGAATTTGGGTGAATCCCCGGTCCTCACTGGTCCTCGTGATGTCGATATGTTGTGGCTCAAAGGGGGACGGCACCCTCCCAATGCTGTGGTCCTCGTGATGTTCAGATGTTGCTCGGGAGGTTTCATTTGTTTTTCTGATTCAATTCCTCTTTCAATCTTTCGCTGTGAATGGCGGCTCAATCCCCGAACCTCAGAGGTCCTCGTGATGTTCAGATGTTGTGCCTCGAAGGGGCTGGCCTCTTCTCGATGTTGTGGTCCTCGTGATGGCTGATGTTGTGCCTCGAAGGAGCTGGCCGCTTCCCGATGCTAAGGTCCTCGTGATGGCTGATGTTGTGCCTCGAAGGGGCTGGCCTCTTCCCGATGCTCTGGTCCTCGTGATGGCTGATGTTGTGCCTCGAATGGCCGACACCCTCCGAATGCAGTGTGACTGGCACCCTCGTGGGCTTCTGTGTGTCTGTGATCTTGCGTTCCTTAAGCTTTTTGAGACACGAATTCCCGAAGTGGTCCTCGGTGTGTTAGACTTTCGTGGACGAAAGTTAGGCAGTTGCTCGGGAGGTTTGAATTTTTTTTCTCTTTCAATTCCTCTTTCATTCTTTCGCTGTGAATGGCGGCTCAATCCCCGAACCTCAAAGGTCCTCGTGATGTTCAGATGTTGTGCCAGGAAGGGGGTTGGTACCTCTCGATGCTGTGGTCCTCGTGATGGCTGATATTGTGCCTCGAAGGGTCTGGCCTTTTCCTCATGCTGTGGTCCTCGTGATGGCTGATGTTGTGCCTCGAAGGGGCTGGCCTCTTCCCGACGCTGTGGTCCTCGTGATGGCTGATGTTGTGCCTCGAGTGGCCGACACCCTCCGAATGCATTGTGAGTGGCACCCTCGTGGGCCTCTGTGTGTTTGTGATCTTGCGTTCCTTAAGCTTTTTGAGACACGAATTCCCGAAGTGGTCATCGGTGTGTTAGACTTTCGTGGACAAAAGTCTGGCAGGGTCTCGGGAGGTTTGTTTTTTATTTTCTCCTTCAATTCTTCTTTCAATCTTTTGCTGTGAATGGGGGCTCAATCCCCGAAATTCACAGGTCCTCGTGATATTCAGATGTTGTGCGGCGAAGGGGGTTGGTGCCTCCTGATGTTGTGGTCCTCGTGATGGCTGATGTTGTGCCTCGAAGGGGCTCGCCTCTTCTCGATGCTGTGGTCCTCGTGATGGCTGATGCTGTGCCTCCAATGGCCGACACCCTCCGAATGCAGTGTGACTGGCACCCTCGTGGGCTTCTGTGTGTCTGTGATCTTGCGTTCCTTAAGCTTTTTGAGACACGAATTCCCGAAGTGGTCCTCGGTGTGTTAGACTTTCGTGGACGAAAGTTAGGCAGTTGCTCGGGAGGTTTGAATTTTTTTTCTCTTTCAATTCCTCTTTCATTCTTTCGCTGTGAATGGCGGCTCAATCCCCGAACCTCAAAGGTCCTCGTGATGTTCAGATGTTGTGCCAGGAAGGGGGTTGGTACCTCTCGATGCTGTGGTCCTCGTGATGGCTGATATTGTGCCTCGAAGGGTCTGGCCTTTTCCTCATGCTGTGGTCCTCGTGATGGCTGATGTTGTGCCTCGAAGGGGCTGGCCTCTTCCCGACGCTGTGGTCCTCGTGATGGCTGATGTTGTGCCTCGAGTGGCCGACACCCTCCGAATGCATTGTGAGTGGCACCCTCGTGGGCCTCTGTGTGTTTGTGATCTTGCGTTCCTTAAGCTTTTTGAGACACGAATTCCCGAAGTGGTCATCGGTGTGTTAGACTTTCGTGGACAAAAGTCTCGCAGGGTCTCGGGAGGTTTGTTTTTTATTTTCTCCTTCAATTCTTCTTTCAATCTTTTGCTGTGAATGGGGGCTCAATCCCCGAAATTCACAGGTCCTCGTGATATTCAGATGTTGTGCGGCGAAGGGGGTTGGTGCCTCCTGATGTTGTGGTCCTCGTGATGGCTGATGTTGTGCCTCGAAGGGGCTCGCCTCTTCTCGATGCTGTGGTCCTCGTGATGGCTGATGCTGTGCCTCCAATGGCCGACACCCTCCGAATGCAGTGTGACTGGCACCCTCGTGGGCTTCTGTGTGTCTGTGATCTTGCGTTCCTTAAGCTTTTTGAGACACGAATTCCCGAAGTGGTGCTCGGTGTCTTAGACTTTCGTGCACGAAAGTCAGGCAGTTGCTCGGGAGGTTTGAATTTTATTTCTCTTTCAATTCCTCTTTCATTCTGTCGCTGTGAATGGTGGCTCAATCCCCAAACCTCAGATGTCCTCGTGATGTTCAGATGTTGTGCCACGAAGGGGGTTGGTACCTCCCGATGCTGTGGTCCTCGTGATGGCTGATGTTGTGCCTCAAAGGGGCTGGCCTCTTCCTGATGCTGTGGTCCTCGTGATGGCTGATGTTGTGCCTCGAAGGGGCTGGCCTCTTCCCGACGCTAAGGTCCTCGTGATTGTTGATGTTGTGCCTCGAAGTGGCTGGCCTCTTCCCGACGCTGTGGTCCTCGTGATGGCTGATGTTGTGCCTCGAGTGGCCGACACCCTCGGAATGCAGTGTGAGTGGCACCCTCGTGGGCCTCTGTGTGTTTGTGATCTTGCGTTCCTTAAGCTTTTTGAGACACGAATTCCCGAAGTGGTCATCGGTGTGTTAGACTTTCGTCGACGAAAGTCTGGCAGGGTCTCAGGAGGTTTGTTTTTTTTTTTCTCTTTCAATTCTTCTTTCAATCTTTTGCTGTGAATGGGTGCTCAATCCCCGAACCTCAGAGGTCCTCGTGATATTCAGATGTTGAGCGGCGAAGGGGGTTGGTGCCTCCTGATGCTATGGTCCTCGTGATGGCTGATGTTGTGCCTCGAAGGGGCTCGCCTCTTCTCGATGCTGTGGTCCTCGTGATGGCTGATGTTGTGCCTCGAAGGGGCTGGCCTCTTCCCGATGCTGTGGTCCTCGTGATGGCTGATGTTGTGCCTCGAATGGCCGACACCATCCGAATGCAGTGTGACTTGCACCCTCGTGGGCTTCTGTGTGTCTGTGATCTTGCGTTCCTTAAGCTTTTTGAGACACGAATTCCCGAAGTGGTCCTCGGTGTGTTAGACTTTCGTGGACGAAAGTCAGGAAGTTGCTCGGGAGGTTTGAATTTTTTTTTCTTTTTCAATTCCTCTTTCAATCTTTCGCTGTGAATGGCGGCTCAATCCCCGAACCTCAGAGGTCCTCTTGATGTTTAGATGCTGTGCCAGGAAGGGGGTTGGTACCTCCCGATGCTGTGGTCCTCATGATGGCTGATGTTGTGCCTCGAAGGGGCTGGCCGCTTCCCGATGCTGTGGTCCTTGTGATGGCTGATGTTGTGCTTCGGATGGCCGACACCCTCCGAATGCAGTGTGAACTGGCACCCTCGTGGGCTTCTGTGTGTCTGTGATCTTGCGTTCCTTAAGCTTTTTGAGACACGAATTCCCGAAGTGGTCATCGATGTGTTAGACTTTCGTGGACGAAAGTCTGGCAGGGTCTCGGGAGGTTTGATTTTTTTTTTCTTACAATTCTTCTTTCAATCTTTCGCTTTGAATGGCGGCTCAATCCCGGAACCTCAGAGGTCCTCGTGATGTTTAGATGTTGTGCCACGAAGGGGGTTGGTACCTCCCAATGTTGTGGTCCTCGTGATGGTTGATGTTGTGCCTCGAAGGGGCTGGCCTCTTCCGGATGCTGTGGTCCTCGTGATGTCAGATGTTGTACCTCGAAGGGGCCGGCACCCTCCCAATATAGTGGACCTCGGATGGCAGATGTTGTGCCTCGAAGGGCCGACACCCTCCGAATGCAATTGGACTGGCGTCCTTGTGGGCTACTGTGTGTCTGGGATCTTGCGTACTTGAGGCTTTTTGTTAGACTTTCGTGGACGAAAGTCTGGGAGCGTCTCGGCACCCTCTGTGTGTGATGATGTGTTTTTTAGCAGAACTGGTGTTTTTTGTATTTTCGTGCAAATTTTTGTCAGGCTTTCGGGCATTGAAGTGGTACTTATGATCTTCTCGGTGCTCTAGTTTCAAATGGGATTGACATTCTTGTTAAATAATGGAGTTAAATTTTATTTGTTTAGTTTCCTGTTCCTGAACGCTCTCTTAGAGTTGGCTTACCGATGGTTTTGCGTGGTATTGCAGGATCAGTTAAAGCCAGTTGCAGATGATTCAGAAAAGGAATCCGATGCAGATAGCGACCTCTCCTTTTTGAGAGACGAAGTGTTAGCTTACGTTGAGTCCCGTCGATTAGTAGTAGCTTTGAGCTCGGTTCCGGGAACTCCGCCTCCTCTCACCCCTGTTAGTCACACTTATTGTGTTGACTTTGATCGGATTGCGATTACAAAGCAAATCAAAAAGAATGATGCCAAAGCTAGACGTATCCAAGAGAAAGCAGTAGCTAGAAGTGCACCACGTCGTTCTCCGCGTCTTGCCGCAAAGTTAAAATTTGTTTAATTGTATCCTCATAGTGTATAATATGTTTATCATATGCTTACTTATAAAGTGATTATGATATATTATCTTTCTTATATTGTTATTTTGACACATTCTTATTCTCTTTGTGGTCTGCTATATTTGCTCTCTGAATTGCCAGATGAATCTTGATCAAGTCGAACTTCTTCAAGATGCAGTGGATACCCGGCCTTTTCTTAATCTTCCACAAACGGTATCTCCCGACGGTGACGAACTCTTACTTGATAGTGGCGGATCTGTTGGAGACTTGCGGAATACAGTACCGGAAGAGACTCCATCGATGATGGATCTCCAAGCTGAAGCAACGCAAGGTCCAGATGGTCACGAGTATCCTTCCGAGGATGATGACACCCCTTTGCCTGGAGGTGTCACCGTTGGAATCGTCCACATGCCACCTCATCTTGAAAACAAAGATCCGGATTGGAGTGCAAACGAGATGAGAATGATTCACAAAAGTGATTCAATTGCGATCATCAACAGGTTGAGATACAAACCTGTGAAAAAGTCCCGCATGCTAATTCCATTGTGTCGTCTTGTTTGTTATCCCAAGGTTCGACCTATCTCCGAACAAGACGTACGGAAATTGGAGAATGAGTTCAACAAAGGCTATCGCGAAGGAGACCGAGTCATGTACGTTTCTCCCTTCAATAGGAAAGGGAGAGAGAAAATTGTTGACGCCGGAGATGCAGTGTGGACGAATCTACTTTGGAAATCTGCAAATGAAGAGTTTGAGAAGACGTTGCTATCTGATCCGGATCTTCAACACTTGAGCGATAAGTACTTCTACGTGTACGAAGGTAACCACCGAGTTACGGCGTGGATGCGTCACATTGAGAGGTACCATAAGATGGAAGCTTCGTGGCACATCTCCGTGGACTGTATCGTACTTGATGCACGAGGAGAAAGCAACCTCCTGCTTGACGCTATGAACAACATAAATTGGTGAGTACTTTACTGATTTTCCTATTTGCTCTATTTGTATTTTGAGTAACTTCAATGTTTCTTATGTTTGAGTTCGCTCTCTCTGAGTCAATCGAACATGACCATGTCGAAGACGGGTTGTGTGCAAAATTGCAGCGCATGAGGAAGTTTGGTAAACTGAAACTTGAGGATTTCAAGGATCTGATATCTCCAGAAGATTACAGAATATGCAAGAACGCCAAAGCCAAAAAAGATACTTGGTATCCTGTAACAACTGACGTTTTCGTAAAATTCCTATATGCGGTAAGTTGAGTGTAATGGGTTGGTACTGTGATTCGTTGTATTTGGGATTTTCCTCTTTATTAATCCTTCTTATGTTATGTACAGAGGAGATTAGCAAAGGCTTCCGATGACGCTGAGACGAATTACTACGCAACAGTCCCAAAGGAGAAACAAACAGGACCCGGAGTTTGGAGTGCGATGGATAATGCGATCAAAGCAGAAATTAAGGCCATTCGTGGCAAAAACTTCGACAAGATGGTCGCTGTAGCAAACCATAAACTTGGGAAAGTATTTGCGAAGGAGGTAGAAAATGCACCCCTTTCACGTATCATATGACTATATTTGCGATCATGATTCATCACTCGATTCTTACTTGTAAATTACATGTGCAGATTTATTCCCATTACAGCAAGAACCTGAAACCCGATATGACAATAGATCGTTTACAAATGGTTGCCACTAGCAATGTTCATTGCGATTTCAAGGGAAAGTGGCTCCAATGGTGGAACTCATCTGACGATGTTCGACGATCTTTTCGCTTCCCTGATGAACGTCCAATGAAAGATAAAGCTCTGGTGGCATTTCTGCATTGCGCATCTCTTTGGGCACAGGTATCTTCAATTTTCTTTACGTGTTGAAAAAGTTTGAGTTCATATGATATATTCATCATTAACTTGTTTCTCTTTTACAGCTCGAGCATTCACTTCAAACTGAATTGCAAATCCTCATTGACAACGAAAACCTCACCATTGAGTGGTCTAGTGTTGTCCTAAAGCCATCTAAGTATGTAGAGAAGTGGAGGTTGCTCTTATGGGACAAGGCATTCAAGAACTACCTTGGTCCTAATGCAAGCCCAAAGTTCATCAAAGGCTCGGATCTTCAAAAGATTACCGGGGGCAAAGTTACAATTAAGCGACTTCTATTCCGGTATGTTTTTAATTTTCTCTTCAAAATTATTAAATTTGGTACAACTTGTTCAATTCACACAATCTGATTTTTTCCCACTTTTGTAGGTACTTGAAACAAGAGCTCGTTGCGAAGGGAGCATTAGCCTCGTTCTCTATTCCAATGGAGTTCTGGGACATTTCAGTCACAAATGATCCCCGCAGCTTTTTCTCCACAGCCCAACAAGAGCGGTTTACCAACTCCCAATTGACGACCGGTGGATGGTTTCTGGAGTGTGACGACAACTACGTGCACAAGGAGGAGAAGCATCTTCTTCGAAACCTTGCGTCTAACCCAGCTGACTCTACACCGATGGACTTTGACGACGATGACGATGACGACCTCTCCATTTTACCACTCGCACCTGATCCAATCTCTTCTCCTTCTTCACCAGTTGCAGTGCCCAAGTCTCGTGCAAACAGGAAGAGACGCAACGCTGTTGCAGAGCCAGTTGTAGATCTTGAGCAAGAATCCGAAGAAAATGCTCCCCTCGGAGAAGACATTGCAGGGCCTGAAGATGCTGATCTGACTCAGGCTTCAGCGGGAGCCGCAATCAATACAATTCGACGCGGTGCAAGATTGACTCAACTTTCAACAGGTGGACTTACGAATGCTGGGTCCCCTCCTCAATCATTCACCGTTGACCACAACTCGCAGCAGTCCCCACGTCGCCTTAGCCAGCCAATATTCCCGAGACGCCCTCTTCTAAAACCCAATCACATCGGTAGCAGCTCGTCGTCTAAAATATCGGTGACTTTACCTATGTATCTCGAGAAGGGCAACATTGGTGATTTGGTTCACCAGTTATCGAAGACTGCAAAATGGGATTCGCAAATCCTCGATATCGTCGAGCACATCAAGAAGGTTTTATTTCTTCCCTTTGTCTTTCATGAACTTCTTCTTACGTTTTGTACTTCTAAATCTATTAGCCACTTTCAAATTTTTTACTTGTATCTCAGATTGGAAAAGACCGCAAGTACCCGTGTTCGGCGATGGAGTATGAACCCAAGCATCCAGGGATTGATCTCATTTTTGCAGATGCTCCCGAGAACTTGCCTGTACCGGGTGTGTCTCCAATAGAAATTCCATCTTGGAACCGGCGTGACAAAACCTACTTTGAGAGCCTCTTCGTGTTTGCCGCGTATCATTTGACAGACGTTGGAGCCATTCTTCTGATGCATCCCAAATGTCGCAGAATCGAGCGTACTCTCGATGCCGAGTCCCATACATATAGATTTCGTCTTGTTCGAGACTGGTGGGGATATAATCCCCTTCCTATGGCATCTACCGTACCTAAACCGAAAGGGGTACGTATCAGAATCTAATTTTCAATTTCGCAATTCATGGTAATTGCCTTCTTTGCATCTATATTAATGTATCTATACTTGTGTTTTGCAGACTCACTGCTTCCATATCAAAGTGTATGTTCGCAAAGAGTTTGTTTCGAAGTTCCAAACTCGGCAAGTCGCACACGCATATGCGGGTGTGTCAATCGTACCTGATGAGGAAGACCACCTCTGTAACTTTGCAGAGAAAGAAACCTTGCGATATCGTCCGGACGGTACGCCGTGGCGAGGCTCACGAGAGAAGGACCCTTCCTTCATTCAATGTTTCGTCGATTGTCTCACGGACGAGGGGGGTATAGTCTTCGACTGGAGCGCAAGTAGAGGTAAAGTTCCCGTAGACTCTACATTAAAATTTGTTTCTACATTTCGCATTTTTAACGTGGGCTTCCGATTTTGTAGGTGCATCTGTGATTGCTTGCGCGCACTCCAACCGACACCTCATCGCTATGGAACCTGACGAAGAGATCTTTGATGGTATACTCGCGGATTACAAGAACGAACCTTCCGGTGATGAGGAAAGTGGAGAATCATCCCCCCCCCCCCCCGCAGACTATGACTCTGACGAACCGGTCGTGAAGAAACCACAAAAGTTCATTGGTGCGTATTACCATCTTGTATTCTCTTTTTCAATTTTAAATTACACACTTACAAATCGGTAGGACTGACTTTCTTTGCAATTTTAGGATCGCAGGTCTAAAAGAGCGATTGACTAGCAACGCTCATCTCTACAAGAGCCCTCCTTCGAAATTCACCCTACCATCGTACGCTGAGCGACTTGCTCAAGAGTTTGTTCAAGCTCCATCTCTCATTTTGTCTGACACTCCACGTCGACGTTATAGCAAGAGTGTGCTTAAGTTTATAGACTTTGAGGCAGATCAGTGTGATCAGCACTTTAATGGTACTACACCGTCTACCTAGTGTGTGATTTGTTTTCCGATAGGTACTGGACATGGTAGCGCCATACATTCGTAGTTTCCCATGATCTATTACTTATATACTATCTATATGTGTTTTTAAATATATACGGTTTTATATTTTTATAAGTCGGAAATTTGTATTCAATAAATTCAAGCACATTCAAGCCAACTCTCACACCAAGTGTGACTCGTGGCCATACAACTACTATAACTAGCAATCAACTAGTCGTAGTTGGAATCACTTCCAAAATCACCGCCGCTGCGATCACCAGCTTCTGAAGTGAATTCCACGAAATCTTCCCAAATCGTCTGGAGAGGCACTATCTCATACTTGTTGCAGCTGAAGCACCCCCAATTCTTGCCCGTCATGTCTTTCAGGTAGTCGTCTCCCTTGTTCCGTGCGATACACCCTGCACACCACGCCTTGTTACAATAATCACACAGGATCACAAACTGAATTCCCCCACACCAATTGCATTGCTCATCATCGTACTGGGCGTTCTTCGTGAATACAACGTCGTCCAACACAAGTTTGCACGAAATGCATATGCCAACACCGAGACGAGGATGCTCCAACAAACAAGCACGCATTTTTTTCTCCCCACAAGCAGTGCAAGAATACAAATACAAGGGATCGAAATCGGCCGAATGCCCCGCCATTTGATCCACAATTGTGCAAGAGTGAGAAGTTTCAAAAGAGAGATGGCCCACGAACTGCTCTGAGATGCTGGCTTCCGTTTCCTCCGTTCTTGTATATAAGGAGAGAACTTTGGATTTACCATCCAACCTCACCAACCCGATTTATCAGCACCGGCAGTGCAGTCAGTATCGGCAATCGGCACACCAGCAGCGCCGTCAGAATCGGCACCGACAAGGCAGCTTTTCTGAACTCTATACCGGCACCGACATTCCAACGAATCAAGAATCGACACAATTCCCATACACTCTCATGACGTTGGACGTGAGTTCTCAGGGACACCATCATTGCACTTCGTCCCTCCTGCTAGTTTGTCGGTCCCTCCTGCTAGTTTGTCGGTGCCATGCTAACCACCTGCTTGATCTTGGTGCCCATAGGGCCGGTTCTTTCCTCTCCCTCGTTCCATGGAAGTTGTGATTGATTCATTTTTTTACCACCGCAGTGCTCGTTTGAAGGTCCTCGACTCCGATTTTGGTCACTCCCTGCTTGTACATCTAGCCGATGTCATTGTCATCACCTGCGCATGGGACCGGTGCCAGGTGCTGTACTTCGGCTCATGGAGCTAATTTCGAAGCTGTACTTTGATCTGTTATTGTAATGGAAGGGCCGTTTTGCTCACCGACCAATGGACGTGAGTTCTCAGAGACACCATCATTGCAATTTTCTTACATTCTCGTGAGTAATCGAATCACTACCGCATCCTTTTCTCCCATCTCTACTAGCACATCACAATGAGCACCGAAACTGCACAGCTTCATGGAATGTATTCACCCCTAAACCGACACTCCTTATGACACAACCCATCCAATGTGATGAAGTCCAACATCACAATGCATGAGCACCGACATTGAGCATGAGCATGAGCATGAGCATGAGCACCGACATTGAGCACCGTCATTGACCATGAGCATGAGCAGGAGCACCGGCATTTGAAGGTCAAATTCATCAAATAGTGTGATACTATGGATTTTTGATGATATTACAGAAATTTGTTGATATTATGGAAGATGTGGGTGATATTAAAAAACGTGCCATTTTGCAAGCATAAATCTTTGAGATTTTGAGTTCAAAATATATGCCGGTATAATGGCACGTTTAAGAACGCGACCAAATTGGCACAACATGGCTTTGGTAATATGGCAAGAGGAATTGTGTTATTTTAACGGAATTGAGGTTTACTCTAAGTATCTCAGTACAGTGTAATGTAAGCCATGCATGCCTTTGACGGTGACATCAGCCCAAATTTTAATGTAACTTCTTGAACTCCAATATCAATGCAACGATGTATGTAAATGTTTAAGTACTAAACTCATTGCACTCTAAAAGTTTTTTTGTTTCCATTGAAGTGATTGAAGCTTGCCAATGTTGGTAGGGGCTATAGTCCAGTAATTGTATAGCTCAGGATAGCTGCTTTAGGACGCGGTGCAACGCTCAAACGAGGCCGAGGAGAATCGAACTCGGACCACTACAATGCCACGTGAATGTCTTTCTGTACACCTTACAACTTACAAGGTGACACGAAGAAGACGACTGTAGTTATAAATTTTAGATTATATGAACCGAAGCACTTACATATAATTCTGACAGGTGTAGTAGGAAATTGATGACGTCAGCCCTAATTAGTCTCTAAATCTTAATATTGATAAATGAAACTTATTGATTACCTAAACGGCCATCCCAAATTATGGTATATATTTTGTATATGATTTTAATTGTATTGGTTAGACATGATGATGCCAGCCTATAATTTAATTAACTTTTATCTAAACTTGCAAATGTGGATAATTTATGAAATATTGTATAACCTCAGTACCATAAAAATAAATGGATAAAGGACCTATATCCACGGTGTTGGGTTCTTTTTTTGCCTAAAAACGACCATATCAAAAATTCAGAACCACCCATTTCATGGTAATAGGGCTATTAACTTTTAAATTTTTTTTGCAATGAGTGGTAATAGGGTCTTAATCTTTCATAAAAAAAAAAAAAATCTGCCAATCACCGCTCACCGCTCACCGCTCTCCGCTCACCGCTCTCCGCTCACACCCGTGCATTCCCCGGACATGGAGTTCAACACATCCCGGATTGTGGATTGTTTGTTGAATCCTTGGATGAAGTAATACCGGATGGTGTCATCGGTCAAGTGGTTGCCCACGAACCTTGTTACCACCGTATTAAACCGGCGTATATACTCCGTGATACCCTCGGTGGGCCCTTGCCTTATCTCCGTGAGGGCCACCAAGGCATTTTGTTGCCCGGTCTCGGGCCTAAATTGCCTTAAAAAAGCCGTTTGTATGGTCGACCAATCCACAAACATTCCGGGGGCGTGTGAGCGGTACCACTCATATGCCGCCCCCTCTAAGGTAGTGGAAAACCAAACCAACCAATAGTCTTCTTCGGGAATGACATTGGTCACGAGGGTTTCAATATACCTCTCAATATGATTGGAGGGGTCCTCGTGAGCCATCCCGGAGAACTTCGGAAGGTGCATGAGCATGCCCCGTGGCGCTAACCCCACGGGCATCACTATTGGAAGCCCTCGTGGGGCCATCATTGCATCCGCCGGGTCAGGAGCAACCGGGGGTACCGGGGCGCCCGGGTTGAATGGTTGCGCCATGCGAATAGAATCAACTTGGACCACCGGAACCGAGGAGTTTTCTACCTCTGAAGTCCCACCTTCCAAATCCTTAGGTTGGTCTCCTACTAATTGACTAAATCTACTTTGGGTACCCTTGTGTGATGGTAATTCACAGTACGATCTTCCCGATCGGAGTGTTACCATTGGCGATTGCTCCTTTGGTCGTCATTGAATTTTGACTACCGGAGAATTTAATGCCAAGGTCACCCCATCAATGGGAAATTCAACGTAGGTAAATGGGGAACTTGGAGGAACAAACCACACTACTAACTAGTAGGTGGAAAACCCGATCCTTGTTGAACTAAGCTAATCGATAGGTCCCCTTAATGGAACGCGAAGACAACTCTAAGTGTGACTTCCTAACTTGCTTAGGTAAATGAGATGACACGATGAAGGTAAACCAGTAATGGGCATGGTAAAAAATCACAAATGATAACCCTTTGACCCGTAGGAAACCCCTTCCAAGAGTGCCCAAATAAGAGGGGAAGAGATCGGCAGCCTTGTACCCCTCCCGGCTATGGGCCGGATCTCCCCTAGGTCACCGTGCACGTACTGCCGAAGCGGGGGAAGGCCGAAGCCTTTAGCCCACGGTGCCCTCAAATTTGGTAAGCACGGAGAGGAAAGGTGATCATTGATACCGGGTTGTGCACCCCGACACCACGTCGGGCTTAAGCCACACACCTTTTCCCTTCCACTCACACTCCTCCCATGGGCGAGGAGTGAAGGTAATGGATAAAAGTGGTTTGTACCATGCCAATGTCCCAAGTGCCCTGTCGGTCCCACAATTACCAAGTCCCCTAAATTCCTTAACCTTTAGTCTAATTGGTATGAATTAAGAGGCCTAGGAAACACCGCAAACTTACTAAGCTAGATTCAACCTAAATCAAGCAACCGGGACCTCTAAGGACCCTAAAAAGACCAAGGAAAAAACATGGCAGCATACGAAGACTTCCAATTTAGGCTTGGTGAATTTTACCACAAGTTTCTTATCACAAGTGTAAACGGATGGTCCTTCGCCCCTTACCATGATGGTGCACGATTCGGGAGTGGTAACCACTCAAGAACCCCGTGCCGGTTCTTGAATGGGCGGCATCACCCGGTCCACTCCCAATTTCTCGATTGGGCTTCCGGACCCACGAGAGGGTTACAAAATTTTTAAATGATTAAGTGAAAACAAAAGGTTGGACCACAAAAGTCTCGATGGACGGGTGAAGGGCAACCTGTGGGTTCAACCTGCAAAAACAAACTCTCAAAACCGTTGGGGCATCACTGTCAACGGTCTCGATTGCAAACAATAAAAATGGTCCCGCCGGCGATTAACCCGACCTCACCATATACAAAAGCCTATGGAAAAAATAGCTACTACACACGAATAGAAGTCACCCAACAACGGTGAACTTCTATTTTCGGTTGGAAAATTGCCAACCTAAACACGAGTGAATCCTCACCCGAATGGTGAGAATAATCCACTTTCGCCCCCGAGGGGGCTACGCCGGTGTCCCTTCCTACTAGGGTTGGGCACGAAGTGTGAAAAACACTCTCCGGGCGCCTTGTGAGAGATGGCAGATTACTATAAATAGTAATATGCCCTCAATCTCCCAAGACTACAATAGGCAAGGGGGAGACCCCCCCCTTGACGCTCAATATTTGAGCGGTAACACAAGCCAATCCCCGAAAAACTCCCTTGGTACAAAAAAATTCAAAAACGCCCACAATTTACAACACATCTGGGTTAGGCCAAATGGCCAACAACTCCACTTCGTGTCCGGATCAGCCGGCTCACTAAGTTACCCGCCCCCCACAAAATTCAACAACAAAGATCACAAAAACCTCGTCCGGTCTTGGCTACACAAACAACCCACGGTTACTTGCATACCACCCAAACACATGCAAGCAAAAAATAAGGCAAATGAATTCGGTTTTAAGGAAAACCGGTGTTTTGTCTATGAGGTCCAAAACCACAGATTACCATAATTAGTAATCTGCCCCTACCTTCATCAAACAAGTCTTCTTGTATCACTCCTCAACTCCAAGTCCTCTTCCTTCACACCACACAATACTTTGACAAGGAGGTTAGAACCACAATGTCTATTTACCACATTCAAATCAATGTAAATTAAATTAATCAAAAGTTTAAGGCAAGCCTTTTCAACCTAATTAATCAATCACATTTAATATTATTAAGCCCAAGCTACAACAAATGAGGGAAAGACCCAAACCGCACCAAGTCACCAACTACTAAGCAAAACACCCAAAATTGAGCAAGAATTGACCAAAAATTGAGCAAGAAATCACAGCTTACCATTTATAGTAAGCTGGTCCTTTTTCTTCAATTCGAATACCTAAAAAGAATACAAGCAAAAGCAACAAAATAAAAAGAAAACGCATCCAACCTCCCGGCCGACGCACCAATTATGTGAGCCTAAATCCCGGTGACCCGGTTTTTAAGCCACAAGTTTGGCCGTGGGCGTGGGTGCAAGTAAAACGACCTTCCAAGCAATGGACACCAAACTTCATACATACATGCAATTTCTAGTTTGGATTCACAAGGAGACACAACCATTCACTCAAGTCTCCATTTAATGCAAAACAAGTAGCTCCAGCAGTGAATTGAGTCCGCCAAGCCTCCCTAGGAGGTTCAAATAACCCTCATTTGACCACCCAGGGCCTAGGGCTCAATTATGGGCACAAAATGACCAAAAGGAACACTTAAGGCCTCTAAAACACATATGGACTAAGAGGTCCAGCACACAATTTAGGGCTGAAAACGGGTTGCAAATCACATCAAAGCACCTTCTACCTCAAGCCTAAGCACCCAATCAACATATGAGTGCTAACAATCAACTAAACATGCAATTCTCCACCACTACACAATTTTAGGGTTAATTGGAGAATTTTGGGCAGCGCTTCCGCGCGGTTCCCTCACACGAATTCAAATCGTGACACAAGACAATCAAACCAGCATACACAAGCAAGAAAACTCACATTCATACATGAAACTATAACACAACATCACCAAATCAAGCTGCAACCCAAACATGTTTTTGGGCAACAAATTGCCATTTTCCAAAGCATTCATGCATCTAACCCCACTAGGGTCGTTGCACACACAATCTAGCTACTCAAGAGTGTCACAATCACATCAAAGGAGGATGAAATGGGGCTTCCCTCAATCTGCCGCCACCAGTAAGGTCCTTCGGTAGAACGACGATTTTTCCCTCGTCCTTGCTCCAATGGAGGCGAGCTTGGTCCCGTTAGAAAGAAAACTCGACAATGCTCCTGGATCTCTAAGGCACGCCCCCCAATTCCTTGCCAGTCGTGAGATCTCGTCCTTCAAAGCCGACCCTTCAACTCTGCCGTCACCAGTAAGGGTACTTTGGTAGAATTGCGATTTCTCCCTCGTCCTTGCTCCAATGAGGGCAAGCTTGGTCTTGTTGGAAAGAAAACTCGACAACGCTCCTAGATCTCTAAGGCACGCCTCCCAATTCTTCGTCAATCGTGAGATCTCGTCCTTCAAAGTCGGCAGCCACTCCCAAATTGAAAACTCCAACCCTTCTATCTTCTCCTCCAACCTACCCACACTCACACCCACATGCAACGAATCCACACATCCTACTTGCAAGTTTTTTTTGTGTTAGACCACCCAACTCTATTTTGCATAGCTACAACCTAAGAAAACTTTCACACACACACACACTCTCTTCCCCACACATGGGAGAGAGAGAGAGACACACACTCTCTCTAACCCTAGCCCAACGGTAGGGAGAAAACCAACTCCAATACATCCATCCAACATTTCATCTACCGGTCTTCTAACCCCTTTTCCACTTTCTAACTTTTTAGAACTAAAACCATTGAGGATTTTGATTCTAACAAGTCCGGATTAGCGAGATAGGACTCCAAGACTTTCTACTATATGCCGAGGTTTGAAACTAAAAGGGTAAAACATAAGAATAAGCATTATATAACGCGCGTAAATAATCAAAACCTTGCGGGAAGGGTTTTCCCGCCGAGGTGAACCATCTCAAGGGTTCACATGGCCCATCCTTATATACTCCGGGGTGAGTAGGTACAGTAGTAATTGCGGCGTAGTCATGAAGTGACTGCGCCATAAATGCTTAACTACCTGGAGTTACTGCCTAGCTAACTCGGGTGGCTGGATCCGATTTGGAGGATCTGGCGGTTAAGGCAATTAAGGTGGATGGACAGAATCCTACCCGAAAGTTGTGCAAATGATCTCTCTTAACACTTTTGTTTTGGAAGTCCACCTGCTTCTGCCTTAGCCTCAAAAACACGCCGTAACTGCTTCTCGGGCTAACTTGTAGCTCAGTTATTCAGATGGGCCGTGCGAGCTTTTTTACGACATCTACACTTTGGGAAGATGTCGATAGACTCCTCACATGACCCAATCGGAGCTCCCATGTGGGAGCTATGCCCATCTGAACATTTGGGAGTCCCGGGAGGCAGCATTTCCGAAGTCCCGATGCTTTGGAGAGCCATATCTCCAAGGGCATTGCTTTGCTCTTCTCGAGCCTTAACATTTTGGAAATCTCTTGTCTATAGCTTTCCAACAACATGCAACATGACGCCATCCATGAAGGACGACAAATTGAGTCCTGAAAGGCAACACTTTCGAGTCGAGGAGTGTCCCGGAACACGCTCGGACTTTGAAGAGCCATATCTCATGACTTACAACTCCAAATTGCGCGTTCTTTGGACCCATGGATGCGTGCTTGAACAAGGTTTCCAACCATGTAAGGCACGCTACCAAGTTCATCCTGAGCACAAAGCTATTGCGTGCTGTTTGCTCGGGACTCTCCTTGGTCACCTCACCTTTTCTTTTGCCAAGCCCGGGGCGTCACTCCGGGAGTCCTCTTGGCTCAGCACAGTGTTCGGGCAATCTTCGGAAATGGATGTGACAAGAATGGTGCTAACAATGTGTGTGTGGGGCACATGGAAGTGTTAGTTAAGTCGTGGCCGGTTGCTACTAAATAAATAAGCTGGGTTTCCGCTACCAAGTAAGGCTCACTAAGAAAAAAAGGAGTTGGAGTAATTCGGGTCGCGACATTGCATGGCATGTGCAATGTTAGTTAAGTTGTGGCCGGTTCCTACGAACAACTTGAGCCGTGATTCCGGAACAAAGGAAGGCTTACTAAGGAAAAGAATAGCCATATTTGTTACATTGAGACAATATGTGCACTTTAAGACTTTGAGCATACATTAGGTCTGCTGGATTTATCCCCGTTGCGGGGATAAAACTTCAATGCAACCTTTGGGCATTGGAGGTACTCATGTATATTTATATGTAAAAGCCTCAAACTGTAAAAAAGATTCAACATTGAACATGTAGAACGATTTTTCTTTATCCCCGGATGAAATATGAGGCTCCAAATCGTCTCAATAGAACATATATTGCCTTAAATGAGTTGGGAGTAATTAGGGCCGCAATATCACATCATCAGCAAAGTAATGTAGATGGAGGTGGCTAAGATCGGCAACCAGAAGGGCTGTCCGTTGACATTCTACCTCTAATGCCTGTACGCACGGTATGACATTCTCACCCAGCCGGAAGAAGCAATTTCGGTGAAGCTTCAACCCCTGGAAGTTGTCTTAACTGATGTCTAAAACTATCATGATAGGAGCATAAAACCTTCGCAATATGCTGACGTGGCATGCCATGTCATTTTTCCAAGTCCACGTCAACTTTTCCCGCGTGCCACGTTGGATTTTCCCGGGTGCCACGTTGGATTTTCCCGGGTGCCACGTCGGATTCTCTCGGGTCCACGTAGAATTCTCGCGCCTCCGTGTCATCTTTTGTGGGACCATGGAAAATTCCACATCATGATGAATTTCATCTCCATGTGGCACTGCCCGTCCACTTCAAGCTGATGTGTCATCTACGTGGCACCTACGTGGCACACTTTTTACCCTTCCAAAATTACCTTAAGACATCTCCCTGTCATTTTAGACGTCTGCTTAGACATCTGTCATATCTAGGATGTCTTATGGTCTATAAGACATCCAAATTAATGTCTACATTGTCTTTTAAACATCATTTACAACATCACTAAAAACGCAGGTTTCTTATGGTGTTTTGAGGCTAAGGCTAAAACGGGTGGTCTTCCAAAACAAAAGTGTGTCATGGAAGGGCCCCCAACACAAGGGCGGGGGGCCTACTAAAGACTCCAGAGGATACTTGGAGCAGGGGTGGTCTCCATCCTCACTTCCACATGGTGCCAAGGAGAGCCGGGGTGGCTCCAAGAGCTGAGGCTAAGAATGGAGCCTCACCCCGCATCTCGGGGAAAATGAAGGGTGCTTTGCAGCATCTCTAAACATGGGGTTGAGAAGTGTCTCTCTCCAAGTTAGTTCGTGTGATAAGTAGTGCCGGTTTCCGGGAGTGACCGGGAATGGCTCCTTAGGGTGAGGCATGGAAAAGAAGTCTCACTGCCACACCTTGGGCATTGTAGGATGCTCTTAAGCATCCCGCAACATAGAGTTGGAAAGAGTCTCGTTCCAAACTAATCCCTGGGAAAACTAGTGCCGCATTCACGGAGGGTTCCCGGCAAAGTCCCGAATGGAATTAGAGACAAGAGTGGAAGGGGACTAGTGAGAAGTTGGACAGTGGATAAGCGCGGTTAGCTCCGCGGGTGATTAGTGTCACCCTTGAGAGCTTGGACATTTGTGGAAGGCCGCCCCGTGCCACCAAGTGGCATGCCTATGTATTGGTGGGAGTTCCGGATTAGCATGCCCATGTGTTGGTGGGAATTCTGGGTAATGAGTATCGGATAATGAGTTATGGAGTCAAGGTGGGTTTGACACCTTGAGTGGGAAGGTGTTGACATTGTATATGTGGGCCACATGCCGAGATTGCCGGAGACTTATGCCGAGTTGCTCAAGTTAACAAAAATGATTGGTAATGATGAAGGTCACCAAAAGGCCTCTAAAGAAGGGGCCTCAACCGGAGAGCAAGGCAAATTACTATGCAAGAGCCAACATAAGAAAGATGGTTGGCAAAAGCTTAAGGGCGGTGAGAGTCCGCCTTCCAAGGATGGGAAGGACAAGTTTGCTTAGAAGAAGACTAAAAGTGGAGAGAAGTCTAAAAAAAATAAAAAATGATAAGTCACATAACTTGTTAGAATTGTGGTGGAAAGGGCCACATGGCAATGCATTGCTCCAAACCAAAGGGGCAACCCACTCCTCATAAGTTCCGAAGCATTGAAGAGGATGGGCTTGCATTTTAATAAGCAAGCTCATCCAAGTAGGGTTCACAGAAAGGCAAGCCACACCAAACATGCTTTGTAGCAACGGATTCCGGGAACCAGTGGAGCCCACTACAATCCCGACCGATGCACCGATGGGACCCACCTTGGAGCCCAGCTGTTGTAACGTGCTTTTCCGATTCGTGCCCGGATAACCTTTTTTCGCGGTAAAAGAGGTTTCCCAAACAAGAACCCGAGTATTCGTTCTACGGAGATCCTGTGAAGTGCAAGAACACAATTTCCACCAGTTAGCTAACCCGGATTTGTGCTATCCGGGTACTGTCCTATCACCCCCGTACCCCGTATCCTGTCCTGGAAGAAGCTACCCGGACAGGAGAAAGGAGGGGGTTTAGTCTTTGTGGTTTAGTTTAGCCTCTGTATTCACCTCAGAGGGGTTTTCCCGCGTTTAGATAAGTGGGGGGATTAGACCACTTTTCCCGTTGATTAACGTGACCGGAAAGGTCACCGAGACGTTCTCTCTCCTTACCCTGTTAGGAACTTCCCTTATACCTCCCTCTACGCCCGGACTCTAGATCCACGCGCATGTCACAAAGGTTGGTATCCGGTTCTCCTATGGTCCGGTTATCACAACTCACTACCCGGGTTAGTAGATCCCGGGTTATCGGATCGGGGATGGTGCGGCGCCCGAGTTCACCGCTATCACCTACAGCATGGGACCGCCTACCCGGACTTGCCGATCTAGGGGACTCAACCGATGGTGTTCTCGGGAGTCGGTTGAGCGGCCGGAATCCCTTCCCCGGCCGCCGTAATCCAGACGCTACACGGACAGACCGGACCGAACCCTAAGTGGCAAGTGCCGTTCGCTAGCCGCACTCCTCCCCTGTCAGCTTCTCTACCTCCCGTACTACTCTCCGTTCAAGGACGGAACCGCTCTCTCTCTTGCCCGGATAGCAAGGGTCCTCTCGAACTCGCAAACACCCCGACCCAAAGCAGACAAGACAGGGAAAAGGAGAAGGACACACAATCGACACACACACACGCACACACACGAGGGAGATGAGAAAGAGGCGTGCTTGCCTTTGGATTAGGGTATTGCGAGAATCACAAAAAGACCCCGAGGAGGTATCCTCCCTCGGCTAAGTAGAGATCCTCCCGGCATCCCGAGAAGAGGACAAAAATTCCTTGCCTGGGAATCTTTCTAAATCTATCCTCTCCGTCGACCCTAGCGCCGTCATTCTCCTATCTCGCAAATAAAAGTACTACTTCTAACCTAATCTCGATCCGGGATATCCGCCCACCGTTATCTCAGCCCTAATCGTCCTCCTCCTCCATCATCGACGGTCAGTCGCGGCGCCTCGCGCGGTCTCGGAGCGCGCCGTCTTCCGCGCCCTCGGCCCGGGTTGGGAGGTGACCTCCTCCTCCTCTCCCTCCTCGCCATGTGCCGATGCAGCTCCCAGCGTCCACCACTCAAGATCAGCCGAAGGAGAGGGGCCGAGGTATCCGGAAATACCTCCCCGGTCTCCGGGACCTCCACCAACTCCTCGGGTATGAGGGGGGTGGTCTCCGAGGTGTGGGCTGAGCCAGGGGGACCCTCGAGGACAGGAGATCCCGCGATGGAAATTGCCGGTGCCGGTAGAGCCTGGGGTGCCTCGATCCCCTGTTCGGGTGGATGGGGGTCGGTCCTCTCGTCTTCTCCTGGTTGGATCGTGGCCTCCGGGGCGGGAGCAGGGCTCTCATCCCTAGGGGCCACTATCCGGTCAGGTGAAATCGGGGAGGAAGTCCTGCTGTCCGTCTCTATCCGGGAAGCTCTCTCCTCAGGGGGAACTTCTTCCTTGGCCGCCTCTGTCTCTTCGCGGGTATCCTCGGGGAGGAGTGGCAGTACGCTTGCCCCGGCCGGAACCTTTTCCGGGCTGCGGACGGGTGTAGGAATGGGCTCCTCCATGGCTACGGGGTCGGCAGACTCTCTCTTCTCTGCCGGGCGGCCTCAATGACTCGGATGCTACCCGGGTAGGAGGGTTTTCAACTACCTCCGGTGGGGGTGCTTCTCCGGGAAAGGCCTTAGCCATTTCCCCGATGAGGGTCCTCATCTCCTGGAGGGCTCCTTCCATCCTCTCCGCGGCCTTCTTCATGTACGCCGCCGCCAGGGTTGTCCCCGCCCGACCCGTTCGTAGCTACCGACCCGGCCGCTGCCTTCCCCGGTCTTCGACAACCGGCCGGGCCTCAACCGGTCGAGCCATACCCGGCTGGCCGTACCGGTTGAGGTATACCCGGTTGAGCGACCCTTTCCGGGTAGGAGTCAACCCGCGAAGAGCCGCTACGCGTTATCCGGGTCCCAGCGGGCCGACCTGGATACGACTAGGCGGGATCCGGCTCGGAAGCAGGAGATACAAAGCAAAAGAAAATTCAAAAAGGTAGTGCTACCCTACCCCGTCCACTAAGCCTAAGGATGCTCCCGGGTGGGCGGTGTTCTGGCCGAGCTAACCTTACCCGGTCATTACCCGGGTAGGCCAGGATATGGGCGTTTATTTCTCCTAATTAGCTATAACTAACCGCTATCCGGACTTACGTGGGGCAAAAACGAAAAAATGAGGTTTGACACCAGCGTGGCACTGAATGTTACCAGCCAGACTCGTTCGCGAGACCTCGTAGCTCCCACCCAACAACCTTCGCCACCGCACCACTTGAATCCATTCATGCACACAAGGGGCTTTTTTTTTGTACTAATAGCATAATGTAACCATTGGCTATTAATTTGCCTTGTTAAAACTTTTTTTTTTCAAATTTTTTTTTGCATAATTTCATGCAGATGTTTTTCTACATGTTGAAAAAATTTCGAAATTTTTTGAATTTTTGTTTTGTTTTTTTTGAGGCTAGGGCGTCTTTCTACTGCCCTGCAGACTTTTAATATTTTTCACGATGTAAAAACATTTTTTTTTCAAATTTTTTTTTTGAAATATTTCATGCAGGTATTTTTCTACATGTAGAAATAATTTCAAATTTTTTTGAATTTTATTTTTCTTCGAGGTTGGAGCGTCTTTTTACTGCCCAACAGACTTTTAATATTTTTCACGATGTAAAAACATTTTTTTTCCAAAATTTTTATGAACTATTTCATGTAGGTAATTTTCTACATGTAGAAAAAATTTCAAAAACTTTTGAATTTTTTCTTTTGAAGAAGTGATGATGCCCCAAAGCATCTTCGTTTTCATTTTGCATTTTAATCAATGTTACAAAAAGATTCAAAAGATTCCCAAAGATTCTGGAAGATTCCAAAAAGATTCCAAAAAGATTCCATATTTGATGAAATTCTATTGATTCGGTCACAGTACTCAAATCAACAGAATATATTTAGCAAACTGTTGATTCTTACAAAAACTTGAAAAATTAGTGAATACGGTCAATGCAATGCGTCAAACAACAAAAATCAGTTGATTTTATGTTGATTCGGTCACAGTTTTCTAGTAGTGATAAGCCCACTTCTAACTCCACACCTCCCAAGTGTATTTGCGAGGTGGAAAAGGCTCTGGTGATGCCTCTTGGGTTGTGCAATGCCTCATTAACGTTCACAACCCTCATGAATACGGTGTTCCATGAAGAGATGGATGTGTTTGTCATTGTCTTCATTGATGACATATTGGTCTACTCCAAAACGGCGGAAAAGCATGCACAACACCTTGCAATTGTACTTCAAAAACTTACGGACAATAAGTGGTATTCAAATGAAGAGAAGAGTGAGTTTGGCGTGCAAGAGATTGAGTTCTTGAGACACATTATGACGGGGCAAGGTGTCAATCCGGACCACAAGAAGGTGGAAGCAATCAAGAAGTCAAGCCGACCCACTTCACAAAGGAAAGTGAGGTCATTGCTTGGGTTGGCTAATTATTATAGGAGGTTCATAAAGAACTTCTTGAAGATTGCTAAACCCATGTTCAATTTGATTAAGAAAAACTTGACCTTGGAGTGGACCGAGTCATATGAGCAAGCCTTTCAATAACTCAAGGAGAAGCTCTCATCCCCGCCGGTATTGAAGTTCCCGAGTATGAGAAGCCTTTGAGTGTATACCGATGCAAGTGACTTTGCCATCGGGATAGTGCTCATGCAAGAAAGAAGGCCAATTGCATTTGAGAGCAAAAATTGGATGGCACTCAAATCAATCGCCAACGCATGAAAAGAGATGTTTGCCGTGGTGCATTGCTTAGAGACATGGCAACATTACCTTGGTCTCCACAAGACCAATGTATTTACCAAAAATGTTTCATTGAAGTACTTTAAAACATAAGCCAAAGTTACCTTCAAGCAATTGAGGTGATATGATACCTTAGTGCTCATGAATGTGGAGTTGATTCACAAGCCGGGCCGAGTGAATGGGCGCCGGATGCACTAGGTTGGAAGCATGAACATAAGCCAAATACCACGCAAGTCTTGAGAGTGATGTATGCGATAGAAGGTGATTTGGCAAAACGGATAAGAGAGGTGTAAATGAAAGATCTCGAGGCTCAAAAGTTCTTAAGTGAACTTAGGTGTGGCAAGAAGCCCAAAGGTATCCCGGCTTCATTAAGTTATGATCAAGTTAAAGCAAAATAGGGTACATGTTCCAAAGGGCAAGTAGAGGTTGAGTGTGCTCAAGGAGGAGCATGACAACTTCTTGGTAGGGCATAGGGGGGGGGAGGAGTCCATCATATGCTCGGTTTCAAACTGGTTCTATTGGCCCGAGATGAAGGAAGACATAGCCCATTATGTGAAGATTTCTATTACTTGTGAAGCCAACCGGACGTCATATCGAAAGCAAGTGGGTTTGTTACGGCCTTTGCCTATCCGGGATGGTCCATGGGAGTGTGTCTCCAAGGATTTCATTACAAGCCTTCCGAAGTCACGAGGAAGTGAAGCCATCTTTGTGGTGGTGGATAGGTTTTGTAAGTTGGCAAGAATGGAGCCAACAAAAGGGATGGCGACCGGCATTGACAAGGTGGTGCTCATTTTTCAGTGTTTGGTTTTAGCACCATGGGTTGCCAAAGACCAAAGTGATTGGAGTGATTACTTGGGTTTGGCGGTATGTAGCTATAATGCATTCATTGAGGCATGGGGCTACGGGTCAATCGTTGCCCAAGATGGCTTATGTGTGAAGCCGCTTATGCCTACCGACCTAGCTTTTGGATGGATTGCAATCGGAGATGGAACAAAGCCAAGGTGCAAAAGACTTGGTTGCCATGACATAGCAACTTATTGAAAAGAACCAAGTGTAACCTAGACAAGGCCTCGGAGAGGTATGTGAAACAAGTTAATAAAGGGCGGTGCCATGGGGAGTATGAGGAGGGCTAAAAGGTGTGGTAGAATGTGAAGAACTTCACCTTACCGAATGGCTTGACTCCCGTGTCCATGGCAAAGTATGTTAGTCATTGCAAAACGGTTGTTTGAGGATGTGTATAAGTTGGACTTATCAACGGAGATCAAGATTCATCCCACCTTCTTTGTGTCATTGCACAAGCCACATCACAAAGATAAGGTGAGGCCGAACGCATAAGCAAGTGTTGCGGCCTCCCACCGAACTACTTGGTGAGCACTTGGAGTTTGGGGTAAAAGGCATTATGAACTCCCGGATCACCAAGAAGAAGAGCAAAGAATACTTGGTGAAGTGGCGGCGGTACCATGAGAAGGAAGCAACATGGGTTGAGGCCAAGTACATGGCCAATGCAAAGGAGAGGGTGGAAAGGAATGAAAGCCAACGGAGATCCAAGACACCGAAAAAGCATTGATGAGGACATCAATCTTTGAAGTGGGGTGAATCACCACACTTGTGTAGAGTTGGCCTAAGTTTTGTCTAGTATTTGGTGCAAATTGCACATGTTGTAATACTTGGTTGACAATAAAGTTGCAAATTGAATGGCAAGTTCCTTGATTGCATGTTTGAGGTGAGATGTGTCCTAGTCTCATTTTGGATTGCTAGGTTGGTTGAAAGAGGTTGAAGGATACGCGAAGCCAATACTTCGAATGCTGCGAAATAGGGACCTTGGCTTGGGAGTTGTGAGTGGGTGAACCCCCACGACTCTCAAGCTTGACTTGCTCGGGCGGGAGCAAGATAGTGGCACGGGCTCATAAAAATGCCCTTTGCGGGTTGACCATCGTCAACGCATGGCTTGATCACCCATGTCTCGGTAGAGTGAAGCAAAGGCTAAGTCGGGCAGGACTGAGCATTATCCCTAGGTGAGCAAAGTTCACCACTAGAGAGCCTAAGTGTTTGAAAAGAGGGCTTTATGTTGCGACCAAGAAAGTGTTGGTTAGCCTTGAATTCATTCCTAAGTCATGTGAGTATGATGGGCTAGTTGAGCCTAACTTGGGGCCATTGGGGGCATTCTAAGTGAGTCTCAAAGTGGATAGGTCTAGTTTAAGTGGGTCTTTCCATGGAAAGTCCTTGGGTGGAAAGGACCTTAGACCTATTCGGTGCCACCTTTTAGACTTAGCCATTTTCCAAGTAAAAGGATGCTTGGAGCATTGTGGGGCTAGCTACCCTAGAACGCAATGCAAGTGCTAAGGCGGCTACCTCAAGAACTTAGTACCGCCGACAAGAGAGATTGTCGATGAGGGCATGAACGTTGGTTGGTGGGGGTGAGTGTCACATCCCTTTCCAAGGATGCCCGAACACCGTGGTGAGCCAAGAGGACCCCCGGAAGTGACGCCCCGGGCTTGGCGAGAGACAAAGTGAGGTGACCAAGATGAGTCCTGAGCAAACAACACACAATAGCTTTATGCTCGTGACAATTTTAGTAGCGTGCCTTACATGGTTGGAAACCTTGTTGAAGCACGCATCCATGGGTCCAAAGAACGCGCAATTTGAAGTTGTAAGTCATGAGATATGGCTCTCCAAAGTGGGAGCGCGTTCCGGGACACTCCGCGACTCGGGAGTGTTGCCTTTCGGGACTCAATTTGTCGTCCTTCATGGATGGCGTCATGTTGCATGTCGTTGGAAAGCTATGGACAAGTGATTTCCAAAATGCTAAGGCTTGAGAATCCGGAAAAAATAATTTCAAATCTTTGACTAGCTAATAAGTACCTTATGAACATGATGGGGTAATATTAGAATCATAGGAGTAATGGATCTATAGAGTGGATTTTGGTTGCTAGTATTAGGAACCATCAGAATTTTGAAAAATAGGAAAAAAAATAGATAAAGGGGACGATAATATGATTTTAATATTTAGACTATCTAATTATGGCCCTATGAAAATGATGGAATCATAAAAGTATCCATAGGAGAATCGCATCTATATGCCATGATTTACATGCAACAACAAGAACTCTGAATTATAATAAGGAAATAAAGAATGAAA
Organism: Bryum argenteum; assembly: GCA_037043015.1. Classification (NCBI taxonomy): domain Eukaryota; kingdom Viridiplantae; phylum Streptophyta; class Bryopsida; order Bryales; family Bryaceae; genus Bryum; species Bryum argenteum. The sequence continues at coordinate 44,051,485 of CM073321.1, forward strand.
GTGTAAAGGAGGTGATAGTAACACTTGAATTTGCTAATAAGGACCCTATGAATGTGATGGAAGTGCTTATACTCGTAGAAATCAGCGTTTTATCACTCATTTTCACGCGTTATCAGTGACGTATATCCATACTATACCGAATTAGTGTAATAATCACATCGTATCAAACGTGACGTTGCGTTAAACAGTTTAACGTAAATTTGTCACAAATGATGTTGTGAAAACGCTCCGCGTCAAATAAGATATTGGAGAAACGCGGTGTAACATTCGTACATTAAAAATAACAGCGTGGCGTTAGATTAAACGTCACCACCCTTGATGGAGAGTAACTTTTTGTACTTCTTTTTTACCAGAAGGTAGAAAAGTTCTAGCTAAAAGTAGAAAGGCTCCACGTCAGTGCGTTTTTTTAACGTGGACAGCGTTTCTTTCAACGTGTACACCATTTAATTGTGTTAAAAGAAACGTGAGAACACTGATGACGTAAAATATGTGCGGTGATGTCGAATTCATCGTAGCTTCATTTGCTGGCGTGGAGCTTAGAATTTGAACGGTCAAACCAAATTTGAGAGACTAGGGTGGGCTGTCAACATTGACACACGCGCTTCTTATGAGGCGAAGTGCGTTAAAATGCATTAAAAAAAACATGAGAACATTGATGACGTGCAATATGTGCGATGACGTGGAATGCCTTGTGGCTTGATTTGCTTACGTGGAGCTTAGGAATTGACCGGTTAAACCAAATTTGAGAGACTAGGGGGGGGGGGCTGTTAACATTGACGCATGCGTTTTTTGTGACGCGAAGTGCGTTAAAATGCGTTATTAGAAATGTGAGAACATTTATGAGATTGAAGACTGTCAACTTTCTTGCAAGCGGATGCATTAAACACTAAACGCGTTATTAGTAACAACTGCGGCGTTAACAAGCGTTACAAGAAACATGTTAACGTTCATGAACAAACATAGGGCTAGAATTCATGTCTATCCTGTAGAAAGTCTAATCTCCTGCTGATGTGTCGCTACTAGAGGATTCGTTGAGTATTCAATCGTCATCATCATCACCTTCCTCTGTTGGTACTGGCTCTCTTTCCTACTGTTCCACGAATGATCCGTTCGCAGTGAAGTCTGAATGTGAGGGCTCTCTTGTGCGTGTCTCCGTGTTAGTTGTTGATGGTGAAGGCAAGAGCGTTGATTGTACTTCTGCATCGTCATGTTCTTCAGCAAAGGCTCGACCTCCTCGGCTGCCTCAAACATCTACCCTGCAAACCACTTTCCACGGCCCTTGGTCGTTCACAAAAAACACTTGCTGTGTGTGAATAGGGAACGTGAAAAAGTGAGGACCTAAAGGTAATATGCAATGATCTCCGAAATTCATGGAAAGAAACCCATGCTGATCCTGCTTCATTGTTGGTAAAGTACTTCCCAGAATTCCTCTAACCCATGAATAGAGTAGGACAACAACACACATACGCCTATAGTCTAATTCTAATATCTCTTTGATCCAGTCTACGTACTCCTCCGTCTCTCCCCATGCATCAGCGGTGAAGGTTGTATGCACTCCACTATCCATAGTTGTGCTCCAAGCTTTAATTGAGTGGCAACGGAAGTGCATACCATAAGCCTTCACTGATCAATAAGCAGTACCAATCAGCGATCGAGGTCTGGACAAATCATATGTGGTTTGATCGACACGTCTCGAGCGTGTCCTACGATTGGCTTCAACGGCTATTGTCAACCAACGTGGAAATGGTTGCAAAGCCTGCAATCTCTCAAGAATGTCTGATGTATTTTGTCTCCTACGCCCAAGTCGTGCATGATGACTTTGGCGGCGTCCTGTGCTCCTAGAATTCTGCTCCAGGACGTATAACCTGGTGTGTGCAATTAGCACAAGTAGAGTATGCAAGTAGTATTGTAGTAGTGCAAATCTGGTACACCTCTATTAATCACGTTTCATATGAAGTTATATCGCGACGTATATACATGACATATACGTTAAACCACGTCACTATTAACGTAGTTTATATGTGAATGCGTCACTACAGAGGTTGGTTTAACGTTAAAGCGTCATTATTGACGTTGATATAACGTGAAGGCGTCACTTTTGACATCACATTAACACAAGCATGACGTCGACTATGACGTCTAAAATAACGTACTTTACTCTATCCAGAAATTAACATGTTAGATTTTTAAAATAACATACTTTACTCTAACATAGGTGCTGGAGTTTTATAAGTTTTTCTTCTTTCTTTGCAATTCTTAGGTTGTTCAAGAGTTGCATCGTGATAATCACCGTCCGAGTTTGATTCCATGACGTGCCTTATTAAACTAAGCGTGTTCGTGGGAATGTCTGCTGTGCAGATCAAGAAAAATCCAGCATGAGGAAACCTAGAAAGTCACTCTACGGCGGCTAGGGTTCCTGCGTCAAAAGTGACGTGCGCGTCAAAAGTGACGCGCGCGTCAAAAGTGACATAGGTTGTGTTAAACACTGTTTTTAGAGACGTCATCATATAGGGTACGTGAATGCGTCACTACTAACGCAGGTTTAACGTATATGTCGTTGGTACGTATAAATGACGTTAATAGTCACGTGGTTTAACGCATATGTCAACAATGATGATGGCCTTTAACAACTATGTCAGAATTGAAGTGATTTAACTTGTATGTCACAAGTGACACTCTTCACTTTAGACATTGTTTTTCTGCTGAGAACTTTGGGTTTTGATGCATGTATAGGGGTGATGTTTTCCAATACGCGGGAGTGGTATATTCGTCTACGGAGACGAACACAAAAAGAGCAGAGAGATAGGAACCATATGAAGGCGATCACCTAGGCCATTGCTTTTCTCTACTCTGATGATGACTGAACTGTGCATACATGAAGAAGTTGGGGGCTCAGAGACGTTGCCTGGACAGAAAGCGATGATTCCAGTGAAGAAATTCAAACGGGTTAGAGACCGTTGATCACAAACTTGCAATTATTGGCAGATGGGATAGTACATCCCAATTTGTTTTTGCTGATTTGTTGCTATTACCTCACCATTGGTTTTTTTGCGTGGGCTGCGCAGATTAGAAAGAATCCAACCTGATCCGGACACGGATGTATGCACATTTTGCCTCCTCTCCACAACAAGATCATCGATCTTTAGCAGGTGGACAAGCTCATTATTCTAGAAAGCTGTAAACGCTGTCAGGTGGACTTTATTTTGTATTCTATTTCTTGCAACAAAACATTGTACCGACATTATTGCCTTTTGCAATCTTATATGTTACATGTTGTCTTTTACGTCTTTGTGCGCAAAGTGAAGTGTTGAGTGCTACGATCATAGGTGGTTGGACGTTCATTCTGACATCTTTGGACGTTTATTTGAATATGTATCGTATTTGCATGCGTTTCTCAAAACGCTGTTACACGTAGCAGGTTTAATGCACAGGTGTTATCTTAAACGTGTTATAGCGTCAGTCGAAACGCAAATGAATCGTCACTTTAAACACGATTGAATGGAGAGGTCCAGATGTCGGAATAAACGTCCAGATGTCACTGAACTATGTGCCTGAGCTTATAAGGGAACATTTAAATCGGCAGGGTTTGAAGTAAGGGGGCGTATGCAAATATATAAGCAATAAAGGACTAAAAGGGGTCGTAATAAATTTCCATATCATAAGAAAAACCATGGAACAATCGCATCTATATGTCATGATTTACTGCTAATCCCCACAATTTTGAATAATAAGGCAATAGAGCATATAAGGGAATAGAGAAAGTAGGGAGTGTGCGCACATGGATATGAAAACAAAGTGGCGAAGGTAATTTTAACGTTTGGCCTAACTTATATGGACCACATAAAAATGATGGAACCATAAAAAACATTATAAGAAATTTGGAACTATTTTTTCCAAATTAATTTATAATGTTCGAAGTGATCCGAACTTTAAATAATAGATGAAAAATAGTTAAAATAAGGAAAAAAAATTAAATATTTAAATAGCTAATAAGTACCTTATGAACATGATGGAACAATAAATAAAGTCGTAGGAGTAACGGATCTATAGGGAGGCTTTTGGTTGCAAGTATTCAAAATCTCAAGGACTTTGAAAAATATGAAAAAAATAGATAAAGGGGGTAAGGGGACAAATTTAACACTTCGACTAGCTAATTATGACCCTATGGAAAAGATGGTGATATATTTAAAAATCTTGGGAACAACGCATTTGTAGGTCACCATTTACTTGTAGATATTTTGAATCAGCGTAACCTTGAATAATAAAGAGAAAATACATATGAGGAGAGTGAAAATGATTTTAAAACTTATTTTGACTAAAGTTGACCTTATTTAAATAATGGAAGAATAAAAGTTCTTCGAGGAGAAATGTATCTACATTTCATGATTTACTTTGACTTTGTAGAATCTTGAGTAATAGAAGAAGTTATATTAAAAGAGAAAGGAGGTGATCTAAAAATTGTCTCTAGCTAGTTATGACCTTATTAAATATATTGAATCATAAAAGAAGTCTCATGGAACTTAGATTTACATTGAAGGAAATACTTGGTGCTAATTTAATACAACATGATTATGCAGAAGGAATGAGTCTATATGATGAGAGGGGGTTGGAGTGTGGTTCAATCGTATTCAATAGTTGAATAGGGTCTTTTGTGAATCATGGGAGAATGAAAACCAATTTAAGAAGTAAGCCAACCATGTAATACAAAACAAGATTTATGTATTAGAAAAAAATAAAAATAATGTATATATATATATACACATTTTTTTGTTTATTTTTTTAAATTTTTTTTTTTTGCACAACCCATAGTCTGTACTTTCACAAGACTATTCCATTTTAAGAGATTCGCAAAAAACACTACCCTCTCTATCATCGCCATCATGAATTTACCATATATTTTATTCTATATGGATAGCCTAGGTAAATTATCTAGATCCCTTTCACTCCTTTCTTGCTTAAATAGTTCTTTGTATACACTCTCTAATAATTTTCAAATCCTAATGATTTATAATTCCAAGTTAGCTGTAGCACATAGTTCCCATTCTCTTATGATTTCCTTACTACTTCCATGACATTTAGAGGGTTATTATTAAGTATTTTACATGTTAGTGTCCCTTCCTCTATCCATTTATTCTCTATAATTTCATTATTGTTCATGATTCTAGTAGGTACTTCAGTCCTAAATTATGACATATAGATACAAATAGTCTATGGTTGGTTATAGGATTCCATAATTTGTGAGTCATTTCTAGGTAGTCCAAGTAATAAATTCATATTTCTCCTTACTCATCTTTTTTTTTTCCTAAGTACTTGCAACCAAAAATCCACCATAGAGATCCGTTATTTTCCTATGATTTCTTTTATTGCTTTATCATGGACATAACATACTTATTTGCTAATCCAAGATTTAAAAATATTTTTCCTCTCCTCTTAATCATTATCTGTCTACTTTTCAAACTTCTCGTCACTTTAACAATTCTAAAGTAATTTGAGAAAAATAGCACCGATTCTTCTATATTAACTATTCTGATGGTTCTTACATTTTTTTGTATCCTAATTAGCTTATCCACACGCTAAAACCATGTACATCCACGCTCTACCTCATATATTTATACAATCTCCTAATTTGAACATGCCAATTGCCTTTAAGTAACTCAAGAAAAATACCTCTCTCCCTTTGGTGGCCCTAAGATTTTACCACATTTTAAATATGATATGAATGGACGTTGCTACCACGTGAGCGGTGAGCGGTAAGATTTCTGAATTTTTAGGGCTAACTTTGTATTTTTAGTAAAAAGCTTTCTAAAAATAGTTTAATATTTGTATTAGGGAATAATTCCCGAATATTCTCGGGAATATTCAAATATTCCAGACTTATTACCGTAGATTTAGTGACCCAAACCCGTGTAAATAAGGTTTAAATTCCTTGAATTTGGTTGAACTTCAGCTACAAAACAGTAAATTATAATTTGTAAATGTCAAGAGGTTTCTAAGGTAATATTTCTAAGTGATTAGTACTCCAAGTTAGACAAATTGGCAAGGTTTGTTGTACATGTAGGTACTGGTATAATTAGTTTTAATAAGTTGTCAAAAAAATCACATACACCCAATCATAGGACTTACATATGGCGTATGTAAATGAGGAGATTTAAGGCATTCTAATCTGTAGCATGGCCTAGAATTCCTCCCTTCAGAATCTTCTTCACTTCATTGAAACTAAGAGTGGCCGTATGGATGAAGAGGTCAGCATCCGGATCAAATTTGCAAACCAATACCGTGATGAAGTATAGGTGCTTGCACGGTCGATATGAATCTCTCCTTCCTAACGTAGAAATTGTTTTCTTGAACACTGGGCATGAGCAATCCGGGAATGTACTAATTGAAAGTCTATAAACTGCATCCAAATCCGACTCCAAGTCTACGATACACCCAAAACTAGGCTGCGAGATCATGGTCACCTTCAGAATTCTGGCCTGCATTGAGGTGGCAGACTCAATATTCTTCATGTGCTTTGAAGTCATAGCTGGAATGCGTTTCTTTGATCTTCTTGACCTAGGGAACACGTTCGGCTTCTCTGAGACTGGAATATGCGACAAGTCTCTTGGTAGGGCAGCATTATTGAAAGTGCGGTTCGTAGGAAGCTATTGTTTTTGAGGTAGTGGAAAGCCCGCATTCTCTAACGCCTCCATTTCATCACGTGTAAGGTTAGTCCCTATCTTAAGAGGCCATATTGAAGGAATAGGGGGTCTTTCCTGGCTTAGAGAGAATGGCTCAATCCACTTGCGACAATGACCCTTTACACACCTGTCAATATCATCCGCACAATAAAAGAACTGATCAGTTTTTCTTGGCCCATCTTGAGGGCGCTGCCATACTCCGGTGTAAGTTGGAGCTGCGGTCGCCTTCCCCTTCTGAATAATTTGTGAGTCACATCTATTTTTACTCTTTTGCATGATACCCCAACAAGCTTTGGCAGAATTCTCCCTCAAAGGGACAATGTGCCACAACCTCTCGTCTACTTTAGTCTCCTGAACAGCGGTCACACGTTCAATACTAGGTCCAGCAAAAGTGGATGGTTTAGTCGGTGGTTCCTCAACTTCATCCTCTTCATGGATAGTACTCAGATTTTCAGCACATGCTCGAGTAACCCTTCTCCCAATTTGGGGACGTGAGTAGCTCGCGGTGTCAGGTCTGTGCGTTTCATCATCAGCTCCAATTGGAACATCAGCCTTACGTTTCTTGGATCCGAACACCTCCACCCCCTCAAGGTGGGCATCGCGGGTACAAATCTTTTCAGCTCCTGGATAGTTAGAAACTGCCTTTGTGAGGCTTGATGGATCGCCGATTCGTTGAGCTTTATGGGCAAGACGAAGTAAAAGTTCTTCGGATGTTGGTCCACTACCACCTTTGCCACCTATGTTGAAGTCGTGGTAGCCCACTAGTTGGAGGAAAGCACGAACATAATCATCAAAAGCTGCAACGTACAAGAGCCCTTCCTTGTTGCCGGACACTTGCAACCATTTGTTATGGATAGATTCCGCAAGGTTACATGAAGGTTGTTGGATGCCATGTATTCATGTTGTCTTTTCTTACACGTTTATTAGTGTAATACCCCTGATGAGGTGACTCGTGTATTGTTCCAGGAATTCTGTGAAGTGACCAAGATAAAGTAGCGCTATAACAACCAACCACCAAACGTTTCTAATCCCAACTTATGTTTAACCTCGATTGGCAAGGGTATCCCTTTGCAAGAGGGGATGCACAAAGACTATTTTCCTTATGTTTATCATGGCGGAAACGTCCACACTTCGACTCTATTACACTAACACCACACTTAAGCAAGCATTACGTCCTCACAACTAATCTATCCTGGCCGTCGGGATTAGCAGGTCACGCAGGTCATCCTGGTTGTCCTATCACACTTACTACAATGACAAACTCCAAGAGATCCGAATCCGGCTAGAGGACGTCTACACGTATTCCAGTCACGTACTGTTCTTGATCCGTCCTCTGAGACTACAGAGGGACCCAAGTTGTAGCAGTTGGAGGTCGAATTGTAGTCCTGCCTCGCACAATCTACTCCCAGACCCTTCTAGACCGTAAGGTGTTTACCACAGTAGTTTCCCTCTCTCAGACACCTAGACCAGCTCAAGACACAAGGCACTCAAGAATACGCCCAACCCGACCTCAACTCCACTGAAACGATCTAGCAAGGAATCCGGATTCCTAACTCCCAACTTACAACCTAGTAACAGTAGATACGACTTCTAAGCACTCGACCTCACAAGGAAGACAGAACAAGGATCACACTGAATATGCGCATAAGATGGTTTTGATTAACAAGTCAAGAAGGAATGTTTTAGGTGATAAAATATTCACCTATAAGTACTTCTAAGTCAACGGCTTAGAATCCTAACTAGATTGCGGCGCCAACCGACTCCGCAAAAAGCGACTCGCCTCCGAAGAAAGATCCTACTAACTGTCCTAGGTCGGATTCTAATCCGGCTTCCTAACACTGGCCAACTTCTAACTTACAGCCTCTGAATCCGTCCTACCTCTTCTTCCTTGAACTTGCCCCATGCTTTGGCCGTTTCAGTGGCGAGGCTGCAATCCGACCCGTCTTGACCCTCTTGCCCGCGTCCGTGATTATATACTCGTCGTCGCTTGCGCCCTTGTCCGTGTCGTCTCCGATCTTCAGCTCCTCTTCCTCTGAGTCTTCGAGGCCGATCTCGTGAAGCTTTTGGGGCCTCGGGATTTCTCGTACTCTTCGGTCGGAAGCTTCCTCTTCACTGATCGGGTGTTCTTGGCCGGAGAGTGTGCTGGGCTGACCGCACCTTCTTCCGTTTTCACCTTGGCCTTGCCCTTAGGTTCCAGCATCCGTCCTCTCGACGTCGACCGGGTTTGGCCTCAGGGTCAGAGTCTACGCTGGAGTAGCCGCAAAGGCCGGAGTCGATGCCATCTCTGCAATCTGCTCACGGACGAAGTCCAACACCACCTTCACTTTGGCGTTGCTCTTCTCGATCTTCGTTGAGTACGTCTTCGCTCCAAGCAGGAATTTGCGAAGGGTCTCCGCCTTGAAGACTTCCCACTGCAGGATTCCGGCCTCGTACAAATAAGCCTTCTGAAGTACCTCGGCCGGTGTCTCGCAGAACTCTACGAGCTTCACCACTTGCTCGTGAGCAGTTAGGACGGCTTGCCGGCCGATCACGAGCTCCTCCTCCCTTCGCTTGACCATATCTCTTAACCGCCTATTATCGAGTGTGAGTTTTGTCACCTGCCTCTCCAGCTGATGGTACTGCTCCTCGGTCGGCTTGGAGTCCCACTTCTGCTTCACCTCGAGCAAGGTCTGCACTCCAAACTCCTTACACATTTGCGCGATTAGCCCTTGATAATAGAAATACGTAGCACGAGTCTCCGTGAAGTGATACCATGCCCTCTTAATCGGATCCGGATGGTTTGCGGACAGACTGCTGGGTGGAGGGAGTCGAGGATCGTTGGGCTGCATCCGATTCTCCTAGTCAACCGTAACCTCGTAATTGTCCGCGGCCGTAGAAGCTTCGCCGCGCTCGGTCTGGACTCCGACCAGGGCCGGCTTCTTAGGAGGGGACGGGGACGGAAGAATGATTACCTCCGGTTCCGTTCGTAGTAGGGTTGCCTCACGAGACGGCTCTTGAGGCGCATCCGGCTGCGTTTCCTCCTCCTCGGATCCGGCCTCGCCCTCCTCGTCCGAGTAGACGGCATTGTTGTCTACGTCCTCCTCAGACTCGAACACTCCGTTGTTCTGGGCCGCCAACGTCATCTAGTAGGCCGTCTCCTCGTCCTCCGTCAGGACTTCCTCCTTGTCATACAAATGGTAGAGGAAAGGGGTGATAGGGCTCGGCCGGCTGATAAGACCCCTGTCGACTTCTCGCTCTCCTCGCACCGACTCCATGACGGTGCTGGCAAGCCGGACGGTGATTTGATGCGGCTTTTCTGCGTGAATGATCGGCGCTAGGAACATGATTACCGTGCGCTCCCTCGGCTCCTTGCAGTTCTCCACCGCGTAGCCATTGTTCTTGTGCGGCTTCCCGTGGAAGGCCGTCTTCGCCCATTTATGTTTCCGGCCGCACAACCCTACCTCGTTGTTTTCGATCACGCCGTAAACTGCCCTCCAATGATCGGCCGTCTAGGACGTCAGCTTCCCTCTAACTGTCCTTTCAAACTGGTTTGGCGCGCCGATCTTTATTTCGCGCACCATTCCCGCATCGCGTAGTCCCCACGGGGTGTCCAGCATGCCGGACAGGCCCATCCGATCAAGGTCCTCCATTAACATCTTCTTCTCTCCTTCCTCGGACAGAATGGTCGGAAGCACCAATTTGATCGAGATCTTGTGCTCCTCCTGCGCCGGAACGGAAGCAGACACCAATCCTGCCATCAGAAAGTAACGAGTGGCCGGGCTGAGATCGACCAGGGGGCCAGATCGGAATGGAAGGACGGAAAGCAAGAAGGCGGAAAACAAGAGCGCGCGAGGGCGAGAAGGCAGGAAAGCGAGAAGGCATGTAACGACAACAGCCGACAGGTCGCATTTTATAGGGAGGGCCGGATTGGTATCCGGCCATCATAACCTGTCCGTCCGCCATCATGACCTCGTACGGAGCCGTCTCTGGCACTCCGCGTCATAATTGTCCTTCCACCCACTCCGACCTTCAGCCGCCCTGTCCGGCTTCTGACAGTACGTCTCCGCCTATTCGAGTGCAGAGTACGGATTCATGAACTCGTCCTTCTTATCCAAAACTACATTCTAAGGTTAACATATAAATGTTTAAACTTATTTGCCTTATAGTATACGGCCTATCACATACTTGGGTCGGATTCTAGACACTATACTTATTCTTAATGCGCATTTTAAACATATTGAGCACTCAAAAAAACAGGGTCCAACAAAGGCATCTTCGCCAGCTCCTCTGCAGAATATTTATTTTCATGCAAGGTGCAAAGACATTTGACTGAGTAACAAAAGAAATTGATCACGATATCTGGAGCGAGTTAGACTTGCGTCACCGCAAGTCTGATCTAAAAATAGAATTTTTAAATTTTAAATATTTGCAATGGTTGTTAATGTAAAAGTTCAAAAAAGCAGAATATTCTCGAGTAAAAAAGTAAATATTTTTTACAGATTTACTGGACATAAATGAACGTGTACACAATTGCTACACTGGCTTCAGACTTACCAGTTCCATGAAGCCACCCCACTGCCTGTATCGGAAGTGCTAGAATGCAACCCAGTGTTCGAGGTGACCTAATCCAACTTCGAAGGTAGCCTGCGCCGACGCCCACCACGCTCGGATCCCCCAGTATCTTGTCTCCGCCTCAGCCATGGTGCGTGCATCATTGCATTGCTTACAAAGATGTCGATGTTGATCCTGCAGCTCGTGCACGATGTATTGTTTGGTGTGTTTCTCTAGGGATTGCGTCCAATGAAAGTAGCAAGTCCGCTCGCGGCCTTCTTTGGGCACTTTAGGGTTTCCGGTGCCGTAAATGATCCGCACATCGTTCCAGTTTGCTTGTGCACTGTCGGCCATAAACCCTTGAAACTACGGCGCTTCCACTCCGTTCCTGTCCATGACATGATTTAGGTTCTTCCAGTAGACGATTTGAGCTTCTCCGTCTTCAGATTGGAATTTACAGCATGCAATAGTTAGAATGCGGCAGATTTTTGAGTCATAAACGTAGCACTCCATGGTGGTCCAGTTCTTGACAAGCTTAACGTGGTCGAACATCATCCACGCATGGAACAAGTCGCCTCCGGGCTGCATACGACGAACAAGGTCCACACCGCTTCCGGGGCCGACCTCGGACATCTTGAAAATGAAAACTTTGTCACTTTCATCTCTTTGGCCCGGGAACTGGTTACGTTGGATGCAAGCCCAATTGCTGAGGCCTAAAAGCTTGGTGATCTCATCAAGAACACCGTATCCGCGCAAGTACTTAAAAGTGGTAATACGATTCCTGACGCTCCTTACACTAATCCAAGATAGGTTCTAGCTCCTGGAGGGTGAGCTTGGAGGTTACAGGGTCACCTTCTTCACGGAGAAGTAAGTTTCCAAGTAAGTCCTTCCTTGCCTCCATAACTATTTTGGACATGGTAGCTTGTGGGTTACGTTCTACGTGCTCCTCTATTAACTCATCAATGATTTTACGTGCACATCTGTAGTCTTCGACTTTGACAGGATGTTCGTGGGTACCGATATGCACACACGCCCGCTCTTGACTCTCCTCTCCGAATACGTAAAATATTTTAGAAGGGCATGAAGCAACACAAACGGGAGGTTCTTTGCAGATCTTACACACCTGTGTTGAAGAAGGAGGAGGCGCGTGGCCGACAGAGAAGGGGTCCTTGGTAAAGCCCTCGAACTCCACTTCATTCACTTCTGCTATGCGGTCAGGTCGTAGCAAGAAGCCGCAGTTCTCGTTGTAGCATTGAAGATGGCCTACACAGTTAGAGTAGCGGAATGACTAACCAAGGTTGTTACTAATGTTAGTAGTCATTGTCCTAGTCCACACATGACCGTCGTATCTCTTGTCCATCCCTTCCATAGATTTGGCTACCTTGACAGCAGTAGTTGGTAGAACAGGAGGGAGAATGTACAGGACATCACCATTGAAAGTCGGAGGCAGGAAAGAGATGTTGTGAGTACGAATGAAATGGAAATCAATTTTTTTGAGTATAGTTTTGTTGTGAGACATACTACCTAGTCTACGGAGCGACAAATAAATGTTTTTGGGTTTTACGACTTTGGACGCGAGATGAGAAGAGGGGTGGTTCTGAGAGTGTGTTTAGAACCCGATGAGGGGGGAGGCAGATTCGATGATAGTCGACGGGTCTGAATGGACGATTTTCTTTCATTGTCAGATGAATCAGAAATATCAATTTGGACTTCGAGTCCGGGTTCGACCTTGACACGAGCAAGAACTGGAAGAACTGTGGAAATGGTAGAAGAACTACGAGGAGTGAGGAGGACGATGGAGGCGTTTATGACAGACTTTGTCAAGCCAAACAGTCGATATTGTTCGGGCCGTAGCATATACATTTTAGAGTTACACTCTAGGGCGACTGGTTTGACAAGGACAGAGTACTCGACAAGATTAGTGTTTAGATCTATCACTTGATTCTCTAACAAGAGAGACAACTCATCAAACCCAAAACGAATTGCTAGCCAAGACGGAGTGACTTCTGCCACTCTATCCACCTTCGGAGGAATGCAGATGGGGGTACTTAAGTCTTCAGACCTAATGGCAATGACGTCTGCAGCGGGAGACAGAGGAGCGGAGGATGCCATGATAGACGGAGGCGAGGAAGACAACATCAACAAGTGCGCGGAGAAAGAGAGTCTCAGGTGCGTTTTGAATGTTCAAATACAAGAAATTGTGTAGGGTATTTGCATACGTATTGAATACTTATTAGACGTAATTTCCTATAATAAAACGTACATATACCCGATACTCTTAATCGTGAGCATGATCATTTAAAAGCACATTACTTATAATACTTAAAATATGTGGACTCACATAATTGCATTAAGTAGTCACGATTAAAAATATGAGATTCGTTGATAAAATAAGTAGGTGTAGAAGGTGAAGTGACGGCGGCAGTCATTGTCAGAGATTTAGTTGGATAATAGATGCGTTCAAAATTTAGCTTATTTAGAATTGTCAGACACAGTCATAGCGGGATCTTAGGGAATACGCGGTGGCTGATTAGGGTTTCTTAGCCGCATGGGGAACTTATATACTGGAGTTGAAACTCATAGTTCGACCTCTTCATTTGCAGTGAGAACACTTGGACTCATTAGGTAGAACGTGTGATAAGTTATCTCATTGCAAGCAGCATGGACGAAACCGCGGGCCGTTGTCGGATGCCATGTATTCACTTTGTCTTTCCTTACACATTTATTAGTGTAATACCCGTGTTTTAGGTGACTTGTGTATCGTTCCAAGGATTCTGTGAATTGACCAAAATAAAGTAGCGCTATAACAACCAACCACCAAACGTTTCTAATCCCTACTTAGGTTTTAGCCTTGCATGGCAAGGGTATCCCTTTGCAAGAGGGGATGCACAAAGACTCTTTCCCTTATGTTTACCGTGGCGGAAACTTCCACACTTAGACTCTTCCCATACAAACACACACTTAGGCAAACATTACGTCCTCACAACTAATCCGTCCTAGCCGTCCGAATTAGCAAGTCACGCAGGCCGTCTTGGTCACCCTATCACACTTACTACAATGACAGACTCCAAGAGCTCCGAATCCGGCTAGAGGACATCTACACGTATTCCGGTCACGTACTGTGCTTGATCCGTCCTCTGAGACTACAGAGGAACCTAAGTCCGTAGCAGTTGGAGGTCGGATTAGAATCCGGCCTCGCACACTCTACTCCCAGACCCTCCCGGACCGTAAGGTGTTTACCACAGCAGTTTCCCTCTCTCAGACATCTAGACCAGTTCAAGACACAAGACACTCAAGAATACGCCCAACCCGACCTCAACTCCACAGAAACGATCTAACAAAGAATCCGGATTCCTAACTCCCAACTCACGACCCAGACACAGTAGATACGACTTCTAAACAATCAACCTAAAAGGGAGACAAAGAAATGATGACATTGAATATGCGCATAAGAAGGTTTTGATTAACACTTAAGCAAGGAATGTTTTAGGTGACAAAACATTCACCTATAAGTACTTCTAAGTCAACGACTTAGAAACCTAACTGGATTGCAGCGCCGGCCTACACGGCCTACTCCTTAAAAAGCAGCTCGCATGGGTGGAAGCATACTAGGGTGGATCAGTTTTGGACAAGTACTTGTACGTCATTTGTACACAAAGTCAACGGAGTTGGCCGGCCTTGGATTCTAGAAGTACTCGAGGTACTCCCGACTAAAATAAGGAAAACTAAAGCCCCCGAGTTCGCGCATTAAACGCTGTCGATGTGATTGGCCGCCTTTTCTAAATTTTGGCGGATACACAGATGATTTGAATCATATGTCCGATTTGGCGACCGGCGATCACCTGTTTTGGGGGGAGGGGGTACTGGTGGCGGCCAGTAAAGCCTATGGGAAGTAATGGCGGGAACCTGTGATAGCCCGTGCGGAGGGGTCGTCTTGCACCTCTCGCTGTGGAGAGTGTGCTGCGCCACTGTTTTTGAAAATTTGCGAGGGTTTTCGAGGGTTCTGAGAAGTTTTGCGAGGGTTTTGAGAGGGCTTGCGAGGGTTTGCAAGTGTGTACTGAAGGGTTTGCGAAGGTTTGCGAGGTTTTGCTAGGATTGCGAGGGTTTGCGAGGGTTTGCCAGAAGTCTTACTGGTCCTTTGTCTCGAGGGTCTGAGTGTTCCTTTGTCTCGAGGGTCTCGGTGTTCCTTTGTCTCGTGGGTAGTTCTGAACAGGGTGTATAAAGCTGGTGAGCGAGGTGAGTGCTTAACGCTAGTGAGCGAGGGTGCGAGCTAAGTGATTAACGCTGGTGAGCGAGGTGAGGGTTTAATGCTTGTGAGAGAGGGTGCGAGGTGAGGGTTTTAGTGATCCCTCTGAGCAACCGTGTACATTGTTGGTGGGCACGGTGAGGGTTTAGGGTCTATGAGCGAGGCCGCAAGGGGAGCGTGTAAGCGGGGCTGCAAGGCCAGCGTGTGAGCGGGGCTGCAAGGCCAGCGTTTGAGTGCCAAGAATCTCGGAGATTTTTCTGTGAGTGTGTAGGGTGTTGGAAACTTGCGGGTTCCTGGGTTTTTGGAGTTTTCTGTGTTGCAGGTGTGATACGAAATGACGAGGATGAAGCACACACCCGTTTTGGCGAAAGAAAAGCCTACGGGGTCTCCCGAGAAGACTACCTCGAAGGCTGTCTCGAAGGTTGACCCGAAGGCTGCCTCCAAACCTGCCTCCAAGCCCGCCAGGGGTGCCTCAAGCTCGAAAGGAGGGTTGTTGAATGCTAGTGGGCAACCCGACAACGACCAGGAGCCTGACGAAGTGCTCGAGGTTGATAGGAGCGATTGCGATGAAGACCTCAACCTGGTGGATGTCGAACATGCGATAGAGAAGTGCAGGCAACCACCTGCGAAGCTTTTAGTGGACGACTGGGTGAAGAAGTTCGGGCTTAAGGGGGAACGGTTGAACCCCAAACCCTTCAGCAAGACATTCATGGATCCGAAGCTCATGGAGAAGTTCTTCGGCAAGCGAGCAGAGAGAGATGAGCGCTCTGGATAGAAGTACCAGGATTGCACTAACAAAGAAGTAGTGGCGAGGATTTTTAAGCTGCATCCTATAATCTACCAGCACGATCGAGACCACATGCCCCCGCACCTCAAGGTCAAGTTTGCAGAAGGGATCGTGTACGAGTTCAAGAACGGCAAAGGGTCAGTGAATTGGGCTGGGTTTGCGCAGGTGGTGAACAATACGCAGCGGGTGAGGAGGGGTACGAAATTGTGCAAGCTCGAGGAGTGCAAGGAGAATAGAGTTACCAAAGCGAGCAAGGAGCGAGGTGTTGAAAAAAAAAATTCCAGAGAAGGGCGGTTCTTCGATCTCGAAGAAGGTGAGCCTGCTGATTGGCAGTTTTTGAATGCTTGAATGCTTTGAAGACTTGGATGCTTTGAATGCTTGAATGCTTTTGGCAGAATTGGATTTGAATGCTTTTGGCTGAATTGGATTTGAAAGCTTTTGGCTGAATTGGATTTGAAAGCTTTTGGCAGAATTGGATTTGAATGCTTGGATGCTTGAGCGGTGTAGGGTTTTTGCTTGCATGTTATGACAGAATTGGAGTTGTTCGTGACCATGGCAGGATGTTTCCAAGGTCTGCGCCTCCAAAATTTCTACGAAACAAGAAGAGGATTTGGGTGCATCGACGGCAGAGAGGATTAAACGCCTTGCAGAATTGGCAAGAATCCTCGGATTGGAGATTGGGGCAAGGAAAGCTGCTCAGACGACAACCACGCAAGACATCGTTGCTGGGAGGAAGTAAGGGCGATGGAGGTCAACGTGGCCCATCTCGAGGAGCAGGTTGCCGGTCTGAGAGCGGATGCGTGGGATGACAACGAGAATGCGAAATGGGAGATCATGGCACATGAGAGAATTCTGAAAAGAGTTCATATCCAGTTTGAGGAAGCAAAAGCCGTTGTCCTCGAAGCAGAGGGAGAACTAGAAGAGATCGAGGGCCGGATAGCAAACCAGCAACGGGAGTTGGTAGCCATCAACGAGGAGGCATCACAGTTGAATTTTGGAGGCCGGCCTTCTGGATTGCACCCATGGCCGATGTTCTACCCACAACAAGCTGCAGATGATGGCGTAGTATTGATATCTGTGACCACTTGTGTGTTTTGCAATTTTGCATTTCCAAATTGTGATATTGTTGTATCAAGCTGCAGGCACGTCTATCACCTATGGTGTGCTTTTGTAGTCTTCTTGAAAGGTTTTCGGTGTGCTCTGAGAACATGCGAAGCACCAGCACATCCAAGCTGGCATCAAAGCTTTGGGTGGGGGATTCCGTCTCAAGAGATGGTATAAGCGGCTGCCAAGTGTGACATGGATGGGAAATTGCAGCATCTTCAGCAGCTTCGAGAGGAGAATGTGAAGCATCAGCCTTTGAAGGCGGGTATGTTTTTTATTTTCAATCAATTTCTTTATTTTAATGTCTGTGCAGGGTAGACTTACATTTGTTGGCGGGTGCATTCACAATTTTAAAGGTGAAACGTTGGTACTTGTAAATTTGAAGGTATGCTTGTGTCCAAATGTGCTAATAAGTACGTGTGAGGTGAATTGGGTATTCATATAAAGTTTTAAGGTAGCGAGATTAATTGTGAGGTAAAACCCAAGGTACGCTGGTAGTAGTTCGGGCGAGTAAGGTAACCAAAGTTGTGTAATGGATACTTCCATTGTACTTAAATAATAGATACGAAACTATATATGTAACTTAGGTACAGTCGTAGTAGTTTTGGAATACATTAGTACATTACAATGCGTAGTGAGAGATACAAGGTACTCTGTACATGCATAGTGTGTACTCCAGGGTACACATTTGTGTATACTATGTGTGTAATTGCACTCTTTCTGTATACTTTGTACTGTCCAAGTGACAGTAATATGTCGAGCAACACAGAGTACAACATGACTACTTCAGTACTAATTCAAGGAGTATTTTGCATTTATAGATCAGGTATATGTATGTTTTTTGTTTGTTTCTGTTTTTACGTATTAAGATTTCTACCATGTCTAACGCACTCAAATGTGAGTTTGGAATTCCATGTTTAGACGTGCGAACCAAGCCCTTCAAGGCACCCCCGCTTGTAGACAAGACCAACAAGGGTAAAGCGGTAGAGTTGCCGGGTACGTCAGCACCTAAAGTTGTGATGACTGCAAACACGAATGATAGGGTGAAGACGGTAGTGCAGCCATGTGAGGTCCCTGTTGCAGGTCCACCGAAGGAGCATAAAGGTGTATCCCCCGGGTGCATGTATCCCAGAAGAAGAAGGGCGTATTCCCACCTCAACCATCAAGAAATGCAGGTTTGTGAATGGACATGTTTATTTCATTATTGCATTTGCTACTTTATGCTTTGACATGTAATGATCGTGTTCATGTGTTACAAAGCTGTTGAAGGGCATTCCGGCTTAGGAATCTGAGTCGGATGAGGATACAGCCTCCTCAAAGAGGGACGAAGGATCAAACGACAAAATGGAGTCTGACGATGGGGGGGACTTGCCTACCAGCCACGACGCGGGGCCATTTACGCCCTCACAACTAGTGGAAGCGTTGGACACAGTTGCAGTCGCCGAGGACACGCCACTCGACTATCAGCGAGTGGAAGAAATGTTTGCAGCCACTGAGGACATGCCACTCGAGTCTCAGCCTCCCCCCACCGAGGACATGGCACTTGAATCAAAGCCTCCTTTGTGAACCCGCGAAACGGTTCACTTTAGCGGGAATACATTCCCCGCAAGGTTTAGCACGTAATTGTCAGGTTTTCATGGTTTAATTAGACTTTTTAGCCCATTTCGTGGATTCATGGAATACCCGTGGTCTCAAATGAGGTTTTGGCACAAGCGGGCCGTTCTTGCTCTAATTTATACCAAATTAGTATTTTTGATGAACGCTAATATATTAAATGGCGAGTTTTTAGTATGTTTTAGCGATTACGTATTCCTAAGTAGGGGTCGGGTTGCCCCATTTTTGCCCTTACCTTCTACAAAACCCCTAGTATGAAGTTTGGTACCTTTGTCTTGCCTAATTGTTTAGGAAAAAACTAGGGATAGAAGTCCGTCCAACTGGACGGATGAAATCTGTCCAAGTGGACGGATGAAATCTGCCCAACTGGACGGATGAAGCTTTTTGCTTCAGCCTCCCTGGATCAGCCAGGGAGGGGAGAGGGGGAAGAAAAGCGGTGAGTCTAGTTTTTTCGGGGTGAGAGTGAAGGGAAAAAAATGTGCGTGTAGCGAAGTTGGGGCATCAGGCTTGATCATGTTCTGGGTGATGCTTGTGTTGAGTACGTGCATGATAATCGTGTGATGGTGTGTGATTGTGAGAAGAGTGTGTGGTGTGAATCGGAGCCGGAGGTTCGTGTTGGGGAGAGTGCGGCGGCAGATCAGAGCGCGGTTGCAGCAGCCCTCGAGTCCAGGGCGGGAGGGAAGTTCAACCGAACGGAATCGGGAAGCTCGAGTGGCGCTGCTGGCAGCGGAGGGTCGGAGTGTGCAGGCAGGTAGTTCGGTGGAGGTGATCGAGGCTGGTTTGGCGGCGTAGCCGAGGAGATCAGCTGATCGACGCCAGTTAGCGGAAGGTCAGTACCAGTGCGGAGCTGGTGGGAGCCGATCGGCACCAACTGTTACGAGGCGGAGACGGCGATGCTGGGACCGGTGCTCGTCGCCGACATTGTCCGCCGTTCGGAGAACTTGAAGTGAGGAAGACGCAGCTCCTACAGCGGAGGATTTCGGCAGCGCTCGGAGGGAGAATCGGCGTGGGGACCTGCTCCGACGCTCGCTCGACGACGCGGCGCCACATCAAGCACCGAATCGGCCGCCGAATCCGGCAGCATTACGACGGTGGCGCCCGGCTACTAGCGCCGCAGCGGCGGATCGAACAACAGTGCTGCGCTCTCCGCTGCTACTCGAAGCCAGCACCGAATCGAGGGAGGTAGATCGCAGCAGCGTCGGTGTGAGGCTGTCATCACGGTCAGCGACGGCGATCGGCTTCGAGAGGCGAAATTCGGAACTGGACGGGGAAACCGGTGTCGGTGCTGCATCGGAGAGCAACGGCAGCTCGAGGATTGCGTTGCGGCGGACAGAGGGGAGAGGTCGGCACTGCCGACGGAGGCCAGCTCCGAAACTGGCCAAGGAGTTGCAGTAGCTGCTGCTCAACCAAGATCGGGCTGCCAGTCACGATAGCAACGGAAGCCCTGTCCCCTCCGTGATATTACGGAGGGTAGACAGGGTGACATTAAGGAGGGAGCCCCTCCATCCCCTCTTTTGCTTGATTAATTCATCACTTTGTGTTAGTAACAATTGGTTTAAACACAGTAGTAATTGTGAGCTTTATCTAAAAAAATGGTAATCTCTTTGCCTAAAAAATTGGGTGTGGTGATTTAAATTAGGTGCATGTTTTGTTTCGGTGTTTGCCTTGGATGGAAACGTGTGTACCGTGCTTGCCCTTGCTGTTTGAGTGATTAATTGCTAGGGTGCACCGCGTGTAAAGGGTAGTGCGGAAGCGCTGCCCAAAGTTAGGCTGAAATTATAAAAGATAGGTTAAAAATTCGGGAATTTGTAATCATTGCGGAAGCGTTGCCCAACATTCCCCAATTAAACCTAAATTGTGTTAGGAGTGGTGAATTGCATGCTTAGTGGATTGTTAGCACTCATATGTTGATTGGGGTGTTTAGGATTGAGGTAGAAGGTGTTTAGATGTGATTTGCAACCTCTTTCAACCCTAATTTGTGTGCTGGACCCTTGGTCCATATGCGTCTTGGAGGCCTTAAGTGTTCATTTTGGTCGTTTTGTGCCCACAATTGAGCCCTAGGCCCTTGGTGGTCAAATGAAGGCTATTTGAACCTCCTAGGTATGCTTTGGAAGACTCACTTCACTACTGGAGTCACTTGTTTGGAATTAAATTGAGACTTGATTGAATGATTGTGTTCCTGTGTTGAATTCAAATTAGAAATTGCATGCATATATGAAGTTTAGTGTCCATTGCTTGGAAGGTTGTTTTACTTGCACCGACCCCCACGGCCCACTTGTGGCTTAAAAACCGGGTCACAGGGATTTAGGCTCACATCCTTCGACCGAGGACATACCACTCGTCTCACAGCCTCCCCCCACCGAGGACATGGTCTCACAGCCTCCTCCCACCGAGGACATGGTCTCACAGCCTCCCCTCATCGAGGACATGGTCTCACAGCCTCCTCTCACCGAGGAAATGGACGTGCCACTCGTCTCAATTTCCCCCTACACAGGACACGCCATTCATATCTCTGCCTCCCCCCACCGAGGACATGGACATGGCACTTGTCTTTCAGCCTCCCTCCACCGAGGACGAGGACATGCCAGTCGACACTCAGCCTCCCCCCAGTGAGGACACGCCAGCGGAGGCCAGCCCTGTAGTCAACCGGTGCAACATTTTGGAGTTGGGAGTGGTGGACACGCCGGTCAGCCCTACCGAGAGTCCAAAAGAGTCATCATCTCCCTCGAGATCAGCCTTCTACGTGAGTCCACAAGTACCCGAGACTGAGGCCAGTCCAGTGGCGGGGAGTGAGCCCATTCCAATGGTTGAGGAAGCGTCAAGGAGTAGGAAGACACGACCACGGCTGTCACCATTGGATGCGCAGGAGGGCCGTGATTGTGAGGCCAGTTCAGGGGAAGAAGCAAAAAATGAAGGACAACAATGCCATACAAAAAGAAGGTGCGACCTCTAAGGGCACCACCAAGACGGTGAGCAAGAAGAGAAAAGGGTAGCGATAGTGGGGGCTTCATATATGTTTTTTTAATTTGACATATAGCGGTTTAGGGTTATTGTAAATTTGTGGATGATGATAAGTTTGTCACTTATTGTCACTTATTTTTTTAATAATTACAAAGCAACGTTTCACCTTCGCTGATGACCCGACTGACATGACCCGTAGGCTACCTGGTTTGATCCGATTGACATTACAAGGGGAATGGCGCCCCTAGCTGTATCAGTTGATGTGCTTGTGGAGGTTCTATGCCCCATGGCTCCATTTGTTTACCTCGACACGAATATAATGCCTGCACAAGTTGTTGTGGATAATGAAAGAAAAAGTAGTTGTAATTGCTTTGGGCAGGATTGCACCTTGAACCCGGGTGCATGTGAATGCATCCAAAAGAATGGCGGAAATTGCGTCTATAACGGTGACAGTCACTTGCAGGAGGTTGATGCGAGCGAGGTATTTGAGGTACCAGTCATTCAACTCATTATTTTTTTTTCCCATGTTTTCAATTTGGGCAAGAATGTGCTAACAGTTTGCTTGTGAGGATTTCCCGGAACCAATATTGTAAACCGGGAGAGGGGTGTTACGTTTAGGAGCAAACAAGCTCGTGGGACCCCCAAGATCGAACTGAAGTTTGCAGTGGACATTTTGGGAGGAAATTTATATTTGAGTGTAACTTGAATTGTTTGTGACGAGGTAGCTGTAGAAATAGGATTGTACAGAAAGGTGTGAGTTTAAAACTCAATGTGTTCTGGACGGGTAAGAAAGGTTGGGGACTTAAAACATTGGAACCCATTGCAAAAGGTCAATTTGTGTTAGAGTATCATGGTGAGATCTGTACTAACGCAGAAACCATGAGGAGGACGGCAATGGAAGAAAGAAATGGGTGGTATGTGGTGAGCCTCGATGCAGACTGGAGAGCACGGGCGGCCAGCGGCGACTCCACAACGTTGAACATCGATGGACTCATCTACGGTAATGCGTCACGTTTCATCAATCATTGTTGTGATGCCGCAAATCTGATTGACATGCTAGTGAGAATCGAACGCAGTGACCCACGTTTATACCATCTTGCATTTTTTGCAAATCGGGACAACAAGGCATTTGAAGAAAAACATTGGTATGTGCATCTGTCAAGTAAATCCATTCCTGCTTTCGGTTTCGGTTTACGTCTATTCTCATCGTTTTTGTGATTGGGATGGAATTCTCATTGTGTTTGTGACTGGGATGGAATGCAGGATTACGATACGCAGTGGCAGGGTGCGGAAACACTGAATAGGATTTGTTTCTGCGGCTCTGTATTGTGTAGAAATCCACCCCCCGCAAGAGTTCGGAAGTAGTCTTTGTAGGTAGTTCTTGCCTTAATCTAATAGAGGGAAGCATTCGAACAAATTCTCTTGGCTTGTGTGAATGTCATTGTGTGAATGGTATGAGTGTCATGGTATGCAGCAATAGCAGCTCAATCAAGTGGACCCGGGTGCTGTAAAATATGGACTCGACTGAAGTTAGTAGTGTAGAGTTGATCTACCCTCACTTCGTATCCTACTTCATCTTTCCATGCGGAAGTTACTAGAAGTTAGGTCCATTCAATTCTCATTTGTTGGAACGGTTCATTTCAGAATGAAACCAATGCATGCCTTATACTTGCTGCTAGATTGGTAAGCCACTTCTGTTTCACTCACTAATTTCGCTCTAGGGATAGGTAGACGGTCAGTTCAATTTTCTAGAAGCTGTGGGGTCTCCTCTGATGCGAGCATGAGCATGAGCATGAAAATCTCATATCGAGTTATGGTGTTCATTATTACTTTGTGAATCACATTTCCAACTCCAAATTCAAAAGATATGCAAAGTACACATTTCATTCTAAGCATCTGATGATCCCTCTCTATTCATTCAATATTGTCCGAAAACTGTACAGTGAGTTTTAACAATCCTACCTCAAATTGTGGGATGCTGCTAATCACTCCCTCAAAAAATTCAAATGAGAAAATGAAATGAAGAAGGTGCAGAATCTTCTTAGGCTGAATGGCAGAGTACTAGAAAGTACTTCGTGCGTACTTCATACACATAGTTCTCAAAGTACACAAAATATGCAGCTAAAGTCATCGCCAATCGCTAACTTGGTGTACCTAATTAGCACTAGCACTCAACTTGTATCCTCTTCAGTTGCTTACCATGAAGACAGAACTTGCTGGATCATTTCCATGGTCTCAGAACTCATCTTGTAAACAGCTGTATCACCTGGAACATATATGAGGACCTAATAACATTGGGAATTTCAAAGCTCTTACATGATGGGCAAAAATATGGGCCACCGGTTTTGAGTCCAAATAAACATATGTGTTGGACCCTCTCCCCTTCTTCTGATAGTAATATCCAGCCACCGCAAAATCTCCTTTCTGAAACTCTTCTCCCCATGGGCAAATGAAATCTTCTTGGACCTCAAACTTTAGCTTCGTACACTGGAGCACATAAAAGTCAACCCCTTCGTCATTGCCCTCGATTGCTGGAACCATGAAGTTGTCGCCAATCTGGAGAAGAGCCGCATTCGAATCATTCTCACCACCATGTAGCCAATTATCACGATCATCATGAGCTTCGATTTGCTCTTGAACAACAGCCACGTTTGTTGGTCTAAGACGAACTACCCGCCAATCTGCAACATGTGACTTCTGTTCACAACTAACCCACTCTTGATTGATGCAAGGAGCACAAAAACATGACAAATCACGAACCATTAGCAGAGTAGGGTTAGTCAATGAACATCCAAATATACTATGGAATTGCCTAGATCCTGAAATTGTCCTACACTTCCACTCATTGACTCTATTGACATCGCCAACACCAACATGCCAGAACACTCATGATATGGGCACTTCATTAGAAGCATCTGATGAACTAGCAACTCGATAAGAGAACTTCAAATTTAGAAATTCTACACATTGAAGTGCATTCGCTAATTCATACTCTGGGTGTTGGATTTGATGGGTTCGTAATGCCCTCTTCGCCACTGCTCCAGCTCCATCCCATTCTCCTGCATGAAAGGTATCCGATTTTTAGAATCTGTTTTCAGTCCTCAAAATACTTTATACGTACTATTGATAATTCTTATGCACTCACAGTGATTATAAGCTTCACTACAACAGCTACAGATCTCAATCACCAATAGCAAAGCTTCATGTGCAATGAAGTATACCTTTTCCATGGCCACTACCAAAAAAATTCCAGCGCATGGTGCATTCTGTGAGGCCCGGATACCGGGCCACAAAATACATGGCCCTTGACCCCTTAAATTGCCCCGCGCATCCGTCACTATAGACCCAATGCTCATTGGATTTTATACCTGCAGCCAACAACCATTTCCAGTGCAAAAGAAGGCAATGCTGTACAAACAACGAATCATGTTTCTTGTCATCACTTATATAATAATGAGTGTGCTTGATTATGCCACCTTCCTCACTTTCACCTGATGGGGGTGCCCTGTACAAGGTATTGTGCACAAGTATGGTTATTGAGGTACTAAACCAATGCATGGATTGTACCTCATTTTGAATGGCAAATGTATAATTTTCTGCAAAATCGATGTGAGTAATTAACACACCATCAGGAACATTCTCCATCATCTTCCTACATTCAGTATCTTGCCATGATGCAACAAAATTGTGGGTAACAAACTGTTGCACTTTTTTTTTGAAATAAGGTACAAACTCACCTGGAGATGTTTCCTTGAACACCTCTGTTATGCGCTTCTTTTCATAACCAGTTTCTTCATGCACCCCAATTACTTTCATTTCAAAACACCTCCACTTCATCAAAATATCAGTAGCAAGAGACAATTCTTGAGGACAGAAGTTTCTATGATTCACACCACAATTCAAACATTGACCCATTAAACAAGCAAGCTTGTGCCACTTATTGAATTCCCCCTTTGGACACACACACGCTTGCCATAAAGAAGTGATGCGTTCGAAAGTATTGTTGGATGCACAACAATTATGACTGTCACTCCCACATACCTCACAATTGCATATGCATCCTACATGGCAATTATTCCCCTTAGAGGTATCTCTGAATGTATTTAGAGCTTCCCTTAACAAATCCACTTCTACATGATACACACAACAACAACTATTTTGATCCTTAAGAGTTTTTACATACCACAACTTCAGGTATTCGAAAGAACGTTGCTTCAAGCGGCACTCAGGATGCGCTTCCTTGAAAGCGATAAACAATTGAGCCTGCCACATACTATTAACAACCTAGATTACATTCTAAATAGTACTTCTGTACAAACACTGAACTCCATAGAATCAGGTGGGTACCATCCTAGTTACAAATACCATAACAATTACTCCGAGCTACCCCTTCTACGCCTTCTACGCTTGAAGCCAAGTACACGCTTGGGTCAGATCACACATCACAGTCCAAGATCAAAAACAATACGATCCCTTCGAATGTATTTGAAATGAGTAAGAGCAAAACCTAAGTGTCTGTGAGGTAATGAGTTGCGTGCACGATGTACTCATTCCTCCCTATACGACGTCGTCTCACATCTTTCTTGTTAGGAGATCTCTCGTGCCACCAAGCACGCACAGTTTCCTTCACGTAGGCATATAGACCAACACGCTTTGCCCGCTCCAGAAGTTTGTATTGCTCCCGTACATCTACACATGTACTTCTCCTCTCTATAGCATTCAAAATATTCCGAGGATGCACCTGCACACAGCTTTACCTTCATCAACACATGCTACAATCGAATTGAATGCTTCCTTCATGATCACAAATCAACAAACAGTATATGCAGTAAACCACGAATTAAGTTTACAGACATGCAGTCAACCACAAATCAAGTTTACAGACGAAACCGTCTGTGATGTCCTCTGATCACCCACAACAAATTCTTACCCTAAACCTAGCCGCCACAATTGATTACTGACATATTTCTTAACAACATGTGAACACTCACAACACCCGTGTGACTCCGCCTGCACCGCAATAAGGCGCCCAGCAACTAGAACACAAAAGCAAGTAGGATACTAAGAACAAACCTGTAACACCCTCGAAAGAAGCCGTCTTGATTCAGTCCCTTCACTGACGGCCGCATCCAGAAGAACCCCCTTCCGCGCAAGAAACTCCTTCGAGTGGGCACCTTTAACTGCTTGCAACTCATTACGATAACTCACAAGAAACGAGCATATCGATTTGGCCTCAGAAGGTCGTGGGTAATACTCCGGGAGCAAAGGCCAAATCTCGCTATAGTTTAGGACCTTTTCGAGTACAACGCTTTTACATGTCGGGGTATCGCAACATTCCAACTCCTCCATGATATACTCTGCAAGCATGTTTGACTTCCGACTCATCATCCGATCGCCCATTCCACTAGTTTCCACAGAACCTCGACTAGAGTGTCGGTTTATTTGCACATTGTCATCTCGCGCTGCTAGCCTTGCCTAATATGCCTGCATTCTTAGGCGCGAACCTTCAGCCAAGGTCGCACGTCTCACTTCAGCAGCTCCTGCGGCGTCCGCTCTTCTTTCTACAGTAGCTCGTCTGATGCCAAGACGAGTTCGCTCCCGATTCCGTTGATTTCCCATCACTTTGCACCTACAACTCAACAGCTATCTCAAAGCTTACAAAGACCAACCCCACTATCTGCAAGAATGTGCGACAACCCTAAACCAACACGGGCAAGGCGGCAACAATCATTCAACCTGACATGGAAGCTCGTCCAGGCTAGAAGCCTAGATGAACCGGGTAAGGTTGACGTGGCCACATCCCGGATCCTCAAGCATTTAATGCCACTTCCAACGGCATCTTTTATAACCAGCGGGGTCAGAGTACAGTGAGTACCAAGAAGTGTTTATCACTGAATTTCCCGCACTTCCTGCACAACAACTTTGGCGCCAAAAATCAGGTTCTTGCACCCAGATGCATCTGCATATTAGAATTCTAAGTCTGTAGGAAAAAAAAAATCAAAAAACATTAATGTTTGACTAACTTAAACCATGTCAAAGATTTAGCCCTTTGACCAGGGATGTCAATCCGGACGTCTTTTGAGTTATTATGGTCGGAAGGACGTCCGTCCGTCCGGGACCGTCCGGATGTCCGTCCGGAGGGAGGTAAATCGGAATTACTATGACAGTAGTAAATTTTTTAACCGTCAGGTCGTATTGGAGGTCGCATCTTAGCCGTTGAAATTGTGTTGTGAGTGTAGGTGGTTACCATTCGATTGTAATGGGCGGCTCAGGACCGTCCGATCGACCGATCGACGGCGTTAGATCAGTCGCAGCCGACGGATCAGTCTCTTGATCGGCCACAGGCCGTCCGATCGGTCGCGGTTTCGGTCCGCCGTCAGATGGGGCGCGGTCGGCGTCGGCCGTCCGATCGGTCGCGGGCTCCGTCGGCCGTCCGATCGGTCGCGACTGGCCGCTCGGTGGCGTCCGTCCAATCGGTCGGGTCGGCCGGCGTTGGCCGAACGATTGGTTGGGCCGATCGGTCGGGCCAGTCAGCGCCGGCCGTCCGATCGGTCGGGCCGGTCAGCCAGCGACCGTCGGATCTAGGTCGGCCGGTCGGCCATGCGACCGCGGCCTACATAAGGCCGACCGGTCCTCCACTCTCCTCACTTCTTTCCTTCCTTTTCAGGGTGCGGAGTGGCTGTAGGTTGGAAATTTTTTTAATTTTCATCCACTGGCTCCTTATCCTGGGGAGGAAAGAAGTCTTTCCGTTTGTAAGGGGGGAGATTTTGCTTTTTTTTTCCAGAAAGATGCCAAAACTTGGGGTTGGGGCAGTGGGGGAATTGAGGCCGGAGACCTGGGGCGTTTAGACATCTTGAGAAGTGGGAGCACCCATCCAATAAGTCAAAGAACTTTCTTCGGGAGAATGTAATCGTGCGATTTTATGAGGCCAACAGTCTTTCACGTTTGTTTAGCAAATACGTGAGATACAAAGAGGAAGCTCAGGCCAAATTCAAGGACGACATGATGGACCTCATGATGGAAGCGCTCCAAGATCCGGTGTGGAGACCGGAGACCGATAAGCGTGGATTTACGGATTGGATGGAGGACAGATTAATTGATGCTCTCTGGAACGCTGTCGACATATTGAAGAGGTACGAGAGAACGAATGGAGCGGGTGATGAGGAGTTTAGGGATGTGATATTGAGGGCGGAGGCTTTTCGACAAACGATGAGGCCATATTCCAATAATAAAAACCGGCGCGGCTCCATAGCATGGTGGCACACGGCTCAAGGAAGGTTAATGGAGCTGGGTCACATGAATAATTTGATAATAATTCCAGTCATGGCCCGTATCATTGCACTTGAGAAGAAGACTCTAAGAGGAGGTTACGGCACAATTTCCAAAGTTCACATAAGAGGGGTTGTGGCCATTGAAGAGTACTGGGAATTTGCTGCAAAGACTCTCAACCATGCTGTGACACGACTAGACTTGGCTAAGGTGGAGCATCAGAATGAGGCGTTTGCTGTGAGGATACAACATGCAGGTGTTATTCGTTTTATAGTCATTCATGCAATTAAGTTCCAAGGCTAGACGTACTGGTGGAATGGCGGCACGATTCGATCGATGTTGGCCCTTGATGCAAGATATGGAGATGATGTTAATGGAGAGATCGAACTCACACCTCATTCTGATGATGAGCGTATTCAAGCTTGGCAGTTGGTCCGGTTTTGCAAAAAATGAAGAGAGCTTGCTTGGGCTTTAGTGCATATCATGTGTGAAGGCCACCGGTTGAACTACCTCCACAACGATGTGTCTCCAGACAACATACTTCTTTACTTCCCTCAGGATGAATCACGAGTGTATATTGGGGTATGCAATTGGGGGCTAACCACCAGCATGGATGATAAAATGAGGTCCTTGTACAAGCTCACAAAATCCCAAGAGAGAATTGATACTCTACAAGCACGATATTGGGTGGATCGACGGGTAGCGTACTTGTACAAACGGTGTGATGACATTGACGTTATTCCCTTTTTGATTGCGCTTCGGAGGAGTTTGCTACGGCACAGATAGCACAACGAATCCTCAAGAAGAGCATGTCAACGGCCTACGAGAATTTCCAAAGTACAATGGGGCCTGACCGGTGGTCAAATCAAGAGTTGGCGAATGCTTTTGACCATTACTTGGAGATGGTGGCTGATGCAAAGTATACGCTGACCCACGTTGTCAACCGCTTCCTGGAATCATTCCATTGGCCGGTGCCAAATGATCATTATTGCACCAATTATGATTAGTAAATTAGTTCTGAGCATCTGTTTTAGTTCTTGCGGCTTTATAAGCTTTTTAGATTCTTCATTGAAGTCCTCATGTAGATGTAGACAAAAATTTTGTAGTCAAATGTATTACATGCCTTCTATATGTAGCTACTTCAAGTACATTCTTGTTTATATATACCTTGCAATAATTCCAATGAATTACTTCTTCTCCATTGTTTGTTATTTGATTTTATTACTTAATACCTTCAATAGAAATATCTCCAAATCTTCATGAACAATATTTGAGAATATATAATGAATTGTGAAACTTCTTCATTATATCAACCTTGCGTAGTTGCGATATTAATGGTTTGTCCGAAGTCAAGTCAAGCATAATATGACTTTTCTTACATATGCCTTTTTTTTGTATGAATTGATGAACATATCATATGTTAGGTGAGAGTGTGAATAGTGAAAAAAGGCTTAAAGCCAAACAAAAGAAATTATTACCACCAAGTGAACTCATAGTAAAAATACAAGACATCGCGATAAAATCCTTGAAATAAAAACTTGCATAGTATATTAATATATAATGATATAGTCCGATATTCGGATAATCCATTCATAAACAAAATATGGATTTCAGGATCTTCAAAATTGGCCCCTAGCAAGGCGATAATGGTGACTGTAGACATTATCCGTTGCAAAAAACTACATAACCTTCACTATAATGACACTATGTATGATGATTTGTCATTCCTAATCCGAGTCTTCATCATCATGTTTACGACTTGGCGCAACGCCGTAAGAAGGTGGTCCTCGAGAAGATTCTCCAAAAAAGTAAGTTTGCCTAAAGTTTCTTTCGGCTTTAAGCTGTACAATGTATTCTTGCTGACTTAGAAGTGTGGCTTGTTGCAGATCTCGTTGGTACCTGGCCTCCTCGTCCTCAAGAGATAGCAAAGGTGCTGAAGGCATGTCGTTACTTCCGTATGCATTCTGACCATATCCATAATTTGTGTAGCCAACAATGTCTGATCTTCTATCATATTGACCTCCATACTCGTATGTTTCCTTCGGGTGTGATGGCCTACGGTACTCGGGACTTCCGAATGTTGTACCGTATTGGTTCTCACGATTGTATGGGTTTATAGGATGAGTTGGGCTTGAGTTGCATTGAGCATTGGATCTGCTACCTTGCTCACCTCCTAAACCATGTGTACCTCCTGTATACATTGGAGATGGGTAGTTTGAACTAGATCCACCTCTACCGTACTCGCGTTCGATTCCGTACGTGTTTTGCTGATGGGGTGGCATATAACTCACATGAGTACTGAATTGGTGGTTAGCATGGTAATACCCCTCACTTCCTGTGCCAAAGGATACTGGTGCTTAACGATCGTCATGGTTTGAGTCTTGGTTAGTGCCCCCATATGCCCTTGGAGTTCCATGTTGTTGAAGTTGGGCATCCATATCAGCTGAACGTTCTGAATAAGTAGTATAACAATCGCTTGGTCCCATCCAATTTGTTGGAATGAATCGGTTGCTGCGATGTAATAAATGCACGTTCAAACCTATCACAGTGGTCCATCAATGTCCTTGTGAAGGACTATTTCAGCCCACACCATGGCCATGGTAGAATACAGCATCAATTTTGGCCTTGTGTTCTTGATTCGAACCGCAATTGTGACTTCATGATATCTGTGTGCAAAATGGTCGCTCTTGCAACTCTTCATTGGGCCCTCACGACGAGGACCATATTTCTCTGCTTTGTGACACGGCCATAACTTCATTATGTGATACATCTTCACGTACTTCTTGCACATGGTGCAATTCCAAATGTCCGCCCTCTCCTCTCGCCAACCCGGCTCTGCAACACAGTTTGGGTCACTCTATGCTTCCCAATTCATTTTTGGAGGGTCGCCCTTTGCTCGTGGAGACTTGGCCTCGCCCCTCGAACGTGAAAACTTCGGCGCCATTCTCAACAGCGACAAGTATGTACACTATGGGCGTGGGTGACCGACGCGGACCCTGCGCAACGCAGTCGATGCAGCTTTAGAAAAAGGCACAACGTACAGCCCGTTCACCAGAGTGAGGGAGAATTAGCCCCTTCCCTCCTATTTATGCCGACCGGGGATCAGACGCCATTGGCCAGCTGGCACTGGCCGTCCGATCCCGGACGGCAGTGGTCAAATCGCCGGTCGAGCGGCCTAGATCGGACGGACGACCCATCGGGATCGCACGACCGATTGGTCGATCGGGGCCGCCCGATGGCGCGGCCGATCGGTCGATCGGGGCCGCCGATGCCGGCCGACCGATCCGAGCGACCGGCGACCGGTCGGCCGACCGGCTGTGCAACCGGGCCGGCGTCCAGCGACCGGCCCTGCGTACCTCCCTTCCCCCTCCTCTACTTGCATCTCCCCCAACTTCCCTGCATTACATATTTGCAATTTCAATAGTACTAGTTTTAGCCTGTATAGTCCACGTGGCGTCTAAATATGGACAGGGAATGTTCTGACAAGAGAATGTCGGGAATATCTTTTCGTCATAAACGGGAATGTTTTATGACAAAGATACTATTGGCTTTAAATAAATCTATAATAAGGGACTCTTTACAAGAGGAGTGAAGGCCAACAAATCTCCAAGCCAATTCACTCACTTTTTGAGTTATGTTGCCCAATTAGCTTGAATTGGACAAAACATTTAACAATCAATATAGCGGGGCCAATTTTCCCATTTGTGAAGTCCTTCGGAGTTGATGTCCATCTCTAGAAGGAGAGCCAAGGCCATGGGGCCAATTCTTATTATTAGCTAGAGTCCATGTTTTTATTTGTACACATTTATTTTTTATTTTTTATTTTTTTGAAATATTCTTTCCTAACACCTTAACAACCACGGCCACCGATTCGGCTTTTACCGTCACGGCCAAAAAATGTTTTATAGTCAACTTCAAATGTTATGATCTCGCATCTAGTGATGATCCAACGGTTGAAGATTTCACACTACTACGGATGGTAGTCTACTCAAGATCCTACGGTTGAAATTATAAAATATATCCAAAAATATTGGACATAGCCCCTTTATGGTGAAACCACCTATTGTCGTGCACTTAAGGAATATTGAGGGAATCTATATACTTGGTGTGAGAAATGAGTGGGTTACTATTTTTCACGGATAGGGAATAGGAAAAGACAAGCTAACCCTATATATGTGATTTTTTCAAGCACACACATAATTAGATACAAATTTTAGAAGGAGAAGCCTAAAGGCGGACACCTTAAATATGTACGCATGAGGTACATGCAAGGGAGGTGAGATCTTTATAAAGGCAAGAATCTTGGGTGCCCGCCTTTAGGTGGTTGCACCATAGTTCATAGTGGTGAGTGCTAGTATTGCAAGCTTCCATGGATTGACATTCATTTCTTCTATCTCCCAACTTTTGTCAAAAGTTTATCCATTTTCATTAGGAGATTTTGCCATGTATTGGCCCCCATTCATGGCTTGGCCCCTAGTGTGTACCCTAAGGTGACCTTAAATCCTCTCATATTACATTCCATAAATTTTAACTATTCCTTGATGAGAGTATACTGATGTCTAACATTGGAGAGATCTAAGTATATATGAAATGTAGGTGAGCATGTGTGAGCATTTACTTTTCATAACTTTGGTATTACTGTGTTTGTCAATATTTAGACTTTCTATTTGGGCTTTAACTTTTCCACATTTTATGGTCTATATTATTTGAAGTGCATTTGGAAATTACTCCATTGTTGTGTATCTAATTTAGTAGTACTTATTATAAAAAAACATTGTGCTTAAACAATTAATTCTATTATTGGCTATTTTTTGTCTGACACCCTTCAACTAACCTAGGAGTATATATATAATCTAGTACATATGATTGTAACTAATTTGCACATATTCTTTTTTTTAAAGTAATTGTAGCATTATTCTTATTGTATGTATTTGAAGAATTAATTATTTCCCTCTTACAAAGGTAATAGAAATAAGTTCCTATTATTACTATTTTGCGATCATAAAATAAGACAAATAAATAGGGAGACAAATAAATTTATGAAAATATCCCACCCTATAAGTTTTTAACATATGGCAATAATGGCATCAACTTCTAAATTTTTAATCATATTTGATATTGTACACGTATAGTACATTAGTACTAAGATTAGATGTTAAATTAAATTGATTATTCGTATACTATGATTGATTGATTTGGGAATAGAATATTTTGAACAGCCATCACTTCTTCATTTACAGTATCTAATGGATAAAATCACTTGTGGATAGGATTTAAGTTCTTGGTTTAAGATGTATGAATTACTATCTAGGCCTCTAGGGTTTAGGGTTTAGGGTTTAGGGTCTTGAGGATTTGGGATAGATTTCATTTTAATCCTAGTTTTTGTGTTGCAAAGCTTTGCAAACACAATTGTGTGTGAAAGTAAAATAATGGATTCGTGTATGTATGGTGTAGATCTCAATTATATTTTAAATGGATAACAATTGCACTACTCTACATCGCATAGTTATTATGTGCAAAATAATCTATTTTGTATTTATCATTTTTGATTGAAGATGTTATTGACATGGAATAAATCAAGCATTTATTGCAAGGAATATATAGGTACAACATTCAACATAGGATTTAAGATTCTACAGTCTTCAATCTCATAGCCTATTTTTAACCAGTATTGGAATAGAGTTACTGTTGTAGGTCATGTGGCTCAAAGTTTAATTCATAGAGCCTCATAGATTGCTAAATCATAACGTATGAGTACTCAAGTAGTATTTGTACGAAACATCTTTGAATTTATGAAGATTTATACTTTTATGGAGTCCACTCGAAATGGTTATAAACTTAAAATTTAAAGTTAAGATGTATCCGTGAAAAAAGAATATATAGCATTTCAGAAATCAACATAGGATTCCTTTTTTCATTGTGTACTAATTACTGAGAATCGAGTAACAGAAATCTTTGAGGAATAAAAAAAGGATCCTATGCAATTTTGACAGATTTCAGTAATATATATATATTTTTTTTAAATTAAAAAAAATGTTTAAAAAAATAAAATTAAAAAATAAACCCCAGAGCGGCCGCCCATATCGATCGGCCGCCATCAGTCGGCCGTCATCGAACGCAGCGACCGGCGACCGGTGTGCCTACCGCTCAGGCGTCGGACGACCGGCCCGGCGACCGACGACCGGCCTGGCGACCGACCACGTCTTCCGAGCGACCGGTCGATCGGTCGTTCCGCGTACCCCCTTCCCCTCCTCTTGCCTCTCCCCAACACTCCCATTTGCACAACTTCGATCACTTCCCTGCGTTGCATATTTGCATTTTCAAAATTACTATATTTAGCTTGTATGGTCCACGTGGCGTCTAAATATGGACAGGAAATGTTCTGACAAGAGAATGTCAGGAATATCTATTTGTCCAGAACGAGAATGTTTTATGACAAAGATACTCTCGGCTTTAAATAAATCTATTATAAGGGACTCTCTTCAAGGGGAGTGAAGGGGAGCAAATCTCCAAGCCAATACACTCACTTTTTGAGTTGTTGTGCCCCAATTGGCTTGAATTGAAGTAGACATTTAACAATCAATGTAGTGGGGCCAATTTTCCCATTTGTGAAGCCATTGGGAGTTGATGCCCTTGTCTATAAGGAAAGCAAAGGCCATGGGGCCAATTCTTATTACAAGCTAGAGACCATGTTTTTGATTGTACACATTAATTTATTTTTATTAAAATATTCCTTCTTAACCCCTAAAGATCCATGGCCACCAAAGTGGAGGTTTCCTATTTCGGGCAGCTCAGATGAAGAGGTCAAAAGGAATAATTTTTTATTAAGTTTTTACTGGGTGCTCCTTACACCGCAAAGTGCATGTGGTAAAATTTGCATATCCAAATTCCAAATTTACAACCTACATCTAGAATATTGAGGTTTGAAGTCCATTTAGGGCTGTTTAAATTTAGTCTTTGTTTGAAATTCTTTTTTGGAAATATGTTCATGAACAATTTACTACTTGAGTTCCAAAGTGACCCAAAGTCAAAATGTTTGTCAATTTGACAAGGGTAGCCTTGAGAGATTACAAAAACAATCTTCACAATTTCTAGTAATTTCTGAATTATCTCTTCCTTTGATTGATTGTTTTGAGAATATAATATTTTAAAGAGGCATCTCTTCTTCATTTAGAGTATCTCGTGGATAAAATCACTTGCAGATAGGATTTATGGTTTATGGTTTAGGATGTATGAATTACTCTTTAGGCCTCTACGGTATAGGGTTTAGGGTTTAGGGTCTTGGGATTTTGGGATAGATTTCATTTTAATTCTAGTTTTGGTGTTGCAAAGCTTTGCAAATACCATTGTGTGTGGAAGGGAAATAATGGATTCGTGTATGTATGGTGTAGTTCTCAATTATATTTTAAATGGATAAAAATTGCA
Organism: Bryum argenteum; assembly: GCA_037043015.1. NCBI lineage: Eukaryota > Viridiplantae > Streptophyta > Bryopsida > Bryales > Bryaceae > Bryum > Bryum argenteum. The sequence goes on from CM073321.1 coordinate 44,088,098, forward strand.
CTACTCTACATCGCATAGTTATTATGTGCAAAATTATCTATTTTGTATTTATCATTTTTGATGAAGATGTTATTGATATGGAATAAATCACACATTTATTGCAAAGAATATACTGGTACAATATTGAACATTCAACATTCAACATAGGATTTTAGATTATAGAATCTTCAATCTCATAGCCTATTTTTAACCAAATGGCGCTGTTCCAAAATAAGTGTCCTATATTAAAATGAGGATACTCCAATTGACATTCTCAACCATGCAATATTGGAATAGAGTTAGTGTTGTAGGTCATGTGGTTCAAAGTTTGATTCATAAAGCCAATGGCCAATTAATTTACAAAAGGAAAATAGAGAAGAAAGATTCTGATTGGACCCAAATGTATGCCTCATATATGAAACATCTATGAATTTGTGAAGATTTATACATTAAAGAGTAAACTGGAAATGGTTTTGTTCTCAAAATTTAAAGTGAAAATGTATTCGTGAATAAAGAATATATAGCATTTCAAAAATCAACATAAGATTGCTTTTTTCATTGTGTAATAATCACTGAGAATCGAATAACAGAAATCTTTGAGGAATAAAAAAGGATCCTATGCAATTTTGTAAGATTTTTGTAGTATATTTTATATAAAAAAAAAAAATTAAAAAAGTATTTGAAAAAAAAAAATTTAAAAAAACCCGCAGCAGCCGCCCAGATCGGTCGGCCGACATCGAGCGGCCAGGATCGGCCGGCCAGATCGGTCGGCGCGAACGACCGGCCACGATCGGCCGGCCCTGATCGGTCGATCGGATCGACCGGCCAGGATCCGTCGGCTGGCCAGCATCGGTCGCGGCCGTGATTGGCCGAGCGACCGGTCCGTGCGGCCGGTCTCTAGGGTTGGGAAAACAAGGGGATAAAAGGCCCTTGGGCCCTCATTTCCCCTCACTTCTTCTCATATTCATCCACCTCAACTGGGCTGCAACCGTGGGCATTAGCTTCTCGTGTGCTGCTTTTGTAGTCGCAGGGGGAAGTCAGCGCGATACTAGCGGCTGCTGCATCGAATTTTTGCATACTTGGGATATCTTCGGGGTATTTTAAATACTCCCTATTCTTCACGGCGATGGATACCGATAATACAAACATGGAGGCTGATTCTGAACAGACCTTGAGGTCACCTGCGACAGAAAACACAAACGCAGGATTGGTGGGGACTGAGTTGGTTTTACAGGAGACACCGTCAAAGAGAGTGAAACCAAAAGGAGCGAGACATGAGTTGCACTACAAGATCTTGGATAATGAGGTCATCAAAGCTGAGAGCAGTTGGGCCAATGAAACGGAGGAATACTGGAGAATGGCGACGTGCAAGAAATATGTGAAGATGTATCACATTGGGAAACTTTGGCCTCGAGAATGTCACAAAGTTAATACCAATAATTTTACTTGCAACCCACAAACATGCAAGGATGATCACTTTCTTCATCGTGCTGAAGAAGTTTGGGTGGCATTGTTTGGAACTCGTCCCAAGAGCAAAGGTTACTTTTCCTATACGCTTTTGAGCATGGTGTATGCTGAGCTAATATTGAAGCGGAAGGTGAACTGGAGCACATTCACGGCGAGTAGTGCATATCCTCTTCGAATCGGGAGAAATCAAAAGGATATCCCAGATATGTTTGATCCAGAATCAAACTCTACAAAGGCCTTATTGCAGCACTTCTGGAGGGAAACTCATGAGACGGCGATGAAGGATTCTCCTCCAACAACCACGACACAGCAGGAGGATGAAAGGAATATGGTTTCCACGGATGCCCCAATTGTAGAACCAACTATAACTGATAGGCTCGAAGGTGCAAACGTAGTTGAAGAACCTCATGTAACCTTGGTACCAACATCAGAGGAGGCAGGACCAAGTGAACCACGGGAAACCAGATCACCAACGGATGCCACGGATGACATGGATCCCGATTCGGGTATGGTGGGAAATTTTGAGGAGTATCTGCGTAGGGTACTAAGCAATAACAAATTGGATGAGTGGCTGAAAACCGCACAAGGATTGGCAGATTGGTGCAATGAGGTAGATAAAGAGCAAGGTTTGCCAGGGAATGATTGGGGAGTTACTTCAGCTAAAGAGATAGCTGCTGTAGGGATCAATTTGAAGGCGGGGTCAGAAATACTTGCGGCTATGGCTCCTCGTTTTATGGAGATGGGTCACACCTTTGCAGGTATCGTGCCCAACGTTCTACAGGCTGTCATAAATTATGAAGCAATCATAGATCGGTATAATCCTCTACTAAAGGACTGAGTGAAAGATAATAAGGTCATTGTGAAAGTGCAAAAACAACACCAAATTACGCAACGTCTCCTTGACGAGTTTTACAGGGAATTGCGGTTGTTTGGCCAAGGTTCTGCTAGCGAGTATGTGGCAAAGTACCAAGACGCAATGCGCCAAAGGGATGCGTTAGAAGACTTAGAAGAAGGTGACAAGTTTGTTCGATCAGAGAATGACACTCAGGGGGCTTCATGTAGTCATGTTGTTCCAGAATGTGATGCGGGTTGTAAAGAGGATGGTGAAAAGGATGGTAATAAAGATAAGGGGAAGACCATTATCGGGACTTCTGATAGTCTCTTTCTTTCACAAAATGATGTGAGTGGTAAAGAGGATGGTGAAGAAGATAAGGGAAAGACCTATAACAGGGATTTATCTCCTCTTAAAGAGGATGGTGGAGAGGATGGTAAAGAAGATAAGGGAAAGACCATTATCGAAATAGACGATGATGACGATGATGAAATTCCGTGGGAAATGAAGTTGGAGATATCACAAAAGGAGAGAGATGATGCACATGTTGAGCGACAACGAGCATGGGCGATGAAATTCGCGGCAGCGAAGAAGGAGAGAGATGTTACAGTTGCAAAATTGGAGGAGGAAGCCAAAGCATGCTGAATCAAGTTGGAGGCTACAAGTAAAGAGAGAGATGAGGCAGTCGCTGAATTGGAGGCATTACAGAAAACCTTCAAAACAGT